>CAKJTW010000031.1:3750000-5000000 GCA_917880005.1 Nanger dama | reverse complement strand
AGCAAAATAGATCTCATTATCATCATCCCCATTTTTTAGTTAAGAAACTGAAGCTCAGAAATTTGAGACACTGTGCTGGTTAAATTCTGGGGACCAGGAAAGGCAGCTTGAGGAATTTGGACAGGCTCCCTCAGGAAGTATAGAGGCTCTGAAGGTGGATAAACTGATAGGCTCTCTACTGAAATAAAAGACATTAATATGTATGCAGTTTTCTGTATCTAGTAGCAATGGAGGATGGAGGAATTGAGTCTCTATGCAGGGAAAGAGAAACAGAAGCACAGGTAACCAGGCATCATTTAAAAAAAAAAAAAAAAAAAAAACTCTTTTTAATTAAAATTAACTGTCCACTGTAAGGAGAAAAAAATGGTGAGCAACAAATACCCACAGCCTTGTTTAATCACCTGTGATGAATTATAATTAGGATTTGAAAATTATTGAACTTTTTTCCCCCTGTTCACCTTGGAGCTCTGAAGGTGAATTTCAAAGAGTGAAGGAGGAATGAATATTAAAAAGTTTGTTTTATACTTGAACGCCAGAGCTCCCATCTCATTTTTCCATTAAAGCTCAACTTTTGAAATTTTTCTCTGCTTTGCAATAATTACATCTTCAGCCTGACAACTCATTACATGACAATGCTTATGCTAATGAGATTCTATAGGCACTAGAAAAGGAAAGCTTGGCTTTTCAGCAATGGTAATTTAGAGAGTAGCTTTCTCTCTGGTTCAGAGAAGTCCTACCTAAACCCATCCCTACTCCAGCTCCAAGCACCTTACATTGACTGGCCTGTGTTATTCTAGGGTTTTCTCAGGACAAGCAGCATGATCTGTGGTGCCCTTGTTTCCAGCCACTGGTAGCAAGTTTATCATATCGCATTGTATTCTATTTTATTTCAAATCCTGCTTTATTCTAGAAAGGCTGGAAATGAAGTTGTTTGTGTAAATTGTCTCAACAATGAGACAAGCCTGAAGGAAATGGTAGCCCACTCCAGTATTCTTGCCTGGAGAATCCCATGGAGGGAGAAGCCTGGTAGGCTACATCCACAGGGCCGCAAAGAGTCGGACACGACTGAGCGACTTCACTCACTATAGTAGTGATATTATCTTTCAATACACTTACTGTTATTCTGATCCATTTTGTTTCCAACTATTGTTGAGTTTCCACTCTGCACCAGACCCTGGATGGGGTGAGAGAGGGAGGATGGAGAACAGATTCCTCAGATGCACTCTTGCCTGCACTGAACCCTTCTGGAGGAGGCAGACATGATGAAGGAGAGAGTCACGATTCTCTGTGAGCTGCCCCACACGAGAGCGGAAGTGTTACAGAAGGACTCAAACACTGCCTGGGCTTAGTGGCCCATGCGGGGAAGCTTCCTGAGAGGGCATCAGTAGTGACACCTGATCAGACCAGGAAGGAGGAGCCTTAGCCGGTCTCAGAATGTGCACTGTTGGGAGAGGGGTGAGAGACTCAGTGAGCACTTCTGATAAAGTGCTGGTTCAAAGCACGAACGGAGAGTTTGGAAACTAGAAGTCACTTTACAGGGCTGGAGAGTGGAACAGAGGATCAGGAGGAGCTGTGATGATCAGGAAGTGGGGAAGACCCTGGGCTGCAGATTCCCAAGGGCCACAGCCCTGGGCTAAGGACTTCAAACTGCCTGTAGCCTCAGGGCCCCGTGCAGTCAGCTAGCCAGCCAGCCAAACGTTTTTTACTGGGGAATGAGTGACTTTGCTTAAAACCCTTGACGTGCCCTGCCACCAGTTGAGTGCCTACTAAGCATGTGTTCTACATACATTATCATAGTGAATCATCACAACGGACCTGTCAGCCGCTATCAGTATTTCCATGTCACTCTTTAGAACATGGGGGCTCAGCAGGATTTGGTCATGTGCTCCAGCACCTCACCACTGCTTGTCAGCAACAGAGCTGACTAGGGTCTCGGTGGAGAGAGCGGTGGAATTCAAAGGCCAGAACCCACACCTGGCAAGGCTGTTGTTTCCAGCACTTCCAGGAAGGATTCCAAATGCATTTTCAGCTTTCCAGGATTCCGTAAGGATCCCTGTCTTGTGTTTTTTTAAGTTATTTTCTAACAGAGGGTTGCAGCAGGGGAGGGCTCTACATCAGGAAACTGCTTTTAGTCTAGGCTCTGCTGTGAGCTCATAGGTATTTCCATTTTGGCTTCAATTTTCTCAGCTATGTTCTTGGATAGAGGGAGAAGTTCAAAGCAACTAGAGGAATTTCAGTGGAAGCTTCGGGTCTCATAACAAATGAAGGATTTTCACACAATCTGCCCTTACTCACTTTTGGTGGGTATGAATAACAAGGCAGATCTGGGGGCTGGATAGAATTTAGAAAGCAGGGGAAGAAGGGAAAAACATCTAACAGGACAGAGGAGAAAAGTTTAAAGTTGTATTAATATATATGGGTATTGTATCTCAATTTTGAGTCTTGACCAACACCAGATGACTGGATCCCAGGTCCTGGAGAAGGAAACCCAGAGCATGGAGGAAATCCTTCTGCAGCCATCACTTCAGGACATATCAGCTCCTAGATGATGCTCAGACCCTCGATGAGAAACTGCCCCTGTTGCAGTGGCCTCCAATGACCACACGCCAATGGCCACTTACCTTGATTTCTTCCTCTTGTGTGCCTTGGGCATGGCAGGAAAAAAAAAAAAGAAGATATCATCTCTCAGAAGTTTTTAATTCCATGCCTAGGCTAGTCTTAACTTCCACGCCCCTTCTCACTGTCCACTGGAGCCCAGATCTTTCTTCTCCACTAGATTGCAGCTCCTTGAAGCCAGATCTCTGTATTCCCAGAATAGTGCCTGGTACAGAGTTTACCACTATAATAATAGGCAGCACTTGCCACGTTTTTCTTCTTGCTGAGAAGGACAGGGATGTTGCTAGGAGCTTTATATAGAGCAATTTATATAATCATTGAAAAATACCTATGACGTGGGTATTATTCTATTTTATAGCTGAAGAAACTGAGGCTCAGAGAAATTAAGCAGTTTGCGCAAGGTCACACAGCAAAAGTGTTGAAGTCAAGATTATCTGTGGTCTGTGCACTGGCAGCATCTCCTGGCAGCTTGTTAGAAAAATAAATCTCAACCCTAGACATTCAGAATCTGAATTTCAACAAAATCTCCAGGTGACGTGTATAAACATTAAAGTTTAAGATGCACTGATCTTGAAGAATGGGAAAAAATGTTCGCTGGATGGTCTAACATTCAAGTCCTGGCTTCACCACCTACTTAATCTGTGGATGGGAAAAATGACATTTTACTTTGTTTTCCTTATCTGTATTAAGGGAAGATTAAAAGAATTTAAAAATAGGAATTGTGAGGGTACAAAGAGATCATGCCAGCAAAGCCTGCCCATTCTAAGAGTGCAGGGTTAATATTAGCATCAACTATTCCCTTCTCTGAATCTTAGTTGATAAAATGTAAAAGGAAGGGATTACACTAAAGGATCTCTGTTTCTAACTCTGTAGCCTTGGGGTTCTTGGGAACAAGGTTGGAAACACCATTAGGCTCCCTAGGTTATAAATATGTTACTTTGTGTTTGCTCCTTTTCCTTCCATACCCTCTGCTGTATCAAACTGCAGACAAAGCATTTTGCCTCCTCCCTTTCTTCCCAGTGTTCCACAGCTAGGAAGGGAATTTTCCCTGAGTTGACTCTGGTTGCCCTTGTTCCCAGCTCTGACTCCTGCTCTCCCATTTTTCTGCAAAAGATTTCAGAAAGAAGTGCATGTTGATTTGCTGTATGGCTTCTTGATTAGATGGCAGATTTGTCACCAGGGTGGATGTGACAATCAGGCAGGCTTTGATTAGACCTTTCTTATATGTAAATCCAGGTGGATAAGATAAGTGGCGTTAGGCTGGCGCTGGCAACAAAGGTAGGAAGAAATCCCAGGTGACTGGAATTAAAGAACAGTCTGAGCAGGGGTGTTGGTGCGGAATGATGTGAATTTCAAAGAGCCTGGGATAAACACTCACTTTCAGATGGGCTAATTTATGCAGGAAGTCGTTTGAGAAGCCAATTCTCTCATCCCAGAGAGTTTATAGAAGCCAGCAAAAAATGGTTAAGCACTGGAATGTAAACACTGGTAATTGGTAATTAATGGGCACACCTACAAGGAAGGCATATGCCAAATTAAATTGATTGCTTGAATCATTCACTGATTCATTAAATAGAATATATGTTTTTGAGCTCCCATTCCATGCAGGCACTCTGCTAGGTACTGGAGTCTCAGATAATAGGGTTAGAGTCAGCCTGCCAATGACAAGAATGGAGTGCAGCTTTAACATAAATAATTAACAGTGTTCTTTCTTCATTCTTTCAATTCTTGCTCTGGGTGGAACATAAGACAAGGCTGAAGAATAAAGGGGAAGAAAACAGACCCCCATCTCTGTTCTCCCACAGCTCACATTCTGACACCACTCTAGCTCTGGTGCCTCCGACCATAAACACCTTGAAGGAATGCAGTGACTTCTCAAAAAATCTCTGTAAATGGGTACATGAATGCTTGCTCAGTCATGCCTGACTCTTTGCAACCCTATGGACTGGAGCCCACCAGGCTCCTCTCTCCATGGGCTTCTCCAGGCAAGAATACTGGAGTGGGTTGCCGTGTCCTTCCCCAGGGGATCTTCCCAACAACCCTGGGATAGAACCCATGTCTCCTGTGTCTCCTGCATTGGCAGATGAATTCTTTAACATTGAGCCACCTGGGAAGCCCACTGGTATATAAATAGAGACAATAATGTAATTAAGTTATCAATCGTCTGAAGTGCTAAGGAGGAGAAGCACAGTGCAGGGTACCCTAAGACAAAACAGGGTCACTTAACTTTATGGGGAATCCCAAGAAGTCTTTCCCAAAGAAATGACATTTAAAAATGACACCTGAATGTGAGGAGCATTTAGATATAAGTGTGTGTGGACTGCTGGCCCTGGCAGGTGTGGACAGTCCCTGTGAAGGCATAGAGGGGACTGAGCTTTGTTCCACTGAAGCACTCAGACGCTCGCAGGTTGGCAGTTCGTGTTAAGTAGAGGGGAAATCAGAGGGTAGGCAAGAGGCAGATGATACACAGGGTTTTAAATCACGTTTAGGATTTGGGAATCAATGCTGAGCTTTCTAACAGTAACTCTGTGGGACAGGGCACACAATGGGCTTTCAGAGGAACATTAGATGATGTACGCCTTGAAGTTCTCTGGTGAGTGACTACACCTCTCAATAGAATCCATAGTATAAACTAAAGGCAAGACTAAGAACCTGTTAAAGTGAAACCATGCAACTCAGATTAGATCCTGAACACATAATCTACCCCTTCTCCTGACTATTTTTAAATGGGCTTCTCAGAAAAAAAATAAATAAAATAAGATTTTATTAATAAAAATGTCTTTATTGAATTAGTTACAGTATTGCTTCTGTTTTATGCTTTGTTTTGGCTTTTGGCAATGAGGAATGTGGGATCTTAGGTGTCTGACCAGGAACTGAACCTGCACCCCCTGCATTGGAAGGTGACGTCTTAACCACTGGACCACCAGTAAGTAAGTTCAGTCACTCAGTTGTGTCCAACTCTTTGCGACCCCATGAATCGCAGCACGCCAGGCCTCCCTGTCCATCACCAGCTCCCGGAGTTCACTCAGACTCATGTCCATCGAGTTAGTGATGCCATCCAGCCATCTCATCCTCGGTCATCCCCTTCACCTCCTGCCCCCAATCCCTCCCAGCATCAGAGTCTTTTCCAATGAGTCAACTCTTCTCATGAAGTGGCCAAAGTACTGGAGTTTCAGCTTTAGCATCATTCCTTTCAATGAAATCCCAGGGTTGGTCTCCTTCAGAATGGACTGGTTGGATCTCCTTGCAGTCCAGGGACTCTCAAGAGTCTTCTCCAACACCATAGTTCAAAAGCATCAGTTCTTCAGCGCTCAGCCTTCTTCACAGTCCAACTCTCACATCCATACATGACCACAGGAAAAACCATAGCCTTGATTAGATGGACCTTAGTCAGCAAAGTAATGTCTCTGCTTTTGAATATACTATCTAGGGTGGTCATAACTTTTCTTCCAAGGAGTAAGCGTCTTTTAATTTCATGGCTGCAGTCACATAACACCAGGAAGTCCCCAAACCCACAGTCTTTTAACTGAGATCACACATCTGGTTTCACAACTTAATTAAGCTCAGGTTCTTAGTGTCTCATCAGATAAAGAATTCAGTGGGAAACAATGTGATAAGTAAGAAGTGAATTTATTTAAAGAGGAACACACTCCACAGACAGTGTGGGCTATCTCAGAAGGTGAGAGAGGCCCCAGGATATGAGATTGTCAGTTTTTATGCTGTAATTTTTGTTCAGTCACTAAATCATGCCTTACTTTTTGTGAACCAATAGACTGCAGCATGTCAGGCCTTCCTATCCTTCGCTATCTCCCTGACTTTGCTTAAATTCATATCCATTGAATTGATGATGCTATTAAACCATCTCATCCTCTACCACCCCCTTCTCCTTTTACCTTCAATCTTTTCCAGCATCGGTGTCTTTTCCAATGAGTCGGCTCTTCGCATTACGTGGCCAAAGTATTGGAGCACCAGCTTCAACATCAGTCCTTCCAATGAATATTCAGGTTTTATTTCCCTTAGGATTGACTAGTTTGATCTCCTTGCTATCCAAGGGACTCTCAAGAGTCTTCTCCAACACCACAGTACAAAAGCACCACACCAGGGTTACACTGAGATGTCTGGGGATAGGATCCTGAAAACTTGGTGGCTTTCTAAAATTATAGTTCTAAGCTATTCATTTAGAATGTACTTAATAAAAGTGAGTAGACACTGATTTTTTTTTAATTAACAAAAATATTCAAAATAATGTATTTGGACTATCTGGAGTTGTGTTAGAATTGTGATTTTTCCCCAAAGCCCGGACTTCTTCGGTTTAAAATTTAGATTGTAAATTAAAATACTAGGTAAATAGCGTAATGCTATGGATTTTTCCGTTTCTGAATTCCAGCTGACTTTTTGGCTGCTGACTTCAGGTGACCCTGCCTAGCTGGTTGGTCTGGGGTTGGTGGAGGCTGTTGGGGAGGTTTATGGGCGCAGGGATTTGCTTTCATATGATGATCACAAGAATACTCTATGATGGGGATCGCTGGCAAATTGTGTATTTTTATTTCCATATAAAGACTATTTCCTTCAGAAGAGCAGGCTGGCAAGACTCATCTGGATTTTCTGTCTGCCCTACAGCTTTGGTCACTTAACCCCTCTTTTTGATGGATATCTATTCCTCATAGTTCATGATATAAATCCTTCCCATGGCTTGGCACACATCCAAGCTTGACAGTCAAAACACTGCTTTTTCCCTAACCAAATTGATTGGTTCAAACTTAAGCAAATCAGAGCAGCTCAGACATTTACTTTTTCTGGAACCTGTAGGAAAGTAGTACTCTGCTCCTCAGGTTTTCTAATTGAAAGACAGTTTTAACCAACAACTATTATCTTTGCCACCACATTGGACAAGACAGTCTGAGACAGGAGCAGAGCAGAGAGTGCTCATGACCATTATTTGAAATCTGAGTGATATACTTTAAGCCCTTCTGAAGTTGTTACCAATACCACACGACAGGCTATTGACTTTAAGAGACAAGGTATTGAAGCAAGGAATATGATCTTACTGGGAAAGTCAGCTGACTGAGAAAACATGGCAGACTAATGTCTCAAAATAACAATCTTGCTGGGGTCTGGATGCCAGGTTCTTTTATAGAACAAAGAGGGCAAGGCAGAGACATTACTTTGTCAACAAAGGTCCGTCTAGTCAAGGCTATGGTTTTTCCAGTGGTCATGTGTGGATGTTAGTGTTGGACTATAAAGAAAGCTGAGCGTCAAAGAACTGATGCTTTTGAACTGTGGTGTTTGAGAAGACCCTTGAGAGTCCCTTGGACTGCAAGGAGATCTAACCAATCCATCCTAAAGGAGATCAGTCCTAGGTGTTCATTGGAAGGACTGATGTTGAAGCTGAAACTCCAATACTTTGGCCACCTGATGCAAAGAGCTGACTCATTGGAAAAGACCTTGATGCTGGGAAAGACTGAGGGAGGGAGAAGGGGATGACAGAGGATGAGATGGTTGGATGGTATCACTGACTCAATGGACATGGGTTTGGGTGGACTCCAGAGTTGGTGATGAACAGGGAGGCTTGGCATGCTGCAGTTCATGGGGTTGCAAAGAGTTGGACAAGACTGAGCGACTTTACTGAACTGACGACAGGAGGAGTCCAGGAAGTAAAGACTATTATCTTGCAAATATCTCCTGGAATGGCCAACCTCAGGGAAGGGATATGTTAACCTCTTCAGGTAAAGAAAGGGTCAGGTTTTCCTGAGGCAGACCATTATGTGATTGTACATACATAGCAAAAAATGCCTTTGTATAGTGTACACAGCAAAAGCAATGAAAAGCAAAGTTTAAATTCAAAGAAACAGATCCATCATGGAGTCAGAATTGGCTCTTCCCTGAAGTTCTCTTGAACTTCAATGTCAAATGTCCCAATAAACATTTATTCTTCATGTATGCTTTTATAGCTGTATTTTATAACAATAGCCAATTATAACCTGTACATAGTTGACATGTACAATTTGATAAATTTTGACATTGCGTACACTCAGGAAGCCATGACCACAATCACAATAATGAATATCCATGTTTACTTGTTACACCCTTGTTCATAGCAACATTAAGAATGTATAAACATAATGTAGTATATACATACAATGTAATATTTTTCAGCTTTAAAAAGGAATCTAAGCCAGGCACAGAAGGACAAGTACTATATGATTCTACTCATGTGAGATACTTAGGGTAGTCAAATTCATAAAGACAGAAAGGAGAATGGTGGTTGCCAAGGACTAAAGGGATGGATGAACAGGAAATTATTCTTTAATGGTTGTGTAATTTTCCTTTGGAAAATGAAATTAATTTTGGAGATTGGCGATGGTTGCACAACAATGTGACTATACTTAATGCCACTGAACCATGCACTTTAAAATAGTTGAGATGTTGATATGGACTGAACTGTGGCCTTCTAAAATCCATATGGTGGCAGTGGCTTAGTCACTAAGTCATGTCCAACTCTTGTGACCCCAGGGACTGTAGCCCACCAGGCTTCACTGTCCATGCGATTTCCCAAGCAAGAATACTAGAGTGGGTTGCCATTTCCTTCTCCAGCATATCTTCTGGACCCAGCAATCAGCCCTGGGTTTCCTGCATTGCAGGCAGATTTTATACCGACGGAGCCACAATGGAAGCCCCCAAATCCATATATTGAAGCCCTAACACTCAATGTGATTATATTGGACGTAGGGCCTTTAACTAGGTGATTAAGGTTAGTAAGGTCATGAGATCATGACAATTCTTCAAGAGATGGGAATACTAGACCACCTGACCTGCCTCTTGAGGAATCTGTATGCAGGTCAGGAAGCAACAGTTAGAACTGGGCATAGAACATGGAACCATCCAAATAAGAAATGAAGTACATCAAGGCTGTATATTATCACCCTGCTTATACACAGAGTACATCATGAGAAACACCGGGCTGGATGAAGCACATCTGGAATCAAGATTACCTGGAGAAATATCAATTATCTCAGATATGCAGATGACACCACCCTTATGGCAGAAAGTGAAGAAGAACTAAAGAGCCTCTTGATGAAAGTGAAAGAGGAGGGTGAAAAAGTTGGCTTAAAGCTCAACATTCAGAAAACGAAGATCATGGCATCCAGTCCCATCACTTCATGGCAAATAGATGGGGAAACAGTGGCAGACTTTACTTTTGGGGCTCCAAAATCACTGCAGATGGTGATTGCAGCCATGAAATTAAAAGATGCTTACTCCTTGGAAGAAAAGTTATGACCAAACTAGACAGCATATTCAAAAGCAGAGACATTACTTTGCCAACAAAGGTCTGTCTAGTCAAGGCTATGGTTTTTCCTGTGGTCGTGTATGGATGTGAGAGTTGGACTATAAAGAAAGCTGAGAGCTGAAGAATTGATGCTTTTGAACTGTGGTGTTGGAGAAGACTCTTGAGAGTCCCTTGGACTGCAAGGAGATCCAACCAGTCCATCCTAAAGGAGATCAGTCCTGGGTGTTCATTGGAAGGACTGATGTTGAAGCTGAAACTTCAATACTTTGGCCACCTGATGCAAAGAGCTGACTCACTGGAAAAGACCTTGATGCTGGGAAAGATTGAGGGAGAGTGGAGAAGGGGATGACAGAAGATGAAATGGTTGGATGGCGTCACCAACTTGATGGAGATGAGTTTGGGTAGAGTCTGGGAGTTGGTGATGGACAGGGAGGCCTGGTGTGCTGCAGTCCATGGGGTCTCAAGAGTCGGAGACGTGACTGAGCAACTGAACTGAACTGAACTGAGATCATGAGTGGGAACTGTCCAATAACACTGATGTCTTAAGATGAGATAGAGGCACCAAAGCTCTCCCTCCAGACTTGCCAAGAGGAAAGGCCATATGAGGATGCAGCAAGAAGATGGCCATCTGTGAGCCAAGAAATGAAGCCTCACTGAAAACTGAACATGCCAGCACCTTGAACTTGCACTTTTAGCCTCCAGATCTATGAAAAAATAAGATTCTGTTGAAGCCACCAACTTGTGATATTTTGTTATATGATATGTTATTAGGCTGCCAGACCTGATCGATACAGATGGTAAATTATATATTAATATACATTCTGCCACAATTTAAAAAAAAATCTACTTCAACTTGGTTTTCTATTATGTATAGCCCAAAGACTTCTCACTAATGTGCAATCAATTTAATATCATCCATTGTATAAAAAATCCTATGTGGCCTCTTGTGTTAATTGGCACAATAAAATTTTCAGTGAGATTTTGCTACTTTGTATTATATGGGCATCCCAGGCAGTCACTGCACTGGCTGACCTTTTGATCTAGTTCTAAATATCTTAGGAAAAGAAGTGACACTAGGATGCTCCAGAAATAGCCCTCTTGGCTTTGTTAAAAATTCTGGGAGTTAGGACTCATATCCTTGATTCTTCTTCCCAGTGAACCTTCCCAGGAAGACATTGCCTAAGGCAGCCTTGAATAATGAGTGTTCCCTCTCCTTGGAGACTTCCTATTCCATTTCCAGATGTTCCTATTTGGAAATCTTCCATTATCTATCTCTTTAAGTACCAGCACTCAGGAAGGGACCAGCTCCACTGACAGCCCAGAGGCTTTCTGCTAAAGGGATTTTACAGTATCAGGACTAACACCCCAGCCTATTAGATGGAAGAAATCCTTTCAAGGCAAGTTGGGGCTTATTTGTAACTTATCTGAGAAAAACATCACAGAGTGTATTTGTAGCCAGGGATCCTCCAGCAAGAAAGTAGCAGATGAAATAACTTATTAGTCCTCTTCCTTCACAAGATTTCTAAAGAATGAAAAACTCCACTACACATACTCATCAGAGCTTTTTCTCTGGATGGTTTCCCCAGGGCCTCTGACACTGTCAGCGTGAGCACACCTGTCTCAGGCAGATGTGCACTGGCAATGGCAAAAAAATAGATTACATGTACTGAGCATGTACTATGCACCAGATACGATGCAAGGTGGTGTATCTGAATTATTTCATTATGCCTTCTAGGAACATTGTGAAGTAAACTTGTCAGTCTCGTTTTACAGATGAAGAAACAGAGACACATAAAGTACAAGCAACTTACTTGGATTTATTTACCCTGTCAGTTGGTAGAATCAGTGTTACCCTAACTCAGGTCTAGCTGCTTGCTACTCAAAAATCAATACCTGAGAGAGAGGCAGAGACTGATAGAAAAGAAAGATTCTTTTAATCAGAATACCAACAGTCTGGGGAGATGGTGGACTCATGTACCTCAAAACCATCGCCTAAGATTCTGCTGGGTTATGAAAGTTTTTAAAGGATGCTGCTGCTAAGCTGCCTCTAAGTCGCTTCAGTCATGTCCGACTCTGTGTGACCCCATAGACTGCAGCCCACCAGGCCCCGCCGTCCCTGGGATTCTCCAGGCAAGAACACTGGAGTGGGTTGCCATTTCCATCTCCAATGCATGAAAGTGAAAAGTGAAAGTGAAGTCACTCAGTCGTGTCCAACTCTTAGCGACCCCATGGACTGCAGCCCACCAGACTCCTCTGTCCATGGGATTTTCCAGGCAAGAGTGCTGGAGTGGGTTGCCATTGCCTTCTCCAAAGGATAAAAAGGAAGTAATCTCATTAATCATTGAGATGGGGGTCAGAATCATCAACCATCCCCCACTGCATGCAGGCTTCTCATCTTCATGTAATCTTTTTTAGGAGCTGTCTTGTTCTCACAGTTTGTTCATGAGATTACTCTGGTCATCTGTTAGTTACTTATTCTTCATGTCTACTTCCTTGATCTACAGAAAAAAACCAACAGGTTAGGCGAGGTATTGTGTGATCAAAAGATTTGAAAGGTGTGCTTGAGCCAGCAATGAGATGAGTAGAGCAAGAGGATGCCTGATTTAATAATTAGTTACAATGTAGCTTTACTTAAATTGGGAAGAGAACAGGTTTCTTGCTAAGGGTCCTTTCCTGCAAAGAGCCACCTACAAATCCCTCCTTGTCAGATTATCATTCCATTTTTATGGGATTAGGGATGAAGGTCTATCTTCTGTAACTTCTTCATTCTGAGAAAGGGCATTGAGGTCTTAGGGTGAGAAGTATCGACATGGGTCTGCAGTATCTACTCTGACAATTTTAGTTGTCTGCTTACATACATGGGCAAAATGAGCTACAATTATTTTGATGCCTGCAAAGATAAGGATTACTATGAGCAGTGGAGTTAATCCCATTCTCTTAAAGACAGCTCTTTGAAGAGTGCTAGCCATAGATTCAGCATTGTTCAAGACGGAGCAGTTTATGTCGCGGCTGCAGTCTGGCCATCCTGCTGTTAGTTTTTCCCTCTGCTGGCAGCTTTAGTATCTGTAAAACAACTCAGTGATGTGCATCAGAAACTGAGTCTGTGACTCTATTGTCCTAATCCTTAACCGCTTGAACCTGCTATTCTGTGATCCAGGGAGATCTGGGGAATTTCAGCTTTTCTACAAATAAGGGGCAGGGGCCAAAAGGCTAGAGGAGCTTTTGTACTTTCGTGGGAGTGGGACAGAGGCTTGCATAAGGTTCTTCTTGGTTCTGTCAGGATATGAACCCAGATCTATTTGTCTCCAAAACATATAACATTTCCCCTTAGGACATACTGTCTCAATTCAGAATTTTAACTTTTGTAAGATAACTTTGATCTTTATATTTCTACACTTTGGTATTGCCTTCGTGATTTTGTTTGGTTCATTCATTCTTGAATGGGGCTGCAGTGATGATCACGATAGTATATCATGCATTTCCTGAGCATAAACATGTGCCTGGCACCAGACACTTTTCCTAAATGATCTCCGTGTCTGACTTCGACCCTATAGACTATAGCCTACCAGGCTCTTCTGTCCATGGGATTTTCCAGACAAGAATACTGTAGTGGGTTGCCATTTCCTACTCCAGGGGATCTTCCCGACCCAGGAATCAAACCCACATAGCCTGCGTCTCCTGCATTAGCAGGCAGGTTCTTTACCACTGCACCACCTGGGAAGCCCCTAATCCTTATACCATTCTGTAAGTAGGTGTCATTTTTCTCATTATATAAATGATGGAGACTGAAGCTCAGAGAAAAAGTAAAGGATTTGCCAAAGGTCACATGGTCACTAAAGAACAGAGTGAATCTCAGCCAGGTCAGCAAGATTCCATGACATAGGTTCTCTGCACTCAGCCATGCTGCCTTCTGCCAAGAATATACCCCATTCAAAGGGCGGAACAGCTTTCTGTGTGGTAGTGGCACCAGCAATTTGTTTGCAGGCAACAACATCTCACCTTCTCACATTTTCCATAATCATTTACAAAGTAACTTTACCATCATCTGGCTGCATATCAGAAGCATTAAGAATTTAAGTTTTAAAAATAAATGGGAGTAAGGGATGAATAAGTAGACCACAGAGCATTTTAGAGCAGTAGAACTGCTCTACATGACACTAAACTGATGGATACACATCATCATACATTTGTGCAAACCAGTCAATCCTAAAGGAAATCAACCCTGAATATTCACTGGAAGGACTGATGATGAACCTGAAGTGCTACTCCTTTGGCCGCCTGATGTAAAGAGTTGACTCACTGGAAAAGACCCTGATGCTGGGGGAAATTGTGGGCAAGAGGAGAAAGGGGCATCAGAGGATGAGATGGTTGGTTGGCATCATCAAGTCAATGGATGTGAGTCTGAGCAAACTCTAGGAGTTGATCACCATTTCCTACTCCAGGGGGATCTTCCCAACCCAGGAATCAAACCCACATATCTTGCGTCTCCTGCATTAGCAGGCAGATTCTTTACCGCTGCACCACCTGGGAAGCCCCTAGTCCTTATACCATTCTGTAAGTAGGTGTTGTTTTTCTGGCGTGCTGCAGTCCTTGGGGTCGCAAAGGGTGGGACATGACTGAACCACTGAAGAACAACAGTAATGGACTGTGTGAGGGCTTCCCTGGTGACTCAGCAGTAATGCAGCACCTGCAATGCAGGAAACACAGGTCTGTGCCTTCCATCCCTGTGCTGGGAAGATCCCCTGGAGGAGGGAATGGCAGCCCACTCCAGTATTCTTGTCTGAGAAATCCCATGGACAGAGGAGCCTGGCAGGCCATAGTCCATGGGCTCGCATGAGTAGGACACAGCTTAGTGACTAAATTGTAACATTAATAGTGACCATAAATTGTAACATAAAGAGAATTGTATGACATAAAGGTATCGTATAACATAAAGAGAAGGCCCTGATCAGTTGATGTTGTGTCTTCTAGCCATGACATTCTTCTAAAGGTTGTTCCTGCCCCTTCCCCTCCTGTTTCAAAAGTTCCATCTATCACTCTATAAGCTCATACCTTGCCTGTTATATGACTTTTTAAATCATTAGTCTATTTTATTTTGGGCATTTTCTTCCTACTGATGAGGAAATATTTTCATAGTTGTAGATGTATTGGCTGCTTTTATTTCTTCTTTTAAGTCTTGTGCTCATTTTTACAACAGAAACTTATCTTTTTCTTATTTATTTGTAGATTTTTATATATTGAAGATATTCTTTATATTTAAAAAATAATATAAAGGTTTTCTCTTTTAGCTTTCCAATATAATGTAGATATTTTATCTAGGTCATTGTTACTTTTTGATTTTAAATTGTGTCTTATCAAATCTATTAATGTTTTCTGGTTTATCTTTTGAAATGATTCTTCTAATGTCTTGCCCACCTCAACACAATAGAAATAAAGAAATATTCACTTGTATTTTTATCTAGCTATTTTTTTCATGAATCTGTTTAGGGGTAACATGTAAGGTAACTATCTCCCCTCAGTCAATGAGAAGCCAGTTGCCCCTATACCTTTATTTAATAATACAGCTTTTTCTCCAGCTTTGAAATGCCCTCTTGAATATATGCTAAAATGTTATCATATACTTGGATCTATTTCTGGCCTTTCAATTCTGTTTCAGTGGTCCATTTTAAGTTACGTGGGAGCTATTGTTTCTCTTCCTGTTTAAGACATGTTGGTTCCAAATGCTACATAAATAAAAAAATGAGCCCCCAGATTTTCATTTTTGTGAAGATTCAAATGATTTTCTTGATTTGCCCCGTGTCTCTTTCCCTAATGTAAGCAGATAGAGAGAATACTCACGTTTTTCCCTTGATGTACTCTAATGATGATAAGACTTTAACCTTCTTTGTATTCAGAATTTTAATTCTCTGGTATTTACTGGGATGTCATTAATCATTTTAATCACAATAAACTCATTTGATCATAATGTGAATGTCCTAAGAATTTAGATAGCACTTCCATTTCAATTTGCCAATAATTAACTTTACCATTATTTTATAGTGTTATCAGCGCTCGGAATAGAACCTTGCAGATGAACTTTAAGAAAACACGGCTCCTCTGGGGGAGGAGTATGGGGAGAAGCAGAGTAGCAGAATACAGATGTGTCTGATTGGTCTTAGTGTATCTGTGGGAAGCATGTTCCATGTTGAGGTGATGCTGCCCACAGATAGACAAATAAAAATAGCCCCAATTCGTCCCCTGTGTATAGACACTCTACCCTCTTCCTTCATAAATCATTCAGCAATGAAACTTACTACTAGGATTTTGTAAGCCTTTTAATACAAATAGGTGTGGGAAGGATGGAGAAAGATTTTAGGATATGGAAGAAGAGAATAACAAAGTGGCTTCAGAAGTCCCAGGTAGAGTGAAGAAGGGAATGGCTGTTGACCTTGCTGAGACCTTGATCCCTAGTCAGGGAATTAAACAGTACTCAAGGGACTTCTCGGGCTTCTCTGGTGGTTCAGAGGTTAAAGCATCTGCCTGGAATGTGGGAGACCCAGGTTCGATCCCTGGGTTGGGAAGATCCCCTGGAGAAGGAAATGGCACCCCACTCCAGTACTCCTGCCTGGAGAATCCCATGGAGGGAGGAGCCTGGTAGGCTACAGTCTATGGGGTCCCAAAGAGTTGGACACAACTGAGCGACTTCACTTTCACTTTCACTTTCAAGGGACTTCTCAGGCATAAGCCAGGTACTCACACAAGTGTGATCCAACTCCCTGTATATCTGATGTGCATATTCAGTGTTCAAATGTCAGCTTTAGTATTTATTACCTAGTGATCTTGGGCAAGTATTTTGTCTGTACTGAACCTGTTTCCTCAACCATGATAGAGAAATAATCATACACTATTGAATGATGGAAGAATTAGAGAAAATATTTTAAAATGACCAATAAAGTAGAGCTGAAATAGAACACTTCTTCTAAAACCATATCTTCATTACTGAAATGATTGTTATAATCCTCTGGCAAGGGACTCGACGTAAAATGGAAAAGATGGGTGAATTAAGCCATAATGATTAGGCACTGAGTCTCAACTCTGCCCTGTATTAGCTATGTGACCTGGAAAAAAGAATTAGATGATCTTTCTGGGATAGCGTCTCCTGACATGGGAAATGGAGAACTGGTAATCCCACAGCAATCTGTGTCTCAGAGTTTTTGTAAGAATAAATTACCTGGTGGTTGGTAAAGAGCTTTGAAAACCCTCTAGGTATTATTTGCCTTTCAAATGCGAGATATTATTATGCCTTAGAGACCTTTTAGCAAACCCTGAAGCCCTGTTGATGTGGTTCGCCCTGACTTTGAAATTATCTGATGGAAGAATTCTCATGGTCCTCTCAAAGAACAAGGAATAGCTGGGGGAGGGCAATGTGAATAATAACTCATTTGGGAAGAACTTTCTAACAATTTGGGATTTGTGATCGCATTCAGTTGGGAAAGTTTTCCAAATAGCCACCTGAGCCGCCTAGTGAGAGACTGAGCTTGCCTTCATGGGCCATGGTCTAATAGAAAGAAAAGAGATGGCCATAACTCAGGGATGCCACACAGTGGATAGTGGCACTCGTGGGAAATTTACTCACTTAACAAGCATTTAATATTGTTGTCTCCAGAGCTCACCATATGCTGGACACTGTGATAGGCATCAAAGTTGAACAAAAATTGATCCCAGCTTGAGTTAGAATTGTTGGTTGTAAGCAGTAGAAAGCAATGGCTTTGTCTATTTTTTTAAAGGCAGAGCAGGGGAGTACTCTGAAAACTGCAGAGTTAAGGAAGGGTTGAACATCCAAGGGAGGACAAAAGGAACACGGACAGGCCAGTGGATCACAAAAATAGGAGCAAATGGACTCTGCAGAGTGATTTGGTTCAGTCTTTCAATATTCTGTCACAGCAGGTCACTTCCCTCAAGATTCTAAGCCCCTGGTGAAAGAATCTGTTTTAATTTTACTTCCAAACTGGAGGGAGGACATGTGTGTGTGTGTGTGTGTGTGTGTGTGTGTGCACATGATGGAAACCTTTATGAGCAATTTCATCAAGACTGCATGGGACCAACTGGTGGCATAATCAATTCGAGGAGAAGGTAGTGTTGTTTTCAAAATTAAGGGTAGGGAATTCTGGCAAAGCCAAAATAAGACAGATATTGATTACATTCCTAGTCCTCAAGAGTCACAGCACGATGGAGGACACAGATAAACAGCAGTTGTGCAGAACTGCAGGACCACTGTGGACGTACTAACTCACCCAAACCTGGGGGCTTCTGGAGGAGCAGAGTTGATCCTGAATTGTATTTTCAGAGTAGAAGAGGAGGTAGGTGAAAATGTTGGTGGGAAGAGAAGAGGTTCTATAGCTCCCTCTGATTCTAAGATAACGTGGTTCTAAGCACCAAGCCCTGGAACTCTGTAAGTCCTCTATGTTTTGTGATGCTTTCCATGTTGTGTGGTTTTGCTTTATTTCCCCACTAGACCATAAACAAAGGTGAAATCTATCTTACTTTCCTTGAGTCTGCTGATCCTAGGTTGTACGCTTGTTAGGGTAAACTCAGGTAATCTCAGAGCCCTGGGATTAATCCTGCCCTCCTCATTCCATTGGTGAGGAAATAAGAGTCAAGTTGGCCCTGGTAACCTGTCCGCAGTCCCAAAGCTGTTTCAAAGAACAATAGTGAAATGACACGTTCAAAGGTTCTTAGAGGGTTTTATGAACCCTTTCCTGTTATTTTAAAGTGTGTTAGTTGCACATACTTAACTGGGTTATGTATTACTTAAAATATATATTCATGTGATAATCATATGTTTAATTAGGTCAAAATCCTCAGTGGCCCAGTGGTAAAGAACCCACCTGCCAATGCAGGAGGCACAGGTTTGATCCCTGGGTTGGGAAGATCCCTGGAGAAGGAGAGGGCAATCTGTGCCAGTATTGCTGCCTGGGAAATCCCATGGACAGAGGACCCTGGCAGGCCACAGTCCATGGGGTTGTAAAAGAGTCAGACACGACTTAGCGACTAAACAGAAACAGCAATATATTCCCCGCTGCACTTAGCAGGGTGCTGGACATGCGGTGGGGGCAGGGAGAGGTGTTGAACATAGAGTCCAAACTGTGTAAGTGGAGTGGATCTTAGAAAATTAAGTGCCAAGAAGGAGAACACAGATGGATATATTGGGTGCATTCAAGGTCCAAGGCAAAGGGGAATGCCCAGACCATGAATAACCAGATAGTACCCGCATCCTTGGAGGAAAGAACACAACTCAGGGCAAGCCAATTACTGTGCTGCAAGCGTGTGAGTTCCATGTTGTCAGAGCTTCTAAATTTTCAAGAGAAGATACAAATCTAGGTTTATATCTAGAATCTTATAATTTTTCAAAAATATTGCAACAAGCAAAAATGATTTTAAATACAGTACAATGATATAATTTTTAAAATTCTCTTGATTTACATTGTCTCTGCTTTAGAGGTTTTCTTACTTGTCTGCTATTATGTCTCCAGTCCTAATGGAGAAGGATTTATTACGGAGGAAGTTCCTTCCAATCAGAAAAAAGAAAAGAAAAACTTGGGTCATTTGTCTTGAGGGTGTGTAGAAAGGAAGAAATTGACAAGGAAAGCACATAGCAAGATTCTTACCTCTCATCTCTATCTCCTACTGTGTAGGAGCCACATCTTGACAAAAGACAGGAGAATTAGTGATAGAGATAGTATCCTGGTAGGGATGAGGGGACTCAGGAACACAGGAAGCTCCTCTGGGAACTGCCAGGGAGAGACAACAAAACTCTCAGCATCTATCTACCTTGGCACCATGTTCCATTGGAGAGCATAGTATTATGCTATGTATGGAGGTGTCTCTGATAATAGATCTAAGTACTATTCCTGTTCCCCCAACACCTCTCCACACCACACCTGTCTTCCTGGACATCCAGGAGGGAACGTGTGTGTGGGGGGTGGGGTGTCTGGCACAGGTAGCTGGGAGAAAACTGGCCACAGAAGTTACAAAAATACAGGAATTCTGTCTGAACCAAATATTTCAGCTGTGGAAACAGCACAATATTCCAAAGAACCAGAAAGATCCATTGAATCTTAGGCTCTCTACAGGGTATTAGGGCCTCAACCAGCCCTGTGGTCCTACAGCAGATCTAAAGAAAACTACACAGTTCTAAAGCCACAAGAGCATGCAAGCGCTTCTTCACCCCTTGGCCATGAGCATTTAAAGAGAAGAGCCATGGTATCCAAAGAGACTCTTCATCCTAGAAGAGATGGAGACAGGATTCATAGACAAGAGTCCATTTTTCGCCACTATCCCCTGAGGGTGGAGGCTCATAAGCACAGTTAGAAGAGTTTCAGGAAGTACAGGACTCAGGTTTTCTTAAGATGTTCAGTTTGTATGATGCACATGCATGCGTGCTAAGTCACTTCAGAAGTGTCCAACTCTTTGTGACACCGTGGACTGTGGCCCGCCAGGCTCCTCTGTCCATGGGATTCTTCAGGCAGGAATACTGGGGTGAGCATCCATTTCCTCCTCCAGGGAATCTTCCCAACTCAGAGATTGCACCTGCATCTCTCATGCCTCCTGCATTGGCAGGTGGATTCTTGACCACTAGCACCACCTGGGAAGCCCTGTGTGAGGCACAGGGAAACCCAAACACAACTGCCAGGCTGAGGCTGGCCCATAGGCTACTCATTTGCCAACTCGAATCTAACCGAAACCTGTATTTAATACGAGAAGAAACTGAGGTCCAAACAGGGCAGGTGTCTAGGGTCACAGGATAAGTTTGTGTTTGTATCCTTTAGCATGCTTTTAGCAACAGATGACCTGGACAAAAGTAGCTGAAAACACTAGGGTTTACCATGCCACATGACTAGTTTTATAGGGCAGGCACTTCCAAGATATGCTAACTCAGCAGCTTAATTATTTCCATACCTCTTATTTTTTTTTTTCCTCGTCGTGGTTACAAGAAGGCTGCTCTGCTTCCAGCATCACATCCTTACTTGCCAGTATGCAGAAGCAGGGAAGAAAAAGGATTTCATCAGAATGGAAAATCTTTTTCTGAAGCCCCCTGCCCCTTGCTTTGTCTCAATTGTCAGAAGTTGGTAATGGGCTCACTGCTAAAAGTCACTTGCAAAAATGTGTGAGACTTCCATCCTTGGCTTTGATCAATCATGATTTATGCTCAGAGTCCACCTTTCTGAGCAAATTGATACTTTGTTATCTAAAGAGAGTCAGAATCCTGCTAGTAAGGAAGGCAGGGATTAGCATGGCTATTGGGGGGGCACCTGCCCTTGTGATGAAGCTAGAAGCAGGGTCCACACTTCCTGACTCCACTGATACCCCAGCCAGACTCCCACACCCAGGATCCACAGAAAGGGTAGGCTCCTATCAACTCATAATGTTCAGAGTTGATTGCAAAATTATTATTTGCTGGATTCTCAGGAACATCAAAAATAACAGAAGATATTTTAATAACCTTAAGTGAGCTATTTGTCCAACTTTCAGCTAAAATCCCTACCAGTAAACTAAAGGAGAATATCTCCATTTTTCCCATGCCTATCATGTATTATGCTTCCTATTCATTTAATCAAATGTAACTGAGTTAATATAAATATTAAATATAATGTAGTCATACTACATGTTAACTATTATAGTAAATATAATAAATAGTTAATAAAATTTTAATATACATTGGTTTCATATAAATCTCACTACAATTCTGTGAGGTTAGGACCAACATTCTCAGTTTACAGATTCTGACACTGAGAATGTTTAGCATTCATATTTCGCCTATACTCACTCAGCTCACAGTACTCAACCCAGCATTCAGGCTGGTGCAGTTTACAGACTAAATCAGAGACTTTGTCCAAGAGACTTCCCATTGTTTTCCAATCCTTTGCAGATTTGGGGCACTCAAATATCCAGCACAACCCACTCCTTTGAAGCTCCTAGTATTAAAAAAAAAAAAACATATTTAGGTCGCTCATTTTATTTTTTGTTCCCCCAGAGGTTTTCTCTGAAGTGTTACACTAAAAATATGTCATTCTATTAATGTCTTTTTATTCCCTTTCCCAATCCTCCAAAGCTTTAAAAGATTTTACCTTTGTCAAGAGCAGAAATTGCCTTGATTTCTTAAAGTGACAAAATATGCTTGGGTGTTTGACAAGGCATTCCGCCAGCCTCACAGATAGAACCAGCAGGCACTTGAGTCCCTGAGGCATCTCTGCAGAGGCGGCCCAAAGAGGGACCCAAAGGCTGGTAGATACCTCTCCTGCTTTGGCTCAGAATCTAATTTTCTTAGTCACAGCCCACTGTGGCAGGGTCAGGAAATGAAAATACCCTGATCTGAACAATGTCAGGCAACCCTGTATTCTAGTGCCAGCTCTTGGAGTACTGACTGAGTGACCCCAGGCAAGTATCTTCACTTCTCTGGGCTCCAACCCATTTGTAAAACAAGCATGATAATACTCATATCATAGGACTGTGATGCAGATGCCATAAGTTGTCCATAAAGCACCCGTGTGATGCTTGGCATGTAACTGATGCTCAGAGACTAGTAGCTATAATTATCATCACTGGTCTAGGTTTCATGGCTAAATCCCTGTACAGTCTGAGCATTTTCTCATGCAACTCCTCTTCCTTGATCAAATGAGGGAGATCAGATCGAGGTGAAAGGAAGAGAGGGGATTTGAATTCCTAAGTACTGATGGATTGCAAAACCCCCAAAGTGAGAGGATCTTGGCTTCAAATGTTGGAACAGTTGGCATCATGTAGAAGAGTGGGCTTCCCCAGTGACTCAGCAGTAAAGAATCCACTTGCAGTGCAGGAGCTGCAGGAGACGCAGGTTCAATCCCTTGGTTGGAAAGATCCCCTGGAGGAGGGCATGGCAACCCACTCCAGTATTCTTGCCTGAAGAATCTTATAGACAGAGGAGCCTGAGAGACGACAGTCAGTGGGGTCACAAAGAGTCAGACACAAGTGAAGCAACTTAGCATGCATACACAGAAGAAGAGTAAGATTTAGTTTATGTGGCCCTGAAAGAAAACTCTGACCAAAGAGTAGAAGTTACAGGAGAATAGGTATTAGGTGAGTATCAGGAAGAAGGTTCTTACAGTCAGAAGGCCAGAGAAGGACGGGGCTACCTGAAGAGGCAGTGAACTCTGTATCCTTGCAGATTATACAAGTGGAGATGAGTGACCACTTGTAATATAGTTGTGTGTGTGTGTGTGTGTGTACTGTCCTGACCCAGATTTTTAAATTGTGGCAAAATACACACAGAATTTAGCATCTTAACCGTTTGAAGGTATATAGATCAGTTACATTACATGCGTTCACATTGCTGTGTAACCAATCTCCAGCATATTTTTCATCTTGCAGAGCTAAAGCTCTATACCCATTAAACACCAGTTTCCATTGTCCCTTCTCCTAGCCTCTGGCAACTGTGAGTTTGCTTTCTGTCTCTATGGGTTTGACTACTTTAGGGTCTCATATAAGTGGAATTAATCATACAGTATTTGTCTTATAATGACTGGCTCATTTCACTGAGTACAACATCCTGGTGATTCATCCATGTTGTGACATGTACCAGAATTTCCTTCCTGTTTACAGCTAAATAATATTTCACATTTTGCTAATTTGTTCATCTGTCAAGTGGGCTTCCACTTTTCACTTTTGGTGAATAATACTGCTCTAAACATGAGTGTGCAAATATCTCTTCAGCACTCTGTCTTTAATTCTGCTGGGCATATACCCAGAAGTGGAGTTGCTAGGTCATAGAGTAATTCTATTTTTAATTTTCTGAGGACCCACTGTTCAGTCTTCCACAGTGGCTGTACTAACAATGCACAAGTGTTCTATTAACAGTGCACAAGTGTTCTGCTTTCTCTCCATTCTTGTCAATACTTGTTATTTTCTGGTTTGGAGGGTTTATTTGTTTTGTTCTGCATTTTGATACCAATGATCCCAAAGGATGTAATGTGATCGTGTTGGCCTTGTTTTGAGGGTTTGGCTGAAGTTGGGCAGTTCTTTTTCTTTGATAGTCAGTAAAGTCCACACTCTTGACCTACCTTCTCCTACTGGGCTCTCACGCTCCAGGCTGCTCTCCTCCCCCGTCTTAGGCATCCTAGGGCAACTAGAGACAGTCCTGATGTCAGCCCGCTGGCTTGCCCTGCCTCACCACTTTTTCTGGCAGAAACCACAGTAAAGCCTTTTCTCACACTGCCCCCTCTCTCTGCCTTTTGACTGATGGTGGTGCTATTCCTGAGTGACTCTGCGTGGTGTGGTGTGTTCTCTCCAAACAACTGTGAGTGCAGCAAAACCTTTAAATAGCCTGGATCGCTCTCTCTTGGTCTGTATTAGTAATATGATGAAAACCCTCTTTCACAGGGAGGTGGCAAAGGCTGCATGTATTAAGGGACTAGATCAGTGCTTCTCAAATCTGGCTGTTCTTAAACCACAGGGTGCTTCCTCTCCCCCAGCCCCCAGGACTGATTCAGTGGCCCAGAAGGAGTTTTACTTGAAACAGCTCTCCAATTGATTCTAACAAGGAGGCCCATGAATCTGCTCTCCTCCAAACACAAGATTCTGTAATTATTAAGAGGAGAAAATAGAACTGAAGGGACAAAAATAGTCATGTTAATTAGATCTATATAGAGCTGTGGTTTGCAAAGTGCTTCATATTCTCCCCCTGAGCTAACCGTCCCAGCAGCCATGTGCAGCGGGCAGTGTTCTGTTACCTCATTTTCAGGGGAATCTGAACGATCCCCCAGGGTCAGAAGGACAGGAAGTAAAAGGGTAAGAATCTGAACTCTGATGAGTCTGTTTTCAAAGCCCAGTATCTTTCGATCATGGAATAAGGAAACCAGCATCGAAGGGGCCGCCAACGCTGCTAACAAGGGAGAACACACCTGCTAAAAATAAAACAAATATTCTGAATTTCAGCTCCCTCTTAGTCACTGGCTTGCTTGAAGTTATTAAACATCCAGCTCTTCCTTACCAGCGTGGGGTGGGTGGCTGCCTGGCTTAAAGATTTCTGGCGAGTCTAACCCCAAGGTCATTTCTGAAACACTATGAGGTCTTTGAACATGATGGTCATCAGCTCAAGCCCTCTGCCCCTTGGGAGGGATGAACTTTTCTTTATTCTGGCAAAGCCAACCCATCAAAGGAAGCTGGTGCTTTTGAATAAAGACCAACTGCTTCCATAGCGAATTATTCATTTATTCAGGCAGTGGTTCTGCAGCAGGTAGCAAATTCTGACTGGGTGCAAAGGGCTTGACTGTCTTGCCTCAGAAACTTAGGAATGGAGTCAGAAATGTGGTTGCAGTTTCAAGGGTAAGGACAGATGCAAATCCATATAAACACTCCTACCAGAAGCAAGTAACTGTGTAGTGAATGACTGTGTAACTAAATTAATAAGGGGAGCATTATAAGTCAAACTTGGACTATGCATGCTTATCCCTAATGTATCACCCATTGACAAACATGAGGAGTTGCCTTCTTCAAGAGTATGCAATATATACTGAGAGCAAGATAGACTTAGATGGCCAAGGGACTTGCCCCATGACCCCTATCCATAAGCAGCGGAGCCCAGGTTGTGCTCTCCGGAAGGTTAGTTCCGTGAAGGTAAGCAGTTAGCCTGGAGCAGTGTTAGCAGCATGGTTACATCTAATCCAGGCAGGCCTCTAACTCCAAGGACACACAGCATTTTTCACTGAACTCTTAGGATACTTAGTGGTCCTTTATCTGAATTCAGCTGAGCCTGAAGCTGAGACCTGGCTGCAAATCATTGCTGCAAATCCAGAGACCTTGGCCATAGACACCCCTCATGCTGAAGAAGCCTGGCACAAGGAGCTTCTTGATTGGCTGCGAAATTCCAAATTAGAAGCATCTGAAGAACCCACAGCCAGAGCTCTCTGACACAATTCTGATTTGCGAGCCCTGACATGACCTAATTTCACTCTGTTCATTTGCATGATAAATGAAAATGCTAGAATGGGGGCCTGAGGGCCTCTCTCCTCTCCCTGGCAGGTACCTCTGTCCCCTGGCTGTGGGGAGTAGCAGGTGGAGGTGACATCTCTGCAGAGCCCAACCCCGGACACCCTCACAGAGCCAGCTGGTACCTATTTTCTGTGCTGTTTGGGGAACATCTGTCCAAGAGCCCCATAGAAGGGGATATTAGGGATCCCTTGACTGCAGCCATGAAATTAAAATACGCTTACTCCTTGGAAGAAAAGTTATGACCAACCTAGATAGTATATTCAAAAGCAGAGACATTACTTTGCCGACTAAGGTCCATCTAGTCAAGGCTATGTTTTTTCCTGTGGTCATGTATGGATGTGTGAGTTGGACTGTGAAGAAGGCTGAGCACCAAAGAATTGATGCCTTTGAACTGTGGTGTTGGAGAAGACTCTTGAGAGTCCCTTGGACTGCAAGGAGAGCCAACCAGTCCATTCTGAAGGAGATCAGCCCCAGGATTTTTTTGGAAGGAATGATGCTAAAGCTGAAACTCCAGTACTTTGGCCACCTCATGTGAAGAGTTGACTCATTAGAAAAGACTCTGATGCTGGGAGGGATTGGGGGCAGGAGGAGAAGGGGACGACCGAGGATGAGATGGCTGGATGGCATCACTGACTCAATGGATGTGAGTCTGAGTGAACTCCGGGAGATGGTGATGGACAGGAGGCCTGGCGTGCTGCAATTCATGGGGTCACAAAGAGTCAGACACTACTGAGCGACTGAACTGATAAAGAAGTGAAACCCCGTTCCCCAGAGAATGGCAGCATCAAGAGTCATCAGAGGGACTGCCCTGGTGACTCAGTGGTAAAGAATCCATCTGCCAATTAAGAGGACATGGTCCAGAAAAATCCTACATGCCAAGGGGCAACTGAGCCCAAGTTCCACAACTTCTGAAACCTGCACACCCAGAGCCTATGCTCTGCAACAAGAAAAGCTACTGCAATGAGAAGCCCATGTACTGTGACAAAGAGCAGCCACTGTTCTCCACAACTAGAGAAAGCCCACACACAACAAGGAAGATCCAGCGCAGCCAAATATGAACAATTTTTAAAAAATTAGAAAAGAGCCATTAGAATATTTACATCATCCAGAGTCCATTTTCACAAACTCTGATCCAGCAGGTCTTGGTGGGGTCCAGAGTTCTGGGTTTTTAACAACTACTCTTGCCTGGAAAATTCCATGGATGGAAGAGCCTGGTAGGCTACAGTCCATGGGGTCACAAAGAGCTGGACACAACTGAGCAGCCTCACTGGTTCACTGGTTCTGCCCTCAGAGTGAATGAAGATAAGGGTGTGTGAGAGCTAGGCTTTGGGTTTAGCTAGTCCCTGCTTGAATGTAGGATTTCCCTTATGGCTCAAAGGGTAAAGCATCTGCCTACAATGTGGGAGACCTGGGTTTGATCCCTGGGTCAGGAAGATTCCCTGGAGAAGGAAATGGCAACCCACTCCAGTACTCTTGCCTGGAAAATCCCATGGAGGGAGGAACCTGGTAGGCTACAGTCCATGGGATCACCAAGAGTCCCACATGACTGAGTAACTTCATTTCACTTGAATGTAGGTCCAACCATCTGCCATGTGGTCTTAGAAAAGTCACATAACTTCTGTGAGATTCTTGTTTGTTTTTTTTTTTTTTTTAATGGGAATGACAATACCAACTTCATTGATTACAGGAGAACTAAATGATCTAATGTTTCCTGAGTATTTAGTAATCAATCAAAGGTCAAATATTATTAAAAGGTTTATAAACAACTGAATTGTAGAAAAACAATATGTTTTTTTCTTTTTTTTTTTTTAGCCACCCACTAAATCTGGAGGCAGATGCTCTGGGTTCAAGGTCCCATGTTGGCATTCCCTGGGGCTGTGGCTAGTTTCCCAACCTCTCAAAGCTTCAGTGTCCTCATCTGTTAAATGGGACCCTTCCTAACACCCACCATCCTGGGCTGTTGTGAAGATGTAGTGGAAAGCCTAGTGTGAAAAACGCAATCTAAGATTTACAGCACTTTGTAGCGTTACTGCTGCTGCTGCTAAGTCGCTTCAGTCGTGTCCAACTCTGTGTGACCCCATACACGGCAGCCCACCAGGCTCCCTCATCCCTAGGATTCTCCAGGCAAGAACACTGGAGTGGGCCACCATTTCCTTCTCCAATGCATGAAAGGGAAAAGTGAAAGTGAAGTTGCTCAGTCGTGTCTGACTCTTCACGACCCCATGGACTGCAGCCTACCAGGCTCCTCCGTCCATGGGATTTTCCAGGCAAGAGTACTGGAGTGGGGGTGCCATTGCCTTCTCTGTGTAGCTTTACTATTATTCATGTAATAGCAAGAAAGATGCAAGAAATACCAAAGTGTCCCCATCAGCAGTCCTGATGGCCTGCTTTCACGAGCATTACGGACTCATTTTCAACTGTAGCATCCACTTGTATGCAAACAATTATTGTGCAGTAGGCCTTCTCTGTGTGCAACGTGCTAGCTGAGATCTCGTTTACATTATTAATTTGCTTAGTAAGCCCTTCTGAGTCAAGTTCGTGTAGAGGTGAGCTGGGAAGCCGCCACAGGAGCCAGTCCTGCCTCGGGAGGCAGAGGCCCTGCAGGGCGGCATGTGGTAGGCAGCCCAGCACCCAAACTGCTCACATGGAGAGAGAAAGGCCTCAGGTCTGTGTCTTTGGCAGTCTTTCAGTTCAGTTCAGTTCAATTGCTCAGTCGTGTCTGACTCTTTGTGACCCCATGAATTGCAGCACGCCAGGCCTCCCTGTCCATCACCAATTCCTGGAGTTCACCCAAACCCACGTCCATCGAGTCAGTGATGCCATCCAGCCATCTCATCCTCTGTCGTCCCCTTTTCCTCCTGCCCCCAAGCCCTCCCAGCATCAGAGTCTTTTCCATGGCAGTTTTCGCTCATCTCCAAAAACATCTTTTTTTAAGGACTTTTTTTTTTAATGTGAACTTTTTTTTTCGAGTCTTTATTGAATTTATTACAATATTGCTTTTGTTTTATGTTTTGTTTTGTTTTGGCCTCCAAGGCATATGGTATCTCAGCTCCGTGACCAGGGATTGAACCCACACCACCTGCTTTGGAAGGTGAAGTCTTAACCACTGGTCTGCCAGGGAAGCCCCCTAAAATAGCCTTGGTGTTTTGAATTTTTAAATGTTTATTGTTCTATGCTTCATTGTTCTAAATAACATCTCTGTCTGTAGTTTCCTAGGGCTCACATAACAATGTGTCACAAACTAAGTGGCAGAAAACTGTAGAAATGTATTGTCACGCCGTTCTGGAGGCCAGAAGTCCAAAATCAAGGTGGAGACAGGGCTCCGTTCTCCCCAAACCCCCGTAGGGGAGAATCCTTCCTGTCTTTTTCCTAATTCCTGGTATTTGCCACAAGCCTTCGTGTTCCTTAGCTTGTAAAAACATCTCTTTGATCGTGCCCCTGTCTTCAGGCAGTCCTCTTCCCCCTGTGTATTTCTGTCCTTCTAGAAGGATGGAAGTCGTATTGGAATCAGGGCCCGCCCGACTCCAGTATGAACTCAGTTTAACTTAATTCATTCCATCTTAATGACCCTGTGTTCAAATAAGGTCACATTCTGAGGTAATGTAGCGGGTTAAGACTTTA
The DNA here is from genome assembly GCA_917880005.1 of Nanger dama. Lineage (NCBI taxonomy): Eukaryota > Metazoa > Chordata > Mammalia > Artiodactyla > Bovidae > Nanger > Nanger dama. Next base: position 4,970,473 of record CAKJTW010000031.1, on the reverse strand, counting down.
ATTCAACTTTTTAGGGCCTACACAATTCAATACATAATCTAACTTAACAATCAGTTTTACTTCTGTTTATTGGCAGAATATAAACTTCATGAGAGCAAGGATTCTGTCATTTTCCCCCAGTGTTTTGATCAATCAGCGTTTGGAACATAAAATAATAACTCAGTAATGACTTGTTGGATTAAAGAATAACAATCTGCCGCCTGGGGCAGGAATATAAAGATACGGCTTTGGGGGTTGGGCAGTCTTGAGTTCATATTTCAGCTAAACTACTCTATTCTGTGCTTTTATTTCTTGTTTTTAACTTTTTATTTTAGATTGGTGTATAATTGATTAAGTGTTATGCTAGTTTCAGTTGTACAACAAAGTGATTCAGGTATACATATAGAAGTATTATCATCTGTTTATTTTAAAATTCTTTTCCCAGTTAGATTGTTACATAATATTGAGCAGAATTCCCTGTGGTATACAGTAGGTCCTTGTTATCCATTTGAAATATAGCAGTATGTACATGTCAATTCCCAACTCCCTAACTAGTCCTCTCTCCCACTCTTCCTCTCTGGTAACGTATATACTGGAATATTTACTCAGCCATTACATCATTTGTGGCAACATGGGTGGACCTAGAGGCTGTTATACTGAGTGAAGTCAGACGGAGAAAGAGAAATATCATATGATATCATATATGCAGAATCTTTACAAACAAGTCATGCAGAAGAACTTATTTACAAAACAGACTCACAGCCTCAAGAGAAGGAATTTGTGCCAGTTGCTTAGCCTCTGCAGCTTTGCGTCTTCATTTCTACAGCAGACAAAGCAAAATATCACAACGTTTTTGTTTTTATTGCAACTTTCTTAGACTATGGCTATATATGACTCCATACACATTGTCTACATCATGTGATACCAATGCCCAACATCCAGGTTCACTCTTTTCAACCTGTGACCTTGAACAAAATGTATCCTCTCTGAGTATTGGTTTTCCTGTCCATATAATGGGATTGATTAGCACCACCCAACCTATTGTAGCCAGGGCAATGTATGTGAAAGCATTTTGCAAACTAACTAGATGTACTGGGCTTCCCAGGTGGAGCCAGTGGTAAAGAACCCACCTCCCAACACAGAAGACGTAAGAGCCATGGGTTCAGTCTCCGGGCAGGGAAGATCCCTTGGAAGAGGACACGGCAACCCACTCCAATATTCTTGCCTAGAGAATCCCATGGACAGGGGAGTCTGGTGGGCCACTGTCCATGGGGTTGCAAAGAGCTGGACAAGACTAAAGCAACTTAGCACATGGGATTCTTATTATCAGTTTCAAGGTGCTATTAATACAATTCAACATTTACGTTGCCTCTTCATCAGAGTCACAGTGTTTTATTTTCATTTACGTTAGTGACTCATTTTTACAGATTAACTGAAGCCCAGGAAGGGTAAGAAATTTGCATAATATCACAGATCCATTTGCAAGGCCCTTCCTGCCCTCTTCACCTGCTCCCCGTTCTCTGCCATCCACTTGTAACTGTATGGGGAGACCCAGTGATGAGGCCATCAGCTTCCTTTGTCTGCGCAAATATAGGGAGGAGATACCTGGCAAACTCTCATTAGTCTATGTCCTTTTCCTCCTTCTTCCCTGTGAGGTATCTTCTTATGGATGAGGAGGTAGAGAATGAACCAAGCAGCCAGGAAATAAGAATGGCAGACCCTTCCTACCAGTCCTCAGCCCAGGGGTGCATAATTGGGTTTCCAGGTGCTGTGTATTTGTCCCTGATTCCTGTCACCCATGGATTCAACTGAACTCAGTCGAGCTGAGCCAAGCCAACCCACCAGACAGGACCTGACAGGAAGACCCCAGAAGCAGCTAGGATATAGCTGTTCTGTTACCTTGAACCTGGGGCTCTAGTCTAGACAGATATCTGCCTGGACTATCAAGCCCACTACAGCCTCTCCTCCTAGAGCCTACTTATCCTGATTACCCAGGACACAAGCCTGGAGAGGAACAAAGGGTCCTAAAAATCTCATGGCCTTTGAAATCAAATGAACCTGCATTTGAATCTTTGTTTGAAGCTATGTGATCTAAGAATGATGCTTAACCTCTTTGAAGTTATTTTCCTCTTATAATATGGAGGTTCAATGAGTATGAGGATAAAAGAGACAATGTATAAATAGTATTTAGTTTGTGGCACCAAAAGGTATTCCGTAACGCTTGTTACTGAGCTTTCCAGCCTCCAAAAGCAGGGCCTGCCCTGCTTCACGTTCCGTGGCGCAGCAGGCTGACAGATGCTCAGTCATGCTCCCCCGTCTGCATGCCTCCTGCTAATCCTCCAATCACACCCTCTCCAGCCCCTGCTCCAGGCACTGGCTGGGGTCTTTAGGAAATGAAAGGGTTGTTCCTACCAGATTGCAAGCATGGCTTTTCCACGGGTACCTCTGCTTCTTGGTCCTCTTCACCCTGCATATCAGAAACCACCAGAGTGAGAACCAAGTTTGGAAGACCCCTTAGGATATTACAGTAGAAGTTGCTGAGATCTCCAGTTTCTTGTCCTTCCAGAATCACCCCTCTCTTTCTTTCTGATCATTATTGACAAGTGCGGGTGGCTCACATCTGAGCCAAGAGATATCCTGTTCCTCATCCCAGTAGTAAAAGAGAACTATTTGACTCATTCAGAGAGTCAAGTAGAGAGAACTCATTCAGTCACTCAACTAAGACATCCTCATTTATTCAACAAGCCTTTGTAGAGCAAACTATGCCAGGGTCTGGGGAGGCTAAATGACTGAGGCTGAGCTCCCTGTGGGAGGAGAGGAAGGTCTGTGAGGGGGCAGAGGCAGGTGGGGCCAGGGGCTGGGAGGATGGGCTGAGCCCATCCAGGTGAGGCCCTGGCTCCCTCCTCCAGCATCCCACCCCACACCCTCCTTGGCTGCTCTGAGACAGGGAGACTTATCAGCCCAGGGAATTGTTGTTGGGCTCCTTCATTGTGACAAGGGTTTAAACCACAATGAATATTTATAGGACATGGTTAAGAGATTATCCTAATGTGTGTTTCGAGTCCATTGATGTCCAAACTCAGAGATAGAGTGTGTTTGTTCAGGAGCAATTATATGCCCTCAGAGTGCTAGAGAGCAAACTGCTATGTGGGTCCTGGGGAGGGGGGGTGGTTGCTGCCCCCTTTAGATTTTATTCAGGTCTGAAAATACTGATATTTGAGGATTCTTACTGAGCCTTAGTGTGCAGTCATTAATAAAAATTAATTATAATAAATCTCCTTATGTAAAAGCTCCCATTTATTGAGGGATTCTTAGATGCCAGGCACAAAGTATTTACACAGACTGACTGCTTTGGTCCTCACAATGGTCCTGTGAGGGAGATGACACTCTTATCCCTGGTATGGAGGGGGGGAAATGAGGCCAGGGAATGGCTAAGTAACAGAGTAGGGTTTGAACCCAGGCCTTCTGGCCCTAGAGCCCACACTCCAGGGGCTACACGTACTACAGACTGAGCACATGTTTGCACTGGGCACTTCATAAAGATTGTTTCATTCAGTCCTCAGTGCAACTCCATGAGGGAAATATGATTATTCTCATTTTACAGATGAGAAGACAAAAGCAGCCTAGAGTATCAACTCACTCACTCAAGACTCCTTTCACCTCTAAGATTTGCCATGGACTTCACATTCTAGAAACATAAGAACAGTCCTTTAGCACTGAAAACTCTATTTTCCACAGTAGTTTCCAAGTGATAATTCACTCAATTCTAACTATTTTTCAAAGTAGTTTCCATGTGATAATTCACTTGATTCTCCAAATGATCCTATGGGGGTACAAAAAGCAGAGTTTGGCTGCTCTTTGACACTGAGGAAGAAGGCAAGAGTTTGAGGGGTGAGGCTCTTCCCCAGGTCATATTGCTCCTTAAGCTAAAACCAAAGTCACTGATTTCCTTTAGCAATGCTGTTTTCTGTTTACTTACCCTTTGTGTTTTGGGGAAAATTATATAACCTCAACTTTGTCCTCAAATTTTACTCAGTACTTGTAATCAGAATGTTTTCCATTATTTACTGCCTTTATTTGGTGTTTTCCCAGTGGCTCGGTGGGTAAAGAATCCACCCTGCCAAGGCAAGAGACACAGGTTTGATCCCTGAGTTGGGAAGATCCTCTGGAGAAGGAAATGGCAACCCACTCCAGTATTCTTGCCTGGGAAGTCCCATGAACAGAGGAACTTGGCGGGCTACAGTCCATGGGGTTGCAAATTGTCAGACATGACTTAGCAACTTAATGATAGTGCTTTTATTACTTTGAAAATTAGGAACAGACATTTATTTGTCATCTTCCAGCCCAAACGTACTTTTCCAGCTGGGAAAAGGACTCAACTGTTGTAATTTCCTAGAAAGATTTTAATGTACTTCCCTCAAATTCCCAGCATAAATACAATTTAAAACAACTGATTTATGCCATTTCTATGCATTCTTAACTCATTTCTCAACTACTGGCTTCCAGGCCATGCTGTATGCAACTTACGTACAAGTAGAAGACTGTGTACACAGACCTCAGTTTTGCCATCTGTAAAATGGGTGGTGATCAAGACACCAGAGGTGGTGGGCTAGCAGTGAGGGCAGAATTACTCTAAGCTACTTCTCTTCCTACTGTTCAATGACAGTAAAACTTTATTCTTACTTACCTTGTTCTGCGTGTTATCCCCTCTCAGTTTGTGTTGGAATCCCCACCGCCCCTACCCCCAATAAAAGCGTGGGACTTGTAACCAAGACGTCATAGCTCAAAATACATAGTTAAGTAGCTGGTAGACAAACCAAATGGCTTAACTGGGAGTGGAAATGAGGACAAAGCTCATTTCTAAGTAGAATGTAAAAGAATGAAAGAGAATATTCTTAGCTGAGAAAATGGATTTCATACCCTGCTTGCCAACATTTGTAAATCCCATTGAAAAGACCTTGTTTCTCATTAAGGATCAGCACAGCCATATGGGGAAATGGCACTGCACTTGGACTCAGACAGCCTAATTCAAGCTGTAAGCCCCACCTTTATTAGCACTGTACTCTGGACAAGCCATGCCCTAAACCCCAGGGCTCCTGTCAGTGAGGATCTCCTAAGAGAAAGAAATGTGTCTTTTCCGGTCCTTGAGCCTGGCGTGCATACAGCACTTGAATACAGGTCAGAGAAAGATGCCCATTGCTGACCAGTGATCAGCAACTTATGCAATGAATGAGCTCTCTCACCTCTGAAGACTTATTCAGATGTGATTACTGATGTTTGCTGTTTAATTTCCATGAGTACAGTGCTATGATCTGTATTTTTATTTGCTCTTGAAAGAAAGGGAAGGAGGGAAAGTGGAAGGGTTATGGGGGAGGGAGGAAGGAAGCAAAAAGACAAAGAAGCAAAAGGAAAAAGAAAAAAGATGTCAAAGATCGAAGGCTTCTGCCAGGAGTGTTTTATGTAAATGTAATCTGGATCTGCTGTGACTTCGCGGAATGAGGTGAAACCAGCCCCACAAAATGCTCCACTCTGACAAATAACCTCTTCGGTGAGTTTCCACATTCTAATATGTTCCATTTTGACAAGTCTTTCTAGAAGCTTCTCAGAATCAGTTTTAAAATAAGCTCAAGAGGAACACTGTCGGTATTCTTGTAAGGTAGTGTCTTGTTTAAAAACCCAAACTTTTAAGACTGAAAAAGCTAGAAAGTCTTCAGGAAAAAAATGACAAGAAAATACTTTAGTACACTTTTATGTATGCTTTAATGTATAACTAAGTATATTATATGCATGCAATAATGTATATTATATATGCATAATACATGAATAAATATGTCTATGTATGTAACACATATATGTCAGATTATATAAATATATACTATGTTCCATAGGATACAGTCCTTACTTAAGAAAACAATTTTGTTCCAAGAGTTTAAGAAAGTTATTTGCCATTCAAAACATTTTTATAAAGGTTAACAATGGCAATGATGATTAGGTGTGCAGGTTAGGAAACCACAAAATCTTGTGCATGCCTGTTTGCTCAATCGTGTCCAGCTCTTTACGACCCCATGGACTGTAGTCCCCCAAAGCCAGGCTCCTCTCTCCGTGGAATTTTCCAGGCCAGAATACTGGATTGGGTTGCCATTTCATACTCCAGGGAATCTTCCCGACACAGGGATCAAACCTGAGTCTCTTGGATCTTCTGCATAGACAGACATATTCTTTGCCACTGCACCAAAAGCTTATTGCATACATAATCAAACAGTATAATGATAAAATCAATGATTAAAAACAGGACAAACATGTTGATTATTGAGGACTCATTGTGTGGCAGGACTGTGCTAAATGCTTTACGTACTTGATCTGATGCACTGATTACCAGCCAGGGAGGTGCCATCAGCCTCAACACAGGTAAGAACAAGGCTGGGGAAGTGGACTTTCCCAGCTCACAAAGCTGCTGAGTGAGGAGGGGCCATGTTTGTCCCACACACGTTTTATACACTTCTCCAAGATGACTGGGTTTTACAGGCTTCTCACCTCCTCTCCTCCAGCTCAGAAGAAGAGGAAGTTTCCCTGTTGGAGGCCATTCTCCCCTGACTCTCACTCCTTTCCCCTCTCAACCTCCTTAGGACTTCACTCCATCAAATATCTCCTCTTTCAGTTTTTCTTTAACCTCTTCCTTCTCTACTAGCTGTTACCTCTCAGCTTATAAATGTGCTCAGGTCTCTTTCATCCTGAGTAAACAAGAAATGATACGTCTCTTTGGACATTTGCCTCTGTGAGTGGCTGTCCTCTCTCCCTCCTGCCCTTCTCAGCCAAGATCCTTGACCCTGCCCCTCCTGTGACCCTCCCAGCATATTGCCTCGCACCCCTGTCCCCTGGCTTGCACTGTGTGGCTCCTGAGCAGACTCTGCTCCAGCCCCAGGGAGCATTCACAGTCCTCACCTTGCACTGGCTGCATTTGACCCTGGGTTCTCCCTCCTTCGGGAACCCCCTGGACCCATGGCTCTGGGAGGAGCACTGGCTCGTCAGTTGTTTTCCTAGCAGTCCTGTTTCTTTGTGGCTGCTTTTTCTTTTATTTTTACTGAACGGGTTCCTGCTCCCATTGCTCTTATCACTGTTTGTGTTGCCTCGGATTAAGCTCATTCACACATTCTTTCAAGCCCCCCCCGCTTTTCTTTTCCACGAAAAACTCTGAGGTCTGTCTTCCAAGTCTTAACAATCTGCTGAAGACCTCCACATTAATGAGCCACAAAAATTTCAGAGAACCAGACCTCAGCTCCTTACCCCGACCCTCGACACTGTCCTGGCCTACCCCTTTCATCTCTGTGTCAACAGACAACAGCATCAACTACCCTGTATCCAAGCTCAGATTTAAAATTGTCCCAGACTCCTCCCTCTCCCTTTCTCCACGGGCCTCATATAGTACAGTCAGCCCCGCTAATCTAGCCTGAGTGTACCACCTCCTCTCAGTCTCTAATGTAATGACTTTATTGTCTGTTTCCTAGATTATCATCACAGAGCAATTCTCCTGCCTCCATTTCACCATCTCCAAACCTTCCTCCATTGTGCCTCTAGGAATGAGCATTAATCTGAATGCTTAACTTCCCTATGTAAAATCTTTTAGGGCTCTAAATGACCTGCGCATCAGCCAAGTAGGACCACCTGCAGCTTGTCACCTCCCTGAGTCTCCAGTCTCATCACTCTCCACCTTGATCCTTCAGAGTGGCTCCCTCCTTCAGAGTGGAAGTGTCCTGTTCCCCAAACTCGGGTTCCCAAGGCCATGCCTTTACTCACACTGTCTTCTCTGTCTGGAATGCTATTCCCTCCCATCTGAAACTCACTTGTTCTCCAGTACATTTCTTAGCAGTTCTGTCTTCCAAGATTTATAACCAAACTCCCCCTAAAGGGCACTAGAAGCCTTTCCCTAACACTGTTAAAGCATCAGCATTCTCCTCTACCACCACCACATCCAGCTTACTGCCTTTTAATTATTTCTTTTTCTGCCTGTCCTCCTGGACAGCTAGTTCAGTGAAGTAGGAATCCTGTCTTGTTCATTCTGCATCTCTAGTGTTAAGCAAGGTGCATACCATGGAGTGGGTGCTGGGTGAACTTTTGTTAACCTCGGTTGGATTTTTCAGTTAACCCTAAGCTGAGTTTTCAAGAATGAAAATGGATCCATAGCAGGTACTTCAGAAGAAGCTAAGTTAATTTGGGGATGGCTTAATTGTGAGAAAGATCTCTTCCAACCCATGCTGTCTGTGGCAGCATCCATTGTGAAGCCAGGTTATAGCAGCCCTGCCTTAATGACTCAGATCCACTGCGGGAAGGTGGGAGGGGAGTGCCTGGAAGAAGCTTCAGTGAGTCTTCTCAACTTCTCTGTGTCTCTCCTGTGCACTCTTTGTTTGACGGTGTAACATTTTTTCTGCTAGAGGAAGTTATTCATTGCTAGTCCAACCTCTGTTTTGGAACATGACCTCAGCATTTAGCCCCTTGGTTAATAATTAGTAGTGCCTGTTTCAAATCTTGGGGAATGAAGTTCCTGGCAATCACTTCTCTGCCACTTTTTACCTATAAATTAATCCATCAAGAAGATGGTGTTTCCTCCCAGCTCATACCACTTATGCAGACTCCTGGAGGCGTGAGTCTGAGTTGGGAGGCCCTAAGGAGTTCAGGAGCAGAGTTCTTTAAATGACAGGCTCACATTTGCATACAGAATGATGGCTGGGGCGGCAGTGGGATCTCAGGTCTGTCTTTCTCTCAAGTGGCCCCTGTGTCCTCACTCTAAGAGAGGGGAGCTCAAGTGGTCTGCCATGAAGCCTGAACTCTGTTTGCTCCTTCTCCATTTTGATTTCTTTGAAGACTGCAATGAATCTGAATATGTTAGACTCAGGTCAGCCTCCTTTAAATGCACTTAATCATTCATTCATTTATTCGTGCATCATCATTACTGTCATGTACCTTCTCTGTGCCACAGAACCAGTAGTCACAGAAGGGCAAGACTCTCACCAAGGGAGAGGCTGGCATCCTGGTTCTGTCTGTCTTTCTAGCCAAGTTTATAGACACCTTCATGAGGTAAGGGTGAAATGGTAGGGAAAACAATTCATATTTACCATGTGGTAGAGATCAAGGATGACAAATGGATGGCACACCCCCTGGACTCATTCCCACAGTGCTCAGGGAAGGTAATGAATGCTGGTGGCATGCAGATTAGGACACAGTTGTGTTCCTACTGTTCATAGGGAGAGTGTGATGTGCTGAAAAGACACCATCTTAGGATGATTGCATTTAGCTCTACCACTATATATGACTTTGGAAAAAACATTTACCCTCTCTGAGGTTCAGATTCTTCAACTGTAAAATGAGACTAATGGAATCTTTCAGAGTTGTTCCCAAAGATTCTGTGAACTAATGTATGTAAAGTACCTTGTACATTTCTTGGTACCAAGTAAGTGCTTTGTAAATGTTACTCACTTTCTTTTCTGTACCCTTTGAGGCATATAATAATGACTAAGACAAGATACTAAGTTTTGTGCTTTCATAACAGCTTACTAGGCACTTAACTTAAAAATAATACCTATGGCTGATTCATGTTGATGTTTGGCAGAAACCAATATGATACTGTAAAATGATTATTCTTCAATTAAAATAAATGTATTTAATTAAAAAAATAAAGGACAGTTTATGTTAAACAGCAAGAAAGAATGCCTTTGGGGAGTTCAGAAGGAGAGATACAGGCAGGGGAAGTAAAGATAAAGTTGTGGAGAAGAGCTAGAAATAAAAGATAGGTGAGATAGATGGCCTGGATGGATGGGTAGATGATAGATAGATGGCTGGCTGGCTGGTTAGGCAGACAGATAAGTTGATAGATGACAGACAGATTGATGTAGGCAGATAGACTAAGAGACTTGTGTTAGACTCCTGTTATTATTAGGTAGATGAGAGGGATGGGTGATTAAATGGTATGTCAAAAAGCCTAAAGGTGGTCTCAGTGGAGAATGGTAAGTCTGTACAGAAGGTTTACGGCTATAATGAGAGATACAGTTGGAATAGTACGTTAGCCACAAATGGTGTGGAATGAAAGAATCCTGTGTCTGAGCTGCTCTAACCCCATTCCTCGTCCAGGTAAGAGTCCTGTTAACAGCATCCCTGCTCTAGGGGTGTGGCCCCGTGAGAGCTAGGCTGCCACTTTCCATCCACCACTTTGTAGATGGCCTGTGATCCTGTTTTCTCTATATTCACACAAATCCTCTCAAGTGCCTTTGAAAATGATGTTATTATCTTCATTTTCTTGGCACAAATCTTACAGCTGATTAGGCGCCTCATAATCTGCATCAGGTCTTCAGATCTTCAAAGCCTGCCGAGTCTGCCTAGCATCTAGCATGTATCTGTTCTTAGAGGGACCAGCTCCTTAGTGTCAGTCTTGGCCAGCCTGAGAACGTGCCCCTCCAAAGCCTTCCCTAGCAAGAAAGAGTCATCGTGCCTACTTCCTAACACCTACAGAACTCACATTACTTTTTTTTTTTTTTTTTTTGGTATCTGGTACTGAGAACCACCCACTGTAAATCTCATTTCTGCTTAAATTCCATTTCATAAATTCTTTCTTTGTTACTTCTTTAAATTAGGAAGAATTACCAAAAGTTAATAGATATTTTAAAGCCTTGCTCTCATTCATGCTGACCTAAAAAAGGTCTATTATCTGTCCCACTGCACATCCAATGTCTCCTCTTCAAAAGATGTATTAGTATATTTAGCTATTCAAGAGATTCAACTGACTGAGCGTAGCTGAGTCATTATAACTTGATTTATCAGGCCCTTAAAGATTGTCCTTGATGGGCTCAGGGCCTGTCTAGAGACCAGCTAGGGAACCACTCCAGGAGTCATGACATCTAACCTTCAGGACTAGGAAAGCAGTAGATGATGTCATCACACTTGCCAAGCAAAGCCCTAGAGAGCAAACTGCTTTTGGCCTAGAGGAATTCAAGAATGCAATCTATTCTTTATAACTTCCTTTGCAGACCTCTGTGCTCAAGCCCTGAGTTAGCCAACAAATCCAGCAAATTCTTACTGTAAATCTATGACATCTCAGACATAGTAGAAGATTTTGTGGATTCAAAGCCAAGACCCATTTCTTGTACCAAAGAAATTCACAGTTGCAGGGGAAAAATGCCAGGCTGTTTAATGACTATGTCTTATAGGTGATGACCACTGCTGTTGTAATGATCCAAACAAAGTGATGTAGGAACACAGGATATTCTCTGCAATATCCATAATATTAAAATTTTTAACCTCTATTTGGATACCTTCAGTCACAGGATTCTCAGTAGTTTACCAACAGTCTATGTCTTTGAATGTCAATATAAGATTCTGGTTAAGGATGTAGGCTCTGGAGTCACATCACTTGGGCATATTATTTAAGCTCTTTGTATATGTCTCCTCAGTAGTAAAATGGGAAAATGATAGCATCTAGGTCATTGGGCTATTGTGAGGATAAATATCAATAAATTAATGCCCATGAGGTATTTAAAATAGAACCTAGCACGTAATAAATATGCATGTTAATATTAGCTATTATTGCTGAGAAGAAGAAAGCTAGAAAACCATCATATACTAAGTCTAAAACTGCCTCAGTCTAAAATCCATCCAGTGGACCCAGTGATGGAGACCCTTTGCTCTTGGGCAAAGCCTGAACCAGGCTCAAGCACTACATGAAAATATCCAAGCTGGTTGGCCAAGTTGCAAAGGAAGGAAGACTCTGTCCTAGACTTTTGAAAAGAAAATTCTGCTGAGTCCTCATCACATAATACAGTGACTTATGTGGACTGTCCTCGTGAAAGACTAGAAAATCCAGAGATGGGATTTGCTTATGACTTTACTTGGATGGAATTAGATTTCACAACTAAAAACTAGGCCTTTATTGTACAAATTCCATATGTAAAAAGCTCTGCTGTTTGGAACTCAAACTGGGGCTCTGAAACCCCTCGAGGGGTGGGATGGGGAGGCAGGTAGGAGGGAGGTTCATGAGGGAGGGGACATATATATACCTATGGCTAATTCATGTCGATGTTTGGCAGAAAATAACACAATACTGTAAAGCAATTACCTTTCAATTAAAAATAAGTAAGTGCTTTTAAGTTAAAAATAAAAGTTCTGCTGTTGGTACAATAGAAGTTAGAAAGATCAGTTTAAAAAAAAACAACAACAAAACAGTTCCTTGGTGTGAGGTTTAGAACATGAGCTCTGCTATGTGATTTAAATTTAAATTTCAGCTCTGCCACCTTCTAGATGTGTGACCTTGAAAAATAACCCAAATTCACTGAGCTTAAAATTCCTCATCTATAAAATGAGATGATGATAATAATAACTGTCACAGAGTGTGGTTGTGGGGAATAAGTAAGATGATATTTTTAAGTTATTTGCCACAGAACCTAGAATACAAAAAACACCAAGTCAACACTGAGTTCTTATTAATACCCTATAAGCTCACAGTCTGATGGAGGAAGAGAGAGACAGATGGATGCATAAATAGCAGTGATTATAACTATGTTGCACACACATAGTGTACAACAGATAAGCATAGATAGAAGACAATGGGAGAAGAAAAGAATAGAAAGAAATTATGCTTCAGAAGACGATGCTGCATTTTGTTGTGTAGTTGCTAAATCATGTTCGACTTTTTGCAACCCCATGGACTATAGCCCACTAGGCTCCTCTGTCCATGGGATTTCCCTAGGTAAGAATACTGAAATGGGTTGTCATTTCCTTCTCCAGGGGTCTTTCCAACTCAGGGATCAAACCGGTGTTTCCTGTGTCACCTGCATTGGCAGGCAGACTCTTTACCACTGAGCCACCAGGGAAGTCCATAATGCTGTATTACATGGTTGCAGTTAGATGGACCAAAAGTATTTTTCTGTTTTTCTTCATTCATTCATTAACAGAGTTGTGTGTATGTGTGTGCTGGCTACTGGATTGGGGTTGATTTTCTTATTAGGGAGGCAGAATTCCCCAAGAGATAAAAGCAAAGATCCAAGAGTATAAACAAAATGTCTAAGAAAGGGTAAGATCATTATCATGGGAGGGAGGTAAGGTGAATGAATAAAGCTGAAAACTGGAATAGCAGGAAGCCTTGGAACATCAGACTAAGGAATGAGACCTCATTCTCGAGGACAGTGGTCCTCAGCTAGGGTGGTGATGCTCATACAAGGGGACATTTGGTAATGTCTTGAAACATTTTGGTGGTCACAACTGGTGTCTAGCGGGGAGAGGCCAAAGATGCTGCTAAATATCCTGCCATGTACAGGATTGCCCCCGTAAAAGAATGACCTAATCTAAAATTTTGATGGTACTGAGTTTGAGAAACCCTGCTCTGTCCATTGGGGAGAAGAAGCAGGTTGAAGAGCTGTGAGTAAGAAGATCAGCTATGAATCTGATTCTTCCGGGAGGGTGTATGGAAGATGCTGGAGATGCTGGAGCCAGGGGGACCAGATGAGAGGACGTGACATGCTTTGGGAAGAGGTACTGGTGAGGCACTAGAGGAGACTGCTGATGTGAGAGAGCTTGCAGGGGACTAGCTAGCAGACTACATCACAGGATCAGCTGAAACAGTGTAGGGGGAAGACTGAGCTTGGAAGAGGAACTCAAGTCACCGCTGCTATAGTTATATTTCTTCCCAGATGTGTCTAAATAAGCTTTCATTTTTGGATAATTTTAGATTTTCAGAAATGTGAAGATGGTACAGAGAATTCCCATATGTCCTTCCCTAGGTCTCCCCTGATGTTAACATCTTACACAACCGTGGTACCTTTGTCAAAACTCAACTATAGACTTTATTTCAGCTTTCACTGGGTTTTCCACTCATGTCCTTTTTCTGTTCCCAGGATTCATTCCAGGATACCACATTGCATTTAGCTTCCGTATACTTTTATGTGCATATTTGTTGAAAAACAAATGCATTCACAATGGTGAAAGTCAAGTCTTCTCCAGAGCTCTTCTGAGCAGACCCAGATGAAGTGAGACCATTGTGCTTTGGTAACATCAGCTGTAGGCTTTACCCAGAATCCTCAGTAGCTACTATCTTGGCAGGAAATCAGCTCTGCAACTGACACTTTATTTTGTAAATGGAGTTACTGCATTAAGCCAAAATCTTTCTTGAAAAAATTTTCTTTTAGAGGAATTAAGTATCTCAGTTTAGTAGTATGAGATTCAAATAAAAGAAGCTTCAAATTTCAGGTACTCTTTGAAAAATTAATTCATCAGAAATTAACCCAGATTATAGAAACAGATTGTTGAGTCAGTTCAAACAATCCTCGGTACCCAATATACATGGCTAATGTTTCAGAGAGGATGCTGCATTTCAACAACTTGGTCCTATTCTGTCCTTACTTTTGTGATCTGCCCTCCCAGAGAAAGCTCAGAGAAGCCAGCTGTGGGTGTCTGGCTGCCTCCAGCCTTGATCTTAACTGTGTTCCTTCCCCCTTGCCATCACGTGCCCTTTATCTCTTGGTCCCTGTTCTGATTCTTCTGTTTCCTGGCTTTGTACTCCAAATCCTGATACCCACCCCCAGGTCCTTTTACTTGCTCTGTTTATTTTCATCTTTTACATATAACTATACTATTAATTCACATTTGTTGAAGAAATTAGAACTTACAGATATGCATAAAGGTAAAATTTGAAACTATTCACAATCATATTAATACTGATAAGCTTACATTCTGTTTTTTTAAAACACACACATATACTCTCTCTTAATAGACTTCTATAGTGATAATAACATAACAATATGTAGCATCTGTAGCCATGTCAGATCAGTTAATCCTTAAAATGTCCCATGAAGGAAATTATTATTATCTGCATTTTACAAATGAGGAAACTAAGGTTCAGAGAACTGATGTCTTGCCTAAGATTTCAAGACTGGAAAGTGAAGGAGTTGGTATTGGAATAGTTGGACTCCAGAACTGTGATTGTAACCACAGTGATAGATACCACACCATGTATCATTTTGTTGCCTAAAATGCATGGTGCATATCTTTCTATGTCAACACATACATTCTCTTAAATATTTTTCACATGTCCAGTCTTATATACAACGCTTTAGTAAACACCCTTAACTGTAGTCATAGGACAATCTTAAATTGTTTGTTCAATCTTTTCTTGTTTCCATGATTTCTTTGGTCATCTTCACTTCCACTTCTCAGTCTTATCATCTTCTTCCCCTCTCCCCATACCTGCCACCTTTTCTCCAAACACATACACCTGCACATAACACAAGCACACACACAGGTACACACATACACACACTCCCCTGCACTCAACTCCCAGCCTGGTCCATTCCCTTGCTGTGAAAACACCTTTTCACTGTGCTCTGAGCTGTACACCTCCTCTGATGGTTCTGTTCGTGGAGAATGATGACTTTGACATAGAAGTTTCACTGTGGAGTCTTCATCGGGTTATACAAATATTCATTTGACAAGTTTTTTTTTTTTTTAATATCCATTGTTTACAAAGTATTCTAGGGACACAAAAGTATAGCTCCTCTCCTCCAGAAGTATATATACTCCTAGTAAATGACTAAGAGGCCATTACATTCTTGAACCAACCAGAACGTAAACAATGAGTTAAATGAAGATATGCATAACATGAGGTGGGAACCAAGAGCAGACAGCTATGGATTTTTATCAGAAGACTTGAAGACGGTTTCCAAAGGAGGAGACCAAATGAATAATTAGCATGTATTTGTTCTGGTTTTGGTGGGTACCACAGATGATGGTCAGAGAGGCTGGATCACCCAGGGCTTTGAGCCCAACATTTGAAAGGGGATAGCAATAGGATGACCAATCATGCTGCTTTGCCCAAGACTGAAGGAAGTTCTCAAAACATGAGCCTTTCAATTTTAAAATCAGCAATGTCCAAGAGAACTGTGATAGGTTGGTCACCTAGGTAGTCATTAGCAATACAGATAAAACTTGTTGCCCTCAGGGAGCTTACATTCTAGTGAAGAGAGACAAATTGTAAACAAGTAAAGAAATAAAGGAATCTGATATCAGGTTAATATGTGCAGTAGAGGAAATCAGGCAGAGTAAGAGGACAGAAGGACTGGAGAACTAGGGCTTAGGGAGTGGTCCACATTAGAATGAGTCACTGAGGAAGTTCAGTTAGGGACAGGAGTGTAAGAAGGGAAAGTTACCTGGACAGGAACGTTCCATGCAAAAGTATCATGTGTGAGGTACAGAGAGCCAGGGGTGGGATCAGAGAGTGGCCAGGAGCTAAATCCCATAGGGCCAAGTGCCTTGGATGTTATTGCAAGAGAGAGAGAATGCTGGAAGGTTTGAGGAGAGAAGTGGAATCATCAGATGTATATTTGACAAGGACCTCTCTGGCTGCTATGTGGGAAGAGAACAGAGGGGAGGGATGAGTGGAAGCAGGAAGGCTGATTGGGAGGCTCTTGCAATAATCTGAGAAAAAGACAAAATAGGAGTCAGAAAGCAAAGGGGCCTCCAACAGTCCTGGACTTAACATCCACCCGTCATCACTAGTGCAAATTACTTAACTTCATTACCCTTTAATCTTCTTATCTGTGGAGTGGGGATTAACAAATTGTGCAAGTTAAAGGAAATCATGTATTGGAGAGAGACTAGCAAAGTGCCTACTATTCTATTATGAAAACATTAAAATGCCATAAGCATTAAAATGTTAAGTTACCAATCTGATCCTTTTTGGTTTTATATTGGAATATAGTTGAGTTACAATGGTCTGTTAGTTTCAGGTGTACAGCAAAGTGATTCATATTTATATCCATTCCTTTTCAAGTTCTTTTTCCTTAAAGGTTATTACAGAATATTAAGTAGAGTTCCCATACTATACAAATATCCTTTTGGTTATCTATTTTATATATACCAGTGGGAAAATCCCCTGAGAGAGGAAATGGCAACCCACTCCAGTGTTCTTGCCTGGGAAATCCCGTGGACAGAGGGAGCCTGGTGGGCTACAGTCCATGGCATTGCAAGAGCCAGACATGACTTAGCGACTAAACCACCACCACCCACCACCACCACTGTGTATACATTAATCCCAAACTCCTAATGTAGCCCTCCCTACTGCCATAGTTCCCATTTGGTAACCATAAATTTATTTTTGAAGTCTTTGAGTCTGTTTCTATTTTTGTAAGTTCATTCATATAAATTTATTTTAGATTCTGCCTATAAGTCATATCATATGACATTTGTCTTTCTCTGACTTATATCTCTTAGTATTCATTTAGTATGATAATCTCTAGGTACATCTCTCTTGCTGCAGATGACTGATTATTAAAGCTGATGACTAGCCACACAGAAATGCATGTTCCCTTGCACTGGTTGTATCCTTCTACTTCTATCAGTGTAGGTTTACACTCTTCTGATTGTAGTGGTAAACATTAACAGTTTTGAAAATAGACTTAGCGGTTTTGTGTTCCTGCATCATTTCTCCTAATGGCAATCCACTCCAGCGTTCTTGCCTGGAGAATCCCATGGACAGAGCAGCCTAGTAGGTTACAGTCCACAGGGTCACAAAGAGTCGGACACGACTGAGCGACTTCACCTCACCTCACCTCACCTCACCTCACCTCTCCCTCTACCCAGGGATGCCGCTCTTTCTACCCTTAGTCCAGTGCCACTGGCCCAAATACAAAGTCCCCTTCTCTGAGGAAACTTCTCCAGGTCTTTTAATCCACAGGAGTCAATGGTTGCTTTCTCACTGTTATCATATGATTTTGTATTTAGTTCTAACTCTGTTACACTTGACAACCTTTTATCACAGTTTTGTATATGCCTGTTTTTCCCATGAGGAAAACAGAAGGCAGGGGCAGGGTTTAATTCATCTTAGATCTTATAAGGGAGGGTGTGCCATCCACTATACAGCTCAGTCCCTGGCACACAGCAGAGGTTTGAGAAATTCCTTACCACTCACCGTTAAAAAGAATGCAATACTGCCATTTGCAACAACATAGGTAGACTAAGAGGTTATCACACCAAGTGAAGCAAGTCGGGAAAAGAGAGACCAGTACCAGGCTGCCCTGCTGGCTCAGTGGCAGGGAGCCCGCCTCAATGCAGGAGATGCGGAGTCAATCCCTGATCCAGGAGGATCCCACGTGCTGCGGGGCAGCTGGGCCTGTGCCCTGCAACTACCGGCCCGTGTCCAGAGCCTGGAGCCACAACTACTGACTTGCTTCACAACAGGAGAGGCCACTGCAGTGAGAAGCCCACACACAACTAGGGAAAAGCCCACACACAATGAAGACCTGCACAGCCAAAACTAAGTAAATAAAATTATTAAAAAGAAGGACAGATATCACAAACTATCACTTACATGTGGAATCTAAAAAAGATACAAATGGACTTATTTACACAGCAAAAGTAGACTCACAGACATAGAAAACAAATGTATGGTTACCAAAAGGGAAAACTGGGAGGGGGAATAAATTAGGAGCTTGGGATTAATATTTACACACTACTATATATAACACAGATAATCAAGAAGGACCTACTGTATTGCATAGAAAATTATAGTCAACATTTTATAATAACCCATAGTAGAAAAGAATCTAAAAGATATATATATATATATATATATATATATATATATATATATATATATATAACATGAAGTCGCTCAGTTGTGTCTGACTCTTTGCACCCCATGGACTGTAGCCTACCAGACTCCTCTGTCCATGGGAATATATATATATATAAAATGTAATGTCAGAAGTGACATGCCATCTCTATGGCACATCCTACTGTCACTTGGGCTGACCCTGATACCCTGTGTGAGGGATTACACGGGGGTGTGAATACTAAGAGGCAGACTTCCCTGAGACTGGGGGCTTGGAAGCTGGCTACCATAAACAGCGATAATTACCCCATGACCATTTAGAATGAAAACCTAAGTGTTCTTAGCTTGTCCTGCTTGAGGGACTCTCATGGTCTCAAGTCACTCCCAGGTAAACCCAGGGTCTCTGCAGAGCACACAAAGGTGTTCAGTCCTGACTGCTATCTACTTTCCCAGCCACATCCTTTTCCTCCCTTCTTACTACTTTAAGCTCCAACTCTATCAAACTCTCTGGTCTCTGGCTTTTGTCTGTCCCGTTTCCTCTGCTTGGAGAGCCCTTACTTTTACCATGTGGTCCACCTAGTAAGCTCCTCATCCTTCCAACCATCCTCACATCCTGCCTCCCCATGAGAGTTTCTCTCCTCATCTTCAGGTAGCATCCAGGGGTAGGTGTGGCCTCTGTACACAGACTCAGAATATACACTATCCCCTTTCATACCACATAGCATTAGAAGGATTTCCTTTGGGGTTTGGCTTGGATTTGAGACCTGGCTCTGTTCTGTACTGAGTGACTTCAGGAAAAAGGAAAAGAGCAAACATTTATTAAACTTCCAGAGAGCCAGCTGCTGCCTCAAGCACTTTCTTAGATATTATCCGATTCCATCAGATATATTTTTTCCACTTTGGAAAGTGATGGTACCTCCTTGGATCTTAGTTAACATTAATAACATGAGACTATTTCCAAATATGCTCTGGACACTTCCACTTATCTGTGCCTTGCACACAACATCTCCTGCCCTGGGATGCACTCTGCTCCATCTCCACGTGCTTGTTCTTATGCAGTTCCATTGGAATCTGATCCCATCTCTACTCTTTGAGAGCTGGGCAACCTGAGGAAAGTTATTGAATTTCTCTGAGGCCAGAAAATAGCAGTATCTAGCACATCTGATGCTATGGGACTGCTTCATAAGACTGTGGTTGTCAGGCATCCCTGGAATAGTGTCTGACACCTGTAAAAGAAAGTGTTAGTCACTCAGTCATGTCCAAACTCTTTGTGGCCCCAAGGACTGTCACTTCCCAGGCTTCTCTGTCCACGGAATTCTCCAGGCCAGAATACTGCAGTGGGTAGCCATTCCCTTCTCCAGGGGATCTTCCCAACCCAGGGATTGAACCCAGGTCCTTTGCATTGCAGGCAGGTTCTTTATAGTCTGAGCCACCAGGGAAGCCCCACCTGTCTGATAACTGTCTGACACCTGTAGGGCTCCCTCAATAGCGATTCCCTTTCTTTCCTTTTTTTCGGGCCCAAAGCAAACATAGACCGAAATACAACCCACTTTCTCCACCCAGAACCCATTCTATTACATCTTCCTTCCCCCTGTCAGTGCTCCCATTTTCAAAACTGTAAACACATGTCTCAGAAATTTAAGTATTGCTGAGGGGAAGAAGGTGTGCATTGGGCCCTCCAAACCTGGAAGTGGGTCTCAGGAAAGTCACTGTTACGACAGTGGCACTACAAAGATGGGTTTCTCCAAAGTTCCCCAAGCCTTGGTTTCTCTAGTCACAAAGTGAGAAAAAGAGCATCTGCCTGACAGGTTTAGATGATAATATGTGTGCTTAGTCGCTGAGTTGTGTCCGACTTTTGTGACCCCATGGACTGTAGCCTGCCAGGCTGCTCTGTCCACAGCATTCTCCAGGCAAGAATTCTGGAGAGGGTAGCCATTCCTGTCTCCTAGGGGATATTCCTGACCTGGGAATTGGACCCAGGTCTCCCGCATTGCAGGCAGATGCTTGACTGTCTGAGCTACTAGACCTCACATGCCACAACTAAGACTCTGCATGTTGCAGCTAAAGATTTCACATGTCGCAACTGAGACCTGGCACAGCCAAATAAATATATTTTTAAATAATTAATTAAAAAGAGTCTCTAGGCCAGGACTTGGCATATAGCAGATGTTCAATGTATGTTCTGAGCCATTCTAGGACACACACACTGTGCTTGTGTTTGTCAGTATGTTGGGCTTCCTAGTTTAACACAGCCATACCAGGGCCGCCTAAATGTGGCCATTTATTAGCATACAGCCTCACTCATTAGGCTCCACACTGAAAACTAATTAGGCCTGGGTCTCATCTGTTTGTGTTTATGTCACCTGTCCCTGGAATTGCCCAGCTCCCCCATCAATGTGCCAAGTTCATAGTGAAGAGACTTGCTTCTCATGACTCACCTCACGTAGCTTCATTATTTATGTACAGGTCAGAGATGATCTTTGGCCTTTTTAAATTACATTTATTTTTATTGTCTTCTGTAATCCTATCATATTTTCAATTACCCACTCATTCATCTGGAAAAAGATTTCCCTCCTTTGGCAGAAAAAGAAAAAAAAGAAAGTAATTTTACAAAGTAGCTCAAAGGTTTCTGTTCCAATCAGAATCACTCAGCATCCTGTCCTCTGATTTCTCAGAGAATTTTGAGAAAGAAGAAAGGTAATTTCTTAGTTAACAAAAGATACCCACTTTCCTTCCTTCCTTGTCAGTTACACAAACAGCGACTCAAAATAATTTGAAATCATATATTATTATTTTTGCCACAGCTTTGAATAGTAGCAGGAAATAGTCTTTATAACATAAGTGCTTGAATCAGCTACTTTATTCTTTCAGGATTACAATTAAATCCCCTACTTCAAATCTAGAAAACCAGGCCCCTGCTGTTTAGACTGTTATTTTAAAGCTTTTCAGTGATTTTTTTATTCATTTGTTTGTTTCTCCAATTCATCTACTTATCCAAGGCAACAATGGGGTGGTGAAATGTTCATTCTAAAATATTTTTCAAAGAGAATTAGCATTCTGGTCATTAATTAGACAGCCTCTATAAGCTGAGCTGATGTTGAGTCTCCAATGACTGCTTCCCAAGAAAGCAGATACATTCCCTGAACATTTGTGAACAGCTTGGCTGAGGTCTGAGAAACCAATGTGGGAGAAAGAAGGTTTGGGGAAGTTCTCAAAGGAAAGCAGGTATATCACAATTGAGATGCTAAGGCTGCAGTTTTGAAGCAGAACTTGAGCAAAAGGCATTTCCTCCTTGTTGTCAGCTCATTGCCTGAGCATAGAAGCTTCTTGGGTTTTTGTTAGAGTTGGAGGGTTTAAAGTACAGTGTTTCTAAATAAATCGCATTATCATAGTGAACGTGGAACTTTGCCTTGTCAATCTGCCCCACCCAATCATTGATGAATAATTCAGATCAGAGAAGGGATTCTGGACTCCCAAGACCGTCAGTGGCAGAGCTGGGCCTAGCACACAGACCTTCTGCCCCTGGCCTCGTGCTTTGGGCACTGAACACGCTGCTGTCTGTCCTGGTGTGCTGAGTCATGGGCCTGGCACCCAAGTCAGAGGTGACCAAGGATAATGTTGTCATCTGCTCTTTCTTTTTCTTCCACCTTTAGAATAAATGGGGGTGGGAGTGGTGAGGATAGTGGAGTCATGGGACAACAGTCAGCGGAGCCCACTCCTCACTGCTGGGCAAAACCTGGAGGGAGGCAGAAAGCCGGGGCTGCCAGCTGCTCAGAAAAGGGGCATGGAGTCAAAGAATGAGCAGCATCACAGTCAGAGGTAGAAATGAGCCCAGCCAGGACAGAAAAGCCATTGCCAATGTGTCAAATAATAGAGGATTCATTTGGCCACTCCTGGGGCCTCTACTGTAGGCATAAGAGATAAAGTGACAAAGTAGATGCCTTCAGAGAGCTCATAGTCTACTGAAGGAGTCAGAGAAGTGCAGTGGAAAACGCAGTGTATGTAGTAAGTACTAGGGTAGAGCAGTGGTTTCCACCCTTAGCTACACTTGAGAATCACCTGAGAGTTTCTTTAAAAAATAAATAAATAAAAGTGCTTAGTCTCTACCCAGGGCTGCTGCTGCTGCTGCTGCTAAGTCGCTTCAGTTGTGTCCGACTGTGTGCGACCCCAGAGACAGCAGCCCACCAGGCGCTTCTGTCCCTGGGATTCTCCAGGCAAGAACACCAGAGTGGGTTGCCATTTCCTTCTCCAATGCATGAGAGTGAAAAGTGAAAGTGAAGTTGCTCAGTTGTGTCCAACTTCACAACCCCATGGACTGCAGCCCACCAGACTCCCCCATCCATGGGATTTTCCAAGTAAGAGTACTGGAGTGGGGTGCCATTGCCTTCTCCACAACCCAGGGCAGTGGAACCTAAATCTTGATGAAGGCAAGTTAGGTTCATATTTTATATTTCCAATCTACCTGTGTGATTATGATACATATTGAGGGTTGGCCGTTGTCACAATAAAGGGAAGCCCTGGGTAATACAGAGACCGTTATCTCAAACTGGGACGATCACAGACATTGAATAACCTGGAGAGCATCAGAAAAATAGACTTTAAGAGCCCTATGAAGACCTACTAAATCAGAGTTACCAGAGAGTGGACACCTGGAATCTCTCTTTTGGAAAAGCTTCTTAGGTAGTTCAGATGGCCAGGTAGGTATAGGAATTCAGTAGAAATAGGATGTGAACCATAGGTGTAATTTTATATTCTCTAGTAGCCATATTAAAAAAGGTAAAAAGAAGCAAGTAAAATCAATATTTTATTTAGGGTAGTGAATTCAAAATGTTATTATTTCATTGTTTGTATGCTCAGGCCACTCAAGATGGCTGTCCTCCTGCTCTCTGTATCTCCCCTGCTTGACCAGTCCCTGCTTCACTATACCCTGCTCACATGACTGACCTTCCCTCTTCATCAGAGAACCTAATCAGTAAATGCCTACATACTTGCCCCCGGCCCCAGCTAGTGATTATTCTAATCTTCATATCAGAACATCTCCACTAAAGTGACTTATCAAAGGAATGATGAGGAGTTTCCTGGTAACCAAACAGCCAACCTGACGTCAATTCCCCTATAACTGGGAACCTCCCTCAGTAGCAAAGACTGCTGCCATGTCCTGCCTGCCGTCGGCTATCCACAGTGGAGTGCTGCTTCAGGACCTGTTGGCTTCAGACGTGTAAGATCTCCTATCTATTAAACCACTGATACCTCTTTCACCGACTCTGGGCTGTCTTCTAGGTCTTGAGGCTGAGCAATTGCAGAGTTGGGTTGTAGCCCAGTTCAGTTCAGTTCAGTCGCTCAGTTATGTCTGATTCTTTGCGACCCCATGAATTGCAGCACGCCAGGCCTCCCTGTTAATCATCATCTCTCGGAGTTCACTCAGACTCACGTCCATCGAGTCAGTGATGTCATCCAGCCATCTCATCCTCTATCGTCCCCTTCTCCTCCTGCCCCAATCCCTCCCAGCATCAGAGTCTTGTCCAGTGAGTCAACTCTTCGCATGAGGTGGCCAAAGTACTGGAGTTTCAGCTTTAGCACCATTCCTTACAAAGAAATCCCAGGGCTGATCTCCTTCAGAATGGACTGGTTGGGTCTCCTTGCAGTCCAAGGGACTCTCAAGAGTCTTCTCCAACACCACAGTTCAAAAGCACCAATTCTTCTGTGCTCAGCCTTCTTCACAGTCCAACTCTCACATCCATACATGACCACGGGAAAAGCCATAGCCTTGACTAGACAGACCTTAGTCAGCAAAGTAATATTTCTGCTTTTGAATATACTGTCTAGGTTGGTCATAACTTTTCTTCCAGGGAGTAAGCATCTTCTAATTTCATGGCTGCAGTCACCATCTGAAGTGATTTTGGAGCCCCCAAAATAAAGTCTGACACTGTTTCCACTGTTTCTCCATCTATTTCCCATGAAGTGATGGGACCAGATGCCATGATCTTCGTTTTCTGAATGTTGAGCTTTATGCCAACCTTTTCACTCTCCTCTTTCACTTTCATCAAGAGGCTTTTGAGTTCCTCTTCACTTTCTGCCATAAGGGTGGTATCATCTGCATATCTGAGGTTACTGATATTTCTCCTGGCAATCTTGATTCCAGCTTGTGCTTCATCCAGCCCAGCGTTTCTCATGATGTACTCTGCATATAAGTTAAATAAGCAGTGTGACAATATACAGCCTTGATGTACTCCTTTTCCTATTTGGAACCAGTCTGTTGTTCCATGTCCAGTTCTCACTGTTGCTTCCTGACCTGCATATAGATTGCTCAAGAGGCAGATTAGGTGGTCTGGTATTCCCATCTCTTTCAGAATTTTCCACAATTTATTGTGATCCACAAGACCATGGGACTTAAAAGAAAAAGCAAAAACTTGATTATTCCTTTTTGTTCTCACTAGGTGTTTGAAGTCTGGTGTGTTTTTGACACTTGTAGCTGCAGGTCACGCTGCCCTCTTGCCAAAGACAGGGCCGTGTGTGCTTCATCTCTGCATCCTCAGTACCCAGTGCCAGTCCTGACCTGGTGGAGGCAGTGCTTTGGGGCCTAGGCCAAGGTCTCTGCGTTCCAACCATGGAACCCACATGAACAGAAGCACAGAGTCATGGAACAATGTGATGGGGGCAGAAGGAAGATGGTGTAGAAAGGGAGAAGCAAGTTGTGCAGAAAGTGAGGCTGGGGAGGGAAGCAGGGCCCTGTCCGAGAAAGGGGTGGCCTTCAAGGACATCTTAAGGAACTCTAGGTCTCCTCAGCTATGGCTGATGGCTCTTCTCTTGCCCTAGATAGTTTCTCTATCTTTTGACTCTATCGCCAGGCTTTTATCCCCCATTATCATTATAATTTAACTATTTTTAGTCATGAGCTAGTCAATGGACTTTTAAAGTGAAAAAGGCAAACTTACAGTCTTTTGGGTTATTTTGAAATTTTAGGCCTTCATATACATTATCAATTCAAAACTATGGTATGAATTTTAAATAAGGTGACTAGACAAAGATAATTATTTCCCATATTGTTCATTCGGTTGCTTAGTGTGTAAAAACTGCAGCCACACTCCTCTGTCGCCTTAAAGGCGTCAGTGTCATAGTGCCCAGGATCTGTGACTATGTTATGTGACATGGCAAAGGGGAAATCAGGTTGCAGATGGAATTAAGGTTGCTAGGGCACTGACTCTGAGATGCGGAGATTATCCTGGATTAGTGAATGGGCCTAATGTAATCACAAGGATCCCTAAAATTATCAGAGGGAGGCGTAAGGGGGGAAACAAGAGAGATGACAACATAAAAAGGACTTGGGCTGACATTACTGGCTGTGAAATGGACCACCAGGCTTTAAATGTAAACATAAAGGGCTTCTGGGTCACTCAATTATCTTTCTTTTTTTTTTTCTCCTGTGAGATCACAGCTCTAGGTCTTCCAGGACATAGTATGAGGTTTATTGGTTTGTTGAGACATGACTGTGGGCAGGGTGACTAAGTAGGCCTCTTTTTGTTTGGAACCAGAGCAGTAATTAGGGGAGACTTCACTGACTCTGAGAATCTGGTGAGCATATGCTTTTGCAGTTTAATTTCAACTTCAGATTTTGTCAGGGTCCTTAGATGCCTCACTGTGGGCGCATTAGATAAATTTTAAGACAATAATAAAATGGATTTGAATTATCCCATCTGTTAGAATCCTTTACAGAAATCTGTCCTGCTTTCTTGGCACTAACAGACTGATCGAGTTTGTTATGGGATTTGTCACTGGCTCCCGTCAAGTTCAGAGACCAACTGTTCCCACCCAGGGTCTTGGTGATGTATTTTGTGGTGTAGTGGCATGTGGAACAATTCATTGCGGAGCTAAAGTGGAGCAGGAGAGACTGATGTAAAAATCAGTCTAGAGGAGAGCTGATGCTTAATGATCAAAGGTGGACTGGCCCAGTCATTTGCCAAGGGAAGTCTGGTCTAGAAGGCAAACCACAGAGCTGCTAAGCAACAACTGAACTGCAGGTTGCCAAACCATGCTGCATAGGACCCCAGATTTTTAGTCAGTATCTGAGAGGAGTCAGGAAAGCTTAAGTCTTCTCACTCCTAAGTCAAGTCAAGCAGACATAATTTTATCAGTTTTATTTTTTGGATTTCACAATAAAATTGCTTTTAAAATTAGTAAAGGGCTCCACTTCCTCCTCAAAAACGTAGAAAAAAAAATCACTATGTAGAAAACAGATAACAGACAACAGATGATGCCTAAGCATCATCCTCAAGAATGTCCAAGAACGTTTAATAATAGAATACCATTAACATAATAGATTCTGCAGTGGTAACTTCAGGCAACTGGGTAGGAAGCATCAGAGTTCTTGAACATTCATTCCACAAATGATTATTTTTACAACTTAGATACAATGCTAGACACTGGGAATACAGCTATGAATAAAGTAGTTGTGCTCCTTGCTCTCCTGTTATTTATATTATTGTAGGGTAGGGAATACAGACAATAAACATGAACATAAATAAACACAGTTATCATGGCTTGAAGCTGGAAAATTAGTGTGGTGACAGAAATAATGGGAGAGGAGTGCTACTTTTTGGTTCAGTGGTAAATAATCTGCCTGCCAGTGTAAGAGACTCCTATTCAGTCACTGGGTCAGGGAGATCCCCTGAGAAGAGAAATGGCTACCCTCTCCAGTATTCTTCCCTGGAGAATCCCATGGAGAGAGGAGCCTGGCGAGCAATAGTCCACGAGGTCGCAAAGAGTAAACCACAACAAGTGCTACTTTAGAAAGGATGATGAGAAAGTCTTCACTTACTTAGTGCTCTTCAGCTGAACCCTGAAGGATGTAAGAAGACAGCTAGGCAGAGAGTTTGGGGTACAGCGTTCCAGGCAGAGAGCACCATGGATGCAAGTACCTGTTGGAGAAATACTGAGAACTGTGTGAGGTCTGAACAGAGTGTTTGTATAAGATGAGTTGGAGCATAGGGAGGAGCCAGGTCACACAAGGCCTCACAGGACAAGGTTTTCTATAAGTACAATGTGAAGGCTGGGAGGGGAGTCATATGATCACATTTACACTTTTCAAAAGCTGTTTCCTTCAGCCTATGGCATTGGAAGAAAGTAAGGGTAAACAGAGAGCCTTTTCCTAGATACCAGTGTAGGCAGGTTACCAGGGGAGAGACTCTGAAAATGAGGAACACAACAAGATTCCCATTCTTAGAACCAAGACCCCAAGTGAAGCACAAGGAATAGTCTGCACTAGGATGAGCTCTCCATCGTAAGTTAGGGGGCTTGATGCCCAGGATCAGATATGGCTGAAGCCCTGTCAGGGCCCTACCTTGGGGGAGAATTGGTCCCATAGCCTGGAACAGGTCTGAGCTGAGGTCAACCTATCTGAAGCCTTGGGGAGAAAAGGTTGGCAGAGCATGCTGGAGGCCAGCCAGCATTTGGAACCAAGGGCTGAAACAAGGTTTAATCCACCTGGAGAGTGACTCCGTGCTAGCAGCCAACACTGACTCACATCAAATCCACTTTCCCCACAAATTGCATCCACATTTTTGCAATTTTGTGTGCATTGATTTTCTCTGAGGGATCTCTTGTTGAGTTATTTAACTGTCACCCTTGCAAAGGGCAGCAAGTAATTTTCAGAGCAGACCCACTTCTGAGAATCTCCAATCCAGACCAGTCCAATAATTTCATTTCAGAGCCCTCCTGGGTGATTATATTATCCAAATCTGGACATTATTGCAGAATGAACAGTTCAACCATGAGGACGAAGAGAATGTTCCATCTTCTCCATCTCAAAATAATTTATCAAGTGGGAGTGAATTCACAATGGAGAGGTCTCCAGGAGAAAAGGAGATAAAGACTGCGGCATTCTTTATGTTTCCACTTTGAGGCAAAGATGGGCTACCTGGTCTCCTCAATATTTTCAATCAAGTTGGCTTCTCTGATTTTTTGTTGGTATTCCTCAAATCCCTTGACATTGCTCAAAGGGTTCGTGTAAAGCCTTAGCATCTTTTCTGGAAGTTGCATTTGATCCAGTGTTGTTTTAAGAAAATGACTATTTGTTCTCTCCTTGCTTCATACCATATACAAAGTCTCATCCACCAGAAGCCCTACTGTAATCCTATTCTCTCTTTGCTATTGTACATGCATCCTTTTTCACTTTTGCTGACAGAAGGGTGAAAGATAGATAGATATAGAGATAATTTTTTTCAGTTCAATCAGAGCAGTCGTATGACCCATGGTTTGTGTGTGTATGTGTGTATATATATGTATGTGTGCGTGTAAAAATATATATAATTTAAAATGTATTTTTAATTTACTATTTCTGTTATCTATTTAGGCTTACATATTCCCGGCCCCAATTATTTACCTCATTCTGTTTAATTTATTTTACTGTGAATGTTTTAAGTCATTCAAAAAAATTTTTGGAAAGCATAGGATGTAAAAAAATTAAACTTTCCTGCTTTCATTTAGAAAATAGTATGCCAGGTCTCATAAGAGTATTGGTTCTATACAAGAACCCACAGAATCCAAATGAGAAGCATAAAGAATGCTGAACTTTCAACACAAAGTGGGAAATTTGACTTCAGAAATATGACTTGGAGCAACAGGGCTGCAATGTAGATTGGTCCAAGCATGGGAGTAACCATGTCAACAAGCTATGAACATGTTAGAAGGGGTAGAGAGTATGGTGATAAGTGTCAGTATATTATAGGCCTTTGGGAAAACACACAAAGTTCTGGGGTGAAAACATTTTGATATAATGAAAGAGATCTCTGAAGCTAGACAGCCTGAGTTAGAATGTCAGCTTCCTCCCTTATAAATTGTGTATACATTTTTGGCAAGTTCTTGGACATCCTAGGGTCTCAGTTTCCTTATCTGTCAAATGGGGATAATGGTAGATATTGCCCAATGCTGTTTTTATGAGGACAAAAGGAGTTAATACACATAAAGTGGTAACAACAATAAATGGTATAAACACTCAATAAATGTTTACTGCTGTTAGTGTTATTATTCTCTTGATTGGCAGCATACACTTTATTTTATCCCCCCCAAATTATATGAAGAGGACATTTTTATTCCCCCATCAAAAATGAGTCTCAGACTAAGCAAGTTGGACAACTTGCTTAGGCAAGTGCCAGAGCTAGGTCCTGGAAGTCCAGCACAGGGCTGGTTAAATTGAAAGGGCATAGTGCGCCCCCTCTGTTGTACATAACACATCCAACAAGATGGAGGCCATTGAAAACCTCTTACAGATGTAAGTTGCAAGATAGATGGAAGCAAGTTACAGTAATGATTCATTCATTTAAAAATTATGTATGATAAATGCTTTAGTTTGGACCAGTCATACTGCAAAAAAAGATAAGACTCCTTGCAGTCTCTGTCCTCAGGTAACTTATCTAGACTAGTGGAAAAGATGAATAAATCAAAATAGAGTACAGTGTGGAAAAATGCCAAATCAAGGTACATAAAATGACATAAGAGAACTAAGAGATAGGGCATCTAATGCAACCTACTGGAACTGGAATCTAGAAGGATGGCTATTAGTCCAGAACACTTTCCACTATCCTACCAGCCCTTCATTTGAGAAGCTGTATTTAGCAGTGAGAACACAGAACAATAATTCTCTCCCTTTAAGAATCTCCATCTCCTTATCACTGTCCTTCCTCCTTCCTACCCCATCCTTAGGCAAGAGAAGCAAACCTAACTGCCAAAAGGGAATGTTACCTGGTTCTCCACTGATATTCAGGTTAAGCCTTAAATTATTAAGAATTTTGCAAGCTTGCTGTTAAACAGCCATTATTAAAAATTAAACTAGATGAAAGTACACTTGAATAAATCATATTGAAAAAGGTAATTCATACTCAAAATATATCACTTCTTTGTTATTTTACTATATTTTATGACTATGCACTTGAGCTTATATTGTGTTATAATTTTATGCATCTGGTGGAAAAGTCATAACATGAGTAGCTACCCAGCTCTTCCCAACTCTACATTTGGCAACCTCACGTTGGTAGTGTGGAACCAACCATGGTGGGATTCTGTATTGATACACTGCAGGAATAAGAAAGTGCTACAGATTAGAGCTGGAGAAGGCACCCACTCCAGTACTCTTGCCTGGAAAATCCCATGGGTGGAGGGAGCCTGGTAGGCTGAGGTCCATGGGGTCTCAAAGAGTCGGACACTACTGAAGTGACTTAGCAGCAGCAGCAGCAGCAGCAGCAGCAGCAGCAGCCAGATTAGAGCAGGTTAAGCATTTACTCCTGCATCACTGGACTTCAGCCCACCTTTTCCTCCATGCCTCCCACTTCCCTTAACAGCCACTTCATTTCTTTCCCCTTTCAATTTGCTCACACCAGCTCCCTGATTGGTCTATACTTTCGTATTTCAACTTTATTATTTCCCTGATGACATCACTCCTTTCTCACAGAAAACTTTTTTGGCCTAGAACATTTTCTGCCTTGTCCCAGAAGTTAATTTGCCAGTGGATGAACTTCCTTTGAAGTAAGGGGGTCTCCCATCTCCTAGCTGACTAGGTTTGAAAGGACTGCTAGGCAGTATCGCTGACTGCTGTCAAGGTGAGGGCATCTAGTGATAGAGATCAGTGAAAGATCCCCTGGTCATCAGAAAACTATGGAAACCTGTACTTGAGCCTGGACCCCAACTCCCTGCCTTTACTGTTTCCTGTAACCAAGGCACTCTCCATGGCACTCTTTAGTGCTTTATTAATGCCTTCTTTGAATTATTTAATTGGATTGCAGCACACTAAACATTTGAAAAGAATTCAAGCACAAGTTGCCAGGCTCTTTCTTAATGAACATTCTGTATGACTTTGTTTGCCAAGAAAGTCATTCAGTGGATAGAAATCAGGAGGTTGAATGAAGAAATCAAAACACCTATTTTTCTCTTGCTCTTCACAATGTTAACTACTTGTTTCCAGAAGCAGTATTTCTGTCTCTCCATCTCTAGTCATGGTAGACTTTTTCTACCAAGCATAGAAGAAATTAGCTGAATGGCTCTCCACTTACACTATTAATATATCTAATTTCTTGCTACCACATGCATGCTATCATGTACTAATGAGTGCAAGATCCCTCTAATTTCCATTATAAACTAAATTCTCACAAATTCTTTCCCTCAAATGTGGAGATGGCATATATTCTGTCCATAAGATCCATGTTGGTTCATGTGCCCAAAGTGATGATAGGCACCATGGATCCTGGAGGGAACTGGTCTCCTGCATGCCACAGTTTACATATGGCAACATAGAGAGGGTAGAAAACAGGAACACAGACTGCTAATCTCTTCCTTTACACAAAAGAAAGCTGAGACCCAAAGAGACTGATATGGCAAATTTTGCACAGTGAGTTATTTTTAAAGTAAATTTTAATAGTGATATCTTTAGACTTGTAGTACTCAATATTGTGTTACTTTCCTAGCAACTTGTGCCACAATAGTTGTACATACCTATTATTATATAAGGGCTTCCCTGATAGCTCTGCTGGTAAAGAATCTGCCTGCAGTGCAAGAGACCATGGTTCAATTCCTGGGTCAGGAAGATCCCCTGGAGAGGGGATAGGCTACCCACACCAGTATTCTTGGGCTTCTCTAGTGCCTCAGCTGGTAAGAATCTACCTGCCATGCAGGAGACAGGTTTTGATCCCTGGGTTGAGAAGATCCCCTGGAGAAGGGAATGGCTTCCCACTCCAGTATTCTTGCCTGTAGAATTCCATAGACAGAGGAGCAGGACAGGCTACAGTCCATGGGGTCCCAAAGAGTTGGACACAACTATCTTTCGTGTGTCACTGAGTGGACAGACAGCCGTGTCTGAGCAGCTTTCATTTTCACTTTTCACTTGTATATACATCTCAGGACAGAATATCATAGGTTTATTCTAATATATGTATGCTTAACAATATAAGAGACTGTGTTCATTACTTATTGCTCCCTAGCAGCTGACAAAGTTCATGACATAAAATATTCTGTATACTCATATGTCTAATAAGCACTTAGTAAGTGTGTATTGAATGTTTCCCATTCTTTACTACACGCAGTAGTAAAGAATCTACCTGTCAATGCAGGAGATGGGTGTTCCATCCTGGGGTCTGGAAGATCCCATGGAGTAGGTAATGGTAACCCACTCCACTATTCTGGCCTAGAAAATTCCATGGACAAAAAGCCTGGAAGGCTATATAGTCCATGGAGTTGCAAAGTCAGACATGACTGAGTGCGTAGCACACAGCACACGTTGAATGAATAGATAGCTGTGCATCTGTTTCCCAGAAAAAGACATGAGGAAATGTAGCTAGAGATACCCAAACATTGATCTATAAAAATGTTTTTATCTCTCAGTGAATGAATAAAAAGGAAGAGAGAGAGAGTTACCGTCGCAAATGCAGCTTTGATTCATTTGGTGGTTAGATTTTACAGGGGAGCAGGATAAACTTGGGCTTTCCTTGTGGCTCAGATGGTAAAGAATCCACCTGCAATGTGGGATACCCGGGTTCGATCCCTGGGTTGGGAAGATCCCATGGAGGAAGGCATGGCAACCTACTCCAATATTCCTGCCTGGAGAATTCCGTGGACAGAGGAGCCTGGTGGGCTCTGGGGGTTGCAAAGAGTCAAATATGACTAAGTGACTAAGCACAGGATAAACTCCAGAGTCAGTCCGTCTGGGTTTCCTATTGAGCACATGTATATTTAGGCTTCCCCAGTGGCTCAGTGGTCAAGAACTCACTTGCCAATGCAGAAGACATGAGTTTGATCCCTCATTTGTGAAGATCCTCTAGAGAAAGAAATAACAACTCATTCCAGTATTCTTGCTTGGGAAATCTTATGGACACAGCAGCCTGGTGGGCTACAGTCCACGAGGTCTCAAAAGAGCTGGACACAACTTAGTGACTGACACAGCAACAGCATATATATTTAAGATTGTTTTATCATTCTGATATATTGACCTTTTAAATTATTTTTATGAGATGCCTCTCTGTCTCTGGTAATACTATTTATCTTGAAGTAAACTATATCAGATGTTTATATAGTTGCACGAGTTTCTTATACATTATATAGCGTTTCCTTTCTTCCACTTTTCCACTTGTCTATGTCATATATATAAAGTGCAATTTTTAAAGTGCATTTTGAAAACTATAAAACACTGGTGAAAGAAATCAAAGAGGACACTAATAGATGGCGAAATATACCATGTTCATGGATCAGAAGAATCAATATAGTGAAAATGAGTATACTACCCAAAGCAATCTATATGGTCAATGCAATCCCTATCAAACTACCAGCAGTATTATTCACAGCGCTAGAACAAATAATTTCACAATTTGTATGGAAATACAAAAAACCTTGAAAAGCCAAAGTTATCTTGAGAAAGAAGAATGGAACTAGAGGAATCAACCTGCCTGATTTCAGGCTCTACTACAAAGCTACAGTCATCAAGACAGTATGGTACTGGCGCAAAGACAGACGTATAGATCAATGGAACAAAATAGAAACCCCAGAGATAAATCCACACACCTATGGACACCTTATCTTTGGCAAAGGAGGCAAGAATATACAATGGATTAAAGACAATCTCTTTAACAAGTGGTACTGGGAAAACTGGTCAACCACTTGTAAAAGAATGAAACTAGAACACTTTCTAACACTATACACACAAAAAACTCAAAATGGATTAAATATCTAAACATAAGACCAGAAACTATAAAACTCTTAGAGGAGAACATAAGCAAAACACTCTCTGACATACATCACAGCAGGATCCTCTATGATCCACCTCCCAGAATACTGGAAATAAAAGCAAAAATAAACAAATGGGACCTAATTAAATTTAAAAGCTTCTGCACAACAAAGGAAACTATAAGCAAGATGAAAAGAGAGCATTCTGATGGGAGAAAATATTAGCAAATGAAGCAACTGACAAACAACTAATCTGAAATACATACAAGCAACTCCTGCAGGTCAATTCCAGAAAAATAAGTGACCCAATCAAAAAAATGAACCAAAGAACTAGATAGACATTTCTCCAAAGAAGACATACAGATGGCTAACAAACACATGAAAAGATGTTCAACATCACTCATTATCAGAGAAATGCAAATCAGAACCACATTGAGGTACCATATCATGCCAGTCAGAATGACTGCTATCTAAAAGTCTACAAGCAACAAATGCTGGAGAGAGTGTGGAGAAAAGGGAACACTCTTACACTGTTGGTAGGAATGCAAACTAGTACAGCCACTATGGAGAACAGTGTGGAGATTCCTTAAAAAAGTGGAAATAGAACTGCCTTATGACCCAGCAATCCCACTGCTGGGCATACACACTGAGGAAACCAGAACTGAAAGAAACATATGTACACCAGTGTTCATCGCAGCACTGTTTATAATAGCCAGCACATGGAAGCAACCTACATGTCCATCAGCAGATGAATGGATAAGAAAGCTGTGGTACATATACACAATGGAGTATTACCCAGCCATTAAAAAGAATACATTTGAATCAGTTCTACTGAGATGGATGAAACTGGAGCCTATTATACAGAGTGAAGTAAGCTAGAAAGAAAAACACCAATACAATATACTAACACATATATATGGAATTTAGAAAGATGGTAACGATAACCCTGTATGTGAGACAGCAAGAGACATGGATATATAGAATAGTCTTTTGGACTCTGTGGGAGAGGGAGAGGGTGGGATAATTTGGGAGAATGGCATTGAAACATGTATAATATCATATAAGAAACAAATTGCCAGTCTAGGTTCAATACAGGATACAGGATGCTTGGGGCTGGTGAACTGGGATGACCCAGAGGGATGGTACAGGGAGGGATATGGGAGGGAGTTTAGGAGGGGAAACACGTGTACACCCGTGGCAGATTCATGTTAATGTATGGCAAAAGCAATACAATATTGTAAAGTAATTAGCCTCCAATTAAAATAAATAAATTTAAATTTAAAAAAAGTGACTAACAGATCTTGCCTCATTATCAGTCTGACAATCTTTGCTTTTTACATGGTGTTTCAGTTCAGTTCAGTTCAGTCACTCAATCATGTCCGACGCTTTGCAACCCCATGAATTGCAGCACACCAGGCCTCCCTGTCCATCACCAACTCCTGGAGTTCACTCAGACTCATGTCCATCGAGTCAGTGATGGAATCCAGCCATGTCATCCTCTGTTGTCCCCTTCTCCTCCTGCCCCCAATCCCTCCAAGCATCAGAGTCTTTTCCAATGAGTCAACACTTCGCATGAGGTGGCCAAAGTACTGGAGTTTCAGCTTAAGCATCATTCCTTCCAAAAAAATCCCAGGGCTGATCTCCTTCAGAGTGGACTGGTTGGATCTCCTTGCAGTTCAAGGGACTCTCAGAAGTCTTCTCCAACACCACACTTCAAAAGCATCAATTCTTCAGCGGTCAGCCTTCTTCACAGTCCGACTCTCATATCCATACATGACCACAGGAAAAGCCATAGCCTTGACTAGACGGACCTTAGTCAGCAAAGTAATGTCTCTGCTTTTGAATATGCTATCTAGGTTTGTCATAACTTTTCTTCCAGGGAGTAAGCGTCTTCTAATTTCATGGCTGCAATCACCATCTGCAGTGATTTTGGAGCCCAAAAAAATAAAGTCTGACACTGTTTCCCCATCTATTTCCCATGGAGTGATGGGACTGGATGCCATGATCTTCGTTTTCTGAATGTTGAGCTTTAAGCCAACTTTTTTCACTCTCCACTTTCATTTTCATCAAGAGTCTTTTGAGTTCCTCTTCACTTTCTGCCATAAGGGTGGTGTCATCTGCATATCTGAGGTTATTGATATTTTTCCCAGCAATCTTGATTCCAGCTTATGTTTCTTCCAGTCTAGCGTTTCTCATGATGTACACTGCATATAAGTTAAATAAGCAGGGTGACAATATACAGCCTTGACGTACTCCTTTTCCTATCTGGAACCAGTCTGTTGTTCCCTGTCCAGTTCTAACTGTTGCTTCCTGACTTGTATACAGATTTCTCAAGAGGCAGGTCAGGTGGTCTGGTATTCTCATCTCTTTCAGAGTTTTCCACAGTTTATTGTGATCCACACAGTCAAAGGCTTTGGAATAGTCAATAAAGCAGAAATGGATGTTTTTCTGGAACTCTCTTGCTTTTTCCATGATCCAGCAGATGTTGGCAATTTGATCTCTGGTTCCCTCTGCCTTCTCTAAAATCAGCTTGAACATCAGGTAGTTCACGGTTCATGCTTTGCTGAAGACTGGCTTGGAGAATTTTGAGCATTATTTTACTAGCATGTGAGATGAGTGCAATTGTGTGGTAGTTTGAGCATTCTTTGACATTGCCTTTCTTTGGGACTGGAATGAAAACTGACCCTTTCCAGTCCTGTGGCCACTGCTGAGTTTTCCAAATTTGCTGGCATATTGAGTGCAGCACTTTCACAGCATCTTCTTTCAAGATTTGAAACAGCTCAACTGGAATTCCATCACTTCCACTAGCTTTGTTCGTAGTGATGCTTTTTAAGGCCCACTTGACTTCACATTCCAGTATGTCTGGCTCTAGATGAGTGATTACATCATCATGATTATCTTGGTTGTGAAGATCTTTTTGTACAGTTCTTCCGTGTATTCTTGCCACGTCTTCTTAATATCTTCTGCTTCTGTTAGGTCCAGACAATTTCTGTCCTTTATTGAGCCCATCTTTGCATGAAATGTTCCCCTTGGTATCTCCAATTTTCTTTAAGAGATCTCTAGTCTTTCCCATTCTGTTCTTTTCCTCTATTTCTTTGCATTGATTGCTGAAGAAGGCTTGCTTATCTCTTCTTGCTATTCTCTGGAACTCTGCATTCAGATGCTTATATCTTTACTTTACTCCTTTGCTTTTCGCCTCTCTTCTTTTCACAGCTATTTGTAAGGCCTCCCCAGACAGCCATTTTGCTTTTTTGCATTTCTTTCCCATGGGGATGGTCTTGATCCCTGTCTCCTGTACAATGTCATGAACCTCATTCCATAGTTCATCAGGCACTCTATCTATCAGATCTAGGCCCTTAAATCTATTTCTCACTTCCACTGTATAATCATAAGGGATTTGATTTAGGTCATACCTGAATGGTCTAGCAGTTTTTCCTACTTTCTTCAATTTGAGTCTGAATTTGGTAATAAGGAGTTCATGATCTGAGCCACAGTCAGCTCCTGGTCTTGTTTTTGTTGACTGTATAGAGCTTCTCCATCTTTGGCTGCAAAGAATATAATCAGTCTGATTTCGGTGTTGACCATCTGGTGATGTCCATGTGTAGAGTCTTTCCTTGTGTTGTTGGAAGAGGGTGTTTGCTATGACCAGTGCATTTTCTTGGCAAACTCTATTAGTCTTTTCCCTGCTTCATTCCACATTCCAAGGCCAAATTTGCCTGTTACTCCAGGTGTTTCTTGACTTCCTACTTTAGCATTCCAGTCCCCTATAATGAAAAGGACATCTAAACATGGTTTTTAGTCTACTTATATTTAATAAAATTAAGGTAGAGTTGGATTTAAATCTATCATCTTGGTATTTGTTTTATATTGTTCTATCTATTCTGTTCTTTATTTCTCCTAGACTGACTTCCTTTTGGTTAACCAAGCACTCTTAATATTTCATTTTTATCTCTTCTACTGACATTGTCTCTACTTTTTCTATTAATTTTAGAACTTGTTGTAGAAATTGCCTATGCACACTGATTTATCACGTGCTACTTTCAAATGGTATAGTATTACTTATATGTTATTTTATCAGTAATGTAAGCCCTACAACTGAATAATGCTATTCACCCTCCCTCTCCTTTTATAATCATATATTTTATTTCTATGTATGTTATAGAATATGCAATATGTTCTGTTTATTTTTGATGTATGAATTTAAGAGTTCTTTAAAGAAGTATGTGTATGTGTATTTTTAATATGTCCTGTATCAAATGATAGTTCTCTTCAACATGAAGAACTTTGTTAGCGTTTTGTGTCATGTGATTCTGTTAGCTAAAGTTATCTCTGTTTATATTTATCTTAAACTGTATTTATTTTCCTTCATCTTTGAAAAACCCTTGAATAGAGAATTTTAGGTTGGCAGTATCTTTTGTTTGTTTGGAAGCATTTTGAAGTATCCCATTGCCATCTGATCTCTCATGGTTCCCTTGTGAAGTCTGCCATTAATCATATTATATTTCCTTTGTATGTAATGTGATGTTTTGTTTTTTTCCCCATTTGCTGCATTTAAGATTTTTCTAGTATTCAAGAATTTAGCTAAGACTGCTCAGATGTAGTTTTATTTCTATTTATTTTACTTAGAATTCACTGGACTTCTTGGACCAATGGTTTACCTTTTAAAAAGTCAAATTTAGAAAATATTTCAGCTAATAATTCATTTTTTTTTCCTGTCTCATTCTTTCCTGCAGAAATTATAAACGGAGCTTTGTAAGAGCAGGAACTTTATCTTTCTTCTTTACCACTGATTCTACAATAGCAGACGGTTAGCAAATATTTTCTGATAAATCAATGAATCACTTGAGTTACAGAGTTCCTAACTGGTTTTCTCTCAGTGTTATGATGTTTTAGAAGTTTTCCAAGTTCTTCTGGTATAGGTTTGATGCTTAATTTGGTGCAAAAGCTAAATACAAATAAATGTGGATCATCATAGATTTTATTGGTTAGATTTCTTTAGAAATCTGACATTTTGCCAGAAAGTCCAATCTGACAGCATTCTTCAGTGCAGTGCTTTCAAATACTCCAACCTTTGATTTTTTGCATTTTCCAAAAATCTTAAAAAATTAACAGATTCCCTCCCCCAAATTAACAAATTTCATCAATGACCTTTCCAAGAATTTTAGATATATGTATAACATACCAGGTATGTCCAAGTGGTGGTTTTACCTCTTTCTAAAAAAAAGTTGTTTCAAAAATTTAATCAGTATATTTCCATGTTTATGGCTTCAAACAATTAGCAGGATGAAATAACTTTCAATGAAATGCAGAGTTCCTTCCCCAATCTGCCCTCAACCCCTATGTTTTATTTCTCTAATACAACAACTTTTTGCTCTTTTGGTTTATTTTCTGATATGTATATTTCATGTGTCTTAATATTATGCTTATACTATTATTTTTTGGTTTGACCTTTTAAAAATTATCCATTATACATTTTGTTTCTGTTTCTAAAGATTCAGTTTTCATCCATCACTGTTTATGTCCTACCTTCTATCCTCGCAGTAAATTTCTTGCACAGTTTGAAGTTATATCAAGTTAGTTTTACATTATTATAACTGTGTTGCAACTGTTGTTTACCTCAGAGCCACTTCATGTTCATGATTGTATTTCCTTTGTCTTACAAATTCATCTTTTTTTCTGAATTTAATGTTTGCTTCCTTTTCCCATTTGCTTACCTTTCTGTTTTTCTCTCTCTTTATCAAATGCTTCAACAGATCTCTCAAGTGCTTAATGTTATCCAAGTAATTGCATGCAATTTCAAACTTTCTTTCTGCTCTTTTGATCTCTTATTGACTCACCTCCTGCAGCCCTCCATTCGCCTGCTCCGGTGTGGATTGGTTGATTACTAGGCCTGGTGCATGGCTGTTTGTTCTCGAATTTCCCATTACCACTCTTTTCTGCAGAATTTTATATTTCTTTGATTCTATATACTCCTGTTTCTTGGTCTACTGTTTTCATTTTCCAGAAACACATACTCCTGTATCTTTCAATGTCTTTATGCCCAGGAGGTAAAGTTTTTGAGTTCTTGAATATTTGGACGTTTCTTTCTTTTCTTATTTTATTTTTGGCTGTACTGGGTCTTCATTGCTGCATTGGTTTTCTCTTTGCAGCAAGCGGGGGCTCCTCTCTAGTTGTGATGCACAGGCCCCAGAGCATGCAGGTTTCAGTAGTCGTGGTGCCCCGGCTCAGTAGTTATGGCACGTGGGCTCTAGAATGCCAGCTCAGCAGTTGTGTTGCACAGACTTAGTTTCCCCACAGCATGTGGAATCTTCCCTGACCAGGGACTGAACACATGTCCCCTGCATTGGCAGGCAGATTCTTAACCCCTGGACCACCAAGGAAGTCCTGGACCTTTCTTTATTCTACCTTTACACTTTAGTGAGGATTTGGCTGGGTGTAAACGTTGGGTTGAAAACGATTCCAAGTGTTGCCTCATTGACTCTTGGTATTTAGTGTTGCCGTCTAAGTCTAAGGCCATTTTCTTTCTGTATGCCTTATAGTGAACAATTTTTATATGAATTATTGGCTGTTTTTTTTTTAAAAATCCCTGTTTCCTTTTTTTTCATTAAAGGATAATTGATTTACAGATTTTTGCTATTTTCTGTCAGATGTCAACATGAATCAGCCATAGGTATATATATATATTCTCTCCCTTTGAAACTCCCTCCCATCTCACTTCCCATCCCACCCCTCTAGGTTGATACAGAACCCCTGTTTGAGTTTCCTGCAAATTCCTGTTGGCTATTTATTTTATATATGGTAATGAAAGTTTCCATGTTACTCTTTACATACATCTCACCCTCCCCTCCCCTCTCCCCCTGTCCATAAGTCTATTCTCTGTCTGTTTCTCCATTGTCTCCCTGTAAATAAAATCTTCAGTACCATTTTTATAGATTCCATATATATGTGTTAGAATATGGTATTTATTTTTCTCCTTCTGACACACTTCACTCTGTATAATAGGTTCTAGGTTCATCCACCTCATTAGAACTGACTCACTGTGTTCATTTTTATGGCTGAGTAATATTCCATTGTATATATACCACAACTTCTTTATCCATTCATCTGTCGATGGATGTCTAGGTTGCTCCCATGTTCTAGCTGTTGTAAATAGTGCTGCAATGAACAATGGGATACATGTGTCTCCTTCAATTTTGGTTTCTTCAGGGTATATGCTTAGGAGTGGGATTGCTCACTCATATGGTGATTTTATTCTGAGTTTTTTTAAGGAATCTCCATACTGTCTTCCATAGTGGCTATATCAATTTACATTCCCACCAACAGTGCAAGAGCATTCTCTTTCTTCCACACCCTTTCCAGAATTTGTTGTTTGTAGACTTTTTGATAAGGGCCATTCTTACTGGTGTGAGGTGAAATCTCATTGTAATTTTGATTTGCATTTCTCTAATAATGAGCGATGTGGAGCATCTTTTCATGTGCCTGTTAGCCATCTGTATGTCTTCTTTGGAGAAATGTCTGTTTAAGTCTTTTTGATTGGGTTGTTTGTTTTTCTGGTATTGAGTTGTATGAGCTGCTTGTATATTTTGGAAATTAATCCTTTGTCAGTTGTTTCACTTGCTATTATTTTCTCCCATTCTGAGGGTCATCGTTTCACCTTGCTTATAGTTTCCTTTGCTGTGAAAAAGCTTTTAAGTTTAACCAGGTCCCACTTGTTTACTTCTGTTTTTATTTCCATTACTCTAGGACGTGGGTCACAGAGGATCTTGCTTTGATTTATGTCATCGAGTGTTCTGCCTATGTTTTCCTCTAACAGTTTTATAATTTCTTGTCTTACATTTAGGTCTTTAATGCATTTTGAGTTTATCTTTGTGTATGGTGTTAGGAAGTATTCTAATTTCATCCTTTTACATGTAGCTCTCCAGTTTTCCCAGCACCATTTATTGAAAAGGCTGTCTTTTCCCCATTGTATATTCTTGCCTCCTTTGTCAAAAATAAGTTACCCATTGGTGCATGGTTTATTTCTGGGCATTCAGTCTTGTTTCATTGATCTATATTTCTGTTTTGTGCCAGTACCATACTGTCTTATTGACTGTAGCTTTGTAGTATAACGTGAAGTCAAGAAGCTTGGTTCCTCCAGCTCCATTCTTTCTCAAGATTGCTTTGGCTATTTAGGATCTTTTGTGTTTTCATATGAATTGTGACATTTTTCGTTCTAATTCTGTGAAAAATGCCTTTGGTAATTTGATACGGATTGCATTACGTCTGTAGATTGCATTTGGTAGTATAGTCATTTTCACAATATTGATTCTTCCTACCCACAAACATGCGATATCTCTCATCTGTTTATGTCATCTTTGATTTATTTCATTAGTGTCTTATAATTTTCTGTGTACAGTTCTTTTGTCTCCTCAGGTAAGTTTATTCCTAGATATTTAATTCTTTTTTGTTGCAATGGTGAATGGAACTCCTTAATTGCCGTTTCTGGTTTTTCATTGTTAGTATATAGAAATGCAAGTGACTTCTGTGTACTGATTTTGTATCCTGCAACTTTGCTAAATTCACTGATTAGCTCTAGTAATTTTCTTATACTATCTTTAGGCTTTTCTATATACAGTATCGTGTCATCTGCAAACAGTGAGAGCTTTCCTTCTTTTTTGATCTGGATTCCTTTTATTTCTTTTTCTCCTCTGATTGCTATAGCTAGGACTTCCAGAACTATGTTGAATAATAGTGGCAAAAGCGGACACCCTTGTCTTGTTCCTAATCTTAGGGGAATGCTCTCAGTTTTTCACCATTGAGAATAATGTTTGCTGTAGGCTTATCATATATGCCCTTTACTATGTTGAGGTAGGTTCCTTCTATGCCTATATTTTTAAGGTTTTTAATCATAAATTTGCTGAATTTTATCAAAGGCTTTTGCTGCATCTTTCAAGATAATCATATGGTTTTTATCTTTCAATTTGTTAATATAATGTATCACATTGATTGAATGTGTTTAATCAATTGAATTATATTAACAATTGGATTTTTTTAATATAATGTATCACATTGATTGAATTCCACATTCCTTGCATCCCTGGAATAAGCTCAAGTTGATCATGGTGTATGAGCTTTTGTTGTGTTGCTTTTGTGTATGTGTGTGTGTGTGTGTTTCTTTTTGTGTTTTCTTTGTCTGGTTTTGGTATCAGGGTGATGATGGCCTTGTAGAATGGGTTTGGAAGTGTTCCTTCCTCTGAAGTTTTTTGAAAGAGTTTTAGAAGGATAGGCATTAGCTCTTCTCTAAATGTTTGATAGAATTATCCTGTGAAGCCATCTGGTCCTGGGCTTTAGTTTTTTGGGAGATTTTTGATCACAGCTTAAATTTTAGTGCTTGTAATTGGATTGTTCATAATTGCTATTTCTTCCTGGTTCAGCCTTGAAAGATTGAACTTTTCTTAGAATCTGTCCATTTCTTCTAGGTTATCTATTTTATTGCCATATAGTTGTTCATAGGAGAAGGAAATGGCAACCCACTCCAGTGTTCTTGCTTGGAGAATCTCAGGGATGGGGGAGCCTGGTGGGCTGCCATCTATGGGGGTCACACAGAGTCGGACACGACTGAAGCAACTTAGCAGCAGCAGCAGTTGTTCATAATAGTCTTTTATAATTCTTTGTATTTCTGCATTGTCTGTTGTAACCTCTCCTTTTTCACTTCTAATTTTATTGATTTAATTCTTCTCTCTTTTTTTCTTGATGAGTCTGGCTAAGGGTTTGTCAATTTTATCTTCTCAAAGAACCAGCTTTTAGTTTTCTTTACTATTGTTTCTTTCTATTCTTTTTCATTTATTTCTGCTTGGATCTTTATGATTTCTTTCCTTCTACTAATTTTGAGGGTGTTTTGTTCTTCTTTTTCCAGTTGCTTTAGGTACAAAGTTAGGTTGTCTATTCGATGTTTTTCTTGTTTCTTGGGGGAGGATTGTATTGCTATAAACTTCCCTCTTAGAACTTCTGTTGCATCCCATATGTTTTGAGTTGTCACGTTTTCGTTGTCATTTGTTTCTAGAAATTTTTTTATTTCTCTTTTGATTTCTTTAGTAACCTGTTGATATTTAGAAATAC
Source organism: Nanger dama (assembly GCA_917880005.1). Classification (NCBI taxonomy): domain Eukaryota; kingdom Metazoa; phylum Chordata; class Mammalia; order Artiodactyla; family Bovidae; genus Nanger; species Nanger dama. The sequence goes on along the minus strand of CAKJTW010000031.1, from coordinate 4,926,114 downwards.
GTTGTTTAATCTCCATGTTGTTTGTGTTTCTTACAGTTTTTTTTTTTCTTGTAATTGATATCTAGTCTCATAGCATTGTGGTTGGAGAAGATGCCTGATATGATTTCAATTTTCTTAAATTTACTGAGGTTTGATTTGTGACCCAAGGTGTGCTCTATCCTGGAGAATGTTCCATGTGCACTTGTGAAGAAGTATTCTTCTGCATTTGGATAGAATGTCCTGAAGATATCGATGAGATCCATCTCATCTAATGTATCATTTAAGACTTGTTTTTCCTTATTAATTTTCTGTTTTGATGATCTGTCCATTGGTGTGAGTAGGGTATTAAAGTCTCCTACAATTATTGTATTACTGTCAATTTTTCCTTTTATGTCTGTTAGTGTTTGTTTTATGTATTGAGGTTCTATGTTGGGTTCATAGATATTTACAATTGTTATGTCTTCATGGATTGATCCCGTGATCATTATGAAATGTCCTTCTTTATCTCTTGTAATCTTTATTTTAAGGTCTATTTTGTCTGATATGAGGATTGCTACTCCAGCCTTCTTTTGCTTCCCATTTGCATGGAATATATTTTTCCATCCTCTCACTTTCAGTCTATATGTGTCTTGAGGTCTGAAGTGGGTTTCTTGTAGACAGCACATATTTGGGTCTTGCTTTCGTATCCATTCAGCCAGTATGTGTCTTTTGGTTGGAGCATTTAATCCATCTACATTTAAAGTAATTATTTATATGTATGTTCCTATTGCCATTTTCTAATTGTTTGGGGTTGATTTTGTAGATCTTTTTTCTTCCGTTGTATTTCTTGACTATATAAGTCCATTTAACATTTGTTGTAAAGCTGGTTTTATGGTACCAAATTCTCTTCACTTTTGTTTGTCTGAAGAGCTTTTTATTTCTCCATCAATTTTGAATGAGATTCTTGCTGAGTACAGTAATTTTGGTTGTAGATGCTTCCCTTTCATTACTTTAAATATATCCTGCCTTTCCCTTCTGGCCTGCAGGGTTTCTACTGAAAGATCCGCTGTTAAGCATATGGGGTTTCCCTTATATGTTACTTGTTTCTTCTCCCTTGCTGCTTTAAATATTCTTTCTTTGTATTTAGTCTTTGTTAGTTTGATTACTATGTGTCTTGGCATGTTTCTCCTTGGGTTTATCCTGTATGAGACTCTTTGTGCCTCTTGGACTTGATTGGCTATTTCCTTTTCCATGTTGGGGAAATTTTCAACTATAATCTCTTCAAAAATTTTCTCATACCCTTTCTTTTTCTCTTCTTATTCTGGGATCCCTATAATTTGAATGTTAGTGTGTTTGATATGGTCCCAGAGGTCTCTGAGACTGTCCTCAGCTCTTCTTATTCTTTTCACTTTATTCTGCTCTTCAGAAGTTATTTCCACCATTTTATCTTACAGCCCACTGATTCGTTCTTCTGCTTCAGATATTCTGCTATTGATTCCTTCTAGAATATTGTTAATTTCAGTAACTGTGTTGTCTCTCTTTGCTTATTCTTTAATTCTCTGAGGTCTTTGTTAATTGACTCTTGCATTTTATCCATTTTGTTTTCAAGGTTTTTGATCATCTTTACTATCATTATTGTGAATTCTTTTTTGGGTAATTTTCCTACTTTCTCTTCCTTTATTTGGACTTCAGTGTTTCTAGTTTGTTCCTTCATTTGTGCAGTATTTCTCTGCCTTTTCTTTTTTTTTTTTTAAGTTATTGTGTTTGAGGCCTCCTTTTCCCAGGCCTTAAGGAAAGTTGAATTCTTTCCTTGAGGAAGGTTGAATTCTTTCTTCCTTTTGGTTTCTTCCCTCCTAAGGTTGGTCTGGAGGTCTGTGTGAGCTTCATATAGGGTGAGATTTGCGCTGAGTTTTTGTTTGCTTGTTTTTCCTCTGACAGGCAAAGCTGAGTGAGATAGTATTCCTGCCTGCTAATGATTTGGTTTGTATTTTTGTTTTGTTTGTTGTTTAGATGAGGCATCCTGCCCAGGGTGCTACTGGTGGTTGGGTGATGCCAGGTCTTGTATTCAAGTGGTTTCCTTTGTGTGAGTTCTCACTATTTGATACTCCCCTAGGGCTAGTTCTCTGGTAGTCTAGGGACTTGGAGTCAGTGCTCCCACTCCAAAGGCTCAGGGTTTGATCTCTGGTCAGCAATGAAGATTCCACAAGTGGTTTGTTATGGCATTAAGGAGGAGTAAAACAAATATCCAAAACTGAGAAACCAAAGATGAATCCCAGACAAATGGCAGTTACAAAATCAGGCAAATAATAATTAAAAATAATGAAATATGTACATATACATGTACACCCATGAGCAAAGTGAAAATAGTCCAACAGAAATAAAGTACAGAAGATTGATCTGGTGAACAAAGGAAATCAAAAATTTTATTTTCCAGTTAAGAACAAATATAACTTAAGCACCAACTGGAAAACAAAACTAAAGCTAGGTGCCAAGTGGGGAATAAAGCAATGAAGACAAAACTAACAAATATGTTGAGAGGAAAGGAAAGGAAAGAAAGAAAAAGCATAGATATACAAGGTTATATAGAGGTGGATGAAGAAGATTGATATGCACTGAAGATTAACTGCAAGGGGAAAAGAACAGTGGGAAAGGCATATGTAGAATAATAACATAATAAAAGGAATAAATGTAGAAAATATAATAGGTTTTTAAAAATTAAAATTAAAAAGAGAAAAGAAAACAAAAAGAGGAAAACTCCAAACAGCTACAAAAGCCCAACATAGAGGCAGAGGTTCATAACAACAATAAAAAATGTGACTGAGGAAAAAGAAAAAGAAAGTTCAAAAGCTCAATTAGATTTCTTAGTGCCAATAACAGAGAAGGCAATGGCACCCCACTCCAGTACTCTTGCCTAGCAAATCCCACGGATGGAAGAGCCTGGTAGGCTGCAGTCCATGGGGTCGCTAAGAGTCGGACATGACTGAGCGACTTCACTTTCACTTTTCACTCTCATGCATTGGAGAAGGAAATGGCAACCCACTCCAGTGTTCTTGCCTAGAGAATCCCAGGGATGGGGGAGCCTGGATGGGCTGCTGTCTATGGGGTCGCACAGAGTTGGACATGACTGAAGCAACTTAGCAGCAGCAGTGCCAATAAAATTGACAACTACAACAGAGGGGGAAAAGGGGGAAAAGGGGGAAAAATCCAAAAGAATCTATAGAATAAGTCAAAAAAGTAAGAATGGTAAATGTCTTTCTTGAGTCACTGCTGTCAGAGTCCTTTCCCATTCTGGGAATCATAGTCTACCTTGCCTCCTAGGATGCCCTCCAACACTGTGTTGATCTCTGGACCGGCTGTGGGGGCTGCTCAGATTCTAATCTTGTCTTACTCCTGTGTGTGCTTGCCTTCAGTGTCCACAGCTATCGGAGCTAGTGTGTTTTCTTTTGTGGGAGCTCCAAATGGCCTTTTATATATTCCATAGACAGAGAGTCTATTTAGTTGATCTTACAGATTTAATCTGCAGCTTGTATAGCCAGTGGGAAGGTTTTGGGTCTTCTTACTTGCCAGGGTCCAGCCCCGGTGGATGCAGGGAATTCGAAGCTGGGATGGCATTGGCAAGGAAAGACTTATTTATTTATTAATATAGAAATATAAGATTAGATTATAGTGTAGTAGGAAAGTTTTGTGGAGAAAAGAGGCTGATTAGCTTGTTTATGTGGAAGACCAATAAAGTTCCAGATAAGGAACTTGCACCATCTACGTTAGGCCGCTGGTGCCTGTTTGAATATCGGAGAGTGCCTCGCCTTGGGCTCTCTCTCTTATGGATCTTAAAAGCTGGGACAAGTAAGTAGACTTGGTGAGCCTCCACGTTCCAAAGGATCAGCCTGAAAAGGAGAGGGAGGGAGCAAGAGAAAGAATCGACACAGGGAGGCCAGGCTTGTGCAAAAACCCCCTCCAACTTTATTGTTCAAAAGGTGTTTATATGCCCTAATTTTTACATAATGGAAGATACAGAGTCATGCAGGGGCAGCAGTCCTGAACCTTTCTGTATATCTTTTTGTATACAAAAGGTCTCAGGTGATTTGCATTATCTTCTGGCCAGGAGGCTTGCTAACACTTTTTGGCTCTCTTTCTTAATGAATGTTAATCTCATTTCCCTTGAAGTGTTTTTCTTTAATCTGCATCGCCTTAAAGCACTAAAGTTACATCTCTATAAAACAAAGGCACAGTGGATTATAATAAAGAAGGTACTTAACTCAAAGATCTAATGGTGCTACGTGTTTTTTCTATATACCAACTATATCAACAAATAAAAGATATGAAAATTTGGCAGCAAGTATTGGCTCAACAAATGAAACCTTTAATCAGTCCTATTCTAATGATTTTGACTCCTTGGAAGATCCTATATTTCTAGGATGTTTTAAGCTTCCTGTGCCTCCCACGGTCAGGAGGCCTCAAACAATCACATGTGCAGCTGTATGAGTCCTGCAGGCAGGCTGGAAAGCCATCAGAGGGGTTTTTGGATTGAAACACTCATGTTATGCCCAGGAGATTTATTATTTAAAAATTAATTTTTTTTCCAGATAAAGGTGGTGGGGGACAGCCTTCTGTTAATGACAGAAGAGTAGGTGGAGAGCATAACACAGTAAAGCAGGCAGACTATGATCTTGGGGGGTGGATGCTCAGGAAATTCCAGGGGGAACCTCTGAAGCTTGATCACGTCCTTGCGTTTTGTCAGCCTTCCTTCGTCATGACCTTGTCACGGGCGGGATTCCACACGCTGGCCCCCAGCACTTCCTTAGCCACACTGTCCCTGGGTTTCAATTGTGGTTTTATTTCCACCTCTACATGTGGGTCGTCTGCTGGGGTTTAGCTCCTGAGTCTGCCCTGGAGGGCTTGGGTTTGCCCCTTTGAGGGCCAGGTATGGAAGTGGTACAGCTCCTTGGCTCACAAGGGTTCTGGTGGCACAAGGTACTCAGGGAGTTGGTGGCTAGGGAAGCATGAAATAGTGCTCTAGAAGAGTATGGCAACCAATATTGGCCAATACGCTCCAGTATTCTTGTCTGGAGAAGCCCCTCTCTGACAGAGAAGCCTGACAGGCCACAGTCTACAGTGTCACAGACAGTTGGACAGGACCAAAGTGACTCTCCATGCATAAACAGAAGACTTTTTTTTTTTTTTTTTTTTGCTGTAGCATCTCTGCCCCACTGAGAGTTGAGTGTGAAGGTGGTGCAATTGCTTGGCTTGCAGGGACCCTGGCGGCACCAAGTGTTCAGGGACACAAACTACCTCCGGGTAGGAGTTATGGCCCCTATCAGAGTATTTTTTCGAGCCTCTTGTTGCTGGAGAACAGAAGGCCTCATTGGCCAGTCTTTCTCGGTAGCTCTACCCATTCAGGCAATTAGAGGGATCCCTTGCCTGGGGTCCTTCTCTGTTGTTCACCAAATCAGGCACTTAAAGAGGCACCCTGGGTGGGGTCCTACTCTGTAGTTCAGTGCGTCAGGCATTTGATGGGCCAGACTCTTTATTCTTCAGCTACCAATGCTGGCAGTGTGGAGAGAGAGGGGCTGTGTAATGGCTCCACCTGGTACACGTGACTCAGCAGTATCACCTTGCTTCCATGGCTGCCTGGCTTTCCTTCACAGGCATCACCCACCATGATCTCCTCTGCCTTTAATCTGTCTCTCCGCAGTCAACAGCAGCCCTTGCACTGAGATTGCTCCATAATCCCTAAGCTCCAGTCCCAGCCACAGCCCCTTCCAGGAGACCTGTGCATTCTTGCCCAGCATACGTATGGCTGCAGTAAGGACTGTCTGATTTTCATTTCATTTAGGCTGCCACACATCAGCTGTTTCACTCTCAGCAGACAATTGCCCCATTGTGGGGATCGGACTCCTGCTTCACTTCCCCCACCTGCCAAGGGTAGGTTCAGTCTTACTGATACTCCTGTTTTTCCCCCTAGTTCCTTCGTCCTACCTCCTACCTAGTTTTGCATGGTTCTATATATTCTTTTCCACTGGTCAAGTCCTCCTGTCTGCTCTCAGCTGGTGTTCTCTATGCACTTCTGTGTCTGAAGCTGTATTCTGATGTATCCGTGGAGAGAGATGTACTCCACGCCCACCTACTCCTCTGCCATCTTGTTTTTGAACCTGTTAAGTTTTTAATTTTACTTCTTATCCCTATTATTCTGAGATTTAACAACAATATATTTTGGTGTAAGTCTTTTTTCCTTCAAGTAATTGTACTGGATGTCCATTAGGTAGTTTTAATTTAGAAATTCATATCTTTAATTCAGGGAAATTTCCTATAGAATTGTATGGATCATTCTCTTCCTACGTTTTTTCTGTTTCTCTCACTCCCTCCCCTCATATACCTCCATCAGGTTGGGTTTTTTTTCTCCTATATTTTCTAATTTTTAACCTTCTCTTTTCTATTAGCATTCCTTTGCTCTTTGCTTATTTTTCCCCTGTGATAGTTCCTAAACATGACCTTTAAATTTTTAATGATAATTTTTCAAATTTCAGAGATTATACTTTTCTTGTTCTGTGGTTTTACCTTTTCTATAGATGTAGTATCTTCTCATCCAAGCATATAATAAACTTATCCTTTTAAATTTATTCTTTTCTAATGTTCACTGAAATATCTTTGCTTTTGTGAATATGTTTTCAGTTTAAAATGGACTAAGAATTTCCTGTTGGAGGCTTTCTTCAGTGTCTAGTTCTCACTGGCTGTTGGTTTGTGTCTGTGTCTGTGTGTCTGTGTGTGTTTGCACTCGGTTGCTCAGTTTTGTCCAACACTTTTTGACCCCATGGACTGTAGCCAGCCAGGCTCCTCTGTCCATAGAATTTCCCAGACAAGAATACTAGAGTGAGCTGCCATTTTCTACTCCAGGATATATTTCTGACCCAGGGATAGAACCTGCATCTCTGGTGTCTCCTGAATTAGCGGGTGAATTCTTTGTCACTAAGCCACCTGGAAATTACTAGGCAATAAAAAGCTGATTGGAAACTATGTGGGGTGGGTTGGGTGGGAGAGAAGAGAAGCTTATTAACAAGTAGACTTCACTCTTGCAAGCTAGCTTTTTTTTTTTTTGGGAAGTTATATATTTCTCACCTTCTTCCCAAATATTACTATCTGTTGTTTTTTTCTCTGGAACCGATCCACTTCTCTATAGAATATTCTCAAATCTCTTGCCTGGGAAGAGCCAGAGTGAGTTAATGGTATTCTCAGAACATACAAGGGATGGGAGTTAGGGGTGGAGTTCCAAAATATTATTTAGTCCCAACTTCCAGTAGAGCTTCTCCCCTTGCTTTTCACCATGCCTGCTGTCCCCGAGTCTAGAACTTCTAGGGTACAAGTGGGCTTCCTGGTGGCTCAGATGGTAAAGAATCCGCCTGCAGTGCAGGAGACCTGGGTTCGATCCCTGGGTTGGGAAGATCCCCTGAAGGAGGCCACGACAACCCACTCCAGTATTTTTGCCTGGAGAATCCCATGGACAGAGGAGCCTGGTGGGCTACAGTCCATGGGGTCACAAAGAGTTGGACATGACTGAATACAGCATAGGTGCAAGTGCTTTTCCAAATATACATTTAAGCCCTACAAGGGTGAGAGTGTAATAGTCACCTGACTTCAAAGGGCAGTGAAGGAGCTCTGGTTGTCTAACTGTTCTGCATACAGTCTTGAAAAAGTCAAAGTGTTAGTTGCTCATTCATTCCCAACTCTGCAACCCTATGGACTGTAGCCCGCCAGGCTCCTCTGTCCATGGAATTCTCCAGGGAAGATTTCTGAAATGGGTAGCCATTCCCTTCTCCAAGGGATCTTCTTGACCCAAGGACAGAACCCAGGTCTCCAGCGCTGCAGACAGATTCTTTACTGTCTGAGCCACCAGTCTTAACTGACCCCTTTTTACTGTGGAGCTTCATTCAGGGCCTCCAAATCCCAGCCTTTTCTAGGGTGCTTTGGGGTTAATGGGCCATCGTCACTTTGCTGTCCCTTCTGCAGGCATTTTGGGTTCAGCTTCTGCACTGTTGGCCCATTTCTAATCCTTCTTCCAAAAATATGATGCTATTCCCTGTACCAGCTAATCCCTCCTCTCTTGTTCTCTTTATATGTGCTTGTTCTTTGTATATACTATGGCTGTCATTTTGGGCCAGTGCTTTGGGAAGGATTGGAGATAAATGCACCCATATTTGGTCCATTTGCCTGAAAACATCTACCAGAATAATTTTCTAAAATGAAGGTTTGACCCTTATGTCATTTCTGTGCTCCAGATCCTTCAGAGCCTGCTTATAACTTTCAGTATGAGATGAATATGGTTTAGCTTACCAGACAAAAAACTTTGTGATAAGATACCTGCTTGACTCTCAAGATTTATCACCGATTGCCTGCATAGATGAGCCCAGTGGGGTTGTCTGCCTGTTACCTTCTTTTGTGGAATTGCTCTTCTGTGCAATGCTCCCATGAGCATGCTTGCAAGCAGATCTATGTTTTCCCTAAAATTGACCTTGTTACCCTCTTCACTGCTGACTGACTCAAGCTGAGCCAGTTAATCCATTCCCTCTGCATTTTGAGAATATACAAAATTCAGGGACTGTTGTAGCTATATTGTATATTCTGTAAATCTGCAAAGCTGAGAAAGCTTGTCTGGAGAGACAGAGGGAAAGATGTTCCCGATGAAAAACTTGATTTTCTGGTTCTGGCTCACTTCTGAGTCCTAGTTCTGCTTCTGCCCTTTGGTTTTTGGGTCTCTGACTGTCCCTGTAGTAAATTCCCTGCGAATGCAGAGCTCATAGTTAGTACTCAATATGTATTATCTGCTTTTACCCTTTCTAGCCTCACTGAATGATTGTGATTTCTTCCAGTTTCTGGAAAAGAGTAATACATTTTATTCCCATATATATTCCCCATGTTCTCTGCCTGAATGTCTTTCTCCCCCACTTTTTTTCCCCTGCTAGATGTTTCTTATGCATATAACAAAACTCAGCACAAAGGCTTATTCTATAAAGCTTTTCTTGAATCCCCAGCCTGCTTATGCATCTTTTTCTGAGTATCTATTATAACACTCATTACCAAAATTTGCCAAATTTATTCATTTACTCTTCTCTCTTGATTGTGAGCTCCTTAGGAAGAGGAGCTATAGTTACTTTGACCTTGTTTCCTCAATATATGCAGACAGAGAAAAACTAAATCTGTTAAGAAAACATGCTACCTGCTTTTAATTGATAGCAGTATATCAATATCTCATATACTCTTGAAATAATTTCCTTATTCTGATTATTCTTTCCCATGTGAGAGTTAACACTGAAAACTAGTATAATTTTCACTTATTTTTCCTAATATTTTAATAACTCTTGAGAATAACAGATTTTTAAAAATAACCGCAGATTTTCCTGGAAGAAAATGAACCATATCAGAATAAGAAGCTGGTGGATTAGTGGTAAACATGTGTAGAACAAGAGAGAGGACATATGTATTGTCTTTACTCTTTTTTTTTTTTTAATTGGAGGCTAATTACTTTACAATATTATGGTGGGTTTTGCATACATTCACATGAATCAGCCATGGGTGTACATGTGTTCTCCATCCTGACCCTCCCTCCCCCCCCCCTCCCCATCCCATCCTTCAGGGTCATCCCAGTGCAGCAGCCCTGAGCACTCTGCCTCATGCATCAAACCTGGACTGGCGATCTGTTTCACATATGATAGTATATATGTTTCAATGCTATTCTCTCAAATCATCCCACCCTCGCCTTCTCCCACAGAGTCCAACAGTCTGTTCTTTACATCTGTGTCTCTTTTGCTGTCTCGCATGTAGGGTCATCATTACCATCTTTCTAAATTCCATATATATGTCTTTACTCTTTAAAAGAAATGTGGGACTAAGAGTTAAGAAGAAAAGAAATAAAACCATAAGGTTAACCTTTTGGGGGACCTACTATGCCCTACTCATCATGCTAACTGTTTCCATATATACTGAGTTGACCAAAATGTTCATTCAAATTTTAAATCTGAATGAACTTTTTGTCCAACCCAATACTTGTTTTTTGAAGTCACAAATCATCTTGACATGGCAAATAGATGGGGAAACAGTGGAAACAGTGACAGACTGTATTTTGGAGGGCTCCCAAATCATTGCAGATTGTGACTGCAGCCATGACATTAAAAGAGGCTTCCTCCTTGGAAGAAAAGTTATGACCAATCTAGACAGATTATTAAAAAACAGAGACATTACTTTGCCAACAAAGGTCCACCTAGTCAAAGCTATGGGTTTTCCAGTAGTCCTGTATGGATGTGAATGTTGGGCTATAAAGAAGGCTGAGTGCTGAAGAATTGATGCTTTTAAACTGAGGTTTTGGAGAAGACTCTTGAGAGTCCCTTGCACTGCAAGGAGATCCAACCAGTCCCTCCAAAGGAAATCAGTCCTGAATATTCATTGCAAGGACTGATGCTGAAGCTGAAACTCCAATACTTTGGCCACCTGATGCAAAGAACTGACTCACTGGAAAAGACCTTGATGCTGGGAAAGATTGAAAGTGAGAGAAGAAGGGGAAGACAGAAGATGAGATGGTTGGATGGCATCATCGATTTAATGGACATGACTCTGAATAAACTCCTGGAGTTGGTGATCTACAGGGAGGCCTGGTGAGCTGCAGTCCATGGGGTCACAAAGAGTTGGACATGACTGAGAGACTGAACTGAACTGATTTCATACAAAGAAACTAATACTCAATGAGATTTTAAAAAAAAACCTTTTAAATACAAGTAGTTAGAAGCAAAATCAGAATTTAACTTAAAGTCATGGCATGCTTTTGTGAATTGGTCTTTCACAATATTACATCTTTAAATTATCTTTTCCATAATAAATAGTTACAACTGGATAATAGGGTTATGTGTTATTATAGTCTTCTCATAGTTTTCTTGGTTTTCTACAGTGAGTATACGTAACTTTTACAATTAAACATTAATTAAACATTACATTTAAAAAAGGAACAATTCCTTTAGGTCAATAGAGGTGCCGAGGGATTATAGTCCTTTGGAAACCTAAGTGTTAATTAGAAGGATCCTTATTTTTTAACATGCAATAGGATATAGGACTCAAGCAATTTTCTCAAATCTTTACTATAAGTCAAACAAGCCTCCTAGCCAACCTGTTTCTCAGCACAGATGTCTGTTCTTCTGTGCTTCTCATTCCATGTCCTCAAAGCTTGCTAGGGGTCGCAGGGTGATCTGCAACTAGCCTACCTTGTCTAGGGGAGCCTGCTGACTCCCTGAGCTACAGTTTCCTTGTCCACAGTTGAAGGTTAGGACACGCACCTTGGAGCCTGTGGGAGAATTTAAGGAGTTGATTAAGGGTCCAGTGCATGGAGAGGAGCCACAGCCAAGCAGAAGTGAAAGATGCTTGGGAGCATGTTTGGGGCTCTAGCATTTGCATGCCAGTTCCAGCTCTGCCATTGTCATGTGTGTGCTCAGTCACTTCAGTCGTGTCTGACTCTTTGCAACCCTATGAACTATACCCCATCAGGCACCTCTGTCCATGGGATTCTCCAGGCAAGAATACTGGAGTGGGTTGCCATGCCCTCCTCCAGGGGATCTTCCTGACCCAGGGATCGAACCCATGACTCTTGTGTCTCCTGCATTGGCAGGGAGGTTCTTTACCACTAGTGCCATCTGGGAAGCCCTATTTGTCATGTAAACTTGAGAAAATAACTTAACTTCCCTGTGCCTTTGCTTCCTCATCTCTAAAATGGAGATAAGTATTTATAGAGTTGATATAAGGAATAAAGGAAGTAATCCAAATAAAGCATTAAGAGCAGTGTCTGGCAGCTAGTTCACTGGCAGCAACTATTAATAGTAGAAGTAAAATTATAGCAGTCATTATTTGGACTGTTATAATGAGAACTAGTATAGGAATGCCAGAGTCATTCCTTCTGCAATAAATTATTCAGTTTCTGGGTCGCCCACCTGGCAGGTAGGCAATCTGATTATACTGCAAGGGCACCATGCCTACCATCTTGTTGTGGTTGTCTTTGGAGGTAGAATATCTTTTTGGTAAGTTCCAGTCTCTTTATCCAGAGAAGGCAATGGCAACCCACTCCAGTACTCTTGCTGGGAAATCCTATGGATGGAGGAGCCTGGTACGCTGCAGTCCATGGGGTCGTGAACAGTCAGACACAACTGAAGCGACTTAGCAGCAGCACCAGCAGCAGCAGCAGTCTCTTTATCGATGGTTGTTCAGAAAGTAGTTGTAATTTTGTTGTTCTCATGTGAGGAGGTGAGTTCAAGGTCCTTCTACTCTTCCATCTTGTCCTGTAATCAAAAAATAATTTTCTGATAATCAGAACTTTAAATTTTCCACTCAGCCTGGGATGAACTGGAGCTGCTCTGGAGAGATGTCTCCAGAGTCATTTCTTTATTCAGTGTAGATTTACTTCAGACAGACACCTCTCTGTGCCCAGCAGAGATGGTAGAAAAGCATAGCTTTCATTACAGTAAGAGAGAAAGATACCAGAGAGATGAACAACTAACAAATCAATAAACTAGACATTAGCCCTTATTCAGAAATAGAATGGATTCCTACCCAAAAGTTTGTTCTGATGTTGAACCTGATGATGCCACATGTATACCAACGAAGTATGAAATGATTTATTATTCACGTAATAAGGCTTTCTGGGGAGATTCGATCAATGTCCCAGGATGGTCTAAAATGTTTTCGGAAGATCAGAAAATGAGATTGATTTGCAGTTTTCATAGTGGGTAGGGAGTAGTCTTCCCAGGTGGCGCTAGTGGTAAAGAACCTTCTTGCCAATGCAGGAGACACGAGATGCGCGTTCAATTCTCGGGATCCTTCAATCCCCTGGAGAAGGAAATGGCAACCCACTCCAGTGTTCTTGCCTGGAAAATCCCATGAACAGAAGAGCCTGGTAGGCTACAGTCCGTGGGGTCACAAATAGTCAGACCTGACTAAAGCAACTTAACATGCATGCACTCAGGGAATAGGCATGGGATGAGGATTTCTGCACACAGGTAGAGGTTTACATGGTTTGAAACTCTGACCAACCAAAGGAGGGCACACCCAGGCTTTCTCATCAGCTTGCCTAGAAGTGGGACAGAAGTGGGAGGAGTGAGGCTTAAAAGTTGTCAGCCTACGTAAAAAAAAATGGAGTTAGACTCTTTATTACAGCAGGCAGTTTCAGAGAGTTGTGAGTTCTGTTTTTAAAATATAGGCTAAGGCAGTAAAGATGGCCTAACATACCTAATGGTATGTAGGGGAAGTTGGCATGAGGAGAGTTTGATGCCAGTCATGGCTTCTCTGAAGAGGGGACATTAGAAGTGAGTCCTGCGTGATAAGATCAAAAGCTAGTCATTCACAAGGGAGTGACATGCAAAAGTCATGGAGTGGGACATGGGCTCAGCAGAGTCAAGTGAAGAGGAATGACAGTCAAAGAGAATAGAGTGAGATAGTGGAGAATCAGTACAAGTGATATTGCTGGTGGCGGCCATGACGACTACTCTTATGTTTATGATATATCAGATTGCTATGTTCAAATGTCTGGTCTGCTGTTTTATGGAAGAGAGGAATCGGTTTGGCTCTGGAAGAAATGGCACTCAAAGAAATTAATTTCTTGCATTCAAGACGAGCATGTCTTTGTGGACAGTGCGAGCACTTGTATGTGGTTATGAGTTCCCTGTTGCTGATGGTGTGTGCCTAGAACCTGGATACACTGGCAGAGGAGAGCCATCTGAGGGCTGGGAGAGCAGGGCTAAATGGCCTGTAAGACCAACATATTGATGTCAGCTCTGAGAGTCTGTTCTTCAGGGAAAGAGATCCTGGAAGAGGCAGACAGGAAACTTCAGAGAAGAAAATGTGTCCTTCTCTCATTGTTACCCAGGCTGGCTGATGCTGGTTTGTTTCTAAGTACAGATCTCGATCTCGATAGCTAAGGGATTTCTGTTTAAACACTGACAATTGAAGCCCAGCTCTAGTTAGTGGCTTATTTGCATGTCAAATTAGGGTTCAAAGAAATGCAAATATGAAAGCTTATTTGCTCACATAAATTTGCTTTAGTAACCTAGAGGAAATTGTAGGGTTTAAAATTCTCTAACTGAAATTAATGGATAACTTTGGCCTCTCAGGGCCTTTGGCTCTCCTTTCCCTCACCCTTGGCCTTTCTTTTCCCTGTTTCAATTCACTTATATTCCATAGACACTTAGGATACCTCCTGGGTGGAAGACACTGTGAGCAGAAGCATCAGAAGCAGTTAAGTCAAGACCTCTGCCTTCTGCTACAGGAACTGGGCAAAAGAAAATAATGGTATAGTAATCGAGATACAAATCAATAAGATAATTAGGCAAACAAGTAAGTAAGTAAATGCTAAGTGTGGTAATAGGGATACAGAAATACAGCAAAATAATTACACAAATAAGTAAATGTAAAAAGTAAACAAAACAATAAATAAGTAAACGACACTTACTATAGGTCTGTCCCTGTGCCAGGGACTTTGGAAGCAAAGATTTATTTTGACAACCTGGAGAAATCAGAGAAATAATTAACCAAACTTGTATTTGCTTCCTTCCCTCTTCCACTTTTGACTAAGGTTGCCAATTCCTTAAGTAGGAAATCATATCTCATTCATCTTGCTATTACCAAGAATTGATACTTAGTAGAGTTCTCAATAAATACTTCTTGAATAGATGGATGAATAGATAAGTGAGTAGCATTTGAGATCAACTCCAACTGGGGTTAGCATATCAATAGGATGAGGTGTTGGGAAAAGTATTCTGATGAAAATGACTCCATGAACAAAGAATCAGATGTGCAGAAATAGAAGCTGGCATTTACAGCAGCCCAAACAGTCCAATGTGGTACTTTATTAGCTGCAAGAAAGGAGCAGTGGGAGAAAGAGCAAAAAAAAAAAAAAAAAAACTGAAGCCTTCTTGAGGGACTTGGAGAATTATGGCAAAGAATTTGAACTCCGTTCTGTAGGAGACTGGCAGTCTTTAGAAGTTTTTGAGCAATCAGATGACAAGATCAGAGGAGTATGGCTTTATTGTTCTCTACTTGTCATTGTAGAAGCAGTAGCTGTCATTAGTGATTAAAGGACCATCTAGTGAGATATCAAGTTTTAGAGAAAGTCGAAACAGGAGTTACCTTGCTGAGTGTGAATACGCCTTTCTGTATTTATGAATTTGGAGGTTCAAGAAAGTCTTATGTCTCATTAATATTGCTGGTATAATCTTTTTCTCTCCTTTCCTGTCATATCCTATATAGTTTTCCTTTAGACTCTTTGGTATTAATATGTACATCTTAAATTGTCATCTGGGAAAGTCTGACCTCACACCTTATCTGATGATAAGTTTTCCTTGTTGGTCCTGATATCCAGTCTCCAGTGTTGGCCTGAAGTCCCACTTTATCTTAAAATGGTCCCCTTCAAGTTTCAAGAGGGAGGGTACATATTCATGTTGTTGTTTGGCAAAAAAACAAAAAACTAAAAACACAATTCTGTAAAGCAATTATCCCTCAATTAAAAACTAAATTAATTTAAAAAAATTTTCTTTTTTGGTCCTCTTCCATGTACTCCACCCCAAAGCCTCACAGCTATGTGAACTGTAAAACTTTAACGCATTGATCTATTTGTGTGAATTCTCTCCATCTTATGTTGTTTGTGGAGCAACACAGACTTCATGTTTTTATATTGACTTATATATTTTATTTGACTCTGCCAGGTCTTAGTTGTGGCACATGGGATCTTTCATTGAGGTGCATGGACTCTAGTTGTGGTGAGCAGGCTTTTGTCCCGTGGCATATAGGATCTTAGTTTCCCCACCAGGAATGGAACCTGTGTCCCTTGCATTGCAAAGTGAATTCTTAACCACTGGGCCACCAGGGAAGTCCTCAGACAAGATATTAATGAAATAACTTATTCAGGCAACTATAATCCTTTGCACCTAGCAGTAGGACATGGCATATTGTGTTGAGCAAGTCTCCCATGGATAGATGGATGACAAGATGAAAGGCAGGGACAGAAGGAAAGAGAGAGAGAGAGAGAGAGAATTACATTTCCTGCCAGAAAACTGAGTACAAGAAAATCCCATCCCATCATTTCAGTTAGCATAAGAGCCTGTTAGATCGTAAATCCCATGAGGACAGGGATTATGTCCTTCTTATGACCTCTGTAACCCCAGTACTTTGCTCAGGACCTGGTATGATAAAGGTGACCCATGCATATTTGTTGAAGGCAAGAGCAAAGGAGTGAATGAATGGTAACAGATAATTCAATTTAGATGCTTATGTCAGGCAACCCTTGGACTGGTCACTTCCCAGGAACAATCTGGTTAATCATCCAACTCTCCCTGCCTTCAAGGAGAAGACTAGTGACCTCCAAGATCCAGCCAGTACCACGACTTTGCTTCAAATTTTATGTATTGCTTTGAGGTTTGAACATTAGCCATGTCCTCGGTTCCCAGGAAATGAAGGGGATCACTGTTGTGGTCATGAGCTTACAAGCCTCACTTTCTCCCTAAATCAGTCAAATTATTCCAATATCATTGTGCTAATATTTCTTTGACTATTTCAGGGAAATCTAAATTGCCTCTTAAAACCAGTGTCTAAAGTGTTGAAGTTTTAGTAGCTCAGTTGTGTCCAACTCTCTGCGACCCAATGGACTGTAGCCCTCCAGGCTCCTCTGTCTGTGAAATTCTCCAGCCAAGAATTCTGGCGTGGGTTGCCATTCTCTCCTCAAGGGGATTGCACCCAGCTTTTTGCGTTGCCAGCAGATTCTTTACCACTAAGCCATCAGGGAAGCCCAGTGTCTAGATGTCTGAACATGTTGCTACAGGGTTTGATTTTAACCCAGAGCTGATAAGAAAACCAAGGTTTTTTTGTTTGGTTTTGGTTGTTTTCTGCTTTATTTTGTTTTGTGCGTTTCTTTTCATTCTCACAATAATCTCAACATGGTTGGGTGATTTTCTTGTGCCTGAAGAGAGATAAACCTTGGTTTACATCCTTTCATGGGAAAATTTTATATCATGATACTTCAAGGGAACTGATAGTTAACTAGATGATAATAAAAGTAAAAAGTTTTGTATGTTACAATGTGGTAGGCTCTGTCTTAAATGCCTTATACATAATCATTTGATCTTTAAAACTCCTACATAAGAAATATTTTTATCATACCTATTTTACAAATGAGGAAACTGAGGCATGGAGAGTCTAGTTCCTCATCCAAGGTGACAGACTAGTAGGGATGAAACTAGCGTTTGAGCTCTGACAGGCTGGCTCTAGCATACTCTTCTCTGTACTATGTAATACTGCCAGCTCTTTGATCTTTTACTGTCTCAGAAACTTTCCCCCAGAAACATAAACTTCATACTGATTTACTTAGTCTGCTTATGTCCAGAGTATTTGGAAGTTCAAATTATTCCTTTAATCAGTGCACATTTAATGAATGCTAGCTATGCATTAGACACTATTTTAGGCTCTAACTATCCATCAATGAACAAAAGACAGTTTCACTGATTCCATGCAGGTTACATTCTAGTTTCGGGGGAAAGACAGCAAACACAAGCAACAACAAAAGCAAATGTAGATCTATATTAGGTCAGATGGTAATAAGTTTGATGGAGAAAAGCCAAGAAAGTAAGAAGATGGGGAGTGACAGATGCAGACGGTCTCACTGAGAAAGTGATGTTGTGTTAGGACATAAAGGTAGGAATGGAGTGGGATGTATGGGATCTGAGGGAGAGATAATCAGGCATAAGTAAGAGCAAGTATGAAGCTTGCAGAGCCGGGGGGAGGGTTGAGGAATAACAAGTCAACCAGGATGGGAGGGAAGTGAGAGCTTCACTGATAACAGGATGGAAAAATGAGCCCAGACAAACCAGCCCTTACACTTGATCTCAGCCACTTGTTGTATCATCTTGATAGGTCATGAATGCTTTGAGCTTTAGTTTTCTCATCTGCACAGTGGGAATCCCATGTAGCTACTGGGAACAAATGAGAAAGTCTAACAAGCTGGCACAGAAATGGGAGATGCAGCCCTGGTCTGTCCAGTCTTTGTGGGTGTTCCCAAGCTGTCCCCAGTGAGAGTGCCTATTTTTCCAACCACAAAGATGGGTGGTACCCCAAGAGGCAGAAACGTACAGGCTCCATTGTCTCATGATGCTGTCCAAACATGATACCCAGGCAAAAACCAGGCATCTCATTTACTTCCTCATTTGCTTCCAACAGTCCACAGTGAAAGCTGAGGTCCAGGCAGTGCTTCCAGCAAGATTGTGCCACTGGCTGCCAAGCAAATACTGCCTTGAGCTGTTACAAACAAACAAAGAAAAACAGTTTCCAAGATGTAGGCCTTTTGTTTGTGTGAGCAGGGACATGAGCAAACACCGGCATGTTTCAGCTTGCAATAGCTTCTGGAGTGATTGCTGGCACTGTGTCCCTAATTACATAATGTCTGTCTTCTTTGGCAGTGACCTTGGTATTGTCTTTGGTGTGAAAAATATCCAGTCTGAGACTCCACACACTTTGTGCTCTTAGCTATTTTGTGTACCTCCTTCTTGGAAACATCCAGCTCAGTTTCTTTTGCTCTTTTCCTTCTTGGCTGTTAATATGTGTTATTAGGTTCAGAAAGTATTGGGATAAACTTGTGGATGACAGATTTATTTTTTCCACAAATGTTTCTTAAACACCAGTTCTGTTCCTAGGGGGTTCTAGGTTCTGGAGATGTTCAGAACTGCAGGAAAAATCCTGCCTAGGAAGGCTGCAAGAGGCAGCTGTGTAAGAAATTATAGTGTAATAAGATATAAGTTATATGTGTTAATATACAACATTTGTTTCTCTGTTTCTGACATTTCATTCTGTATGAGAGATTATGGGTCCATCAACATCACTACAAATGACCCAATTTCGTTCCTTTTATGGGTGAGTAATATTTCATTATGTATTTAATACATATATGTGAAATCTAGAAAAATGGTACAGATGAACCTATTTGCAGGGCAGGAATAGAGACAAAGATGGGCATGAGGGATGGGAAGGGAGGCAGGATGAATTGGGAGATTGGGATTGACATGTATACACTACCACGTATAGAACAAATAGCTAGTGGGAACCTGGTGCAGAGCGCAGGGAGCTTAGTTCAGTCCCCTGTGGTGACCTGCGTGGGTGGGATGGGCGGGGAGGTGGGAGGGAGGGGATTGTATACATATAGCTGATTCACTTCACTGAACAGCAGAAACCAACACAACTTTGTAAAGCAACTATATGTGTGCATGTGTGCTACGTTGCTTTGCTCATGTCTGACTCTTTGCAACACTAAGGACTGTAGCCCTCCAGGCTCCTGTATCTGTGGGGATTCTCCAGGCAAGAATACTCGAGTGGGTTGCCATGTCCTACTCCAGGGGGTCTTCCTGACCCAGGGGTTGAACTCATGTCTGTCTCCTGCATTGGCAGGTGGGCTCTTACCACTAGGGTCACCTGGAAAGCCCCCAAATACCCCAATTAAAATATATATATATATATAAGCTATAGCTTAGTGCTGAAGAATATGTCCTTTGAAATTAAACAGATTTAGGTTTGAACTCCTTAGTTTGTGGCCTTGGACAAGTTGCTTGAATTCTCTGGACTCAGTTGCATCATTTATATAATGGAGAACATAATTTCTATCTCCTAGTGTGTTTGCATAGGTTGGCAATTGTTTTAAAACACTTGGCTCTGCATGAAGAATAGACTGATGCTCAGTACACAGCACTGATGTAACTATTACTAGTGCCCTGATAGAGGGAGGGACAACAGGCATGAAGGTCAGAAGGAGGAATGACCACTTCCTGCAAGACTAGAAATGCAGAGGAATGCTTTTCAGGATGCCTCTGGATGATAAAGTTTGCTTTGCCAAATGAAGAGGCATTCCAAGAGGTTGGGTAGAGGTCTGGAGATAAGAGTACATCATTAGTTCATTTTAAAAAGTAATAAATAGCAGTACCTGCTACCACGTGCTAGGCATTGGACTCAGTTTAGAAACATACAAGCATTATGGCAAAGTCTTTCCCTCAGGGAAGTTACATTCCTCAATGGAAGACAAACCATAAACTAGAAAGAAATATCAAGACAATTAATAAACAATGGATAGCTTGTTGTGATCATGTCTGTGAAGGAACTAAGCAGAGGAATATCAAATAGAGCCCTTGCATGTTGCAATATTATTTTAGCCAAGGTTGTCATGAAAGGGCTCTCTGAAGAAAGGGCGGTTATGTTGATCCCTGAAGGATAGAAGGGGGAAGCAATGGAAAGAGCTGATGCAGAACATTTCAGGCAGAGGAAACAGCAAATACCGTGGTCCAGAGGTGGTGGGGGAGCTTTCTGATTTTAATCAAAGAAGATCTTTATAGGTGAAACATCATGGGCTGGAAGAGTGGGGCCAGGGTACCTTTTGTTATTTTGCTTTTGTTTTTGTTTTTACTCATGGCAAGCAATGGTAAGCATTTCCAGCATGGAAGGGACACAATCAGATTTCTATTATTCAGTGGGCCTTCTGGCTGACAAGTGAAACATAGGTTGTATGGGAGTAGAGGTATGCAGAAAACCAGTTAGGGAGTATTGCTTTTAAGAGAGATAGGAGAACAAGTTTGCTGGACAATGGTAACGAACTAGTAGAATGTGAGGTTAATGATGCAAGAGGATAAGATTAGGTCTAAAGATTGTTACATCCAATCAAATTATTAATAGATTGGTTAGTGGAGTTGAAGTGGAGATAGATTTTGGAAGTTCAACCAATATAGTTCGATTATAGATTTGACTGGGGCAGAGTGTGGGAAAAGGGAGAAATCAAGCATGACCCCAAGGGGGTTTTGCTTAAGCAAGAAGATGCCATTTACTTGATGTGGAAGAGCTAGAGAAAAACTGGCAAGGGTGACTATGAAGAGCTTCACTGAAGACATATTAAATGTAAGATATCTAGTAGAAAACTCGATGACATTTAAGGCTCAGGACACTATTTTGTGCTAGAAGTAGAGACTTGGGGGTCATTAGCATTTAGATGGTACTTACAGCCTTGGAGAGCTCACTCAGGGTGGATATGTAGACACAGAAGACACGAGAGTCCCAGGATTCAGGAGAGGAAGAGGAGGAACCAGCCAAGGAGATGAAGAAAGAGAGGCCGGTGAAGTAGGAAGGAAACCAGAATACTGAAACTGAGCGAAGAGAGGAGAGCAATGCAAGCAGGCAGTGGTTGGCTCTGGAGTCACACCCACAGGGAAAATGAGCAGAGAGAGGTGTCCTTGGACTGGGCAACATGGAGGCTTCTGGTGCCCTTGGGAGTGGTGAGGGTAGAGACCAACTTGGCCTGGACTAGAAATATGAATGAGAAAGGGAACTTCATCTGTGTCTTCACAGCTTTTGTTGTAAGTTTAAAAGTCTAAATTAAAAAGACAACGTATCATCATTATGGGTTATGAAGCTGTATATATGAATGTTTCTTTGTCTTTTTATATGTCTATTCTTGGTTTGCTTTTATTTTCTGAAAAATGATGAGAAGAGTAACGGAAGTGACATGATTAAAACAATAATACTAGACAAGTTATTGGAGCGATTTGGTAGTAAAAGTTGCAATGACATGGAGCAATACCCAGCAGTCAGGCATGGGCTTCAGGAGAGGTTTTGTTTGTTGTTTCTGCTTTTAAATGGGAGATCTGACAGCATGTTTGGTGGGTGATTTATGATTCAATGAAAGATTATGTGTAAAAGACCAAAGTCCTTGGAAAAGGAGAAGGGAGGGGACTCAGAGGTGGGTGAGGGTCCTGGCTTTGATAGCTGTAGGGACACTGCACCATGAGAACAGGAGGAAGGGCACAGAGCATAGGTGCAGAGTCGGGGGCTGCAGCATCGCAGTGCAACGGTGATAGGAGGCCGTGGCAACGTCTCTGCAGTGAAGTATGAGGCGAGGGCATCAGCTAAAAGGGTCTGGATGTGAGTGGGGACTCTGGAAAGGGAGGAGAATGAGAAGGTATGGAATGACCGTCTCCAAGAATGGGAAAGTCAGTATGCTGGGGAACGGGTGGATAGAATTGGGACTACACCACACTCTGACTCCTGATCTAGAATGGATTCTACTAGCTCAGGACTCCTCAACTTCAACCTCAGAATCACACTGAGTTCCAAGCATGGTCCTTTGACATTGTAGGCCACAAAACATGTTTTGCTGAGTGGATTGTATAGGAGATGGTGGTACGGTTTTAAGGAAAATGAAGAGGACAGTTAAGACTTATTGAGCATGTGTCATTAAGTACTATGTCAGGCAGTTCATCTCTAGTATCCTAGAATGAGGTCTTAGTGATGAGAAAGTGAGGATCAAACTTAAATAACATGTTCACAATCACTTCCTATGTGCTTTGTATGTATGTCTACATATAAATGTATATATGTGTGTGAACATTATACACACAGACACACATGCACAGTCTGCACAACCACACTTACACACAGTTATTTCCTAGTAAGATTCCATCTTTGTCTCAGTTCAGATCAGTTGCTCAGTCGTGTCCGACTCTTTGCAACCCCATGAATCGCAACATGCCAGGCCTCCCTGTTCATCACCATCTCCTGGAGTTCACACAGACTCACGTCCATCGAGTCCGTGATGCCATCCAGCCATCTCATCCTCTGTCGTCCCCTTCTCCTCCTGCCCCCAATCCCTCCCAGCATCAGAGTCTTTTCCAATGAGTCAACTCTTCACATGAGGTGGCCAAAGTACTGGAGTTTCAGCTTTAGCATCATTCCTTCCAAAGAAATCCCAGGATTGATCTTCAGAATGGACTGGTTGGATCTCCTTGCAGTCCAAGGGACTCTCAAGAGTCTTCTCCAACACCACAGTTCAAAAGCATCAATTCTTCGGCGCTCAGCCTTCTTCACAGTCCAACTCTCACATCCATACATGACCACAGGAAAAACCATAGCCTTGACTAGATGGACCCTAGTCAGCAAAGTAATGTCTCTGCTTTTGAATATACTATCTAGGTTGGTCATAACTTTTCTTCCAAGGAGTAAGTGTCTTCTAATTTCATGGCTGCAGTCACCATTTGCAGTGATTTTGGAACCCCCAAAAATAAAGTCTGACACTGTTTCCACTGTTTCCCCATCTATTTCCCATGAAGTGATGGGACCGGATGCCATGATCTTCGTTTTCTCTAGCCAAAGAGAGGAATTTTGTACACTAATGAACAGAGCATCAGTCATCACAATACAGTCCATAGGTCAAATCCAGTTCACCATCTGCCTGTTTTTTTACAAATAAAGTTGTATTGACATACAACCATGCCCATTTGTTTCCATATTGTTTTTGACTGCTTCTGCACTACACCTGCAGAGCTGAGTGGTTGCAGTAGTATCTGTATGTCCCACAAAGTCTATAATATTTATCTGATCTTTTATAGAAGAGTTTGCCAACCCATAGGATCAAGTGCAAAGGAAAAGGTGCTCAGATTGAGAACATGTAATCAGTTTTTGTGTGTGTGATCAAGAATTGCTTGAAGGAAGCAGTGACCCTTGAATTTTCTCTTAAAAGATTCATTCCTTCTTTCCACAAAGAGTTTTTAGCATCACCTATGTGCCAGGCACTATTCTAGGTGCTGAGGATACAACAGTGAACAACATGGATAAACAGCCCTATCCTTGTGGGTCATGCATTCCTGGGGGATAGGATAGGGCTTTTAGGGATGGGGTTAGAAGGAAAACCACTGCTCTGAAGCAAACCTGGAGCAAAGGGCACGATGGCTGGAATGTTTCAGGAAAGTTTAAGAAATAGAAAATGGTCCTGATTGACCCAAAGGATGGAAGAGGGGCAGAAATGAAGGGCCAGATATTTAATAGTGATTTTCTTTTTTTTTTAATTTATTTTTTTTAATTACAATACTGTATTTGTTTTTCCATACATTGACATGAATCAGCCACAGGTGTCCACGATCTCCCAATGCCAAAGCCCCCTCCCACCTCCCACCCCACATCCTCTCCCTGAATCATCCTGTGCACCAGCCCCATGCATCCTGCATCCTGTATTGAACATAGACTGGCGCTTCATTCTTACAAGATAGTATACATGTTTCAATGCCATTCTCCCAAATCATCCCACCCTCTCCCTCTCCCTCAGAGTCCAAAAGTCCGTTCTATACCTCTGAGTCTCTTTTGTTGTCTCACATAGAGGGTCTTCATTACTATCCTTCTAAATTCCATATATATGTGTCAGTATACTGTATTGGTGTTTTTCTTTTTTATTATTAAGTTTATTTTTTTAATTACAATACTGTATTTGTTTTGCCATACATTGACACGAATCAGCCATAGGTGAACACAATCTCCCAATGCCGAAGCCCCCTCCCACCTCCCACCCCACATCCTCTACTTGAATCATCCTGTGCATCAGCCCCATGCATCCTGCATCCTACATTGAACATAGATTGGCGCTTCGTTTCTTACAAGAAAATATACACGTTTCATTGCCATTCTCCCAAACCATCCCACCCTTTCCCTCTCCCTCAGAGTCCAAAAGTCCACTCTATACCTCTGTGTCTCTTGGTTGTCTCACGTACAGGGTCATCATTACTGTCTTCTAAATTCCATATATATGTGTCAGTATACTGTATTGGTGTTTTTCTTTCTGGCTTACTTCACTCTGTATAATCGGTTCCAATTTCATCCATCTCATTAGAACTGAGTCAAATTTATTCTTTTTAAGGGCTGAGTAGTATTCCATAGTGTATATGTACCACAGCTTTCTTATCCAATCATCTGCTGATGGACATCTAGGTTGCTTCCATGTCCTGGCTATTATAAACAGCGCTGCAATGAACATTGGGGTACGTGTGTCTCTTTCAATTCTGGTTTCCTCGGTGTGTATGCCCAGCAGTGGGATTGCTGGGTCATAAGACAGTTCTATTTACAATTTTTAAGGAATCTCCACACTGTTTTCCATAATGGCTGTACTAGTTTGCATTCCCACCAGCAGTGTAAGAGGGTTCCCTTTTCTCCACATCCTCTCCAGCATTTATTGCTTGTAGACTTTTGGATTGCAGCCATTCTGACTGGTGTGAAATGGTACCTCATTGTGGTCTTGATTTGCATTTCTCTGATAATGAGTGATGTTGAACATCTTTTCATGTGTTTGTTAGCCATCCGTATGTCTTCTTTGGAGAAATGCCTATTTAGTTCTTTGGCCCATTTTTTTATTGGATCGTTTATTTTTCTGGAGTTGAGCTGCTTAAGTTGCTTATATATCTTTGAGATTAGTTGTTTGTCAGTTGTTTCATTTGCTATTGTTTTCTCCCATTCAGAAGGCTGTCTTTTCACCTTGCTTATAGTTTCCTTTGTTGTGCAGAAGCTTTTAATTTTAATTCGATCCCATTTGTTTATTTTTGCTTTTATTTCCAGTATATTAGGAGGTGGATCATAGAGGATCCTGCTGTGATTTATGTCGGAGAGTGTTTTGCCTATGTTTTCCTCTAGCAGTTTTATAGTTTCTGGTCTTACATTTAGATCTTTAATCCATTTTGAGTTTATTTTTGTGTATGGTGTTAGAAAGAGGTCTAGTTTCATTCTTTTACAAGTGGTTGACCAGTTTTCCCAGCACCACCTGTAAAAGAGACTTTCTTTACTACATTGTATATTCTTGCCTCCTTTGTCGAAGTTAAGGTGTCCATAGGTGTGTGGATTTATCTCAGGGCTTTCTATTTTGTTCCATTGATCTATATTTCTGTCTTTGTGCCAGTACCATACTGTCTTAATGACTGTGGCTTTGTAGGAGAGCCTGAAGTCAGGCAAGTTGATTCCTCAAGTTCCATTCTTCTTTCTCAAGATTGCTTTGGCTATTCGAGGTTTTTGTATTTCCATACAAATCTTGAGATTATTTGATCTAGTTCTGTGAAAAATACTGCTGGTAACTTGATAGGAATTGCATTGAATCTGTAGATTGCTTTGGGTAGTATACTCATTTTCACTATATTGATTCTTCCAACCCATGAGCATGGTATATTTCTCCATCTGTTAGTGTCCTCTTTGATTTCTTTCATCAGTGTTTTATAGTTTTCGATATATAGGTCTTCAGTTTCTTTAGGTAGGAATATTCCTAAGTATTTTATTCTTTTCGTTGCAATGGTGAATGGGATTGTCTCCTTAACTTCTTTTTCTACTTTCTCATTATTAGTGTATAGGAATGCAAGGGATTTCTGAGTGTTGATTTTATATCCTGCAACTTTACTATATTCGTTGATTAGCTCTAGTAGTTTTCTGGTCGAGTCTTTAGGATTTTCTATATAGAGGATCATGTCGTCTGCAAACAGTGAGAGTTTTACTTCTTCTTTTCCAATTTGGATTCCTTTTATTTCTTTTTCTGCTCTGATTGCTGTGGCCAAAACTTCCAATACGATATTGAATAGTAGTGGTGAAAGTGGACACCCTTGTCTTGTTCCTGACTTTAGGGGAAATGGTTTCAATTTTTCACCATTGAGGATAATGTTAGCTGTGGGTTTGTCATATATAGCTTTTATTATGTTGAGGTACGTTCCTTCTATTCCTGCTTTCTGGAGCGTTTTTATCATAAATGGATGTTGAATTTTGTCAAAGGCTGTTTCTGCATCTATTGAGATAATCATATGATTTTTATTTTTCAGTTTGTTAATGTGATGAATTACATTGATTGATTTGTGGATATTGAAGAATCCTTGCATCCCTGGGATAAAGCCCACTTGGTCATGGTGTATGATCTTTTTAATGTGTTGCTGGATTCTGATTGCTAGGATTTTGTTGAGGATTTTTGCATCTATGTTCATCAGTGATATTGGCCTGTAATTTTCTTTTTTGTGGTGTCTTTGTCAGGTTTTTGTATTAGGGTGATGGTGGCCTCATAGAATGAGTTTGGAAGTTTACCTTCCTCTGCAATTTTCTGGAATAGCTTCAGTAAGATAGGTGTTAGCTCTTCTCGAAATTTTTGGTAGAATTCAGCTGTGAAGCCGTCTGGACCTGGGCTTTTGTTTGCTGGAAGATTTCTGATTACAGTTTCAATTTCCATGCTTGTGATGGGTCTGTTAAGATTTTCTATCTCTTCCTGGTTCAGTTTTGGAAAGTTGTACTTTTCTAAGAATTTGTCCATTTCTTCCAAGTTGTTCATTTTATTGGCATGTAATTGCTGATAGTAGTCTCATGATTCTTTGTATTTCTGTGTTGTCTGTCGTGATCTCTCCATTTTCATTTCTAATTTTATTGATTTGATTTTTTTCTCTTTGTTTCTTGATGAGTCTGGCTAATGGTTTGTCAATTTTATTTATCCTTTCAAAGAACCAGCTTTTTGCTTTGTTGATTTTTGCTATGGTCTCTTTTGTTTCTTTTGCATTTATTTCTGCCCTAATTTTTAGGATTTCTTTCCTTCTACTAACTCTGGGGTTCTCTATTTCTTCCTTTTCTAGTTGTTTTAGGTGTAGAGTTAGGTTATTTATTTGGCTTCTTTCTTGTTTCTTGAGGTATGCCTGTATGGCTATGAACTTTCCTCTTAGCACTGCTTTTATAGTGTCCCATAGGTTCTGTGTAGTTGTGTTTTCATTTTCATTCATTTCGATGCATAATTTGATTTCTTTTTTGATTTCTTCTGTGATTTGTTGATTATTCAGAAGGGTGTTGTTCAGCCTCCAAATGTTGGAATTTTTAATAGCTTTTCTCCTGTAATTGAGATCTAACCTTAGTGCATTATGGTCAGAGAAGATGCTTGGAATAATTTCGATTTTTTTGAATTTATCAAGGTTAGATTTATGACCCAGGATGTGATCTATCCTGGAAAAGGTTCCGTGTGCACTTGAATAAAAGGTGAAATTCATTGTTTTGGCGTGAAATGTCCTATAGATATCAATTAGGTCTAACTGGTCTATTGTATCGTTTAAAGTTTGCGTTTCTTTGTTAATTTTCTGTTTAGTTGATCTGTCCATAGATGTGAGTGGGGTATTAAAGTCTCCCACTATTATTGTGTTATTATTAATTTCCCCTTTCATGCTTGTTAGCAATTGTCTTACATATTGCAGTGCTCCTATGTTGGGTGCATATATATTTATAATTGTTATATCTTCTTCTTGAATTGATCCTTTAATCATTATGCAGTGGCCTTCTTTGTCCCTTTTCACAGCCTTTGTTTTAAAGTCTATTTTATCGGATATGAGTATTGCTACTCCTGCTTTCTTTTGGTCTTTATTTGCATGGAATATCTTTTTCCAGCCCTTCACTTTCAGTCTGTATGTGTCCGTTGTTTTGAGGTGGGTCTCTTGTAAGCAGCATATATAGGGATCTTGTTTTTGTATCCATTCAGCCAGTCTTTGCCTTTTGGTTGGGGCATTCAACCCATTTACATTTAAGGTAATTATTGATAAGCATGCACCTGTTGCCATTTACTTTAATGTTTTGGGTTCAGGTTTATACGTCCTTTTTGTGTTTCCTGTCTAAAGTCTATCCTTTAGTATTTGTTGGAGAGCTGGTTTGGTGGTGCTGAATTCTCTCAGCTTTTGCTTGTCTGTAAAGCTTTTGATTTCTCCTTCATACTTGAATGAGATTCTTGCTGGGTACAGTAGTCTTGGTTGAATGTTATTATCTTTCATCACTTTAAGTATGTCTTGCCATTCCCTCCTAGCCTGAAGAGTTTCTATTGAAAGATCTGCAGTTATTCTTATGGGGATCCCCTTGTGTGTTATTTGTTGTTTTTCCCTTGCTGCTTTTAACATTTGTTCTTTGTGTTTGGTCTTTGTTAATTTGATTAGTATATGTCTTGGGGTGTTCCGCCTTGGGTTTATCCTGTTTGGCACTCTCTGGGTTTCTTGGACTTGGGTGATTATTTCCTTCCCCATTTTAGGGAAGTTTTCAACTATTATCTCCTCAAGTATTTTCTCATGGTCTTTCTTTTTGTCTTCTTCTGGGACTCCTATAATTCGAATGTTGGAGCGCTTCGTATTGTCTTGGAGGTCTCTGAGGTTGTCCTCATTTCTTTTAATTCGTCTTTCTTTTTCCCTCGCTGATTCATTTATTTCTACCATTTTATCTTCTATTTCACTAATCCTATCTTCTGCCTCCGATATTCTACTATTTGTAGCCTCCAGAGTGTTTCTGATCTCATTTATTGCATTGTTCATTATATGTTGACTCTTTTTTATTTCTTCTAGGTCCTTGTTAAACCTTTCTTGCATCTTCTCAATCCTTGACCTCAGGCTATTTATCTGTGATTCCATTTTGATTTCAAGATTTTGGATCATTTTCACTATCAGTATTCGGAATTCTTTCTCAGGTAGATTCCCTATCTCTTCCTCTTTTGTTTGGTTTGGTGGGCATGTCTCCTGTTCCTTTACCTGCTGGATATTCCTCTGTCTCTTCATCCTGGTTATATTGCTGCGTTTGGGGTGGTTTTTCTATATTCTGGGAATTTGTGGAATTCTCTTTATTATAGAGCTTCCTCTCTGTGTTTGGGGTTATATCAGTGGCTTGTCAAAGTTTCTTGATTAGAGAGGCTTGTGTTGGAGTTCTGGTGGGTGGAGTTGGATTTCCTCTCTCTGGAGTGCTGTGAAGTGTCAAGTAATGGGTTATGGGACGTCAATGATTTTGGAGTATTTTGAGCTGCCTGTGTATTGAAGCTCAGGGGCTTGTTCTTGTGTTGCTGGAGAATTTGCATGGTATGTCTTGCTCTGGAGCTTGTTGGCCCTTGGGTGGTGCTCAATTTCAGTATAGGTATGAAGACGTTTGATGAGCTCTTATTGGATAATGTTCCCTGTATTCAGGAATTCTTTGATGATCTCAGGATTTGGACTTACACCTCCTGATTCTGATTTTCAGATTTATTTTTACAATAGCCTCATGATTTCTCCATCTATTCAGCACTCATGTTAAAACATCTGGGTTAATGATGATAGGTTTCTCCACTTTGGGAGTCGTCCCTAGAGGATCGCTGAGTTACTGGTTTTGAAGTCGATGATCTGCTTTGCTGGATGCCTGATGTCCTCTGCCAGCCGTCAGAAGTTGTTTTGTGGAATTTACTCAGCTTTGAAATGTTCTTTTGATGAAGTAGTGAGGGAGAAAGTGTTCTCCCCATCCTATTCCTCCTCCATCTTTTTTCCAGTCCTCTAATAGTGATTTTCAAAGTGTGGTTCTTAGACCATCAGTAGAATCAGTCAAGGAGCTCATTAAAAATATGTGTTATTGGGAATTCTCTGGAAGTCCACTGGTTGGGACTTGGTGCTTTCACTGCTTGGGCTTAGGGTTCAATCCCTGATCAGGGAACTGGAATTCTGCCCAGCATGTGAGGAAAAACAAAAAGAACATGTGTTCTTGGGTCACAGTCCACACCTACTCAATCTTAATATCTAAGGGTAGGACATAGGCTAAATATTTAGCAAGTTCTTTGGGGCTTCCCTGGTAGCTCAGCTGGTAAAGAATCCGCCTGCAATGTGGGAGACCTGGGTTCGATCCCTGGGATGGGAAGATCCCCTGGAGAAGGGAAAGGCTACACACTCCAGTATTCTGGCCTAGAGAATTCCATGGGCTCTATAGTCTATGGGGTTGCAAACAGTTGGACACGGCTGAGTGACTTTCACTTTTCAGAGGATTCTTAGGCTTTATGTTTTTGAATCATTGTGATAGAAGTTCACTGAAGTCAGACGCAAGAGTGTGTGTGTGTGTGTGTTGTGGTAGGGTGTCAGCAGAGGGAAGGAGGCAGGAAAGGGATGAAAACCTCTCCCATTCCAGATGACTTAAGAGTCTTGCAATGGAATTCAGATATCTCAGAGCACCTTTTGGAAACCAGTGGATAGGGCGCTTGTAGATGTGGAAGCCTGTTTACAAAGGAGACCATGAAGCTTCCTGGAGGAGAGCTGAACCTTCAGGACAGAAGGAAAAAGGACTTGGTTGCTGCAGCGCCCTGCTGGGCAGAGGGAAAGGACAGTGCTGAGTCCACTGTGAGGACAGCTGCCAGATTTAGCTTATAACTCAGGCCCTCATGCCTTTCGAGACAAGGCTGATAGACAGCCAGCTCACTCGAAGTGTCTGCACCATCACATTACTACCCTTGAGAGGTTCAAAGCTGAGGTACAAACAGAACATGCACTAAAATGATAAACAGAAAAGGCGAAATTAATGGGACAGGTAATTAGGTGGGGTTGGGTAGCCAGAAATGATGTTGTGGGTTAGGTGGTTTATAACCTTTATAATGACAAACAGAGAAGAATGAATAAGCCTATCCAGATAGCAAAGTTCACTTGAGCGAGAGTCCCATAATCAGAGACAGCACAGGCATGCAGTAATTAGTGGGTCTATTTGGCTGGCATAGAAAATTCATGTGGGGCACTAATAGATAAGTCTGGAAAGGTTGTTTAGGGCCAGATGGGGAAGGGCCTTGAATGCCAAGATAAAGATTTTGTCATTTACCCTGGAGGCAGTGGGGAGCCATCTAACTTTTTAGCAGCGGTGTTACAGGCTTAGAGTTGCCCTTTTGGGAAATTAAAACAGTAGGAGGATGGAAGGAAGATAGGATGTGGACTGGAGAGCCTGGAGGTGAGAAGACTAATTTGGAGATCATTGAAAAGACCCAGGTGAGAAACAATGAGGACCTGGGTTTGATAGATACAACAGGACCAGAAAGGAGAGGAAGGAGTTTACAGTTGAACAGAGACATGGAGCGTGCCCATGGAAACAGTCCAAGACCACTCTCAGCTTCCCACCTGGATAACTGTGGTGCTGCTGCTAAGTCGCTTCAGTCGTGTCCAACTCAGTGCAATCCCATAGACGGCAGCCCGCCGGGCTCTGCCGTCCCTGGGATTCTCCAGGCAAGAACACTGGAGTGGGTGACATTGGTGCAATTTATAGAAACTGAGAGAACCGGGATAGACAAGAGGGGAAAGTGAGGAGCCTATTAGTTTGAAATGCAAGAGAGCCAGCAGAACAAGTAGTTTAAAAGGCAGGAATTCCAGGAGGAGGTTGGTGGGGATGAGATCAGCGTGGGCAGGGGTTCCCTTCCCTTGAGGTTGAATATAAGGCCATTGATTGAACTCAATGTGGTATATCAATTGGATGTTGTTATTCTTTCTCTCTGTACACACACACATACACACACACTCACAGGAAGAGAAAGAGTCATATACTGATTCAATAAATATATTCTTGAAAAAAAAGAGTTGTATGTATGTATAGAAACTAGTTTTGGTTGCTTCACCCCATGTGGTAAAACTTATGCCAGAAGCCCAGAAAGAGGGGCAAAAAATAGCCCTGATGGCAAAACAGTGTGAGTCCACTGGGAAAGAATAGTCAAAACTTATTAGAAACTAATTTCTTTTCAAGATTCAGTTTTAAAGACTTAAAAATGACTGATCAATGCTCCAATAGAAATAGTATAAATGAAGTTGGATATTGATATAAAACTTTCCCACTTTCTTCCATTTCCCCCTTATTTTATTTCTTAACAGTACAATGCAAAATCAAAACAGTTTCAGCAGCCTTGCTAGACTCAGAATTCTGGCACATTGAGAAGGGCTTCCCTTAAGCAAAAGTTACTAAGCCCCAAATATAGTCAGTGGAAGATGAAATGTTCAAAACTTTTTTCTTAGAGTGGATGAGGAAATTCATTTACCAAATTAAGTTGTCATTTCTAAAGCAAAACCTTTGAAATAAAAAATGTTAGTTGGTCAAGAAACCTAGAAGTGCAATAATTCTGGAAGGAAATTCAAAAGTTTTGAACACCTAGGCTCTGCCGGTCACTTACTCTTTAATCCTCATGTTTCCTGATGACACCCTCTGGCTTCTCTGGCCACGTGAACTCTTCAGGGAGAATCTCCTGTCCGAGAGTCTCCATACAGTGTCATCAAATGGTCATGAGGTTTGGAGGCAGATACTCTCAGGCATGAGTCCTGGTTCTGAGGTTTATTAGTTGTATGATCTCAGGTAAATCTCTTAGTTTCTTTGAGACTCAATATATTTTTTTTTAATACTGTATTCTACAATACTGTATTTGTTTTGCCATACATTGACATGAATCAGCCACAGGTGTCCACGATCTCCCAATGCCGAAGCCCCCTCCCACCTCCCACCCCACATCCTCTCCCTGAATCATCCCGTGCACCAGCCCCATGCATCCTGCATCCTGTATTGAACATAGACTGGCGCTTCATTCTTACAAGATAGTATACATGTTTCAATGCCGTTCTCCCAAATCATCCCACCCTCTCCCTCTCCCAATATTTTCATCTGATGCTGTAAGAATTAACTTCGCCAGTGAGTAGTGGCTCAGAGATAAACAGTCTGCCTATAATGGCAGGAAACTCGGGTTCAATCCCTGGGTTGGGAAGATCCCCTGGAGAAGGACATGGTAACCCACTCCAGTATTCTTGCCTGGGAAATCCCATGGACAGAGGAGCCTGGTAGCTACATGTACTCCACATACTCCGAGTCACAAGACTCGGACACGGCTTACTGAACCACCACCAATGAGTGAAATAGGACTTTCCTGGTGGCTTTCCTGGTGGCTCTTCTGCCTGCCAAGCAGGAGACTTGGCTTCAGTCCCTGGGTCCAGGAAGATCCCCTGGAGAAGGGAATGACAACCCACTCCAATGGGAAATCCCATTGACAAAGGAGCCTGGTGGACTGTAGTCCTTGGGGTCACAAAAGAGTTGGACTGGACTTAGCAACTAAACAGCAACAAGTGAAATACACCTTGCAGAGTGCCTGGAATGTAATGGACACTTTTTAAAAAGTAAACTTATTTTAAGATAATTTTATATTTACAAAAGATTGTACAGAGAATTCCCAAATAACATATACCCAGTTCGTTCTGCCATTAACATCTTATGCTACTTTGGTACATTTGTCATGATCAATGAACCAATTAATACATCATCATTAACAAAGTCTATACTTTAGTCAGATTTCCCTAGTTTTTGCCCAGTGTCCTTTTTCTGTTTCAGAATCCTGTCCAGGATACTATGTAACATTTGGTCCTCAGGTCTCCTTAGGGTTCTTTTAACTGTGACAGTTTCATCAGACTTTCCATGGTTTTAATGGTTTTAGCAGTTTTGAGGAATACTGGTCAGGTATTTTTGAGAATATTTCTCAGTCCCTCAATTAGGGTTTGTCTTTTTTTCAGAATTAAACTCGTATTATAGATTTTGAGTGCTTCCCTGCTGGCTCAGACAGTAAAGAATCCACCTGCCATGCAGGGGACCCAGGTTCAATCCCTGGGTTGAGAAGATCCTCTGGAGAAGGGAATGGCAACACCCTCCAGTATTCTTGTCTGGAGAGTTCCATGGACAGAGGAGCCTGGCAGGGTGCAGTCCACATAGATTTTGAGGAGAAAGACCACAAAGGTGGCAAAGTGACATACCATTATCATCCCATCCCATCAAAGGGGATATTATCAAGACTTATCCTAGTTAACCTTGGCCATGGTCACCTGGCTGAGATGGCTTTTGCTTGGCTGCTCCTCCACAGGAGTGAAGTCATTCCTGTTTGCTCCCTTTCCATACTGTTCTCTACGAAAGGAAATCACCATGCCCACCCCAGACTTAAGGAGTATGGAGTTTTGCTCCACCTCTTTGAGGGCAAAGTAGTCACAGAAATAATTTGAAATTCTTCCACAGAAGAGATTTCTCTATTCTCTCTCATTTATTTACATATTCTATCTTCTATGTAAGGACTCATGGATATTTTATATTTTGTCTTAAAATCTAACACCCTTATTTATTTTTGTTGATTAAATTTTGTGGTTTGCACCAATGAAAGCTCTTTCAGTTGGCTTTTATGTCCCTTTGATACCGCATCATTGTGTGTGTTTTCCTTTGTCTTGCTTGAGTACTTCTTTATGTTCTGGCACTGTGAGTATTTCAGGCTTATCTTGTACATTGCCTGCCCCAGACAGAAATCAGCTATTCCTCCAAAGAATCCTGTTTTGTTTTGTTTTTTTTTTTGAAATGGATAAATTTTTTAATGTCATGTTTTCTGAGTTTAAGGACACACAGTGCAGATGCTAAGAATTCATTATAAAACTGTTAACACGGACAGTGTAGACAATTTGGTGCCTCAAAGTCAGCAGATATTTGCTTTAGTGCCTCCTCTGTGCCAGCTGTGGTACAGGTTTCTGAAAATTTAAGATGATGCCAAGCACTCAATGAGTGCTTCCCACGAGGACTGTCTCTGTATACACTGTTCTAAGCATTTTATGTGTGCTGGGTCATTTCACCCTTGTAACACTCCTACTAAGAGTAGGTTCCATTATCTCTCTTGTTTCATGGATAACAATGACAGGATTCCTTTGCTCTCCTGGGGCTCACCTTCTGGTGATGAAATAGACAAGCAGGGGTGTTAGGAGCGGGAGAGGGATGCCCAATTCATCTGTGGAACTGAGGAGAGCTTCCTGGGTGAGGCGATGCCCAAGCCGAGTCCTGGTGGGGACTGGAAGGGAAGTATGAGTAGAGTTGGTGGGGATTCAACACACCAGAAAGGGAAATAGCCCTGAGAGAGGGGGATGGTAAGCTGTCAGTCAGACGTTGCCAGCCAGGGAATGAGTAGCACAGGGTTGACAACAAGGACAAGTGACCTGGTTTTTGAGTGTTGTGTTTATTATGCTAGGTTGCTTGAACTTCTTTGTAAATGATAGGAAAGAGGGAGTGACACAGTAAGGTCAGAATTACGGGTCATTTTGATATTGTGTAGATGACAGGTGGGTGGGAGAGGTGAGACAAGAGGCAAAATGACTCATTAAGAGGGAACAGGAGGGATTTCCCTAGCGATCCTGTGGTTAGGACTTCACCTTCGAGTGCAGGGTTTGCAAAGTTGATCCCTGGTCAGGGAGCTAAGATCCTTGTGGCCAGAAAAACAAAACATAAAATAAATGCAATATTGTAACAAATTCAGTAAAGACTTTAAAAGCAGTTCACATAAAAATAGTTTTAAAAAGAGGGAACAACAAAGGTTCAGGGGAGAGGTTTTAGGACCACAACCAGGGCAGCGTCCATGAGAGAAATAAGTTTGTATTTAATTGGTAGGACCTAGGGATTTAGAGACTTCACTTTCACTTTTCACTTTCATGCTTTGAAGAAGGAAATGGCAACCCACTCCAGTTTTCTTGCCTGGAGAATCCCGGGGATGGCGGAGCCTGGAGGGGCTGCTGTCTATGGGGCTGCATAGAGTTGGACATGACTGAAGCAACTTAGCAGCAGCAGCAGCAGCAGCAGGGATTTAGAAACAGTACGGTTCTTGCACTTCTTTTCTTTCTAGAATGTACAGTCTGAGTTCCAACACAGTAAAAGAGAGGGACCCAAAGAGAGTGATCCAAGGAGAAGCTCAGGAATTTGACTAGAGCATCCTAAGTTTTGAAAATCTGAGTTTGTCAGAAAAGAAGCAAAGAGAAAAGAATCATAACATTCTTCTATTACTGTGGTAGAGTTTATCTGCATGAGTTATCAAATGCAATTATTATTATTATATTAGAACGTGATTTGGACCCAACCAAGGAACTCTACCAAGGTTGAAGTCTACGTCTTTTTCTTAGCTGATCTATCTTAAGTCTCTATGAGGCTTAGTTTCCTTATCTGTAAAGTGAAAACAGTAATATCTACATCCTATGGCAATAAGGATGACAGTTAATGTATGTAATACTTTTGACACACAGACAGGTGCCACCTATTATTATTAGTTTAAAATTGTCCCTGATTTACTGTCGTTTCTCATAAATTTACCTTATTCTTTAAACTATCTTTTGAGAGTAAAATTTAGCGTTATTTTTTCATGTCAAGAAATTTAGTCTCAGAGAGATTTGTCAAAAATTAAAAGCCCCAGAACAGATTTTTGAACTCCCAAGTCTAGGATTCTCACTGTGAGGGTTTTATCTGACAGAGACTTGATGAATACAAAGCCAGTCAAAATACAATTATTTTGTTTATTCACTTAATGAACATTTATTCTATGACCAGAATATAGCAGGAATCAGATAAATAAAATTCCACTTCATGGACTTAACATTTGAGGTGGAAAAATGTACAAAGAAACAGACAGATAGAAAACCCGACATCAGAGAAAGCTAAGAGCTATGAAGGAAACCAACTAGAATATGCCTAACCTGTAACCTGTTCTTTATTGATTCTACGCTAACTACTTTGCCCAGATTAAATTTTCCATGGGTGACTGTCCTACCTTAGTGGGCTTCTTTCATTTTAAGACCCAGGTTTCCCATCGACACTGTGGAAAGAAAAGGAGCTGTGAGAGGAGGTGTTTTGGCAAAACAGTATAAATATTGGCAAGAATCTTTCTTGAAAACACTAGCCAAAGTTCTACCTCAGTTTGGGACACAATATTTTTTAAAGCACTTATGACTGTTGGCTTGAATGAAAGGAGGAAGCAGAAATACAATTGAAAACAGCTGTCTAGGAGAAAAACACAAGTTAAAAGATATAATTGATTTCATTATTAGTAGCCTTTGAAATATTCTGTTATCTTTTCTCCAGCCATTTTCTCTGTTGTTTAATGACAGCCCATCATTAAACATTGTAACACAAGCACATTCACAAACCACCAAAAGCTCTCTGCCAACATAATTTGTAATATCTGCATGATATTCCATCATGTGAGTAGAGAATTTAACCTTTCCATTGTTGTTTATTATTTCTTTTTTTTTTCCCCCTTTGGTATATCCAGTTTCCATCATCTAATTCTTTGAGGGTATCATCCTAAAATTTCACTGCCCTAAAGCAACATTTCTTTATTATTTCTCATGCTTCTGTTGGGTGGCTAGGTGGATCTACTGGTTTGCTTTGGATTCACTCAAGCAGTTGCTGTTGGCTAGAGGCTCAGCTGAGTTTGAAGGTTCAAGACGGCCATGTTCCTACGCCTGGCAGTTGGTGCTGGCTGAACCCTGGCCGACCCTCTTCTCCTCAGGGCTTCTATCCTCGTATAAGCCAGACTGACTTCCTACAGGGAGGTCTCAGGGTGGCATGCCAAGAGGGGCCAGTGAAAGTCCAAGACCTCTTGAGGTCTAGTTCTCAAACGGGTGAAACTTCACTTCCATCCCATTCCTTTGGTCAAGACAAGTCCCACAATCAGTCCAAAATCAAGGGATAGAAAAATAAATGCTACCTTTGGATGACAGGAGCACTGAAGCCACTTTATGAGGGAACACGCATGCAGGGATGTAATGGATCTGCGGCTATTCATCTTATGAGAGATTAGCACGCAACATGCTACAGTGAACGTTTCTATAAGTACAGCTTTATGTTTTAGAGTCAAAAATATTACTTCCTTTGAATCAACCCATAGATTTTCATTTATTAGGGAAAATATTAAGATACATTTTTAAGGCTCTTCATACAAAGGCAATATTGCTTCCCAGAATATACTTGGATAACCATTCACTGTCTCTGCTTTCTAAGAGAGAAGCAATTCAATTGATCAAACTTAAATTAAAAATGGTAATTATTATGTTCCATCAGAATTAAAAGTAAGTTTCTTTTCTAAAGGAATAAAGCAGCTCGGTGGCAATGAGTTAGATTTTTCTATCTCTGATTATGGATAACATTCTCCTTGGCATAAATGAAATCTTGGGTGAGGAGTTGGAGGCAGACCAGATTTCAGATCCATCCACCAAACAAATCCCTTGTGATTTGAATGTATGAATTTGTTGAGATTTCCTGATGGCTAACAATATGCTTTCATGTTAGCAATGACAAAAAACTAATAGCTGGGCACGGTATTAAAAAAAAGGCCTTTTTCATGTAATTGAATTCTTCAATCTTCCACTGCATTCATTGAGAAGAACTCTTGGGATGAATTTCTTTGAAATCTCTGCCACTGATTTTATTTTCTGATATGCTGACCTTCCTCATCTTGAGACATGTTGCAAGACTGGCAGGCTTCGTTTTCTGTGCATCAGATACAGTGAAAGCTGTGTTAAGGCTCCTGCCATTGAAATTTATTCAGTGTGGATGCTAATGAAGAATTTTAAAGCGATCTAGACTGCTTTGCTCCTCTTTTTCTCATTTATCTAGAAGGGGGAGAAATAACATCTCCTTAGCAAACAGAACTGACAAAATAATGACCACATCTCTCCTTCACAACTTAGTCAGGTTTTCAGCTCACTCTGTGTATTTTATTTTGAGAGGTAAACCATAAATCTGTATCAAGGATGGTGGTGATTATTATTTTTATTATTAAAGAATAGATAAGTGTCTTATTAGTAATTTCCCTGCCTAAATTCCCCTCTACATGCATCAATTTATACAATGTACTTAGTTACCATTTATCAAACATCCCTTAGGCAATGCAGATGTGAATTAGTTATGGCCCCTTCCTTGAAAGCAGTTCACAGTCAAGTATAAAGTGTAGACATGAACCAAATTGACCCAGATAAGCCTAAAACCTCACCTAAAAACAGTGCTCAAAATAAGAATGCGTGAAAGAGAAAATATCTTCTCTCCAACCAGTAAGCATAATAATAAATGCATGCTTTATTCACCATAATGTCTACAACACGTTTGTCACAGTCTATAACTTCCTTGCTTCTTCTTTCTCATTACATGCATCTAGAAAATAAACCCAGTCTGGAATAAACTGAGCCCATCTTTGCTTGTATTCATGACAGCACAGGTGACTGGAGGGTCACTTCAGTGGGCAGACTGGCACGAACACCAACTCCCAAAGGATCAGCCTTTCCATACTGTCTTACTCTCTACAATAAAATTTCCCTCCTGCCCTTTTTCCCTCCTGGTACAACAGAGGAGAATGGTCTCAGTTCCTTTGCCCAGACTAGGTTATTTACCTAGGCTTTCAAATGTGTCCTTTGGAATGAAGTTCCTTCCCATCATCATGTCAACATGCTCAAGTCTTCAATTTTTAAGTCAACGGATATATAATCTTCCAGAAACCCCATCCATTCCCCCACCAACAAAACCCTTTTTCTCTTTCTGTCTCTTAACTTCCCACCTATTCTCAAAAGTTCTGGCTTTTATTGCCCTCTCCATTACAAATGCTATTATTTTCCCTTTGGCCTCTTCTAATCTGGTTTCATTCAAGGCCCTCCCTAGTCAACAGGTGGCTCTGATGTCATTGACTGCAAAGGCCCCATGGCAGCACCCACTTCCGTCACCTCCCTGCCATCTGTGCCATTGCTGAGCACACCTCCACTGAATACCTCTGCCTTCCTGATCAATGGGACTCACTTCCCCTGGTTTTCTCATTTCTGGTCACTCCTTTGTGCCCTTCCAGGCCCACCTTTTTCTGCCTGGCCATTAAATTGTGGAGTTTCATAAAGCACCACTCTAGGCCTCTTCTCAGACTGTCCTCTACCCCTTATACACCTATAGCCTCAAAGGCCACCTAAAAGCACCCTTGTGCATCTCCAGCATGGAGATACATCTTTCCTGAGCTCCAGACGTATGTTTCTTGCTACTTCATATCTGCATTTAGATACCTCAAGAGCATCTGCGCATCCAAAATAGCATTCATGACTTTGCCTTCTTCCAAAATTCCCCATCTCTATGTCACCACCTTTCACTGAATTTCACAGTAAAATTAAAAAAAAAAAAAAAAAAAAAGACCAAAACCCCAAAACCTGAGAGTTATCTTTGACACAGTCTTCCTCAATCCTGATCCCAGACCAAATCCAATTAAATATAACTCTGAGATCTTGGACCATTCTTTTTTTTTTAATTGAAGCATAGTTGCTTTGCAGTGTTGCACTGGTTTCTGCTGTACAGCAAAGTGAATCAGCTCTAGGTCCATACACATGTCTCCTCTTTGTTGGACTTCCTTCCCATTTAGGTCACCACGGAACATTGAGTGGAGTTCCCTGCGCTATACAGTGGATTCTCCCTAGCTATCTATTTCATGCATAGTTATCAATAGTATGTATGTGTGAATCCCAACCTCCCATTCCATTCATCCCTACTTCCCCCTTGATATCCATAAGCATTGTTCTCTACATCTGTCTCTATTTCTACGTTTCATCCCCCTTTTCCAGTCTCTGCCCTGGTATGAGCTACTGTCACTTCCTCTCAGGGTCTATTGCAGTGACCTCTAGCTAGTCATTCTGATTCCCTGCTTACCCTCTTCTGCATCAGTCTTCAAGCAACCACCAAATCGATCATTAAAAATGCAGAACTGAGTTATCACCTTTGTGATTAAAATCCTCCAGTGGCTCTTCATGACTCAAAAGATAGAGGTCAAAATCTTTAATGTGTCCTGAAAAGTCTCCCATAGTCTGATTTCTTCGCACTTCCCCATCCTTCTGATACCTGCCCTCCATCATTACCCCTTCTCCCTACTAGAGTATATTATTAGTGTTTTCTCTGTTGGAAACCCTGTCTTCCACTCTCTTCACCTAGTTTACACCCATTTATCCATCAGATGTGTATGCAGAAGTTTACCTCCCTGGGAGAAGTTTTCCCAGAATCTCAAGACTAGTTCTCATCTCCTGATAATATATTCTTACACTATACTCCAGTAATTATTTCATTAATATCTGTGTCCCTCACTACACTAGAAACTGCAGAGAGGCTGTCTTTTTGACTTACAGTTGTTTTTCCCAGGGCGTATCCCAGCACTTGGAACATAGTAGACTTTCAATAACTGTTTTCATGGAGCACATGTTATGTGCCAGTCATAGCTCTGGTGGTAACATGAGGATGAACAGAACAAAACCAACAAAACCAGCCACTGCTTTTATGAACCCTATGTTGTAGTGGAAGAGGCATAGCATTAAACAAGTAAAATACCTTACATCAGGAAATAGTAAATTAGGCATTTGGAATTAACATCTACACACTATAATATATAACATAGATAACCAACAAGGGACTACTATATAGTGTAGGGAACTATAGTCAATATTTTATAATAACCTATAAGGGAATATAAGGGAAAAGAATCTGAATATATATATCACATAACATATGTATATTTGAGGAAGGAAATGGCAACCCACTCCAGTGTTCTTGCTTGGAGAATCCCAGGGACAGAGGAGCCTTGTGGGCTACCGTCTATGGGGTCGCACAGAGTCGGACACGACTAAAGCGACTTAGCAGCATACATATGTGTATGTAATATATATATTACATATATATATATATATATATATATACATACATACATATAATTATATATGTATATATATCACATATATGCACATAATTATATATGTATATATTACATATATATGTATATATTACATATATATGTATAATACATATATACGTATAATTATATATGTATATATGTTATATATGTATATATTACATATATACATATAATTATATATGTATATATACATATATTATTATATATGTATATATATACATATATGTGTATATATACATATATATTATATATGTATATATACATATATGTGTGTGTATATGTATATATATACATATATGTGTATACACACATATATATACATGTATATATGTGTGTGATATGTATATATACATATATATGTATATATTATATATAACATATGTATACATACAATATACATATATTACACATATGTAACATATATTACATATATACATATGTATATAATATATTTATACATATGTAATATAGATATTACATATGCATGTGTATATTACATATAGATATATATATGTGTAACTAACTCACCTTGCTGTATACCTGAAACTAACACAACATTGTAACTCGATTATGATTAAATTTCTTTAAAAAGCAAATATTAAGTGCTGTAAGAAAAAGCAGAGCAAAGGAATTGAGAATTTTAGATGGTGGCGGATTGGGGCTCTTTCATTTAGGATCTACAGGCTAATTGGGATAGAGAATTCCTCTATGAAAAGGTAGCATTTAAGAAGAGACTTGAGTTAAAGTGATGAAGCAGACATGGAAAGGAGCAGGAGAAGAGCTCTCTGTACAGAAAGCAAGGACATGGGGGAATGAGTATATCTGAGGGATAAGGAAAACATGGGTGTGGGGGGAGAGAGGAGAGCCATGGCAGTAGAAAATGAGGTTGGAGAGGAGGCAAGGGCAGACCACGGAGCAGTGTTCTCAGTGAAGGATGCAGTCCTCAGAGCTGGCACCATGCTGGGGGAAAAATATTGAAACAAGCATGTTTTCAGAGTACAGATCTGTGGGCTCCAGTCTCAGTTCTGCCATCAGCAGCTGAAAGCAAACATAGTCTCCCTGCTCCTTGCTTCCTCATGTGATAAATGGGAGTTTGGGACTAGACCATCTCTAATGTTCTCTCAAGGTTGAAAATCCTTTTGAAAAATAAACATCATTTGATCAGAACTGAACCAAAGGTCTTAGTCTGCCACTATGATTTTCTTCTGAGTCTTAATTTTACTGTTTAAAACAGAAATAGAAGAGCCTTCTCTCAGGTTTGGCATGCCAACCAGCAGACATGGTAGGATCAAGAGCTGTTTTGCTTTCTAAACCTGTAGCTAAAACTCTCTGAGAATTTATACAATAGCAGACACAGTTATAGATGCTGTCTACCTGACATTTTGTCCTCAAGACACTCTCAAGAGGTAGATCTCTTTAACTGAGACCAGGAGAGAATAAAAACCTCAAGTTCCCTCAAGCAGTTAAATGGCAGAGATAGTTTTGCACCCAGAACTGCCTGGCATCCAGTTTGAGGATCCTCATTAGAACACAGTGTCTACACATGTGAGTGCAGAGGTGGTATAGGGAAGTGAGTCTGAAATTCAGTCCCAGGGGCATTGTTGATGTATAAGAAATTTTGTGAAGAGTGACACCACCTTTGTATTCCAGTAAATAAGACTGCTTGAGCATCATTTAATCAGAATATTATTTTCCAAATTCTTAGGAGAGAAATCTACTTTGTGAGCCAGAGTTCATCACAAAACAATATTCATTCCTTCTTTTGTTTGTTCTTTTATCCCTTGAGCCCCTTACCTATACCAGGTCACACCTAGTTACTTGCTGCTGTTCAGTCGCTCAGTTGGGCCCTACTCTTTGCAGCACACTAGCCTTCCTTGTCCTTCACTGTTCCCCAGAGTTAGCTCAAACTGATGTCCATTGATTCGGTGATGCTATCCAACCACCTCATTCTCTGTTTCCCTTTTCTCTTCCTGCTCTCAATCATTCCCATCATCAGGGTCTTTTCCAATGAGTCAGTTTTTTGCATCAGGTGGCCAAAGTATTGGAGCTTCAGCTTCAGCATCAGTCCTTCCAATGTGTATTCAGGGTTGATTTTCTTTAGGATTGACTGGTCTGGTCTCCTTGCTGTCCAAGAACTCTCAAGAGTCTTCTCCAGAACCATGGTTCAAAAGCATCAATTCTTCAGAGCCTTATGGTCCAACTTTCACATCCATACATGATTACTAGAAAAGCCATAACCTTGACTATATGGACCTTCATTGGCACCTAGTTACTAATAGTACAGAAATGAAGAAGACTCCCTTGACCTTCATACAGTGTCTAAAGGACTATACAGTTTCTAAAGCAAATATAGAAGAGACTTCTCTGGTGGTTCATGGGATAGGGTAGCTTACCCTTTTCCAGGGGATCTTCCCAACCCAGGAATTCAATCAAGGTCTCCTTCATTGCAGGTGGATTATTTACCAGATGAACTACTAGGAAAGCCTGAATCTGTACATGACTACTGGAAAAACAAAACTTTAACTATGTGGACTTTTGTCGGCCAAGTAATATCTTTTCTTTTTAATATGCTCTCTAGGTTTGTCATAGCTTTTCTTCCAAGGAGCAAGCATCTTTTATTCTCAAGGCTGCAGTCACTGTCTGCAGTGATTTTGGAGCCTAAGAAAATAAAATAAATAATAGTAAACTTTGTCACCAGTACCTCTTAGATGAGATGAGATGAGATATTGCTAATATTCCGTGCTCCAGTGCAGGGGGTCTGG
Source organism: Nanger dama (assembly GCA_917880005.1). Lineage (NCBI taxonomy): Eukaryota > Metazoa > Chordata > Mammalia > Artiodactyla > Bovidae > Nanger > Nanger dama. The sequence continues at coordinate 4,881,288 of CAKJTW010000031.1, read as the reverse complement.
GATCAAACCCTGGTCAGGAACTAGATCCCGCATAGTGCAACTCAGGCCCAACACACCTAAACAAATAAAGGCATAAATGTTAAATAAATAAAACAAACACTAGGATAAAAATTACATCACACTTCAACCATTGGTGTAACCAGAGCCCTATGCAGTGTTGAGTGAGAACTGAGGTGAAGCTATATGGAAATCCAAAAGAACTTTGCACAGAAAATGTTGTTCAGAGCTCAGATGCTTCACCAAGATACAGAACTCACCAGCACTGAAGAGCAGGGTTATGACCTCTCTTGCTTTGCACCCTATCCTATCCTGCATAAACCCTTACATACATATTTATTCCACATTTTAATATCCAGGAAATGAGGTTGCATCCTCAAGTTGCTGACATCTTATCATTCCCCTGGCCAACAGGAAGTCATCGCTACCTCTGCTCACATACCTGGTCAGAGTTCATCCCGCCATCACTTCTGCTGAGTTATGCATGTTGCTAGTACTACATGTGATGAGTTGGACTGATAGTTAAAGGATTTTCAAAACAATCTCTTTAACAAAAGTATACAAGCAACTCCTGCAGCTCAATTCCAGAAAAATAAATGACCCAATAAAAAAATGGGCCAAAGAGCTAAATAGACATTTCTCCAAAGAAGACATACAGATGGCTAACAAACACACAAAAAGCTGCTCAACATCACTCATTATCAGAGAAATGCAAATCAAAACCACAATGAGGTATCATTTTACACCAGTCAGAATGGCTGCTATCCAAAAGTCTATAAGCAATAAATGCTGGAGAGGGTGTGGAGAAAAAGGGAACCCTCTTACACTGTTGGTGGGAATGCAAACTAGTACAGCCACTATGGAGAACAGTGTGGAGATTCCTTAAAAAGTGGAAATAGAACTGCCTTATGACCCAGCAATCCCACTGCTGGGCATACACACTGAGGAAACCAGAGTTTAAAGAAACATGTGTACCCCAATGTTCATCACAGCACTGTATATAATAGCCAGGACATGGAAACAACCTAGATGTCCATCAGCAGATGAATGGGTAAGAAAGCTGCGATGGAGTATTACTCAGCCATTAAAAAGAATACATTTGAATCAGTTCTATTGAGGTGGATGAAACTGGAGCCTATTATACAGAGTGAAGTAAGCCAGAGAGAAAAACACCAATACAATATACTAACACATATATATGGAATTTTAAAAGATAGTAATGATAACCCTGTATGCGAGACAGCAAAAGAGACACAGATGTATAGAATGGATTTTTGGACTCTGTGGGAGAGGGAGAAGGTGGGATGATTTGGGAGAATGGCATTGAAACATGTATACTATCATGTAAGAAATGAATCACCAGTCTATGTTCCATACAGGATATAGGATGCTTGGGGCTGGTGCACGGGGAAGATCCAGAGAGATGATGTGGGGTGGGAGGTGGGAGGGGGGTTCAGGATTGGGAACTCATGTACACCTGTGGCAGATTCATGTCAATGTATGGCAAAACCAATACAGTAATGTAAAGCAAAATAAAGTAAAAGTAAAAATTAAAAAAAGATTATAGTATGATTCAGCTTTGAAATAAAATGTCATTTCTACTCAGGAAAGCATAGGAACAGAGTTGCAAGATAGAGATCACATATGTGTCCAAGAAATCTCTTGGTCATAGAAAATTCAAATTCTAAATGCCGTGGAAGTATTGTCATAGCTTTTAATTGGCAGCATCATTTTTCCTATTGTTGTTGTTCAGTCGCTCAGTCATGTCCAGCTCTTTGTGATCCCATGGACTGCAGCATGCCAGGTTTCCCTATCCTCTACTATCTCCCAGAGTTTGCTCAATCTCAGGTCCATTGAATTGGCAATGCATCCAACAGTCTCATCCTCTGCCACTCCCTTTATCCTCCTGCCTTCAGTTTTTCCCAGCATCAGGGTCTTTTCCAATGTCAACTCTTTGCATCAGGTGGCCAAAGGAGTAGAACTTCAGGTTCATCATCAGTCCTTCCAATAAATACTCAGGGTTGATTTCCTTTAGGATTGACTGGCTTGAACTCACTGTCCAAGGGATTCTCAAGATTCTTCTCCAGCAGTATAATTCAAAAGCATCAATTCTTCAGCGCTCAACCTTTTTATGATCCAACTCTCACAACCATACATGCTGTGCTGTGCTTAGTCGCTCACTCATGTCTGACTTTGCAACCGCATGGACTCTACCACACCAGGCTCTTTGTCCATGGGGATTCTCCAGGCTAGGATACTGGAGTGGGTTGCCATGCCCTTCTCCAGGGGATCTTCCCAACCAGGTCTCCTGCATTGCAGGAGGATTCTTTACCACCTGAACCACCAGGGAAGCCCAAGAATACTGGAGTGGGTAGCCTATCCCTTCTCCAGGGAATCTTCCTGACCTAGGAATCAAACTGGGGTTTCCTGCATTGCAGGCAGATTATTTACCGGCTGAAGTACCAGGAAAGACCCAATCCATACATGACTACTGGAAAAACTAAAACTTTAACTATACGGACCTTTGTCAGCCAAGTAATGTCTTTTCTTTTAATATGCTCTTTAGGTTTGTCATAGCTTTCTTCCAAGGAGCAAGCATCTTTTAATCTCAAGGCTGCAGTCATTGTCTGCAGTGATTTTGGAGCCTAGAAAAATAAAATAAATAATAATATACCTTATCACCAGTACCTCTTAGATTAGATGAGATATTGAATTTCAGTTAAGCGAAGCATATCTTGTAATTTTGGGGGAAGTGGGCATGTGGAATCTTAGTTCCCCAACCAAGGATCAAATGTGCATCCCCTATAGTAGAAGCATGGAGTCTTAACCACTGGGCTACCAGGAAAGTCCCCATATCTTATATTTTTAAAAGTCATATTGATTCACATTAAACTTAAGACCCACTTAATATAATTCAGGCTGTTTGGGTAACTCCTGCCATCCTATCTCTGTGCAGTTAATCCTTTTAACCCACATTCAAGACTTCACATATTTTTCATACTGTGATAGCACTGTGTTAAAAGCAGCTTGGTGTTTCAGGCTGTTGTGAAGGTCTCTAATTGTGATTCAGTTATCCCATATATTAGCCACAGCCTGTATCATCTGTGTTGACGGTTCCTGGTCACCCAAGGATGATCTTATTATCTAAGCACATTATGTCTAAGGAATTTCACAGCTGAAGCAAGGTACAGAATGACCTACTCTAAAACAAGAGCGATTAACAAGTTTGGAACTGCGCCAAACGTGAGAACAAGGTTGTTATTGGCATGATTTTAATCATGATAGACAATTAGCCAAGCTTAATTATATTGAGATGGAAAACCAGAATGAGTGGCAGGAATGAATTTCTCTGGGAACTCTCCTGTGTCTCCAACTCAAACTGGCTGACCTGTAAAGAGTGGAAAATGATAAAAGATGTTTGCCCACACGTACAAGCTGCGTTTACCTCTAGGAGCTGTCTGCATGGGGATGAAGTCTGGAGGATGCCCTTTTTGCAGGAACTCAACACGGAACCCAAATGGAATTCTCGAGTTCTACTGGCATTTTTGCTTCAGGAAGGAGATGCAGAAGAGAGGAAACACATTTTAGTTGAATGCGGGCACATTAAATGTTAATGTGATTATGTAGCTGGGAATTCTTTAAATGTCGCCTGTGGCTGAAGTATGACTATAGTTGTATGTTAGCACTTTTGGTGTTATAAAAGCTTGATATTTTCACTGACTGTGTCAAGCCCAAATAGAACACTTGAAACTTCAATAGGGTCAGAAAGTGATTAGAATGTAAAAATTTTTAACAATTTGACACTCCTCGCCTCTAGGTTTAGAAATGGAATTTAATATGAAATTCTCCCTAAGTCTCCAGTCTCTTTTTCCATTATAGATTTTAATTGACTTCTTATAATTAAAACACAGAAGAAAGAAAAGTTGTGGAGAAAACTCAAAATCTCTATAGTTCATATAGTTTTTTAGAGTTCACAGAGGATACCAATCTTTCAACCTCACACCAAACACACATACACACACACACACAGGCACAGACCTGGGAAGATGAACTTGTCTCACTGTAAAGATGAAGAAGCTAAGCTGCTGGGGATTGTAACTTATCTCAGTCAAATGGCAAGAGTATACACAGGGCTTCTGATTCTGAGACCAGGTTTTAAAAATAATAAAGAATAAGGAAAAGAAAGGGGAGGGGATGAATGGGAAAGAAAGGAGGAAGGAAGGAAGGAAGGAAGGAAGAGGTAGGGAAAGGAAAGAAAAAAAAAACATAAGAGGAACAACTTTCAGTTAAAGTTTGAGATAGGCCTTTCCAATGTGGTGGACATTCTCAATGGGAAAACCAACTCAATTTGTGTGCAGATCTGGGTTGTGAATAAATCAGCCTGCCTTTCCCTCTCCTTCTCTTTTTTCTCTTTCTTTCATCTTTCCTTATCTTAATTCCTTGTACTCAGTACTTTTACTTGATACCTTTGTATTTCCAGAAATAGTACTTGGCAGGAAAATTCTATTTATATCCTGTGATGAAAAAAAACTCTCTTATCATTTTATTCCCTTTGTAGGTCAGCCAGTTTGAGTTGGAGAGATAGAAAACATAATACAAAATTAGATCCCATGCACCATGCTCATAGCCACATTATTCATAATCATAATTTCACTAAAAAGTGGAAGCAACACATGTGTCCATTATCAGATGAATGTATAAATAAAATGTGGTAGATACATACAGTGTAATATTATCCAGCCTTAAAAAGGAAGGAAATTCTGACACGTGCTACAACATTACAACATGGATGGGGACATTACGGTAGGTGAGATGAGGCAGTCATAAAGGGGCAAATACTGTATGTTTTTAATTATATGGAATGCTTAAAGTAGTCAGATTCAGAGTCAGAAGTAGAATGGTGGTTGCCAGGGCCTGGAGGAGCAGAGGATGGGGAGTTATTGTTTAACGGGTACAGAGTTTAGGGAAGATGAATATGTTGTATAGATGGACGATGGTGATACTTAATGCCACTAAATATAGTTAATGCCACTGAACTGGATACTTCAAAATGGTTAAAAGAGTAAAACTTTTGTTACATATAGTCTGCCATAAAAATCATTTGATCCTTAATGCTCAGTGGAGGCCCTGAACTCTGTACTAACAACCTCTAGAAGGGAGAAAGGCTGCGCTATGACACGTGACTTGTGCTCTGATAGAGAGCCTGAGGACATAACCCAGCCTAAGGATCTCCACAGAGCTAGAACCCACTCTGTGAACCATGTGTGGCAGACACCTGAATTAACCCTGAAAGGAGCTCTAATTTCTCCAAGCAAAGTCAAGGGACCAAGGCAGACGGTTGTTCCATACAGACAGCCTCACAGAGGCTCTCGAGAGCCTGATGTGGTCTAGGAGATGCAAGAAGTCCTCAGTGGCTGAGTCCACAGTTCAAGGACGTCTAGCTACTTCAAAAATACATCTGCTCCTCTTCCTCCTGGAGCATTAATGTGACTGGCCCTTTGGGTCAAAAACATGTTTGAAACCTGAGCCATTCTGTTTTGAAAGTCGTTTCCCTACCATTCTGCTGGGCTCTAGAGCTGTGCCGTCCAATATGGTGCCTGCCTAATCTAAATCTAATAGATTAAAATTAATTATTGTATTGCTCAGCTACACTAGCCACATTTCAAGGGTGACTACTAACATTTCAAGTATGGCTAGTGACAACCAATATGGCCAACATAAATATAAAGCATTTTCAACGTCCCAGAAAGTTCTGTTGAATAGCCCTGCTTCAAAGTTTACAAAGTAAATGAAATGAACTTTAATTGCTCAGTTGTGTCCGACTCTTTGCTACCCCATGGAACTGAGGCTCTCCAGGCTCTTCTGTTCATAAGCTTCTCCAGGCAAGAATACTGGAGTGGATTGCCATCTCCTTCTCCAAGATTACAAAGTAAACTGCCTATTAATTGCCTGTTAATTTATTTATGTGTGTGAACATCACACAAAACCTTGACATTCTTATTCACATTTTGTAGAAAAGGAAACTGCAGCTTAGGGAGGCTGAGTACCTCACTGATCGTTTCACAGCTATCAAACAGTAATGCTGGAATGTAAAATCCTCTGAGCCCAGCCCCATGACACTCTGCATTAATCCATGACCACCCCTGCCCCCCCAACCACCTTTGGCCTTTTTTTCACTCCTGCTAAACCTTGAGATTATTCTTCCTAAAAGACAGCTTTTCATGAGATCATGCTTCTGACTTTCTTTGTCAACTGGAGGAGACACAGATCTCTCCACAAATCAGAATAAATACTCTTGGCAGTTTCTTCCTCTCCCTTTCCTCTTTTTCAATGTTCATCTCTTCTCCAAGCACAGAATGTATCAGTCACATTCCAGTCTTAGCGCCTTTTCTGTGCAGGTTATCTTCCTGGACTATTAACCTTTTTCTTTCCGCCTATTGGAATCTCACTTAACTTTCAAGCTCTAGTTCATGATTCACCTATTCTAGAAAATCCTGCTTGACCAACCTCAGTCTGGGCTGCAAAGAGCTACTGTTTCTCCTTTGCCAGAAAGCATCTAATATGTTAATTCATGGAACACTATATCTCTGCTTTAACAAGAAGCCATTCTTTCTTCTCCTATTTTGGTATTACCCATGTAGGACCTCATGTAGACCACATTCTTCATCTTGGTTTTTTTCTCTTTCTTTTTTTAAATTTATTTTTAATTGGAGGGAGCTGCTGTATAGCACAGGGAGCTCAACTCAGGGCTCTGTGATGACCTAGAAGGGTGGAATGGTGGGGGTTAGGTGGGAAAGAGGCCCATTCCTCATCTTTATGAACTATTGTTTCAAGTATGGACCCTTCATAATAACTTTGTCTACTCTGCTGTTGTCTACTTACTGGATTCATTTTATCCATGTTTTACGTGATTCTGGCCCCACCTACTATGGGCCAGCCATTGTATTGGGCACAGCTACATTTTTCAAAAACTTTTTATTTTATATTGGAATGTAGCAGATCAACAATGTTGTGATAGTTTCAGATGAAGAGCAAAGGGATTCAGCCATACATATACATGTAGACATTCTCCTCCATTCTCCCCTCCCGTCCAGGCTGCCGTATAACATTGAGCAGAGTTCCACTTGCAACACAGTAGGTTCCAGTTGGTAATCCATTTGGCACAACTGCATTTCTTCTAAGTTGTCTTCCAACAACCCTATGAGGAGGAAGATATCATTATCCCAATTTTACTCATGAGGTAACTGAGGCTCAGTGAGAACAGAAGAGTTTCTCATTCACAAATACGTGAAGTGACAAGGTCAGAAGTTAAACTTCAGTCCACCTGACTCCAAAGCTCCTCCTTTCTTCTTTGTTGTAGTTCAAGCTTTTCCTGTACTTATTTAAGCTATTATAGTGGCACCCCACTCCAGTACTCCTGCCAGGAAAATCCCATGGACAGAGGAGCCTGGTGGGCTGCAGTCCATGGGGTCGCTAAGAGTTGGGAACGACTGAGCGACTTCACTTTCACTTTTCACTTTCATGCATTGGAGAAGGAAATGGCAACCTACTCCAGTATTCTTGCTGGAGAATCCCAGGGACAGAGGAGCTTAGTGGGCTGCCGTCTATGGGGTCGCACAGAGTCGGACATGACTGAAGCGACTTACCAGCAGCAGCAGCAGCGAGCACATAAATGTTGTGTCCTACTCAGCTTTGAAAAACTCCTACCTGTAAATTATATTCAACACATAATAAAAAGAATCTGTTACAGTTGTTACTCCAAAACTCTGCAAGTTCCTGTTATATCAACTTTCCACTTTGGATATGGCATCAGACTTGAAATACTATGGGGAGTGGGGGCAGGAAGAACAGACAGTTCAAAGCTCTTGCCTTGGTTTGAAGAAACTCCATAACTCATTGTTTTGACACCATCCAAATAACAGTGGTTACGAATTTTGACTTTTTATTAAATGAAATTGTATTTCTATCAGAAACATGGTAGCCTCTCCAGACATTATTCATGGATTCTCTAGTTCATAGGCTGAAACCAAAACAAATGTTCTGCTATATAATACGACAGTTTAAGAGAAAGCGATCACAAGGGAAATTTATGGGTTGTGATTTTTTTCATAAAAATCTTAGAGAACAAAAATTTCAAGAAGCCCAGTCATGTGTACATATTGAAAACGTTGTGGAGAACTATGGTGCATGAAATTATAGTCAGTAAATTGATGATTATTGCTGCAACATGGCAAACAAAGTGAGCACTAAAATCAGGAGTCAGAAAGCCTAAGTCTTGGTCTAAATTCTTCTACCAGCTAACTGTGCACCCTTGAAATTGTCACTTAACTTGGATCTCTTCTAAAAGTTTTCTTTTCTTTCTAGAACACAGCAACATTAGTTAAGTAAATGAGTAAACTAATAAATAAAGGTATTGGGAGAGATACTCTAAAATTCCTCTCACACTAATGGTTTTTGAGTCATACTTTCAATTTAGCTACATTTGCAAAAGAAAGCACTCAGTCATGTCCAACTCTTTGTGTCCCCATGGACTGTAGCCTGCCAGCTTCCTCTATCCATGGAATTCTCCAGGTCAGAATACTGGCGTGGGTAGCCATTTCCTTCTCCAGGGCACTTTCCCAACCCAGGGATGGAACCCAGGTCTCCCACATTGCAGGCGGGTTCTTTATTGTCTGAGCCACCAGGGAAGCCCATTAAGCACATAAGGGAGAAGGCTTGTATCTTCAATTAAAGTATCCAATCAGTTTAAAAATGGATGGAAAATAATTTTACACTTTAATTCCACTCAGCAAAACTTGGTTAATGCCCCTCTTTATAAGGAGAAAGTTTGATAACCTAGTACATATGGTATCACAGCTTTGATGTGCCTGCCAATAGTGCAAATCAGTTAGAAGAATATGCTTTCTTTAAGGCCCAGCTGTGTTTCTCCATAAAGTATTTAAGGGACTGGCCTGGGACTGTCTATTTTATTTTACAATTTTGTCTCTATCTCAGTGCAAATAATTTATGTAGATCTGAAAGACTGATAGCTTTATACTAATAATGCCCTGGAAACAAAATAACCAATTATAGAAATCATGGTACTACAGAAGAACCTAGAGGTAGCTTTCTCTGATGCCCACTTTCAATAACTGTGGATATGAAGGCCCTAAAGATTCAAATGATTTGCCCAGGCTTACACCAAATAATGGGAGCACTGGGACTAGCATGGGTCATCCAGTCACATGCCTTTAGTTTTATTTTTCTGCTAATTGTAAATTTAGGATTTGCATTTTTATAACAAGTAGAATTTTATATATATATATATATATAAATAAATATATATATAAACTTACTAGGTGTCATGTATGGGTGTGAGAGTTGGACTATAAAGAAAGATGAGCGCAGAAGAATTGATGCTTTTGAACTGTGGTATTGGAGAAGACTTGAGAGTCCCTTAGAGAGCAAGGAGATCCAACCAGTCCATCCTAAAGGAAATCAATCCTGAATATTCATTGGAAGGACTGATGCTGAAGCTGAAACTCTAATACTTTGGCCACCTGATGTGAAGAACTGACTTATTTGAAAAGACCTTGATGCTGGGAAAAATTGAAAGCTGGAGGAGAAGAGGATGACAGAGGATGAGATGGTTGGATGGCATCACCGACTCAATGGACATGAGTCTGAGTAAACTCCGGGAGTTGGTATTGGACAGGGAAGCCTGGCATGCTGCAGTCCATGGGGTCACAAAGAGTTGGACATGACTGAGTGACTGAACTGACTAAAATGAAGTGTCCAGATTTTGCCAGGTGGCAAACACTTATTATCTTTATACTTCAAAAAATGTATTATTTCCATTTTGTAGATGAGGAAATTGAAGTTTAGAAATCAAAATAATTCATTGAAAATCACCAACTAGTGTGTTGAAAGTCTAGCTATAAATTGTATTCTCTTATAATATCTGGCAGTGCAGCACCTATAAAATTTTAAATGTGTGTACCAGCTGACCCACTGATTAATTCTAAGAAAGCTTAATTATACCCATGTGCTCATGGACCCATTGGAATAATTAGATCTCTTCAATAGAAACAAAAGTTGTAACTTGTAAGTGTATCTGTATAAGGATGCTTATTACAATACTATTTATAGCAGTGAAAAAGAAGGGCACAGCTTCAATATTCTTCAGTATAATAGTGGTTACATGCATTGGGACAGTTTATATTATGGAATATTATTCAGCTATTCAAAGGATGTGTTGATTCTGTATGTACTGATCTAGGGAAATGTTCAGATTAGGGGCTGGTTTCAGTTGTTTTTATTGCATCCTGACGACCGCGCTCCTTCTTCATTTTTCTAGCAGTTGTCCTGACCTTTTCCTTCCTGTTTCAGGAGAGTCTTAGCAGCAGACTGTTAACAGGTTTTCACATGGGATGGATGAGAGAACATAACCAAGCCTGAGTCCTTGAGTAGATAAACAGGAATTGAGAGCCAAAACCACCAAATACAAAAGCCAGGCACCAGAACCAGAGCAGATCTTTATCCTGAGATAGCAGCACAGTCTGGAGTGGAGTGGGCACCTGTGCAGAGCAAGGGCAGGACAGAAATTAGTGGGGAGGTCTGGAATGATTGTCTTAGCCCTGTTGGCAGGCAATCCTCAGCTGAAGCTACAGCCTGGGAGTGAGAGTTCACCTTGAGCCTCTACTGGTTGCTTGCCCAGGCTGGAGAGGAGGAAGAGGAACCAGCATCTGCACTCCACCCCACATCTTTCTGCCTGGGTCCCTCCCATCATCCCTAAAAGCTGAGTGTCCAGACTTGAGCCCATCAGGAGGCTGGGCTTGCTCTTCTGTGCCCCTTCTGGGGAAGCCTGTGATTTTGTGGAGCCTTCTGGCTGCTCAGGCCTCTGCATTCTCCTTGGGATCCTGCCCCTGTCAAGAAATCCCAGAGTAGACTCTTCACAGGTGGTGCAGTGGTAAAGAATCCACCTGTCAATGCAGGAGACACAAAAGATGCAGGTTCAATCCCTGGGTCAGGAAGATCCCCTGGAGTGGGAAATGGCAACCCATTCCAGTATTCTTGCTGGGAAATCCCATGGACAGAGGAGCCAGGCAGGCTACAGTCCATGGGATAGCAAGGAGTCGGACATGACTGAGCATGCATGCACACAGATTACAGAAGGCCCTGACTTCTGCTTTTTCCTTCCTTCCCTTAAGTGGCTGGGACACAGCCTGTTTTATATTTGTCTTCAGTATCATCACATGAAGATGTATCATCTCTGTTCCCAAGGTTCTTCTCCCAATCCTGCTGTGGAACCTGCCATTCCCTCCTACTACCCTTCACTGTCGTATCTGGAGGCAAGCCCACTGTCTTCCATCTTTGAATGATTTTACTATAATTGATCAGGAGAGTAACAAAGGAAAAAAATTAAGAAAAACATTTCTAAAACTATTATCTTGGTCTATGATTCTGTAATCCCTTGCTTTTGGGAGTGAAATTCCCCTCAAACCCCCACTTTGGGTCAATAATTTGTTACCATTACAGAAAGTTCTTACTTTCCATGCTGCTGCTGCTGCTGCTAAGTCGCTTCAGTCGTGTCCAACTCTGTACGACCCCATAGATGGCAGCCTGCCAGGCTCCCCCATCCCTGGGATTCTCCAGGCAAGAACACTGGAGTGGGTTGCCATTGCCTTCTCCATTACCTCCCATAACAGAGACAATTAAGACAGTACAAAAGCCGTGAACTATGTGGCTTGTTAAAAATCAGTTGGCAGTCTCCTGCCTCTGAATCCCACCTATGACATCCTTTTGGGGTACATCTTCCTTGAAAGTAATAAAAATTAAAGCCAAGGTCCTTTTTGTTGGAAATTAATAGTAAATCCTAGACGAGGCAAAGCTAACGCTGAAGACTAGAAAAACATTTAACATACATACACTAAGTAGCCCAGACTAAATCTGGACCTCAATGTGGGCAAGAGTGATGTCCCAGAGCCCCTGAGTGTTAATCAAATGTTTGTAAATTGCATGTAGTTGAACAGTGCTTTGGGAGTGCATGATTTAAAACAATCCTGAGGAATCCTCTAGTGCTACAACTAATTAACTCTAATTCATCTGTTTTGTATATCTGAATTTACTTCCAAGGATAGAGTGTTTGAAGAATAAAAGACTAGACAAAATGCAATTAATTAGGGAAGGCTTCCTGGAGGGGGTGAGCCAGGGCCAAATCTTAGAGGAGGCAGTGATCATAGATCCCTGTACAAGATGGAAAGAAGGAATGCAACATTTCAATCAAGGCAGCCTTATAGCTAGCAGCAATGGACCTTCCTGTGAATAACAATTAAAACATCTCTTTGTGGTTGTATAATCATTTACAGTTTACAAGGACTTTCTTGCACATCAGAGAGATGGTGACAACATTGAGAATTTATCTAGTGCATACAGGACACAAGTTCTAAGGACTTTAATTGCATTTTTTCACAGTTATCCTACCAACATCCCATTGGGCTCGGTATTACTATCCCCTTTCCAGAAAAGGAAACTAAAGTTCATGGTGCTAAAATTCATATACATGGTATCGAAGTCAACTGGTAAACGGAAGAGCATAGATCTAAATTCATATCTGCCTGACCCTGTGGTTCTGATCATGTCACCCTCTGGAACTCACAGCAGGATGGAGAAGGGCAGGCAGTGGGTCACGAATGTGTGGCAACACAAATACATCCAGACCTTGGAGATACTGCAAGTTCGGTTCCAGACTATTACAATAAAGTGAATGTTACGGTAAAATGAGGTGCACAATTTTTTTTTTAATTTCCCAATGCATTTAAAAATTATGTTCACACTCTACTGTTGTCTGTTAAGTGTGTGATAAGATTATGTGTAAAAAACAATCAAAAGTACATACCTTAATTTTAAAATACTTTATTACTCGTTTCATTGCCATTCTCCCAAACCATCCCACCCTGTAAGAAACGAAGCGCCAATCTATGTTCAATGTAGGATGCAGGATGCATGGGGCTGATGCATAGGATGATTCAAGTAGAGGATGTGGGGTGGGAGGTGGGAGGGGGCTTCGGCATTGGGAAATTGTGTTCACTTATGGCTGATTCATGTCAATGTATGGCAAAACAAATACAGTATTATAATTTTAAAAATAAATAAATAAATAAATTTATTAAAAAATAAAAAAATAAAGTCTACAATCTACTGAAACCAGAAAAAAAAAATACTTTATTACTAGAAATTGTTAACCGTCATTGGAGTCTTCAATAAGTTGTAATCTTTTTACTGGTGGAGGATCTTGACTTGACGTTAATAGCTACTGACTGATCAGGGTGGTGATTACTGAGGGTTGGGACAGTTGTGGCAATTTCTTAAACTATGACAACAATGAGGTTTGCCACATTATTGACTCTTCCTTTCATGAACAATTTCTCTCTATCAAGCAATACTATTTGATAGTTTTTATCCACATTAGGACTTCTTTCAAAGTTGGAATCAATCTTGTCAAACTCTACCACTGCTTCATCAATGTTTATGTAATATTCTAAATTGTTTGTTGTCATCTCAACAATCTTTACAGCATCTTCATCAGGAGTAGATTTCATCTCAAGAAACCACTTTCTTTGATCATTCACAAGAAGTAATTCCTCACTGGTTAAAGTTTAATCGTGAGATTACAGCAGTTAGTCATAGCTTCAGGCTCTCCTTCTAATTCTAGTTCTCTTGCTCTTTCTACCACATCTGCAAGTTACTTTCTCCACTGAAGTCTTGAAACCTTCGAAATCATCCAGGAGGGTTGAAGTCAACTTCTTTCAAACTGCTGTTAGTGCTGATATTTTAACCTCTTCTCAAGAATCTCAAATGTACTTGATGGCATCTAGAATAGTGAATCCTTTCTAGAAGGATTTTAGCTTAGTCTGAATCCACCAGAGGAATCACCATCTATGGCAGCTGTAGCCTTACAAACGTATCTCTTAAGTAAGAAGACTTGAAAATTGGGATTACTCGTTAATTTGCAGGCTGCGGAATGGATGCTGTGTTATAGCAGGTGTGAAAATAGCCTTAATTATTGTACAGCTCCATCAGAGCTCTTGGGTGACCAGGTGCATTATCAGTGAGCAGTAAAAATTTGAAAAGAATCTTTTTTCTGAGCAATATACATCAATTGTGGGCTTTAAATGTTCCACAAACCATATTGTCAACAGATGTGCTGTCATCCAGGCTTTGTTACCCCGTTTATAGCATGGGCAGAGTAAATTTAGTATAATTCTTAAGGACTAGGATTTAATTTTAGGATTTTCAGAATGGTAAATAAGCACTGGCTTCAACTTAAAGTCACCAGCTACACTAGCCCCTAACAAATGAGTCAGCTGTCCTTTGAAACTTTGAAGCCAAGCATTGACTTCTCCTCTCCAGCTGTGCAAATCCTAGATAGCATCTTCTTCCAATAGGAGGCTACTTTGTCTGCCCTGAAAATCTGATGTTTCGTGTAGCTACCTTCATTAATTATCTTAGCTACATCTTCTGGATAACTTGCTGCAGCTTCTACATCAACACTTGTTGCTTCTTCTTTCAGTTTTATGTTCTGGACATGACTACTTTTCTTAAACCTCATGAACCAACGTCTGCTAGCTTCAAACTTTTCTTCTTCAGCATCTTCACCTCTTTCAGCTTTTATAGAATTAAAGAGAGTTAGGGCCTTGCTCTGGATATGGCTTCAGCTTAAGGGAATGTTGTGACTGGTTTGATCTATCCAAACATTAGAACCTTCTCCCTATCAGCAATAAGGCTATTTCACTTTCTTATCATTCATGGTTCACTGGAGGAGCAAGTTTAAGTTATTTCAAGAAACTTTTCCTTTGCATTCAGATTGGTGGTTTGGTGCAAGAGGCCTAGCTTTTAGCCTGTCTTGTCTTTCAGCATGTCTTCTTCACTAAGTTTAATAGTTTTCAGTTTTTTATTTAAAGTGAGAGAAGTATGACTCTTCTTTTTGCACTTTCATTTGAATACTTATAGTCCATTACAAGATTATTAACTGACCTGGTTTCAATACTGTTTTATCTCCAGAAACAGAGACACTCAAGCAGAGGGAGAGACAGGGGGCATGCCCAGATGCTGGAACAGTCAGAACACACATTTATCGATTGTTGGCTGTCTTATATGGGTACAGTTTGTGGTTCTTCAAATCAGTTACAATAATAACACCAAAAATCGCTGACCACAGCTCACCATAGCAAGTATAATAATTGAAAAGTTTGAAATGTTGTGAGAATTAGCAAAATGTGACACTGAGACACAAAGTGAGCAAATACTCTTGGAAAAATGGTATTGATAGACTTGCACAATGCAGGGTTGCCACAAACATTCTATTTGATTTAAAAAAATCCAGTATCTGTGAAGTGCAGCAAAGCAAAGGACACTAAAACAAGGTGTGCTCGTGCTAATATCGTATCTCCTCCTAGCCAGTACCAAGCACTCTAGTAAGCACTTTATGGATGTTATCTCCTTGTGATACAGGTGTCAATTCCCATCTAACCATCAGGAAGCTGAGGATCAGAGGATAAGTAGTGTGTCCAGTGTTGCACTGCTAGTAAAAATGGCAGAAGTTTCACCCTCAGAGCCAGATCTTGACTCCTCTTCTATTCCATGCACCAGGCATCACCTGGCACCCAGTGCATATAACATGGTATCCTTGCTCTTAGAGTTCACTGCCTAGAAGCTAGAGCCAGGTCTGGAAGCAGCATGTTTCACTCCAATGCAGTGTGCAGGGTCACAAGAGGAGGTTGCACAGGAGTGTGCTCTGCCAAGCCTGTGGGTTTGTTGTTGGCTTCAGTCATCCCAGCCTGACAGAAGATAAGGCCAAGCTGCCTGCAGTTCTGATGCATTCAAGTTGCAAGAAATAGCACGAGGCAGTGGCTGGACTTCATCTCCAGTTCCAGCTCTCTGCCTCAGAGGTCAGTACCCAATTCTTACCCTCTTGTGATTTTTGAGGAAATGTTAAAAAATTTTTGAGATAATTTGTATACCAGCAGCATAGAGACATTTGTGTCTGAAACACCAACCTCTAGAAACAACTCTTTCTCTCTCTTTCTCTCTTATTTTCCAAGAAAACTTAGAGTAGATGCCCAGTTTCCTTCTGCCTTCTATCTTATGGCTGCTCATTTACAGTCTTCACTGTTGGCTGCTGGCTCCTCCTCTTCCAGACCTAAAAATGATAAATAGATAACTAATGAGAACCTGCCATATAGTACAGGGGACACTACTCAGTGCTCTGAGATGATCTAAATGGGGAGGAACTCTAAACAAGAGGAGATATAAGTGTGTGTATAACTGATTCACTTTCTTGTACAGGAGAAAGTAACACAGTATTGTAAAGCAATTTTGTTCTGATAAAAATACTATAAAAATCCTAGGAAAGTCCAGGGTTCTGTCCTGAGCCCTCTTCTCCAGCTGTTCTCTCCCTGGATGATCTTAGCTAGCCACATGACTTTAAAACCCATGACTCTCAAATATATGCCTGCAGCCCTGACCACTCCCTTAAGCTCCAGACTGCCTCTACCATGTGCCCACTGGGAAATCTAGCATGTCCAAAACAGAACTTTTCAATCTTCTCCCAAAGTTGCTCTTTCCCTGAGTGCCCCCACCTGGTAGAGAGTAGAATCATTTGAACTCAGACCTCCCCCGCCCCCCCGACACCCCCTCCCAGGCCCCAGGACCCCCCCTCCGACTCCCCTCCTCCCAGCCCCCCAAAGAAATACCTCAAACCAAATTAGTTCTCAGCTCCTCTAGGCCTATTTCACTAACCAAGTCATTGTCTTTTCTCACTTGGACTAGGCATTTTGGACAATTCCTACCAGCTACTATTCAGTCCCCTTCATTTGCCTCCTTACAAGCTGTTTTCTACATATAGCCCAATCGGTATTTGTAACATGTAAATCAGATCATTCACAAGTCCCCTACCCAAAACACATACAATACTACCCCCTTACTGATGGTTTCACTTTCTGCAGTTTTAGTTACTCATGATCAACCATAGTCCAAAAATATTAAATGGAAAATACCTTAAGTAAACAATTCATCAGTTTAAATTGTACACTGTGCTGAGTAGTGCGGTGAAATAAGGCACCATCCCAATTCATCTGGCACAGGACCTGAATCATCCCTTTGTCCCTTAGTCACTTAAGTCATCCTGGTTTTCATGTCGACTGATCTGGTATCTCAGGGCTTATATTCAAGTAAACCTCACTTTGCTTAATAATGACCCCAAAGCAACAAGAATAGTGATGTTGGGTATGGCTGAGTCCCTTTGCTGTCTTACCTGAAACTATCACAACGTTGTTAATCAGGTATACAACAATTGTTAAAAATGTTAAAAAGCACTGATGCTGGCAATTTGGATATGCCAAAGAGAAATGGTAAGATGTTTCCTTTCATTGAAAAGGTGAAAGATTTTAATGTAGAAAGAAAACAAAATTGTATGCCAAGGTCACTAAGATCAAATCTTCTGTTCATCAGAGAACCTGGCAGGCTCCAGTCCATGAGGCTGCAAGGGTGAGACACAACTTAGTGACTGAAGCACCACCGCCACTCATGAAATTGTGAAGGAGGAAAAAGAAATCCGTGCTACTATTGCTGTCGTACTTCAGCCCAGAAAAATTATAGCCACAGGGCATGGAGAGTGCTGAGTTAACATGGAAAAGGCCTTAAATGTGTACAGTAAGATATTTTCAGAGAAAGACTACATACATGTAACTTTCATTGTTGCTCAGTTGCTAAGTCTCTTCAGTCGTGTTCGACTCTGTGTGACCCCATAGACAACACCCACCAGGCTCCCTCCTCCCTGGGATTCTCCAGGCAAGCATACTGGAGTGGGTTGCCATTTCCTTCTCCAATGCATGAAAGTGAAAAGTTAAAGGGAAGTTGCTCAGTCGTGTCTGACTCTTAGTGACCCCATGGACTGCAGCCCACCAGGCTCCTCTGTCCATGGGATTTTCCAGGCAAGAGTACTGGAGTGGGGTGCCATTGTGTAGTATTATAATTGTTCTATTTTATTATTAGTTCTTATTGTAGACCTCTTACTGTGTCTAATGTCCCTGGTGGCTCACTGGTAAAAAAAATCTGTCTGCCAATGCAGGACACTGATTCAGCCCCTAGGTTGGGAAGATCCCCTGGAGAAGGAAATGGCAACCCACTCTAGTATTCTTGCCTGGGAAATCCCATGGACAGAGGAGCCTGGTGGACTATATTCCATGGGGTCACAAAGAGTTGGACATGACTTAGCAACCAGTCGTGTCTGACTCCTTGTGACCTCATGGACTGTAGCCTACGAAGTTCCTCTGTCCATGGGATATTCCAGGCAAGAATACTGCAGTGGGTTGCCATTTCCTTCTCCAGGGGATCTTCCTGACCCAGGGATCGAACCTGGGTTTCCAACACTGGAGGCAGACGCTTTAACCTCTGAACCACCAGGGAAGCCACAACTAAATAGCAACAACAACAATGTACAAATTAAACTTTATCAGAGGTAGGCATGGGTCGACAGTCAGGAGCACTGAATACAACAGTCGTGGGAGACCCAGTGTGCTGGCAGAAGTCCTTTTGAAGGAGGTCACCATTACCCCTGCCACAGTTTGACCTCAGGCCAAACTACAAGGAGGCTACACAGCCCCACCTATCAGGAGAAAATTGGATTAAAGATTTACTGAGCATGGCCCTACCCACTATAGCAAGACCCTTTACCCCACAGCCAGTCCCTCCCATCAAGAAGCTCCCACAAGCCCCTTATCGTAATCCATCAGAGGGCAGTCAGACTGAAAACCACAATCACAGGAAACCAAACTGATCACCTGTATCACAGCATTGTCTAACTCAGTAAAACTATGAGCCATGCCAGGTAGGGCCACCCAAGATGATGGGTCATGGTGGAGAGTTCTGACAAAACATGGTCCACTGGAGAAGGTAATGGCACTTCAGCATTCTTTCCTTGAGAACCCCATGAAGAGTATGAAAAGACAAAAAGATATGACATGAAAGATGAACTCCCCAACTCGTTAGGTGCCCAATATGCTACTGGAGAAGAGTGGAGAAATAACTCCAGAAGAATGAAGAGGCTGGGCCAAAGTGGAAACAGCACCCAGGTGGGGATGTGTCTGGTGATGAAAGTAAAGTCTGTTGCTGTACAAAACAATATTGCATAGGAACCTGGAATGTTAGGTCCATAAATAAGGTAAGCTGGAAGTGGTCAAACAGGAGGTGGCAAGAGTGAATATTGACATTTTAGGAACCAAGGAACTAAAATGGATAGAAATGGGCGAATTTGACCTTCATATAAATGACCTTTATATCTACTACTGTGGGCAAGAATACCTAGGAAGAAGTGGAGTAGTCCTCATAGTCAACGAGAGTCCAAAATGCAGTTCAGTTCAATTCAGTTCAGTCGCTCAGTCGTGTCTGACTCTTTGTGACACCATGAATCGCAGCACACCAGGCCTCCCTGTCCATCACCAGCTCCGAGATTTCACTCAGACTCACGTCCATCAAGTCCCTAATGCCATCCAGCCATCTCATCCTCTGTCGTCCCCTTCTCCTCCTGCCCCCAATCCCTGCCAGCATCAGAGTCTTTTCCAATAAGTCAACTCTTCCCATCAGGTGGCGAAAGTACTGGAGTTTCAGCTTTAGCATTATTCCTTCCAAAGAAATCCCAGGGTTGATCTCCTTCAGAATGGACTGGTTGGATCTCCTTGCAGTCGAAGGGACTCTCAAGAGTCTTATCCAACACCACAGTTCAGAAGCATCAATTCTTTGGTGCTCAGCCTTCTTCACAGTTCAATTCTCACATCCATACATGACCACAGGAAAAAACATAGCCTTGACTAGACAGACCTTTGTTGGCAAAGTAATGTCTCTGCTTTTGAATATGCCATCTAGGTTGGCCATAACTTTTCTTCCAAGGAGTAAGCGTCTTTTAATTTCATGGCTGCAATCACGATCTGCAGTGATTTTGGAGCCCCAAAAATAAATAAAGTCTGACGCTGTTTCCACTCTTTCCCCATCTATTTCCAATCTCTAAAACAACAGAATGACTCTGTTAGTCTCCAAGGCAAACCATTCAGTATCACAGTAATTCAAGTCTATGCCCCAAACACTAATGCCGAAGAAGCTGAAGTTGAACAGTTCTATGAAGACTTACATGATCTTCTACAACTAACACCAAAAAAAAGATGTCCTCTGCATCATAGGGGACTGGAATGCAAAAGTAGGAAGTCAAGTTTAACAACAGGCAAGTCTGACCTTTGAGTACAGAATGAAGCAGGGCAAAGGCTAACAGTTTTTCCAAGAGAATGCACTCATCATAGCAAACACCCTCTTCCAACAATACAAGAGATGACTCTACACATGGACAACACAGGTGAAGGTGAAGTCGCTCAGTCATGTCCAACTCTTTGCAACCCCATGGACTGTAACCTACTAGGCTTCTCCATCCATGGGATTCTCTAGGCAAGAATACTGGAGTGGATTGCCATTTCCTTCTCCAGGGGATCTTCCTGACCCAGGGATCGAACTCAGGTATCCTGCATTGGAGGCAGACGCTTTAACCTCTGAGCCACCAGGAAGCCATCACAAGATGGTCAATAATGAAATCAGATTGATTATATTCTTTGCAGCTGAAGATGGAGAAGCTCTATACAGTCAGCAAAAACAAGACCAGGAGCTGACTATGGCTCAGATCATGAACTTCTTACTGCCAAATTCAGACTGAAATTGAAGAAAGTAGGGAAAAACCACTAGGCCATTCAGGTATGACCTAAATCACATCCCTTACAATTATACAGTGGAAGTGACAAAGAGATCCAAGGTATTAGATCTGATAGACAGAGTGCCTGAAGAACTATGAACAAACAAACAAACCTGAGGTTCATTGTTGGGAGCCAGTGTGAGGAACTCCGCCCATGGCAAAGGTCATGAGGGAAAAGAAGCTTGGCATATGCAAAGGCGTGATCAAGCCTCAGGAGATCCCCTGTTCCCGAGCATCTACCCCAGAACCAGAGTACTTTACCAGGACCTCTCCCCCATAAATATTTCTCTTGGAGAAGGAGTTAACTTGCAGCCCCAGTTAATAAAAATTCCTGGGCGTGATAAGAGTGTTTCAATTTACAAACTCTGAAGGTTCTCTAGCTTGCCTAATCAGGTTGTCCAGCCACATGTGATTGTTTACAGCCTCCCAGCTGTGAGAGGCATGGGATGCTTTAAAACTTTCTAAATACAGACTCTTTTGAGAAGTTAGAAGATTGTTAGTATAGTATTAGTGGGTTGATTAGGAATTACATTGGTGAAAGGGTTTTTCATTTGTCATGCCAATAATTACTGCTAATTCCCTGCCTTGGGTGTGAAAAGGGTGGCTCAGGTCAAACCTCTCTGCTGACAGACTAGCTTGTGTGACAACCTCTCAACCATAAACAGCACAGAGAGTTTGGAGTATTAGCATAGGGCTTTTCTCATTTGATTGCCCACAGGCCTTCATATCCTTAGGCACCTGAGAATATATTAATCAATGTATTTGGAATATAGAAAAGGAAATACAGTAGTTTTTGATGTTAGCAATACTAGACTTTTTGAGTTAATGAATTTTCTCTTTTGTTATAGACTACTGTACTTTGTTATAAATCACTGTGTCCTTGCTATGCAAAACTGTAACCTTATCACTATCTTAAGACTAAATAGATTGTAAAGGGAACATTGGTGAAGGATTTTCATTTGTTGGACTGATGTTTGCTGCTAAATCTCCATATTCCCTGCCCTCATAATAAGTATAACTAGCATATAGGAGAAATAAGTATTAACCTTTAAGCATATAAGAGAAATAAGTATTAACCTTTGAGACTAATCATGTTAAACCTTAGGTTAAGTAAATTCCTTTCTTGATTGTAACTCACTGCACCCTCACCCTATAGGAATGCAACTTTATTTGGAGGGTGGTGCCTGAAAAAAAAAGCACTCCTGGAAAAATAAGCTTTCTGGTTAACTGACCAGTATCAGAAAGGGCCATAAAATGTCAGCGGACCTCATGGTCAGAAGATGATGTAAAAACTCATACGACCTTTGTATAATTTTATATGAAACACCTGATTGTGACAAGGGTCAGGTCTGCTGACCCCGCGTGACTCTGTATTCATCCCTATGTGTAACAAAAGGTATATAAACAAAACCTGAAAAATAAAGAAATCAGATCAGTTCCGGAAAGACTGATTCCCTCATGTCGTTCTTCTCTGCTCCCTAATTTTCTGGCTGAATTCCCATCTGGAGCATGGGTGCCCGCCATTCAGATGGTGCAAATTCCTTGTCTGGAATTTTATTGATACCCCACGTAAGCCAAGTTATTCAGCCCCTTTCTCTCTCTCTTACTATTTTCTGGCTGAATTCCCATCTGGTGCATAGGACCCACCAAGCCTACTAATTCTGCCTGGGCTTCTAAGATCGGACCGGGCGGGGGGGGGGGGGTGCTCAGTGTCAGTGCCTCCTCTCCTTCGGGAGAAAGGGAAGACGCCTGCTGCCTTCGTAGGTGGTGATTGGTACCCTGTGTTAACCAAGTTATTTGGCCTCTTTTTCTCTGCTAAAATCTTAGTCCCTCTCTATCTGTAATTAAATAAGTTTTTCCTAGGCCACCTACTCCATCCCCAAGTTCGAATCACCCTGGATCCACCAGGGCTGGACCCCGGCAGTTCATTACATTGTACAGGAGGTGGTGATCAAAACCATCCACAAGAAAAAGAAATGCAAGAAACAAAATAGTTATCTGAGGAGGCCTTAAAATAGCTAAGAAAAAAAATGAGAAGCGAAAGGCAAGGGAGAAAAGAGAAGATGTGCCTATCTGAATGCGGAGTTCCAAAGAATAGAAAGGAAAGGTAAGAAAGCCTTCCTTAGTGATCAGTGCAAAGAAATAGAGGAAAACAATAGAAAAGGACAGAAATGGTATGGACCTAGCAGAAGCAGAAGATATTAAGAGGTGACAAGAACACATAGAAGAACTATACAAAAGATATCTTAATGACTCAGATAATCATGATGATGAGTCACTCACTTAGAACCAGACATCCTGAAGTCTGAAGTCAAGTGGGCCTTAGGAAGCATCACTACAAAGCTAGTGGAGGTGATGGAATTCCAGTTGACCTATTTCAAATCCTGAAAGATGATGCTGTGAAACTGCTGCACTCAATATGTGAGCAAATTTGGAGAACTCAGCAGGGGCCACAGGACTGGAAAACATCAGTTTTCATTTCAATCCCAAAGAAAGGCAATGCCAAAGAATGCTCAAACTACTGCACAGTTGCACTCATCTCACATGCTAGCAAAAAATGCTCAAAATTCTCCAAGCAAAGCTTCAACAGTATGTGAACAGTGAACTTCCAGATGTTCAAGCTGGATTTAGAAAAGGCAGAGGAGCCAGAGGTCAAACTGCCAACATCCACTGGGTCATAGAAAAAGCAAGAGAATTCCATTAAAACATCTGCTTCATTGACTATGATAAATCCTTTGACTGTGTAGATCACAACAAACTGTGGAAAATTCTTAAAGAGATGGGAATACCAGACCACTTTACTTGCCTCCTGAGAAACCTCTATGCAGGTCAAGAAGCAACAATGAGAACCAGACATGAAACAACAGACTAGTTCCAAATTGGAAAAGGAGTGCATCAAGGCTGCATATTGTCATCCTGCTTATTTAGCTTATATGAAGAATACATCGTGCAAAATACTGGGCTGGAAGAAGCACAAACCAGAATCAAGATTGCAGGGAGACGTATCAGTAACCTCAGATATGCAGATGACACCACCCTTATGGCAGAAAGTGAAGAGGAACTAAAGAGCCTCTTGCTGAAGGTAAAAGGGAGTGTGAAAAAGCTGGCTTAAAACTCAACATTCAAATAACTAAGATCATGGCATCTGGTCCCATCACTTCATGGCAAATAGATGGGGAAACAATGGAAACAGTGACAGACTTTCTTTTCTTAGGCTCCAGAATCACTGCAGATGGTGACTGCAGCCATGAAATTAAAAGACGGCTACTCCTTAGAAGAAAAGTTGACAGCATATTTAAAAAGCAGACATTAATTTGCCAACAAACCTCAGTATAGTCAAAGCTATGGTTTTTCCAGTAGTCATGTATGGATGTGAGCATTGGACTATAAAGGAAGCTGAGTGCCAAAGAATTGATGCTTTAAACTGTGGTGTTGGAGAAGACTCTTGAGAGTCCCATGGACTGCAAGGAGATCCAACCAGTCCATCCTAAAGGAAATCAGTCCTGAATATTCTTTGGAATGACTGATTATGAAGCTGAAGCTCCAATACTTTGGCCACCAGATGCAAAGAGCTGACTCATTAGAAAAGACCCTGATGCTGGGAAGGATTGAAGGCAGGAGGAGAAGGGGAAGACAAGGGATGAGATGGTTGGATGGCATCACTGACTCGATGGACATGAGTTTGAGCAAGCTCTGGGAAATGGTGAAGGACAGGGAAGCCTGGACTGCTGCACTCCATGGGGTCACAAAGGGTCGCACACAACTGAACAACTACAACTGTAGATAATAACATCGTTTATGCCAAGTTTGGCACTGTGGTACCATATGTGGTTTCAGGCATCCACGGAGGTTTTGGAACGTATCCCCTAGGGTAAGGAAGGACTCTTGTATCGAAGAAATTCTGATGTTACTTGTCACATTTTAATAAAATTCAGACAACTTACACGGCCTGCGAGGCCCATCACAATCTGGGCCCTGACTACCTACCTATTTCCTGTGTTCTCCTCACCTCTGGTTCTGCTTATGACATTGACCTTTAGACTGTTCCTCCTTTTCTTGAAGCTCATTCCTACCACGGGCTTTTATTCTCAACGTTTCCTGCCCTAACATGCTTCTTTCTGAGACCTTGTACAGTGTGTTCTTCTTTAGCATCCTTCTGGTTATGCTCAAATTTGCCCATCTTTCCCCCACTCGCATCCTGTGCATTTCTTATCATCTTATTCCCACAGCCACTGTGGCACTATCACCACAGGAAATATTCTTGACTGATGAATGAACTGATTTTCCTTTCTATTGTCCATTTCACCTCCAGCACATATGCAGCACAGAGCCAAGTTCCAGTGTCTAGAAGAGTACCTGATTTTTTTCTGTTTTTTTTCCTCTGCATGCTTTTAAGTTGAGATGATTAGATACAACCAGTTTATAGCCTACTTGTTATATTTAACACACCAGAAGCAATTCTCCACATTGTGTCCAATAGTTCACATAATAAGTGCTCCATAAACATTAATTTCCTTCTCCCTATCTTGACTTCCTTCCTGAAAAACACTTATGCAGGTACCCATGTTGTACTGTGGTTTTTGTTTAGCTGAGACAGAGCAGGCCATTTGAACGACTTTGGAAGATGTAAGCAAGTTATTAACCTCTCCAGACCTCAATGTCTTTATCTACAAAATGGGAACAATAAAATCTGCCTTGCCTCATTTACAGCATTGTGCAAGGACCTAATAAGATATTGGAGCAAACATCTCATTAGATATTGGGGTGAATGTCTTTTAAAAAAAAACATAGCACTGTATAAGGGGAATATAATTTACAGGAGAAAAGATGACATCAAGTCATTTGTAAAGCAATTTGAAATTCGTGAGTAAAAAGCTATTGGCAGTGGTTCTCTACTGAGCCAGACATGTCCTAATGTTTGTATTTAATATGCCATACAGTTGCCAATGCCTAATTCTAGGTTGGTACCCTACAATAGCTTTTTTTGGTGTTTTTTTACAACTTTCAGCTGTAAAACTGGGGTCAATTATTTTTAGCCATTTCTTCAGCCTGTCTCATTAGCAAAGTACTTTGAGGTAATGACTTGGGCATATTTGATGATTGTTCATTTTGAAAGATGTCATTTTCAGACTTTTCTGGAAGTTTCAAATCTGCCTGTGGGAGATCTGTTTTATGCCAAAATGTCATTTCAGATTCAAGCCTACATACTGCCTTATGCGAGGCCCTTATAAATGTTTCACAGCACCTGCATTTTTATCATGGCCCTTGCATGTGAACTTGGATTTCTTGTGCTTCACCTCTACTCTCTGAAATGGAGAAAGTAATATTTTTAAATGGCCTTTTTTCCTATTCGTCAGAAGAGATAAAATCCCCCAATTATTTCCCTTGTGCATAGATATTTATATTAATATTTTAAGGAATGGGTTCTTTATAGTGTTATTCATGAACCCATGTGTTAAATGTAAAACAAATGTGTCCTAAAATGAATATTTAATCCATGTTTAATACCTGAAACCAGATTCATGTTGACTTAATTTCTTTGGTCATAAAAGAAATTTATGAAATGATTCCATTTTTTTCATCCATTCAACAAATATTTTAACAGACTTATTGAATATGTCCCACATTATCTCTTTTAATCCTTATGATAACATGGCAATGGAGGTATTATTATTGTCATTGTCATTTTCCTATAATGTGGATGAGAAAATTGAGATACAAATAGTAGGGCTATAAGTTATATGTCTCTCTGCTACATTTTAGGGTCTGAGGTATGGGCTGAAGATACTACCTGATCCAAATCCCTGGTGTAAGCAACTTGGAGGAGAACCAGAGATTACAAGAACAGTAGCAAAAATGAGAGAGAAAGAGACGGAGAGGCAAGGCTTTGTAGAAACTTGAAGAGGGATTAGATCAGAGAGAATCTGGACTATAGCCCTCTAACTTTGCTTCACTTTAGTATCATCTAAGAATCCCATCTTTGGGATCTTCACTTTGGGATCATCTAAGAATCCCATCTTTGGGATCTTCACTTTGGGATCATCTAAGAATGACTGATGCCTGGCTTCTACCCACAGACATTGTGATTTCATTGGTATAGGATGCAATGTGGAAATCAGAAATTTTTAGGTTGCCCAGATGATTCTAATGTATATCAGAAATTTGGAGACACTAATACAGGTGATGTGTGATGTGCTGTGGAACTGAAATAATCCACAGCCCATTTTGTCCATCTGGGTTTTTTGATGTCCCGGTGGGTTGGGCTGGTTTATAGGTCTTGGGAGGAACATAATGTTTACATATAGAAAACACAAGCTTCATGCCTTATCAGAGGAATACATGCAGCAAGTGTTAATGGGGAGAGAGCAGGCTTTAGTCAGACTGCTTCTCTGAGCCTCGGCTTCCTGGCCCCCAGCGTGGTGCCCATCTAGTAGGTTTGTTGTAAGAATTAATTCCAATGAAATTCCTTTTATCTATTGATATCAGGGTCTTTGGGCTTACCAGTTGGTGCTAGTGGTAAAGAACCCACCTGCCAATGCAGGAGACAAAAGAAACACAGGTTCAATCCCTGAGTCAGGAAGATCCCCTGGGGGAGGGCATGGCAACCCACTCCAGTATTCTTGCCTGGAAAATCCCATGGACAGAGAAGCCTGTCAGGCCATAGGGCCACAGAGTCGGACACAACTGAAGTGACTTAGCTTGCATGCATTAGGATTCTTAGCCAGTTATTGGGAAAAAGATAATAAGTTAAAACAGGTACAGCAGATAGTATTTTCCAAAGATGGCCAACTATTCTCACCCCACGTGGTCTACATGGAATGTCCATCTGAGGCAGGATGCATGCTGTTTGCTCTTGAACATGGGTGCATATTTGTAAATCTTCTGACGGGTAGGTTCCAGTGGAAAGGACATGCGTGAGTTTAGATTGTAAAGGCAATACAACTTTTACTAGGCTTACTCTTTTTACTGATCCCTTGGGGAGTCCAGAACTGATTTGCAAGAACTCTGACTCTTCTAAAGCCACCATGCTAGAGAGACCATGTAGAGAAGCCACACAGAGAGAGGAAAAGATGTCCAAACATCCCCTGTTGTGCCACCTGAAAGCTGTTGGCATCTTCTCACCTTCCTTTGCCAGGTGTGAAAGCACTATCCTACACATGATTCCCCGCCCCTGACCTTCCAGCTGCCGCAGCTGTCACGAAGTGCAGCAGAGGTGAGCTGTCCTACCCAGAAGGGCCCGAAATGCAGATTCATTAGGAAAAATGGGTACTAGTGCTACTTTCCGGGCTTCCCTGATGGCTCAGACAGTGAAGAATCTGCCTGCAGTGCAGGAGGCCTGGGTTCAATTCCTGGGTTGGGAAGATCACCTGAATAAGAGAATGACTACCCACGCTAGTATTCTGGCCTGGAGGATTTCATGGACAGATAGAAGGCCCATGGGGTCGCAAAGAGTTGGACATGAATAAACATAATCTGTACAGACATTAAATAATTTATTTCAAAATAAATATAAAATTTTTTTAATCAATCTTCTCGTCTAGAGTCCAGGGCTTCTCTTGGAGGGCATAGCCCACTGACCAGACCCCTGGCATGAACCATATATATAAAGCATTTTTAAATGTTTTTCACTGTCAGATTCTTTAAAGTAGAATGTGTGTTTTAACAACACTTTAAACATTTACCACTTCCTTCTATCCTTTATAGTGTCCTATTCCAACTTAATTCAACATTTTATTAGGCAGTTCATTTATGTTATCAGGTCTTTCCAAAGCATTCAACTTAGATTTCATAAAAAGAAATACTCTTTTTGTGAATATATTGCATCACTGTGCATGTTACTTAGTAGATTACAAGATATATAACTTGAATAAACAAATACATGTTGAGCATGTAATGCATCCAATGTGAATTCAGGTGCATGGGTGTTCTAAAGAAAAATCGGCAAGCCATTCATGGTCTTTAAGGTTGTAGATACTTTAGTAAGTTTATTAGACTTACTGAAAGAATAGAAATTCTGTTCATCTAACAGTCTTTTAAGTGGTCGTAATATGTATGAAAGCACTAGCATTCAGTAGGCACTCATTAAATGCTAGTTTCTCGAACCACTAAATCCTAATTTGCCAAAAAACCTTACTTGCAAATAGTCCCTGGCATCAAATATCAGCAGATAATTTTAACAAAGCAGCCTTGGATAGCTGCTTAAATTTCATACTATTTCAGAAAATGCATTACATTTCTCTTTATGAAAAATCATTTCCCTTAGGTTAGAGTTCAGATTAGGTGCATATTTTCAAATCACTTGCTAAAAATAAAATTCATCATGACAAGCCTCTCTAATACTGAAACTGCCAAATGCTCTTACCCTTGGAAAGCACAGCTACCCATGCAGCCCTGAGACCCTGGACTTTCTCTCAGTTCAGTTCAATTCAGTTGCTCAGTCGTGTCTGACTCTGTGACCCCATGGACTGCAGCACACTAGGCTTCCCTGTCCATCACCAACTCCCGGAGCTTGCTCAAACTCATGTCCATCGAGTCGGTAATGACATCCAATCTAGACAAATCTTGGAACAACCGTAAAGAGGATAGAGGTTCCAACATCCTGGAAAAGGCACTGAATTTTAGGAGGAGGTGTGTCATTTACTGCCAAGTTTATCATAATAGAATCGAGCAGTCATTCAGAGCTTTCATCAGTGCATAACTGTGACATCCCTCCGGTTCTGGCCCCTCCAAAGCCATCCTGTAAACAACCACCAGGGCGATCACCCACACCCTTAAAGCTGATTGTGTCAGAACTCTACAGTAGTTCCTCAGCACCTGCAAGTCAAGCTGGGCCTGAGGAACTTGGTTTATGAGGGTCTTTAGTATTTTTTTTAATTACACAGGCACACATATATTCTTTTTCACTATGATTTATCACAGGGTATTGACTCTAGTTCCCCTTACTATTTATCCATTCTATATATAATAGTTTGCAGCTGCTAATCCCAAACTCCAGTTCTTCCTTCTGCCCCTTCTCGGCCTTGGCAGCCACAAGTCTGTTCTCTGTGTCTGTAGGTCTCTTTCTATTTTGTAGCCTGGTTCATTTGTGTCATATTTTCGATTCCACATAAAAGTGATATCATATGATATTAAGCATCTGACTGACTTCACTTCATACTGTAATCTCTAGGTCCATCCATGTTGCTGCAAATGACATCCTTTCATTCTTTTTTATGGTTGAGTAATATTCCATTGTGTACATGTACCACATCTT
The DNA here is from genome assembly GCA_917880005.1 of Nanger dama. Classification (NCBI taxonomy): domain Eukaryota; kingdom Metazoa; phylum Chordata; class Mammalia; order Artiodactyla; family Bovidae; genus Nanger; species Nanger dama. The sequence goes on along the minus strand of CAKJTW010000031.1, from coordinate 4,851,268 downwards.
CTTTATCCATGTATCTGTCCACAGACAATTAGATTGTTTCTGCATCATAGCTATCATAAATAGTTCTGCTATGAACACAGGGATTTGTGTATCTTTTGAAAGATTGTTTTGTCTGAGTTTATGTGTAGGAGTAGGGGTTGTTGGATCATATGGCAACCGTAGCTTTTGAGAAAACTCCATACTATTTTCCACATGGTTGCAGCAATTTACATTCCCACCAACCCTTTTCTATGAGGATCTTTAGAGTAAGGACCCTGACTTTCTTTTCTACTTCATCTCCAATCACTCTCATTCATACTAGGGTGTAGGGCCAGGAACGATGTGTAGCATAATCAGGTTTGTTCCTGTTATGCTACAGCACTTCAGCTATGTAAAACCACAGCACTTACTGTTTTCTAAAATAGATGTCTTCCAGATTGTGGGTCTTAACCCACTAAGGGGTCACAAAATTAACTCAATGGACTTCAATCAACATTAAAAAATGTTAGAATGGATTAGAATAAATCAGAATATGTTTGACACAGTAAGTATTGTTTTACTAAACTATGGTTTTAGCTATGTGTGTACCAAATTGTGATGTCAAGTGTATTTTTACCATCTTTTTAAAAACTGAAATACTGAAAGCTTCACACATCACAACTATTTTGCATTCTGTTTGTTCCACCTGGAAGGCCTTCTCCATATTATTTTTTTTGTTTGTTTCTTCAACAAATTCTAACTCACTGTTCAAGACACAACTTTTGTGAAGCCTTAATCAGACTTTTACTATGTGTTAGGGAGAGCTATATTTGAGACCTTATTTACTGTTTTCATCTTCAGAACAAACCTCTGAGGTTGGAGCTGATATTCCCATTTTACAGACAGGGAAACAGGAAGTGGTCAGTGCATTGTGTGAACTGCCTAAGTTCACACAGGGCAAAGCGGTCAGGCTGAAATTTGGCCCCAACGCTCCGGGTCCAAAGCCTGAGCTCTTAGCCATTACATTGAAGAGATTCTCCCTAAAACCCCAGGGCTGGGCCCCAGCAGTTTTCTTCTGGCCCCCTGGCACGTAGTTTTTAAGACAGCGCTTTCTGCACTGCATTATAATTATCTGTTTTCATGTCTGTCTCCCCAACTAAGTTATAAAATCTCTGAGAACATGAACCATGTTCTGCTCCTCCTTTGGCTTTTGGACCATGCACATATATACATGCACCCAGAAATCACTCAATACATATTAAATACATGGGAGAAATTGTCACCATTTCACAGATGAAGACTGATCTTCATCCAAGAGAAAGCCTGGTTCACTGTTCTCTTTGGCCTCTTTCTATTGTAATAAATATATTAACAAACTTTAGTAGAAGGCATGATCACTTTGGATGAAGGTCAGGGAGATGGTCACACAAGAATGGGAAATTGTATAGATAAAGGCACTATGAGAAATGTTACACATAATATAAAATGTACTTTTTTTTCATTTTGTATTCATGACTGCACTGTTTATAGGCGTGCCTGAGAACCAAGTATATCCTATATACAATTTAATCTAGTCCATTTGTTTATTCAACAAGTATTTTTGAGCCAAGCCCTGTGGCTTATCCTAGAAAATAGGGATAACAAGACACAGTTCCTCCCCTCTAGGAGCTCACGGTCAATAATGAAGCTGAATGAATAGATAGGTGGTTTATAATATGACGTTGGCCAGTATTACCTAGCAGTTAAGAGCCAGAACTTAGCAGGCAGTCATGGCTCTGTAGGAAAGTATTTAGCTAGAAAGAAATGTCCTGTTATAAGAGATGAAAGTGTTTGTGTTCATGAAGAAATTCATCATTTGGGCAAAAGTCCTGGGCTCTAACCCTGAGAACTAGCAACACCTTGAGTACTTCAGTTAGCTTGTCGGAGACTCAGTTTTCTCGTCTCATAGAAACTCTGCATAAAACATATGGCACTCTATAGAAATTGCAGTTTGATGGCCAACAGTAATTTTTTTAGTACGTGTGACCTCCAGCAGGTTATTTGACATTCCTTCTCTCTGCCATGATTTCCTTAGCCAAAGATTAGGCCTATGAATCTGAATACTAAATTACTGGGTTGGCTATTTGCCATGGAATAAAGCTAGGTGGTGCCATCTTGTGATGTTTCCTTGCTCCCTAGGCTGGGGCCCCAGACCACTGTCCTTCTTACTTATCTTTCATTTCCCTACTGAGCACAGGCTACAACCTCCCTTCTCCTAAATCCGATGCTTCCCTTCTTAGTACCCCAACATTTCCAGGTGTCAGAGCATCCAGAATCATTATAATATATATTTAAGGATATGTTCATGTTGTGGCACTCCCAAATATACCCTAGAATCCCTTTGTTTTTATCTGCTTCAAACACTAAAGGTTCTGAAGGAGAATTATTTTGTTGGAATGGCCCACTTGCCTTATGAAGACTGCCTCCCCACCTTTTTTTTTTTTTTTTCTCAACTGTTGAATTCCATCATGAATATAAACACTTTTACATAGGATGTGTCTTTCTGGCTAAATACTTTCCCACAGAGTCATGAATCTGAACTTCTTCTCCCTAAAACCTCTGACCTGAGCTTGTAATATTCTCTGGAACAAACAATGGGACATGAAAGTTCATACTTCCTAATGGAAACAAAAAGTGAACCCATATTTATAAAATTAGTTCATTGTATATGCTTGTTCTTAAATTAAATAAGGTTTGGTCTATTTAGCAGATACAGATAAAGGGAGAGGAATGAGGGGAGATGGACTTGTTTTCATGGTTGGGTAAATGGAAGCAACCCAGAAGAACTGCTAGTTTTCCTGGCAAAAGTATCTCACAAGTTATGACAACTGAATCATCAAGTGTCAGAATCTTTTAATTTTATTACATACTTGTGAGAGCATGCAGTTATAAATTTTCAAAATATAGGTTTGGCCCTTTGAATTGCTCAGATTTCTCAGTATTATCAATACTCTAGTATTTTAAGAGGAGAAAAAGCAAGTAAATACTCTAAGTAGATCAATATCCCATTAATGTGGTTACTTATAAAACTGTAAACATACAAATATCTTAATGTTTTCTCCCTAAATACTTCCTGAAATCTATTGATGTGCATTGTTCTTTTATGTTGATAGTAAATCTGTGAACATATTTATATCTCTTGAGAATAGAAACTGTATTTTTCTCTCTCTGCTGTGGACATCTTGTCTTTAGGAATACAGTAGACATTTATGGCTAATATGCTTAAAGGAAAATATATAGAAATGGATAGAGGGGTAAGTGCTATTTGGAGATGATAGAGATCAAGGTCAATACAGACACCTCCATGGATATTCAAGATGCTCAGATCAGGTCAGATGGGCTTCTCAGATGGTGCTAGTGATAAAGAACCTGCCTGCCAGTGCAGGAAACATAAGAGATGCGGGTTCGATCCCTGGGTCAGTAAGATCCCATGGTGAAGGAAATGGCAACCCACTCCAATATTCTTGCCTGGAAAATCCCATGAACAGAGGAGTCTGGTGAGCTACAGTCCATAGAGTTGCAAAGAGTTAGACATGACTGAAAGGACTTAGCATGCATGCATGCACAGATCAAATGCATTGATGGCAAAGGCGTGATTTCATGTAGCCTCACTTTGTATAATTTACTGAGCACCTCAAAGGGCTTCCCTGGTTGTGCTGGTGGTAAGAGATGTGGGTTCAACCCCTGGGTCAGGAAGATCTCCTGGAAAGGAAATGGCAACCCACTCCAGTATTCTTGCCTGGAAAGTTCACGAACAGAGGAGATTGGTGGGCTACAGTACATGGGGTAGCAAAGAGTCAGGCACGACTGAGCAGCTGAGCACACACAGCACACTCTGTTAGGAATTGTCTTAAAGATTTCAGATATGTGGCTGATAATATGACAATAGCTACTATTTGGGAATACTTTACCCATGTTGGGCAGTGTGAAAACTGGTTTATCATTTAATCTTCACAACTCTGTCTTTAGTTGATTCCCTAGAATCAGAGGCTTAAGAAGGGGATAGTTACACAAATGATTGATGGGGGTATGTGCAGCCACCATTTAGGGCAGCTAAGGGAAGGTACCCAGCTCAGGAACCAACAGCATCTACTATACACTCTTTGGTGAATCTATTGCCCCATTTTTTTTTTTTAATGAGGAAATTATCATACAAAATTATCCAGAGTCATTTTTAGTAGATTAGGATTTGATCCCAGATTTGTCTGACTACAAGTTCTTGACCATTTTGGCTCCACTATAAATGCAATCTGAGTGGTAACTTCTAACCTAGGTCCTGTACAGAGTCCAGAAGTAATACAGAGAAGCATATGATGAACTTCCCAGAGAGGTCAAGGACTTCAGGGCTTCCTGGAGAAAACCCTCCCTGCTCTGTGCATTAGATAGAGAAGACTGTCCTTAAACCCAAGCTCATAAAGGCAAGGAAGAAGGATTTTAGTGTATTTTTTGCTGCAGAATCTAATTCCTTTGTGCACCATAAATATAAATGTATGAACATGCTAAGCAAAATGGTAAGAAGAGGGTATTTTTTCTAAGTAAAAATATGTCCCTAATTAAATCAAGCTGGTAACAGCTTTGCCTCTCTTCCCCTGGAATGACCCTCCACAGGCCTTAGAAGTTAAGAGACCAGTACCGTTTTCTTTATAGCTGACCTGTCCTAAAACTGCATGGGCCAGAACCTAGCTGAGGGTCAACAAAGTGTTCTGGGAAGAGAACCAGCCTAGGAGTCCATTCTTAGTTGTCTCCCTGGCTCTGCCACTTACTTACCAGGGGACTCAGACAGCATGTCTCTGGACTTTACTGTCTCATCTGTAGAAAAATGTATCTGTAGACATTATCTGCCCCAGTCTCCTGCTTCCTCTGCTTTTAACTGCTATCATCATTTGTTCTCTGCAATACAGATTTTCTCTTTTGCATGACTCTATTTCCCCAGCCTACACTGTAGGTGCTTCCCAGCCAAAGTTACATTTCTCAAATATCCACCTTGATGAACTTCTGCATTTACATTGAGCTCATCTAAAATGGCTTTTAGCTCTGTCTCAAGTGGTATATAGGGGCTTCTCCAATGGCACCTGACTCCAGTACTCTTGCCTGGAAAACCCATGGACAGAGGAGCCTGGTGGACTGCAGTCCATGGGGTCGCTGAGAGTCAGACACGACTGAGCGACTTCACTTTCACTTTTCTCTTTCATGCATTGGAGAAGGAAATGGCAACCCACTCCAGTGTTCTTGCCTGGAGAATTCCAGGAACGGTGGAGCCTGGTGGGCTGTCGCCTATGGGGTCGCAGAGTCTGATGTGACTGAAGCGACTTAGCAGCAGCAGCAGCTGGTAACTCAGTGGTAAAGAATCTGCCTGCATTGCGGGAGACCCAGCTTTGATCCCTGGGTCAGGAAGATCTCTTGGAGAAGGAAATGGCAACTCACTCCAGTATTCTTACCTGGAAAATCCCATAGACAGAGGAGCCTGTTGGCCTATAGTCCATGGGATCGCAAACAGTCAGATACAACTTAGTGATAACGACAACAAAGTGGTATAGTATACAGAGATGTGACAGTTTGGGATGGAACCAGTCAAGTATGTGCATCACAATTCTAATTCCAAACATTAGTCAACAGTTATGAAGTGCATTCAGCATTTTGATTTGTACATCAAGGAAATTTTAAGTCATCTTTGGAGAGGACACTTATTTTTTTAACTACATGGCAAACAGTCATTTCACAGAACACCTACCTCTCTTTGTCCCCATTTGGAAAGGATGGCTTTGTTTTACATGTAATTTGAGTCATCACCATCTTCGATAGTGTTGAATTTGGATGATAGATCATACCACCTTGTAAAATGAAACTATCATGCTGATCTTTCCTTTTGGAATTTTATGCATCACCTTCTCCTTAACTATCTAGAGGGGAAACAGTAAAAGTATGAGAAACTAGGGAACTCTCTGCTCCTTTGATTCAGTTTTAGTATTGTGATTAGAAGAGTGTTTGCCTTGTCACAGATCAATTATTTTGAGGACTCAGAATGTCTTGCTGTGTCTTGAATTGTGCTGATGGTTTTTAAGTAGGCCATAAAAATTCCTGCGAACGATTTGTTTAATTATTGTCTTGCTCCTCATTTACATTTTTATCTAAAACTCTGAGAACTGAAATCTGTATTCAATTCCATTTCCTGTGCGCTAAAATTCGCCTTGTGGAGAGAAATATCCGGACTGGGCTTTGTGGATGGAATAATATCAGCCAAGGAGAGTGAAATGTCTGTGGGATTGTTCTGGTGGCCAGAGACATAGCTCTTTCTTGCTGGATTTTCTAGGATTTGGGATGCTATTTGATGCCTTGACTCTTTAACATCACTAGAGTCATCATCAAGAGTTAAATGTGTTCAGGCGTTGCTTTTCGGGATTAGACCATAGAATGAGGGATTCTCCTTTTTTTTAGGATGGCCACAAAATCACCTCTTTATTTATTCATGTATTGGCTGCGGGTGTGTGTGTGTGGGGGGGGTCTTTGATGTTGCCTGAGGGCATTCTCTCATTGTGGCAAGTTAAGGCTACTCTCTGGTTCCAGTGTGCAGGGTTCTTGTTGCAGTGGCTTCCCTGGTTTTGGAGCATGAGCTCTAGGTGTGCAGGCTTCAATCATTGCAGCACACAGGCTCAATAGTTGTGGGGCACATGGGCTTGGTTGCCCTGGCATGTGGGATCTTCCTGGACCAGGGATCAAACCCCTGTCCCTTGCATTGGCAGGCAGATTCTTTACCTTTGAGCCACCAGGGTAGTCTGAGAGTTAGGGATTCTGACTCACTGTATTATAAGACTCTTTGGGGAGTTCTCCCTCTCTGATGCTTAAGTAACCAAATGATAAGTAGTACTTTCAGCTCATCATAAGACCTTACTGGAGAAACCTTCAGTACCATCCCTTTTCTATTGCAGAAACTATAGTGTGCAAGAGTGGAAAGAACATTTAAAAATGGTGGAACACTGCTTTATAAACATTTCTGTGTAGTTTGATACAAGTGCTTTTGAAATTCTGGAGTCTTGACTGATACGAAAACTGTGAAGAAGTAAAATTCTGGGGGGTGAAAAGCTGCAGTTGCAAAAGAAACAAAGCAAAACATGCCTGAGATACGTCTGTCCCAACTGCCAAGATTGCTCTTGTTGATGAAAACATTATGAGTGTGCACTGGAGTCAGATTTGTAGGAGGGAAAAAAAAACAGATCATTTCTCCAGCCTCGCCATGGAGGCTGAGTTTCAGTGCGGTGTCTGCCCAAGGACTTCCATGAGTCAGTAGCAGATCCAGGACAAGAGGCAGCAAATCTTGATTCCAAATCCAATGTTCTTTTGCCCTCAAACCGCTATAAATGTGACAAATTATCTTATTAGTTTAGCCTAGTTCAGCATTTCCTCAAGTGTGGGATGTTAATAGGTGTTACATGAAATAATAGTTTCATGGTCAAATGACTATAGAAAATGCTGTTAAATAAAATTAAACACATTTCTTCATTTCAGGCTTCTCTGAACTTTTAATATGTTAATATATATTGTGACTCTGAAAGAAGGAGATCAAATATACAGCATTTCCAAACTTATTTGACCATAGAAACCTCTTTTCCACAGAATAACTCATGAAAGACACTTTAAGAAGTTGTGGCCTTGCTGGTAAAATTTAATATATTTGTACTAGTCAAAATACTGATAGGAATTATAATTCAACCTAGACGGTTTAAATGATGAGGATAACAAAGGGACTTACAGAGATCTGAGGAGAGTTAAAGAAACCAATAGTGGATGGTGAAGGACCCAGTCAGGGGTAAGCAATGCAGGAAGCATTACCACTGCTTTAAGGAGCAAGGAGAGGAGCCTCGTGCAAATTCCAGAGTGGAGCTGGGGCTGATGGTGGGACCTAGCCTCTCACAGCAATGTGGCTACTACCAGGGGTGCAGTGATAAAGTGGGGAGGGAGCATGAAAGAAATGGGGAAAGCATATCCCAGCTTCTTTCTCCTCTTCCCCTGTGATCCTGTTGGTGTCCCACCATTGGCCAAATGTGACTAGAAGCCAGTCAGTGATGTAGCCTGGATGTTGCAATTTGTAGGTTCATCCTCTCAAACCCAGAGATGTGCCCTGTACTTACCTAGGCACTTCACATATGCTGATCATTTCTTTTAAGTTTTACAGTAGTCCTGTAATGTAGGAATCATACCCACCCTCAAATGAAGAAACTGACATAAACTCAGGTAGTTAGTAACAGATGTATTCAGCACCAGGTTTATCTGTCTGCCTTCCATTTAAACACATTGCTGAGCTAGAAAATATCAGACTTTCAATGAAAGCTTAAAGAACTTGCAGGAGGAGTTTTTCATCTTCAATTTCGAGCAATTTCATCTTATCGGTAACACGATTAATCCTCCAACAGAGTGAATAGCTTTAATTTGGAAGAGCTTATTTTGGAAGGGCTTTTGCAGAAGACCTCATTTTATTCATTTCTGTAACCCCAGACCTTAGCACGGTGCCCAGCATTGAGTTAATATTTGTTGAATAAATGCAAGAATGAATGCTTGAGTGAGTGAACTGTGTATCAGCATTCCAAGGATGTTTTCTCAGAGTTCTGTTGGGATAGAGTTGGCCTATCAATCTATTTTTAACTGTTCTGGCTTGCTTGAAATGGGAATTTTTCCATATTGAGCATCTGCTCATGCTTTTTTCTTGGATGGCTATAATACCTCTCTGCTTACAGCCCTCAAATACCCATAGTAAAGACACACATGTGTATGCACACACCTATACATTGTCTTGCTGCCTCCATCTCTGCCACATTAATCTTTTCTGTTTAGGGCCACTTGATCTATGTGATTCACCTTTATAAAGTATTGACAGTGAAGATTTCCAAACCATATGTCAAAGTTTCCCTCAATATCCTATAGTGTAGTTCCCTGTTGCTCATCAGCTTAATAAATTTCTGTTGAATTTAATTGGAAAGTACAATTTCCATCCTAAAATTCCATTTCATTTTTTCTGTACTCTAGTTCCAGTGAACCTTTCTCCATCAGCTATTCCAGGATGAACCTTCCAATCAGGTCAGGTTGGAATTCTTTCTGTAAGAAGCTGTGAGCATGCTTCCCTCTACACCTTTATCCATGCATGTTCCTCACAGAAATGCCCTTTCTCTTTCCTGTGGTCATTCATCTATTCATTCATTCACTCACTCACTGATCTCTTTACCAAATGTCAAGCACTGTCAAGCTAAAGTAGATACCAAGAAAAATGTCCCTAGCTCTCTGTGACGTGCAAGATCTTTCATGGGAACCTGTTACACTCAACAAGGACATGTCTGAATGATGCAATAAAAGCATGAGGTCAAAATAGAGAGCCAGGAAGCCCCTGGAATTCAGGAACAGTGTCTATTCTAAGTGCCCAGTACCTTGTGGGAGCTCAACAAATGTACTTGTAGAATGAATGAACAAATGAAGTAACATTTGATCTAGGCTTTAAAGAATGTCTACCTCAAGAACCAGCACAAGGTCTTCTCCCTGTCTATTCTAACATAAAATGCTCTTACAAGGCTCAAAATGTTCTATCAAACTTGCTGCCTTGAATTGTTCTGTATTTTATGCTTCCAATAACAGTGTGAGCCTTAGTTAACCATGATCATAACTTACAATTCTTTTTTTTTCTTCATATACCATCTATCACTATGCTAGGTAAACAACAAATGTGAGAAAATGGTGTGGGATTCAGCTGAATTGATTCTAATAGAACTGAAATGTTTGTATATACACATCCATTTGGAAACAGTAAGTTCAAGTGACATTGTATGGTTTCTAACATGGGTCCATTCTAGGCGAACTTCCTAAGGCAATGTGAGAAAAGGCCTGGAGATCTTTCTACAACACAGATTCTGAGTCTGTGAGGTAATTCCAGTGCTTCTCTATTTCTAAGATATTCCTAAGTGATGCTGATACTGGTCAATGGACTACACTTTTAGTGCCAAGATAGTAGAGGAAAGAGGAACAGAAAGTAACGCTTGTTCAGTTCCTGTTATATCTTAGGCACTGTACAAGGCTCTCTGAATATATTAACTCAAGGATTTTCATATTATATTCATAGACCAGTTAAGTTTAGATTACAGAAGACATTTTAAAAATACAAATTTCCAGGACGCAATTTTAGACACTCTGATTCAGAGGGTCTTCAGTAGAGAAGAATCAATAATGTTTTTAAAAAGCTCCAAGGTGATTCTGATACACTGTGTAGTCAGAATTCTGAGAGTGGCTTTCAGGGGCACTGTTTTTATGTAAAATCCTCCCCTCTGAATGTGGCTGGACCTATGAATACAATGAGATGTCATTCTCACAGTTACGTCATTTTATGTGGTAAAGGTGGATTGTGTGAGTCTAAGCTAATCACACGGCCTCTTTAAAAGCAGAGTTTTCTCTGGTTTGTGGCAAAACAAGAATTTGGAGAGGTTTCAAAAGTCAGAAGTCAATATGTGGAGAGGGTCGTGAATGGAAGGCAAGTTGCCTTAGGGACTGAGCTCAGTGCCCGCGGGCAGCCAGCAAGGAGACAGGACCCTCAGTTCTACAGCCACATGGAACTGAACTCTGCCAACAACCTGAAGGGGCATAGAAGCTGATTCCTCCCAGAGCCTCCGCATAAAACCCAGTCTGGCTACTGCCCTGACTGAGACCCCAAGCAGAGAACTCAGCCAAATCTGCCCAGACTTCTCACCTACAGAACTCTGAGAAAATAAATGGATGTTGCTTTAAGCTGGCAAATGTGGTAATTTGTTATGCAGAAACCAAAAATGAATGCAAAAACACTCAGGCTCAGCAGTGACTATATTATATAACGTGATCCTCCCTGGAGCTCTGATACCTAAATATTATTATCCCCACATCATGGATGACTAGGTGCATTCAGAGAGCTTATCTTCTTTTTCTACATAATTTGAATTTATCTATACATGCATGTACATATATATAAGTATATATATATACACATATATATGTGTATTTTTTTCTCCAAAATTTCCTAACTCTCATAACAAAGAGGGAGCAAGGTGGGAAATCAAGCATATAGGAAACTGGGAGACTGGAAGAAGCTGAAGAAAAAAGACTCCAATCAGTACACATGGGAAAGTTGAGTCCTACTTCTTTGATGTGCCCACAGAAATTGTAAACTCCAGTCTGCTCTTTCTATAAGATAGTTGACTAGTTTGAAAAGCTAAGAGAGAGCTGGGATATTCTTTCAGGCTTAATGTAGCTGCAGTTCATGGACTGGAGATATCTGGACCATCAGCCTCTCCTGACATTGGCTCTGAAGGGTGGCAATGAAATCAGTGGATCAGGGGGCTGGGAACAAACAGCTGGGCTTGGTCCTTGACCAGGGTCTTACATCATCCTTGCTCACTAGAGATAAAAAGAACATATAAGAAAGGCTGCAATGGTGTTTCATCCAAGAACAGCAATTAACGTGTGGGGATGACGGCTGGGGTATAAAATGCTGAGACTCAACGAAGTTCTGTCCTCTGGCAATTGAATCAGGAGAATATAATTCTGCCAAAGGTATGAGGTGTGATGTGAGCTTGCCTCAACCTGGCCTTCTCATTCAGTTTTGCCTCTGTTCTCTCAGACACTGACTAAGGAAAGCAAACAGGAAGACCCCTCCATTCACTCATTTATCTGTTATGCCTACTCACGTATCAGACTCGCACTCTTGTGTCCAGCTGGATACAGAGGCAACTGGACTTAATCAGACCGCAGTTTAAACCCGAAAAGCTTCTTCTCTTTAGAAAGAATAAAAAGAAAAATCTATCTCCAGTTCTGATCCTATCTTTTGAAAACAGTTTTTGAGTCTATTAATCTGTTTACATAGGTGAATTCCAAAAGAACTTAGTAAAAATTCTGCAAAAACCCTTCCAAGAATAAATTATCTATCTTTTCCAAGTAGGGGCTGCACTGACTTCACCCACTGAATGTTCATTCATGTCATTCATTCATTTGCTCAGAGAATATACACCCTTGGAAACTTCGATGTGCTACCCGGGAGGCAAAGGTACAAAGGTGAAAGAAATAAAGTTTAGTCTGAAAAATCTAGCACAGGTGACCAAAAATGTTAACAGTAATGGCACATTTAATGTGCAGAGTAATCTAATGGAGGGAAACTTATGTCCTTAGCCATGAACTCATTTGTGAAAATATAACCAAAAACTCAGAGGACTGTGCAGGGAGATTTTTTGCTGGACTGAGCTTTTTCTTATTTAATCATCTTGTAAAGCCCTCACTTTCCATTTCTGCAGCCACTCCATCAGGAATTTTGATGAACTGAGGGACAGAAAGCCTATCTGTATGTAAAAAAGCTGAGGTATTGCAGAGTGCCTTTTGGATTTTTCCTCTGACAAGTGGTTGGCATCTGCTAACAACATTTCTTTTCTTGAGCTTTGTAACGTTGCCAGACTGAGAACTGAGCTTTGAAAAAGGAGAAGGAGCTGTTAACAAATGCCTTTGTTATCTCTGGAATTGATTATTGTACAGTGGTTCACAGGGAAAAGAAAAGAAAAACTTGATGTGTATCTTGTCTCAATATTTACCTGCTCCTCCCAGGAAATATTGTGCTAAGAGAAATCCCCTGCAGTACAACAAATGTCAACTTTCCTAAGATAACTGATGCAATCCACCAGTCGACTGTCCTTTTCCCATCTGTGGAAACAGTATGATAAGACCCCAGGAAGAATTTCTTATTAAGTGCTTGGAGATCTTTTGAATTTGATGGCTGCCTGAAATGTTGTGTATATGTCCTCCCCCTTCTTTCATTTAAGAAATATTTTTTGAAATCTTCTATGTGCCAAGCCCTTTTCTGGACTCTTGGAAAATACTAGTGAAAGAAACAAACCCAAACCAGAAGGGCATTTGTGGAGATTATGGCTGGTGAAGGAGAGGAAGATTCTACAAACAATTCTGGTACCTGTTGATAAGCCAAGATTGCAGAGTACCTGTGCTGTGAGAAAGTGGTGTAGGAGATCAAAGGTAGCTATTTTGAGAAAGTGATATTCAAACTAAAATCAGAAACACAGGTGGGGGTTAGGTTTATCTAGTCATTTGGAGAGAGGTGAGTGAGGGGACCAGTAAAAAAAATAAGGAGATGGCATTTTCAAAACAAAGGGTATACCACATAAAAAAGAGTTCTAGGTGAAAGAGAGCATGCAAGTTTCTCAACTTCTCTGAGTCTCAGTGTCCTCATCTTTAAAATGGGGATAATGATAAAACCCATATTTATAGTGTTGTAAGGGTTAATTGAATAGTCCATTAAAGCATTTAGTTCAGTGTAACATGAAATGTTAGCTAGTATTTATTCATTTTTTTGAGGAACCAAGAAAAATTCAAGGATAGTGGGGCTTCTTGAGTTTTCTCCCAGTGTTGTACACCAGGCTTCCTCTACAGCTAGAGCGTAGGCTATGTTGTACATAAGAAACGCTCCAAAGTAGAGATATAGCAAATATTTGTTGTTTATATGTATCTGACTTAAATGATCGGTTCTTTGTAGACATGTGTTATGTCTTATTTATGCCATATCAACACATGTAATAGAGTGCCTGGCACAAAATAGTTTTTCAATAAATATTTCATGAGTAAATGAATAAATAGAAGAGATTAGAAACAGTAGGATAGGATAGGATAAGATAGAATCCTATTGAATCTTGGGGCTGAGCTAAGTGTTGTGGGAAATTCAAAGAAGAATAGCTCTTTCATTCAATCACTAGGATGTTTATTTTGCAGTGGTTATTAGAAAACTCTGCTGCTTCAGGCCACTAAAAGTTTGAAACATCAGAAAAGTAAGAAACACACTCATCCTAGAACTCTTCCTTCTTGTCTCTTAAAGTAAATGTGGGGCATAATATTTCTTCTCTATACCTCCCTTGAGGCAAAAATGTACAGCTAGAGAGTATTGCATGTTCAGTCATTCAGCCGTGTCTGTTTGCAACTCTCTGGACTGTAGCCCACCAGGCTCCTCTGTCCATGGGTTTTTTCAAGCAAAAATACTAGAGTGGGCTGCCATTTCCTTCTCCAGGGGATCTTTCTGACCCATGGATCAAACACGTATCTCCTTGCCTCTTGCATTGCAGGTGGATTCTTTACCTCTTGAGCCATCAGGGAAGCCTAGAGTGTTATTACATGACAAAAAAAAACTAAGACCTCCAAAATAGAAACCCTTATTATATTGCTACTTCAAGAATTATATGTATACAATTTTTACAATAAGCACATTGAAGATAGTTAAAATATGCCCATAGTAATAACCTTGGTGCCTTTGTACTTTGTTATAACTATACATCTATCATGTACAATCCACTGTCATTAACCTTGTTCTAAACATGGGAAGATTGAGGTTCCTCATAGCCAAGGGAACTGTCCAGGGTAGCACAGTTTGTCAGAGGTACAGCTAGTTACTTGGATCCTGGCTGTGCTGTGCTTAACCTCTCAGTCGCGTTGGACTCTTCGCAACCCCATGGACTATAGCTCACCAGGCTCCTCTGTCCAGGCAAGAATACTTGAGTGGGTCGCCATGCCCTCCTCCAGGGGATCTTCCCAACCCAAGGATCAAACCCAGGTCTCCCGCATTGCAGGTGGATTCTTTACCATTGAGCCACCAGGGAAGCCCAAATAGGACCTGTGGGTGCAGAGACAAGAAGGAATGAATGCCTTTTAGAGATAAACTAGGAAGCCCTTGTTACCTTGTGTACGTGTGTGTGTTTGTGTTAGTTGCTCAGTCATGTCCGACTCTGCGACCCCATAGCCTGATGGGCTGCCGTCTATGGGGTCGCGCAGAGTCGGACACGACTGAAGCAGCTTAGCAGCAGCAGCAGCAGGACTGAGCCTGCCAAGCAACTCTGTCCATGAGATTCTCCAGGCAAGAATCCTGGAGTGGGTTGTCAGTTCCTGCTCCTTGCTACCTTTGGGTTTGTTAAACATCTTCACTTTATGCTTTAGGTGAGATTCTATTGCCTTTTCCTAGATCTAATAGTTCTCCCTCATTTTTGTCCATTTATCTGAATCCTGCCCTCACTTGGGGTTTCTGCTAAAGTTTTACCTCCTCCAAGCTCCCTTCCTGAATAAGCCAAGCCAGATGATCACACCATTCTCTGGACCCTGCTTTTCAGCCATTTGATTCACATCACTGGCTTAGTGCTTTGCAACTACTGTATTATGTACTAGTTATATTTTTTGTTTATCTCCTCAGCTCAATATAAAACCACTGAGTGTTAGTCCGGAAAGGCCTCTTACTCTGAGTTCAAATCTTAACTCCATCACTCTTGAGCTGTGTCGCCATTTGCACATTATTTTATTTCTCTTGTACTTCAGTTCCTCTTTTAAAATATGGAAACAGTACTACCCTCTCATAGGGTTATTATTGTAAGGAGGAAGTGAGTTAGTAGATATCAAACATCATGGAGGTTTCAGTAGTTGCTAACTACTTTCTCAGGCCAATAGTTTAAGACATAGAACTCATTCTTCAAATTAAGCTGAATCTGAGAAAAGAAGGTACTAGAGTTTCATTTGTTTTACCCACCTGCCTGGGGACAACCCTCACCCCACCAGAATCCTTTGAGCTCCAAAGATCATCCAACATTCTTTATAGAATGAAAGACAGAGGCCTAAACGGGTGAACTGACTTATCTAAGCTCACACAGCTAATCGTTGGCAGTGAGGTCTGGTCTCAGGGCTTCCCTGGTGGATTAGTTAGTGAAGAGTCTGCATGCAATGCAGGAGACCTGGGTTCGATCCCTAGGTTGGGAAGATCCCCTGGAGAAGGAAATGGCAATCCACTCCAGCACTCTTGCTGGGAAAATCCCATGGATAGAGGAGCCTGATAGGCTACG
The DNA here is from genome assembly GCA_917880005.1 of Nanger dama. Lineage (NCBI taxonomy): Eukaryota > Metazoa > Chordata > Mammalia > Artiodactyla > Bovidae > Nanger > Nanger dama. Next base: position 4,835,402 of record CAKJTW010000031.1, on the reverse strand, counting down.
GTCCATGGGGTTGCAAAGAGTCAGACCCGACTGAGGGACTTCATTCATTCATTCTTTCATCTTTATATATTCCTTTCTCCTCTACCTGCATCTCCCCTCAGCAGAAAGCTGCACCTGGCTTTATTCATCTACTGAGGATAAACGTGACTAAGACCATTCCCTAAGACCAGTCCCTACATTTCTGGAGCCCGCATTCCTGGGGAGGTGGTGGGAAAAGATAGAAATAACAGGTAGTTATGATAAGAGAGGATAGATGTAATGACAGAGGTGGGCAAAATGTCAAGGATGAAGAGGTAACAGGCTCACTGAGCAGCTCAGAGCATTTGTGGCAGAGGACACAGCTTGGGCAAACACACAGGGGGTCGTAACAGCATGATATCCACGAGGAATTGCCGACGGTTCCCTTTTCCTCCTAGAACATGAAACACAAGATAGAAAGTGGGAGAGACTGGGCTGGAGAGGAAGTCAGGGTCACATACTGGGGGAGGATGGGGGAGGGGTGTGATGTACGCCATCCTGGAACATCTGTAAGTTGATTTTGGTTTCCAGAACTATGCATTTTAGTTTGAAGTTGAGTGAGTTATGTTTGAGGGAGGAATAAAGAAAAATAAGCCATGTTTTAGAAGAAGCAGTAAAACAGAGCATTAGCAAACATACATGGATATCTTCTCAAGTGATAGAAAAGGGAAAATTCTCTCTAGGCCAGCACAGAAGTGCTGAGAGCCAACAAAATAAAGACATTGACCAATCACTCTGTGGGCTGCTATGGAACAGATCTGCTGTGATAAATAGAGATTCAGCCATGAGCAGAGTTCCCAGAGCCTAAACAGAGCAACCTTAGTTAGCAGTACTCATGCTCCATGTCTTCAGTTCTGTTCGGTTCAGTTGCTCAGTCATGTCTGACTCTTTATAGTCCCATGGACTGCAGCACAGCAGGCTTCCCTGTCTATCACCAACTCCTGAAGCTTACTCACATGTCCACTGAGTTGGTGATGCCATCAAACCATCTCATCCTCTGCCATCCTCTTCTCTCCTCACCTTCAATCTTTCCAAGCAACAGGGTCTTTTCCAATGAGTCAGTTCTTTGAATTAGGTGGCCAAATTACTGGTGTTTCAGCTTCAGCATCAGTCCTTCCAGTAAATATTCAGGACTGATTTCCTTTATGATTGACTGACTGGATCTCCTTGCAGTCCAAAGGACTCTCAAGAGTCTTCTCTAACACCACAGTTCAAAAGCATCGATTCTTTCGCACTTAGCTTTCTTTATAGTACAACTCTCACATCCATACATAACCACTGGAAAAACCATAGCTTTGACTAGATGGAACTTTGTTGGCAAACTAATGTCTGTTTTTCAATATTTATCTAGGTTAGTCATAGCTTTTCTTCCAAAAAGCAAGCATCTTTTAATTTTATGGCTGCAGTCACCGTCTGCAGTGATTTTGGAGCCCAAGAAAATAAAGTCTGACACCATTTCCATTGTTTCCCTATCTATTTGCCAGGAAGTGATAGAATTGGATGCCATGATCTTAGTTTCCTGGATGTTGTATTTAAAGCAAACTTTTTCACTCTCCTCTTTCACTTTCATCAAGTGGCTCTTTAGTTCTACCTGAGAACACATTTTTTAAATTGGATAAGGTAGAAATTCTACAGAGCTTGAGAAAAGACCGTTCACTGATGTGCTTAGCTCTGGCCAAATGCAGGGACTGAGAATGTGAGACCCACCGTCCCTGCAGTATACAGGACCTTCCCAGTGTAGCCAGGGCCAGGGAGCAGGAGGAGAGAAGAATGAAGGTCCTCCACGGTTGCAACAAGGGATGCTGGCAGCTAATGTCTATTTATTAGTGTTTCTGCTCCTCCCCTGCTGTTATATTAATATAATGAATTGTTCACAGGTGCATCAAATGAGGTTTAGATGATCACTGGGAGCTTTGTTACCCAAACAGGCCAAATTAGCAAGAGCAGATGCATCAGGCAAAATGTGGTCCGTTAGCAGAAGTACAAAGCTTGAATGAATGAAGGTCAGTGCTCTCATTTGGCCTTGATGGCCTTCAGAGCAGTGGGACTTAGCCCCCTGTTAACTCTTGCTTACCAGGAAGTACTCTCTGCCTTCACTCTTGTAGGGCTAGAGTGCATGGGGTCAGCATCCTAAGGAAATTGTCCTCCCCGCCTCCCCAAATAATAATGAGAATAAGAATGATAACCCACGGATTGGGCCTCACTATGTGGTTCAACATGAAGGCTCTAAGACAAAGGGATGAATAAGAGCTGGCAGCATCCTGTATTATCCTCCTCACCCTGTCTGGCTCTGCTTCCCCTGGAAGGGACACCTTTTCTTACTGGCTCAAGGCTTCTGTCTGCTCATAAGGTGGTGCATTCTAGCCCTTGCACACATCTTCAGAGGGAGCGATTCTTTCTAACCTTTGCAAAGCACTGTATGAGCTAATGATGGCTCCAAAAACACTGTCTCTAACCCTTACAGTGAATGAAGTCCCTCAGTCGTGTCCAAGTCTTTGTGACCCCATGGACTGTAGCCTACCAGGCTTCTCTGTCCATGGGATTCTCCAGGCAAGAATACTGAAGTGGGTTACCATTTCCTTCTCCAGGGGTCTTCCCAACCCAGGGATCGAACCTGGGTCTCCTGCATTGGAGGCAGACGCTTTAACCTCTGAGCCACCAGGGAAGCCCCTAACCCTTACAACAACCTTGTAAAGTGGGTATAGTATAAGGATCTCCATTTTATAGTTAGAAAACTGAGGGCCAGAAAAATTAAGCAGCATGGTGAGAATTACAAGTGGCAGAGCAAGGATTTGATCTGAAGCAAATTCTTGCTTTTTCTACTGCCTTAAGCTAAAATAAAAGTTTTCTTCCTTAGACTCCAGGAGAAAAGGAGGAGAGAGAATAAGTTGGTATAGTGATGTGAGAAGAGCTCTGTAGTCAAGAGGTCTAAATTTGATCTTTGTTCTGTATGAAACTTGTCTTGGATCCTGGAACCAGTGACTACTCTCAATTCCTATTCTTCCTATAAAATTAGAATTGACCATTCAACTGATTGCCAGCACCTGTTCTAGTTTCACGTTCAAGAAGCCCAATGGGTTTTTCCTTCTATTCATTTTTTTCCTGTAAGAGAATATTAAGGATATAGAAACTCCATAAATTTTGGAGGCCGATCTGGCAACATATAACAAAAGCCATAAAAATGTTCATGCATTCCCTTATGCACAAAAATTATAATTCTGGAGAATATCCAAGAAAATTATAAAAGAAGAAGAGGACTCTGAGTGCAAAGTTGTGGCATTTGTCATCATGACAAACCACCTTCATCTAAATGCCCAACAATAGGAAAATGTTTCTATAAACCACAATGTATACGTGTGATGGGATGGTTTACCATCATAACATACCAAGTGTGCTGTCTCTCCAAATAGAAACATGCATGTGTATTTTTGTAGTAATACTGAGTAGAAAATAAGGATTTTAAAATTGTATATGAACTGTATTACAGATATAAAAATCCTTTACAGACTGATTGAAAGAGAACAAAATATAAAATAATGTATTTTGGTGATAGGTTTACAAGTAGCTTACAAAAGTTAATTTAAAAAAATAAAATCTCATTATCAATTTGCTCAAAGGTATTTCATCTAAACATATTTATTATACATTTCTCTTGTGATTTTAAAAAGTGTTGCTCTGTACACGAATTCTGGAAGTTCAGAAAAAGTATGAGTAAAGGGAAAATATTCAAGTTCTACTGATCACAGGTGGGTTTCCATGGTGGCTCAGATGGTAAAGAGACCTGGGTTCAATCCCCTGAGTCAGGAAGATTATCTGAAGAAGGAAATGGCTACTCATTCTTTTATTCTTGCTTGGAAAATTCCACAGACAGAGGAGCCGGCAGGGCTACAGTCCAGGAGATCACAAAGAGCTGGACACGACTGACAGACTAATACTTTCACAGTTTATGGAGAAGGAAATAGTAACCCACTCCAGTGTTCTTGCCTGGGAAATCCCATGGACAGAAGAACCAGGAGGCTACAATTCACGGGGTTGCGAAGAGTCAGACACAACTTATCGACCACATCACCACCACTGATCACATCAACCTAAAAGATTTTTTTTTCTAGTCTTTTAAGCATTGATTTTGGTTTTTCTTTATATAGGCAGATGATACTCCATATAAACTAAAATTACTTTTTTCTATGACTTTATGTCATATTTTTCTACATCATTAAAAATGTTTATAAACACATAATATATTATTTGATCTCACTCAATTTTTTAAAGGTAGAGCAAAAAGAGGTTTTATTTCACATGACTCATGAAGACAACTAGCTTTTGTAAAATCTATTATAAGAAAATTATTCGGTGTACACGTAACATCTTAAGATTACATGACTGTATTTGTAATCATTCTTTTTTAAATTCCTAAAACATTTTTAATTGAACTATACAATTTTTAAATACTATAAGTTATTATAAGATATAGAATATAGTTCCCTGTGCTATACAATAGGTCCTTGTTTTTGTCTGTTTTATATATAGTAATATGTGTATCTAATAATCCCAAACTCCTAATTTATTCCCACCACTTTTCCCTTGGTAATCATAAGTTTGTTTTTTCTGTGAGTCTATTTCTGTTTTGTAAATAAGTTCATTTGTGTCATATATATATTACATATATATATATAAATGATATCATATTGTATTTGTATTTCTCTGTCTGACTTGCTTTACTTAATTTGATCATCTGGATCCATCCATCTTACTACAAATGACATGATGTTATTCTTTTTATGGCTGAGTAATATTCCATTACTTCTTTATCAAGAATTTTTAATAGGGGTATATAAATGGCATATAATTTGAACCCTTGCACATCTTCCTTTTGCCTTTACACATTAAGATAGCTTAGCTAAGGATGAATATCTTGTATTACACCTTTTATTCTGAGAAGACTTTGGGCTTTTCCTTACTGACCTCTGATTGAAGTATTAAAGAGAAGTTTTAGGCTAACTTGGAGGTGATCATCTCAAAGGAAATGGGAGTCTTCTGTCTGGTCAGAGACTACTTCATATTTCTAAATTTATAATTTAAAATTATTATCTGTATTGTTTAACCCAGCAGTTTAAGCTTGACAAATTCACCTCATAAGATAAACAGAAATGTGGTTGTTTAAAGTTTATAATACAGCTATATATATAATAATGAAATTTAGAATGACTTAAAAGCATTACAGGACAGAAATGGTATGGACCTAACAAAAGTAGAAGATATTAAGAAGAGGTGGCAAGAACACACAGAAAAACTATACAAAAAGATCTTCATGACCCAGATAACCATGATGGTGTGATCACTCACCTAGAGCCAAACATCCTGGAATGTGAAGTCAAATGGGCCTTAGGAAGCATCACTACAAACAAACTAGTGGATGTGATGGAATTCCAGTTGAGCTGTTTCAAATCCTAAAAGCTGATGCTGTGAAAGTGCTGCACTCAATATGCCAGCAAATCTGGAAAACATCAGTTTTCATTCCAATCCCAAAGAAAGGCAATGCCAAAGAATGTTCAAACTACCACACAATTGTACTCACCTCACACACTAGCAAAGTAATGCCCAACATTCTCCAACTAGGCTTCAACAGTGCATGAACCGTGAACTTCCAGATGTCCAAGCTGGATTTAGAAAAGGCAGAGGAACCAGAAATCAAGTTGCCAACATCTGCTGGATCATCAAAAAAGCAAGAGAGTTCCAGAGAAACATCTGCTTCATTGATTATGCCAAAGCCTTTGACTGTGTAGATCACAACAAACTGTGGAAAACTGTTCAAGAGATGGGAATTCCAACCACCTGACCTGCCTCCTGAGAACCTGTATGCAGGTCAAGAAGCAACAGAACTGAACATGGAACAACAGACTGGTTCCAAATTGGGAAAGGAGTATGTCAAGGTTGTATATTGTCATCCTGCTTATTTAACTTCTGTGCAGAGTACCTCATGAGAAATGCTGGGCTGGATAAAGCACAAGCTGGAATCAAGATTGCTGGTAGAAATATCAATAACCTCAGATTCACAGATGATACTACCCTTATGGCAGAAAGTGAAGAAGAACTAAGGAGCCTCTTAATGAAAGTGAAAGAGGAGAGTGAAAAAGTTGGCTTAAAGCTCAACATTCAGAAAACTAAAATCATGGCATCCAATCCCATCACTTCATGGTAAATAGATGGGGAAACAATGGAAACAGTGAGAGACTTTATTTTCTTGGGCTGCAAAATCACTGCAGCCGGTGACTGCAGCCATAAAATTAAAAGACACTTGCTCCTTAGAAGAAAAACTATGACCAACCTGCTGCCAAGTTGCTTCAGTCATGTCCGACTCTGTGCGACCCCATAAATGGCAGCCCACCAGGCTTCCCCATCCCTGGGATTCTCCAGGCAAGAACACTGGAGTGGGTTGCCATTTCCTTCTCCAATGCATGAAAGTGAAAAGTGAAAGTGAAGTCACTCAGTCATATCTGACTCTAGCAACCCCACGGACTGCAGCCTACCAGGCTCCTCCATCCATGGGATTTTCCAGGCAAAAGTCCTGGAGTGGGAGTGCCATTGCCTTAGACACCATATTTTTAAAGCAGAGACATTACTTTGCCAACAAAGGTCCATCTAGTCAAAGCTATGGTTTTTCCAGTAGTCATGTATGGATGTGACAGTTGGACTATAAAGACAGCTGAGCACTGAAGAATTGATGCTTTTGAACTGTGGTGTTGGAGAAGACCCTTGAGAGTTCCTTGAACTGCAAGGAGATCCAACCAGTCCATCCTAAAGGAAATCAGTCCTGAATATTCATTGGAGGACTGATGCTGAAGCTGAAGCTCTGATAATTTGGCCACTTGATGCAAAGAACTGACTCACTGGAAAAGACCCTGTGCTGGGAAAGATTGAAAGCAGAAGGAGAAGGAGATGACAGAGGATGAGATGGTTGGATGGCATCACCAACTCGATGGACATGAGTTTTAGAAAGCTCTGGGAGTTGGTGATGGACAGGGAAGCCTGGCTTGCTGTAGTCCTTGGAGTTGTAAAGAGTCAGACCCGATTGAATGACTGAACTGAACTGACAAACATTCAGTAACTCATGATGTGATCAGTTAGTTCAGTTCAGTCGCTCAGTCGTGTCCGACTCTTTGCGACCCCATGAATCGCAGCACGCCAGGCCTCCCCTGTCCATCACCATCTCCCGGAGTTCACTCAGACTCACGTCCATCGAGTCGGTGATGCCATCCAGCCATCTCATCCTCTGTCGTCCCCTTTTCCTCCTGCCCCCAGTCCCTCCCAGTATCAGAGTCTTTTCCAATGAGTCAACTCTTCACATGAGGTGGCCAATGTGATGGACTACTTTAAAAATATTTTAGAATGTTTTAGAGTCCTTAAGGGAACTAGAAAATGTCTGTGATTGTTAATTGAAAAAGGAAAGTTACAAAAGCATATGTATGTTACATGTACATATAAATGTATACACATTTCGTACTTACATCTATGTTTCACATAGATATACTTGTGTATTAACTATCTTACTGGAAGGGAATCACACACTGACACAAATACCACACAGACACACACACACAAACACCATAGTATTTATCACAATTTATTAGTAAGGCCGTATAAACTACCATTCATTCCAAGTTCTACGTAGATGTGGATCTGTTGTTAGCTGATTTAACTTAAAATGAAGCAAACTTTTGTAATTTGTAGATAACAAATTTGTTGTTATTTTGCTCTTTGTTTTTCTCTCAAGGAAGTTTTCCTCAATTATATTTTAAATTATTACATCTGTTTCAGTTGTTCCCATTTGCTCTTGTTTTTATGAATTTTTGGCTTGTTGTCTTTATTGGAAGGTTGACAGAGGTTTTCTTCAACTACTTTCTAATACTATTTTAAACCAGAAGTCTCTGACTATTAAGATTCATATAATAATTTCATTTTGATCTTGATAATCCTCTGACAATCCCATAATTCTTACATGGGATTTTCTCTACCGTCCTCCATTTTCCTCATCTTCTAATTATTTTAATTGGCCTTTGTCCTTTTTCTACCTCTGAAAGTTTTTCAAATTTGCCCTCGTCATCACAAATCCCATTTTTCTCAAAATTTATTCTGTTCATTACTACTTCAAATGTAGGCTTTAATTTTAGCATTTTAAATTTACTTCTGCCCTTCTTTTGCCTTTGGTTCTGGTTTCATGAAGATCATACTTTCCTGCATACATTGAGGATGCCAAATAGTGTTCTAAAATTATTCCTTCTAGAGTTCCTGCAATAGACAATTTTCATAAGTCTTCTGAATATATAATCTCTTTTCTCTTTATAGTCCTTTTTTTTTACAGTCTCCACATTCATATTGTTGTTTTCTATTTACACGTCCTTTAACAGAAGAGATGTATTCAGACCTACTGTTTGCCAACAAATGTGATATGTGGATTGCCCTTGACCCCAATTTCTGTCCACTGACATGCTGGTCTATTCCTTTAACAGATGTGCCACAGATGGCAGATTGATGCAGAGTTCTTAGTGCAACTCTTGTGCTTACCACACATCTGTCTAGTTCTACAGAGACAGGGTTTTTCTTCTTTGCCCTCCTCTCCAAGATCCCAGATGAAGTGTATATGAACTGCAGTCCCCAGGATTCACTGCTACAGGACTGCATGTTTCTTCTTCCCCTCATCTCTGGCAATTTTACAGTTTTACGTTTGGAAATCAGGCCTCCTTGGATTCATTGCCCTACCATTAACATTTTGTCTTTCTTCCTGATTCTAATTTTGTCTTTTTCATTCTGGGAATCATGGTTTGGAGTGGTTATAAAAAGAATTCTAATCAGGAAATTTGGGAGGGACACTCTGGGCTCAACTTTTCCCTTTCAAAAGTGGAACCCATTAGGAAAAGAATGTTTGCCAAGTTTTCAAGTTGAAACAGATTTTACTTTTGGAATCAGATTGGAAGTAACTGGGAAGGGCTGAAGAAGCATCCTAAGATCAGATGGGAATGATATGATTGAAACATTGATTACATTTTAAACAATTCAATGCTGATAGTTAATGAGCAACTCTTGAATAATTTGTCACTATCTTGACACTGGTTATTGGTGGGTTTTTATGAATTTTGGATTTTCTGTGTTTATTGGAAGATTGACAGGTTTTCTCCAACTACATTTCTAATACTACTTTAAACCAGAAGCCTCTGACTATTAAGATTTATATAATAACTTCATTTTAATCTTGAGTATAAGTGAAAGTATATTAAGGTATTTTTATTTTAAATTTACTCTGTAATTTGAAGTCTAATAAAGTGCCCTGCATGATCCTGGTGATCTGATACCTCAAAGCCACCAACATCTGAAATCTTTCTAATTATATCTGATTGGATTTTTCCATCAGTCTTGGACTCTGCTAATAGTGAGAGGTGCTGTATTTTTTTCAGTAATGTTTGGCAATTTCTTCATTATAAACCAAGGAGTCATTAGCAGATCTGGCTGCCTTATATGAAAAACTGTTGAAGAAACTGAATGTTCAGCTTGGAAAAGAGAAAAAGAAACACTTGAGAGCTCTCAAATCTTTCCGTATTTGAAATGCTGCCAGGCATAAGAGAATAAGTTTACTATGTATAATTCTAGGGTGTAAAATTAGCAACAATAAGTAGATATTAGAGGGCAGTGAGTTTTTACTATTAGATTGTAAGCTTCTAAAGGATCTTATTGGGTTTCGTTCATTGTCTCTATAGCCAGTAGATGCTAGATAAATATTCATCAAATGAATGTTGTTAATCATTTGAAAGACATTTTGCGTACTGATTTCAGGTACAGAATGGATCATCACCTGAAAATGATGTTCTATGAGGAATTCCTGATTGGAGAAGACAAGTATACTGAATCAACCTAAGTTTCTTTCAACTCTAAGTTCTGTGACTCAGGGCTCCACCTGCAGATTAGAACAGATGGCCTTTTAATTCCATATTTAGTAAGATTGTTGAATGATCCAGTATGGTGATCTGAGTCCAGACTCTGCTTTCTTGTCCAAACTTAGCTGGTTATGGTGCTTTGGGGTAAATTACTTTGCTGTGATGTAAATCACTTTGCTGTGATATAAATCACTTTACTGTGATGCAGTAGTTTAGGTCTTTGTTATACTGCTTTGATGATGAACACTGATCTTCTAACTGGTTTTCTTCTATAGTCCATTAACCACATTCTGGATTGTGGATCTTTGTAAAAACCTGCTTTTACCATGACACTGGGCTTCCCAGGTGGCACAGTGGTAAAGAATCCACCTCCCAGTCCAGGAGATGGAAGATACTCCGGTTCAATCCCTGGGCCTAGAAGATCCTTTGGAGTAGGAAATGACAACCCACTCTAGTGTTCTTGACGGAAATTCCCATGGACAGAGGAGCCTGGTGGGCTATAGTCCATGGGGTCTCAAAGAGTTGGGCACGACTGAGCATGCTAGCATGCACACACACGCACGCACATACTATAACACTCTTCTCTTTGAAACTCTTCCTCATGCCTTAACTGTAAAGTCCAAACTCTCATGTAATGATGAAGAGCATGACTCTAGGATTAGACTCCATACATTTGTACTTCGATGCTGTTAATTTCCAGCTATGTGTCTTTGGATATCCAGATGTGTCTCAGCTTTCTTATTTGTAAATTTCAGATAATGAATATTATTATGTCGATTTATGAGAATTAAATATACCATACATACACAAGATAGAAACTTAGACAGATGAATAGGTAAATAGGTCTAACGTACATATACCACACACACAAGGTAAAGGTTGGTTGCTCCATGAGCTGACCCATCCCTGCCTATTCAATCTTGTCACAGTTCCCCCTTAGAAACTACTTAGAGTCCCCTACACATACAAACAGTAGTCCTTAATTTAAAACATGTACCTGAAATCTCCTTGGTTCTTCTAGATTGTCATGTCTTTTTGCATTTCCTCCTCTTTCCTTGATTGTACCCACACTAGATGAAGCTGCCCTCTCTTTCTTTTGTGTCAATTACTGTTCCTTTCATATCTCTTTAGTAAAGCATTTGCAACACAGTATTGACATAATTTGATTATATTGTGCCTTCTCTGCCAGACTGATCTTTTTGAAGATAGAGAATTTTTGTTTGTTCATTTTAGAATTCCCAGTGCTCAACTTAATTCTTAGTGCATGACAGGCATACAGTAAAGGTTTATGAAATGAGTGAAAGAATGAACAGAGTTTCATATTCTGGCATCTCTAGCCACAAAAGGGACTTTTCCTCCCATCTCAACAGCTAGCTATCATCCTCAACTAATTATCATCTTGCTTTATGGAGAGTTGCCTCATTCTCCTTATAACTGCACTTTCTAGGAAAGTTAGGAATGAACCCTGTGATTATAGAGCAGGAAAGAATAGGAACCACATTCACTGTTAGGCATGAGAGTCTGAAGAATTGTAGTTAAGAGTGTTCACAGCAAGCCTAACCCAGAAGCACCTTACCAAAGGTTTGCAATCATTCAGGTAGCTGGTTCTTAGGCATCTATCTTGTAAGCTGCAAAGGAGATTAGATATAGAGGGAGACTCTTGCAAGAGTCTTGGAGATGCTGCTTTAGCAACGATTCAAGAACCAGCAGAGTTAAAAAGATTATCTTCTTCCTAAAGACACCATTTCCTAAACTAATCAGTAGGATTTTGTTTTTCTTCTTTTATGTGTTTGGAGAAATAAAGAAGTCATGCCTACCATAAGCAGCTATAACTTTTTTTTAATGAGATAAACTAAAAATACATACAATGCCACATAATACACTTACATCTTAGGTTGTAATTAATGCAAATTATGCGAGATTCATATACAATGTGATTAGACTCCTCTAGCACATAATTTATGGTTGAATTCACAAAGAAGCTGATTAAATGAGAAAATTGATTTCTGTTGCTATACTTTTTTTCTGGTTGTGTTTTCAGTAAGAACATGTCTGAGGACTTAAAGAAATTAGATTACGGAGTTGGAGTTGTGGTTCAAAGTATTCATGCCATTCTTTGACCTTCTTCTTACAGATCAGCTAACCTGCAAAACCGCATGATATTTTCTGACAATCTGCTGTAGGATAAGTTTCAGTTAAACAACACAATGCTTTTGTAGCTTCAAAATACCAACACACAGATCATTCAGCAACTCACAGAGGAGATTCCGCACCCCCACCCCGGCTTATTGATTGGCTAGGGGCATTTTCTTGAATCTTATTCAAAAGCATTTCAGCAGATTTTCTCAGATATGAATACAGAAAGTACATATGTGGTTAAATCATTTCCTTGCTTGTAATTCAAGTGGTAGAACTGAATATAAACTTCAGAATAAAAAAATAATTGGTACACTTTCTCATTTATTAAAAGAACATACTCTGTGAACTGATGATAAATATTCACAGACATAATTCTCATCTCCTAGACAATAAGATTTTTGATGGCCCATGTCTGCATCTTATTGGTTTCTTTCCCTTTTCTCTCTTTCCCAGATAATCAAATCCCACATTCTACAATTACTTGTACTTTTCCTTCCTTCCTTCCTCTTCCCTTTCTCCCTCCATTTCTTCTTCCTTTCTCCTTCCTACCCTCTGTTCCACATTTATTGAGTAGGCCAGGCATTGAATACAGTGGGCCAGGCATTGAATACGGTGATGCATAGATCAGACAACGTACGGCCTCGAGTCATAAGATGCTTAAACAGGCCCTTTACATTTTCTATTTTCCTCAGAAATGCAATGGAATGTTCACATTGTACCAGGTAGAGCTTGGGGCATAGGCTAGTATGAACTTAAACCAGAGAGAGGACTGGCTAGAAATAGTGGCTCTATCATGAAACCTTTTTAACCTTGATAGGAGTTTTACATATCTGAAAATGTACCTGCTCAAGCTAAGTCAAGACAGGATGTGCCTGCTAGGAATATGGGGGAGAGTAGTGTTGCCCTGAAAACTTGGCTCCAGTGTTTATAAGCTGTGTGACTCCTTGCCTGTTGCTTAGCTGTCTTCAGTTTCTTCATCTGTAGAAATAGGCGGAGATGTAGTACCTAGCTCGCAGGGTTATTGAGGGAGTCTGGGGAATAATGAATGTGCTTGGCCCATCCTAGAGGCATAGGAAACGTTCAGTCCTGACCCTCTTACCACCCTCCCCTTCCTGCAAGTTAACAGTATCTTTCCAAAGCAGAGAAATACCTATTTGGGTCTCTTCTATTAACAGTAACTGCCTACTCTGGCTCAATATTGTGGCCAAGGAGTAATTGGATTAGGGCTTCTCGGGAATGGCATTTCAAAAACAAACACTCAGAAAACTCTTGAAATGCTCGCATTCTGTTTGCTAAACACAGAATATTCTGGCTTTTGATAGTCTGGTTCAGTTACAGATTTTGTCTTTACATCTAGGAAAGCGGCACCTTCAGGAGGTGGGGGCTAGGGGGTGAGATTGTGACTTCAACGAACTGTTTATGTCCTGGGAGTAATCATGCTCTGGAAGGAGAGCGGTGGTTTTGAAGTAAGACAGACCAGAGTCTGAATTCTTATTTCTGCCCTGCGAGCTGTGTACTGGTGCAAACGTCACTTTCCTCTCTGTGTTGTCAATAATGAGTGGGTTGGGTGGATGTGAGAATCTCAGAACGTAGATACTAGTTTTCCCCTTCTTGTTTCGGATCCTTGGATTCAGAAGCTGAGCTTCCTCTCCTTCCTTGGCAGGGTCTCCGTGCCGTGTAATTTCATTCACAAAACCTTCATCTCGTCAGATGTTCCACTACACTGTTATGTAAGTAATTAATGAGTCACTTTGCATTTTTAGAAGCTTTGCATTTTAGATAGACCTCCTAGAAACCAGAATGAGGCCCCAGTGTCAGAGTTTAGCAACGGTCCATAGATGAGCAAAGGATGTTCAGCCAAGCCAAGACCCTTCCTCATTCCCTGAAACCCCACACCAGAGCAGTCTTCTCTCTTCCACTTGTGAGGATGCGGATAAGAGCACAGCCTCTGGAAGCAGACTGAGTTTAAATTCTGGCTCTACTATATACTCACTGTGTGCCCTTGAACTAGTCAGTTGGTGTCTCTGCCCCACCATTTTATCATTGATAAAATAGAAATAATAATAGTTGCTGTGATGATCATATGAATTAGTGCATTTAAGATGTCTAGAACAGTGGTCCATGAATATTATGATTATTGCTGCCTGTAGGCATTGTGATGTAGTAAAAGAGTATGTGACCTGAAGCCTGAGGTATGGACTCAAGTCTGGAACCTATGCTTACAAGCTGTAGGATCTTTGCTGAGTTGTAGAAATTCTCTGAATCTCCAGTTCCTCAAACGAAAAATGGGGATGATAATCCTCGCCCCATCTACTGAAAAGAGTTAATATATGTTGGTAAACAGAACTGGTTGTAGGGTGCCATCCTAGCCTAGGACCTAAGCAAACTGCCTGAAGAGTTGGAAGTAGTCTTCCAAGCTAGCACATATCAGATGGAAGCAGAAATATACAAAGTTGCCTCAATGTAACAGAATCTCCCTCCCAAGCCAGAACAAAACTAAAGTTCCCTTCAGTTCAGTAGCTCAGTGGTGTCCGACTCTTCCCGACCCCATGAATTGAAGCACGCCAGGTCTCCCTGTCCATCACCATCTCCCAGAGTTCACTCAGACTAATGTTCATTGAGTCAGTGATGACATCCAGCCATCTCATCCTCGGTCGTCCCCTTCTCCTCCAGCCCCCAATCCTTCCCAGCATCAGAGTCTTTCCAATGAGTCAACTCTTCCCATCAGGTGGCCAAAATACTGGAGTTTCAGCTTCAGCATCATTCCTTCCAAAGAAATCCCAGGGCTGATCTCCTTCAGAATGGACTGGTTGGATCTCCTTGCAGTCCAAGGGACTCTCAAGAGTCTTCTCCAACACCACAGTTCAAAAGCATCAATTCTTCGGCGCTCAGCCTTCTTCACAGTCCAACTCTCACATCCATACATGACCACTGGAAAAACCATAGCCTTGACTAGACGGACCTTAGTTGGCAAAGTGATGTCTCTGCTTTTGAATATACTGTCTAGCTTAGTCATAATTTTTCTTCCAAGGAGTAAGTGTCTTCTAATTTCACAGCTGCAATCCCCATCTGCAGTGATTTTGGAGCCCCCAAAAATAAAGTTTGACACTGTTTCCACTGTTTCCCCATCTATTTGCCATGAAGTGATGGGACCAGATGCCATGATCTTTGTTTTCTGAATGTTGAGCTTTAAACCAACTTTTTCGCTTTCCTCTTTCACTTTCATCAAGAGACTCTTTAGTTCTTCTTCACTTTCTGCCGTAAGGGTGGTATCATATGCATATCTGAGGTTATTGATATTTCTCCCCGCAATCTTGATTCCAGCTTGTGTCTGACTTTACTAATTCAGGGTCATTTTATTGTTCCGTTGCTAAGCCATGTCTGACTCTTTTCTGCCCCCATAGACTGCAGCACACCAGGCTCCTCTGTCCTCCATTATTTCCCAGAGTTTGCTCAAATTCACATCCGTTGATGCCATCTAACCATTTGGATCAGTCAAAGAAAGACTAAAGGGAGGGACAGGAGGATAAGCATCCATGATGCCCATCTAAGCACTGACCAAGAAGAAGATGGGGACCTAGCACAAGGATCACCAGCAGCCTCCCTGCCCCCCACCCCCCACCCCAGTTCAGTCTCACTGCTGGTGCTATCCCTGGAGTGAGATGAAGAGTTCAAGCTGTTTTCTCCACTTACCAGCTAGATTATTTACGGAAACTTGTTTCATCTCTCTGAGCTTTAGCTTTCCCATTTTGAAAAATTAATGACCTTCAGATAACTTGGCTGTCCTGGAACAAAATGCCCTGATTATGCTGATTTAATAATTTCCACCCACTGACAGTTCTGTTTCTCATCCTAAAATCTTAAGCTGGAATATAAGCGTATTCATCAGCCTCTTGTGAGGCTTGTTATTGTGAGTTACTCTTCCCAAGCCTGCTCACTTCTAAGTACAACAAGATTTTGTTTATGACTTTAAGTCTTAGGGTCAGATGTTAGCTCAGGATGGAAAGTATTATCCATGGTAGATACTCCCTGATGAGGCCTCTTGGCAGCCTGCCACTTTCTCTCTGGATGATGATGTAGAAGCATGTGTCTTCTTTCAAGGCTCTGCAGGTGGATCTGAGGCTCACATGCCATAATGAATGGAAAGGGCTTGTAGACTAGTAAGTGCTTTGTACACATGAGGCGTGGCAGTGAAGGGAGGGTACTGCTGCTGATAGGGGCCTCAGTTTCAGGGTGCAAAGTGGCCTGGATCTTCCAGTGGATGGTATATGCCAAAGTAAGGTGATCGCTTAGAGAGAGTTCCAGTGGACAGTTCCACCATTCCCCCACCCTGAGGATTTGGAAAAAGAGAGAGAGAGAGAGAGAGATCCTCATTTTTAATATCAAATCCTCCCTGCTGATTTCACGAAGGCCTGGAAACAGCAGGTAACAATGTGTAAGTGACTTTGAATTAAGACTGAACTCTCTGTGTCCTTCGCCTCTCCCTCGAATGTGGAATGGTTTTCTAAGAATTTAATTATCTAAGAACACAGCATCAAAGCTGTTAGACCCTTGTTAGTGTTAATTCAAACTTAATGTGCATGAGATTTAGAGATCTTGGATACTAGGAAAATGATTTCAATTTAAATAGCCCTCTTTGTCCTACACATCACAAAACATCTTTTAATATAGGGTTTTTTTTTTTTTTTTAATAGAATACTGTAACCCAGGTCTTTCCCACTTAAAAAAATATTCTCACTATGGAGAAATCAGATGTTCTAAAAATCAGCAGGATGTGGTAGGAAGAACAAATATGGGCTTTGGTCCCTCAGAAACCTAAGTTCAAATCTTATAGGCTCACCTTTTTCTATGTGTCTGTGGACAGACGCTTAACTTCTTTGAACCTCACTAAATTAACCTCTCAGCAAGGATGAGGAGCTGACAAGACTATGGAGAGTTGCCCATGTGGGACAAATGCAGAGGCGTGTCTGCAAGCTGGTGGTCTTGGTGGAGTCTGGGATATAGAATTAGCTGATCCATCCCAAGGCAGGGAGGAAACATGTAATGAATGCTGGCCTGATAGACTTTTGTCCTTTAGGTCTCATGATCCTCAATTAAATCATGGCTAATATAAAACAAGAAACATGTCTTCTTAGGAAAACAAAACCCTTTCAAAAGTATTATGGTACTTTCATTTCAATCTATACCACATGTGTTAACTGCAGGATAATTGGATGACAGAAACCAGCCAATCCTACTGGAACACATTTATTTTAAAATGCAAGCTAAGCCCTGTGGCACAATAATTCTTTTGAAAGGCATAAAGGAATCATCTGCTATTGTAATCAGAAGCATAGCTTTAGGCAAACTAAAGTTCATTATTTTAAAGTTTGAAAGGAGACTTATATGTGTAAATTAATTTTAAATCAGTGCTCCCAGGTTACACTGCTCTCATTCATGTTTTGGAAATAATTTGCTGTATTGAATCTGATGGAACAGTGTTCCTGCTTTATTAACACCTTACATTTCTATGGCCTATCTATGGTCAGTATAGTTGCTTTTCAGTCACTCATTCATGTCTGACTCTTTCTGACCCCCATGGACTGAAGCATGCCAGGCTTCGCTGTCCTTCATCATCTCCCGGAGCTCGCTCAAAAAAATGTCCACTCAGGAGGTTATACTATCAAACCATCTCGTCCTCTGTCATCTCCTTCTCATCCTGCCTTCAATCTTTCCTAGTGTCAGGGTCTTTTCTAATGAGTCAGCTCTTTGCATCAGGTGGCCAAAGTATTGGAGCTTCAGCTTCATAATCAGTCCTTCCATGAATATTCAGGATTGATTTCATTTAGGATTGACTGGTTTGACCTCCTTGCAGTCCAAAGGACTCTCAAGAGTCTTCTCCAACACCACAGTTCAAAAGCATCAATTCTTTAGTGCTCTGCCTTCTTTATGGTCCGACTCTCACGTACATAGACGACTACTGGAAAAGCCATAGCTTTGACTAGGTGGACCTTTGTTGGCAAAGTAATATCTCTGCTTTCTAATATGCTGTCTAGATTGGTCATAGCTTTTCTTCTAAGGAGCAAGTGTCTTTTAATTTCATGGCTGCAGTCCCATCCGCAGTGATTTTGGAGCCCAAGAAAATAAATTCTGTCACTGCTTCCATTGTTTACCCATCTATTTGCCATGAAGTGATGAGACCAGATGCTACAATCTTAGTTTTCTGCATGTTGAGTTTTAAGCCTGCTTTTTCACTCTCCCCTTTCACCTTCAGCAAAAGGCTCTTTAGTTCCTCTTCACTTTCTGCCATAAGGGTGGTGTCATCTGCATATCTGAGGTTATTGATATTTTTCTGAGCAATCTTGATTCCAGTTTGGCCTTCTTCTAGAGCAGCATTTCATATGATGTACTCTGCATATAAGTTAAATAAGCAGCATAACAATATACAGACTTGATGTACTCCTTTCCCAATTTTGAACCAGTCTGTTGTTCCATGTCTGGTTTAAACTTGCTTCTTGACCTGCATATAGGTTTCTCAGGAGGCAGGTCAGGTGGTCTGGTATTCCCACCTCTTTAAGCATTTTCCACAGTTTGTTGTGAGCCACACAAAGGCTTTAGTGTAGTCAATAAAGCAGAAGTAGATGTTTTTCTGGAATTCTCTTACTTTTTCCATGATCCTATCAATGTTGGCAATTTGATCTCTGGTTCCTCTGCCTTTTCAAAATCCAGATTGAACATCTGTAAGTTCTCAGTTCATGTACTGTTGAAGCCTAGCTTGGAGAATGTTGTGCAGTAATTTTCTAGTGTGTAAAATTGTGCAGTAGTTTGAATGTTCTTTGTCATTGTCTTTGGAATTGTAACGAAAACTGAATTTTTCCAGTCCTGTGGCCACTGCTGAGTTGTCCAAATTTGCTGACATATTGAGTACAGCACTTTTACAGCATCATCTTTCAGGATTTGAAATAGCTCAGCTGTAATTTCATCACCTTCACTAGCTTTGTTCGTAGTGATGCTTCCTAAGCGCTCACTTGCCTTCACATTCCAGGATATCTGGCTCGAGGTGAGTGATCACACCATTGTGATTATCTGGGTCATGAAGATCTTTTTTGTGTAGTTCTTCTGTGTATTCTTGCCACCTCTTCTTAATATCTTCTGCTCCTGTTAGATCTATACTAGTTCTGTCCTTCATTGTGTCCATCTTTGCATGAAATATTCCCTTGGTATCTCTGAATTTCTTGAAGAGATCTCTAGTCTTCCCCATCCTATTGTTTTCCTCGATTTCTTTGCATTGTTCACTTAGGGAAGACTTTCTTATCTCTCCTTGCTATTCTTTGGAACTCTGCATTCATGTGGAAATGTCTTTTCTTTTATTCGTTGCTTTTAGCTTCTCTTCTTTTCTCAGCTATTTGTAAGCTTTCCTCAGACAACAATTTTGCCTTTTTACATTTTTTTTTAAACTTCTCAACAAATTTGTGAGGTTGCAGGGCTTCTGCAATGGTTCAGTTGGTAAAGAATCCACCTGCAATGCAGGAGATGCCAGAAATGCAGGTTCGATTCCTGAGTTGAGAGGATCCCCTGGAAGAGAAAATGGCAACCCTCTCCAGTATTCTTGCCAGGGAGATCCCATGGAGAGGAGCCTGGCAGATTGCAATCCATGGGACTGCAGAGTCTGGACATGACTGATTACAGGGAAGAATATCTTATCCATTTTTATAAACAAGTAACTTTAGTCCCAGAAAGAATAGGGGCCTTTTTCAGAGCCACTAAATGGAATAGTAGAGCCCAAACAGGAACACAGGAACCCAGAACTTCTGATTCCAAGTTTAGTATTCTTTTCAGCTATATATATATATATATATATATATAAAATATAAAAAAATGGACCTATCACAAGCTGGATTATTTGGTAGACTGTTTCTTTCCTCATAACATCAAGTTTCTCTTTGCCATAATTCCTCAAATTTAGAACCTAGTGTACCTAGTGTACCCTCCTCTTTGGTTCTCTCCTATCAAGAGAGTTTTATGCATAAAATAATATCCAATATTAGTCATTTACAGTTTAGTATGAATTTAAGTCATTATGCATTTCAGTAATTATCTTCCAGTTGAATAATAGCAAGGCTGTTTCTCCTATAAAAATAATTCTAGGAGCATAAGACACTCTGGTAGTTTTCTTTTAAGGATGTTTATTTGGAGCCCTTAGTGAAAAACCACCTGCAATGTATTCACTACCCTAATATGTAAAGTATCTTTTAACATAGTATTTTGAGCTCCCTAAAGGACAGGATCATAGCTGTCTTGTTGGCTATTGTATACCCAGTGGTTGGACACAGAGCCTTTCATATATGTAAGACTAAATAATTCAAGAATAAATATATTCAGCCTAACATATATAGAAAGTCATGTCAAATATGTTGCATTTCATAAGCTGAGGAAAATTACACAAAATGACATACTTGGAAAGCTTCACAGCCACTGATAAGATTGGAAAAAGGGTCTTTAAGGCACCTAAATAGTCCACTCTCTATGAGCCACTTACGTAAACAAGTCAAAAAGAGACTAAAACAGTAAAGTTGAAAATGGGATGTAGGTTCTGATATGGTGGCAAAAGGGATCTTCAGAATATGGCACATCTAGAGTTTCTTGGTTTTTTATTTTAATGTAGTATTTGTGTTTTTACACTGCTGTATGGCAAGTAGAATCCCGACTTACGTTCATGGTCTATCATATTTCAGTACACTTACACATTTCTTCTTTGAAATGTGAAGTTGTTATGTCGCGCTGTCTGATGGGTACTTTTTATACCATAGTGAGTGGGTTGGGAAATTGTCCCTGCCTCCCACCAGGAACTGGACAATGGCCTCTGACCCCCAGATCAGAGATCAAAATATTTATCCAAGACAAGTTCAGATGGTGTTTCTCAGGAAGAATCAAGCAAAAGTTGGGCAAAAATAAAAGTGTGAATAAAATGAGCTATTTAAAAGCTATTTAAAAATGAGCCTTAAGGTCAGAAGTGCGAAGGTAAGGACCGACCAACATTTGGAGCATACGATAGATCAGATTCAGTGATTTAGAACTGGGATCAATAACAACATAAGCCCACTTCTTCAGCAGTGTTTCCAGAATACTGTGTGTGTGTGTGTGTGTGTGTGTGTGTGTGTGGAGGGTGGTCTTGGAGGTGCTGTGTGCTCAGTCACTCAGTCATGTCTGACTGCTTGTGACCCCATGGACTGTAGCCCACCAGGCTCCTCTGTCCATGGAATTTTCCAGGCGAGAATACTGCAACGGGCTGCCATTTCCTACTCCAGGGGATTTTCCTGCCCTGGGGATCAAACCTGCACCTCCCGCATCGCCCACATTGGCAGGCAAATCTTCACCACTGTGCCACCTAGGAGGCCCAGTATAAAGGAATGCATTCTCAGTCACTTCAGTCGTGTCCAACTCTTTGTGACCCGTGGACTCTAGCCCACCACACTTCTCTGTCCAGGGGATTCTCCAGCCAGTAATATTGCTGTGGGTTCCTGTGCCCTCCTCTAGGGGATCTTCCCTCCCCAGGGACTGAGCCTCTGTCTCTTTGGTCTCCCGCATTGGCAGGCAGGTTCTTTACCACTAGTGCCACCTAGGATTTAGCAAATTGTGTCCTCTATTGGTTTTGATTTCTTGCTACTGTAACCTCAAAATAAATGGAAATACTGTGCTCCTTGAAGGCAAGGATAACATCTTGGACAACCATTTGGTTTTTAGTGTGTCTTAATAGATGCTCTGTAAATATTTATGCAATTAATTAATCCACCAAAGAAGACAAATTCAGGGATTGCTTGTTCAATATAATAATACAATGCTCAAATGTTATTAAAGAACAAGTTACTTTGAATCTAACTTTCAAGTTGCTGTAGGGTTTTTTCCCTATAACTAGTTTATTGCCCAGTAGAGTAGAACAGTTGTGTATCTCTTAACTGGTTTGATTTTTGTGTGTGTTTTGTATTTTATTTTTTCAAAAAGAAAAAAGTAAAATCAATATCTGAATTCAGATGCACTTCAAAATATGGGTGCTTTTAAGTAACTAAACATAACAATTCACATGTAAACCCCCGTGTACCTGTGCAAAACAATTGGGACATATAGAGTGCTATTTTTACATACTATTGGGTGATTCATGATTTGTCAAAATTCCCAGTTATCTGAGAACACTTAATGGGTTATCACCGGCATAATTCAGGGAGGCTGTCTGCAAACCTTCAGCCTGACATCTTTGTGGAAGTAATAGTAAATATCGTGGAGATCCTTTATAGTTGTATTTTTTATAAAAGTTCATATGAACACTTTTATTATTTATTTTCTTTCTTTGTAATTTGCTTCCTAATTTGTGATCTGCCTCATTCCAAAAGGGAAATGAGGAAGTAAGTTGAATTATCTATGGATTTTCAGTTGCTTCATTCAGGGAATGTAGAACAAGCTTCTGAAAGTGTAGCACAGTTCTTATCACTTCTCCACTAAGCCCTTCAATGACTCCTACAACCTGAAAGAGTTCTGCCTGGTGCCTTCCAACATATTAGGGAATCTTGATAAGAGATTCAGCTGCAGCCTGGGCAGGTGCTCTCCATGGAAGTCCCGTAACGCCTGATTAAAGACACTGGGTTTTATCTTGCAGCCATTTGGGAGCCGTTAAATTATTTTAAATAAGGCCATGGTATAATCACATTTGGATTTTGCATTATATAACCATCATACAGCATTTTTCTCTGGGAATCTAGTTCTTCATTGACCTTTCTGGAAATAAAGCCCACAGAAGGGGTAAATCTTCCTCTAAACACTATGTAATATATTGAGGCAGTAACAAACCATGTGCAAGTGTGAGCACAAATAAAGGTGCAACAGCCACATCTCATCCGGGAACTGGCCACGTGGTTGCCCAGAGAGAGATAAATCTTCACAAGGATTTCTCTCTTTGGAACTTCGGTGAGAATTTGATCTTTGTCACTGGAAAGAAATTAGTTGGAGAGGCTCTTTGAGTAGTAAAGAATCTGGTGGGTGAGTGGCTAAGGGAGGCATGACCTTTGTCCAAACAGACTCACAGTGTCTGCTTCTTTTGAAGCCTTCTGATCACTCTCACACCCTAGATAACTCCAGGGACATAGGGAGGCATTTTCAAGCACTTAGTATTTACCTGTATTGTAGTACTAAGGACATTATTTTACAGAACTACCTGTTTACTTCTCTCCCGTTATTCTGTGAGTTACTTTGGAACAGAACTAGTCTTTCATTACTTTATCCTCAGTGTCTAGGCCAGTGCATCATTCACAAGGGAGACACTCAGGAATTTTATTGAGTAAATGAATGCACGAATGATAAAAATATGGGCTTTATAAATGAAACCAGACATGGTTGTTCAGAAGAATAGATTTCAAGGGAGATTATGAAGGCTCCAGCTCCAAGGGTACTTGGGGATATAATGGATAAACTTACATTGATGTGCATAATTAAGAACTGAACTGATCTGCAGCTGGGAATGGAACTAAATGACCTTCTGGATTCCTCTAACTCTAACTAGATTTTCCAAATTTAGTCACACATAGTAGACTCAAAGGACATAATATGCTAGTTTCTAGAGACATCATCTTTCAGTTTATTTTATAGAAGGTATTAATGGTGCATCTACACAGGGATGGCTTGACTGGGGACACAGTGATGAAAAAGAACATAAGTTTTTAAATTAAATGATGTAGTTTGGCATCCATACTTTTTGAATTCACGCATGAGTGGCTGGATAGGTGGGGGATGGGTGAGTGACACATAAATAGGTTATATTAGTGGCCTAAAATCATAAAATTAGACTGGTGAAATAAATACAGAAATTCTGATTTCTGGAGCTATGTTGTGTTCCCATGCAGAGGAAGAAGAAGGGAAGAGGACTGATTCAAGATTTTTGTTATATTGATAGAAACAGATACAGTGTATCTGCCATGTACCAGGTGCTCTGAAGGAAAGCTTAAAATTTAAACTGTAATCATTAGAGACCTCTCAAGTGGAGTTACACGTAGGTCAAAAATTAAGTAGGAAAGACCTTGTTCTGAAATGAGTTGGTTTATTCCATGCTTCTTAATATATTTGGGGTTAAATTCATAAATGAAGAGATAATCCTTGATAAAACTCCTTAATATTTGAATACCAGTAATGAAATCATATGCTTGGAAAGATTGAAGGCAAAAGGAGAAGAGGGCAACAGAGGATGAGATGGTTGGATGACATCACTGGTTCATGAACTTGGGCAAACTCCAGGGGATGGTGAGGGACAGGGAAACCTGGCATGCTGCAGGCCATGCAGTTGCAAAGAGTCGGGCATGACTTGGCTACGGAACAATAGCAGATGAAATCATAATTAAATCAAGTAAAATGTAATAGTAAACGTCTACCCAGTATTGAGATTACCTCCTGGATTCCTTGGAATTTGAATGGGGATGACAATTTTTTAACTTACAGTTCTTGGATTTTATTTCAATATTTATTTCAATTTCAGTGTAGATCTATACACACTAACTAGCTTAATGACAATGAATGTTGGAATTTCTATCTAACAACATAGAAAAGTATTTTAATGAGAATGATGTAATTGTACTTAGGGAAGATACTCTAGTAGTTGCTGATATGTGAATTATACAAATAAATGCAATTTCCCTGCACCCTGAGCCTGCTGTGTGGCCACGGGTAGGTCAGATAGCCTTTCTCAACTCTATTGTTTGAATTTATAAAAGAGGAAATTTGCCTAAGCTTTATATTTAAATTTCTTTTGCATATTTAAGCTCTAAAATATGTTATATGCCTATTTGCCTACAAAATAAGATCTAATGTGATAAAATTTAATAAATAATTTGAACATTTCAGTTCATTTCAGTTCAGTCACTCAGTCATGTCTGACTCTTTGCGACCCCATGGACTGCAGCACGCCAGGCTTCCCTGTCCATCACCAACTCCTGGAGCTTGCTCAAACTCATGTCTTTTTGAACATTTACTGTGTTCTCTTTACCGTGGCAAGTTCTGGTATATAATGATGAATGCATATGACATTTGTTCAATGAATGCTCATCTGTTCATTCATCCAGCACATAGTTACTGCTCAGCATTAGGAATACATAACTTACTTTATTAGACTCCCCCAGGGCTGCTGTAACAAATTACTACAAATTTGGTGACTTAAAACAATGGATATGTATTTTCTCATTGTTCCAGAGGCCTGAAGTTCAAAATCAGCTGTGTGCTTAGGGAAGAATCTGTCCCTTACCTCTTCCAGCCTCCTGTGGCTGCGGGTATCCCTTGGCTTCTGGCCACATCATCCTATTCTCTGCCTATGTGGTTGCACTGCCTCCTCCTCATCTCTGTCTCTCCTCTATGTGTGTCTTATAAAGACACTTGTATTTGGATTTAGGACCCATTTGTATAACCCAGGATTGCCTTTGCATCTCAAGATCCTAATTTGAGGGTCAAGACTGCAAAAATTCTTTCCAAATAAGGTCACATTTGGGCTTCCCACGTGGCAATAGTGGTAAAGAACTTGCCTGCCAATGTAGGTTAGATGTAACAAATGCGATTTTGATCCCTGGACTGGGAAGATCCCCTGAAGGAGGGCAGGCAACCCACTCCAGTACTCTTGCCTGGAGAATCCCATGAAGAGAGGAGCCTGGCAGGTTACAGTCCATAGGACTGTACAGATCAGACATGACTGAAGAGTCTAAGCATACATGTAAGGTCACATTCACAGATTCCTGGGATTAGGATGTGGACATGTACTTTCAGGAGCCACCATGAAATCTACTACAGAGACCAAACACACATAAAAACAACAAGCAAACAGAAATATTTCTTTGCCCTCACGGAGTTTATAGTTTACTTGGGGAAATAGACATTAAATCAAGACATAATTTTAAAACATATAGTATAGTTATAAATAATAGTTATATATTGTAATTAGGTCTATGAAGGGAAGTTACAGGGTGCTTTGAAAGATTTTAACAAGGGAACATCATTAAGGTTAGAGGTCAGGTCAGACCTCTGAACAAGTGACATTTAAGCTGACCATTAATGACTATGTCGGAGTGAGGCATGGGGAGGGGCTGTTAGAGAGGTTGGGGAGAGACTGTTCCAACAAGCAGAACATTATTTGCAAAGGCCTTGAGATGGGGATCTGTGAATGAAGTGAAGTGAATGAAAGTCATTGTGGCTGGAGTGTACTGAGCAGGCGAGAGTGGAGTGAGCTGAGACTGAGTCACATCAGGGAAGGACTTGAGAGCCATTATTAGGACTTACGAAAACCTAAGTACAATGAGGAACCAGTGATGTATTTTAAACAGGAGGATTTGAATTGATTTTTTAAATGTTACTGCAGCTAATATTTGGAACTTGTGTTCTTGGGAAACAAGATTGAAAGCAGAAGAAAAGGAAATTCTAGGTAAGAGGTAGCTAGAGCTTGGTTCAGGGTAGTAGCGGAGAGAGAGATGAGGGAAGTGAAAGGATTCGAGTTACACATTGCAGGTAGAGCTGACGTGGTTTGAGGAAGGACTGGCTATAGAGAAATGAGGCAGAGGGGAAGCTTTGAGGATGGCTTTCAGTCTGTTGGATGAACTGGCACTAAAAAAATGACCATAATAGAGGGGTTCATAAGGTGATTAAATAATACAGATGAGAGAACTTCTGATAGTGCCTGGAACAAGGTGGGGTTGGTAATGGGTAGAATGCCAAAGGCCTCAAAGAATGTTCCTTAGTTAAAGTGGTGGAGAAGAGCATTTCTTACAGAAGAGGAGCATGAGGCAAAATATACAGAGACATGAAGGTGCGTGGTATGTTCAGGGAGCAGGGAGGATCCCTTGGAGGAAGCAGGCAAATGAATGTTTGTGTTCCCAACAGAATCTCTTTTTAATGTTTACTGTAGTCCTTTGGGCACAGTAGTATCTTGATTTTTCTTGCGACCTGTCCCTGTCCTTCCTATCATAAAACTATTCAAACTGAATGTGACCATCTCAGACAATACCATTCAACCAACAACTACAGACTCACAAGTTCCTAAACTGAGTAAACATTCAATTCAGTCACTCAGTCATGTCTGACTCTTTGTGACTCCATGGACTGCAGCATGCAAGGTTGCCATGTCCTTCACCAACTCCCAGAGCTTGCTCAAACCCATGTCCATCGAGTTGGTGATGTCATCCAACCATCTTATCCTCTGTTGTCCCCTTCTCCTCCTGTATTCAATCATTCCCAGCATCAGGGTCTTTTCTAAGGAGTCAGTTCTTCACATCAGGTGGCCAAAGTATTGGAGCTTCAGCTCGTCCTTCCAATGAATATTCAGGAATAATTTCCTTTAGGATTGACTGGTTTGATCTCCTTGCGGTTCAAGGGACTCTCAAGAGTCTTCTCCAACACCACAGTTCAGAAGCATCACTTCTTCAGTGCTCAGCTTTCTTTATGGTCCAACTCTCACATCCATACATGAGTACTGGAAAACCACAGCTTTGACTAGGCAGACCCTTGTTGGCAAAGTAATGTCTGCTTTTAATATGCTTTCTAGGTTTGTCATAGCTTTTGATTTTTTTAATCCAGATATGGTTGGTTGACGGTTTAGTCACCAACTTGTGTCTGACTCTTACGACCCTATGGACTATAGCCTGCCATGCTCCTCTGTCCATGGATTTCCCAAAGAAGAATACTGGTCTGGGTTGCCATTTCCTTCTCCAGGGGATCTTCTCAACCCAAGGATTAAACCAGGACCTCCTGCACTGCAAGTGGTCTCCTGCATTGCAGGCAGATTCTTTACCAACTGAGACACCAGGGAAACCCTGCCCAATGACTAAGTGTCACTTTTTAGAATTTGGCAGGAAATGTGAACTTTCTTCTGGAAGTAATACCATGTGCCCATGATAGACTAGTTTAGTTTTTAAGTGAATAGCCAAAATTTCAGGCTCTTTTATTCTCCTGGTACATGAGTAGTAGTAGTTAGGTAGTGTTGTGATGCAGCAAAAGTAGGGGGTGGAGTGGAAGGAAACAACTGAAGTCAGGGTGAGTTGGATACATCACACAACCTTCTTTCTGCTATCAGCATAATGTGTTTACACCACAAATTTGACCCTTCCCCTCAAGTGTTCAAAGCCTTTTGATAGTTCCATTCACCTGTATCAATAGTTTCCAAAATAGTTTCCACTGATACACATGTGGCAAATTACAATCACGGGGTGGCACTATTCTGCAGAGTAAGACCCAGGATCACTGACACTTCTGGGCATGCCAGCTGTATTTCTACCCTTTATCTCACATGCAGGAAAATGTATGGGAATGCAAGAGCCTGAGAGTGACATTATTTTTAAAGGGATAACTTTGATGTGCTTTCATACTGCCCAAGTAAATGTTCACAAATATGGGGAATTTTAAGGTCAATGATTATTGATTTTTGAGAAAAGAAGCTCACTCAAATTTAAGTATATATATACACCAATACTTTGGCCAACTGATGCAAAGAGCCAATGACCATTGGAAAAGACCCTGATAACTGGGAAAGATTGAAGTCAGGAGGAGAAAGGGGTGACAGAGGATGCGATGGTGGGATGGTATCACCAACTCGATGGATATGAGTTTGAGTAAACTCCGGGAGTTGGTGATGGACAGGGATGCCTGGCGTGCTGCAGTCCATGGAGTTGCAAAGAGTCAGACAAGAGGGAGGGACTGAACACCAACAACAGATGTCTTAATTTTATTTAGCTTATTGTGCTTAGCATGACTAGGGGCATTTTTAAGGGACTGAACATCAGGATTGGCAGTAGTGTTACCAAAGTTTTTCATGGCTGTACTCTGGAATATGGGTGCCTATCCCAAGGGTCACTTTTCTAGAGATGACTGAGTTTAAAAAAAAGAGAGCCATGTGCAAATTAATTCTTTCTACTGCAACCTCTACTACTGATAACCACTGATTTATTTCCTTACCATATACTAGGTAGAATGACAAAGATTTACAAACATTATTTAATAATTAAAATAAATACTAGACTCATTGATCATTATCCCCATTTTAACAGGAGAGATAAGTGCAAGTGAGAGTTAAAGAATGCACTCAAATTCAAATCCTTGTTGTATCAGAACTAATATCAGAAAGGAAGGTCTAATTTAAAATTATATGATCTTCATCACTATTCACACTTCATTCCATATTTATAAATATATAAGAAAATTGCTACCCAGGACACATATAGAAGAGACTCTGTATTTCTAATCACCCTGGAGACATCCCTTAGAGAATAGTCATGGGTAACAGGAGCCTCTGAAGGCACTTTTTTTTCCCCCAAGGCATAGGAAGGCAGACAAAAGCCATGGAGAACTTTGCTTTGGCATGCTTTGACAACATTCCACAAACCATGCTCCTTCCTTCCTCTCTTTCATTCTTCCTTCCTCCCTCCCTCCCCTGTTTCCGCCTCAGTCCCTCAGTCCCTTCCCTGCCTCCCTCGAGCACCCTCTTTCCTCTATTCCACCCTCCCCCTGTCTCTCCCTCCCCACTCCTTTCTTCCTCCCTCCCCGCTTCCTTCCTTCTTTGGTCATCCATTCTCCTGTCTTCCTTCACAATTCCCGGTTAGACTGTGATCTAAGCATTCTTAATTATAAGGCATTCTCATCTCTTCATAGGTGCTCCTTACATGTTTTGATTGATGACTGCTCAGTGGTGGAATTACAACCACATCAGCTGAATCACCTTCAACATTAGTGCGGTGACAGATGTTACATACATCTTTTTCCCTCTGCCATTTAGAAGGAGCTTAGCATCTACTCTAGGAGATTACAGTCTCTACGGGGGATCCAGACATGTGGAAAATGGCTCCAACACATGGCAGGGATCAGGATTATAAGTAGGTACAACATATAACGGGAGTGAAAAGAGAATGATTGGGGAGGGGCGGAGAGCTTCATTTAAACGAGATCCTGCAGATGGGGAAGGATTTCAATAAATGAGAATGGGATGGAGTAATCCTGGAGGAGGGCATAGCATGAGCAAAGTGATGGAGGTAGACATATAGGAGTTGTGGTCAGGAAAAGATCCATCATCAGTTGTGGTTTGATCACGGATATAAATATATGCTGCCAGAATATTTTAAGATGAATTATGGGAAAATAGAGGAATGAACTATTTTCTTAAATCGTGGCGAGAAGCTTTTGCTCCACATGAAGTTTTGGCACCATATTTGTTGAAAGGCATTCATTTCCTTTTTTACTTCCATCATCATTTTCATTGTTGTCATAATCACCATTATTAAACTTTATGACTGTGCAGCTTTGTACAAGTTCTCATTCATGGCTTCATTTCATATTTAATACCTCTTCATTGAGTTGATGGCATGGTTTCGGTGGAAAGTAATGAAAACTGCAAATGATGCTGGCTAATACAATAAAAAGGATATGCTGCCGCATGGTATTGTTCAGGCTTTAAGAAGATATACCATGATGGGGCAGGATGGGATTTCTTTTGCTTTCTCTGCTTTGACATCTTTGGGTCCAACTTTATCATAAGGGGTGTTCCCTTTAGGCATCCACACTGTTGCTTTCTGGCTCTTTTGTCTCAGTGTTTCTAGCAGAAGTTTGGATGAACAAGGTTAAGTATTCTGCTGGTCCCTGAATCAATTAGTCTGGTCAAGGGGATGGAATGTGATGAAGAGTGTTTACTGGCTTAGCCTGGGTCCTGTGTTCTAATCCAGAACTGTAGATATTGTCAGCTTCTGAGAAATCATATTCTTCTCCAAATGGGAACTGAGGGTTTTAGGAAGGAAGAAAGGGAGTGGGTGTGGGTGGGATGAATGCTAAAAAGGGGCTTAAAGAATATCCTTTAGAAAAATATAGGTACTTTTATTGCTGTTTTGTATCTGAAGATGGATATTTATAGGCCTGTTAGTTGTGCAAAGATGAAATAGTTCCCCCTTTTTTGGAAGGTTATATACATGGAGAGAAAAAAAAAACTTTTTTGTTATTATATGACTTCAGAAGTGAAAGAATGCTACTATCCCCTCTGGAAAGACAGGGCAGACAAGTGTCTCGTGATCCTGAACTTGTTAGTAAACTCTTGCTGTTGTTCAGTAGCTAAGTAATGTCTGACTCTTCGTGACCCCATGGACTGTAGCATGCCAGGCTCCTCTGTCCTCTACTATCTCCCAGAGTTTGCTCAAATGTCCATTGAGTTGGTGATGCTATCTAACCATCTCATCCTCTGCAGTCCCCTTCTCCTCCTGCCTTCAATTTTTCCCATCATCAGGGTCTTTCCCAGTGAGTCAGCTCTTTGCATCAGGTGGCCAATATATTGGAGCTTCAGCTTTAGCAAGTGTCCTTCCAGTGAATATTCAGCATTGATTCCCTTTAGGATTGACTGGTTTGATCTCCTCGCAGTCCAAGGAATTTTCAAGAGTCTTCTCCAGCTCCTCAGTTTGAAAGCATCAATTCTTCCGTGTTCAGCCTTCTTTATTGAACAAAGTTCTCTTACCTTCTGTTTTCTTCGTGGGGGCAGGGTGGGGAGGAGGGGTGAAAAATGAGAAAATAGTAGCACCTACTTCACAGAGTTATTGAGGGGATGAAATGAGACATTTACTGATCCAGGTGACCAAATGCCTTTCCATTCATTATGCATTTAATTTTTACAATCTCCAGGAAAGTAAGAACATCCAATCTAAGAGAGAAAATTCCTTAGGCTGATGAGTTTCCTCTGGTTATTAGCTACAGGAAACACCAGACCCAACCAAGTCTTGTGATTCCAAGCCACACCCATTCTCTTTCCACTACACTGTTCTGCTATTTGATGAGATCCCCAGCTCTCTGTGTCTTTGCCTTGCCTTTAACAGGATCCTCATTGAGGGGACTACACATGCAAATTATTATTAGCATGAAAACGGGTAATTATTATTTTTTACATTTGCATCATCACAGATAATCTTTTTGTTACACATTCTTTAGCAGTGAATGCCTGAACGAGAGGGCTTTCGGTTCATTCAGATGGTCATTAATTCTAAATAAGAAATTCATTTACTGTCACTCATGTTGCTTAAACAATGCAAAGCAAAGAGTGAGTGCAGAGCAATTTCAGACTGTAAAGGCTGGGAAGGAAGCTGGAAATCACCTAGCCCAACCTTTTAATTTACATATGAGCAAAATGAAGGCCTGAATGGAGAAGGTCATACAATTAATTAGTGGCAGAGCTGGGACTAGCATGCAATTTCTTTACCTCTATGCCAAAGTCTTGCCGTTAAAGCATGAATGCTGATCATCAGAATGCTATTTGGTTAGGAATTCCCTGATTACTTGAAACACATTGAGGGTTTAGGATAGAGACACTTAATGTGCTAAAGGGTCCAAAATGAAAATATATGAAGAATCTTTCACAAATTCCCTTGTGTTGTATTAATTTTAATCTTCATTATTTCTACAAGGCACTTGTAGAGGAGAAAAATAAGTATCTGTATCTACTAAATGGTCTCATTTGAGTCCTGCCAATGTAAAGGTATGAACTAAAAACATTTTACTTTAAAACAGAGCAAATTGCTTATGGTAACCATTGCATAATGAAGGAACACAATGAAGAATTAAGTTCAAATTACTTATCAGGTCTCTTCCATTTTCTAAGTTTTTAAAGTAGAAAATTGCACAGTATAATTACAGTAAGTTAATTTGCATTCATATTACAATTCAATGAGCAATTACATTCTTTTTATTTAAAAAAATATTTTATAAAGTGTGATTTGCATCAGTATGTTTCCAGGAAAGAGTGGCAACTTTTCCCTTTTGAGGTTTTCATACACATTCAACCTTGAAGCTTATATCTTCTGGTATAGAGTTATAGCCTCTTACTGGCTTTTTGGGACAGGAGAGGAGAGAACCATTTGAAGTATGACTGTGGTTTTTGACAAGAACTCTTCAAGGCAGATTTAGAAGGAGAATTTAAAGGTCTTATTGCTCAAGAGTTCTTTCTCCCCTTCACATCCTCCATCTTAAGCTTGAATTTCTCCATCGAATTCTTGCCACGCTATCAGCCAACCTATATTTGATTAACTCCTGTGCTAGGAAATTCTTTGCCTCTGATGACTCCCACATCATCACTGGCCAGTGCTTTCATTTTGTGAAAAATGCTCCATTTTGGCCTAACTATCCTTTTTAATGCACTTTAAAGGATGCTTTTTTTTTTTTTTAAAGGATGCTTTTTAAAAGAAAAAAACACTCATTGCTTTGGCAGGGCTATGCACAACATACAGCACTCTTTTTATGTTGAGAGCAGAACATTTTATTCATGACTTGAAGTATTAGCATGAATATCTGTGTTGGGCCATCGTAATGTTATTGTTCAATTGCTAAGTTGTGTCCGACTCTTTGTGACCTCATAGACTGCAGCACACCAGTGTTCCCTGTCATTCACTATTTCCTGGTTTGTTCAAACTCATGTCCATTGACTCAGTGATGCCATCCAACCATCTCATCCTCTTTCTCCCCCTTCTCCTGCCTTCAGTTTTTTCCAGCATCAGGGGCTTTTCCAAGGAGTCAGTTCTCTTCATCAAGTGGCCAAAGTACTGGAGCTTCAGCTTCAGCAGCACCCTTCCAATGACTATTCAGAGCTGATTTCATTTAGGATTGACTGGTTTGATCTCCTTGCTGTCCAAGGCACTCTTAAGAGTCTTCTGCAGCACCACAGTTTGAAAGCATCAGTTCTTTGGTGCTCAGCCTTCTGTATTGTCCAATTTTCACATCCATACATGACTACTGGAAAACCTAGCTTTGACTATACAGACCTTTGTTGGCAAAGTGATTTCTCTGCTTTTTAACATGCTGTCTAGGTTTGTCATAGCTTTTCTTCCAAGGAACAAATGTCTTTTAATTTCATGGCTGGGGTCACCATCCATAGTGATTTTGGACCCAAAGAAAATAAAATCTGCCACTGTTTCCATTTTTTTCCCCATCTTTTGCCATGAAGTGATGGGATTAGATGCCATGATCTTAGTTTTTTGAATGTTGTTTTAAGTAACATGGTTCCTGTAAAGATATGGAGTCTGACTGGCTGCTCCAGTTTCTCTGTGACTGCTCTTTTTAAAATTGTTTAAATTAAGATAAATAGACATATATTGAAATACATAGATCATTAGAGTAGCTGGATCAGTTTTGAAAAATTTATTTGCCTATGTAAACCAACTCCACATTAAAGATATAGTATATTCCACTATCCCAGAAAGCACCTTTTGACCCTTTCCAGGCAATTTCCTTCCATAGAGGCCTAATTTTTTAAAAAATTTTATAAATGATGGCATTTACTTATTTTTAAAATCAAACCATTGAAAATAATTAAACACTGGATAATTTAGTTTTTTTAAAAATGTTATTGGAGTATAGTTGCTTTACAATGTTGTGTTAGCTTCTACCTTATAGCAAAGTGCATCAGCTATATGTATATGTATATGTATATCCCCTCTCTTTTGGATTTTCTTCCCATTTAGGTCACCACAGAGCACTCAGTAGGGTTCCCTGAGCTATACTGTAGTTTCTCATTAGTTATGCATTTTATACATAGTATCCATAGTGTATATATGTCAATCCCCATCTCCCAACTCATCTTATTCTCCCTTTCCCTGTGGTGTCCATGCATTTATTCTCTAAGTCTGTGTCTCTATTTCTGTTTTGCAAATAAGATCATCTATACCATTTTTCCAGATTCCACATATATGCATTAAAAAACAATATTTGTTTTTCTTATATATCATAATTTTTCTTATCATACATTTATTTTTCCTGTTTTTGATCCTCATATAGATGGAGTAATAATAATGTCCTTTTTGAATCTGGTTTCTTTTATTCAATTCTTTAAAACACATTTATCCATGTTGCTGTACCTATCAATTGTTTATTTTGTTTCTTGCTTAGTAGTGTTCTACCATATGGATAGTCTATAGTTTGTTTATTCATTCTACTGTGAAAAGGGATTTGTGTTGTTTTCAGTTTGAGCTATTATGAAAAAAAAATGCTGCTACAAACTTTCTAGTATATATGTTTGTGTGTGTGTATATACATGTTTTATTTCTCTGGGGTATATAACTATGAGTAGATGCCTACAAGTGCCCAGAGTAGATGTACACTTATTGTTTGGTTTCTAGTCGCTAAGTCCTGTCTAATTCTTGAGACCCCGTGGATTCTAGCCTGCCAGGCTCCTCTATCCATGGGATTTCCCAGACAAGAATACTTGGGTTGCTATTTCCTTCTCCAAGGGATCTTCCCAATCCAAGGCTTTACTCCACGTCTCCTGAATTGGTAGGTGGATATTTCTACCATTTAGCCCCCTGGGAAGCACAGATGTACCCTTAATTTGATTTTTTTTTAAGTGACCAGCAGTTTTTCAAAATTATGATACCATTTCTTATGACTAATGATGTACATCTTTCTGTTCAGTTCAGTCGCTCAGTCATGTCCGACTCTTTGTGACCCCATGGACTGCAGCATATCAGCCTTCCCTGTCCATCACCCATTCCCGGAGCTCAGACTCATGTCCATTGAATCAGTGATGTCATCCAACCATCTCATCTTCTGTTGTCCCCTTCTCCTCCTACATCTTTACATATGCCTATTGGCTATTCAGTTTATCTCAGTCTGTGAAATGTCTGTTCCAGTATTCTGTTCATTTTAACTAGGTTGTTTTTTTTATTATTAAATAAGAATAGTCATATTTTCTGGATTTAAATCCTTTGTCAGATATATGTTTTGTGAATATTTTCTCCAGGTTTATAGTTTACCATTCATTTTCTTAAATGTTGTCTTTTGATCAGCATATATTTTAAACTTCGATGAAGTTCAATTGATTTCTTTTTCATTTATGTTCAGTGATTTTCTGTCCTCTCTAGGAGATCTGTGCATCCCTCCACATCATGATGATGTAATGTAATGTCCTCCTTTAGAACTTTTACCATTTTAGCAATTATATTTTGGCCTATGCATGGTATGAGAAGGGTTTCAAGGTTAATTATTTTCCCCATATGTTTAAACAGTTGTTCATGTTTTAAAGACTTTTCTTTCCTTAACGAGTAACAGTCACACCTTTGTAAAAAAAAAAAAGTCAATTGATGGCCTATATGTTGGTCTATTTCTGATTCTCTATTCTGTTCCACTGATCAATTTATTTATCCTTAATGCCAGTATCATACTATTTTGACTATCGTAGCTTTCTAGTAAGTCTTGAAGTCAGATAGGATAAGCTCTCTAATTTTGCTCTTTATCAGATTATTTTGGTTATTGTAAGTCCCTTTGCATTTCCATATACATTTTAGTATTAGTTCATCAATTTCTTGAAAAAATATGCTGAGATTTCTATTGAAATTGTGCTAAGTTTACAGTTCAACTTGGGGAGAAGTTGACATCAACACTGAGTTTTCTAAACCGTAAACATGCCTCTCCATTTATTTGGGTCACCTGTAATTGTTTTCATCAACATTTTGTAAGTTTTGGTGGAGAAAACTTGCACAACTTTTATTCAATCTACTCCTAAGTATTTTGTGCTGCTGCTGCTGCTGCTAAGTCACTTCAGTCGTGTCCGACTCTGTGCAACCCCATAGACAGCAGCCCACCAGGCTCTGCCGTCCCTGGGATTCTCCAGGCAAGAACACTGGAATGGGTAGCCATTTCCTCCTCCAATGCATGAAAGTGAAAAGTGAAAGTGAAGTCACTCAGTTGTGTCCAACTCTGTGCAATCCCATGGACTGCAGCTCCTCCTCTGTCCATGGGATTTTCCAGCAAGAGTACTGGAGTCAGGTGCTATTGCCTTGAGGTGCTGTCATAGATGGCATCTACTTGTTTTCATTTTCCAGCTGTCTGACTGACTATAACTTTGGATAAGGTATTTATCCTCTCTGAATTTATTTCTGACCTATAAAATGTGAGTTCATGTTCTTCTTAGAAGAAAGTCAGATGTAAATATGCACAAATAATTTTTAGGGGTTTGTTTTATTATTATATTAAAAATGATAACTTAGAAAGCTCATAATGCAGTTCTTGGTATATCAGAAATTTTTCTTTTGCTCAAAAGTGAAAAACAAACAAACAGACAAACAAAAAACAACTCAAACTGACCTAAGTAATAGAGGGAATATTTTGGCTCACATAACTGAAAAATCTGGAGGGGGATCTGGTAGTTGGGCTGAGGCATGACTAAACCAAAGCCCTTCAACAATGCCCTCATAAATCTCTATTTTCCCATCTTTTAGTCCTATATTCTTCTCGTGTAGTTCATTCTCCAAAGGCTTCTCTTATGGAATGGGTTTCTGCAGCTACAGACTTTCCAGTGTCCAGTCCAACAGTAGAGAGAAAACATTCTTCCTAGTTGCTCTCTCACGAGTAAACACGTCACCCATTTGACCATCCCTGAACTGTGGCCAAGAAATGTGTGGCACCTGTCCATCCCTCGAGCTATGGGTAGAGTCAGCTCTCGTATAACTAAATAGAAAAAAATATATTATTGGGTAGGGGAATAGTCTCCCAGGAGAAGAAAGAGGAATGGCCCCAAAGAATATTATTTGGGCCCAAAGAATAAATATTTGTCACATCTTTAACACAGTAGCCACAAAATACATGGCAGCTGTATCAGATGGTGGGCATATTCTTCTCT
The DNA here is from genome assembly GCA_917880005.1 of Nanger dama. NCBI lineage: Eukaryota > Metazoa > Chordata > Mammalia > Artiodactyla > Bovidae > Nanger > Nanger dama. The sequence continues at coordinate 4,797,701 of CAKJTW010000031.1, read as the reverse complement.
GCCTCTGATACTCTCTAGGCATCAGAGACTCAATCATCTTTCTGATAGCACTCAGTCTACTTCTGTTTTCAAGCACTAATATTACCTTAAGCTTTACTTTGTGAGTGAAAAAATTGGGGGTTTATATTGGAACTTAAGAGCCTTTCGACAATCACTTTAGCTCTCCTTGTTGTTTCTACTGTGCATTTAGCTAAAAAGAGCAGATTGGTGGCATAAATACAATTGCAGTGTTGCTACTCTTCTCCACCCCTCCTTGGAAAAATAAAAGGAGTGCTATTTATAGTGACTGCAAACCAAAGTCAAGTTTAGTAATATTGCCGCACAACCTTTCCCTGGAATCAAGCAAGGCTAGTATCGTGAAAGAAGGGAACTCTTATTTTGATGAAGTCATACAGCAAATTTTTTTTTCATTGGTTTTGAATGTTTTACTTGTATGTCCAGAACATACAAGAACAGTATCTGAAGTATGGTTAATGAAAGATTTTACAAAATACTTTCTTTTCTGCTTAAAAACAAAACAAAACAAAACCTGGACCTCTTTACTTTTACACTAAATTTCAAAGTCCTGAACATGGCAAACGAGACCCTCTGCAGTCTATGTTGCTCCTCTGGAGTCCACTATACGTGTGTGTGTGTTTGTGTGTGTGTGTGTGTGTGTGCGTGTGCGTGTGCATGTGTGCTTACTCTTCACAACCCTGTGGACTCTTCCTCCCCCGAGGCTCTTCTGTCCATGAAATTTTCCAGGCAAGAATACTGGAGTGGGTTGCCTTTTCCTACTCCAGGGCATCTTCCCAACATAGGGATCAAACTCAGGTCTTGCTTCTCCTGCATTGGCAGACAAATTCTTTACTATGACCACCACCTGGGAAGCCCCAGAGTCAACTGTAGCCACAACCAGAGAACAATCTCTGCTGTGATTTTGTATATTCTCTTTTCTTTGTCTGAAATACCTTTCCTTGCTTCACATGATTATTCAGTTTTGTTTCAAGATGGTATCACTTCCTTCATGAAAGCTTAGCATCCTTCTCTGGGGTAAATGCCCAGATTGGATGCTCATCGAGCATCCCATACTTAGCACTGTCACTGTGTAGCATTTATTGTGATGCAGTACAATGATGCGTTTCTTTCATGAACCTATAAGTTGTTGAACAGCAATTTTTTCTTTTTGTTTTCTTTCCCAGCCAATGCCCAATAGTGTGCCTAGTATAAAATAAGCAATCAGTAAATATTTTTTGAAAAAATGACTAAAATCTGAGTGTGAACGTAAGTTTAAATGAAAAGGATGAGAAGCTTATATACCTTTGGTATTAAGCTTTGAAAATTTTGTGCATTCTGTGTATTAGCATACTTTGAACACATAATATTTCTAATAAGCTGAGTAGAAGTGCTCCTACTGAATGTTATTCAGAATTTTATTAATTTGAGAGTTTTATGTGTAGAGAAATATTAGCATATTCCTGGCATATGTAAGCACTACAAACTATTTAATAAACAGTGGCCATGGAATAATTTGTGTTTCAAACTCTCAGAGCTTACAGCACAAATTCATTTTATTATACTTCATCCAATGAGAGGTAAATTTGAAATGATTGTAGGAATAAACAGAATTTTAAATAATGTATAATACACAAAATGAACTACTTTTTATCCCTTTCTTTGGAGGAGTGATTATTGCTGACTGGATTTATTATTTCTGACATTTGATTTTGCCTTCAATTGCAGATCAGTCTCAAACAGTACTTATATAGGCTGCCCCTCTGGGTGTCTGATGAATCATGTGCATAGGGATGAATTATGTGAAGTTCAATAGAACTCTTTTCTGTCCATCTGCATGCTACTTATGCCCATGTTTTTTATTCAGTTGACTCAGGGCTCTGTAAAGGCAGGATATGTTTCTGATTTATCATCATTATTTCCAATGCCTCCCACAATGCCTGATATATAACATGGACTCTATAAACGTTAGTTGATTTAAAGTGAACTATTTTGGAATTGTTCTGGAATGAGAATCGATGTTTACTGACTGACTTATTCAGTGCTAGCCATGTTCAATATATTTTTTCCATTTAAAGCTTGCACAATGTCCTGAAGCAGGTATCACTACTGTAGAACTGAGAATTTTGAAGCTCAGAGAGGTAAGTAACTTATCAAAGATGACTCAGGATACAGTACACACAAGAGGAGTCCTTCACTACCTGGACTGTCATGAAGGTTAAATGCGTTAATGAATGGAGAGCACCCAGAATGCCGCCTGGAATCCTGGAATATAATAAGCAATGCATACAACTTTGAAGAAAGCAATGGCACCCCACTCCAGTACTTTTGCCTGGAAAATCCCATGGACGGAGGAGCCTGGTGGGCTGCAGTCCATGGGATTGCGAAGAGTCGAACATGACTGAGCGACTTCACTTTCACTTTTCACTCTCATGCTTTGGAGAAGGAAATAGCAACCTACTCCAGTATTCTTGCCTGGAGAATCCCAGGGACAGAAGAGCCTGGTAGGCTGCCATATCTGGGGTCGCACAGAGTCAGACACGACTGAAGTTACTTAGCAGCAGCAGCAGCAGCATACATCTTTGCTGTTTTTACAGCTTTGCTATTTATCAGGGTAGATGATAAAAGAATGTTTTTTTCATGCCACACATAATACAAACTATATTGTTATTTAAAAGAGAATTAAAGAAATACCCTAATATTTATGTGAGTTGTTTCTTGACACGTTTGCCATAAAAACTTAAAATGGTACTTTAAGATGTGATTTGGTTTCACCTTGAAGACTCTTAGGTGTTTGGTGGACAGCTTGTTTGCCATTAGAATCTGTATAACTTTCCTTCAGCCTGGAGCTGGGAACAGCTGTAGCTTGTTGCCCCTATTAGATTTAAAAGGAATTTTCTGAGTTTCCCTGGTAGACATTTTCCACAGCTGAAAAGAGGTTTTACAAGGGTGCCTTCCATTTTTATCACTCCACCACTCAGTGTCAGGTATTATCCTCAAAGTCTGTAATCATAACCTCATTTGAACATAGAACAAGAAGGAAGAGGGGTGAAGTCCACAGTTCTCAAAGGCAAGGCCTTAAAATGTATGTAAATAGTTTTGATGTTTCACAGCTATCTCAAGCATTGAGAAACTTCAGTGGTTTTGGGGAGAGTCGGTGAAGTTAAACCTATGTTCACTCACCTAAGGTTTGACCTTTGTCCCAGTTGTTTGAAGTGCATGTTGGTTTTCTACACCCACTTTCCCTATTTCAATGAGATCTTGGGAAATTTGTCAATGTCCCCTGGTTTTCTTTGTATTGAATTCAGACTCTGGAGGTCTGTCTTTATGGAAGAGAAAACTGAAGTGTTTTATTAATAGAGTGGTCTGGTGAGCCTGAACTTCCTATTGATGTATCTTAAGTGTTCTGTAATAATTCCTGCCACTTTCTAGAAGTTTAGAGAAGTTGGAGAGACTTGAGCCACGTTCTCTGGGCCCCACCATTAGGCTGGCTGGTCATACCCAGAAGTAAACAGAGGGAATTATATCCACCATCCACGGATGGGACCTCCCTCCCACCTTGTTGGAAGTTCTCTTCAACCAACTTTTCTCCCAAGATTGCATCCTGCCAGTGACCTCACACTTTTTCCTGTCTCCATGTAAATTGCTATCTTTTCAGGAGGTGCATGACAGCCTCTGTTTGCTGGGGCCTCCATTTGTACAGAAGCTGTTATTATGGAATAAGTTTAATGGGTCGTGAATTTTGTGGAGGCAGGGAGGGTCTCTCGATGACTTTGTATGTACCAGCCATGGACCTACTGGCTCTGCAAGGAGTGCATTAGGCTAAATATTTTTAGCCCATTGACTCTGGAAGTAATAACCCTAAATGCTTCATTAAATTTTCATGGGTGAGTGATGGAAACCATGGAAAGGGGGGATGCAAAACCCAAATCGGCCACACTGGCTTCATTATTACCCAGCTGGAGGACAGGAGTGTGGCCCTTAAAAAGAGTAAAGATAAACTTTTAAAGGAACTGTGGCGGTATCTTATTTTCCTTCCCTGCTCCAACAGCGCAGGACTGGACTCGATTTTTTTTTCCCCCTTTCACACCTGGCATTCAGGACTCTGAAGATGGGTGTGCAAACAGGCATTCACTGGAATTAAATCCAGTCTCAGGGTTGAAGAATTTATTTCTGACGGACACACTATTTTCTGCAGTTTGGCGGATCTGGGTAAGCTAGGGCCAGAAATTAGGGAGCCACTGATTACATCCTGCCTGGGCCTTCCCCTGTGCATGTTCTGATCTGGGGATTGTTTACCCCAGAGCATTCCGAGAACCAGAGTTGCATGGAAGAAGGCAGGGGAAGCACTGGGTGTTAACTGGGCCCTGAGTCCCTCCCTGGGACTCACGAAAGAGTGACAGATGCATGCCTCCTCCCTCTCCCTCGCCCAACTTTGCTGGGAAGCCTCAGTGAAGACAGGGGCGCACAAACGAGGTTGGCCGCGAAGAACTAGCGCCCCCTCCTGCGCAGGGGAGTTGGGGCCACCACGCCCGCCCCGGTCCTGCCCTGTAGTTTTTGAGCACTGGCGCTCTTTTCAATTTGGGTCTGCGCAGGTTTAGAGGCCTGGGAGGATAAGAGTCGACTAGAGAAAATGAGGGCGGCCAGGCGGAGGCGGCCGGTGGCGATGGTGAGTAGCAAAACCAGTGGATACTTTGTGGAAAAACCCGAGTCTAGTGGCTTTTACCCTATCTCGCCCTCACTCCCCTTCTCCGCCCACGTAGCCGGGGCGGGGACCCAGCGCTCTGGGCTCAGCTCTCCCCCTTCTACGCCGGGATGGGGAGTGAGCGCCAGGGCTCCAGAGGCTCGACTGCGAATCGCGGCGCCCCCGCTCGCTCGCTCTTCCTCCTCCTCGTCACCACCTCGACTCCGCTCAGCTTTCGGAGCGCGCTCGGGCGGCGCACAGAACACCCGGGAGGGAGCGGGAGCCGGAGCCCGTGAGGCCGGGGCGCGCGGCGGGCACGCAGGTGAGCGGCGCCTGGCGGGCGCGGGGCCGGCGGGGCGGGGGCGCGGGAGGAGGCGGGTCTGCGCGCGGGGCGGTCTCCTCCCCCTGCTCTGACGCGGGGCCCGTGGCTCCCCGGGAGGATGGACCCAGCTCGGCGCTCGCCCGGGCTTCCCCGGGCTGGAGAGCGCGCCTGAGTGCCGCCGCCCGCCGGGCATGGGGAGCCGCTTCCTGGGCGGCTGCGGCTGCGGAGGAGGATGCTTTCGGCGAGCAGAGGTGAGGCACAGCGGGAGGCTCGCGGCCGCCGCGGAGTTGAGCACCGAGAGGTGTCAGGCGGGGACGCGGCGCCTGGATGCCCGGGAGGCTCTTCCGGGGCTCCCGGGCGCGGAGGAGGGCTCCAGGGGCGCCCGTCTCGGGAGTTTAGCTAGAAGTGCGGAGGGGATAGAGACTGCAGTTTTCTTCCCCCCTTCCTCCACTTGCTGGGGGTTGGGGGAAAGAGCGACTCTGCTCCTTCCTCCTGGCTCTCCCCTTACCATCCCCAGTGTCACTTCTGACCACGCTCAGTTCTCTTTCCAGTCTTGCTCATCTAATGCACTTGTGTCTCTACTGGGTCCCTTGCACCCTCCTCCCTCCTGTCCCCGGCTCCAGTCATCCACGAGCCTTCCTTCTCCCCGTTCCAAAACCTAGCCGGTACTTCCCAGCCCTTCCCCAGCCGCTGTGCCTGCGACCCCAGGTCCGACCCTCTTCCATGCTCAGCCAAACCCGGTTTTCACTTCCCTACTCTTTGGCTGCGCTGCGGTTCCGCTACGACCTGTGGAAAAACCAGATCTATCCCAGCAACCCCTACCCTTTCGCAGACACCTTCGGAGCTGTACCCCGCGTCTCCTCGGAACCCATCTCTTTCCGAGTCCTCCATAGATTCGGTTCTTTGCTGCCGCCCTCTCTGTTCCACTCCCCAGCCCCCCCGCCTCCTCTCTCTCCCCGACTCGCCCCTCTTCTCTCTGCTCCAGACTCGACGCTCTGTTTCGGCCGCAGAGCTCAGCCTACCCTCGCCCCACCCCCTCATCGGGTAAACTTTAAAATCTGCGTGGTTTGGTTCATAAAGGAGCCCTGAAAGGAGAGCTCAACCGCCAGGATAGCCTGGAGTCAGGGAGTCTAGAATGGGGGAGGTTGAGTCTTGGCGTCGTCGGAAAGGACCTGAAGGCTGAGTATCCTAAGTCAATTTCAAAACACTGGTAGCTGCAGCCGGGACTCTCCGCCCCACGCTGGCTAGTCCCGCGAAGTATTATTGTGACCCCTGGTGGGAGGGCGCGTGTATTCTGTGCACTTTTTAAAGCACTTAAAAAAATATATAAGTACTGGTGGACAGGACGAGGTGGGCACCGGGGAACGTTGCCTGAGGTTGATGCCACTTTGCTCCTGCCTTGCTCCCTGCCGGACCCGATGTTTCACTCCACGTAAACTACCCTCCCTCCACCCCCAACGGCAGCACACAAGTCCTCATTGTTGGGGGTCTGCCTGGGCACTTCCGCCTGGGCTGAGAGAATCTGGAGGAATGGGGTGGGGGTGGGGAGGCGCGGGGCGCCAGGCGACCGTGGTCTGGATTTCGGTGGCGGCGGCGGGTGGAGTGAAGAGCGCCGCTGCGCGGGCTTCCCAGCTCTCGGGCGCGGGTCTCGGCGGGTGGGGTGTGCGCCCGCGTGGGTCGGCGTCTGCTTGTGCGTTTGGAGGCTGGGACACACCTGGGCTTTTAGTTCGTTTAGAAAGAAGAGCGAGTGGAGAGGCTGTGGAAGTGAGTGCGTGTTTCGCTGCCCGGAGCTGGGCTGACGGGCGAGTCCTCCGAGAAGGATGCTATGATGCAGCTCCTAACGGGGCGGCGGCGGCTGGAGCAAGGCTCCACTGCTATCGGTTCTTACTCCCTCCTGCTCCCCTCCCGCTGGCCCGTTCAACGCACTTTCAAAATGTTGATGATTTTGAATAAAGGCCTTGTGGGGGTTCTACTGAAACTTTATCACACTTAACATGTTTTCGACTAATCATATAAATTAAAGGTGGCTTGCGTTCAGAACCCCCTAATTATCCAGTTCACGTTCGTACGTTTATGTGCCAATTATAGGTCTTCGGGAAATCCATAGAATTATAAACCATCCCCACCCCCTGAATTAGCACTCATTGTTTTTATTATCTCAACGATGAGTGATTCTGGATAGAACCCTGAATTGCACAGGCAAGATAAAGGAGGAGGGGAGGTGGAGAGGTTGAACGGAAAAGGGAAGCTTCGCAGCTTCTCCCCAACCCTCCCTATCCCCCATCTCCTTCAACCCCTATCCCGACAAGGCTTGGTGACAATTCTGGAATCTGAAAGGGATCAAAGATTTTCTTGATTCCCCATTGAGAAAAGAGATCTAATCAAAGCTGTATAAAAAAGTCAACTTCTAAGCAATCAGAATTTGTCTGCTGATGTCCTTGATTGAAACCCCAGCATTCATGAATGGAGTATTGAAGAACTCGCAGAAATGGCTTTTGAAGCGCTATTGTTCTTTTCCATACACAGAGGCCCTCTTAAAGGTTTAGGAAGTTCAAAATGCGGTGATTTGAAAGACAGACATTGTAACTATTTGGCTACGCTGGGAGGATCTGATCTGCAGGGACTGGAGAAGAGGCCGAGTTGGGGAGTACAAACGCGTTGTTACCATCTTCTTGGGAAGCGCCGGCTATCAAGTGGGGATTTAGTTCTTTCTACACATCAAGCTGACAATTAGATATCTTCCTAAAGCAGATTTAGAAGATGATTTTAGTGATTTTAGTTTTCTCTTTTGGGTGGTGGTTTACTTAAGGTCTAAATAGGCATATCTGGAACATTTAATCATGTTCATTGTATTCAACAATAAAATCTGAATAAAAATTACTTATTGTTGATGAAGCTCATCTCACAAGCTGTTTCACAGTATGTTTCATTTGCAAGACAGATCATTGTGTGAGGCTGCAGGGAAGAGATGCTATCACTTATTGTTCATTTTCTCCCAAAGCCAGAGAGGAATCCACTGCTTCTGCTCCCCTCTGCCCTCTTAAGACGTGTTTCTTAAATGGTGGGTGTCTGGATTCGTCCCTGATAGCACCCTCTTAAAAATTACCTTTGGTGAATTTCTGGTGTCCGGAGCTACCCTGCAGGCAGGGGAAGAATCTTAACTGAGGCTGTATTATTTTTGATAATTCACTTAAGTCAAACATTTTGTTTTTGCTGGGGTTTAATCCTTCTCTCAAGCTGATAAAGCTAACAAAGCAAGAAAATCACAGTTTATATCTTTTGAATGGCACTTTACAAAATTGCATAAATTGAAGGCAGTTGTCAGGAACTTTAAGTGTTATTCAGGGCTAACAAAAAATGTTCACTGGTTGAGTTAAGTGATTGAGGATGAATCACTTGACCTCTCAGAAGCTCAGTTTCATCATTTGTACAACAGGGACAATATTCTCTACTTCGTAGGCCTGCGAGCAATTCTGTGGGAAAAAGTGTCTCAAGGGCGCTTTAGCATGTAGCAGGACTTCAGGAGAATGGTAACTTTTAATAATAGTATGGAATTCTGCTAAGGAGAGAGGATGATATTTGGAACTGAAAGGGCAGGATGGAATCCAGGTACTGGATTGGCAAATCACTTCTTTAATAAAAACAGGAATAATTAACCTTTGTGGAGATTTTACTGAGAACCAGATACTGTCTTAAGCATTTGGCATTCATTTATTTAATCCTTCACTAACCTTAGGAAGCAAATATTCGTATTTGATTGATACTGAAAGTGATAATTCAGAGACTGGGTACAGAGAGTGTTGGTAACTGGCCTGAGGTCACACAGCAACTAATACAATTTAAATTCAAGCATTCAGTCCTGACTGTGTCATGTTATTTCTGAGTGTGGAGGTGATCTCAGCTCTTTCCCAAGGAGGCTGTCCCATTTGGGAATAATGGAAAAGGTGACAATATACAGCCTTGATGTACACCTTTTCCTATTTGGAACCAGTCTGTTGTTCTATGTCCAGTTCTAACTGCTGCTCCCTGACCTGCATATAGGTTTCTCAAGAGGCAGGTTAGGTGGTCTGGGATTCCCATCTCTTTCAGAATTTTCCACAGTTTATTATAATCCACACAGTCAAAGGCGTGGGCATAGTCAATAAAGCACAAATAGATGTTTTTCTGGAACTCTCTTGCTTTTTCAATGATCCAGCAGATGTGGGCAATTTGATCTCTGGTTCCTCTGCCTTTTCTAAAATCAGCTTGAACATCAGGAAGTTCACGGTTCACGTATTTCTGAAGCCTGACTTGGAGAATTTTGATCATTACTTTACTAGCATGTGAGATGAGTGCAATTGTGCGGTAGTTTGAGCATTCTTTGGCATTGCCTTTCTTTGGGATTGGAATGAAAACTGACCTTTTCCAGCCCTGTGGCCACTGCTGAGTTTTCCAAATTTGTTGGCATATTGAGTGCAGCACTTTTATAGCATCATCTCTGAGGATTTGAAATAGCTCAACTAGAATGCCATCACCTCCCACTAGCTTTGTTTGTAGTGATGCTTTCTAAGGCCCATTGGACTTCACATTCCAAGATGTCTGGCTCTAGATGAGTGATCACATCATCATGATTATCTGGGTCGGGAAGATCTTTTTGTGCAGTTCTTCTTTGTATTTCTGCCACCTCTTCTTAATATCTTCTGCTTCTGTTAGGTCCATACTATATCTGTCCTTTATCAAGCCCATCTTTGCATGAAATGTTCCCTTGGTATCTCTAGTTTTCTTGAAGAGATCTCTAGTCTTTCCTGTTCTGTTGTTTTCCTCTATTTCTTTGCACTGATCACTGAAGAAGGCTTTCTTATCTCTTCTTGCTATTCTTTGGAACTCTGCATTCAGACTCTTATATCCTTCCTTTCTCCTTTGCTTTTCGTTTCTCTTCTTTTCACAGCTGTTTGTAGGGCCTCCTCAGACAGCCATTTTGCTTTTTGCATTTCTTTTCCATAGGGATGGTCTTGATCCCTGTCTCCTGTACAATGTCATGAACATAGTTCATAGTTCATCAGGCACTCTATCTATCCTATATGCAGGTCAGGAAGCAACAGTTAGAACTGGACATGGAACAACAGACTGGTTCCAAATAGGAAAAGAGGTACGTCAAGGCTGTATATTGTCACACTGCTTATTTAACTTCTATGCAGAGTACATCATGAGAAATGCTGGGCTGGAAGAAGCACAAGCTGGAATCAAGATTGCTGGGAGAAATACCAATAATCTCAGATATGCAGATGACACCACCCTTATGGCAGAAAGTGAAGAGGAACTAAAAAGCCTCTTGATGGAAGTGAAAGAGGAGAGTGAAAAAGTTGGCTTAAAGCTCAACATTCAGAAAACGAAGATCATGGCATCTGGTCCCATTGCTTCATGGGAAATAGATGAGAAAATAGTGGAAACAGTGTCAGACTTTATTTTTTGGGCTCCAAAATCACTGCAGATGGTGACTGCAGCCATGAAATTAAAAGACGCTTACTCCTTGGAAGAAAAGTTATGACCAAGCTAGATAGCATATTCAAAAGCAGAGACATTACTTTGCTGACTAAGGTCTGTCTTCAAGGCTATGGTTTTTCCAGTGGTCATGTATGGACGTGAGAGTTGGACTGTGAAGAAAGCTGAGTGCTGAAGAATTGATGCCTTTGAACTGTGTTGTTGGAGAAGACTCTTGAGAGTCCCTTGGACTGCAAGGAGATCCAACCAGTCCATTCTGAAGGAGATCAGCCCTGGAATTTCTTTGGAAGGAATGATGCTAAAGCTGAAACTGTAGTACTTTGGCCACCTGATGGGAAGAGTTGACTCATTGGAAAAGACCCTGATGCTGGAGGGATTGGGAGCAGGAGGAGAATGGGACAACCAAGGATGAGATGGCTGGATGGCATCACCGACTCGATGGACATGAGACTGAATGAACTCTGGGAGTTGGTGATGGACAGGGAGGCCTGGCGTGCTGCGATTCATGGGGTCGCAAAGAGTCGGACACGACTGAGCAACTGAACTGAACTGAACTGAGTGGAAAAGGTGGCTCTTCAGTAGGCACAGTGGTAAAAATTCACTTGCCAGTGCGGGAGACGCAAGAAATTCGGGTTCAATCCCTGGATTTGGAAGATTCCTTGGAGTAGGAAATGGTAACCCACTCCAGCATTCTTGCCTGGAAGTTTCCATGGACATAGGAACCTGGTGGGCTGCAGTCCATGGGGCCGCAAAGAATGGATACTACTGAGTACAGCACAGTTAGTGTTCAGTTCTGTTCAGTCTGACCACAGGAAAAACCATAGCCTTGACTAGACGGACCTTAGTTGGCAAAGTAATGTCTCTGCTTTTGAATATGCTGCCTAGCTTGGTCATAACTTTTCTTCCAAGGAGTAAGCGTCTTTTAATTTCATGGCTCCAATCACCATCTGCAGTGATTTTGGAGCCCAAAAGAATAAAGTCTGACACTGTTTCCACTGTTGCCCCATCTATTTCCCATGAAGTGATGGGACTAGATGCCATGATCTTCGTTTTCTGAATGTTGAGCTTTAAGCCAACTTTTTCGCTTTCCTCTTTCACTTCCATCAAGAGGCTTTTTAGTTCCTCTTCATTTTCTGCCATAAGGGTGGTGTCATCTGCATATCTGAGGTTACTGATATTTCTCCTTGCAATCTTGATTCCAACTTGTGCTTTTGCCAGCCCAGCATTTCTCATGATATACTCTGCATATAAGTTAAAGAAGCAGGGTGACAATATACAGCCTTGACATACTCCTTTTCTGAGTTGGAACCAGTCTGTTGTTCCATGTCCAGTTCTAACTGTTGCTTCCTGACATTCATGCACATTTCTCAAGAGGCAGGTTAGGTGGTCTGGGATTCCTATCTCTTTCAGAATTTTCCACAGTTTATTGTGATCCACATAGTCAAAGGTGTGGGCATAGTCAATAAAGCAGAAATAGATATTTTTTGGAACTCTCTTGCTTTTTCAATGATCCAGCAGATGTGGGCAATTTGATCTCTGGTTCCTCTGCCTTTTCTAAAATCAGCTTTAACATCAGGGAGTTCACGGTTCATGTATTGCTGAAGCCTGGCTTGGAGAATTTTGAGCTTTACTTTACTAGCATGTGAGATGAGTGAAATTGTGCGGTAGTTTGAGCATTCTTTGGCATTGCCTTTCTTTGGGATTGGAATGAAAACTGACCTTTTCCAGTCCTGTGGCCACTGCTGAGTTTTCCAAATTTGTTGGCATATTGAGTGCAGCACTTTTATAGCATCATCTTTCAGGATTTGAAACAGCTCAACTGGAATTCCATCATCTCCACTAGCTTTGTTCATAATGATGCTTTCTAAACAGTTAGTTTTAATGAAATAGTTAGACTTCCTGTAGGAGCAAACTACAGGGTGTTTTTCTGCTGCCAGTGGGGCATTAGGCTGATGGTGTACATTTTAAACACTTGTGACATTGTGATAAGTATTGGTTCACATACGTCTACTGGGTTAGCATATTCAGTAACTGAGTGTGCAGAGATTGCATTAGTGCTGTTGTTGGTTACCAGAGGAGGTAAGCAGAGATTCTCAAAATTAAGAGAAGGTATAACAGATGGTTAGAACTCTGGACTTAGGTGCTAGGTTCAGACGTTAGTTCCCTTAGCCCTGCTGCTGTGTGGCTTCGACCAGCTTTTCAAACTTCTCTATGCTTCAGTTACCTTTATAATAAGATAACTACCTGCCACATAAGATTGTTGTGAGAATTATAGGATTTATAATACTAGATGGTTAGAACAGTACCCAGTGGGTGATGTTATTTAACTGTTAATATTATCATTCAGAGGAAAGAAAAATTCTTGCTCTTGATAATGAAAAGCTTTCTGTTTGTCACTGATATTCTAAGACTTAAATATCCTTAGAGTATCTGGACTCTTTTTTTTCCTTGCAAACTAGAGGTAGAGAGGAAGAGCTGTATTTAAGGATTTTAGGCAAAGGTTTTGTTCTGTGTAGCTTGTTGGAAATGTTTTCTCATACATTTTCCCTTTTTATGAAGGGTTGGTTAGATTTTCATAAAGCAAAATACTCCCAGTTTATTGCACTTTTCAGCAGTTTTCTTTAAAAACAACAACAATCTTATTTTGAGGATAATTACATTACAGTATTGTGGTGGTTTTCCCCATACCTCAGTGTGAATCAGTCATAGGCATACTGGTGTCCCCTTCATTCTGAATCCCTCCCCACCCCCAGCAGGTTGTCAGAGAGCACCAGCTCCGGGTGCCCTGTTTCATATGCCAAACTTATACTGGTTATCTGTTTTACATATGGTAGTGTATATATTTCAGTACTGTTCTCTCAATCATCCAACCCTCTTCTTTGCCCACTGAGTCCAAAAGTCTCTTCTTTATATCTGTGTCTCCTTTGCTCCCTGCACATAGGATCGTCGGTTTCATCAGTCTAGATTTCATATATATGTGTGTTAATATACGGTATTTGTTTTTTCTTTCTGACTTACTACACTCTCTGTAATAGCCTTTGGGATCATCCATCTCATTAGAACTGACTCAAATCTGCTCCTTTTTATAGCTGAGTGATCCTGCACTGTGTGTACACACCACAACTGCCTTACCCATTCATCCATCGATGGACATCTAGGTGGCTTCCATGTCCAAGTCAGCAGTTATTTTCAAGGAAATAAAACAACTGGATAGATTGAATTCTTAGTCAGTTCTTCGCAGTGTACAGATTGGAAACCAGTTCAGACTTGGGGTGATATAAAACTGCATAGCTGAGAGGCACTGTCGGAACCCAGAATGCTTTGTTTAGTGCTCCTTCTTCTCGACCAGACTGTCTCCTATACCAGGATAGAGTTGTTGCCTGAAATACAGACAGAGCTGAAGCAGAAAGAGAAGGCAAATGGGTGGGTATTATCAACGAAGAGCAGAAACCAGCCAGATGTTCTGTACTGAAAAAATGTGTCCAGTAAGAAAAAGAAAATCCCTCCTCTGGGGTTATATCCATGAAAAACTAGCACAGAACTCAATCTGTGAGATGTGTATCTGGACTTAGTTTGAAGAGCAAATGATCAGGTTTCTTTCACTGTGAGATGCTCTTTGTATTTTTGTTTCATTGAGTCCTTAGATAATGGGGAGACTTTGATTTGGGAATCGTAAAACTCCTCTGGCTTCTATTTCATGAAGTATGCAACATATTCTATTGGAAAGAAATTGCCATCTTTGCTTTTATTATTATTATTTTATTTTAACTTGACATATAACTGATCTCTAATCCCAGTGAGGGATTCTTATAGAGAACAGGCAATAGAAATAAAATGGTACTGAACTGAAGAACTCACAGCTTATAATGGTAAAAGTTTGTGGTAGTAAAGATGGCTTGTTTGGCTTAGGGGATAAAGTTAGAGGAGGTAATGTGGCAGACAGATATGATGTTCAGAGTGGAATCCAAGTCAGCTGTGTTGACCTCCTAGAGTGAATCTTGGGAAATTACCAATGATTTGCATCGCTGTGAGCCTCATTCTAATTTCTGACTTCTCTGTTGGTCTGTTTCTCAATTTGATCTATCCATTCACCTACTCTACATCAGTGAAGCATCTTTTTCTTTTCCTTTGATTCTCTTTATGTTTATCCCAGTCTTTGTCTCCTTTTCATTCTTTATGTTTATTTGTTCCTGTTCTTGTTAGTGTCATAATCAACTATAACAGCTGAAAATGATAAATATGCATGAGGAGTATTTGGGAAATTGAGGCCATTCAGGTCCTGATATGGACGTCACCCTTCTGTCCATTCAACACATCTTACTAATACCTACTTGGTACCTGGCTTTGGCTGAGTGTTAGACACTGTGGACAGTTCCACGATCCAAAGATGCAGTCTCTGCCATCTGGGGACCTAGCCTCACACATGCATCAGTAGCTGATACAGCATGAGATGTGGTGCAGAGAATATCCGTACAGCAGCACTGGAAGCTTGCAGAGGAGAAACTATTTCTACCTGGAGAAAGGAAAGGATAGTTAAGGCTTCACAGAAGGGGGAATTTCATTTCAGCAGGAAGCTGAAGGTTGACCAGGAATTTCTGAGGAGTTGAAGGCATTCCAGGTTGGAAAGAACTAAATGGGCAAAGACAGGAGGGCAGGAAGCTTCGTCACTGGTTTGGGGATAGGCATCCTGCTGAGAGTGGTTCTGATGCAACATATGTAGCAGATGGATCGTTCTATAGAGCATTTTCCAAACCTGGTTCTGGGGACTGTCTACCAGGATGGTGATGAGTATTTCAAATAAAAGTGTTTACAGGGAAAAACAGCCCATGCTCAAAAACATTTGGAAAGCACTGAATTCTATACTGTATTCTTAGTAAGACACAGTATTTACTGACATAGTAAAGCTTCAGAGATTCCCTACAGTAAAGAAACTCAGGTACTTCATTAAGAATTTTCCAGACTTATTTGCTTTAGAATCTTTGATTTCCAGGAGCCTCTCTCAGTGTCTCATGAGATAGATTGTAGAAAAGATTTGTGGCTAAGCACGTATGATATTTAAGCAGGACAATTAATTTGATCGAGGAAGTAAAGTTTTGTTTGAAATATAGTATATTTAAGACATGAGAATGTGTAAATAACTCATGCAGGAGAAAACTCTGTCCCCACCACTCAGCTTCAGAAAGCAAGCCATGTAAATGAGGTTGAGGCCTCTTAGTAACCTCTCCCCTATCAGATCTTCTTCCCTCCTGCCAGAGGTAACCACTATTCCACAATTGGTATTTATCATTCCATATAATTCTTTCAAATGTGCTTTTCAGAAGAACAGACTTAAAAAGAATTACATTGAATTACAATCAGCTACTCACTACAGAGATAGTACTTTGTCCAATAAATGTCCAGGAAAGGACATTTATAAATGCTTTAGGGGGAAGAAATATAGCTTCTCCTTTTAACAACTGTGCCTGGAATGTAGTAGGAGCTCAGTAAGTTTGTGCTGAGTTGAATTGAATGTGTGTATTGTCATGGTTCATGAAGCTCATGGGGATAAAAGTTTGGGGTAAATTGTTTTCCATTGACAACACTGTATTGAAATTCTTTATGATCAATGATCTTGAAAACACTTTTTTTTTGGTGGGAGTTCTTTGTTTTGTAATCTGAATTTGGAAATGAATAGTAATAATCAACTACTGAAAGTTATCTCTGTTTTCTTAATAGCTTTTGGAATCATTAACAGTAAAAACTTATTCAGATTTGTCCTATGAAAAGAGCTGACTTGGTAAAAGTATCTGCTTTCATTATAAAAACAATGATAACTAGAAATGTTTTCAATCAAAAAGGACATTTATCAATTAACACTAAATGAGTGTTCAGTATCTGGACACTGGATACTTTGAAGGTTTATAAGGTTCTCTGAGAAGTAACTTATTTTTAGTAACAAAGTTTTATTATTAGGTACCATCATGCCAATGAAACATCCTTCTTGATAGAAGTGAGGGACTTCCTCTTGAAAAAGCTCATATTACCTAAAACATATATCATATTTGGGTGACATTTCCTTCTTTATTATCCTAGCCTATATTCATACATTACTGTCATATACATGTCATATACATGTCAACATGTAGAGTAGATGTTAGAATGTTGCCGAAGGATGTATGGTAGAAAGAATGGAAGGGAAAAGGAAGTGGGAGACTTACAGGTTCCCTGGGAGAGGCTTTTTGCACTTGATCATGGTTTTATGAAAGATAGTAGATTAGCTTTTCCCATAGGGTTCGATGTTGATTATAGCTATAAATCCACCCCTAGGATTTTCTGTCTTTGACTTGGCTGGAAAAAATCCCAGCAGGTGGCAGGGTGAGAGTCAACTTGTGTGAATGATCATAAATGATGCAGACACCGCCCAGAGAGGAAGGAAGATAAGTCACGTGATGCCGTTCCCTCGTGGTTGCCTGATGATGCCCATGCACTCTGACCATGGCATGTGGTGGTGCTTGTCTTCAGTCCTAGCACATGTTATTTTGACATGTTATGTTTATTACATGCATGCTCACAAAGTTCTAAATATAAAACACAACCATTCAAACATACTCAAGTTAGACCAGAGTGCTGGTAATCCAATTGTGGATGAAGTCAAAGATAGGCCAGCCATATGCTGAATCCGAGACACAGCCTGTATTGTTAGAACTTAGTTCCAATGAATGCAAAAAGGTTACTGTAATTTATTCCTTTGGGAAGCTGAATAGATTTATAGGCCACATAGAAGTTGGATTCATGCCAACCTTCTGCCATCTAACTTCTTAATTTTAATGTGGTTGAATTTATCAATCTTTTCTTTTATGATTAGTACTTTTTATGTCTTAAGTTTAAGAAAGCCTTTTTAAAAACCCTGATGTCATAAAGATATTCTCCTTCATTATCTTCTAAAAGCTTTATTGTTTTGCCTTTTACATTTAAGTTCTGTAATCTGTGGTGTATGTATGTATGTGTGTGTGATGTGAGGTAGGAATTTATTCTGTTTACTCTAATTTTCTTCCACATGGGAGAAAATCATCCTGGCATTTAGGATTAGTTTCTAGGCATAATTTGGTCTACTCTTTTGCCTAAACTGCATTTCTTTATTATTATAAGTTTATAACAAGCCTTGGTGTTTGGCAGGACAAATTCCCAACAGTGTCCTTCTTCAAAAGTAAGTTGGCCTTTCGAGTTCCATGTACATCTTTTAAAATTTTTCCTGGCACATGATTGATTTACAATGTTGTGTTAGTTTCAGGTATATGGCAAAGTGAATCAGTTGTACGTATACATAAGCCCACTCTGCTTTTTCAGATTCTTTGTCCGTACAGGCCGTTACAGAGTATTGGGTAGACTTGCCTGTGTTATACAATATATTCTTCTTAACCTATTTTATGTCTAGTAGTACATTTATGTCAGTCCAGTATCCCATTTTATCCCTCCCCGTATAGTCCCCTGGCAACCATGTGTTTTTAAATTTATTTATTTATTTTAGTTGGAGGCTAATTACTTTACAGTATTGTGGTGGTTTTTGCCTTACATTGACATGAATCAGCCATGGGTGTACATATGTTCCCCATCATGAGCCCCCCCCTCCCAGCTCCCTCCCCATCCCATCCCTCAGGGTCAGGTGTTTTCTGCATCTGTGACTGTACTTCTATTTTGTCAAAAAGTTCATTTGTACCCTTTTTTTCTCTTGGCTTCCCCCATATACATGATATTGTATTGTCTTTCTCTGCTGACTTCACTCAGTATGACAATCTCTGGGTCCACCCATGTTGCTGCAAATGACATTTTTGTTCCTTTTTATGGCTGATGTATACATTTTATCATTACCTTTTAAACTTACACTAGAATACTTCTTGAGATATGATTGAAATTATTGCTTGAATTCATAGATTAATTCAGGGAAATGACATCATTATGATATTGTGAAAGTTGTTCAGTCCTGTCTGACTCTTTGCGACCCCATGGGCTATATAGTCCGTGGAATTCTCTAGGCCAGAATACTGGAGTGGGTAGCCTTTCCCTTCTCCAGAGCATCTTCCCAACCCAGGGACTGAACCCAGGTCTCCCACATTACAGACGGATTCTTTGCCATCTGAGCCACAAGGGAAGCCCATTCTTCCCATAAACATTCATTTATTTAGCTCTTATTTAATGTATTTGCATGCAAATTATAATTTTCTTCATAAATGTATGCACTCTTTCATTAGATTTATTTCAGATGCTTTGTATTTTTGTATTTGCTCTTGAAAATGCCATCTTTAAAATATGCTTTCTGGTTATGCATTAGTTTTCATCCTACTCAACGGTATTTCTTATTCTGGATGTTGGGGGCTAAAGGGGAGGAGAAAAATCTGGTGGCTATGAGTGCTTACTAAACACAGGGTTCTTTTTATTTAAATTCTTACTGTAGTATAGTTGCATTTCAGTGTTGTATTAGTTTCTCCTGTACAGCAAAATGAATCAGCCATATATGTGTATATGTATGTGTGTGTATATATACATATCTCCCCTCCTAGCACTCAGAATCAACACTTGGTTCTTCACCTACACTGATTTGATAGCAGCACAGCCTCAGGGAAAGGGCTCTGGGTGGCTTAGCACTGCCCTTGACTGGGTCACTGCCCTCCTTTGCAAAACCTGTAGTGCAGGGGTGTCCTTTATCCAGGCGGGTCAGTGGACGGGGGAAGTGAGATCTGTGGCTGATGAGGGTGATCACCTTGAGTATCAGCAGCTCTCCTGATTCCGGCACAGAGGTCTTTAAAAGACATCTCCTGTGTTCCCTAGAAGAATGAGGGATAGTGCAGAGAATGGCACCGCTCTGTCCTGGGTAACCCCCCACCACATGATAACAGGACCTGGGCCCCAGGGGTCAGAGTCTGGCTCCTGACACACTGGTCTGGCATTTCAGGCAGGCTGGAGTTATCTGGCTGCCCAGGGGACAGTTTGGCCAGTAGCTACAGTCTCCTTTGACTTTTCAGATCAGTGAATATTTTTCACATTTTCAATTGGGGGTCCAGGGAAACGAAAGGACATGTGCAAGCCATCTGTCTGAGCTGGAGTGAAGACCCAGGTCTCCGCGCACCTGTGTTAGTACTCTTTTATTTCATCACAATGTCTTAAGATCCTCAAGTATTTGTTAGTGATATCGTAAGATCCTGAAACATCTTTCATTTGCGGAAACACCACTATGCATGGGAACTGTAATTTACACCTGCCCAAAGAGGGCTAATGAGAGACCTGTCTAACTATAGCCCCATGTGGTAGTTGTTACCTGCCAGTTGTTATCCTATCTCTCTTGCTCTGTCTCTCTCTCTCTGGATTCCCTTATGTTACTGATTCTTTCATAAGCCTCACTTCCACTCATTTCTCTCCATTCAAATAATATTTGTATTTTAGGACCTAGGGAAAATATCCATTTCACTTTGAAATTTACCCCTTGGACGTCAGGGTCCATAAGATTTCAAATTCCTCTCCTCCCCTTGCCAGGTACTGTAGCTCTTTTCCCTCTTCTCTCACATCCGCATGTTTCTTTGTATTTTCTAGGATGAAGATAATCCATACCCCAATTAGGTTAGATTGATATAAAAGAGAATGTCTCAAAGAAAGCAGGATTACAGGACCAAAAATCTGACCACTTGGTTCACCTGCTAACCCTATAAATTTTCTCCCTACTCTGTTTGTGACTGCTCCAGATGGATCAGGGAGAGGGAAGTCTTGACTTGTTTGAGTAACTGTAAGTCAGCATGGGCTGGGAGGAAGAGGACTGGGCACTGGACTAACGTTGCTCTCTTCAGAAACAAAAAGGTCATTGACATATGCACACAAGGACCTACTGTGTAACATGGGGAATGCTGCTCAATATTTGGTAATAATCTAAATGAGAGAAATTGGACAGTAATAGATACCTGCATATCTATAACTGAATCATTTTGCTGTATGCTTGAAACTAATACAATACTGCTAATCAACTATGCTTCAGTATGAAATAAAAATTTAAAATACATAAAGATCCTATACCATAGGCTCAATCTAAGTTTGATGCTTCCTTCTGTCTGCCTTTCCCAGGTAAGGGTATCCTTATTTGGCTTCCCAAGCCCTGAATTCTACCAAGTACCACATTTCATTACGTGAGTTGTTCTGCTCCATGTCTGTTGATCTGGGGTCCTCTAAAGTTGAGAGTTTCTCAAGGATACTCTCAACTGGATTTCATGCCCCATTGTGCTCAGTCTTGTCTGACTGTGTGACTGCAGTCCATGGGGTCATGCCAGGTCTTTCTGTCCCTCACCATCTCCTAAAGTTTGCCCAAGTTCATGTCCATTGTATCGGTGATGCCATCTAGCCATCTCATCCTCTAAAAACCTCTTCTATTCCTGCCTTCAATCCTTCGCAGCATCAGGGAATTTTCCAGTGAGTTGGTTGTTCACATCAGGTGACCAGAATACTGGAGTTTCAGCATCAATCCTTCCAATGAGTATTCACGGTTGATTTCCCTTAGGCTTGACTGGTTTGATCTCCTTGCTGTCCAGAGGACTCTCAGCAGTCTTCTCCAGAATCACAGTTCAAAGATATCAATTCTTTTGACACTCTGCCTTATTTACCGTACAGCTCTCACAGCTGTATGTGATCACTAGGAAGATCATATTCTTGACTATACTTGTCGGCAGAGTAATGTCTCTGCTTTTCAGCATGCCGTCTAGGTTTGTCATGGCTTTCCTGCTGAGATTCAGTCTTCTGATTTTATGGCTGTAGTCACCATTGGCAGTGATTTTAAAACCCGAGAAGAGGGAAATCTGTCATTACTTCCATAAGCTTAGCCTACTGAGGAAGTTCACCTTTTGGGAATACCAGACCACCTGACCTGCCTCTTGAGAAACCTATATGCAGGTAGGAAGCCACAGTTAGAACTGGACATGGAAAACAGACTGCTCCCAAATAGGAAAAGGAGTACGTCAAGGCTGTATCTTGTCACCCTGCTTATTTAACTTCTATGCAGAGTACATCATGAGAAA
Source organism: Nanger dama (assembly GCA_917880005.1). Taxonomy (NCBI): domain Eukaryota; kingdom Metazoa; phylum Chordata; class Mammalia; order Artiodactyla; family Bovidae; genus Nanger; species Nanger dama. The sequence continues at coordinate 4,776,190 of CAKJTW010000031.1, read as the reverse complement.
CACTGGGCTGGAAGAAGCACAAGCTGGACTCAAGATTGCTGGGAGAAATATCAATAACCTCAAATATGCAGATGACACCACCCTTATGGCAGAAAGTGAAGAGGAACTAAAGAGCCTCTTGATGAAAGTGAAAGAGGAGAGTGAAAATCTTGGCTTAAAGCTCAACATTCAGAAAACGAAGATCATGGCATCTGGTCCCATCACTTCGTGGGAAATAGATGGGGAAACAGTGGAAACCATGTCAGACTTTATTTTGGGGGCTCAAAAATCACTGCAGATGGTGACTGCAGCCATGAAATTAAAAGATGCTTACTCCATGGAAGGAAAGTTATGACCAACCTAGATAGCATATTGAAAAGCAGAGACATTACTTTGCCAGCAAAGGTCCATCTAGTCAAGGCTATGTTTTTTCCAGTGGTCATGTATGGATGTGAGAGTTGGACTGTGAACAAAGCTGAGCACCCAAGAGTTGATGCACTGTGGTGTTGGAGAAGACTCTTGAGAGTCCCTTGGACTGCAAGGAGATCCAACCAATCCATTCTAAAGGATATCAGTCCTGGGTGTTCTTTGGAAGGAATAATGCTAAAGCTGAAACTCCAGTACTTTGGCCCCCCATGAGAAGAGTTGACTCATTGGAAAAGACTCTGATGCTGGGAGGGATTGGGGGTAGGAGGAGAAGGGGACGACAGAGGATGAGATGGCTGGATGGCATCACTGACTCGATGGACGTGAGTTTGAGTGAACTCCGGGAGTTGGTGATGGACAGGGAGGCCTGGCGTGCTGCGATTCATGGGGTCACAAAGAGTCGGACATGACTGAGCGACTGAACTGACTGACCGACCTTTACTTTTTTAAAGCTACCGTAGTGCTAGCTGTGGAGGGAAGCAGATCTGTTTAGTGAACTATTTTGAGTTTATGAAGACAAAATGGAGCTTTCTGTTGTAATTCTGGACAGTTTCTTTTGGGACATGTCTTTCATTCCAAAACTTTTGCCTATCCTGTTCTTTCCTGTCCTCACTCCTCCTCTTTCTTTCCTTTCTTCCTTTTTTTTCTGTCTATTAAAAAAAAAAATCAAATCAAAGAAGTTTCATGAAATCAACAACAAAGGCTTCTCAACCTTCAAATCTGCAGTGTGATTTCATGGTAACTGAAAATGGTCAGTATCCCCTCTCTTTCTTACATATGTTATTTCAGCAGAGGAGGAGGAATTTGGAGAGTAGTTGGGAAGTGGACTTTGTAGTTCTTTGTCAAATCCCATGGTAGCGTAAATATTTCACATGGGTGATTGGCCATTTTGTGAATTATCTGTAGCCAGTTTAAAATTAGAGCATACAGATTGAAACTTGGCCAACCAGTATGTGTCAAGTGAAGAGTACCTGTCTGTGCTGTCCCCAAACACCCAAAACAACATCAACTGGAGCTAGGGAAGAGACTTTGCTACAGCAGCCACCTTGAAGCAGAAAGAGAGGGAGGGGGGACTTCCCTTGCAGTCTAGTGATTAAGACTTAGCCTTCCAATGCTGGGGGTGTGGCTTTGATCCCTGGTCAGGAAACTAAGAGGCTTACCAGCTGATACTAGAAGTAAAGTATCCACCTAGCAATGCAGGAGAGGCAGGAGGTTCCAGTTCAGTCTCTGGATTGGGAAGATTCCCTGGAGTAGGAAATGGCAAACCCACTCCAGTATTCTTGACTGGAAAACTCCATGGCAGAGGAGCCTGGTTGGCTACACTCCATGGGGTCACAAAGATTCACACAACTGAGCACACACACACACAGGGAACTGAGATCCTCACATGCCTCACAGCCAAAAACTAAATTGTAGAACACAAACAGTGAGGCCTTTATAATGTATGTGTGCTCTAAGTCTCTTCGGTCATGCGCAACCCTTTGTGACCCTATGGATGGCAGCCTGCTCAACTCCTCTGTCCACAGGATTCTCCAGGCAAGAATACTAGAGTGGGTTTCCATGCCCTCCTCCAGGGGATCTTCCCAACCCAGGGATCAAACCCACATCTCTTATGTCTCCTGCACTGGCAGGCAGGATCTTTACTAGTAGTGCCACCTGGGAAGCCCAGACTTTAAAATGGTCTGCATCAAAAAACAAAAAACTTAAAAAAAAGAGGGTGACCCTTGCTCCTCCTCCTCCTCCCTTCCTTCCCGTCTTCCTGCTATGGTTACCATTCAGTGAACCTCACTGGAAGTTAGTTGCCCAGAAAACATGGGAGATGTAGTTGGGACCAGCTTTCTACCCCACTCAACAGTGTGGGGAGGGGAATGGCCAAGAGTGGATCTGAGAGAAACAGGCAAAGGACTAGTTCATACACTAGGGAAATAAATCTCTTATAGCAGCATTTATTAATATTTCAGAGCCAAAGGAAACAATGTAGTTCCTTCTCTTTCCCCTCCTCCCACCCGACCCCATCCAGCCTCCCTTGTAGAAAATTGAGAGTGGCTCCATTGGCAACTGCATCTCTGTCTTGCCAGGGTGAACCATGTTACTGTCGGGTGTTTGGGTGCCCTTGAGCAGGACAGCAGAGTAGGACTACAGGGCTCTAAAACAAACAAACAAGTTTTTGTTGTTGTTGTTAAATAATTCAAATCTGATTCAAATCTGACCTGTCCTGAAGATCCTTAGAATCTTTAGTGATCCGTCTGTGAATAGTCTTACTGTGAATGGCTCTAGAAGCATCAGTGAATTTGATTACAGGGTACTATCCCAAACCCAGCTAGGGGTATTATAGATAAAAGGTAAATGTATGGCATAATAAAGTCTGCCTTTCTAGAAAGCAAAATAAAATCTGTATTATGAATATAGAAGATCCCAGGGCATTTGGATAAGGTATTGTAACCCTGTATTTGAACATAACAGAGGGAGAGTGAATGAAAATGTGGCCCAATAACATGCGGTTCTTAGACAGTGCTGATGGCAGGCAGCGCAGCCCCTCTGGGATCATGGAACACCTAGGCTGCATGTGTTCCTGAAGTTCAAAAGAACTACCCACTCATTCTGTGGATGAGATATCTATCGCTTAGGCTGGAGACCTGGACAGCTTGTCACAGAGTTACCAAGGAGTGAATTGTGGAGCTGGAAGCATTTATTGTCCCTTTGCAGTGAATGAGTTTTCAGGTCAGTTCAGTCGTGTCCAACTCTTTGTGACCCCATGAATTGCAGCACGCCAGGCCTCCCTGGCCATCACCAACTCCCGGAGTTCACTCAAACTCACATCCTTTGAGTCGGTGATGCCATCCAGCCATCTCATCCTCTGTCGTCCCTTCTCCTCCTGCCCCCAATCCCTCCCAGCATCAGAGTCTTTTCCAATGAGTCAACTCTTCACATGAGGTGGCCAAAGTACTGGAGTTTCAGCTTTAGCATCATTCCTTCCAAAGAAATCCCAGGGCTGATCTCCTTTAGAAAGGACTGGTTGGATCTCCTTGCAGTCCAAGGGACTCTCAAGAGTCTTCTCCAACATCACAGTTCAAAAGCATCAATTCTTGGGTGATCAGCTTTCTTCACAGTCCCTAACCCAAAAAGATGTCCTTTTAATTATAGGGAACTGGAATGCAAAAGTAGGAAGTCAAGAAACACCTGGCAAATTTGGCCTTGGACTATAGAATGAACCAGGGCAAAGACTAATAGAGTTTTGCCAAGAAAACGCACTGGTCATAGCAAACACCCTTTTCCAACAACACAAGCGAAGACTCTACACATGGACATCACCAGATAGTCAACACTGAAATCAGATTGATTATATTCTTTGCAGCCAAAGATGGAGAAGCTCTATACATTCAACAAAAACAAGACTGGGAGCTGACTGTGGCTCAGATCATGAACTCCTTATTGCCAAATTCAGACTTCAATTGAAGAAAGTAGGGAAAACCACTAGACCATTCAGGTATGACCTAAATCAAATCCCTTATGATTATACAATGGAAGTGAGAAATAGATTTAAGGGCCTAGATCTGATAGATAGAGTGCCTGATGAACTATGGGCTGAGGTTCATGACGTTGTACAGGAGACAGGGATCAAGACCATCCCCATGGAAAAGAAATGCAAAAAAGCAAAATGGCTGTCTGAGGAGGCCTTACAAATAGCTGTGAATGAATTTTAGTGAGTGAATTTTAGGTCTGGTTCTTTGGCTACTTAAACATTTAAGTACTTGACATTGAGATGGAATGAAGGAAGCCAAAAGTGAAATACACAGGTAAATACACACACACACACACACACACGCGTGTTGCCAGCGCTCTTCAGAGATCTTCACCTTTGATCTTCAGAGCAGTCCTATGTGATAGATAGGAAGGCTCTTTCTATCCCCATTTTATAGATGGTCAAACCAAGGAGACTTAGCCAATGATTAGCTCTGTGGCCACAGACAAGACCATGAACTGTCTGAGCTTCAGTGGAAAAATGGGTTCCTATGGGGCTGTTTTGTAAATCAAAAGAACTGTCACTTAGAGGAATTCCCTGGTAGTCCAGTGATTAGGACTATGCGTTCATTTATGAGGGTGGGTCTGAATTCAGTCCCATATAGGGGAAATGAAGATCCCACAAGTCACATGGCATCCCCCCAAATAAAGAGTGATACCTACAACACAATTAGAACTGTACCTGGTGCATGTGGCCATGCCAGCCGCTGTAGTTCCAGTCTGCCTACCCCTCAGACAAATAAAATAGACGGCATGGCCCCATAACGTTCCCTTTGAAAAGGACCTGATTCAGTGTAATGAAGAGAGTTCAGTGGCTGAATGATAATCGACCTGCTCTCTCTGTGCCTTCTGTCTTTTTCTTCAGCTCTAAGAAGAGAGGCTTGAAATCAGTCATGGTTTGCTGTGACCTTGGTGGCCCCTATCATCTTCACAGGTCAGGAGACAAGTTGATATTTTGTTTCCTCCAAATCAACTGGAAGGGAAGCCACCATGGCCACAAAGACAATTTGCTGCAGAAAGCAACTCTCTTATCAGCACACATGAGACTTGATCATAATTCAAGTTAGATGGCATAATAAAATATTTTCCTTTTTTCCTGAGTATTTTGCAAGATTAATAAAGCAGCATTCTTCGGGAATGTGTATTAATCCATAATTTACAGAAAACTCTAGAGAAAGGAGATGTGAAATATGTTCTATAGGTGAAGACGTCAGGCATGCCACGACTAGGATTGAATTAGGCATACGTTATTCAGCTTGCTATCTTCTGGGTGCGTTCCTGGTTGCCAGTGTGATGGTGGCTTTGTCTTGGAGATGATCTAAACAAGCAGTTGTTCCCTTTTATTTTTAAATCTGGAGGGTGTGAAAGAGGAAGTGGCAACCTGTAGAATAATCCCAGTCCTCAGGGTAGGATCCTTTCTGTCCTCTTGCCTGCACTTCATCTACACTAGTCACAAAGGCGTGCTTTTGAACCCCAGCTCTTCTGCTGCATGCAGTGGGTTTCTGCTGTTTTTTCAAATGGAGATGGTGGTGCTGGCACCAGTGGTGATGCTGACTATGAAGATGATGGAGATGAACAGAATAATGGCTCCTTCTCTGTCCATGGCAAGGAGTGATGACTGTGGGAAAGGATCGTAGTACTCTATCTATCGCTTCATCCATCTACTCAGCATATTTGAGCCCTTGCAAGATCATGGTTGCCTCTTGTTTTTGAGTCATAAAAAATATAAGTTTCTTTCTCAAAGTCCGAGATTAGTCCTGAAAGCACAAATAAATAGATAATAATATGGCTAAGGATGGCCCCCAATAGTATTAGCTGTGGTGAAAAATAGGACAGGAGGATGGATTTTTCCAGGATAGGGAAGGATCAGTATTTAAGCTAAGCATTCTGAAGGTGATCTGGAATTTGCTGATGAGTCTTTGGTGCAACGATTATGTTCTGAGTTCCATTCTGGGCCTATAGGGTGAACATGACAGAAACTCCATTGGCCCGCATTGCACATACAGTCCACTGGGAAAACGTACAACCAACAAAGGCAGAAGGAGACACATAGATTGGGGGTCATGGCTAAGGTAGAAGTGGGCACTGTATATACATCGGTACAGATGGATCACGAAGTGATGTGTAGGAGGAGTCAGGGAAAGTCACTCTGGTCAGGTAAACATGGCTAATTCATGGAGCATCTTTTCACCAGCTGTTGATTGGGGAGGTTGTGGTTGGGTCAGTTCACTCGCTCAGTCATGTCCGACTCTCTGCGAGCCCATGGACTGTAGCACACCAGGCTTCCCTCTCCACCACCAACTCCCAGAGCTTGCTCAAACTCTTGTCCATCAAGTCGGTGATGCCATCCAGCCATCTCGTCCTCTGTCGTCCCCTTCTCCTCCTGTGCTTTGGTAGGTGGTGACAAGATAGACTTCACTTGCAGAGAGAGTGCTTCTCTGCATCCTCACTTCTGTTCCTGGATTCAGAAAGCAGTGCTTGGAGAAGTATGGCTCTGTTCATTTAGGTGAAACGCAGACTGTCAGGTGTGGTGTATTTTAATGGTCTTTCAGATGTCTCTATTAGAAGCACTTCATGCTCAGGGGCCTGCAAGAGTCACGCAGTTGACATTAGCTGGTAGAATAGTCCAGAGTGGTGGGTGGGGCTGCTAGGTAAGCCATTATTCAGCTCCAACTGATGGTTGCTGTAAGAGAGTGCTCGACTAATGTAGCCTGGTCTTCAGTTTTTCTAGAAAAATCTAGAAACTTTTTTTTTTTAATGAGAAGTACTTCTGTCCAAAAATTTGGTACTAAGTCAGTTAAAACAAATAACAACAACAACAACAAAATGTGTGTAGTCAGAAGATAACTGGCCTATGGGCTTTTAGCTCATGAATTACCCATTGGTGAATTTTGGCCTGTTCTTTATAATTAGCCTGTTATAGCTACATAAGTCTCCCTCAAGGGGAAGTTCAGTCAATATACCAAGGAATAAATTGGTTTTTTTTTTTTTTTTTTTTTTTGGTAAAGTTTCTGCAAGACAGTTCAACAGTGGAAATTGGTTCTCATTTATTTCTGTGTGTTCCCTTGGTCTCCTTGTTTCTTGGTCTTGATCAGATGCTTCTGATACATGGTGAGCCTTTGTAAAACCAGTGTCCATGGCAATTCTGGTGTTTTCTTAGCTGTTCTTTGGGCAGCACTGGGCTTTGTATCTGTCTGTGTCTAAGCTGCCTTAATTAAGCTTGTTATGTGCTGCTACCAAGGCAAATCCCTGTAGTGAGTCAAATGAGTAGTTTTAGGGTCTGAAAATGACAGTGTTCTGTGGCTTTCTCTTTGAGGGTTGAGACTCCCAGCCACTAAAATATGCACATTTCAAACCAGAGTGAAAACATGAGCAACTTAGTAGTTACTGTGGAATTGAGTGAATGTCATAAATATTTATTTATCTTTTTCATAACTGGCATAAAAATGTTAGAATATAAAAAGTTGTTCACTATAAAAACAACAGAAAATTCATTGGCTATACATCTCCTGAATGCGTGTATCTGTTTGGGTTTTCATTAGTGTCTAGCAATATACTTTGAGAAATTAGATTTGAACAGAAGCTTCAGCAGAATATGAAAGCTCCTTGTGTTCATACTAATCCCATTTTCAGTGAGGATCCATTGCATACAGCAGTCTCCTTTAACCATATCGTGGCTGCGGTCAACTTAATGAATGTTTCTTTCAAAAAATTTTTTAAAGGAGCAATCTGTGTTTATTGAATTTGGAAAAAGCAAAAAGTGTAAAAGAGAAAACTGGAGTGGGTAGCCTATCCCTTCTCTGGGATCTTCCTGACCCAGGAATCAAACTGGGGTCTCCTGCATTGCAGGTGGATTCTTTACCAGATGAGCTACCAGGGAAGCCCCAAAGAGAAAAAAGTCACATATAATATTTCTACCCAGATGCAATCACTGTTAGTGTTTTTGAGCTGAAGAGATAAAGAAGCTGTGGTGTGAGGTCAGAATAGCATAGATTTTGATCCAGGTTCCTCCATTTCTTTAATCTTGCAACCTCCTATTTTTCTCATCTGTGAAATAGAAATAAAAATTGCATCTATTTTATCTGAAATGTTGATTATTAAACCAAATAATACCTATTAAGCATTTAGCACATTACTTGGCACATCAGTTCAGTTCAGTCACTCAGTCATGTTCTACTCTTTGCAGCCCCCTGAATCGCAGCACGCCAGGCCTCCCTGTCCATCACCAACTCCCGGAGTTCACTCAGACTCATGTCCATCGAGTCAGTGATGCCATCCAGCCATCTCATCCTCGGTTGTCCCTTTCTCCTCCTGCCCCCAAATCCCTCCCAGCATCAGGATCTTTTCCAATGAGTCAACTCTTGGCATGAGGTGGCCAAAGTACTGGAGTTTCAGCTTTAACATCATTCCTTCCAAGGGAATCCCAGGACTGATCTCCTTCAGAATGGACTGGTTGGATCTCCTTGCAGTCCAAGGGACTCTCAGGAGTCTTCTCCAACACCACAGTTCAAAAGAATTAATTCTTCAGTGCTCAGCCTTCTTCACAGTCCAACTCTCACATCCATACATGACCACAGGAAAAAACATAGCCTTGACTAGATGAACCTTCGTCGGCAAAGTAATGTCTGTGCTTTTGAATATACTATCTAGGTTGGTCATAATTTTTCTTCCAAGGAGTAAGCGTCTTTTAATTTCATGGCGGCAGCCACCATTTGCAGTGATTTTGGAGCCCCCAAAAATAAAGTCTGACACTGTTTCCACTGTTTCCCCATCAACACTTAAAAGTAAGCTGTAAGATTTTTTTATTCTTTTTGCTGTAAACATTTTACCTTGTGGAGTTCATTAAAAATAATCATCAAAACACCATTTTTTTCTTGCAAAATAAAACATCCAATGTTCCCATATCTCTTAAAAATATACTAAATGTCCTTCCCTCAAGTGGTACATTAGATTCTGTGTTTTTATATTATTTTATAAATATAGTTTATTTATAATGTGTTAGCCTCAGGTATGGAGAAGGCAATGGCAGCCCACTCCAGTACTCTTGGCTGGAGAATCCCATGGACAGAGGAGCCTGGTTGGCTGTTGCACAGAGTTGGACACGACTGAAGCGACTTAGCAGCAGCAGCAGCAGCAGCAGCCTCAGCTATATAGCAAATTAATTCAGTTATGTGTATATACACATATATATGTACATATGTATACATATATTTGTATGTTCTTTTTCAGATTCTTTTCCATTATATGGAAGAATTATATTTCAAGATACTGAATATAGATTCCTGTGATATACAGTCCTTGTTGTTCATATATTTTAGACATAGTTGTCTATATCTGCTAAACCCAAATTCTTGATTTACCTGCACTCTGTCTCCTCTGTTAACAAGTTTGTTTTCTAGTCTGTGAGTCTTTTTCTATGTTGGAAGTAAGTTTATTTACATCATTTTTAGACTCCACATATAAATTGTGTTATATGATATGTGCCACTCCCTGCTGACTTCACTTAATATTTTAATCTCTAGGTCCATCCACATTGCTGCAAATGTCATTATTTCTTTCTTTTTCATGGCTGAGTAGTATTCCATTGTATACGTGTACCACATCTTCTTTATCCGCTCCTCTGTCGATGAACATTTAGGTTGCTTCCTTGTCCTACTGCTGCTGCTGCTGCTGTTGCTTCAGTCGTGTTCGACTCTGTGCAGCCCCATAGATGGCAGCCCACCATGCTCCGCCGTCCCTGGGATTCTCCAGGGAAGAACACTGGAGTGGGTTGCCATTCCCTTCTCCAGTGCATGAAATTGAAAAGTGAAAGGGAAGTCGCTCAGTCGTGTCCGACTCTTAGCAACCCCATGGACTGCAGCCCAGCAGGCTCCTCCATCCATGGGATTCTCCAGCCAAGAGTACTGGAGTGGGGTGCCATTGCCTTCTCCTTGTCCTAGCTATTGTAACTAGTGCTGCTATGAACATTGGGTGCATGTATTTTTCAGTTTAGAATTCTCTCTGGATATATGCCCAGAAGTAGGATTGCTGGGTCATATGGCAACTCTAGTTTTTTAAGGAAACTCCATGTTGTTCTCCGTAGTGGATGTACCAGTTTACATTACCACCAGCAGGGTCAGAGGGTTCCCTTTTCTCCACATCTGCTCCAGCATTTATTATTAATAGACTTTTTAATGATGAACCATTCTGACTGGTGTGAGATCATACCTCATTGTAGTTTTAATTTGCATTTCTGCAATAGTGAATGCCCATCTGTATGTTTTCTTTGTAGAAATGTCTATCCAAATGTCTTCTTTAAGTTATATAATATTTCATTAACATGGCTGTATCAACATTTAGCTTTTCTCCTTGTATATTTAAGTTGTTGCTCATTCTTTTTAAATATAAATAATTCTTTGATGAGTATCTTCATTCATCAACCTTTTGTAGCAGCTTGATTTTCTCATCAGTATAGTGACTGCCTCCCACATCTGGGAATGGGCAGAATTACTGCCAGTATTCTCCATTGAAACTGTTGGTGATGATGGAGATGGGCTTTGCACTGTCCAGTATAGTAGCTGCAAGGTACACATGGTTCTGGGTATTTGAAATGTAACTAGCATAACTGAGAAACTGAATTAAAAATTTCAACATTATTTAATTTTAGCTTAAATTATCTTATCGAGTAGGTGGCTGCCATATTGGACCATGTGGACTTATGCTGTTCTGCTTCCAAGAGTAGAGTGTATTTAGGCTGGGATTTTGTTTTTCAGACAGATATCCATAGACTGGCTTTGTTTTTTGATCTCTGGTACAGATACTGTGTTTTCCCTCTCTATGTGTTTCTACTTTATGTCGACAGGAAATGGTGTAGGGTGCCTCACATGCCTGTTGCCATGTTAAGTTAGAAGTCTGAGTTGATACTTAAATATGGGCTGCTTATAGTGACTTCCTTTTAAACAATACAGTGTAGAAAGGGGATAAAAAACAGTGACTTTAATATCATATATGAAATGAGTCACCAGTTGCCGGGAGCCAGCGTGGGAGAACCCATGCATGGCAAGGTCATGCAGGACTCTAGGGACTCCCAGGGCCATCCAACCCATGACAAGGTCATGCAGAAGAGTCCTGATGAGCAAGGCCTCAGAACTCAACGGACACCCTGGATCTGCTCGAGCATCTACCCCCAAACCAGAATCTATCTGTCTTACTATTTTATGTCTTTCACCAGCTCTTCTGACATTAGCAGGGGGCTGTCCCTGACCAAAAGAGTTAACTTAGGGCTTTAGTTTATAAATCTCCTGGGCATGAAAGGAGTGTTTCAAATCCCCTGTTAGCATTCTAGCTTACTTGGCAGGTTTATCCAGACTCTTGCAACATTGTTGAGCCTATGCTTGCTGTCAAGTTCTCACATCCCTTATCCATTGTGTTCTTGGGAGTCCGTATAGTTAAGATATAGAAATTACAAGCAGCAGCCTTAGCATTAGCAACATTAGACTTTGAGTTAAGTTCTTTCTTTGCTATAACCCGCTGAATCTTTGCTCCATAAAAATGTAGCTCTGTACTTTAAGGGTGACACAGGCTAAGAATTTAAGAAGAAACACTTTAAAGGAAGATTATTGTTCTGGCTGACCAACATTTATCAAAAAGAGGTCATGGAATATTAATAGGCCTCCGGGACAGAAGATGATGTACAAAAAGTAAGACTCTTGCAGAAAAGAACCTGGTATTGATAAAAGTTATTACTGATGGAATGTTGAGTTGACTCTGCATTTTTCACCTTGCTGTATGTATAACTCAGGGTATAAAAACCCCGAGAAAAATAAAGAAAATGGGCCTCGCTCACTGAAGAAACTTGGTCACCCCATGTCGCTCTTTCTTTATCTCTTTATCTATCTTTCTTCATTCACCAGCGTCGTCTATCCTGAGGATATCCCTGGACTCTGATGAGGCTGGACCTTGGCAGTCAGTCTGGTTTCAATGCGTGATACTGGATGCTTGGGGCTGGTGCACTGGGACGACCCAGAGGGATGGTACAGGGAGGGAGGTGGGAGGGGGTTCAGGATGGGGAACATGTGTATACCTGTGGTGAATACATGCTGATGTATGGCAAAACCAATACAATGTTGTAAAGTAATTAGCCTCCAATTAAAATTAATAAATTTATATTTTTTTAAAAAAGTGACTTTACGGTGGTAAAACCTGACAGACAGTACATCAACTAGGTGATGGAGGTTAATACCAACCGGAATGAGTTGTGTTGATTGTATTTACCCTTAATATGACGTGATGAAGATGGTACTTTACCTCTTCAGTCTTGCTTGCCAGAACACATAACCCTAGTTTAATTATGACAAATCCCACTTGAGGGATGTTCTGTAAAATACTCAGTCAGTACTTCCTAAAGCTGACAAGGTCATCAAAAATAAGCAAAGTCTGAGAGCTGTCAAAGTCACGAGTTATAATGGCTAAATGTTACATGATACCATGGGTGAGATCCTAGAACAAGGAGTAAGAAGAAGGACATGACATAGCAACTAAGGAAATAATAAAATGTGAACTTTAGTTAATAATAATGTACTGGTTCACCAGTTGGTTCATTAACTGCGACAAATGTACTAGTGTGAGTGAGTTAAAAATGTTGACTCTGTGAGGACTCCTCAGGTTGCCAATGACAGAAATCTAGCTTAGTGTGACTTCAGTCTAACAGGGAGTTTCTCTGCTCACATAACCAAGGGTAGGTGTGGTCTGGCTTCAGACATGGTTAGAGCTGAGTGCCCTGCTGGCTCTGTTTTTCCATGCCAGCTCGACTTTCTCTGCATTGGCTTTGTTAGAAGCCTCCTCCTCAGCAGTGACAGAGATGGCCTCTAGCCATCCAGACTTGATCCTTTTGGCTTAGCAACCCCGACTCAAGGGAAAAAGCTTTTCCCCAGTAGAGCTGCAGAACAGGCTGGGGCTGGTACATAAGGGACTTGTTCTGATTCCTGAATTCATCTCTGTGGTCAGGGCTGGGGAGGTAAAATTTCTGCCCATTGGCCAGTACTGGGCCCGAGGCTCACCTATAAAGCCAGAGGGTGGGGTCAGTCAGGCCCACCAAACCGTTGGGTTGGCCAAAAGGTTCTTTTGTGTTTTTTGATAACAGCTTACAGAAAAACCTGTACAAGTTTTTGGCCAACTCAATACATAGACTGAAACTGACATGAGAGGGTGATTCCTCAAAAAAAAAAAAATCAGGTTGGAAATGTGTACTTGGCAGACACAGGTTACTCACTTGCTGCTCACTGCCCTGTTCTTTGAAGCATTTTTAGTTTCCTGATTTTCTTCTTAGGAAAAGCCCGTTTGTCAGGGAGAGTGAGGTTTTCTGTCCTGTGAGTTGCTGTCAACTCACCTGGCTGGCTTCTGTCACTTAATGGGACCATTCCCCTACCCAGAGGAGGGTTCTTAGATGCCTTCCGATTATGAAAGCACTGGGATGCTGGGATTCTGTCTGGTCTTGCTCTGCCTGTGTTTATGACAGTGTGCTCACTAGTTAATTCTTACCCTCTCAAGAGTAGGTAACTATGCCCCAGAGAGTTAACAAGGTAAGTAAATTGATGCATCTATTGTGATTATTTTTCTTTATGAATAGGCAAAAGATATATTGCTTAAGCCCCTTCCTAGAAGTATCTGAATCAAAGCTGATGGGATTTGTATGTCAGACTCCAGATAATCTAGAAATCTGGTAGCAAGTGGGCACTTCAGTCCCCAGCTGGTATATTGAAGCAATATCTTGGGACTTATGAGTGTAATTAAACCATGCCTATTAGTAATTACAAAAAGGGAGACTCACTGCCCTTAAACGTGACTGTAACATATCAGATCTTCATAAAAGCAGGAAGCTATTTATTTTCGTCTGTGAAGTCCATGTAGAAAATATTTTATTAATACTCCAATTTTCTGATTCATCCCTTTGTATCATAAAAATATGGTGACTCAAAACAGTTTCCTTTTTACTGCTTGTGCTCAGCCTCATAAAAGATGTTGAAATTTGGTAGCACCGTTCATGGCAATTTTCCTTTAGACTCTACAGCATAAAGCATATCAGCAAATTAATATTCCCTGCTTGTAAGATGAGATTGACCTCATAGGTATAAGTTCATTTCTTGTCCTAACATCTACTGTACCGTGAAATTAGGGGTCTTTATCTATCTATATATTTTTACTTCATTTTCATTGTGGCAAAAGTGGCGGTAGGGACCTCAATCCAGATATTGTATCACTCTAACATATTATCAAGTTTTAACTAGCTAGTCATTATCATGTAAAGATGCAGGCAGTGTCAGGAGCACAATTTGTTTTTCTTTTTTATTTTTAGTGCTTTTTTGTTCCAGGTTGAATCATAGACAAGCTCTCTATATGTCAAAGGGCTGCAAGCATGGAGCCCAGTCTTAGAAAAATTCTGTGGGCCCCTTCACCGAGGCACTTGTGCTGAGTTGAGTTACCTATGCAGGTAAAAGAAAAGAAGTGCTAAGAGGCTGTGTAGAGCATGATGGGACACATGGATTATGTTATTAGGTGCATTTGATGATCTGGTGGTGTCGGAACTATACTTCTCTAGACCTGCGTATTCTCATTTGAGAAAGAAGGCTTTGATGATTCATTAAGATCCACTGGAAGTCTCTGATTTTATATACCTTGAATTTTCGTTCATGTGAAATAATACCTAATGACTCTTGGGTAGTTTAGGGACACACACACTCTTGTTCTCTGCCTCAAATCTCTTCCAGATTCCCTTGACGGAGGCTCTGTCCTTCTCTGTTCTTACTGTACTTTCACACATGAGATTGTATGTCTCAGATTGAGTGGGTTTTGGTATCTTGGCTTCCCTACAAGGCTCTGATTTCCTTGAGGGAAGGTGCTTTTTAAAAATATGTCTTCTCATATACGGAAAGTATTTTGCAATGAGACAGTCAATAAATATTTTGTAACCATATCTTAAGAGATCATACAGGGAAAGACAAAAACAAATGCAGATATGCCTGAAATAGCAAAGGGTTCCTATATAGTTGTAAAATCGCTTAGATATTAATACTTAGGCCATGTAAAGTAAATTCAGTAGTTTCTCTGGCAGATTTCATTTTAATGTATATGAAATGCCAAATGTTTGCAGTCTAGTGGAGAGGTAAATCATTTCATTCCTATAATAGAATCCTTTTATACATTTCCGATTACTCAGCGTCTTATGGTGGGGCCATGCGATGTTACTTCCCATCTTGTCAAAATGCGGCCTTTTGGGTGGTAAGGTCATTCTTGTGCTTTTAAGAAAGAAAAGAGAGCTCCCACCGTCCTCACCAGGGTTTTGATGTTTCAAGATTGTTTTTGCATGGAGAGCCAGTCTGCAGAGCAAGACAATGTGAATACATCTCCTCAAATCAATGAGAATTGCGCTGTCCTCTAGAAAATTAGGTTTGAGCCACATCAACGTCAATGCCTGAGACTGAATAAATCCCATTTCATGATTGCCCCATATATGAATTGTGTAATGTGTCTAGATGGGCACAGCTATGATTGCCTCTCTTTCCCCGGTGTTACTAAATGGTAATGCAGTGGATTCATGTGACGAAAAGTGTCTCAAATAAACAGCCCCGGCTACATGAGATAATTTAGGGCCCGCGTTCAGGAAGTCTCCATGGGCCAGTGCAAGAGGTGACTGTTAACCAGCGACAGCAGGAAAAAGTCTCTGTGGCTTCTTTTCTTTTGTTTTAAGGCAGATTTTGGCATGGAGTACTTCAATAGTATTGTTTAATAGAGTCATATGTACGTTGACCATATTTCTAGATAGAACCTTTGGTTTGCTGCTTCCAGCTGGGGAGTCCATGGGCAAATCAGGTGAACTTTCATAACTTTTGTACATTCAGCTGTTTGAAATAAATGCCAACTACGTGCCAAGCACTGTTTTAGATAGAAAGGGTGGGAGGGTGAGGTGTTTAGAAAAGAAAACAGTTCTACAGACTGAAAGCCTACTGTTTTTGTTTTTCATTCTTTCCACCGTGGGTGTTAAAAATTAACCTGAAAAATAAATGCTCCAACACTGAGGCACAGTCCTGATTTCTTGCACAGGTTTGCAGATGCTGAGAGGTGGTGTTTCAGGTGATGGTCATACCAGGAGGGGAACTCATGCAGGGATGGAACCCTTCTAGCTGTCAAACACTAGTGTTATTTTAAGTTTGAAAGAAATTTAAATGGTCATTCCCAAGGCCCTCTTGGCTCCTAATCCAGTAAAAACTACCCATACAGTAAGTGCTGGGCAAAGGCAGACATGTGGTCAGTGAGCAAGTACCCCAAGCATTGGGGAAGTAAGGCAGGCCATTGTAATCCCACAATGTATTTTAAAGCAGTTGTCTTTTTTCAGTTTGACTCTAGCTTCTGACATCTTAGACTTGCTGCTGAGTTTTCATAACAAGGCAGGAGCCTTGGAGTTAATTCAGTTCATTTGGATTATTACGGCTTGAGTTGGTATGTATTATTTTTCTACCTTGAATATGAATGATGAGCTTCCCTGGGAAGCAACAATAAATTCAGTCCAAGTTATGCAGCTTGCTAGCTAAGTGACCTTGGGTGAGGTTTTTTTTTTTTTAACTTTTCTTGGCCTCACTTTTCTTATCTGTAAAATGGGGTATTCTCATCTTTCACATTCTGGGATATCTGGATAGGATTCTGCTACTTCTGTGATTGCTAGACCAGTGAGCTGAGAGAGAGGCATTTGAGTCATGAGTGCTTGATAGATTACTGGTATTCTCAGACTTGGCCCACTTTTTCTAAAACATATGCATATTACCTAAGTAAATATGCCTGTCAGTGTTCTGATTTATTTCACAAAATGACATAAGCCTAGAATCTCAGGCTTGAATTAATATTAAAATGTTATTTAATTAGGACATTCCCTTCGGAGAGCAGGAAACTATGCTGTCTGTCCATTTATCATGTTATTCTCTTAACTCAGCATTTATTAATCTTAAGCACCTGTAGGGTTGTTGCTATTCACTGAACTAAGAAAACAAAGATAAGATTCAGTCTCTGTCTACAAATCTCTCTCTCATCCTCCAAGAAGGAAAAAGAATTTTGCACTCGAAGCCCATCACTCTTCATTTTATAGCCTTTTGGATTTTGTGTGGCTGGGAAGATATTTATGTTGTGTTGGTGATCCAATAGAAAAGAAGGGAGGAAAAGGTTTCTCAACTCTGCCTGTTGCATACAGCTTTAATTATCTCAAGTTTAAACTAAGGATGGAACTGGAGGAAAGAACTGTGAGAAAGCTTTATAAACAAAAGCCCCACCAGGAGGCGGACAGCATTTTCCGGGATGAAGGACTTCAACACTGGATGAGCACATTCAAAACTATGACCCACCTTCAAGTCAGTGTTCAAAGGAAGTAAAAGGCCACACAGAAAATGAAATGTAATTGGGCACCCCATGGGGAGGGGACAGAACCCAGGAAGCCTTGAAAAGCCTCAGTGTGGCCAGTCCCCCAGCCCAGAGCCAACGTCTCCAGCTTTCCTGACAGAAGCAGGCATATGTATAGTTAAGACATTCAGAGTTGTGAAACAAAGGCGAGAAGCTTTTGCCTCTGACTTGTAAACATGGGTTTTTTTGCTTTGTATTTTAAGATAGAAAAGAAGTTTTCTTAAAAACTCCCAAGTCAAGTGTTGGAAGTGCAAAGGGCCATTTGTAGTTGAGGAGAAGTATGTGAGATGTCCAGTTAACATACTGACTGTTTTTCAGAAAGGCTTCCACAAAGGAGAAAAATTCCAAAACAAACAAACAAACAAAAAATAGTTATATCACTTGCATCATTAAAAACCCATTTTCTATTGGTTTCTGTTATCTTCTTTTTCCCCACCACTGCCTGCCAAGCTCCTCGTCATCCATCAAAGCCCTGGTTCATTGCCCTCCCCTCTCTGAGGCCTTCCTAGGTCTTCTCAATCTGAACAGATGTCTCTCCTGATCACGCTCCATGGCACTAGCATTAGGTCTTATATTCTGGTTGCTCAGATACATGATGGTCACCTCCATAAAACTCTGTGTCTCAAGCACAGTAACCATGTCTCTTTCTCTTTTTAATCTTCTCCCCTGCCTTAGGATCCTACTCAAAGAGGGCACTCAATAATGTTCACTGAATGAATGAATGAATGTAAAACCTTCAATATCCAGTGCTTCTGGTAAACGTGGGCAGTCACCACATAAAAGTTGTTTGGTGGACCAAGTATGCCAGCCAGTTTGGCGGATACTACAGAGAACAAAGGAGCCAGTGTGCCAGGCTTAAAACAGATTTTCAGGCCTGAGAAGGGTTGGTTGGGTCAACGAAGGTGGGATTTGAAAGAGCTAAATGCAGAGTCTTGGACTTACATGCAAATCATTAATATTAATAGCAAAAAGAGAATGTAGTGGATATCTAGCAGTTCTTAAAGAGATAGGGGAGGAGGAATTGATTTAATACATATACAGATGTGAAAGTTGGACCATAAAGAAGGCTGAGTGCCAAAGAACTGATTCTTTCAAACTGTGGTGTTGGAGAGAACTCTTGATAGTCCTTTGGACTGCAAGGAGATCCAACCAGTCAATCCTAAAGGAAATCAACCCTGAATATTCATTATAGAGACTGGTGCTGAAGCTCTAGTACTTTGGCCTCCTGATGAGAAGAGCTGACTCATTGGAAAAGACCCTGATGCTGGGAAATATTGAAGGGAAGAGGAGAAGGGGACAACAGAGGAAGAGATAGTTGGATACCACTGACTCGATGGACATGAATTTGAGCAAACTCCAGGAGATAGTCAAGGACAGAGAACCATGTGCTATACAGTTCATGGGATCACAAAGAATCAGGTATGACTGAGCAACTGAAAAACAACAAACTGCAATATATTTTACCAGTAGTCTACTAGAGGTGCCTGATCACTCTCAGGGTAGATTAATAGAAGTATTTGGTACCTTTAAGCCAACTTTTTCACTCTCCTCTTTTACTTTCATCAAGAGGCTTTTAGTTCCCTCTTCACTTTCTGCCATAAGGGTGGTGTCATCTGCGTATCTGAGGTTATTGGTATTTCTCCCAGCAATCTTGATTCCAGATTGTGTTTCTTCCAGTCCACCGTTCCTCATGATGTACTCTGCATAGTTACATAAGCAGGGTGACAATATACAGCCTTGACGTACTCACTTTCCTATTTGGAACCAGGTTGTTGTTCCATGCCCAGTTCTAATGTTGCTTCCTGGCCTGCATACACATTTCTCAAGAGGCAGGTCAGGTGATCTGGTATTCCCATATCTTTCACAATTTTCCAAAGTTTATTGTGATCCACACAGTCAAAGGCTTTGGCATAGTCCATAAAGCAGAAATAGATGTTTTGCTGAAACTCTCTTGCTTTTTCCATGATCCAGCGGATGTTGGCAATTTGATCTCTGGTTCCTCTGCCTTTTCTAAAACCAACTTGAACATCAGGAAGTTCATGATTCACGTATTGCTGAAGCGTGGCTTGGAGAATTTTGAGCATTACTTTACTATCGTATGAGATGAGTGCAATTGTGTGGTAGTTTGAGCATTCTTTGGCATTGCCTTTCTTAAAGCTCAACATTCAGAAACAAAGATCATGGCATCTGGTCCCAATCACTCCATGGGAAATAGATGGAGAAACAGTGAAACAGTGTCAGACTTTATTTTTTGGGGCTCCAAATTCACTGCAGATGGTGACTGCAGCCATGAAATTAGAAGACACTTACTCCTTGGAAGAAAAGTTATGACCAAGCTAGATAGCATATTCAAAAGCAGAGACATTACATTGCCGACTTACGTCCGCCTAATCAAGGCTAAGGTTTTTCCAGTAGTCATGTATGGATGTGAGAGTTGGACTGTGAAGAAGGCTGAGCGCCAAAGGATTGATGCTTTTGAACTGTGGTGTTGGAGAAGACTCTTGAGAATCCCTTGGACTGCAAGGAGATCCAACCAGTCCATTCTGAAGGAGATCAGTCCTGGGATTTCTTTGGAAGGAATGATGCTAAAGCTGAAACTCCAGTACTTTGGCCACCTCATGCGAAGAGTTGACTCATTGGAAAAGACTCTGATGCTGGGAGGGATTGGGGGCAGGAGGAGAAGGCAACGACCGAGGATGAGATGGTTGGATGGCATCACTGACTCGAAGGACGTGAGTCTGAGTGAACTCCGGGAGTTGGTGATGGACAGGGAGGCCTGGCGTGCTGTGATTCATGGGGTTGCAAAGAGTCAGACACGACTGAGTGACTGAACTGAACTGAACTGATTTGGTACCTAAAGAAAAGTTGAGTTCTTGTCCCTATTCTCTGGAGGGTCAGTTGGAAGTTAAGTAAGTGTAGACACATCTGCCTCACATAAACTCCATGAACATGGCATTGTGTCTTCTGTCTCAGCTGTTTTCCCCAGAGTCCAGCACCAAGCTTGAATGTAGTAGATTAGATAAAGTGTTGGTGGTACGGGAATTGATCGCACCAAAGTGTATCTGGAGAAAGAATGTTGAATGATAAAAACAAAAAGGTATTCCTCAAAAATTATAAAAATAATAGAAGCAACCAGAGATATTTCTGCTTTGAAACATGTATTTGTTGGCAGGGAGGGGTGTATCGGGGGAGGGTGGAGTGTAATCACCATCTTCAAGTATTTTAAACACTGCTGTGGAGGATGGATATTAGACTTCTGTTTATTATCAAAGAAGTGAAAATTAGAAAAAGCAAGTTTTGACTCAAGGAGTTGTCTAAGTGTGAAATTATTTATATGTGATCATGTATTTGTTCCCTTTCTCAAGTTTTATAGGCTGAAAAGTTTGAGGTAGTGGGGTGTGCTATAGATGACTGGATAATCCCACATTGGATAGGGGAATTGAAAATAGTGATTTCTGGATCCTTCTGATTTTAGAATCTTACGATTGCTGTACAGTAACAGTCCTTTATGACCTCAGGGAAAAAACGGGGACAAAAATGGAATCTCTTAGGGATGTTCTAACTGCCTGTGTAGAGCCAGATAGCAAATACTTGTGAGTAAGTCGAGGACTTGGCTCTTCTAATGAAAATTGCAGGCACCTTACACCTGAAAATGCTATGTGACACAGTTATGCATTTCTCACCTGGCTTGTTTGGCATAGAAATGTAAGGTTAAGTGGACTTTTCCAAAACCTGTGTCTAATGCTTTGAGTGTCCAAACTTTTCTTGTGCTTCAGTGACAGCAAATAGAATAAGAGAAGCATAAGACGGTGTCTCAAAGCCTACTAAAGTGCAGTGGACGTCTTCTGAGTCACCCCAAATCTCTAGGTGCTTTGTTCTTGCTGTGTCTTTGCCTCACCACCTTATACCTTATTAACGTGCTTCAGTTGGTTTGGCCTGACAGGAAATAACCCTAGCCCACTTCCTTCCTTTACCTTGCGTTCTATCTTGCCCACATGTTCTGCCTTCACTTGACCTTATCTTTCAGCCTACTCCCCCATACTCACTTCCCCTTAGATCCCTGTCCTCGGGATCTGTTGGCTCCTTAATTAGTGACATATGGTAAAACCAGAGGTTGGTTGCAGGAAACTATCTTTCAGAAAGTTGATGTTTCTGAAAATTGAGTCAAGCAGACACTGTATTTAACAATGCTGTTGTTCTATGCTCTTCCAGTATGATAGGGGAACACCTGTGGTTCTTTAGATGTAAATTAATTAAAATAAAACATCCAGTTCCTCAGTTATGCCCCATTTCAAGGGATCAGTTGTGTTATGTGGCTGGTGGCTACCTTGGTAGGGAGAACAATATGTATCATTTCCATCATCACAGAGAGTTCTTTTAGATACACGACTATATACAAAACAGATAACCAACAGTGACTGACTTACTATATGTCACCAGGGACAATACTCAATATTTTGTAATAACTCATAAGGGAAAGAATCTGAAAAATTGTGTGTGTGTAACTGAATCACTTAGCTATACACCTGAAACTAACTTTCACAACATTGTAAATCAACTATATTTCAATAAAAATAAAGTGCTTGGGACAACTGTTATGAGACCCAAAAATAGACTGAACCAGACATGGGTTCAATGCTGGTTATTTTATAGGTGGCAAGGTTACGTTCTGGCCTCCCAGTTTCTTCATCTGCAAAATGGAAAAACTAAATTTTTCCATGCAAGGTTGTTCTGGAGATTAAATGCAGTATCATGTCAAGCAGTTCTTGTCCTGCAGTAATGGCTTAAGAAACATTTATTTATTCCTGCTTTAAGTTACCAATGATATGTGGTATCCAGTTTGATAGCTGAGAGGCAGTTTGCAAGAATGAGGTTTGGGAATCTGCTTCATAAAGTTGTTTCCCATGGCTTAGTGATAATATAGGGTTTCACTTGTATATTAATAATTATTTGCTCTTTTAACAGGCAGAATGGCAAAAAAAAAAACCAGTTTTTAATGAGTAACTGTTTTCTAAGGAGTATCTAAAAGTAGGTTGCATCTTGCAGTAAACTTTTTCATTATCTAAAGACCGTGTTCCCTAAACTACGTTCCAAGAAAAATCAGATGCATAAAGGCTTTCTTTGATCAAGTAAGTTTGGGGAAACTGCCCATGGGGTCTCCCTCTTGGAGGTTCATAATGCACAAGGTAAAGACTTGGCAAACTCCACTGGAAAGAAGCATAGACAACAAAATGCTTTGAGCTTTTATGGACATGAAACCCCTCCCTGTTCTTACAGAATACCTATTAAAATAGTGTTCACAGAAACCATTTTGAACATACGCTCTGAGGGTATGGGCAGTCCCTGCTTTCAAGAGGCACCTGCAAAGAAGTTTCATTGAAAACCATTTCCTTTTTCTCTAATCTCTAATTCTAAAATAGCAAAGGGAAGAGATTCATCCAGCTCAGTCTCTTTTGTTAAGGAAAGGATAAATCTGAAGCTAGTTCAGAACCTGAAAGTAACCTCTTTTGTCAAGGTTTAAGGTTCAGTAAACAGCGATTGAGATCTCTTGTATTTCAGACAACCACAAAGGCTGTTTTTGTACTTCAAGACTAGAGGCTAATGTAACTGTGTGTTTCTATTGGTTTTCGAAGGTCTTTGCTTTCAGCAGTTTGTCTTTGCAACACAAGGCCCATTGGGTCTGACGTTGCTCTGATAGAAAAAGGGGGAAAGTAATTTGACCTGTGTTAGTGAAATGATTGCTTTGAATAAAGCTCTACCTGGAGTCGACCCGAATTGTCTGGTAAGATCTAAGACAAAGGTCTCAAATTTGTTCTCTTTCTGCACCACCTTTGATAAAGGCTGACAGATAAACCCACTCATATAAGCAAATCACAAGAGGGCAAGACATTGAGAACCACTTATCTAAGCTAATAGCCAAAGCAGGAAAGGGTTAGGAACAAAATCTTGAATCAAGTTTCTGGGTTATGGATACATGTGTTTATTTTGCTCTCATGTACTCCTATATGTAGATGTCATCTATATATATATATATACGTTCAGCCATCTATCTCAGGGGCCAGCAAACTTTTTCTGAAAGGAACCAGATAGTAGGTATTTTCAGCCTGGCAGCTCATAGGGTCTTTATAGGGGCTTTGTTGCTACTCTTTAACTCTGCCTCTATAGCTCAAAAGTAGCCACCACATGAATAGTAGAACATATGAATAAATATGTTCTAATAAGACTTACAGAAACAGACAGAGAACTAGATTAGGTCCACAGGTCAGAGTTTGCAGACCCCTGATCTATCTTGTTGATAATCAATATAAGCATCAGTTACAGGCAGTTTCTGAAATGCTTGCCTGAATCAGATTCTTATGCTGAAGTGGAACTTTGGGAAAACCAAATATTCTTTTAGTGAATCAGGGGTCAGTAATGGCTTTGGTTTAGATGGATTATTATTGCTAGTATTTAGTCATCAGGCATGATTCTAAAAGATCATTGAGGTGTCACAGCACCCATTGAGTTAGGTACTATTATTATCATCCGAATTTTGCTTAAGAAACTGAGGCCTAGGAATTAGCCTGCCAGAGGTAACACAGGGAGGATGAGGCTGATCCTGACTGTGCAGCCCCAGGGACTCGCTCCAGGACCTTTGCTCATCCCCCAGCCCCAGACTCTAGCGGGAGTATCGGGAAAATCAGGTCTCCGTGGTTTACAGACAAGCACAGTGCTCCCTGGACTTCACAGACCTCCCAGATTGGGAAGGTCCTCTGGAGGAGGGCATGGCATAGGCCACTCTAGTATTCTTGCCTGGAGAATCCCATGGGCAGAGTAGCCTGGTGGGCTGCTGTCTGTCCATAAGGTTTCAGAGTCAGACACAACAAGTAACTTAGCGTGCATGCAAGCACCCTGTTGTCTTCACCTCCGCCTCCCCCAGGCCCATGTGCACTTACCTTGAACCACACTGATCTTCTGGCTGCTTCTGGAACATGCCCACACCCTCTCACACATCTTGGTTTTTACTCCAAATAAAGGGAGTATGTTATCAAGGAGCAATAAACAATAAGAGTTGTGATTGGAGTTACTTTTGGCATGAACACTGCATTTTACTTTATTTTTGACTTTTTAAAGTTGACATCTTTATTTCCTGTTCAAGTTTTTTTTTTTTTTTAAAGCTTATTTCTTTTGGCCTTGCACATACAGATTCACCCACCAGAGATCGAACCCATGACGCTTAGAGTGGAAGCAGAGTCTTAATCACTGGGGCACTTGGAAAGTCCTTGTATTTTACTTTAAAAATGCAGTTTTCCAGCAACATAACGTTGTATCCTCTTTGTATACCTGTGTATATTTTTCCTCTGCCTATATAGAATACATGAGCCGATTAATGCTTCATTGTCTTCAGTTCAGTTCAGTCTTTCGGTTCAGTTGCTCAGTTGTGTCCAACTCTTTGTAACCCTACAGACTGCAGCACGCCAGGCTTCCCTGTCCATTCCCAATTCTGGGAGCTTGCTCAGACTCATGTCCATTGAGTCAGTGATGCCATCCAGCTATCTCATCCTCTGTCATCCCCTTCTCCTCCTCCCTTCAATCTTTCCCAGCATCAGAGTCTTTTCTAATGAGTCAGTCCTTTGCATCAAGTGGCCAAAGTATTGGAGCTTCAGCTTCAGCATCAGTCCTTCAATGAATATTCAGGACTGATTTCCTTTAGGATGAACTGATTTGATCTCCTTGCTATCAAGGGACACTCAAGAGTCTTCTCCAACACCGCATTTCAAAAGCATCAGTTCTTCAGTGCTCAGCTTTCTTTATGGTCTGACTCTCACATCCATACATGATTACTGGAAAAAACCATGTCTTATATGAAGTTATTTTTATCTGCTAGCATCAATACATCTCTGGGGTCATGAACTGTTTCCCAGCATAGTAAATGTTCAGTAAGTGATGGTTGTTAAGTAAATGAACCAAGAAACATTCAGGACCTGTGCTCATAGAGATTCAGGCTTAGCAAAGTACACGGAAGCATTCATTAATTGATATTTTCAGAGTACCTCCCATATGCCAAACCCGGAAACAAGATCTTGAAGATACAGCGGCCAACAACACAACTTGCTTGTTCCTTTTGATTATCTTACATATGATAGATTCTGTAAGAAACTCCTGTGAATTACTGTATATATTAGTGATATATCCTTTAAACACAACAGGTGATACAGAAGTAACAGATGCTTCTGTTGCAGCCTCTTCTTTGTTAGTACCTCTCTGTGTTCATTTTGTATCACTTTTGTCTCTTATCAAGCATAGTTCAGTTCAGTTCAGTCACTCAGTCGTGTCCGACTCTTTGCAACCTCATGAACTGCAGCACGCCAGGCCTCCCTGTCCATCATCAACTCCCATAGTTTACCCAAACTCATGTCTGTCAATTCGGTGATGCCATCCAGCCATCTCATCCTCAGTCGTCCCCTTCTCCTCCTGGCCCCAATCCCTCCAGGCATCAGGGTCTTCTCCAATGAGTCAACTCTTCGCTTGAGGTGGCCAAAGTACTGGAGTTTCAGCTTTAGCATCAGTCCTTCCAATTGAACACCCAGGGCTGATATTCAGAATGGACTGGTTGGATCTCCTTGCAGTCAAGGGACTCAGATGAGTCTTCTCCAACACCACAGTTCAAAAGCATCAATTCTCCAGTGCTCAGCTTTCTTCATAGTCCAACTCTCACATCTATACATGACCACTGGAAAAACCATAGCCTTGACTAGATGGACCTTTGTTGACAAAGTAATGTTTCTGCTTTTCAATATGCTATCTAGGATGGTCATAACTTTTCTTCCAAGGAGTAAGCATCTTTTAATTTCATGGCCACAGTCACCATCTGCAGTGATTTTGGAGCCCCCAAAGAAAGTCTGACACTGTTTCCACTGTTTCCCCATCTATTTCCCATGAAGTGATGGGACTAGATGCCCTGATCTTCGTTTTCTAAATGTTGAGCTTTAAGCCAACTTTTTTCGCTTTCCTCTTTCACTTTCATCAAGAGGCTTTTAGCTCCTCTTCACTTTCTGCCATAAGGGTGGTGTCATCTGCATATCTAAGGTTATTGATATTTCTCCTGGCAATCTTGATTCCAGCTTGTGCTTCTTCCAGCCCAGCATTTCTCATTATGTACTCTGCATAGAAGTTAAATAAGCAGATACACTAAGACCAAGCATAGTCATTAGGCTATTTACTTGTGAATTACCAAACATTCTTGAAACAAAAAATGTAGAGCTAATGTGTTATTCTTTAATGAGTTTTGGTTGTGGTCAAGGAAGCCAGGTTCAGATCCCAGCTCCGTTACTTGCTAGGATCAGTGAGTTTCTCCTGCATGGCTGGAGGAAAAGCATGGTCACCAGGAACATGACTGAAGGACTTAAATTAGTTAAAGGAAATGATTGTGTGGATGCTTAGAGATGAAAGGATGCTTGAGAGGGTTATGTGAGACATGGGGCATGTAGATATGGAAGGAATAATGGCCACAGCTGGAGAACCAAAGCTGGGTATTTGGATATCCTGAGAGCAGACACCCTTAATGGTATTAGCATGGACTATAGTAACTGTGGTGTTGGAGAAGACTCTTGAGAGTCCCTTGGACTGCAAGGAGATCCAACAGTCCATTCTGAAGGAGATCAGCCCTGGGATTTCTTTGGAAGGAATGATGCTAAAGCTGAAACTCCAGTACTTTGGCCACCTCATGCGAAGAGTTGACTCATTGGAAAAGACTCTGATGCTGGGAGGGATTGAGGGCAGGAGGAGAAGGAGACGACAGAGGATGAGATGGCTGGATGGCATCAACAACTCGGTGGACGTGAGTCTGAGTGAACTCTGGGAGTTGGTGATGGACAGGGAGGCCTGGTGTGCTGTGATTCATGGGGTTGCAAAGAGTCAGACACAACTGAGTGACTGAACTGTTAGTAAGGTTGCTAAGTGTTTGTGAATAGAAAGTTGGGAGAAGAGGGAAAACAGCAAAACAGTGAAAATTATCAAGGTCACAGTAGGTTGAAAAATGAAATGAAAAGGACCAAAGCTGGCTTTTCTTTCTCTTTCACCTTGGTTTCTCCTCACCTCATTCTTGAGGGGGAGGGTGAAATCATCTCTGTAGGACCCTTGAAGGGGACAATTTGAAAGGAGAAGTGACTTCATATAGGATAAGACTTTGTGGTCCAGAAAAGATTATGTTAACAGTATCCAGTGCTCTGATTATTTGCACTGTGAGGATGAATTCAGGACACATGTGCAGAACTTCCGTGTGCAGGAGCTAAGGAGTTGCAGTGATGTTCACATTAGGAGAATAATCATGGATATTTTGGTGTTTGACGAGAACTGCTAGAACTGAAATGAGTACCTTTGCAATATACTTTTATAGGCTTTATCTCATTTATACTCTGGAGCATTCCCACGAGAGTAGGTGTTAATATCTCCATTACAGGTGGAAATTGAAGACCAAGGTAAATGATTTGCCTTAGGGCCACATGGCTACTGAGTGATATAGATGGAACTTGAATCCCATCAGGCCTTCTGATGCAAACACCATATTCTTTTCAGTATGATGAGCTTCTGGAAGAATGTTATAGTCTATTTAAGGGGGCCAGGCGGGACACAAACCTTCATTGTCTATAGTGAGACTTCTTGAAGAAAGTTTGGTATGTGTTAACAGTATACTTAAAATAGCAGCTCACAGAGGCCGTATTGGTGTAAGGGTTAAGAACACTGGCTTTGTGGTTTGCACTGTGGCCCTCTATGAAAAGGTGTTTGGCTTTGAGCAAATTACTGCCTCCTCTCGTTTTTGAGGCAGAAGTGAGTTGATGTAGGTAAAGAACTCTGATGGTTTCTGGATATTATTATTATCAATAGCTAATAATAATTAGCTATTATTTTATCATTCTTTTTGCCATGCTGGTTTATCTTGGGACAGCTGGGTATCCAATTGAATGTGTCAAAGGAAGTATAGGGCTATTACAACCTCTTTCATTTGAAGAACAATTTAGTTATAATTGATACAGGGTGAGAAGTCATCTCTTGGTCCAGAAATTATCTGAGTGTACCCTGCAGTTGCTTGTTGCCATCTTCCATGTGTTACTTCTCCCTCCCTCCATCTAGTCTTTGTTTCTTTGTTGACTTGAGGCTGGAAGGATAATGGGATGAAAGAGAAAGATACTAGGAGTTATTGGGGTTGGCCAAAAGTTTGTTTGGGTTTTTCTAAGATCTTACAGAAAACCCAAACTTTCTGGCCAATCCAATTATCTGTCTATCTAAAATGGGCATTCCCAGCACAAGAACATCATATTAGAGGCATGGCAGCAAGAACTACCAGAATGTGTTTCCCCTGGCTGTACCCACAAGTGGTCCCATATTACTGTCCGTGGTGAGCTTAGATGGTGGTAGGTAGAGGGATGTGAGCTTGCAGTCGGAGGCAGGGAGGGACCAGTTCCCAAAGTGCCTCGCACTCCATCCTGGAGAGTTTAGACTCCATTGAAAGTCATGGGAAGCTATTGGAGCCTTGTCATCTGGGGAATTAATTGATCACATTTGCTTTTGGAATCAGTCTTGAGCAGAGGGTGTGAAGGGCAGATGGAAATTGACAAGAAAAAAGTCAGAGATGTGGGTGAGGGGCGTCGGAGAGAAATAATTAGGACCAGAGCCAGGATAGTGACAACAGGAATGGGGAAGAGAGGATGTGTGTGTTTGGGGTGCTCAAAACGAGGTTCCAACTATGCTTCCTATTTAAAACAAGATGAAGGGTTGAGGCATGAATCGACAGTTACCCGTATGGCGTAACAGAATATCTTTGAAGGTTTTCTAAAGAATGACATTAAAAGCAGGCACACACAGCTGGAACAGCCTCAAGGGCCCCTGATGGAAAAGGGAGCAAAGCAGAGCTGGTGACATGTCTTGAAATAATGTTGCACCTTCCAGAGTGGGCAAGGCAAGGAGAAGTTTGTGAGAGGGAGTGGGATTCAGTGATAATGCAAGATAAGGGGTCAGGGAGAAGGAGAGTGATAATACGGTAGTGAGGAATAAACAAGGAAATTAGGAGAAAGCAGAAATGGAAATGAGCTGTGTGGATGGGGAGCTGGGCACACTTGTTCACTTCACAGAGGGCTATCTTTGTCCGAGATGCACAGAGGAAAGAAAGGGGAAGGGAGAAGAGCCTTCAGAGAAAAGACAGAGGCTGAGACTAAAGCATGATGGAAGAGGGCAGGCCAGCTGTAGGTAGGACCCCAGCTGCAGAAGGTGGAGAGACGCAGGAGAGGGGAGGGAGCCTGGAGCTTGAAATGGAGCTGGTGGGCAGTCTGAGGAAGCTCCGAGAAAGAAGAGGGGATACAAAGGAGCTTTGAGGAGTTCAGGGAAATCTCACCATTCTAGGAAAGAAAACCTGCACGTGGATCTGGGAGCACAAATAGCGTGAGATACCGAACGCCTGAGGAACTCCGGCAGAAGAAAAGCCTGTTACAGTTTTAGCATAAAGAACAAAGCTGTCTAGGGTGATGGGTGCTGTTCTGGGTGAATCAGGACTGCTAGGCTGGTCAGTAGGAGAAACATTGTCTAAGGACAGGAATGGTGTTTAACAAACATTGGGTGGATGGGTGGAGGGTCATCTTTGTTGACAGACGTCAATCTCAGGGTTTGTTTACTTAGAAGGGAAGCACTCACATGTCTGAATGCACATGTCCCCCAGGAAGAAGTGTGTGAGGGAAGATGAGAGGTCTTCCCTGCATGATGGGAAGGGTTCTGGTTGGGAGGGGCCTCCAGTGATTCTTTGAGATCCAGGAAATGGACAGCAGGTAGACCTTAGAAGCTTTTGTTCAGAATCTGTTACATGACATGAGGAAGAGGGTGGAGTGAATATATCGATAGCTGATGAAATATGGGCAGTCCTTGCAAATACCTCACTTCAAATTTGTTTCTTGCTTTTCTAGCAGAGTGACCTGCTGCCAGATATTTGACCTCTGATCCTCAGTTTCCTCATGGTTTACAGTGTTACGGTGATGTTTAGAAAAGGGATGATTTTTGTGTGCATGTGTGTATACATGATTTGGTAACAGTACTTTTTATCACTAAAAGCAAAGGTATGAAGTTCAAAAGTCAGAGATGGCCCAATGAGAATTTCTGCTGCTTCTTTTGGATAAAGTGTAATGCTGATACTGTTTCTGATGCTAACAGAATAATCACTTCCTCCTCCTCCTCCCAGGTACCAATATCGAGGCATTGCACCTTGCCCAGTCCTGTGCTGCCCCTTTACACACAGCATCCTAGTCAGACCTCATAATTACACCTCAGGCTTACAGAAGTGGGTGGTATGATGCTTATTTTTCAGATAAGGTAACTCAGATTTGGGAGGTTAAATGACTTGCCTGAAATCTCGCCTAGTAAGTGGAAGAGCCAGACGCAAACCTTTGTCTAAACTGAGAGCCTTACTCTCAATTTGAAAGGGGTGGAGGGGAGTGGAGAGCTGGATGGTATCTTTAGAAAACACAATTAGACCAAATTCATGCTGAGGCCACTGCTGCGATCCCTGTGCCTTCCCAGCCAGGCCCTTAGGAATTTTCTATGGCCTCTGGGAATGATAGAGCCCAGATGATCCAAAGGCAGCTCACAAACTTGCTCCTGAAGGAAGAGAGAGCTGGACTTTTCTCCAACTTAATGCTATGTGGGCCGCAGGGCTTCAGGTGTTAGAAGGTAGAAAAGGGTAGAACCAGCAGACAGTTGTTGGTATTCCTTCTTCATTTGAGGACCGGTGTGGAGATTACATTCTGTCATGATGAAACACAGAAAAGTACGTACTTGAGAAGATAATGAAGAATGAGGCTGCATCTGAAGAGGGGAAAGCACCCCATCTCAGAAGCAAGCACTGAACCAAATGGAGTGACCCTCGATGACGCGTGTGGTCTTTGTCCATCTGGAAAGGGAAAGAGTCTCTAGGGTCCTTTTTAGTTCTAACAGATTCTATTTTCTATTCTAGAATATAGGAAATACAGCAAGTTCTAGTCACTCTCTGGTTCTTTTCTCACCAGTTTTTGAGGCTTATCCTTAAAGAACTGTGGACTCTATTGAAGCTGCTAGGACTTCTGTGCCATCCTTTTTATGGAGATAAACTAGACAGGACACTCCTTCCGAGGGGCCTAAGTGGTGGAGAGAGGAAACACGTTGACATGCTATTGTCCTGTGTAGTTATGTCTATCTGACCCACTAGTCTGGAGGCTTTATGAAGACTGCAAACTCTGCTTTATCTTTAACATGCCCCCTCCCCCGGTCATGTCTGGAAAGTGCCTATTAAATGCCTGATGAAAGACTGAATGAATGGATGAATATCATCCATGCCATTTACAAAGTGCTAGCTATGTGCTGAGCACATGACACCGATTTCCTCGTGTAGAACTACACAGCAATCCAGTAATGTGGGAGCCTTCTTCTCCCCCTCGTTATGCCGTATATACAGACACCAGACACTAGTGTATATACAGTTCTGTATATACAGACACTAGACAGTTCAGTCAGTCACCCAATACCTCACAGCCAAGGGATGGCAGACACAGTTCAGATCGAAGCCTTGACTGTTGCTGACTGTAACCCGTGCTCTTAACTCTCTGGAATGTGCATCTCTCAAGAGGAGGCTGAGGACACCGATAAATCCCTCCCAAAGGGAGCGGTCAATGAACCACCCATTTCTTTGGAAGCAAAATAAAATTAGAGAAGCATCAATGGGCCGTCTCCATGGCACCTTGACATTTTAGGAACATCTTTAATAGGAAACACTGCCATTTGGCTGGAGTTTAATTGCACTGCATTCTAACTCAGTAACTTTTTAGCCCCTTCTTTTTCATTTTTGCTGCCATGAAGCCTGAATTCCACTATTACTGAGGTATTTACTCTTTTCCGAAGTATGTCATGCTATCTCCTGCCTCTGGATTCTGCACTTGTGAAACGTAATCACAGGTTTTTGTCTTTGATGCCTCAACTCCATGAGTCTCCTGGAAGGCAGAGGCTGTGTCTTAATTACCAGCTAGAGCTGGCATATGGTAGTTGCTAAGTGAATGTTTGTTGAATGAATGCATTACAAATGATTCAAAAGGTGATTTTCTTATTCCCAGAGCCTGCACAGAGAAATAAACTTGTAAAGCTCGTTTCAACCACACATCTTGTTGTACGCAGGCTCAGCCAAGTCTGTGACCAAGCCAAGTCTTATGAATTTCTCTGAAATTCAGAAAAAGTGAAGGGAGCTAACACAAATCCAGGGAAGAATTTATGTGAAACATCTAGACTCAGTGTTGCACTAATTCTCCTGTTTCAAAACATGGTACCATATTTTACTTGTGTTGATTTGCAGTGTTTGAATAATAGTAATCCATCAGTACTTCATCTGGGCAGGGGGAAGAAGAAAGTCTGCCACAGAGATCTTGCAAAATGGTGTCCTGCGACTACTGTGAACCATGGGCAGTCATCTCATTTTGTGTGCTGTATCAGGGAAGATCTGGGAGCAAATACGTGCTTCTGTAAAACCCATCACTTCTCATCAAAGAGCATGTCAGAGCACAGGGGCAGTGCTTACAGTTCTAACATGATTTGCAAACATCCTACATGTGTATTTCTTACTGATCTTACATTAGTTTTTAAATTGAAAATTTTTATTATAGCAAAATGCACATACTGTAAAATTTACCATCCTGCCTATTTTTAAGTGTTGAGGATGTTCACACTCTTGTGCAACCAGTCTCTATAACTGTTTTTCTTGAAGAATGCAGTAAAGAACTGTGATTTCTCCTATCCCATAGCCTATGACATCCACCATTTCACTTTCTGTTTCCATGAACTTGACTATTCTAAGTACCTCATATAAGTACAGTCACACAGTATTTGTTTATTGGGGTCTGGTTTATTTCACTTAGCATAATATCCTCAAGTTTTATCCATGTTCTATGTCAGAATTTCCTTTTTATGGCTAAATGATATTCCTCTGTATGTAAGTACCACATTTTGTTTATCTATTCATCCATTATTGGACACTTGGGTTGCTTCCACTGTTGGCTATTTTGAAAAATGCTGAGATGAACACAAGTATACAAATACCTCCTGGAGACTCTGGTTTCAAATCTTTTGGATACACATACACAGAACCAAAACTACTGGGTAATACAGTGATTTTATTTTTAACTTTTTAAGAAATACCATGCTGTTTTTCCATAGTAACTTAATGATTTTATACTCCCATAATTAGTGCACATGTGTTCCAGTAGTTTCCTCTACATTCATGCCAATACTTCTTTTTTTTTTTTTTAACTAGAAGCCATTCCTATAGATGTCAGGTGGTATCCCATTGTAGTTTTGATTTGCATTTCTTTAATGATGAGTGATATTGAACATCTTTTCATATGCATGCCGGACATTCATATGTCTTCTTCGGAAAAAAAAAAGTCTAAAGTCCTCTGCCCATTTTAAATTCAGTTATTTGTTTTTGGTTGTTGTTGAGTTATGTGAGTTCTTAATATTTGACCATATATGCGAGGGTATATTTTTGGCCTCTCTATTCTACGTTTTCAGTCTATAGTTCTGTCTTTATGTTTCTACTACTCTTTTTTGATTACACATAATGATCTTTATTCTCCAAATAGTGTGAAGTTCCCAGGATAAGTGCCAGTCAATCTAGGAAATCTTTGAGGTCCAGAGAAGGAAATTGATGTTTCCAGGTCTCACAGCCAGTCATTTGCAGGGCTGGACCTCTGCACTCTTCTACCAGACTTCCAACATACTTCCATCAGTATGCTATAAAACTTGTCTCATACTGGGCCAGGTACTCCACTCTTAGAATCAAAGGGACAAACTTTAACTAGGGTTCTTCATAGGAAAATCATCACTGTTGAAAGGGAAACATGAGTGATTATGTGCTAGATCCTTTAACGCTATTTTTGAAAATTAATGGCCTCTTAATTTCCCGATCACTGCACCCCTTTCATGATCTCAGCTTCATGCATTCTACCCTCTAATATATATTTCCACCATCTTTACTACTAGAGTCTGTCCCCCGACCCTGATACTCCTCTTTACCTTCTTTTGCTGATATCTGTTCCACAGTACACAGAGCATCTAACAGACTGAATACTTTGCTCTTTATTTTTTAAATGTTTGTTGTTTCTCCCCACCCACTAGAATGTTTACTCCCTGAAGCAGGGACTTTGCTTTTGTTCACTGATGTATACAGAGTGTTCCCAGGTGGCTAAGGGGTAAAGGGATCCACCTGCCAATGGAAGAGATGTTGGTTTGATCCCTGGGTCAGGTAAATCCCCTGGAGGAGGAGATGGCAACCCAGTCCAGTGTTCCTGCCTGGAAAATCCCATAGACAGAGGAGCCTGCTGGGCTACAGTCCATGGGGTCACAAAGAGTCAGACATGACTGAGCATGCGTGTATAGAGTGTGTGTTTGTGATAGGCAGAATAGGACCCCATAGATTTCCATGCCTCAGCTCTCAGGTCCTGTGAATATGTCGCCTTATGTGGCAAAAGAACTATGCAGATAGAATTAAGATTAGGACCTCGAAAGAGAAATTATCACGGATTATCTAGGTGGGCCCAGTCTAATCACACAGGTCCTCAAAAGCTGAGACCGTTCCTGGCTGCAGAGAACCAGAAAGATGGCAACATGGGGAGGAATCAACCTGCCATTTCTGGCTTTGCAGTACATGGGAGAAGGGCCCACAAGCCAAGGAATCAGCGGCCTCTGGAAGCTACAACAAGCAAGGGAATGACTTCTCCACTGGAGGCTTCAGAAGGAAAGGTAGCCCTCTTGACAGTTCATTTTAGCCCCGTGAGACTGTTGTTGGACTTCCGTAGCACTAAATGTAGTTACAGTTGTGTTGTTTGAAGCCAGTAAATTTGTGATGATTTGTTAGGGCAGCAGTTGAAAACTAATAGAGTGCTCAGTTACTATTTGTTGAAGGAATGAACAAGCGATTCTGTTACCAACATAGAGAGGTGAGTATTCATTCTCATTAAGAGGGAACAGTCTCAGAGAGGGAAGCCACTTGGCTAGTGGCTCACAGTAGGTGATTAGCAGAGCAGTATCTCTAATCCGATCCTCAGCCACCTCCTTGCTGATGTGTGAGGATGCTGGTTTGTAATTGATCTTCCCAGCCATACACAGCTAGTTGTCTGTTGATGCATCCTGAGCTGAGGTGCACAGCAGTGTGGGCGTGTCTCTGGGCTGAGAGAGCAAAGGAGAATGAAAGCACTATTGCGCCCTGTATGCTTGAGAGACTTAACTGAAAATCTAAGCCTCAGAGCACGTGCTCTGTACAAACAAACAAGTAAGAGGGCCATCCAGCAGCTTCTTTGCTGGTACCTGCAAGAAGCAGCCACATGTGCCTTCAGCATCTTGTCTTGGGAGAACGCTCTGGGTCAGGACATCCCAGAACCAGGGGTTAGCATTAGATCTGGGAAAGCAGTGAGCTAAAAATTTAATTTCACACCATCAGGTCTGAGAGAAACCTTGAAAGTAGGGCCCAGTTGTTATATGAAGGGGTTGGTAGGGGCCACAGAACTGTGAAGTTGTGTTCTTTGAGAATTGGTTGTACAGACACCACAGATTTATTTCAGCGAATTTTGGAGCCTCTGTGCATCCGGGTGAGCCAAGGCAGATGGTGTGTGCGGGAGAAAATAGTGGGGAGACTGGTTTCCTCATAAAATTTTTCCATTAAAAGCTTTGCTAGGGCAGTGGTGGGGATGTTTCTTGGACCTGAAAAAAAACAGAGACCAAGCGAGACCACAGTGAGCAATCTGCATGAGTGATGTGTGCAACTTCGTTGTACAAGGGAGTACTTAATCTACAGGCGTTGGCACATCATCAGTATTTTAAGAGTAACATGTTCTATATAAAAATACTCAAGAGCCTTATGCTTTATGCTCTGGCCCCCACGATGATTACACGATCTCCATGCCTCAGTGTGAGAAGCCCGGATTGATTACCCAAGACTTGTTTCCTGTGGTTCTCTTTCCCTCTCATTTGACAGGTAGCAGTATCCATTTGTTTCATTATCTCCCGAGTTTGAATCAGAGGAGTCTTTCTTGAGTTATAAAACCAACCATGTGAAGATGCTCTGAATGCCGTTCTGCCTGTATGTAACTAAGAGCCAGCTCCTCACAATAATTTTGCAGGTGATTAGCCTGTCACATAGAAGCATCCCTTTGGGAATGACAAAGGAACACAAAGTTGTATTTCTTTACAATAAAGCAGATTACCCCAGGGGTTTTTTTTTTTTCTCTCTCTCTCTTCCTCGTCCTCCTCCTGGCAGTCTCTGGAATGAAAATATTTTAAGAGAGGGGTAAAACAAGCTTGGTGGGGGATATAGGAGATTCGTAGTCATAACCTATTTGCATTTCAGATGTCATCAGCAGACAGTTCTATCTTGCCTGGCTGGGTTATGGAGAAGGACTTAGACACAGCCTCTCTGCTAGCAATGCCCTTTAATTGTATATTTGACGAACTCCTCTTCATCTTGCGTGTCATAAATCGAAGGCTGCCTCTTCTGTGAAGCCTTTCTTGATTTTTCTTCTCAGACACAGACCTTAGCTCCTACTGTAAAATGTTCCATTGTGTGCTTGGTACTGCTTTATGTGTCTCCTCCTTAGACTTATGCCTGCATGAGCGGAGAGCCCTATGCTTTTCCCCTTTGTATCTCTAGGGCTGGCCTGCAGTAGCAGTAATAGGAAACACATTGTTGTTGTTGTCATTGTCATTATCATTATGTTCCAGGCTTTGTACCATTCTATTTTTCTGAATTATCTGAGTTGCTAATCACTTATTAAAAAATATTCAGTATGTAGAATCATTTTGTCTGTATAGTCAAACCTGTGTTTTTTCCCAGTAGTCATGTATGATTGTGAGAGTTGGACCATAAAGAAGGCTAAATGCTGAAGAATTGATGCCTTTGACCTATGGTGCTAGAGAAGACTCTCGAGAGTCCCTTGGACTGCAAGGAGATCCAACCAGTCCATCCTAAAGGAGATCAGTCCTGGGTGTTCATTGGAAGGACTGATGTTGAAGCTGAAACTCCAATACTTTGGCCACCTGATGGTGAAGAACTGGCTCATTTGAGAAGACCCTGATGCTGGGAGGGATTGGGGGCAGGAGGAGAAGGAGGTGACAGAGGATGAGATGGTTGAATGGCATCATTGACTTAATGGGCATGAGTTTGAGCAAGCTCCAGGAGATGGTGAAGGACAGAGAAGCCTGGCGTGCTGCAGTCCATGGGGTCACAAAGAGTCAGACATGACTGAGCAACTGAACAACAACAACAACAAAGTGGAATTTTTTTTTTTCTGTAGAACAGAAATTAAAACAACATTATAAATCAACTGTACTTCAATCAGAAAGTCTAGACAAAGTCACTTTCAGTTTAGTTTAGTTGCTCAGTCGTGCCTGACTCTTTGCGACCCTATGAATCACAGCATGCCAGACCTCCCTGTCCATCACCAACTCCAAGGGTTCACTCAGACTCACATCTATGAGTCAGTGATGCCATCCAGCCATCTCATCCTCTGTCGTCCCCTTCTCCTCCTGCCCTCAAACCCTTCCCAGCATCAGAGTCTTTTCCAATGAGTCAACTCTTCACATGAGGTGGCCAAAGTACTGGAGTTTCAGCTTTAGCATCATTCCTTCCAAAGAAATCTCAGGGCTGAATCTCCTTCAGAATGGACTGGCTGGATCTCCTTGCAGTCCAAGGGACTCTCAAGAGTCTTCTCCAACACCACAGTTCAAAAGCATCAATTCTTCGGCGCTCAGCCTTCTTCACAGTCCAACTATCACATCCGTACATGACCACAGGAAAAACCATAGCCTTGACTAGACGGACCTTAGTCGGCAAAGTAATGTCTCTGCTTTTGAATATACTGTCTAGGTTGGTCATAACTTTTCTTCCAAGGAGTAAGCGTCTTTTAATTTCATGGCTGCAGCCACCCACCTGCAGTGATTTTGGAGCCTCCCAAAAATAAAGTCTGACACTGCTTCCACTATTTCCCCATCTATTTCCCATGAAGTGATGGGTCTGGATGCCATGATCTTCGTTTTCTGAATGTTGAGCTTTAAGCCAACTTTTTCACTCTCCATTTTCACTTCATCAAGAGGCTTTTGAGTTCCTCTTCACTTTCTGCCGTAAGGGTGGTATCATCTGCATATCTGAGGTTACTGATATTTCTCCCAGCAATCTCGATTCCAGCTTGTGCTTCTTCTGGCCAGTGTTTCTCATGATGTACTCTGCATATAAGTTAAATAACCAGGGTGACAATATACAGCCTTGATATACTCCTTTTCCTATTTGGAACCAGTCTGTTTTTCCATGTCCAGTTCTAACTGTTGCTTCCTGACCTGCATATAGGTTTCTCAAGAAGTAGGTCAGGTGGTCTGGTATTCCCATCTCTTTCAGAATTTTCCACAGTTTATTGTGATCCACACAGTCAAAGGCTTTGGCATAGTCAATAAAGCAGAAGTAGACCAGAAGTTAATGTCTATAGTCATCCTGTGATAGCAACTATTTAAAACATTTTTTAAACTTATATAGAGCATAGAAAAATATTTTTAAAAGCTCTAAGGACAAAAATGTTCTGGACCTAACAGAAGCAGAAGATATTAAGAAGAGGTGGCAAGAATACACGGAAGAACTGTACAGAAAAGATCTTCACGACCCAGATAATTATGATGATGTGATCACTAATCTAGAGCCAGACATCTTGGAATGTGAAGTCAAGTGGCCCTTAGAAAGCATCACTATAAACAAAGCTAGTGGAGGTGATGGAATTCCAGTGGAGCTATTTCAAATCCTGAAAGATGATGCTGTGAAAGTGCTGCACTCAATATGCCAGCAAATTTGGAAAACTCAGCAGTGACCACAGGGCTGGAAAAGGTCAGTTTTCATTCTAATTCCAAAGAAAAGTAATGCCAAAGAATGCTCAAACTACCGCACAATTGCACTCATCTCACATGCCAGTAAAGTAATGCTCAAAATTCTCCAAGCCAGGCTTCACCAATACGTGAACCATGAACTCCCAGATGTTCAAGCTGGTTTTAGAAAAGGCAGAGGAACCAGAGATCAAATTGCCAACATCGCTGGATCACTGAAAAATCAAGAGAGTTCCAGAAAAACATCTACTTCTGCTTTATTGACTATGCCAAAGCCTTTGACTGTGTGGATCACAATAAACTGTGGAAAATTCTGAAAGAGATGGGCATACCAGACCACCTGACCTGCCTTTTGAGAAATCTGTATGCAGGTCAGGAAGCAACAGTTAGAACTGGACATGGAACAACAGACTGGTTCCAAATAGGAAAAGGAGTATATCAAGGCTGTATACTGTCACCCTGTTTATTTAACTTATATGCACAGTACATCAAGAGAAATGCTGGACTAGAAAAAATACAAGCTGGAATCAAGATTGCTGGCAGAAATATCAGTAACCTCAGATATGCAGATGATACCACCCTTATGGCAGAAAGTGAAGAAGAACTAAAGAGCCTCTTGATGAAAGTGAAAGAGAAAAGCGAAAAAGTTGGTTTAAAGCTCAACATTCCGAAAACTAAGATCATGGCATCCAGTCCCATCACTTCATGGGAAATAGATAGAGAAACAGTGGAAACAGTGTCAGACTTTATTTTTTGGGGGCTCCAAAATCACTGCAGATGGTGACTGCAGCCATGAAATTAAAAGACACTTACTCTTTGGAAGAAAAGTTATGACCAACCTAGATAGTATATTCAAAAGCAGAGACATTACTTTGCCGACTAAGGTCCATCTAGTCAAGGCTATGGTTTTTCCCGTGGTCATGTATGGATGTGAGAGTTGGACTGTGAAGAAGGCTGAGCACTGAAGAATTGATGCTTTTGAACTGTGGTGTTGGAGAAGACTCTTGAGAGTCCCTTGGACTGCAAGGAGATCCACCCAGTCCATTCTGAAGGAGATCAGCCTGGGATTTCTTTGGAAGGAATGATGCTAAAGCTGAAACTGCAGTACTTTGGCCACCTCATGCGAAGAGTTGACTCATTGGAAAAGATTCTGATGCTGGGAAGGGTTTGAGGGCAGGAGGAGAAGGGGACGACAGAGGATGAGATGGCTGGATGGCATCACTGACTCGATCGACGTGAGTCAGAGGAACTCCGAGAGATGATGATGGGCAGGGAGGTCGTGCTGCAGTTCATGGGTTCGCAACAGTAGGACACGACTGAGTGACTGAACTGTACTGAGCTGAATAACTCATTTCCTCACACCATAGAAACATATGCTGACTGCCCTAAATTTTTTAAGATCAAGAGATAGTTTTTTAGAAGTCTCATGAAGATTTTCTGAGGTGCCAGGATATATGAATAACACAGATATAGTTTTTGAGTGTTATAAAATTGTTCTCCCTTTTAATAATAATATGAATCTATATGACATTTAAAAATTAATATGAAAAGACAAAGGTTAAAAGTACAAACATGGTGTATAATTGACTCATATTAGAGAAAAAGTGTATTAGACAGTATGGTAACATAAATGATTTTGTCAATAACTGTTTATTGATAGACTGTTTATTAGGACCTACTCTGGACTAGCTGATTTATTTGCACATTACCATATCAACTTTACAGCAGCATCAAGGAAAGATAAAGCCTAGGAGATTTGGGTCAGACAGTTATACTCTTTAGTTTGTTGTTAATAATTTCTCTAAGGCTTGATTTTCATATCTGGACAATGGAGACAATAATACCTTCATATTGTTGTAGGGTTAAATTAAATAGGAACGGTGTCTAGCCCCTCCTAGTTATTTTTGTTCAGTTGCTGCATTGTGCTGGACTCTTTGTGACCCCATGGACTGTACCACGCCAGGCTTCCCTGTCTTCCTCATCTCCCTGAGCTTGCTCAAACTCATGTCCATTGAGTCAGTGATGCCATCCAACCATCTCATCCTCTGTCACCCCTTTCTACTGCTGCCTTCAATCTTTCCCAACATCTGGGTGTTTTCCAAGGAGTTAGCTCTTCACATCAAGTAGACAATATGTTGGAGCTTCAGCTTCGGCATTAGTCCTTCCAATGAATATTCAGGGTGGATTTCCTTTACTTTAGGATTGATTGGTTTGATCTCCTTGCTGTCCAAGGGACTCTCAAAAGAGTCTTCTCCCGCACCACCATTTGAAAGCATCACTTCTTGATACTCAGCCTTCTTTATGATCCAACTCTCACGTCTGTACATGACTACTGGAAAAACCATAGCTTTGACTAGATGAACATTTGTCTGCAAAGTGATGTCTTTGCTTTGTAATATGCTGTCTTGATACTCAGCGTATGTTCTTAACCCACCTCCAAGTGGCTGAGGCATGCTGTGCTGCTACGCCAGATTCAGTACATCCCAGTGACTACGTCTCCCTAATGCACTGCTAAAAATACGGAAACTCACATGAAAGCATATGTTGTGGTTCGCCTTTGATTTGGGCACAGATCATTCAAGTGTGAAAACAAAATGAGTTGCTCCCTCCTCCTCATGCTCAGATTTTGCACATCTGCACTGTACTTAGGGGGCAATTATAACTTACATTTTATAGGGCTTGGCAATTTCAGGAAGGCACTTAATACCCAATATCTCATGTGATGATTAGGGGAGACATTCCAGTGTAGGCAGAGTTATGGGGCTTTATTTATACCCATTTTGGCACTGAGAAAGACATTCAGACTTGAGGTCCAGTGCCCCAGGATTTTCAACAAGGTCGTCAACTCTCAAACTCCTCTTATTTCTTTGATGACTGCATCCCTCTCGTTTTTAGGCAGAGGTGGTGTTCCCAGTTTTTGTTTTGTTGCCAAACTCACCTTGGGACTGTGCATGATAACTTAATGGCTGTTTCAATTGTTGGGATTACCTGGTGGCTCAGACTGTAAAGAGCTGCTTGCAATGAGGGAGACCAGGGTTTGAGTCCCTGGATTGGCAAGATCCCCTGGAGAAGGGATTGGCAAGCCACTCCAGTATTGTCTGGAGAGTCCCATGGACAATGGAGCCTGGCAGGTTACAGTACATGGGGTTGCAGAGAGTCGGGCATGACTGAGTGACTGATACACACATGTATATTGTTAATTATTGGGAGACACTTGCCCTCTGGCAGAGGAGCTGCAGATAGGCAGTACCAGGATGGGATTCTGTTCAGAGATCTGGGGATTTGTGCTGAGCATCTTCCATTTGTCTCTCTGGGTCCTGCCTCCACCCCGCTCTGGGTCCTGGGAGGTGGACCTCTGTGAGCCTGTTAGCCTGCTTGTCCTCTGGCTTCTGCTTTGCTTTCCTGGTGGCAACATGGGCAGGGGGCTGATGGAGGGCCTCGAATAAAGGTGGGGACTTTTTCTCCATCTCTGTCCCTTTAGGATCACCACAGGCTGGCTGCTTTTTTTCCACAGAGGTCACAGACCCATAGAATGATCTTCTCCACCCAGCCTCTTGGTATTAAGTTCTAATAACCACTCTGCCTGTCCCCGCAGGCTTTGAGGTTGTAACGGCTTCCCAGAAATGGCTCCTAGCCCTTCGTCCTGCCCTGTCCCCTTTGGCTCCTCTGTAACCCTGCCTGCACCTTTGTACCTAGTCATTTTATCAACCTCTGCTATAGTCATCCCTGCTTGAGGAGGTCTTCTAGACTTGGTTGGGCCCTGACTGGTAGAAATTTCTGAGGTAACATATTGTTATTTTTGAGTCTTTGAGTCACTAAGAGGGAGGTATCACTGGACAGAAGTTCTCTGCATTACCTTCTCAGTTCAGTTCAGTCACTCAGTCATGTCCAACTCTTTGCGACCCCATGAATCGCAGCACGCCAGGCCTCCCTGTTCATTACCATCTCTCGGAGTTCACTCAGACTCATGTCCATCGAGTCTGTGATGCCAT
The DNA here is from genome assembly GCA_917880005.1 of Nanger dama. Classification (NCBI taxonomy): domain Eukaryota; kingdom Metazoa; phylum Chordata; class Mammalia; order Artiodactyla; family Bovidae; genus Nanger; species Nanger dama. The sequence continues at coordinate 4,732,952 of CAKJTW010000031.1, read as the reverse complement.
CCAGCCATCTCATCGTCGCATTACCTTCTAGGTAGTTCCTTTTGCCTAACTTTCAAATACACCCTTCCTTGGTGGTAGCTAAAGTTGAAGATTATATGTGTTAATATATAGATGCCTCTGAAAAGTGAAAGTGAAGTTGCTCAGTTGTGTCCAACTCTTTGCGACCCCATGGGCTGTAGCCTACCAGGCTCTTACGTCCATGGGATTTTCCAGGCAAGGATACTGGAGTGGGTTGCCATTTCCTTCTCCAGGAGATCTTCCCGACCCCGGGACTGAACCCACGTCTCCCACATTGTAGGCAGACACTTTACCATCTGATCCACCAGGGAAGTCAGATGCCTATGTGGGTGCAAATAACCTGGAGAGCTTGTCAAAATTTCCAGTTACTGGATGCCTCACTCCCAAAACTCTGATTGTGTAGACAGGTAGTAGGGCTGGGATAGCTTTATTTTTAACAAGATCTGTGGATGGATTTGATGTAGGTAGACCCTAGACCACGTCTGAGAAATACTTCCTTATATGTAGACTGCTTATCAGTTTTTGGCCTTTTAACTCTGTCAGATTCCATAATCAAATTCATGTCTTGCAGGTGGACTTAACATAATTCACTGAGATTCGGTGTTCTTGCAAGTGTGTATGCATGCATGCATGGGCTTAAGGGAAATTTATATTTCCTTAAAAATTAGGGAAATTAAGAAAATTAAGCAAGATAGCACCCTGTCTTGTCCCTTAATAAAACTAGTTGATGATGGTAATTTGTTAGTAGGCTTTGTGTTTTGATGAATCTCTTTTGTCTTAGGACAGTTTCCTATTTTTCCTCCACCTTTCCATTCATTCATTCATGACACATTTATTAAGCATCTATTATATGCCAGGCACTTTGCTAGGTACCAGAGATTAAAAACAAAACAAAACAAAACAAAAGTCATCCCTGTCTCCAAGAAGCTAACAAGTAGCTGAAACCTAACATGTAAGCAAATAGGTATTTTGTATTCATCCAACAGATATTTATTGAGCGCCCAATATGTTACCAGGGAGTTTCTGGCCCTGGGGATACAGTGGTGAGTAAAACAGTCCGGTATCCCTGCGTTCATGCTGGGATGGACTTCACGTATGAATTCTTGCAGTTCATACTAATCCTCTAGCAGTAGACCATGTGGTGAGAAACAAAGAATTGGATTTTTCCTTACACCTAGAGGAAGCTAATGGACCTTTATAAGCTAGAGCAATGTAGGCATTATTCCACTAGGCAGTACAAGCTTCCCCGTGACAGTTCCCATCAGTGAGTAAGACCAGACCAGACCAAAGCAGTGTGATACTCTGCCCATTGAGCTGATCACTGTAAATATCTGATGACAGATTAGAGAAGCCCAGGGCTAGGAGTAGAAGGGGCTCAACCAGGGACTGCATACTTCAAAACTGCAGTGCTTTGCCATCAGCCCTGGCATAGCTGCCAGTGTTGGGAAATTTTTAAGAAAAGTAGCATATTTTCTGGGTTGGGTGGATATAGAAGACAGGACAGTGGAGTCGTGAAGCGGGGGCACTGGGCTTTCTGTGTTACTGTTGGATCACTTGTAGTCCATCCCTTCCCATGCCTTGTTTATTTCTCTGTTAGCACACTCGTCATGGTGTGTGACAGCTGTGTCCCTGCCTCCATACTTATATAAACTCCCAAAAGACTGCAATCACAATTGGGTCATCTTTCTATCCCTGGAAGCTACAGAAGCTGGGGCACAAAATGTCAGTTGAATAAAGGAATAGATACATGGATAGAACAGCTCCTTATTAAATATGCTGGGTACTGTATTAGATTCAAAGGAGATGGGAGTGAGTACATGCAGGTGGCTTCAGCCTGTGGTGGAAGCAGCCACTTATATCGCTACTGTGCAGGGTCTTGAGAGTGATGACAGAGGGCCACAGGAGCTGCTGTCACCTCCAGGACAGCCTAGTGTGGTGACTGAGAAGGGGAAGGGGCTGAGTGGTCCAGAGTTTGGACTCTAGAGCCAAGCAGTTTGGACTCAATACCTGCCTTGAATATTTGCTAGCTCTGGGACTTGGCCACATGGCATATTCTTGTCTGTGCCTCAGTCTCCCTGTCTGACCAGCCACATAGGTGTCTAGTAGGATGAAATGTGCAAATCTATATAAAGAACTTAGTGCAGTACCTGGATCAGAGCAAGCACAAAGGGTTTGGAAGTGTGACTGCTATAGCCAGAATGTGGTGCTCTCCCCTCCCCCTGCCCTAGTTCATATTTGATCCCTAATTCCAGTGTAATATTTGGAGGTGGGACTTTTGGAGGTGCTTATTCGGTCATGAAATTAAAAGACGCTTACTCCTTGGAAGGATAGTTATGACCAACCTAGACAGCATATTAAAAAGCAGAGACATTACTTTGTCAACAAAGGTCCATCTAGTTAAAGCTATAGTTTTTCCAATAGTCATGTATGGATGTGAGAGTTGGACTATAAAGAAAGCTGAGTGCAGAAGAATTGATGCTTTTGAGCTGTGGTGTTGGAGAAGACTCTTGAGAGTCCCTTGGACAGCAAGGAGATCCAACCAGTCCATCCTGAGGGAGATCAGTCCTGAGTATTCATTGGAAGGACTGATGCTGAAGCTGAAACTCCAATATTTTGGCCACATGATGACTCACTGGAAAAGACCCTGATGTTGGGAAAGATTGAAAGCAGGAGGAGAAGAGGATGACAGAGGATGAGATGGTTAGATGGCATCACCGACTCAATGGACATGAATTTGAGTAAACTCCTGGAGTTGGTGATGGACAGGGAGGCCTGGCATGCTACGGTTCATGGGGTTGCAAAGAGTCGGACATGACTGAGTGATTGAAGTGAACTGATTCGGTCATGAGGGTGGAACCCTCATGAATGAGATAAGTGCCCTTAACAAAGAGGCCCCAGAGAGATGCTCTCGCCCTTCTGAAGGTGAGGACATACTGTAGATAACTATTTACAGAGTAGAAAGTGGACTCCATCGGATACCATATTGGCTGGTACCTTGAGCTTTCAGCTTCTAGAGCTGTGAGAAGTAAAATTCCGTTGTTCAAGCCACGCAGTATGCAGTGCTGTGTCATGGCCGCCTGAGCAGACCAGGACAGGTGGCCTCTGTCATCAGAGGTGGGTCCCTGTCTCACCTTGGCAACTTCCTGGCTCTGTGGCCTGAGGCACGGACATCGCCTCCGTTTCCACTACTCCTTTAGCGGTGCTCATGGTGTTGCCTGACTTCAAGAGCAGTTCTAGGGATCAGCAAGCCCCTATGGGTCAACCACTTAACATGACAATAAGGACTCAGCTGTGGTGGAGGAAACAAGTGGGAGAAGAGACGGCTACGTGCTTGCTTGGAGTGCTTCTCTTGGGGTAAGCTTGAGACTAAGCCCACGGGAACCCCATTGTCCCCATGTGTGCTTACGTGCTTAGTCATGTCCGACCCTTTGCGACCCCACAGACTGTAGCCTGCCAGGCAGGCCCCGCTGTCTGTGGAATCTTGCAGGCTAGAACACTTAAGTGGGTAGCCACCTCCTACTCCACAGTATCTTCCTGATCCAGGAGTTGAACCTTTGTCTCTTGTGTCTCCTGCCCTGGTAGATTGTTTCCTACTAGTAGCACCTGGGAAGTCCTGCATTGTCCCTATCAGCTGCCAAATGTGCCATCCTCTGGCACAGCCAAGGAGAGACCAAAGGGTCTATCACGGTGATGAAACAAGCTGTAAATGAAGGTGCTATCATTTCAGATTAGTGTCTCCAAAACTAGGCAGAAAGAACCCTGAGACCTGGGACAGATTGACAAGTCATAGCAGGACCTGCCACTAAAGGATGGAATGCTGAGCTCTGTGAAAATTTAGGGAGGACTTTCAGCCTTCCAACCTTACAGGGTGGGCTTGTAGCTGCACTCCTGGGATGAGGCAGAGCCCCCAAGTGCTGGCTGTATATTAAAATTTATGTAATAAATACTATGCACAGGTCAGCTCCAAAGCAATTACATCATCATCTCAGGGAATGCAACTTAGGTGATTTATGAAAGGTTCATAAGTGTCTGTAATGTGCCGTCAGGGTTGAGACCTACCCAGGCAGAACCTTCAGAGGGCGCCAGGTTGTCCTATATGAGAGCAGAGGCCAAAGAGATGATATGGGCAGGGACTGTGGAGGGAATCGGCCATGTCTCTCAGAAAGGTTAAATCTCTTTGCAACTTAACACTTTCATATTTTTTCCTCCAAATAATACAGCTCTGAATTTATCTAGGCAGTTTACTTTGGGATAAATTTCTTTTATGTCAAATAGTAGTGGAATGTTAAATTGTATGATCATTTCCTTCCATCAAAATTTTGCTTTCCAAGCAAAAATTAATATGTTAATATAGATGTTTAAAATGAGTTAATGAAGATTTACATGCTCTTGATTTATCAGTGATTCATGCATTAAAATGACGGAACTTTGTACCATTAGGTGATCCATTTTATAATGGCTTTGATGAAAATGCTTATCCATTCGTAGAGCTTCTTTGTTTCTCTTCTTGTTTACTTTCCTGTCAAAATATTTAGCCCTTTCATCAATAATAAAATAATCCATTTGTTCATTCGACAGATGTTTACTGTTAAACTTTTTGTTTGTTAATTGGTTTGTGTGTTTTAATTTGTCACGAGTATACTTAGCATGCCTGTGTCAACAAATTCAGATACCTGCAAAGGGACCTGTCTTCCTGGGCATGCCATAGGTCAGGATTTTCAAGCCAGAATTTTACTCAATTAAAAGCACATACTGCTTTTTCTCCTTTGGGATATGCTTCCTGGAGGAGTCTGAAATAGGCTGGAAAAAATTATATCCAGTTCTTCTTTAATAATCCTTTAAGTATATTCTGATGTGCATTTCAGAAGGTGATGCAGATATAAAATTTGTAGCGGGAAAAAATTGAATTTTATAAGACCCAGTGATTATGTTCTTGAAATATGTTCGTGTCTGTGCCAGTGTCAAGGGGAGCCACCCTCTCTGATTTATTCCGCTTGGACCAGAATTTGCGACTGCTGATTTCCTTTCATCCACTTCTGCTAATAGATTCAGGAAGTAATTTCCAGATGTGGAAACAGTAGCTCATAGATGATAAAATGTAGAGCCTGGGAAATTTGGAAAGGAGATAAACTTATTTAGTTTGAGAAGTTGAGATCTCTTCAGACCACTCCACCTTGCTTTGCACTTGCACTGTTCTCTTTTATTTTCAAGAAGGCAACGGCAACCCACTCCAGTACTCTTGCCTGGAAAATCCCATGGATGGAGAAGCCTGGTAGACAGTCCATGGGGTCACAGTTGGACACGACTGAGCGACTTCACTTCACTCACTTCATACTTTGTCACTGGAGAAGGAAATGGCAACCCACTCCAGTATTCTTGCCTGGAGAATCCCATGGACAGAGAAGTCTGGTGGGCCATGGTCCATGGGGTCGCAGAGAGTTGGAGATGACTGAAGTGACTAAGCACGCACGCTTTTATTTTCCATTAAATACAGGTGTTTGTAGCTAGGCCTGGAGGGTTGTACCAGGACTGTTTCTGTTAAATACACACACACACACACACACACACACACACACCTCCCTCTCTCTCTCTCTCTCTCTCTCTCTCCCCCTAGGAAACTGTATATGCTCTTAACTGCTCACTTGGATTATCAGCCCAGCTATGTGTTGTTAAAATTTTATAGCCTCTGAGCATCATTAAGGGGTCATGGAAGCTGGTCAGAGGAGGCAGAGGGATGGAGCAAACAGACCAGCAGCTAAATGTGTCAATCAGTGGGCATCTTGATTTATTTGTAAGGTAGCCGTGGAAGGGGAGAGAGACTGAATTTTGCTTGTAAAGGGGATGAACCAAGAAGTTTACTATATGTTTGTCTTAAAGGTCACATGTATGAGTAGAGAGAGTTCTTGAGGACAATATCATATTATTACAAGATAATCTGCCATACATACTGTGCATTTTGGCACTATGAAAGCAAAGTGATAGTTTCTTTTTTTTTTCTTCTGTCTGGGCTCTTCAGCCTTGGGGAAAAAAACAACCAAAAAAAAAAAAAAGGAGCTTAGATGTATTATCTTGAAGGCAAAGGCTGTGAAAATCCTTTCAGGGAGCTTGTGTGCCAAAGCATGCTGTGTTAAGTCAGCCGGAGGTCATTACTGTTTTTATTAGGTGATTTTATTATAAATATGATTTGGGCCTCAATCATAAGCAGATCCTTTATGTGTGTTTTTGAACATTCTGGTGGCTCCAAAGCGCTAAATTCCAAATTGGAATATTGATTGTCTGATGGTTGAATTACAGCCTTCTTCAAATCTTGAAGGAGGCCTCAGGGCCCATGTGTCTTTCTGGAGATAAGTTCTCATAACTGAGAGATGTAAGGCCTTAAACAGTGGGTGCCACAAGGTGGAAAACCAAAAGCAGACTGGAGTACTGTTCTCCCCCTGGTAAATCAGGAGGTATTAAACACACCATTTTATGGCATGTATAAGAGAAATTGTCATAATTTGTAAATGTCCCTGAATTTCCTCTCGGGTAAGGCAAACATTAATGCAGCCTGCACATGTTTATTATTTCCATGCAAATCCAACTGAATAGTTTTTTTTTTTTTGATTCTTTAGATTTTTTTTTAAACTTAACCACAGGCATCTTTCTCAATTTTCCAATTCTATAAATGTCCCTTAGTTTTAAAGTTTAACTCTAACATTTTTAGAATGGCCAAACATACTTTCATCAGGATTTCTCAATATCAGCATTGTGCTCAGTCATTCAGTCGTGTCTGACCCTTTGTGATCCCATGAACTGTAGCCTGCCAGCTCCTCTGTCCGTGGAATTTTCCAACAAGAATACTGGACTGGGTTGCCAGTTCCTCCTCCAGGGATCTTCCCAACTCAGGGATCAAATCTATATCTCTTGAGTCTCCTACATTGGCAGGCAGATTCTTTACTACTGTACCACCTGGGAAGCCCTTCAGTCTTATTACCATTGACATTTTGTGCCAGATGATGTACAATATAGGATGGTTTGCTGTATCCTTGGCCTGTACCCAGTAGATGTCAGTAGCATCTCCTCCTACCATTCTGACAACCAAAAATGTCTTCAGATATAGTCCCCTGGTGGGTAAAGAGCCTCTGGTTGAGAATCACTGCCTTGAAGTGGTGTCCACAAAGCACTTCGACATTCTAAACACAGAGCAAAGTGACATCTGAGAGTTTAAAAGAGATGCACGTGTTCCCCATCCTGAACCCCCTCCCTCCTCCCTCCCATTACCATCCCTCTGGGTCGTCTCAGTGCATCAGCCCCAAGCATCCAGGATTCATATTGATGTATGGCAAAACCAATACAATATTGTAACTATTCAGTTGTAAAGTATTTAGTATTTACAACTATTCAGTTGTAAAGTAATTAACCTCCAATTAAAATAAATAAGTTTAAAAAAATAAATAAAAGGAGAGGCACACTCAGACCCCAGGGATACAAACCCTTGTTCATCTGCTAACTTCTCCTCCAGCAAGTGAGGCCTGAGGGCAGGGCTGGATGTGTGTCTTCTGTATCCCCATGGCCTGGGACTTCCAGTCAAGTAATGGGCCCCTAGGAAATATGTGATGGATGAAGAAGAAACCAATTACCTGTCTCTAAATATGTATTTATCTTCCATAAACATATTCTTTTATATATTTATGTATATGCATATGTATGTATCTGTCCTTCCATAAAAACTTGGCTGAGAATTTTTTCTTTTTTCCTTTTCTCTTCCAGCATATGACCAGCACGTAGCAGATACTCACTAGCTATAGGTTGAATGGCTATCTGGCATGTAAAAAAATATGTTGAAAAGATGAATTAACAAAACATCCATGGTCGCATGCCACCACAGATGCATTTTTGTGGCAATTACAGTAGTTTGAGGTTGAATGTGGGATGCTCCACAAATGAACACTTAAGAGGCCAGACACTTTGCCACCTTTAAACTTTACACTTAGTGCCTTGGGGGCCCAGGTCCAGGGAGGCCTGTTGAATCATTTTGAATCTGCACTGGCAAGATGGAGAATGTTATGGTTCAGTGGGGGATGAATTATTTCATTTTACACTCCCAGATCATCACAGCTGTGCATACAGCCGCTTCCCATTCTCAAAACTGCCCTGGCTGCCAGAGTTGTGGCCGATCTCACCATGATGACTGTATTTCCAAGGACTACACTTAAAGTTATAAACAAGTCAGAGCATCACAACCATTCCCAAGACTGATGCTGAAACAGCACAAAAGTTTACTATTATTGGAAGGTATTTGAGATCACTTTTTAAGCTTTAGATTTAAATTTGTCCTGTGGGCTTGACCAGTACAGTAGTGTGATTTTTAAATGGACCATAAAAATATTTACAAGGTCCAGTGGATTTCTAGGTCGGGGCTCAAATCTTGAGGAGGAAAATAGAATCAAAAGGCACTTCAGTTAAAATCAGAAAAGATGGCTGAAATGACCTGGTTCAGCCTTCGTGAGTTACAGATGAGGAAATTATTGGAGATGATATGACTTGTCCAAGGTCACAGATTATTTTGTGGGAGGGGGCTTGTCTTTTAAATATATCTCACTCTTTCTCCCCACCCCATCCCAGAAAAATTAGTCCGAGATTCACATGTACAGATAAATAATAATTTTCCTAGATTGTTAGAACATAGATGTATTTGGACTTAGAAAATGATAATTTAAAAATAGTCAAGTGCAAATATTTTCTTTTACTTTGTGAGTAAACTAGAGGTCCAGAGAACGGGACCTTTGCTATTATTTATTTAAAAAGCTAGTTACTAGCAAAGCTCCAAGTTGAATCCAGGAGTCCTTTCTGTTGAGTTTTCCTTCGGAAAAACATGCAACTTGCTTATTATCTTTTTTTCACTCTCCTGATTGCAGTCATTTGTTAGCTGATATTTCCTGGGCAGCTGTTTATGCTGGACAACAAGACACAGAGGTTTTCAGGACACGGGCTCTGCCTTTAGGAGCTCACTTTTTGATGGAGAGACTGAGAAACGATCAGACAATGCCCACTGGATATAATATTCAAGATAAGAAGACTGTGTTTGGGGGCTATTAGTGGAAACTGGCAAAGAAAGTTCTTGCTGGAGGTGACACCGGCAGTCAGGAAATGTGAGGGTCACCGCAGGAGGAGTGGTGTTTATCACAGGGGCTGAGTGGAGCACTGAGCCAAAAGATAGCCTGAAAAGAGAGTTAATTAGCATAGTGCCACGCAAGAATACAGAACTTGATTCAAGACCTGGTTTCCTAACTTAGTGAATGATCCTGGTTCAGTCCTTCATTGATGTCACCCTCATTCTCCATAATGAAGATGCTCATTAATAATAACCCTTATTTTCATCATACTCACCTGTGGACTTGTTTGAGTGCTAGGTCCCCGGCCTTGTACATGGATGTTCATCCTGACCACCCGAAGAACCCCCATGTTCCAGAGAGGGAAGTTTCCCAGTAGTTCAGAGCTGTCCAGAATTTCATCTCAAGCCTAAACCCAGAGCCAAGCTTAGAACCTGTTCTGGCTCCAACTATAAGACTCTTCTGAGGATTCAGTGGGCTGATCCCATTACAGGAAAATAGGCCATTTGTTTTGTATAATAACATTCCCTTTGTTATTCCCTCTGTCCACTTGGTAGGCCCTTGCTTGGGGACATATGTGTGTATCACTTGTATTTCTTATCCACAAATTTTCTATTGATGATGGATGAGTAAAATATGGAAAAGGAAAATATTTATTTAGAATACCAAATTTTTGGTCCTGGAATTGTGGTCTTCTCTGGGTATATGCCTGGGAGTGGGATTGCTGGGTCATATGGTAGTTCTATTTTTAGTTTTGCTTTATTTTTTTTTTTTCTTACTGTTCTCTGTAGTGGCTGTATCAATTTACATTTCTACCAACAGTGTAAGAGGGTTCCCTTTTACAATAAACAGCATTTATTGTTTATAGATTTTTTTGATAATGGCCATTCTGACTGTAGTGAGCCGATACCTCACTGTAGTTTTAATTCACATGTCTCTAATGCTTAGTCATGTTGAGCGTCTTTTCATTTGTTTGTGGCCATTTTTATGTCTTCTGCCTAGGTACCAACCGCAGGGGAAGGGCTGGATCTCTTTCCTCCCCTTCTCTCATCCCATGGTTTGAGTTCTTACTTCCATTGATTAAGCTCTTGCTCTCTGCCAGCCACTGTGATACATCATCATAGCATTCATAGCAGGAATGAGGACATCAAGGCCTGGAGAGGTTGCCTGACTTGCTGCTAGCAAGCAGAGGAGGTAGTGTGCAACACAGGGTCTGTCTCTCTCCATCATCCCAACTTTAACCATTAAGCAATATTGTCTGTCCTCTTAATTCTATGGGGAAATTTTTCTGCCACGATGATGAAGCAAATGTGATATTCACTTTTCTAGAGTCCCAAGTGGAGAAGGCAGTGGCACCCTACTCTGGTGTTCTTGCCTGGAGAATCCCAGGAATGGGGGAGCCTGGTGGGCTGCCGTCTTTGGTTCACACACAATTGGACACGACTGAAGCGACTTAGCAGCAGCAGCGGAGTCCCAAGCTATTTCCTTTCAGTCCCTACTCAGCTGTCCCTTACCATAAAGTGTGACTTTTTCTTAGTGTGTTTCTGATATCAGCCTTTGGCTAGTTTTCGGAGGTGAGAGGAAAAATACCTCTTGGGTACATTTGCCCATATGCAATGGAAAGACGCGTGTATGGCATGATACTTAAGACTTGAACTTACAGGGTTTCTTTGGGTAGCTGCATGTTGGAGAGCCTTTGTTGTTGTGCTGACTTGATTCTCACTGCAGTGTGCTGACATAGATGTGACTGCCTTCATTTTACAGAGGTGGAGATGGAAACATGCAAATATAAACTGATACCAGTCCTAGACTCTTTGAAAAACTGATGCCCACTCCCAGTAGGTCTCTGAACATACGTGTAGCTCAGGTCCCCAAACATGTAAGACATCTAGTGCTGATAGGAAACTGTCTTTCATACTCCAGGGCTCTTGCTTTTTCCAGGGTACCACTTGATGTGAGCTTTGTACAGTCATTTTACATTTCTGCGCTTCTTTCTTCCCATCTCTTCTAAGAGATGCTCAGAATAGTGATGGGAGTTAAAAACACAGGTGCTGGAGTCAACAGCCTGGATCCTCTTTTTTTTGCTCCCCAGCTGTGTGATGGTGGATAAGTTCCATCATTTGGAATCTTAGTTTTTGAAGTGAGGATAATGACAGTACTATTCTAATGATATATCTATCAAGATGAAATAATTCACATAGATATAATGCTTACAATAGTATCTTACATATGATAAACTCTTTCAATGTGTATTAGCTACTATAATTATGAACTGGTATTATTTACCATTCAAACATTTCATAAGCCACTACTGTGTGCCAGGCACCGTGCTGGATAGTAGGGTGGGTTCCTGGCATCCCTTTCAGCTCTGACATTCCGTGATGGATATAAACAGCCAGACCCTCCCTCACTGGTGGAAGCATTGTATGGTTTGCTTCAGGGGACATTCTGACTCTCTGCTTACAAATTGTTATGTGTGAAATGAAAAATGCATTTAGCTATTACTTTCTTTTACCCATCTTGTTCACGTAGGTGGATTGTATTTTACTACCTAATTAAGAATAATGGGGAAAAATGGAAGGAGCACATTTGTAGCTGATGTGTGGGTTGAAGTTTCCTGAGATGAGAAACAAACTCATAAACAAGAGAGACAATAGCACTATTTAAATGAGGAAATCCATGGATAGCAGCGCACTGAGTAATGCCATTTTGCTGTTTTGGGGCCAGGAGAAGGAGAGCATGAACATATTTGCACACAGTGACCTTGGTCCTGCAAAGAGCAGGACACATTTGGATATGAAAATTATTTTCACCCTGTCATATTAGCATCATCCTATCTCTCTGCACACCTTTCCACTGCTGCACAAATCAGAGATAAGTCTGGGACCTCATGCAAGCCAGATCAGAAGAGGATAAACTGGAGAGGTGTAGCCTGTTTCCTCTTTTGGGACACTATCACGTGAACACCAGTTTCTCCTTGCCTCCAGTTTACAGAATTTAGGCACACATACTGGAAAGAGCCCGTTACTTTAGGGTTAGATTATGACTCCTGCTCTTTTAATTATATATTCCTTGCCACCCTTGAGTAAGACATATCTTTCTGAGGCTCTTGCCTTCTTGGGAGTATGGGGCACAGAATTAGACTTGGCCTGATATCCTATGAAGAAAGCTGAGTGCTGAAGAATTGATGCTTTTGAACTGTGGTGTTGGAGAAGACTCTCAAGAGTACCTTGGACTGCAAGGAGATACAACCAGTCCATCCTGAAGGAGATCAATCCTGGGTGTTCATTGGAAGGATTGATGCTAAAGCTGAAACTCCAGTACTTTGGCCACCTGATGCAAAGAACTGACTCATTGGAAAAGACCCTGATGCTGGGAAAGATTGAAGGCAGGAGGAGAAGGGGACGACAGAGGATGAGATGGTTGGATGGCATCACTGACTCAATGGACATGAGTTTGAGTAAACTCTGGGATTTGGTGATGGACAGGGAGGCCTGGCGTGCTAGTCTGTGGGGTCGCAGAAAGTCAGACAAGACTGAGTTGACTGAATTGAATTGATATCCAAAGCCTGGTATGGTGGGAAGTGCATGGTCTTTGCAGACAAAGAGACCCCACCTGACTCGTGGCCGCTCCTCTTTACTGCACTGCTCAGAACCTCAGTTTCCTCTTTTTGCTGATTGAGCACAATATTAGCTGTGTCTCCAGGCTGTTGCAGGGTCTAATGGTGTATCATGTGTTTGGTTGGAATGTAGTAGTCCATTTAAATTAAAATGATGGGCCCCCCGTAGACCTGTTTCTTTATCATGAAATTCAGAATATGTGCAAAAAAGTTTATGACCTCATATGTAGACAATTAATGAACAATAAGCAAATGCAATTCATGGGGTTGCAAAGAGTCGAACATGACTGAGCGACTGAACTGAACTGAAGCAAATAAAAATAAAATGAAACCCCAGGTACCCACTCCCCATGCCACAAAAGAGAACACTATAAATCACTCAAAACTTCCTAAGATCTCCTTGATAACATCCCCCTGCCTACTCCCCAGGTAACTTCTAGCTTGAATTTCATGTCAGTCATTTCTTTGGTGTCTTTTTATAGGTCTTCCTAAACAATTTGTATCTGATTTTATTTTTCTGGCTTTTTAACTTTACATAAATGTAATCTTCAGAAAACACTTTTTTTGGGTTGTATTTTCAAAATTTCTTGCTGTCGATGCATGTACCTATAGTTCATTAATTTTTGCTGCTGTATAGTATTCTGTTCCTAGGATCTCTATCTAACCTAGTGATGGAGTCATTTGGTGAGTTTCTACATTTTTACTGTTATGAATATGTTGTTATAAATATTCTTCTATCCCTTTGATTTTGAAGCGGAAAAGATCTTTCCAGATGGTTTGTTTCTTTTTGATGTCTGATCTTATCTGTTACTCTTAGAATATGGCGTTTTTTACTGGACTCAGACTTAAAGGTAGGAGCTCTCAGAGAGGACAGCCTGCATGTCTTGGGAATCTGTTCTTGGTATTTCTCTTTGGCCTGCTTCGTTATTCTGGTGCAAAGCTTAGCGCATTCTGCAACCTCTTCCTTGTTTTTCTTAGTGTGCTGTTTCTTCAGAGCAATAGGCCAACATTTGTGTTGCAGAAGAGGTGTAATAACAAGACGCTGAATCTTAGGTGCTTTGGTTCTAGGTTCCTTACCTTCATTGTTTAGGGGCTTTCTCACAGCATACTGGCAGACCTCATCTTCTTTGGAGAGATTAGAAAGTCTGCAGATTCTGCTAGCTCCTTCGGGCCCCAGGCCATGAGGAGTGTCAGTGAGTCCAAAATATCCTTCTTCCCTTTTTAATGATGATCAAATTGAGAACATTCAGATTGGCACCCACAGTACAACCCCGTAGAGACTTGCACTTTCTTTCTCCAGTCCTCCTTGGTCTGTAACAGGAATGCCCCTTACTCAGTAGCAAATGGGCTCAGCCATGGGTCAAGACACCCTGCTTCATTGGGAAACCTTGTTTGTGGTTCCCACCACTGATTCAGACCACAGAAACCTTCCATTCTTCACTGGAACATCAGCAGCAACTTGTGTGGCCATACTCTTCTCATGAAAGGTATAACGTTTTCATTCTCTGTCCACTTCAATGAGTTTCTGGCGGCCAGTGGGAGGGAAAGAGAGGTTCAGCTTCATCCCGAAGCAGCTGACCACCTCAGAGGCACCATGACAAAGAGCTAGACAGATTTGTTAAAAATAAAAATGCTGCACTTTCTTTTTATGGCTGCACCGGGTCTTCATTGCTGTGCGGGTTTTCTCTCGTTTGCAGCGCGTGGGGGCCACTCTTCCTTGCAATGTGCAGCCTTCTCATTGCAGTGGTTCAAGCAGTTGTGGCCCACAGGCTTAGTTGCCCTGCGGCGTGTGGGATCTTCCCAGATCAGGGCTCAAACCAGCATCCCCTGCATTGGCAGGTGGATTCATAATGACTAGACCACCAGGGAGCCTGAAACAATTTATTCTTATATCTTAGCTCAGCCTAGTTGTTTTCCATATCAGACAGCTGAGGCCTAAGAGAGCAGGGCAAGTCCCCAGGTTCCGCAGCTAGTAAATGGCAGTCGGGGCCCATAACCCAGATCTCTTGTCCAGTTTGGCTGATGGCTGTGGGAAAGCCCCAAGTCTGATAGTTTGCCTTTTTATTTTAAGCAATTTCTCATACTTTTGATATTATAATTTTGGAAGTTTTATTTGGGAGAGCTCTTTAAGACTCTCCTAGAAATATGCTGGCATTTGCTGTTGAGATGGTTTTTCTCCCTATGTCTGAAGTTGGGGCTGTGCTGGCCTCTGTCCCATTAATGCTGGCATTGGGCACACCCCATGGCCATGGACCTATCATAAGCTTCTACCCCTTCAGCAATGAGAGCCCCTGAGACATGTTTCAATCAGGGAAGGAATCAAAATAGACCCAAGATGGCTGGGGGGTAAAAACTGCTGAGGAAAGAGGGATCTAATTCCTTACAAGGCACTTTCTTAGGAAATGTCCCTTTACTATAAATAGGAAAGGATATTCAATTTTAGGCCCCCTTTAAAAAAAAATCAACTCTCTAGGACCAAAATTAGATTGGAGGCTGATGGAATGAATATAGGATGGGGTGATTCTGTGCTGAGACACGTCTGAAAGTTTGAGCAGCTGGTGCGGTGGAACAGCTGAGCCGCAAACAAATAGCAGCTGATTTTAGCACTTCTTATTTCAAGATGCCCTGGTTTGTCAACTCGACTTATTGGTAAGCTCTCTTCTCAGGCCCTCAGCATCTCATCCCTCTCTGCTCCCTGTAAACCATGCTACCTTGGTCCAGGGATGCCTCTTTCTGGGCTTCAGCATCTGGCATCCTGTCATAGGAAGAGTAGCCTGTGTTTGTTAAGAGCTTGTTATGTGCCAGGCACCACGCCAAGCACTCTGTGTGGATCACCTTATTTAGTTTTCACGATAACACTATCAGACAAGAACTTTATGTTTATTGTATACGGACGAAATTGAGCACAGAAAATTGAGTTGCTTTCAGCACATCAATCCAAATGAAAGAGGGAATTGGGGAATTATCCTGGGAGAGATCTGTTTGGGCCTCTGTCCCTCATACTTGTTTTGGACTTTTTTTTTTTTTTTTTGTGCGCTGTCTGTTTGTTTCTTGGCCATGCCACATGGCTTGCAAGATCTTAGTTCCCTGACCAGGGATTGAACCTGGACCCTCAACAGTTAGCGTGTGGAGTCCTAACCACTGGACTACCAGGAAATTTCCTGTCCCTCATACTTCGAGCAGGAACTATTGTATGTTCTAGGTGTCCCCCTTTCCACAATGCCCTTCACATCTGACACCTGGCCATCACCATCTATCTGTCAGCTGTGGAACCACAGAAAAGAATTTGGTTAGAATTCTGAGTTTGTGATTTGCATTTGTTTGGAGAGAATGCCCAAGTTTCCTGTCTCCCTTTCATGGAGATCTGTCACCCCTGAAAGTGTAAAAATCACTGACTTCATGTGAAAGTCACTAAGACAACAAATCACTGCAGTCAACCATTTGAAGACAAGGAAATAGACTTGTTTTTCTTATGAATGAATAAATTTTCAAAGGCTTATATTGTTTACTTTTTAATGATCTGACCAAATATTTTGAAGTCATATAAACATAGTGGAAATTCACTGTAAGGAATGTATGTTCAAACTCAGAGTAGTAACCTGTTTTGTGAGTTAAAACTATGTATGCACTGCTGCTGCTGCTAAGTCACGTCAATCGTGTCCAACTCTGTGCGACCCCATAGACGGCAGCCTACCAGGCTCCCCCATCGCTGGGATTCTCCAGGTAACAACACTAGAGTAGGTTGCCATTTCCTTCTCCAGTGCATGAAAATGAAACGTAAAAATGAAGTCGGCTCAGTCATGTCTGACTCTTAGCGACCCCATGGACTGCAGCCCACCAGGCTCCTCCATCCATGGGATTTTCCAGGCAAGAGTACTGGAGTGGAGTGCCATTGCCTTCTCCGTATGTACGCATAGTCATGTCCAATTCTTTGCAACCCATGCACTGCAGCCTGCCAGACTCCTCTGTCCATGGCATTTCTCAGATAAGAATACTGGAGTGGGTTGCTAGTTCCTCCTCCAGGGGATCTTCCTGACTCAGGGATCGAACCCAGGTCTCCTTTACCTCCTGCATTGGCAGGTGGATTCTTTACCACTGAGCGACCTGGGTCTTTTCCAGTGAATTAGTTCTTCACATCAGATAGCCCAAAGTACTGGAGCTTCAGCTTCAGCATCAGTCCTTCAATGAATATTCAGGATTGATTTCCTTTAGGATGGACTGGTTTGATCTTGAGAGTCTTCTCCAATACCAAAGTTCAAAAGCATCAATTCTTCAGCACTCAGCTCTATTTGTGGCCCAGCTTGCGCGTCCATACATGCCTACTGGAGAAACCATAACTTTGACTAGACAGACCTTTGTCAGCAAAGTGATATTTCTGCTTTTTAATATGCTTTCTATGTTGGTCATAGCTTTTCTTCCAAGGATCAAGCATCTTTTAATTTCATGGCTGCCGTCACCAGCTGCAGTGATCCTCAGTTCAGTTCAGTTCAGTCGCTCAGTTGTGCCTGACTCTTTGCGATCCCATGAATCTCAGCACGCCAGGCCTCCCTGTTCATCACCATCTCCTGTAGTTCACTCAGACTCATGTTCATCGAGTCCATGATGCCATCCAGCCATCTCATCCTCTGTCATCCTCTTCTCCTCCTGCCCCTAATCCCTCCCAGCATCAGTCTTTTCCAATGAGTCAGCTCTTCGCATGAGGTGGCCAAAGTACTGGAGTTTCAGCTTTAGCATCATTCCTTCCAAAGAAATCCCAGGGGTGATCTCCTTCAGAATGGACTGGTTGGATCTCCTTGCAGTCCAAGGGACTCTCAAGAGTCTTCTCCAACATCACAGTTCAAAAGCATCAGTTTTTCGGTGCTCAGCCTTCTTCACAGTGCAACTCTCACATCCATACATGACCACAGGAAAAACTAGATGGACCTTAGTGGGCAAAGTAATGTCTCTGCTTTAGAATATGCTATCTAGGTTGGTCATAACTTTTCTTCCAAGGAGTAAGCGTCTTTTAATTTCATGGCTGCAGTCACCATCTGCAGTGATTTTGGAGCCCAAAGAAATAAAGTCTGACACTGTTTCCACTGTAATAAAGTCTGTCACTGTTTCCGTTGTTTCCCCATCTATTTGCCGTGAAGTGATGGGACTGGATGCCATGATGTTAGTTTTTGAATGTTGAGTTTTAAGCCAACGTTTACACTCCCCCTCTTTCACTCTCATCAAGAAACTCTTCAGTTCCTCTTAGCTTTCTGCCATAAGAATGGTGTCATCTGCTTATCTGAGGTTATTGATATATATCCTGGCAGTGTTGATTCCAGCTTGTGCTTCTTCCAGTCCAGCATTTCGCACGATGTACTCTGCATATCAGTTAAATAAGCAGGGTGACAGTATATAGCCTTCATCTACTTCTTCCCCAACTTGGAATCAGTCCATTGTTCCATGTCCAGTTCTAACTGTTGCTTCTTGACCTGCATACAACTTTCTCAGGAGGCAAGTCAAGTGGTCTGATGGTATTCCCATCTCTTCAAAATTTTCCACAGTTTGTTGTGGTCCACATAATCAAAGGTTGTGGCAAAGTCAATAAAGCAGAAGTTGATGTTTTTCTGGAACTCTCTTGCTTTTTCTACGATCCAGTGGATTTTGGCCATTTGATCTCTGGTTTCTCTGCCTTTTCTAAATCCAGTTTGAACATCTGAAAGTTTTCAAGTCACATACTGTTGAAGCCTAGCTTGGAGAATTTTGAACATTACTTTGCTAACGTGTGAGATAAGTGCAATTGTGTGATAGTTTGAACATTTTTGGCATTGCCTTTCTTTGGGATTAGAATGAAAACTGGCCTTTTCCAGTCCTGTGGCCATTGCTGAGTTTTCCAAATTTGCTGGCATATTCAGTGCAGCCCTTTAATATTATCATCTTTTAGGATTTGAAATAGCTCAGTTGGAATTTCATCACCTCCACTGTCTTTGTTCATAGTGATGCTTCTTAAGGCCCACTTGACTTCACATTTCAGGATGTCTGGTTCTAGGTGAGTATCACACCATCATGGTTTTCTGGGTCAATAAGATCTTTTCTGTATAGTGTTTCTGTGCATTCTTGCCACTTCTTCTTAATATTCTTACTGTTCAATAGTAATAGTAATCAATACTAACAATGGTTTGCATTTATTGAGCACATATTATATTTGGCTTTCTTTTAGGACTCTACATGAATTAACAAATATAATTACCAGAACTACAGTTTGAAGTAGGTACCAAACTGCTTTGTTCATATTTTACAGAGAAGAAAATTGAGGTGCAGAGAGCTTCAGAATTTGTCCAAGGTAAATCTGAGACCAGGCCAGAATGTGTCACATTAACTCTGATCTAAAACAGAGCAAGTTAATATAGTCACTCTTTGGATGACCTTCATTATAATTCCTTAACTCTGAGACTTTTGCCTCTTCCTGAAAGGTCTAAGATGAAGGAATCAAACATTGTTTAAATACCTGACAGGGGACAAGTGTTTTCACGTATGTCATTGGCTCTTCAATACTGTTCCATGCCTATATTTATCATGGCACTTTTTGGTTTTTGTAGGTTTACCTGTTTGACTTTCTCTTTGGAGAAGGAAATGGCACCCCACTCCAGTACTCTTGCCTAGAGAATCCCATGGAGGAGGAGCCTGGTAGGCTACAGTCCATGGGGTCACAGAGTCGGACACGACTGAGCGACTTCACTCACTCACTTGGCTCTGAGCTATTCACTTATCTCTGTATTGGTGACCTTTTGCTGTAGTTAACAAGCCACCCCCAAATTTCAGTCGTTACTCAAGTCAGTTGTAGCTCTGCTCAGCTCAGTCCCAAGAGCCTGGTCATTCCAGAAACCCAGGCTCTGAGGTTCTCATGGCAAAGGGCAGAAATGCCAAAGTCTGCATTGACCATCATTACGTGCCTTTAAGGTTTCTGCTCAGTTGGAGTGCACGTTATGTTTACTCATATCCTCATTGGTCAGACTAGGAATGTGGCCATATCTGCCATTGGGGCAGGGGACATCCTCTGTCTCCCTTGAGGTGCTAGCAGTCATGTGGCAAAGGGCATGGATGAATAAACCCCTCACTGGGAAGGGCACAAGCAGTTGGGGATCATCACGCAGTGTACTACCATCTGAATGATCTTGGATGAACAACTCTCTTTTATTCAAGAGAAAACTGAAGCCTGGAGATACTATGTACGTGCTCAGTTACATAATTCTGTGAATTGAGCAAATTTTACTGATTTCACGTGCATGCTCGTTCCCCATCTGGTTTCCAGCGTCATCTCTTTCTGCTCTGAAATGTATACTCTGTTCTTGGGCCACACTGAGTTTTATGTAATTTATCAAAGCAATGTGTACATTCATAATCTGTGACTTGGTGTATAATGTTCTGTTTGTAATTGCATTTTCCTCTTCCTATCCTGATAAATGCTCATTCTTTCCCTGAATACTCAGGGCCTCTGAAAGCATCACTTGTTTCTCCTAGACTTGGGGCGAGGGCGAGCAGAGCTCTCTCACTCTTCTTTGGTGTCCTCTCTTACCTCGGGGCTATGTCTTTGCATTTTACTTGTGCGTGGACTTCTCTCTTTCCTCAGCCAGGCTGAGATTTTCTGGAAGGCAAAGGGAGAAGGGCTGCTTTTTAGGTGTGGGTCCCTACAACAGTATAGAGAAGGGGCTGTAAATGTGCTTTGAGATAATGAATAGATGAAAATTTCCTACCTAAGAATGACACTTGTCAGTGTGGGTCAGTAGTCTTGAAGTTCATATCTGCATCAAGTAGGTTGGATTTACATCATCTCAGAACAAAGGCCTAGGAAATCGGTCCACTGTCATGACTTACATGTATTCCAACTGCATATTGTTCTTTATTTTAAAACTAGGCAGTTTTTAGACATGTTTCCACATTGAGTGATTTTTATCCCTCCATTTTCTGGTCGAAAACAGGCACCAATTATTCTCTTTAATTAAGTGGTTTTGTATTATTAATTGTTTCTAACTTACAGAAGTCCCACGAGACCCTTTATATGTTTCCAAATGAAGCCAGGAAGAAAAGTGCATTAATTATACACACAAACTCCTTTTGGCGAATTAAGCATGATGCACAGTGAACATGAAATGGCTCGCCCTCCTGGGCTGCCAATCTTGTCATTAGTGGTGGCTTGTATTAGTAGTATTGACATGGGCTTATCCAAATTGGATTCTGCAAAGAGTCATTTTAATTTTGCACAAATGTGAAAAAGATGAAGTAGTTTGACGTGCCTTTTTTCTTAACTCCCTCCATTGCCGAGTGACTGGAGCTTCTCTGATTGTGATACCAACTTCATATTTTATAGTGCTTGTAAAACACCAGATGTTTCCTTATCAGGCCACAGAGCAACTGTAGGTGAGTCTCACAGGTGGAGATATTGACATTCTGCAGTTAAATCAGGTCATGCCTCTTAAGTCTGCAACCAGAAAGGGGCAGATCCTTTAGAGTTATTCACGTTTTTAAATATTTCTCTGAGCAGAGATAGGAACAGAGTTGTGTCTAAGCCCCTTCCTGATCATTTTCAATGGGCAGCAAAAGGAATTATTTGTATTGTTTGGGCACCAGTTCTGTTCTAAGATGTGAAAGTGAAAATGTTAGTCGCTCAGTCATGTCCGACTCTCTCGACCCCATGGACTACAGCCTGCCAGGCTCCTCTGACCATGGGATTCTCCAGGCAAGAATACTGGAGTGGGTTGCTATTTCCTTATCCAGGGTATCTTCCCAACCCAGGGATCAAACCCAGGTCTCCCGTACTGCAGGCAGATTCTTTACTGTCTGAGCCATCAGGGAAGCCCCTCTAAGATATATTGATGAGAAAATACGTTTTTTGAACACGTATTATGTGCCAGGTGCTGTTCTAAATGATTCACAGAACTGGCTCAGTTGATCCTGAGGTGATCCTCAGTTGATCCTACCCTGTGAGGTAGGGTTATTATCATCCTAATGTGTTGCTGAGGCAGAGAGAGATTAAGTCACTCTCTTAAGGCCATGCAGCTAGAAAGTGGCAGAGTTGAGATTCAAGCCCAAAATTTGGGCACTAGATCCCTGGCTCTTAGCTCTGCATCTTAGTGCTTCCCCAGCAGTGATATCTACCCTTCTATTAAGGGGTATATGATCCCCTGCAGGAGACAGTCAGAAATGCAAAGCAATATTATACATGGCTGTGGTTACTGTATGATGGTGCCATGAAAGATGGTCATCAGTCCCCCAGGAGGCATGGATACAGGATTCTGGGATTGTTCTTGGCCACCACTGAGTTTTTGTCTTGAAACTGCATTGTCTGAAAAGCACGGTACATTTCCAAGGCTTCTTTCTTTCTGAAAAGAGCTTGTTGTGATGTTTAGAATACTGTAGGGAAATGACTCACCTTCTAACCTAAAAAGAAAAACACCAAAAAACAAATAAAGAATCCCTTAGGTTGATTGTCTCTGATGCCATTCACTGAGGACTTGTGTGTGCTGGGTGATTAAGACCCTGAAGAGCTTCCCAGGGAATTGTGTATCCACAAAAACAGAAAATAGTTGTTGAAGTTTATTGAGGACTTACTACAGGTCAGTCACCATCCTCAGTTTTTACACAATTTTTTATTATAACTACTTTAAAAATAGGTGTTTCACCTGCATTCTGCTGGGAATTGAGTATGAGTAAGTTTGAGCTATGTGTCTACTTTAAAGGCAAAGTCTTCCCTTGAAATAAAATGTTGAGATGATTGAGTTTTACTGTCTCTGAAAAGATCATATTATTCAACAATACTCATGGAATATCTCCTATATGTTAAATATTAATAGTATCCTAGGTCCAAGTGAAACAACAGTGGATCAAACCAAAATGCTGCTCTCAAAATGGAGCTAACATTTTAGTGGAAACAGATAGACAATAAATGCAATAAGCAGATCTAATTCTAGATGCTTAAGAGTGATGGGGAGAAATAAACAAGGGAAGGGGATAAGTAGTGAGTTAATAACATTGTTGTGTGCACTCTCACTCAGTTGTATCTGACTCTTTGTGACCCCTATGGACTGTATAGCCTGCCAGGCTTTTCTGTCCATGGGATTTTTCTAGGTAAGAATACTGCGGTGGGTTGGCCTTTCCTTCTCCAGGCGCTCTTCCCAACCTAGAGATCGAACCTGCGTCTCCTGTGGCTCTTGCATTGGCAGGCAGATTCTTTACCACTGTGCCACCTGAGAATCCCCAAGTAGTGCGTTAGTTGCAGTTTTAAGTAACCTGCTAAGAGGGGACCTCTGTGTGTGTATGTATTTATTGAAGTTTAATT
Source organism: Nanger dama (assembly GCA_917880005.1). Taxonomy (NCBI): domain Eukaryota; kingdom Metazoa; phylum Chordata; class Mammalia; order Artiodactyla; family Bovidae; genus Nanger; species Nanger dama. The sequence goes on along the minus strand of CAKJTW010000031.1, from coordinate 4,709,917 downwards.
AAAAATCTAGTCACCACGACCACTTCTGCTTAGGGTCTATGATTTTTCTCCATTGCTTTGATAAAATCCTTTTGTACATGGGCTTTCCTGCTGGTCCAGTGGTTAAGAGTCCACCTGCCAGTGCAGGGGACAGACACAGGTTCAAGAACTGATCTGGGAAGGTCCCACATACCATGGAGTAACTAAGCCCACATGCCACAGCTACTGAGTCCTCTGGCTGCAAATACTGCAGCCTGCGTCCTGTGGAGCCCATGTCCTGAAACAAGAGAAGCCGCTGCAGTGAGAAGCCCACACCACGAGGACGAGTAGCCCCCACTCACTGCAACTAGAGAAAGCCTGTGCGCAACAAAGACCCAGCGCAGCCAAAAATAAATAAATAAATTAAAAGAAAAAGTCCTTATGTACAAAGCGTTTAACAACATGGCCTTGCCTACCTCTCATTTCATAGAGCCTACCCCCGCCCCCACCATAAACTGTGCTCCAGCCCCACTGATAGATCTTCGTTTCCTTGAACATCCCACATCCTTTTGTCCTCTGCCTTTTTTTGTGCCATTTCCTCTGCTGACAACACGTTCTCACTTCATCGCGGAGCTTTTCTGGACATCACTCACTCCTCTAGTTCCACTTCATTCCAGCACACAGTGTCTGACTTACACTTTATTGGGGTTGTCTTTCCTTAATCCATGTAGAAGGAATGGGTGTACATGGACAAGGAGGAAGGGAAGAGAAAGGGGAAAAAGACAGGAAGATAAGCCTGAAAGGAAGGGAAATTAAAGGAGGAAGGAAGGGAAAAAGGGAGAAAGAAAGGAAGAGTGGATAAGAAAAGAGGAGAAGGAAAGGAAGAAATTAGTTTAAAAATTTTATTGAAGTATAGTTGATTTACTACCTTGTGTTTAATTCTGCTTAACAGAAAAGTGATTCAGTTACATATATTCTTTTTCATATTCTTTTCCGTTATGGTTTATCATAGGATATTGAATATAGTTCACTGTACTGTATTGTAGGACCTTATTTATTATCTATCCTGTATATAATAGTTTGTATCTGCCAATCCCAAACTTCCAGTCTTTCCCTCCTGCACTGAAATCAGAGTTTTTGATCAGACACCACAAGACCAGAAGTGTATTTTCAAGACATGAGTCTGGAGATTAATTGTGGAGAAGAAGTCATTTAATTCTGGCACTCATCTGCCCCACTTTGGCAGCTCTTTTGCAGTTTCATTCTTTGAGTCGATAAGACACTGAATTTTCTGTGGCCCCTGGGACTGAACTCTGCTGATAGAAGGAGGGAAGGTAGGGCTGATGAGGGAATATGCCTCAACAGACTCCTCTTGCCTCTCCCGCAGCATGATGAATCATAGAAGTCCTGATTGAAAATTCTAATCACAGCTTTGCTGTCCTCCAGACCCCACCCGCTGACAGTTGATTCACTCTTTTTCATGCCCGCTGCCTCTCTCTAGTACGGTGGCTCTTGTGCAGGAGTCTATCATTAGCAGACAAAGCATGATAAATTGGCCGGGGTTCCCTTCGTCCTTAGAACGTAGGATATGCTTCTTTTTTAGACTGTCAGGGCCTGTGTGGGGACATGGTCCCGAAGGAAGGAAGTAATACAATATTGGGTGTGCCTGTTTGCTGCTGCTGTTGAGAAAGAGAATGATGCATTATGAAGAAAAAGTAGATTGCGAGCATCCCAACCCCCACCTGCAACCCAAGAGCAACTGATGCGGAAAATCATTGATCACCATCAATGCCCCAATGGAGTCTGCGATTTCATTGAAGATGTAATGCCCCTTTCAAAATCAGAGTAGCAAACAATTTCTAAAATTGAATCTCAAAAAGAAAAATCAACCCACATAAAGTCTTTGGACTTTTTGAGGTGATTTAAGATCCAGAAGGATTAGGATTGATTGATTTTGATCTTGGAAGGAGGTTCACAGCAGTTCCGGAATCTGTGGTCCCCCTGGATATGATGCTATGAATGTCAGTCAGATACTAGCTTATTTTATTTTTTAATTGGATTCTAGGACCCCGAGTCTGTATTTAATGTTTCAGTGAGCAGAACAGTTATGTTTGACTCCAGCGAAAGATTGATAGAAGCGATTTTCGGCTGTGGAATCAAAACACAGTGAAAAAATGTCACGTTTAAATAAAATGCAGTACTTGGAGGCATCATGTGGTCTCATAATAAATGAATTCATGGCACAAAGTTGACATATTTTGAAGGAGAATTTCTTTCAAAAATTTGAGGTGATTCATTTTTATGATTAACTGCAGTAAAAACAATTATGAGCATTTTTAAGGGAAAGAAAGAGAAGCTTTGAGGTGTTCACAGATAACATCCTATTGTCTTCATATGTATATGTTGCCTTATGCAGCCTATGAAGCTGTATGTTTGTGAAGTTTGGCTGAAGGCCCTGGAGCTCTGGGGGCTCATTTGTTATTTGTAGTTTGGTAGGGGGAGGGGCAGGGAGCCTTAGCAGAAGCAATGATGAGAAACCACTGGATCTGGGTTCAGAGATATCTGAGTGTGAATAACTCTGTGTGACCCCAGGCAGGTAACCTAGCCTCTTGACATCTCCCTATCCATTCCTAAAATTGGGACAAAACAAGGTAGAAATGAGTACTCGGTGTCTAGCATAGGGCCTTGCATGTATTTAGTAAAGCATCAAAAACATAATGGCAAGCATCAGTAGTCTTCATTTTGCCAACATGGTTGGGTATTTACTCTGTTGTCTGTTTGAAGCTCTGTACTTGAGATCACAGATCTCGAGGATCTTATAATCCAGAGAGGAGTTGGGTGGACTAACAAGGAGTGGGAAGCCAGGAGTAGCAGAGGACTGAGCTGAGTAGCGTCTCAATTTTGTAATCAAGCCTAGTGCAGTAACTAGTCATGTGGAGCTCTCGGAAAATATCTGCTGAATAAATTGAGTTGAAAAGGCAAGAAATGAGAGTAGAAGGTTAAAAAAATCTATGTATTAGCATCCTCCAGGGAAGCAGAACCAAGAAGATGTGTGTATATATAGAAAGGTTTATTTTAAGGAACTGGCTCATGTAGTTATGGAATCTGGCAGTTTCATTTGATGAACGCCTATGTATGCTTCAAAACCCGATTCCTTGTTTATTATGTCTTTATCTCCTTAATGCTATGAAGATATACACTATTATCTTCAATCTACAAATGAGATTATTTGGGGGATTCAAATTTGAAAGTAGCCTTTTCATGTAAAGGGATTATTGGTGCTTATTTTACATTTTACTTTTGATTCTCTACTTTGCTTCATTTCCTTTTGACTATATGACTAGGATCCCTAGAAAATGACAGATGCAAAACACACCCCATTTTACATGCAAGGTAGCCTAATAGTTATTTCTGAACAGGGAGAAATGACAGATAAATGTGTGGGTGCTTGCTGTAAGATCACTGTCACTGGACTGGGCTCTTTGTAACTGAGTGGCCCCGTGAAAGTCAGTGATCGCCATAGCTGAACTCCACTTATTTTCACTCCCATCTGGGGCTCAGTAAAACTCAAGTTTGTCTCTGCTTGAGGAAATCACATAAAAGATGTGTATGTATGTGAGTGTTCACACACATGTATGTCTGACCCTTTAAGCCTATTCCCTTACGTGTATTTGCAGGCAACTTATTATCCTTATTGTCTTTCTCCCTAGAATCATTTGATGTAATTGCTTCACAGAACTCCTTGTGACTCCTTAGTGGGCTGTGATCTTTTATGACTCCAAACTCCAGAGTTCTTCCTGCCTTGAATGTTCAGCTTCTTCCTCTATCCACCTGACGGACTCCTAGGTATACTTCAAAACCTCATTCAGATGTTAGCCCTCTGAAGGATACCCTGCCTTTTCTTTGGGCCCCCAGTGAATTCTGTTCTCTTTGGTGGCTCCTCTTGGACTTGTGTTTGTCTCTATTGTTGGCCTTATGATGCTGCAGTGTAATTAGTTCTGACCATGAATCTAGTGACTCTTTGTATTTAACAGTCTTTAGAGTCTGGAAAAAAAACAAACAAAAAAACCCAACTGGATTTGAGTCTGAGATCTGCTCTTTACTGATTTTTGAAACTTGAACAGGTGACTCAACATTTTGGGGCCACAGCTTTCTCATTTGCAGACTGCAGATAATAGTGTGTCTCTTCACAGTATTAAGTAGGTAATAAACATGAAGCAGCTAGCACAATGCCTATCCCATGGTGAGCATCCAAGAAGTGGGGTGCTGGTGTGACTACCTCAGTGTGCCTTTTCCTTTTGTTTTCATTTGAGCCTCTCTGAGGCCAGGAGCCTTATCCTCTTTATTTCTGTATCTTTAGCTCCTAGCACAGCACGCTCAGTAAATCACTAGTAAATTCTGTGTGGTTTGCAAAATTTTTGTGATCATTCATTAAGGGGATTTTCATTTTATCTTCATGTCTGGGCATGGGACTGCTTCTCTCCCCAAGAAGCATTCTACTAAGTTGATCTGAGTACATACAGAGAAAGCTTGTTCAGTTCAGGCCTCAGGGCCAATTGGAGGCTGTGTTGTCCTTTTCTTGTGCATCTCTCACGAAGCATTTAACAAAAGCAAACAATAGCATGTGGTTTGTTATTACACAGTTTTGAACACACAGATGTGGTCATTTCTGTTCGTGGATGACAGTAGGTAAGTAAGGAAGGAAGGAAGGAAATAGTAGAGAGTGATGAAATCAAGCAGATCTGTTTTCAAATTCTGGCTGTGCCATTTAAAAGGAGGAGTGTGCAAAGACCAGTTCTTAAGCTCTCTCTGCCTCAGACTCGTCATTAAAACAAAAATTGATGCCTCCACTGTGGAGAACAGTATGGAGGTTCCTTAAAAACCTGAAAATAGTTCTATGATCCAATAATCCCACTCTTAAGCATCTACTTAGGAAAGATGAAAACTCTAATTTGGAAAAATACATGCACCCAGTGTTGATTGCAACACTATTTACCATAGCCAAGACATGGAAATGACCTAAATGTCTATCAACAGATGAATGGATAAAGCAGGTATGGAACATACATATAATGGAGTATTACTCGGCCATTAAAAAGAATGAAGGATTGCCATTTGCAGCAACGTGGAGAGACCTAGAGATTATTATACTGAATGAAGTGGGTCAGAGAAAGTCAGATATCAGATGATACCATTTATGTGTGTATTGTAAAAAATGATGCAGATGAATTTATTTACTAAACAGAAATAGACTCACAGACATAGAGGACATAGTCATGGTTACCAAAGGGCAAAGCAGGGGAGGGATAAATTTGGGATAAACAGATATATACTGCTATATATAAAATAATCAACAAAGGCCTACTGTATAGCACAGGGAACAATATTGAATATCTTGTAATAGCCTATAATGGAGAAGAATCTGAACACACACACACACACACACACACACACACACACACACCTAGTGCTGTATACCAAAAACTAACACAACACTGTAAGTGTTATATTGTAATAAAAAAATAACAAAGACAAAAATTGACAAGAATAGGATAAAAGTAGTGTCTGTCCCATAAACCTGAAAACCAACTAATTTGATGGATATGTAGCTTACCACAGAGCTCAGCACATGATAAATTCTGAATAAAAGGTAGCTGATCAGGATAGCAGTTCGAGTTGATGTGCCAACGTGGGCTAGGAGAAAGGGCACTAAGCTTTTGCTGTTGAAGGAATCAGGTCCATTTCAAAATGTTTGTGCCACTGGCAGTGGTTTTCTTGTGCTGAAATGAAGCTTTCCATGCCCGTCTTTTCCTGCCCGTGAATGAATGAATCCATTTCAGGATAGCTGCACAATGGTGAGATTGTGCAATTGGTAAGGAAAAGAGACTGCAATCACTGTTTTAGTCATATAAAAATATTCTTTTATAGTGACTCTTGGGCAAACTGCTGATGAACGTGATTTAGTTTTGTCCATAGCTTTTTGTGTATGTATTCTTTTCCCCTTAGTAGGGAAAATTCTCCCCAGTCATGTGAAAGGGCCTGATGTGGAATTCCACCGCAGCCACTGAACTAATGCGTGTTGCTTTTTCCTTGAAGGCGCCTAAGTGGTGGGACTATATGTTAATCCTGCCCTGAAAGGTGTCATTTAGCAGCAGGGGAAATATGTTACTCTGTGCATTAACGGAAAAGAGATTATTTTCAAACATTTCAAAACCCCGAAGACTCTGTTCAGGGAACTTCCCTTTTTCACTACCCATTTAGAGAAAAGGTACCGCAGCTTTCCACGATTTAGAAATAGGGCTTTAAGTCTAGGGAAGGAAACTTAATGTCAGAAAATTAAAGGTGAAATGTGTGCTGCTCAGGCAGTCTGGATGCTACACAGAGCCCTGTAACCCACCCACACCACACCACACCACCACACACACACACACACACACACACACACACACACACACACACACACACACACACACACACACACACACACAACCTTTTACTCAGAGTATGGTGATGATTTTACAAAAGCGAGGTTAGGGTTACAGAAGTGCTCAGAAATTCTACCAATGCCTGATGGTTTGGGTTGGAAAATGTCCCACTTAAAGCAGGAAGGAGAGATAAAAGCAAAAAACTATGGAACAAAGGAAGGCTGTGTGTCAAAGGGTATGGGGTTGCAGAGGAAGAAGGTTTAACTCTGTTTAGAATAGTGGGAGAGGGTCAGGATCACCTGCCCAGAACTTGACAGGAAGGAAATGGGTCTGAACTGGATGCTGGCTGTCATGGCCTCCCCTGCAGATGGCTGGGCCTACCTCTTAACCTCTGTAGATGGAACAGTGTTTGGGGGAAGAATGAAGGAGCTAGGCTAAGGGTAACTGTGGCTTTTCCCCTGGAAAACTTTGGAGTTTTCTTGGAATGAGAAAAAAAAAACCCATACTGCAGACTGAGGGGGTAAATTAGAGGCATTTCTAGATGAGAAAAGCCAAGTGACATGGCTTAGACTGTGTGTAGTCAAGCAGGAGAGAGTGGGCTGCTGGTTGGGTACTGAGCCAGCATCTTGGAGATACTTGTCAGGGGGAGAAACACATCCTGGTTGGTTCTTGGAGGGCAGATTGGTTTTCATTCCTGACTCTGGCAAGAAGAGTGAGGCAGGGAGACTATGTCACCTTTCCATGCCTCAGTTACTTCATCTGTACAATGGGGTGATAAGACTTATGTCACCAGCACTTGAGATCTTAAATGAGGCAATACAAGATACATACACATACACGTATATATGTATATAGTGTTGGGCTTGACTCTTAAATATTTCCTGCTTCTCAGCTACCTTCAAGTGTTTTGCAGCCATTTGTTTATATTGCAAGTCATAGATAAGGGTCACATCCTACGTGAACAGTTTCTAAAGCTGGACACAGATGCCCCCTGTCCTTGGCTTTTCCAATGTCCTCTTCTTTTGTAGTCTCTGTGACAGTTTAGCAGTCTTGGGAATTTCTCAGTGCTCTGTTTCCTGCAGTGGACAGTGAGTTTCTGAGGGCAGAGAAAACCTACTCTTCTCTGTATATGCAGACCTCGTTTCATGGTGCTTCACTTACTGCCTTCTCAGATACTGCGTTTTTGACAAATTGAAGGTATACAGCAACCCTGCATGAGAAGTCTCTTGTTAACCTTTTTACCAGCAGCATCTGCTCACTTCATGTATCTGTGTCACATTTTGGTAATTCTTACAGTGTTTCAAGCCTTTTCATTATTGTTGTATTTGTTATGGTGACCTATGATCAGCGATCTTTGATTTTACTACAGCTTGCTAAAGGCTCAGATCAGTCAGTTCCAGTCGCTCAGTCGCGTGCGACTCTTTTGTGACCCCATGGACTTCCCTGTCCGTCACCAACTCCCGGAGCTTGCTCACACCCATGACCTTCACATTGGTGATGCCATCCAACCGTCTCATCTCTGTTGTTCCCTTCTCCTCCTGCCTTCAATCCTGCCCATCAAGGTCTTTTCCAGTGAGTCAGGTCTTCACATCAGGCGGCCAAAGTATTGGAGCTTCAGCTTTAGCTTCAGTCCTTCCAATGAAAGGCTCAGATAATTGTTAGCATTTTTTCACAATCAAATTTTTAAATTGAGGTATGTACATTGTGTTTGTAGATGTAATGCTATTGTACACTTAGTGATAATATAGTGTAAACATAATTTTTATATGCACTGGGAAACCAAAAATTTCATGTGACTCTCTTGGTGGTCTGAACCCCCAGTGTCTGTCTCTGAGTATGTCTGTATTTCCATCTCCTAGCAGCTTGCCTGGCACAGAGGAAACACTCAGTAGTTTTAAGAACTACATCATTTGTCAGTTTGTTTTTTTCAGGTTCGTGTTGATAGTCATTTGAGGTGAATTTGTAGTCTTGTGTTCCCCAAATACTCTGACTGATTGCTCCAGGTAATTGTGATCAAAGGAAGGGCCAAATTGCTCCATCTCCTCCATCTAGAAGGGAACCTGTAAAGTTGTCCAACTTAGTTCACTTTCGTGAGCTTAGAATGAAGACAAAGAAGTTGTGCTACAGTGTCACAGGAGTGATTGCACTCTGACGCTCATCCACAGACCACATTGTGGTAGCACCCTTGTTTTCCCCTGCATCTCTCACATACCTGGAATTTGCTTTTTTTTTTTTTTTTTTAAGCGGTCTCTGCCTCAATAGAACTGGGAAGACCCACCTGATACTTCATAGCAAAACCTTAAAATACAGCCTAAACCAAATTAGAATAGGCCTTTTGGCTTTCTAGGTGGTACTAGTGGTAAAAGAACCCATCTGCCATTGTAAGAGTCGGGAACAACTGAGTGACTTCACTTTCACTTTTCACTTTCATGCATTGGAGAAAGAAATGGCAACCCACTCCAGTATTATACAGAGGAGCCTAGTGGGCTGCCGTCTATGGGGTCACACACAGTCGGACACGACTGAAGCGACTTAGCAGCAGCAGCAGCAGCCAATGCATGAGGCACAAGAGACATGGGATCCATCCCTAGGTCAGGAAGATCCCCTAGAGGAGGAAAGGGTGACCCACTCCAGGATTTTTGCCCGGAGAATCCCATGGACAGAGGAGCCTGGCTGGCTGCAGTCCGTAGGGTCGCAAATAATCAGACACCTGAAGTGTCTGAAGTGACTGAAGCGACTTAGCATACACATGACAATTTTGTCTCTCATTATGAGTGCTGATAATAAGCAGAGTTAAGGATGGACATTTAAATTATGGCTTAGACAACAAAACATCTCTAGGAATGAAATTACTGTTCAAGTTACTTAATGAGATCTTGAAATCACTTAAATGTGAGTCTAATCAATGCCATGATGCTGAGGGCTCCGAACTCAGAACCAAAGTGGATCATTGGAGTAATGATAAAAAGCATCATGATGACCATTATCTCACACATTTGTGCAGTAAGCTAGAGTTTATAAGCCTCTTTCATATCAACAGAATCTTAGCAAATTAGGACAAGAAGGGATCAGAAATCATGTTGTAATGCAGCCCTTTTATCTCATGAATGGGCGAAATGGGATTTTATTTCCATTGCTTTAAAATCACTTCAAAATGCCTGGAAAATCAGAGCTACTATTACTTCAACTTTATTTGGATATTCTTGAATTTTGTATTTTATTACAAATGTTTTATAAGTATCATCTTGAACCTGGCCACTTTAAATATAAACACTAAAAATTGAAGAATAAAAAATAGCCAGGAGTCATTTTTTTAAAATTAAGGTATCATCGAAATAGAACTTTGTCTTAGTTTTAGGTGTCCAGTGTAGTGGTTTGCTATGTGTATATGTGGGGAACTAATCACTACGGTCAGTTTAGTTAATAGCCATCACTACACGTTATGTTATTCCAACTATTTTTCTTATGGTAAAAATTTTAAGATCAACTCTTGAAGCAACATTTCTCATTTACAGTATAGTCTTGTGAATGGTAGTGACATGCTGTCTGTTTCATCCCAGGACTTGACTTATAAATGGAAATTTGTACTATTTGACCACCTTCACTCATTTTGCCCTTACTTCCCCACATCCTGGGAACTGGGATGTTTCATTTGATTGTCCTTGCAGGCCTGTTTTGCAAGGTAGGCAGGGCAGAATTTATTATTCCTACTGCACCAGAGGAGGGAATACACGGGGTGAAGATGAGAAATGTCTAGGTCTGCTGATACACTGCTGCTGCTGTCCTGGTGCTCCTGAGTCCTCTCCGACTCTAAGTAACCTGCCTTTGCTGCCGCTTCACCTGCTCTGTCAGCCTTACCTGCCCTTGACCTGAGCTGGCCTCCCGCCTTCACTGTTTGCCCTGTTCGATCTCTGATTACCACCTTTTGTTATGGAAGGTAGATTTTCTTTTATCTGTTGGTTTCCTCCATCAGAATATAAACTTCATGGGCTTTGTTTATTTTGTTCACAGCTAGAATCCAAACACCTGAAATAGATCCTGCCACATGTAGTTACTCAATAAATGCTTGTTAAATGACTGAATGAATAATTAAAGAGGTAGATGGCAAACTCAGAGGGTGTGAGGTAAAGAGACTTAGGAAAAAGCCTCACTATATTTTGAGAAATGAGCTTGTCCATTTGATCTGCTGTAATCTCAGCTCTTCATTCATCCATTGAACAAACATTTCAAGAGTAAATATTGCTTCCTGTGTTCCTGGACAATGATCCAGGTGTTTGGAAGCCACAGTGACAAAACAGATTAGAAAGTCCCATCATAGGAGAGCTTCCACTTTTTTTGGGGGTGAGTCATGGAGATGATAATAAATTTAAGAAATAGAATTTCTAAATAAATGTATTTATAAATTTATAAATAAATATATACATATATGTATATTTATTTGTAAATAAACATATAACTTTGCAACTGTATGTGTGGGATAAGAATTAAAATAGGAGGAGACAAGCAAACCAGAGATAAGAAGTATGGGGGTTCCATTCTACATGTGGCTGAGAAAGTCTCTGAGAATTGACTTTTCACTGTCTGATGAATGAAGATGCAATCAGTAATTGTTGAAAAGATGAATGTTTTAAAATCCCAAATGTTTCTGCCATCAAAATACCCATGAGATAGCATTCTTCAAGTAAAATGCATAGAATGCTTTCAGACTAGTACCTATGAAATTAAGTTGAATCTCAAATCTAACCTGGTGTATGGATTCCTCTTCTAGCTTTTCCCTCCTCCTCTGAAATGGGTAAGAGCTGCCACATGGGAGCTGACCGTGGGAAGCCACGATGTAGACTTTGCTCAGCCCAGTTAAGCCTTTTGTGAGTGAAAGTACATATCCATGGCAGTCAAACAGCATCCAGGTCCAACCTCACTCACCTCTTCCACTTTCCAGCTCTGTGACCTTCACATTTCCGGGGTTTTCATTCTTCCAGTGATGATGTTAATTTCTACATTAGCCATCTTTCTAACGTGCCTCCCAGTTCCTGACCTACAATAGTAGCTCAACAAACATTCATTTCTCATTCCCTTGTGTATCTGTTTTGCATTAAAATTGCTCTGTGATGGAGGGATTAGAGTACCATGCAAGTGTGAAAAGAAACAGTCCAGAGTCTTTTCTGTGCACGTGTACCAGCAGTAATTGCAGGGCTGTGATACATGATAACCATCTCATGTCAGCTCATAAACGATGCTACATTTTAATCAGATTTTAGATGTTATGAAGGCGCCAAGTAATTACAGTTATTTTTGCCTTAAAATTGCACTGCTCTTATTAAAATTCTTTTATTAAGTCTCCCCGCACCCTGGTAGTTATAGAGGCTTGTAGAATTTCTAAGTCAGGTTAACTGGGCAGGAGACGGCAGTCAGACAGAAGCTCTTATTATTTAGATTCAGGAATAGGTCCAAAAGATGCTGCTGCAGGTCCTGGACTTGCTGGTAGCACTGGAACTCAGAGAGGAGGCAGGCTTTTCTGTTATCTCTGCTGGTTCTTGCTCATTGTTGCTCATCTTTATCCTGATACAGTGCTTTATTTCTCCTTTACAGACTGCCCTCTGGTCCGTTTTCTGTGAGGCAGTTATTATTAAAATGAGAAAAGAGGTGCTCAAATACAGTATTATTTGTTCATCCAAAACCCTTTACCACTGGTGTGCTCTGTGTTAGGTGTTGAGCCAGGGGATCAAAAGTCTGTGCAGATGTCCCTGGCCCAGAAGGAAGGCAGATCCAGGACGGGAACACAGATACCCAGGTGCAGCCTCACGGTTCCTTCCGTTTCACTGCGTCAAGGACTTGGGACCCACTTAAGGGCCAAACTGTACTATTAGATTGGGCTGTAAGATAATACAGATGGGCCAGGATCATGAAGTAAGCAAGACTGTGTTTCTGCCCTCACGGTGTGCATACCCTATCAGGGTAGCACTTGACCAGCCTGACAACATCATCAAAGATCACCAGGCTTCTGACCTGGGAGGCACCATGCCAGGGGTGTTCCACGCATGCTGTAAAATCCGAGCAGAGCTTTCTGATGACTGTAGTGTTATCCCTGTGTTACAGATGACAAAACAAAGGCTCTGTGTCTTACATAACTCACCCCAGGCAGGTGTGCCCCAGAGTCTGTGATCTCATGAAGCTCTAGTGTTCAGGGGCTGGGGAAGGGGATGGGAACTGCATTTTAATGGGATTGCAGACAGGGGCAGATGTATCAGTGCCCAATTTCCTCACAAACCGCTGACACGTCTCCATATTTTTTTTCTGGAACCTTCTCTGGCTTTCCCCTTGGTTCATTGGGGTGGCCATGGGAGCCTTCTCATTTGAGAAGCTGCTGGGTATGCCTAAACTCACACCTTTTGAGCTAATTGTGTACAATTTAGCATTCGCAAAGCGCTGACAGTCCTCATTCCAAACCAAGTGTGAAAGTTTTTAAATTAGCTTTCACAGTTTGATTCACAAGCAGCAAATGCAAAATGGCATAGGATTCATTTTTTCCAACCACTGTCACGATGGCATCGCTGAAGGCTATCTTAGCTCATTTCCTTCAACAGTTAGAGGAGAGGCTGCCCAGGGGCACTGTTCTTAGTAGACGAACGTTCTAGAAGAGATCACAGTGCTGTGGTTACTAAAAAGAACAGATCCACAAATTACATGTTGGCAGCCTGGAACAGCGTGTGTGTGAAGAGTAGGAACTTTGGAACTGGATGGTCTTGGGTTTGGTATCTTAGCTCAATTGCATACTGGTTTTTTGCAGCATCTTATACTTGCATACTGGTTGTATGAATTTGGACAGGTCAGTTAAACCATTCTTTAGCCTCAGTTTACCACATCGTGTGGCTTCCCTGAGAGCTCAGTTGGTAAGAATCTGCCTGCCATGCAGGAGACCCCAGTTTGATCTCTGGGTTGGGAAGATCTCCTGGAGAGGGAAGGGCAACCCACTCCAGTATTCTGGCCTGGAGAATTCCATGGACTGTATAGTCTGTGGGGTCGCAAAGAGTCAGACACGACTGAGTGACTTTCACTTTCACTTTGCCTCATTGTAAAATGGAAGTAATATTTCCAGTTATGAAAAGGCTCTGGTGAGGATAAAATGATAACACGTTATGTCAGCTTGGCATAGCAGCTGACATCAGAGAAATCTCAGTGAGTTAGAGCTGTTAGATTCATCTTGAACTTTTCCTGCAAATAATATTTGTTTCCGTTAGGAAACATTTATTGAGCATCTATTGTGTGCCAAGTGCTGTGGAGATAAGTTGATAACAAAACAGTCCTGCCATGAAGGACCTCTCAGTGCAGAGACAGACACATAAAAACGGCCTTATGATACAGTGTGATAAGTGCAGGGGGTGCAGAACAGCTTCTGTTCACCTTGGAGGGAGTGGTGATAGACACACATACACAACACAACAGTATTGGCATTGGAGACTTGGAATAAAAACACACATTCAGAGGAAATAGAACCTGAAGGTTTAGAAGGAATGACCTTTGTTTATTTAAATGTGTTCCTGATATTCATGTCAAGCTAATAGGGTTATTGGGCAGATGTCAAAGGCATTATGTGGACAAGTGAAAAATCCATAGGCGCAGAAATGTTTTCTGGCTTATTTGTTTGCTTAGCACTAAAACCAAGATTTGATGCCAGATGATCTCCCTGCTTATTCCCTCCAGGTACCAGAGAATGAGCCAGGCAAGCTCCCTGGATTTGAATGTTGGGAGGAACTGAGGTGGAAGGGAAGGGTGGGCAGGTTGGACATAGCCCCCAATCAGAGATGCAGCCTTAGGGTTAAGAGCATACACACTGAGCTCAGACCACCCACCTCAGGATGTCTGCTTGCTTACCAGTTGTGTAACCTCAGGAAACTCACTGATTTCCATGGGCCTCAATTTTCCCATCTGTAAAATGGGGACACAGAGCAGTAGCTACCTCGTGGAGCTGCCGAGTGTTATCATGTGAAATTCTTAGGCCAGCCCCTGATTGTCAGGAGGGCCATGAATTCTACTCTTCTGGAGCAAATTAGCTAGCTTCTCTGAGCCTCTGTTTCCTGTGATCATCATGCCCATCATCTTCAACTGTTGGAAGGTTGAAAAAGAGGTAAAGTTGAGTGGGTGCTCAGGATATGGCTCCTTCTAGTGCAGAGTTCAGGGGCTGGTATCAGATGGGCCTGGTTACTGGCTATGAAGCCTCTGGCTTCTGCTTCCTCAGCACACACACCTGGGGAGGGTGTGATGGATCAAACATACAGTGCATGCATTTAGCACAAGGCCAGGCCACAGACTGAAGCACAGTGTTACCTGTTGTTGTGTACTGAGCCGGCTGGCCAGATTGAGCCTGCACGCTGCAGCCTCCGAAGGGACTGAAGCAGATGTAAATTGTGTCTCCATGTGGCCAGTGAATAGTTACGGTGACTGACTCTCCACAGTGGCAGCAGGAATCAATACAGATGGCTGCCTGATCAATTTCAGTACAGTGTATCTGACAGACTTCACGGACCACGACACACAGATGCAGAGAGAGGATCTGAGGTTTTGCCGAGCCTCCACAGCAGGATGGATTCTCACCGTTTGCTCCTCATTAGACCCAGGGTACGTATTTTCCAACACAGAACACATGCAAATTGATGACAGGCCCATGCTTTTAGATGTAATCTAGAAGAATGAGCTCATGTACAGCATTAATTTGCTTAGTTCAGCATCAGGGTTTCCAGAGTTTTGTGATGTGTGTTTCAGTTTGGGCTTTTCTCTTTCTGGAGAGGGGCTTAAGCTATTTAATTAATATCTTACCTCTTCTTTACCTTTTCAGATGAGTCAAAGAGGGTAGGGTTGCAGCACTCTCTACTATGCAAATTCCCTTCTGCTTGGGGTAGCTGGAAGGGCACAGGATTTTGCTCTGCTCTCTGGCATCTTCCAAACAAGCCTGAGTGACCAGCCTCAGAAATTTCCATCACAGGATAAGTCTGTTGAATGAATCCAAAGTATTTAGACCTCGCTCCATCTCTGCCATCTCTACAGAGCCCAAGAGTGCTGCTTCTCTGGAGTTCACTAGGATATTAAGTGCTGCTTCAGAAAACTATATCTATTGCTGAATCATGAAAACCTTTTGTTGACACAACAAAGCACTTTTGGTACTACATGTCATTTTGTCATAGCTAGATTATAAAAGATCATATCTTATTTTAATTCGACGTGTATTTCTAATTATAATCCTTGAAACCTCTTACCATGTCTAACCTAATAGTGTACACCTAGGGTAGGTTCAGCAAATACATGTTGGACTTTGATTAAAAGATGGCTTTTAAAAAATGAGAACATAAGTACCTTAAATGTGTCAGCTAAATTCATGTGTCAGCCTGAAATCATTGGTCTGTAATCACTTCTCATTCCCACTTACCTTTCTTAAACATGCCTTTAGAAATGGCAGTTTAGTAATAAGAATATAACAGAGTGCTTTGTTAAAGGCTTTAGCGATGGTTTTTAAAAAAGAAGTGCTATGTTTTCATAAGTCAGGAAGGAGATGAGCAGAAACAGTGATGGACAGGTACTGAGAGGGAAAGTGTGTCAGTTTCCTGTGCACCATCTCTCATCGCATCTTCACTCAGCACCCAGCTGTTCACCCTGTTTTCCAGATGAGGAACTGAGGCTTAGGTAAGCTTGGCCAAAATAATGTAGCTTCTATGAAAAAAAAAGTCTCTGATATTAGAAATGAGAAAAGAAAGTGTTTTCTACTTCCAATCACTACTAGGCTAAAGGCTCTAGCTATTGCATAATGATAAGACAAGAAAAAGAAAACATTTTAAGAATGAAGGAAAAGATTAAGCTATAATTATAAGCTGAAAAAAAGATAATATAGCTTCTAACTGCTTAGAGTTTATAAACTACCTGCAAATATGCATCTCATTCACCCTTTTCAGTAAACTCATCAAGTGGGAATTTTTGACAGTTTAGTGGCTGAGACAACAGAGTTAGAATGTCCTTGTCCAAGAACCCTTAAACCTATCAGGAGTGAGGCTGTGACTAGTACATGGGACCCCGGACCTCAAAAACTGCACTTGAATAATACTGCCTGTGGCATGCTGAGCACTCATTACGTGAAGAATTACAGGCATAGATGGGGTTCCACAATACAATTGTATGCAGAAATAGATACCATATATGTTTTTAACTAGATCCCTTTGCCTTTATAAGGTTATATTAGATGTCTATTGTTTCTAATTAAAAAAAAAAGTTTCAAAAACTGAGCCTTATATCCAGATGCTTGGATTCAGGCTACCAGCTCAATATTGAGAATAGCCAGTGCAAGGAGGGGAGGGGATTAAAATGGCAAAGGACACATACCACAACCATCATCCAAAATGAGCAAAGTGACACATCTGTATGTGTCCCTTATAGGATTTAAAATGTTCAGGGAAAACAGTCTTTCCCAACTGAGACACAGGGCATGTGAATAAGGAAGGGGGATGGAGAGGGAGGAAAAGAGGAGAAAAGATGGTGAACAGAAAGACCTTGGTTGATGCAATACATAAAACAGATAACCCACGAGGACCTAATGTATCGCACAGAGAACTGTACTCAGTATTTCATAATAACCTATAAGGGAAAAGAATCTAAAAGGTGTGTGTGTGTATAAACGGAATCCCTGTTGTACACCTGAAACTAACGCAATATTGTCAATCAACTATATATCAATTGGAAAAAAAAGACCTTGGGGTTCCAGAATTCATGGGGGAACTGTGGGCACTCCCGGAAGACCAAGAAATGTGAGAATTCTCTTCTTTCTCTGTACTCCTCCCTCTCTCCCATGTTCATTAGCACCTACTCCTGCAAACAAGCCCCTTCTAGGTACCAAAGATGCAGCGGTAAGTCAAACAGTCTCCGCCAATGGAGAGGTTTACTTGGTAGTTGGGAGATTTGCATGAGAAACACAACTCACATGCAGGTTACACAGTATATTAGCATGTGCTTTGGAGGAAAATGTAGCAGAGGAGAGAGCTTGAGTGCACAAGGGGTAGGGCTTGTAATTTTAAACAGAGACATCAGGGTAGACTTCCTAAGTGATGTTTGAACCTAGACTTGAGGGAGGTTGCAGGGTCTGCTGCTTTGCGGGCTGAAACCAGTCGAGCTGCAGGTGCCCGGCTGGTAGCACACCATGCTTGTGGGAAGAATGGCAAGGCAGCCAGTGTGCCTGGAACAGGGCAAGGAGGGGAGAACGGTGTCCAAGGAGATCAGGAGGAATAAAGGTGAGGCGGGAAGGTCATACAATGCTTTGTCCTAGTATAAAAGTCTCTGATGCTGCAAAAGCTTGAGGGTAGCAGGAGAAGGGGGCAACAGAGGATGAGATGGTTGGATGGCGTCATGTATTCAATGAACATGAGTTTGAGCAAGCTCCAGAAGATAGTGAAAGACAGGGAAACCTGGCGTTTGCAGTCCATGGTGTCACAGTCGGACACAACTGAGCAACTGAACACAACAGCAACAGAAGAATCTGATGTGTTTTGAAAAGCTGCTGTAAGGCAGTCTAAGCAGAGGCAGAGAATGTATGCGGTTAGGAGGCTGTAGCAGTAAGTAATCCTCAAGGAAGGTAATAGCAGTTTGCAGCAGAGTATTACCTGAACCATTGAAGAGAAGTTCATATTCTAGATGGAGTCTTTGAGTGCTTATTGGGTTTGTGCTTAGGGGGCTTCCCTGGTGGCTCCAATGCTGCCTGCATTATGGGAGACCCAGGTTCGATCCCTGAGTGGGGAAGATCCCACCCAGGAGAAGGAAATGGCAACCCATGCTAGTATTCTTGCCTGGAAAATCCCACAGATGGAGGAGCCTGGCTGGCTACAGTCCATGGGCTCATGAAGAGTTGGACACGACTGAGAGACTGGTACTTGCGCTGCTTGCCAGGTGCTGAGGTGCAGGGCCCTGAAGGGTTAGAGCATCCTTCATGAGTGAGTGAATAACACAGGCTCTGCAGATGTTCTCCAAAGAGACTAATACTGGGGAGAGAGGCTGTGCTGTGTGAGTGAAGGAGATTGACCTTCAGGGTTCCCGTTCTCTCCTGCCATGTGCTAGGAGAGGGCCAGAGTAGCCTGTTTTCTTATCTGTAAAATGGGAAGGTGGTATCTATTTGTATAATTCCTATGTATATAAGTAACAAATACATGTTGCTTAGGGAAATCATATCTATTTGTACATTTGCTATGTATATAAATAACAAATACAGGTTGCTTAGGGAAATATTTACTGGACTGATGCTGAAGCTGAAGTTCCAGTACTTTGGCTACCTGATACGAAGAACTAGCTTACTAGAAAAGACCCTGATGTTGGGAAAGATTGAAGGCAGGAGGAGAAGGGGACAACAGATGACAAGATGGTTGGATGGCGTCACTGACTTGATGGACATGACTTTGAGTAATCTCAGTAGATGGTGAAGGACAAGGAAGCCTGGCATGTTGCAGTCCATGGGGTCACAAAGAGTCAAACACAACTGAGTGACTGGAACAACAAAGGGGAAATCATCTTAATAAATAGGGTAGACACAGAGAGGTAACATCTATAGACATTTAAGTGTCTGAAGAATGTTGTGTTTAGGAGCCACTCAGAAGCCAGACCTCCTCCAATTCCCAGGCAAGAATACTGGAGTAGGTTGCCATTTCCTTCTCCAGGGATCTTCTTGGCTCAGGGTTTGAGTTCCTGTCTCCTCTGTCTCTTGAATTGATGGTGGATTCTTTACCTGCTGATATATTGCAGAAGCCTCTGTAACTGTGTAATTGTTGACAAATCACTAATCTTTCCATACCTCATTTGTATAGTGGAAAAGGTGGTACCTGCCTCCTTTAATATGTAGGTTAATATGTGAGCATGTAGAACATGCCTGACACGCGGTAATCAAAACTAGTCCCTAGCATTGCTATGAGTTCCAGGGAAGTTGTTCAGAATATCCTCAGATCATTAGCATATTTGAGCTGCATTGTACCTATTTCCAGGGCATTTTTTAATTTCCATGTTTTCTGAATTCAGATTTTTACCCCCATGGTCAAAGAATCACAAAGAAACCAAACCCTTCTATTTGGTTCTGTGTTTGCTCATCCCATGCAATCAGAGTGTCTCTTTAATTTCTTCTTGGATTAGTCATGTTTACCAACAGCTCTAAAAATATGTTCCAGCTTTCAGAAAGAACAACAATAGCTGTAACAAGGTATTAGAGTCTATATAAACTTGTCTTACTTGAAGTTAATGTGAAAAATGTACAGGAAAAAAAAATAAAGAGGGGAAATTTGGGAAATTGGGCAATGATGTTTAACCAGAATGACATGTGCATCTCTGAATGTAAAATGCACAACTGCGTTAATGCCTTGCCGGCTGCCTGCCATCCTGAGGTTTTATCACATCATAATGCTCTGATGAGGTATTTCTTTGCTTTTTTAGTTTTTCCACTCACAGATGCCAACAATGATTATTTGTAATTTCAGAAATAAAGATGCTCAAAAGCAACATCTGTGATTCCATATTTTTCTATGGGATTCAGAATGCATGTCTTATTCCTATCTGTAACCAGGGAATATTTGCAGTCAAACATAATTCCTGTGTACTTGATTTAGCTCTGGGCCAGACTGACTAAAAAGGTTTTAAAATGGGGCCCATGCACTCCATATCTACACTGTGTGGATTCCCAACCTTTAAATCCCCATTTTCTTTAATACAAATAAAAGAGAGTTTATCAGTTGATTCAGATGAGTGGGAGTGTGCCATGTAAATTTCAAGGAATTATGTGCTAAATTATAGAACCCATTTGGGGGCTTAAATATTATTTTCTACTACACAAAACTGGCGTGGATTTTATTTTAACTGAAATGGCACACAGTGGCAGGCAATTATTTTTGTTACTGTATTTCCTATTCTGGCCTCCAGAACCTAAGGACAATGGAAGGGGATATTCATTTATAATTTGACCTCTTGAATTGTTCTTGAAATGTAATTTAATCCTCATATCAAGCAAAGTCTAATGCTGTATTTGCTAGTAAAATAGTCATTTGCATTTTTATTGACAATACAAATTGTGTTTAATCAAGCAGTTGGCTTGTTAGCATTTCCAAATGATTGAAGACCTGGTTTGGTTCAAACTACATCCAGTTTGGGGTCAGATGTATTTTGTTCTTATTAATTATCAGAGTACATAAAGTTGCTTTTTAACATTATGCTCTTTTTTTCCCTGATGTCCAGGTCCCACATAGCTGCGATCGCTTATCTCTGGAAGAAAGCCAGAGAGCTCCTAAATTTTTGTTTCTGCATTTGCAGATGTCAGCCCAGCTTTGAAGAATAAGTAGAATATAGTTACCTAATAGAACTAACTTATTTGATCCTTGAAAAGACTGTGCTAAAGTGGATGGTAGTCCTGGACCACAGATCAAAAGGCTATGGTTTGATGATCATTACCAAAGAGAAACCTTTTTCCAGTTTCCAGCTATGTGATACCTCACCTCTCTGAGCCATTGTTTCATTATTTATAAACAAGGAGGACAGCAGTGTCCTTTCACTTACTTTAGGGTTTTCCTAAGCTTTTATCCATTGAGAGGTACCGTAGCTAAGCTGGAAGGGATGCCAACCTCAACCTTTACTATCCAGATGACCTCAGGTAGGCTCACTAATCCTTGCCTCAGTTTCTTCATCTGTATAGGCACATTAATAGTATTTACTCCACAGGTTTTTTGTGAGTCATAGTTAATATATGGAAAGCTGTAAACAATGCCTGACTTGTGGGAAGTGCCAATTTTGCTGCTGTTATCATCATCATTCTTATTGTGAATAGCATTTCCACATAGAGTTATTGTGTGGACTAAATCAGTTCCTATTTGCAAAGTACTTCAAAGAAACCCTAATGCATAGTGAGTCCTCTTAAGTATTGGCTACTGTTTTTATTTTTAGTTAGCTGCCATTTATTAAATGCTCACTGGATGTAAAGCGTTAGGTTAGGAATCTTTGTTGCAATGTGTGGAGAGGAGGAGTTACTAACATCACTTTACAGATGAGAAATAGCTCTGAGAAGTTAGCCCCCAACCCTCATGGTGGGGAGCTGGCTGAGTGAGCAGCAGTCAGGCCTGGAGGGCATGCAGTCTGACCCCAAGCAGTGCCCTTTCACATCTGTGTCTCTTCACTCTTGTGCTCAGGCCCAAGTCCTCAGCTTGGAGTCTCCCTCAGACACATGGCCTTTGAGCATTGTTCCAGACCCTTCTGTCGCACACAGGGCTGTGCATCTTTGTTTGCCCTCGCTTTAATCATGGTGACCGGGTTGGACCCCTCTGCCCCACTCACACCTGCCAGAGGAGCTTCTACTTGGCCTGGTTGTCCCCACTCTGAGGGAACAGGAGTCTGAGGCTGAAAGCCTATTTCACTTTTGTTTTTTCCCCCTAAATACCTATTGCACCTGTTTCTCCCCCTTATTCCCTCCTCCAACCTGCTCTCTGTTATTCCCAATACAGTACCTCTTGTCAATAAATGTATAAGGACAATGATGATGACAGTGATGGGTTCTAGTTTGTCTCAGATTTAGACATTCAGTGATAATTGAAAATACCAAATGTGCTTGGATTTATTCACAAAAACACAGGTGATAATATTAGCAGACATTAATTGAGAGTTTACTATGTGCCAGACCTATTTTAAGCACTTACCTGTCTGAAGCACTGGTTACTTAGTTATTTATACTTTTCAGGGCTAGGTACTGATACCAACTGCAGTCTCCATGGTCTGCAGGGAGGTGGGTAACTGTTAGGAGCAGAGCTAATGGAGCCTTCAACATTTTCTTCTATTCATCGTTTTTTCTTGATGTTAATTGGTTGGTTGAGCACCATTCACTTGGCACCATGCAGGTGATGCACATGAGTGGAGAAAGAGAAGGGCGAGGAGCTAGGAGTTTATTAACCATGCATGTGCTAGGCATGGGGCTCCATTCTTTACCCATGTAATCATCTGTCATGTTGACAACAATCCTGTGAGACAGGTATGCTCTTTCTCCTGTTAGATAGGAGGTTACTGTGAACTGGAACTGTGATTTATTTCTGTCACACTGCTACATGACAAAGTCAGGATTTGAGCCCGGGTGTCTCTTTGCATGAAGTTCAGACTTTGCAGGGGTTTGAGTGCTTCACTTTCTCCTCCCTCTTGTTTTAAGACTACAGTGTAAACAAAATAGACAATGTGCCTGCCTTAAAGAGACTTACACTCTAGGATAAGGAAGACGTGGTACATACATACAATGGAATACTACTCAGTCATAAAAAAGAAAGAAAGAATGTCATTTGCAACAACATGGATGAAACTTGGGATTATCATAAGTAAAGAAAGCCATGAAGAAACAGACACTGTATGATTAAATCATTTATGTGTGGAATCTAAAATAGGACACAAATAAACCTAGCTATTAAGCAAAAACAGAAGCACAGACATGGAGAACCAACTTGTGGTTGCCAAGGGGTAGGGGGCGTGGTGAAGGGATAGAATGGGAGTTTGGGGTTAGAAGATGCAAACTATTATATATAGAAAGAATAAACAACAAAGTCTTACTGTATAGCACAGAGAAGTATATTCAATACCATGTGATAAACGATAATGGAGAAGAATGTGAAAAATAATGTGTGTGTGTGTGTGTATCATTAATCACTTTGCCGTACAGCAGAAATTAACACAACATTGTAAATCAATTAAACTTCAATAAAATGTAGAAAAGAAGGAAGGATATTTCGTGGAAGGCAGTCAGAGGTCAGATCAAGCAGGGCTTTGTGGAATAGGGTAAGTGAAAGTGAAAACTGTTCAGTTATGTCTGACTCTTTGCAACCCCATGGACAGGCTCCTCTGTCCATGGAATTCTCCAGGCTAGAATGTTGGAGTTTATAGCTATTCCCTTGTCCAGGGGCTCTTCACAACTCAGGAATCAAACCCAGGTCTTTTGCATTGCAGGCAGATTCTTTACCACCTGAGCCACCAGAGAAGCTCTTACTGGAATAGGGTAAGAACCTGGGGGATTTATGCCAACTTCCTTAAACCCTAGAATAATGTTAGCCATGTGACCTTGAGCAATCCCTTTACATCTCTGAGTCTGCAGGTCTTTAATCTGTTGTGTGTGGGTAGTAATGCCTTTCCTATGTATATCTCAGGGATTGACCATCAAATGACAAGGAAATCTAGAAGCAATCTTCAAAAGCCACAGAGAAAGGTGCCCAAGTTACCAGATATATTTATCACTGTAAAAAGAGGAGTCTTTGGAGGACTGATTTATATTAAAAAAAAAAAAAAAAAAAAAGCTGAGCAGTGGAATTCCTGAGTGCCAGGTCTCTCATTAACTAGTAGTAGAAATAGAGGCAATAATCATGATGATAATAAGAATAAATATTCAGTAGGCTCTTACTGTGTGCCAGAAACCAAGCTTTGATCTTTAAATATATTGTTATTTAGTCCTAACATCACTGTATAAGACATCGATACTGTTATTACCTTCCTTTGACTGTTGAGGGATGAGGCACAGTGATACTGTCTCTGTTTCCATGTGTTTGGTTGTGAATAACAGGAAACTCAGCAAGTGGCCGGAAGAATTAAGATATTTATTTTCATTATGTTATTATAGTAAAAGAAAAGTGATAGTAAACTAGTGCTGGGAAATCTGCTCAAGAAAATCATCAAGAACCCAAGATCTGCTTTTCTGATCCATCATCCCTACTGTGTGGTTATTGTTTCTCATGAGAGCAGAGTAGCTGCTGTAGCTCCAGTTTTCTTGTCTCAGTTCCACATCAGGAGAAAGGAGAACAATTGTAGGAAGGGTAAAGGCATTCAACTTGTGAGGCTTTGCCTTTGGGGGAAGGGATACATTTATCTGTATCTCCTCTGCTTCCACCCTTAGCTAAAAGGGAAGCAGGATCCTGGAATTTCACTTCTTAGCTGAGCAGGCCAAAGTGACAAAGTGTGTTAATGAGCCAGGCACAGTCACACTGCTGGTTAATGGTGAAACATCTTTCAGCCAAGTCATTTAGACTGTTGAGTCATACCCTTTACTATAGTGCCATGGTGTCACCCTACTGGGAGAGGCTTGGGAATCTTGGACCAGTTATTAACCTCTCTATGCCAATATTTTTATTTATATAAGGGGAGTAAAAGGAATATTTAAACAATTGGGTTATTGGAAGAATAAAACAGTCATAAAGTGATTCCCACAGTGCCTGGGATATAGTCAGTGAACACCAAGTAAAGGCGTGTTTACTTGCATGTTTACTTGTTATTACAAAGTAATACAAGTGTTTACAAGTTTAAACACTTGTAATTACTTGTAAACACTTGTGTGTTTACTTGTTATCATGCATGTTGCAGATATTATGTCTTTTACAAATTGAAGTTTTGTGACAACCCTAGTTGAGCAAGTCTATTGGTGCGGTTTTCCAAGAGCCCACTTTCTGTGTCATGTTTTGCTAATTCCTGTAATATTTCAATCTTTTTCATTATTGTTATATTTGTTATGGTGATTTGTGATCAGTTATCTTCACTGTTACTACTTTGACTCACGAGAGGCTCAGATGGTGGTTAGCATTTTTATTAATAAAGTATTTTTAAATTAAGACATGTACCTTATTTTTTAGACATAATGCGATTGCACACTTAACTCAGTATGGTGTAAACATAACTTTTACAGTACATAAATTTGGCTGTACAACAGTGATTTAGTACTTTTATAGATTATATTCCATTTAGTTTTATTATAAAATATTGGCTATATTCTCTCTGCTATACAGTATATCTTTGTATCTTATTTATTTTATACATAATAGCTTGTACCTCTTAATCTCCTACCCCTGTCTTGTCCCTTTCCCCTTCCATCTTCCCACTGGTAATCACTAGTTTGTTCTCCAGATCTGTTTCTGTTTTATTATATTCACTCATTTGTCTTAATTTTTTAGATTCCACATATAAGTGATTATGTACAGTGTTGGTCTTTTTCTGACTTGTTTCATGAAACTTAATATCCTCTGGGTCCATCCATGTTGTTGCAAATGACAAAATATCATTCTTTTTATGGCTGAGTAGTATTCCATTTATGTTTATATACCACTTCTTCATTTGTTCAGCTGTTGATGGACACTTAGGTTACTTCCATGTCTTACCTCTGTTGTAACTAATGGTGCTGTGAGCATTGGGGTGTATATATCTTTTTGAATTAGTGTTTTTGTTTTCTTTGGCTGTATGCCCAGGAGTGGAATTTCTACTCTCTTATTTATAATGTATTATAGACTATAGTTATGATAGACTATAGTTCACAATGGCACCCCACTCCAGTACTCTTGCCTGGAAAATCCCGTGGATGGAGGAGCCTGGTGGGCTGCAGTCCATGGGGTCGCTAAGAATCGGCACGACTGAGCAACTTCACTTTCCCTTTTCGCTTTCATACATTGGAGAAGAAAATGGCAACCCAGTCCAGTGTTCTTGCCTGGAGAATCCTAGGGATGGGGGAGCCTGGCTGGCTACAGTAGATGATGTTGCAAAGAGTTGGATACGACTGAGCAACTATCACTCTCACTCAAAGAGGTGAGGGACTCAGGGATGAAAAGATGATTATTTATAGAGATGATGCTCCTTAGGTTGTGGGGGAAAAAAAATGATGAAACTGGGCTCATCAGAAAAAAAAGAGGGAAGATTATTCCTGATAGAGGGAACAGCATATGCTGAAAAGGCGCAAAAGCACAGAAGGGTCAGAGTACAGTACCTCCTGGGGGAAGAGCTAGGGTTTCCCACGGGCTAAAAAGCAATGTGGGTGTGGGCAAGACTCCTGAGCCACCTTTTTATGCCAGATGTTCCCCGAGCCCTAGGGACACAGCAGTGAGGGGCAACACCTGCTCTCAAGAAGCACCTCCTGTTGGCACTGTATCTTCTCATCTGCTAAAAGGGGAAGAAACCTACGTGTTGTTAACTATCTGCTCTGTGCCAGATTAAAGGCTAAATGTTTTGTGGACATTGTCTCACTGAACTTCAAGGTCATTAGTAAAGTGAAAGGGACTCAGTCGTGTCCGACTCTGTGCGACCCCATGGACTGTAGCCTGCCAGGCTCCTCTGTTCATGGAATTGTCCAGGCCAGAATACTGGAGTGGGTAGCCCTGTTCCCTTCTCCAGGGGATCTTTAAAACCCAGGGATCAAACTCAGGTCTCCCGCATTACTGGCAGATTCTTTACCCTGAAGCAGGGTCGTTATTATGCTCTCCCTTTTACAGGTGAGGATCTGAGACCCAGTAAAATTACATCAGTTGTCCAGACTACCAACGAGTCGGGGGTCCTGCAAGGATTCTAACTCAGTTTTCTATGACTCCAGAACCTGTGTGCTCTGCTTCCTGCTCTGTTTCCCGAAACCTGAGTAGTGGTACACATCCACCCTCCCCAGCCCTCGGTGATAAAATGCAACAATAACCAAGGGCACTTCAGAGCCAGATGCGGTATAAAACACACCACATGCTGAGATTGTGCATTTTAAGAAAAGGGAAAGCCCTTTAGTCCTACAGTACATTTCCACCAGCTTGTCAGTTATTCCTCAGCCGGGCTGAGCAGCCAGAGTGGAGCTGTCCACGTTGCTTACGTGAAAGCAGATGACTTGATTGTAGTTCAATGCCTTAGCTGTCACCGAGCCGCCTTCCTAAATATGATCCTTATTGCCCTGCTAACCCCTCTATAAACACCACTGCAGTGAAAGCATAAAACATTAAAAACATCCCCTGGGTGACTGCTATTGCCTTTTGAATTAACACCAGAAATGCTCATTTGAGAGAGGTGGTTTAACTCAAGCGATATATCTTGACGGGTTAATGAAGATCATATGTTATACTTTAACCTAATACAACACTATCAATTATTTAGTTATTTTTATTGATTGACCTCTTCCAGATTATTTAGTAGTAGATTTTTCACTCTATAGAAGATGTAATGCTGAGCACTCAGGCACCTGCTTTCACCATTACAGTGTCCTCTGAATATAGAGGTGTGTGTGTGCATGCATTTCTTTTTCTTTTTGGAAGAGACAAGTTGCAGACCATCCTGGAATTAATGAACATGATGCATAAATAAGCTTGCTGAATCTAAATGTAACAAGGACTCGAACTACAGATGACACTAGAGAAAGGTTTCAAGGCAGATCATCAAACCCGGATGATTAGAATTGCTATTTAAATATGCAAAAAGCAGACAGGCAGGCCTGGAAAGGGAGAGTGCATGGCAAAACTAGTGTCATTACCAGTAGTGAGAAGTAGCCCATAAAAAGCATCTTTGTCATTGACTTTGTAACTGATAACTAGAAAGAGATAGAGAATCATGTCCATTTAGCTTGTGTTATAGGATATAGTATATGTTCCTATGGTCTGTGCAGGGAGGAAAGATGAGACTGGAGGCAGGCTGCCTGGCATCTGCTTCTCTCATGACACTGGATAGTGTTGTTGTTTTTTTTTTCATTTATTTTATTGAAGTATAGTTGATTTTCAATGTTGTGTTAATTTGCTGTATAGCAAAGTGATTCACTTGTACATAGATATACATGTTCTTTCATATTCTTGTCCATTATGGTCTATCACCGGGTATTGAATATAGTTCCTTGTGCTATACAGTAGGACATTGTTTATTCATTCTGTATGTAATAGTTTGTGGCTGCTAATCCCAGACTCCCATTTCATCCCTCCCCTTCTCAGTCCCCCTTGGTAACCGCAATCTGTTCTTTGAGAGTCTGTTTCTCTTTTGTAGATAAATTCCGTGTATGAGTGATGTATGATGTTTGTCTTTTTCTGTCTGACTTACATCACTAGTGTGATAACCTCTAGGTCCATCCATGTTGCTGCAAATGGCATGATTTCAGCCTTTTTATGGCTGAGTAGTATTCCATTGTACTCACGCACCACATCTTCTTTATCCATTCCTCTGTTTCCGTGTCTTGGCTGTTGGAATGGGACTGCTGTGAACACACTGATTAGTTTGGTGACTGTGGGATGCATTGGTCTGCTAAGCCACATCCCTTGACTAGAGCCTGGCTCTCCTTATACTGAACTCCAGGTGCTTTGTGGCTTCTGTGTGAGGGTTGGGATAGGAATACAGAATATGAACAGTAGAATTATGGAAAGGTAGGATACTGGGATGACAGGCATTTTCAACTGCAGGCAGATTAGCTTGGAATTTGTTCCTTGAAGTGTTGTCAACATGACCATTTTTTTCTAAGGCCCGTTCCCTGCCAGCCTTTTAGCCCTCTCCGTATATGTATACTCAGCCATAGGTATACATATGTCCCCTCCCCTCTGGAACCTCCCCTCCCATCTCCCTCCCCATCCCACCCCTCTACAGAGCCCTGGTTTGAGTTCCCTGAGTCATATAGCAAATTCCCTTTGGTTATCTGTTTTACAGATGGTAATGTGAGTTTCCATGCTACTCTCTTCATAGACCTTGCTCCCTCCCTCCTCCCTCTCCCCCATGTCCCTAAGTGTGATCTCTATGTCTGTGTCTCCACTGCTGCCCTGCAAATGATTTCATCAGTCCCATCTTTCTAGATTCCATATATATGTGTCAGTATATGATATTTGTTTTTCTCTTTCAGACTTACTTCACTCTGTATAATAGGCTCTCGGTTCATCCACCTCATTAGAACTGACTCACATGTGTTCCTTTTTATGGCTGGGTAATATTTCATTGTCTATATGTACCACAACTTCTTTATCCGTTCATTTGTCAATGAGCCTCTGAGTTGCTTCCATGCTCTAGCTATTGTAGATAATGCTGCAATGATCACTGGGGTACATGTATCTTTTTCAATTTTGATATCCCCAGGGTATATGCCTAGTTAGGGGGATTGCTGGGTCATATGGTGGTTTTATTCCTAGTTTTTAAGGAAATCTCCATTCTGTCTTCCATAGTGACTGTGTCCATTTACATTCCCACCAACAGTGCAAGAGAGTTCCCTTTTCTTCACAGCCTCTCCAGCATTTATCTTTTGTAGACTTTTTGATGATGGCCATTCTGACCAGTGTGAGGTGATATCTTATTGTAGTTTTTGATTTTCATTTCTCTAATAATGAGTGGAGCGGACTACAGTCCATGGGGTCGCAAGAATCAGACACGACTGAGCGACTAAACCACAATAATGAGTGATGTTCATGTGTTTGTTAGCCATCTGTATCTCTTTTTGGAGAAATCTCTGTTTAGGTCTTCTTCCCACTTTTTGATTGGATTGTTTATTTTTCTGGTATTGATTTGTATGAGCTGCTTGTATATTTTGAAAATTAATCCTTTGTCGTTTCATTTGCTATTATTTTCTTCCATTCTGAGGTTGTCCTTTCACCTTGTTTATAGTTTCCTTTGCTGTGCAAAAGCTTTTAAGTTTAATTAGGTTCTGCTTGTTTTTGTTTTTATTTCCATTTCCCTAAGAGGTGGGTCGTAGAGGATCTTGCTGTGATTTATGTCATTGAGTGTTCTGCCTATGTTTTCCTCTAAGAGTTTTATAGTCTCTGGTCTTACATTTAGGTCTTTAATCCATTTTGAGTTTATCTTTGTGCATGGTGTTAGGAAGGGTTCTAATATCATTCTTTTACATGTAGCGGCCCAGTTTTCCCAGCACCATTTATTGAAGAGGCTCCTCATGTTCGTTTTTTAAAACATTTTTATCTCTTTGGCTTTGGGGAAGAATAACTTTGGCAAAGTCAGTGATTCGGCTACTCACATCTCTAGAGGCCATGGTGGAGCCACCTAGCCTGTGGAGTGGAAATCCTTTCCTTTGCATTCTGGTTCAGTTCTTTGGCAAGCTCAAGCATGTACATTTCCCTTCTCCTGCCAAAGCACAGGAGGTGTGTTCTGACACATGCTCTCATTTTGGTGATCTCTTAACCTTCTTTTTTTCCCCTGATATCTTCCATGGCAGAGCAAACCATTTGATCACTCGATTGTGAGATTTGGCAGCAGGTCTAAAGAGGCCCCATCTGCAGCCCTGGAAGCCTGGATGTTAGTTTCCCCACGGGTCATGGAGAGATGCATTCATACTCTCAGGAAAATTACTAACTCCTCTGTGGAAGCCACCTGGTGCTGTATAATGGTGATGCATGGGATAATCCCTTGGAAGATCAGTGTTGCTCTTTCTCTCCTCCAACAGCTCATACTCTAGATTAGCCTAGGAAATCCCCCAAGTGTGATCCTGGGCTTGTAGTCCCACCTAAAGTTCTTGTAAAGAGGGTTATGTGTAGGAAAAGGTTGGGGAATGCTGCCTGTTATGGACTGAATGTTTGTGTTTCAACAGTAGTCATATACTGAAACCCTAACCCCCAGATGTGAAGGTATTTGGCTTACCAGGTAGTGCCACTGAGTGATCAAAATCTACCTGTTAGTTCAGTCCCAGGGTCAGGAAGATCCCCTGGAGGAGGGCATAGCAATCTACTCCAGTATTCTTGCCTGGAGAGTCCTATGGACAGAGGAGCCTAGCAGGCTACAGTCTATGGGGGTCACAAAGAGTCAGACACGACTGAGTGAGCACTCACAGGAGAAGGTATTGATGGATGGGGCTTTGGAGAGACATTTAGTTTAGGTGAGATCATGAGGGCAGTGCCCCCATGATGGGACTAGTGCCCTGTAAGAAGTGATACCAGAGAGCTTTCTCTCTGTCCCTGCCATGTGAAGATACAACAAGAAACCACCATCTGCAAGACAGGAAGAGAGCTCTCACCAGAAACAATCCGCTGGCACCTTGATCGTGGACTTGCCGGCCTGCGGAAGTGTGAGAAGTAAGTGTATTACTGAAGCCCCCAGCCTGTGGTCTTCTGTTATGGCAGCCTGAGCTGACTAGGAAGCTACTGTACCATCTTTCTGGTGTTGAGCAGAACATCATGCATCATTTACCAGGGGAGCAGGGGGCAGGGGTTGGGGGACTCCTACTCCATGAAGGGGAGCAAGGGTCATCACAGTGCCAGCCACCAGCAGTAGGAGTCCAAGCACTTCTGCGCTCTGCTTCTTGGGATCAGAGTTGCTAAGGAAACAGTGCAGTCAGGCACTGGATGGAACAGCTCTCATGTGGCGAAGAGACAGAACAAAGTCAGCCCCACTAGTGGGTGCTGATACCTCAAGGCAAAAGCAAGGCAATTGGCCTACACACCCTGACCGTGGAGTCTGAAATATTGAAAGCTGGGAGTGTACCCGAGGGCCACTGATGCATATCCTTAAACACAACAGAGGAGAACACACTGAGTCTGAAACAGGAAAAAATATTTCCATAAAGGCAGTAAGTCGGACACAACTGTTAGCACTTGATAATGGAGGATTCCAGGCCCCTCAGGGACCATTCTTATGTGGCTGAACAGAGATTGAGGGATTCCATGCATGAGACTGCCATTCCCAACAGAGAATCACAGTGTCCATGGTAACACTAAAGGCTCTGAGAAATCCTGCAGTGGAGAGGAGAGTGTTTTCCATGTGCACCTGTACATAGAACCCGTTTTCAAAACACTTCTGTTTCCTCGTTTTCTCCAGAGGTCACTTTTGGAAAAGTTGGATTAGGTCATAATTTTCCCTCCTTTGCTTCCAGCTTGGGAATCTATGTGTCTGGATCAGACAGAACATGAGCATTGTCTTTTTGTTTGATCGTGAGAATGGATGTCCCGATGACTGGCTTGTGTCTTAGTTTGGGCTGCTGTGATAAAGTACCGTGGAAACTATGCAGCTTATAAACAATAGGAATTTATTTCTCACAAATTTGGAGACTGGAGGTCTAGATCAGGGTACCAGTATGGTTAGATCCTGGTGAGGGCCCTCTTGAGGATTGTAGACTGCTGACTTCACCGTTTTATCACATAGTAGAAGGGGTGAGGGAGCTCTCTGGGGCTTCTTAAACACACACACACACACACACACACACACACACTCCACACCCCCCCACATCCCCCAGCCCCCCACTAGTCTCATTTGTGAAGGCTCCACCCTCATGACCTAATCACCTCCCCAGAGCCCCACCTCCTAATACCATCACACTGGGAATTAGGATTTCAACATAGGAACTTTAGGGGGGACACAAAGAGCAACTCGATTCCAGAGCTTTAGGGAAAAGAGCAACAAGACATGGTCTCTATCCTTCTGAAGCTCACAGTCTGATAGATTGTAAAATATATAAATATCTGGTTATAGTCACAGCACCTCCACAGAACCAGGCTATGCATATGGTGTTTCATTTAGTCTTCACACTGAACCTGCATGCAGGTGATGTTTATCATCCTTTTGGAGGTGAAGAGAACAAGGTTCAGGAAGGTTAAGTGGTTTGTTGAAAGCAGCAGGGTTGAGTTCTGACCTTTGCCCTCTTTCCCACTCTGCTTCATTGTGTAACCTACGCTTACAAAGCAGACTGACTCCCTTTAGCTGCAGCAAAACACGGGGGTCTGAGAGTCCAGAGGAGGGGGCAGGGCAATTTGTACTAGGGATTCAGCAAGGTGTACATTAAGTGCCAGCGGAGGTGAGTTGTTCTGCCTCCCGCCTCTTGTCTGCCTGCCTTCAGCTTGAGCTTGGCCTGAAAGGAACTTGGAATCGAAGTTCAGGGAAGTCTAGTGGCTTCTCTGGAAAGGGGTAGTGAAAGATGAGGAAGGCGCCAACAGGGGGTGGGCTCTAGAGCCCAGTGTGCCTAGCAAGCAAGGCTTATTTGGGAAGGGGCAAACATTCCAAGAGCCCCATTCGGGGCAGGTTGCCAAGATGCCAGTACAGAAAGGAGGCAGCCTCAGCCCCGAATCTCGAATGGTTCTGAAGGAATCAGGTGATACCCAAACAGAGCTACACATGGAGTGGCTGGAGCATGGAGGAGGGGAGCTGCTCCGTGCTGTGCTGGTGTGGAGGGTGGTGGGAGGCGAGACAGGATCGAGACTGTTTTTAATGGATGCAGAGTGGAAAGTGGGCTTCCCTGGTAGCTCAGCTGGTAAAGAATCAACGAGCAATGCAGGAGACCCCGGTTCAATTCCTGGGTTGGGAAGATCCCTTGGAGAAAGGATAGGCTACCCACTCCAGTATTTGGGGGCTTCCCTGGTGGCTCAGACAGTAAAGAATCCGCTTGTTTGATCCCTGGGTTGGGAAGATCCCTGGAGGAGGGCGTGGCAACCTACTCCAGTATTCTTGCCTGGAGAATTCCCCAAGGACAGAGGAACCTGGTGGGCTGCAGTTTGTGAGGTCGCCAAGAGTCTGACATGATTGAGCAACTAAGCGCAGCCCATAGTATAGAGTGGAAAACAGTGCCTTAAAGAATACTTGGGAGCTTACTCGAAGCAGAGAGGAGCTGGCAAAACCAGGGCAGGGCCTGAGCAAAGGCTTCGACGCTGAGGAGCATGGATGTTGGGGGAGGGGGACTGGCTAGAGATGTAGCTTGGAAATACAGGCAGCAGGAAAGACAGGTGAGGGCTACCCTGGAAGACCTTCAGAGCCCTGCCACGTGGAGGCATTTAGATTGTAAGCAATTCCCATCTTAGTCTCCTCTCCAATATACACTGCTAATTGAATGTTTTTTTATAGACTCCAAGGCCCACATTAACACGGTCTACTTTTAATTCCATACAATGGGAGTGAAAATCTCTTGGTTTTATTGACTGCTTCTTTATCTGACTTCACCTAATTGGAAAATAAACAGATAAAATGATACCTTTACTGCTAATGAATAATTCATGTTCTCTTTGTCTTTTGTCATAAAAGAGAGAACCCAGCAGATCTGTCTTTAAATTAGGATATCTGGTAGGTGAGAGAAAAATGTGAGCGATTAACTCCAAATTGAGTTTCGTGTGAATTTCTGAGAGTCGACGTCCTCCTCTATAATGAAGTTTAGATTGGTTCACGTAACGGTTCACCTGGCTCTGGTGGAGCCCAAATTCAGAACATATGAGTGCGATTGACCTGTTAATTTGAAATGTTTTAATCTGCATAAAAATGGATTGTATTAATTGTTTCCCATTAACCAGGACTGCTTGAATTAGGCTGACTCTTCCTCTGTCTTAGCCCTTTGTGGTTTCATGTGCCCCAGACACAGGTAACTTCTCTATCCTCCACTTCAGTCATCTGAACGGGATGGGCTGTGTTGCTCTCAGATTAGACAGAAACCCACCCACCATCTGCAGATACAAATACACATCATCCTCACACCAACTCCACCTCTTGACCCCTCTCTCAGAAGTGTTCCTCTTTTCTAATTAGCCTTGGTGACATTTCTCTACCCTAATCTCACTGGTTTGCATCATTTTCGAAATCTTGGTAAATAACTTTAACTCCTTACAGCACTCTGTGCTTCAGGGAAAAAGAAGACTGGAACTAAAAAATCAATTTAAAAAGTAATGTTACTCTTAATTATTTTACAAAACATACTCTGAGATCTCTAGGGGCTGGACACTTTGCTGGGGACTGAGGATGTCCAATGTGTTTGCACCTGAATCTGCCCTTGAAGGCATCGTGGTCTGGTTGTGGAGATATTGCTTCCACGTAAGAAAAGTTCTGTTATGGTTCAAGTCAGCCTTGTAGGGAAAGTCCCAGGCCACAGCTACAGTTACATGAGTGATTGAATCCATGGAACTAAGAAGTACTGACATTTCCTGAATGTGCTCTGGGTTTTGTTTTTCCTCTCATGGTTATAAAGCTAGATCTAGTGCTTTGATGGGCCTGGGGTAACTTTCCTGTGTATAATTCAGTGAAATCATAGCCTTTTCTGGGAAGCCTTCCTCAGCCACCACCAGCCTCTTGTTTCATTAGGTGCCCTCTTCTGGGCTCTCACAGCTCCTGTCATAAACAAACTGCCGTTGTATTTTTCTTACCATTTGCTTGTCTCTTTTAGTCAGCTGGAATGAAAGGTTCCGTGTGCAGTAAATAAGGAGGCGAGACTGAAGGTGGAATTAAGCGAGAATTAGATGATATATCTTAGGCCTGCATTCCTCAATGTGTGGTCCATGGACCAGCGGCTTTAGCATCTCCTGGCAGTGAATTAAAAATACAGAATCTCACCCTTCACTTCAGACCTACAGACTCAGCATCTGAATTTTTTTTTTATTATTGAGTTATATTTACTTTACAGTGTTATATTAGTTTCAAGTGTACAGCAAAATGATGAAGTTATACATATATATATATACTTTTTCAAGTTCTTTTCCATTATAGTTTATTATAAGATACTGAGTATAGTTCCCTGTGCTATACATTAGTTCCTTGTTGTTTACCTATTTTATACATGCTAATTCTAAATTCCTAATTTATCTGCACACACACACTGTCACTATCCTTTTTGGTAACCGTAAGTTTGTTTTCTATGTCTCTGAGCCTGCTTCTGTTTCATAAATAAGTTCATTTGTATCATTTTTTGGATTCCACATATAAGTGATCATATGATAATTGTCTGTCTTTGTATAGTAATCTCTAGGTTCATCTTGCTGCAAATAGGATTATTTCTTTTTTATGACAGAGAAATATGCCCCACTCCAGTACTCTTGCCTGGAAAACCCCATGGATGGAGGAGCCTGGTAGGCTGCAGTCTGTAGGACTGGGAAGAGTCGGGCATGACTCAGCGATTTCACTTTCACTTTTCACTTGCATGCATTGGAGAAGGAAATGGCAACCAACTCCAGTGTTCTTGCCTGGGGATTCCCAGGGACAGGGGAGCCTGTGGGCTGCCGTCTATGGGGTCGCACAGAGTCAGACATGACTGAAGTGACTTAGCAGCAGCAGCAGCAGCATATATACCACATCTCCTTTAGTCATCATCTTTTGATGGACATTTAGATTTTAGCACCTGAATTTTAACATATCTCAGTGATTCATGTGTACATTAAAGCTTGAGAAATACTTGGGTTCGTCTAGGCTATTGTTTCTCAAATTTGGCTGTGCGTTGGAATCACCTGAAGGTCTTTGTAAAGTACTGATGGTTGGGTCACCCATGCAGCTTTTGATATACTTCACTGGGATGTGTGCAGCTAGAAGCTCTCCAGGTGATGCTCATATGTGGCCACATACATGAGCCACCTCGGACTCTTGCTTCCTAACTTCTGTCTCCTATCATAGAATTTGCTGTGCTGTGTAGTCATTTTCATTTGTTGGTCTGACTCCCTGCCTCTCAAGGACAAGGGCTTTCTTATACATCCTGAGACTCTTACATAGTATCTCTCACTGAACACTGGTTTCTTAAAGTAGATGGAAATGAACCAGAGTGGAGGTCTTGAGTGCTGAATTTGAGGACGAGTCGTGTGTGTGTGTGTGTGTGTGTGTGTGTGTGTGTGGGGTGTTAGTCACTCCATCATGTCCAACTCTTTGCAACCCCATGGGCTGTAGCCCACCAGACTCCTCTGTCCATGGAATTCTCCAGGCAAGAATATTGGAGTGGAGTGGATTGCCATTTTTTCTCCAGAGGACAATCTGTAGGAGAACCTATTTTAAAAAGTACTGTCAATAGCTTGGATGAAGAATTGTGGCATGGTTATTAATATAGATGGCACAAAAATGATTCACAATGTTCTCAGTTGGTTAAAGTCTACAGGATATATCAAGTTGTGGGAGCTCAGAGTTGATGGGAAGAGGGTTGGGTGGGGAAGACTCAGTGTATTCTCTGTCAGCAAGAGGAGAATTCCAGGTTTAATTTAGTTAACCTCATGCCCTCGATGCTGCAACAGTGATTATTTATCTGGCTACTAAGAAAATCACAATACAGTTTTCAAAGGCATTCATGGAAGTACAGTATTCACTGAAACAAGTACTAAATGGCTGTATCTCCTCTGGATAGCAAGCTTTATGAAAAAAGGCAGCAGAGACATCACTTTGCAGGCAAAGGTCCATATAGTCAAAGCTGTGGTTTTTCCAGTAGTCACATACAAATGTGAAAGTTGGACCATAAAGAAGGAGGAGTGGCGAAGAATTGATGCTTTTGAACTGTGGTGTTGGAGAAGACTCTTGAAAGTCCCTTGGACAGCAAAGAGATCTAACCAGTCAATCCTAAAGGAAATCAACCCTAAATATTCATTGAAAGGACTGTTGCTGAAGCTCCAATACTTTGGCCACCTGATACAAAGAGCCAACTCTTTGGAAAAGATCCTGATACTGGGAAGGATTGAGGGCAGGAGGAGAAGAGGGCAACAAAGGATGAGATGGTTGGATGATATCACTGACTCAACGTACATGGGTTTGAGCAAACTCCAGGAGACAGTTAAAGACAGGAAAGCCTGGAGTGCTGCAGTCTATAGGGTCGTGAAGAGTCAAACTTGATTTAGCGACTGAACAACAGCAGCCACACTTTGAGAAACTAGCGAACACAGTGGATAATATAGAAATCATGTCAAGGCAGGGGGTGTGTGGGAATGAATGCTTTCAGAAGAGAGGGTGTGGCAGGGACCTGATTGTTGTTTTCCGAAGGATTGATTGTTGTGTGAGAGCAGAATGGTGCCGCTATTCTGCAGGGCAGAGCTAGGGCCAATGGAATTCACGGAGGCAGACTTTGGCTCAATGTAGGGAAGACTTGATGCCAGTGAGAACCATCCAATAATAGAAGCAGCTGCCTGGGGAGATGGTGCGATGAGCGAGCTCTCTATCTTTGGAAATGTTCTAGCAGCGCCTGGATGGCCATCTGTTGTGGGTATTGTGGAAAGATGCATGCATGCGGTGTATGAACAGAATTTTGTGGATCATTTTACTAGTAGTAAATGTGACTGCTGTGTACCGAGTGTCCATGACGTGTGCCAGGTACTACGGTAAGCAAGTTTGTATCCATTATCATCTTTAATCCTTCTACAGCCTTAATAAAGGTGACAGTTATTCCACTTTAATAGGAGTGGGCTCCGAGCTAGGATTTGAACCCTGTGCTCTCTGACCTCTAAACCATAATCTTTTAACTGTTACCATCTGCATTTTGTGGTGCCTTCCCTCTCTAAGATTCTGCAATTTCAGATGCCTTTAGACACCAGATTTGAAGTGACCTTTAAGCATCTGTGTAGAAATGGTCCATTGGAGAGCTGGCCATGAAAGCTTGGGAGTTAAGCGAGTGGTCAGGATGGCAGGTGTGGACCTGAGTATGCTCTGCCAAGACCTGAGGGTTGATACCATTGCCTTGGTAAGATTCTCAAGGTGGTGACTGAGGGCCGGAGAGAGGTCTGGAGCAGAGAGAGAGAGTGTGGGTTGACTGTACTTTGCTGGAAATCAAAGCCACAGGAGAAGCCATGAGCCCTGCTTTCTAGGTCAGAAGGAATGGATTGTTACTGCACATTGGAAACTTGATTTTTAACCTAAGTAAAATGCGAATGCAACTGAAATGTTCATGTTCTAGATGAAGACAGTGCAAGTCAAGCAGTGAAACTGGAGTCAGTATAACACAGTGACTCATGGTAAAGCTTTCACCCAAATTGAAATCTGAACTCTGTTTCTCTTAGCTGTATGTCCCTCCACACATTACCTTCCTTTGCCTCAGTTTCATTATCTGTAAAATGGGGGTGGTAACATTCTCTTCAGGTTACCCTATAGGTTTATTAGGAAGCTTAAGGAGAATAATGCACATAAAATGTTTGACAGTGGCTGATACATGGAAAGCACCTGGTGTTTATATTCAGATTAGTTATTAAATCTAAGTAAACTCTAAAGTAACACAAATATAATAGTTTACTTAAGACATTCTGTCATCTCCTGTATTCAGATAGAGCCACACTGTAAGAATTCAGCTGTATTTTAAAACACAACCAATACCATTAGTTAATCAAACATTTTAGGTTAAAATTCCATCTATTTTTTGTGATTTCTAAACTATTAATATGCTTCCTCATTATAGTACCTAGTCTACCATACAGAATTGAGACAGCACAATATAGATGTTAAAAGAACAAATGTGTAGTCAGACTCCCTGGGTTTAGATTTTAACTTTACTGTTTACTCGTCCTGTGACTTGGAGCAGTTTACTTTGTCTAAGTCTCAGTTCCTCTCCACTAAGATGGAGCTAATAGTAATACCTACTTCACAGGGCTTAGAGATCAAATGAGATTATATATAGCGTACTTAGAAAATTGCTTAGGTACTGTCAACATAGTAGGCATTCAGCAAATGATGAAGATGATGATGTATCTTGTAAGACAAAGAAATTTAAAATGTCTTGGAGCCCTTGGGGTTCTGTATATATCAGTATTGATTATATAATCCTGTGTGTGTATGTACATAATCTATAGACAGGTTTTTCTATGAGCAAGAAAGTAATGCATTATCCATGGGTGGGCTTGTAGGGGGCCTGTGATGCTCCTAAAATTGTCGGCAAAACTTGTGGGTATGCATGTTTTTATGGGGAAGATCTATGCCTTCATTCACTTCTCTCTGAACCTGTAAAGTGTAAGAAATGTTAGCATGAGAAACTTGAAGTGGAACGTGAAACGGTTAGTGAGAGCAAAATGAAACCCTGGTTGACAGTGATCAGGAAAGAAGTAATTTTGTTATCTCATGTAGCAGAGATTCAGAGGTAGGTGGTCCCAAGATCAGTGTAGTAGTTCAAAGATGTGATCAGGTGCTGAAGTTCTTTCTACTGTGTGTCATACTTAGATTAATGCTTTATGGTCCCAGAATAGCTACCATAGAAACAAGTACTGCATCCTCATATGACATCACTGAAAACAGAAAGAAGCCATGACAGCCAGGATGTTATGGTGGGCTTTCATTATTTGTCTCCTTTCTTTTATCATAGGTTTAACACAAAACAGACCAAAACCCCCAGAAATTCCCCAGGAAGAACTCTCAAAAAGCAAGAGGCCTCCATCCCTGTTGATTCTTTATGTGCCAGAATGGATTCGTATCACCACTTCCAGCCAGAAGGGAAGCCAAGAAAGCATGTGTTTGGCTTTTCCAGCATCTCTAAGGGAGGTGGGCAAGCAGAAGAGACAGTGTGGGTTAAAGAGCTTTCTAACATCCGTGCACCAAAGAAAACATGTGAGCTGATATGCCACACAGAGGTCATGCCAAGTATTTGCATGTTGATGGGAGGGACAGTTGTTTGTAAGAGACAGACAATATCAAGAGAAAGAAGCAGGGGAAAGAGGCAGGACTTTCAATGGCTTCAAGATGCTTTACGCTAAGCAGGCATCATTCATCAGTGAGTAATGTAGAGGAAGTGCCTGGATTCCAAATATATGAGTAGAAAAGCTGTCATGGAAGAGTCAGCCAGCAGCTCTTGTTTGCAGCTGCTGCTGCTGACCCATATTTGCCCTCCGCCAGTCCTCAGCTGTGATCCTACCTCCTGGGAGCCAGTCCTTGAGCGCTGCCAGGATGCTGATGCCCATCTCCATAGCCGCCCCCCCCATCCGCCCCCACTGCTCTCCAGATAAGCTGTTCCTGGGGCAGGAGAGTGGCACCTACTGTAGTAACAGGTCTAGTAATTAGCAGCCGCCCCGGAGCCTTACAGCATTTCTAAAGAAGACGAGGTGATTCAATAAGATCTGTCACCATCCCTGAGAGTCTCCCAGATGGAGATACAGGTGGGGATCCCCAGTGCTAATGACAGGGAGGCCTTTAACCTGCAGTTATTAGAGGGTGAGGGACAGGAGATGTGGGACAGATGCAAACCACGTGGACATGGAGTCTGCATGTCGGTAGTTGATGGAAGAGCCTGTTTTTATACATGACCTTGACAAATTGTGCTGCTCTAAAGGGCAGAGAATCCACTGAACTGTGATGGTGCAATCATGTCAGAATAAACATGCAAAATGTGAAAATACTATGCAAAGCCCAAACGTTGCTCTGTCTCCTCACTGCTTAATCCAGAGGCTCAGGAGTTGGATGAATGTTCATTTTTGTGTGTATTTATTGGTAAATAAGAGTTTGAGTGTTTAATAATGCATTTATCATACTGAATCAAATACACTAAATTACTGTAATAATTATTTTCTCCAATAGAGTGGATGAATGCAATAAGATCAGTAAAGAATTTGTACATCTCCCCTGGGAGCTAGGGAGCATCTCAGAGAAGATGTAACTCTTGAACTGATTCAGGAAGGCTTAGTAGCAACCTGCTAGTTTATGGAGGTTGTGGGTATTATCAGGGCTTTTGTGTAGGTATTTTAGCACTTAAAGGGCAAAACATTGTAAAATTCAACGAGCATTTGATATTCTGTTCACTAGGCACTTTCTCCCCCTCTTCAGAAAAAGAAAATCCACTGGAGATGCTTCTTTACTACCTCAACTGTGTGGTGGGATTGGAGCAAGTGTTCAATTCTAGCTCTGTAGATGCATTTCATTGGACTGGAGGTAGATGATGTTTCAGGACCAATAAGAATCATTCCTGGGATCTTTTAAGCTGCATATGGGAGAGAGATTTCATT
Source organism: Nanger dama (assembly GCA_917880005.1). Classification (NCBI taxonomy): domain Eukaryota; kingdom Metazoa; phylum Chordata; class Mammalia; order Artiodactyla; family Bovidae; genus Nanger; species Nanger dama. The sequence continues at coordinate 4,668,207 of CAKJTW010000031.1, read as the reverse complement.
CAGCTCATCACTAGGGACAAACTGAGAATAAGGTATGGGATTTGTTGAGGGCTCTGGCCCTGTCATTTGGAGCTACTCCTGATGCAGAAACTACATACTTAGATCAAAGTGGCATTGGTTGTAAAATTTCATAAGCATAGTCCCTCTATCTCTTTCATTTCTGTGTTTACCTTTGCAAAAACAGACTGGGTTTTTCTAAACGGTGGAAACCAGGATCAGCAGTGACTTCTATATTTCGCTTCTCACTGGGGTCAGGTGAAATGTGAGAGACATTAAAAAAACCAGTAAAAGTTTTTAAATAAGACAGTCTTGTAGAATGTTAGGATAGTGTTTTTCAAACATTGATATCCTGTAAATCAGCTAGAGAATTTCCTATCACACAGATTTTGACTTGGTAGATCTGGAATTGTCCTTAAGATTTGCATTTCTAACAAGTTCCTGTGTTGATATTGATGCTTCAAGTTCAGAGACCCCACTTTGAGCAGCAAATTGTTCAAAAATGATGCTTAAGAATTGAGGAAATTTGAAAAGCTGGTGTATTATATGGTAGCATGGGAACACAGGTAGACTTGAGTTGTAATTTTTCAGTAGAGTGATTAGGATAGGCTCATGAAAGTGACATCTGAACAGACTTGAAAAAGATAATTGTATTGACATGACTAAAAATAAATGTTTTATATATATATGTATAATTTTCTGTTTTAAAACACCTGTTAGTTAGCTATTCCTGCTTTACCCTCACACTTTGCATCTTAGACCAAGAAGCATTTAGATTCCTCCGTTATGGTAGGTGGCCTTAGTTAGCTAGTTTTTCTTTCTCAGGATCTCTAATAAGACTACAGTCAAGGTGTCGGCCAGTGCTGCTGCGTCCATCTCAAGGCTGGCATGGGATGGATCTGTTCCCAAGCTTGCTCTTGTGGCTGTTGGCAGGCCTCAGTTCCTCACAGACTGGTGGCCAGTGGCCTCCTTTAGCGTTCTGCCATGTGGGTCTCCCCATAGGGCCAATCTCAAATATGGCAGCAGACTTCCATTGGAGTAAGCAAATGGGGGGCAGGTTGGGGTTGGGGGCACAAAGGGTGGCCAGCAAGAAGGAAGCCAGAGCCTTTCTGTAACCTAATTTATCAACTGACATCCCATTACTTTTGCTATATTCTAATTATTAGAAATGGGCCACTAGGTCCGGCTCTTACTCAGAGGGGAGGAAGTCACCAAAGACATGAGTACCCTGAGTCAGGACTCACTGGAGGCCATTGTAGAAGCTCCCTACTGCAGCCTATTGTATTGCGGATCCTATCAAAAACTTGCGTGCCTTACGGCTTAAAACAGATAGTTGTTATTGCCAGTTTGTTTAGCAAAGAGGATCATGGGAAATTCTTGGCTCCCAGCAGAAACCAGGATGGGCTCAAATGGTTCTGATCGAGCTAGACAGAGTTGGCTTTGGCTGATCTTCAACTCTGGAGGTGGGTCCAAGCCTGCTTCTTTTTGAGACATTCGAGCAGAGCCTCGTAGGCCACCTGTGGGGTTGTGGGTAGCTGAGCTCTGACTGACCCCCTGGCCATTTTAGTGCTGCCAATAAAATTGCCTGAGGAGCCTGCCAAGGAGACAGATGCTGCTGCTGGAGAAACACCTTCTGTAGCCTGGCATTTGTCCGGTAATTGCTCTCCAAGAGAAAATAAACTCTTCACGTGAGAGGGAAGGTGGATGGTGCCTGATTGTCAAGTAGAGAGATGATTTAGAACAAGTGCTACAAGTAAAGTGCCAAAGATTTTATTAAAAAATAGAGACATTTGTTTGTAGCTAAAGTTAGGCTTTTTAAAAATCTACTGACTCAGGAAATGCTTCTTGTTTTCCAGGCATAGACTAATACACAGTGAATTGAATTGCATGCAGAATGCCTCACCTGTTCCCTCACTCTTGTTCCGTTTGCAGTCATATTTCTTTTGCAGTCAAATTTCTTTTGCAATAGAGAGTACCACTATTTCCTTCCGGCTTATGGATTCATAATGTAGAAGGAAAACACTGGCTTAGGACTGACAGTAGTCTTGGGCGATAGGTTCAACCTGTCAGAGATACAGGTTTCATCCTCAGGTTTGTTATCTTTAAGCTGGGATACTACTATCCCAAACACTTCCCTCATAAAGTTGTTTTCTTTATTTTTATTCATTTTTAATTTTTATTGAAGTGTAGTTGATTTACAGAATTGTCTAAGCTTCAGGTGTACAGCAAAGTGGATCAGTTACACATATAACCACCCCACCCCTTTTTTTTTTTATATTCTTTTTCCATATAGGCCAGTACAGTGTATTGAGTACTGTTCCCTATGCTATACAGCAGGTTCTTATTAGTTATTTTAAATATAATAATGTGTATATGTCAGTCCTTACCTCCTAATTTCTTCTCCCCCTTATCCCCTGGTAACCATAATTTTGTTTTCTATATCTGTGACCCCTCTTCTTTTGTGAATAAGTTTATATTTACCTTTTTTAGGGTTACATGTATAAGCAATATAATATGATATTTGTCTTTCTGTGTCTGACTTGGCTCAGTGTGACAGTTTCTCGGTCTGTTCATATTGCTGCAGATAGCATCATTCCATCCTTTTTTATGGCTGAGTAGTATCCCATTGTGTGTATGCACCACATCTTCTTTATCTACTACTCTGTTTATGGACTTTTAGGTTGTTTCCCTGTCCTGGCTGTTGTAAATAGTGCTGCAGTGAACACGGGGATACATGTGTCTTCTTGAATTATGGTTTTCTCTGGGTTTATGCCCTGGAATGGGATTGCTGGGTCATATAGTAGTTCTACTTTTAGTTTATTAGGGAACCTCCGTACTGTTCCTTATAGTTGAAAGCAAATGTGAAAATTTCTCAGTCGTGTCTGACTCTGAGACGTGGACCATAATTCAGTCCATGGAATTCTCCAGGCCAGAATACTGGAGTGGGTAACCTTTCTCTTCTCCAGGAGATCTTCCCAACTCAGAGGTTGAGCCCAGGTCTCCTGCATTGCAGTCAGGTTCTTTACCAGCTGAGCCACAAGAGAAGCCCAAGACTATTGGAGTGGGTAGCCTATCCCTTCTCTAGTGGATCTTCCCAACCCAGGAATTGAATTGGGGTCTCCTGCGTTGCAGGCAGATTCTTTACTAACTGAGCTATCAGAGTCCCCATAGTTGCTATACCAATTTACATGCCCACCCATAATATAAGAAGGCTCCCTTTTCTCCACACCCTCTTTAGCATTTACTTTCTGTAGAATTTTAAGGATGGCCATTCTGACTGATGTGAGATGATACCTCATTGTAGTTTCAACTTGCATTTCTCTAATTAGATAATAATTAGAAAAATGTTGAACATCTTTTCATGTGCTGTTTTAGCCATTTCATAAAGTTGTTTTAAACACCAGGGGAAGCTCCTTGCCACAGAGTAGATATATTAGATGCTGTCTTTGTCAATGCTGTACGTACAATAACAATACTAGGAGGAGCTTTAAATGTGAAGTCCTCCCTTATAGACGGAAACTAAGGCCCAGAAAGCTAAAGGCATTTCCTGTGCTGTGCTGTGCTTAGTCGCTCTGTCTGACTCTTTGAGGCTTTATGGAATGTAGCCCACTGGGCTCCTCTGTCCATGGGCATTCTCTCGGCAAGAATTCTGGAGTGGGTTGCCATGCTGTCCTCCAGGGGATCGTCCCAACCCAGGGACTGAACCCTGGTCTCCCACATTGCAGACGAATTCTTTACCATCCGAGCCTCCATGGAAGCCCTACAGATCATATAATAGTTGTGTTCCACCCACCAACCCATCCATACATCCAATCATTCACTCAACCATCTAATCATACCCACCCAGCCACCCATCTAATCAGTATTTATTGAGGTGTACTCTCTGACAATGCTGTTCTCCTTGCAGTGGCTATAAAGACGTGAAGAAGTCAGGAAAACTGCCTGCCCTCAAGGGATTTGATAGACAGTGAACAAACACATTACTGATAGACTGTAAATGAAATAAATACTATAAATAAATAGGGATAGAAATACAGAGAATTACTAGTTGGAGGGACACAAGGAGGCTGCTGCAGGTTAGGGATCTTGGAGAGGCCACTTTAAGAATGGCATATGAAGGGAGACATGTAAGATAAGAAGGAACCAATGAGGAAACAGCAACCAAGGACCCTGATGGGAAAGAACAGGAGGATGGCGGAGTGGTGGGCACTTCCTGGATGAGATGGAGTGTCTGTGGTTATGCCCAGGAAAACACCTGCTTAAATGAAATTCTGAAATTTTGGTCTGAACGGTAAAGTGGGTTTCTTTAACAAAGGATCTTTCAACATTTTTAAATATACTCATTCATTATGATTTTTCAAGAGATTGGGGACAAATATATAATGAAGTCTTTCCGCAAGTTTTTAACCATGATAGCGTTCCTTTCCTCTTCCCTTCCTTCCATCCATCTGTCCCTTCTTCCATCTGTTTCTTTTTATTTTTTGTTGTTGAGGTATAGTACGTTTACTATGTTGTGTTATTTTCTGGTTGACAGCAAAGTGATTCAGATATATGTGTGTGTGTGTACATATATATACACACACACTCTTAATATATTTACGAAACATGAAATCAATAAATTTCACTTGATATATATACATACATATATATATATATATGTATGTATATAACTGAATCACTTTGCTGTACCCCAGAAAGTAACATGAAGTGAAGTGAAATTGCTTAGTCATGTCCGACTCTTTGTGACCCTATGGTCTGTAGACTACCAGGCTCCTCTGTCCATGGGATTTTCCAGGCAATAGTCCCAGAGTGGATTGCCATTTCCTTCTCCAGGGGATCTTCCCAACCCAGGGATCTCCCGCATTATAGACAGAGGCTTTACCGTCTGAGCCGTCAGGGAAGTCCAAGAAAGTAACATAGCATAGATATATGAGCTTCTGAGGTGGCTTTATGGGAAAGACTCCTCCTGCCAGTGTAGGCAGCTCGGGTTAGATCCCTGGGTTGGGAAGATTCTCTGAGAAGGGAATGGCAGCCCACTTCAGTATTCTTGCCTGCTCTCGAGAGCTGATGGACAGAGGAGCCTGGCAGGCTACAGACATTGGGGTCACAGAGAGTTGGATGCACTAAGCGTGCATGCACACATACATGTATATATATTCTTTTTGGATCCGCCCATTTCTTATTTTTAAAGAGCATCCTAAAATAATAGAGAGTTCTATGGGAAACCCTGGGGGCTTCCAGTCCCTGGCTTCAGTTTCAGCCACTGAACCTGGGATATTGATTTTTCTTCCAAGTGCTCTGATATGTATTTTATATATATATTTGTTTCAGTTAATAGCCCATAAAGAAAGTTGTGGTGAGATTTCTCTTTGGAGAGAAAATGTTTCCTTTCAAGTTCATTGTCATTATTCAGTATGTGCCTGTATTGAGTAATGGCCACATTCCCACAGCTATGGGGAGATTCAGAGGAGTTAATAAATGAGTAAATCACATAGGGAACAAACTCATGCCTCTCTCCTTCCAAAAGGCTCACAGTCTTTGAAGAATGGCTAAGTTACATTTTCTCAGGAATAACAAAAATGTAAAATTAAGACCAAGGTCCATGAATCAAGGCAAATTGGAAATGGTCAAACAAGAGATGGTAAGAGTGAATGTCGACATATTAGGAATCAGCAAACTAAAATGGACTGGAATGGGTGAATTTAACTCAGATGACCATTTTATCTACTACTGTGGGCAAGAATCCCTGAGAAGAAATGGAGTAGCCATCATGGTCAACAAAAGAGTCTGAAATGAAGTATTTGGATGCAGTTTCAAAAATGGCAGAATGATCTCTGTTTGTTTCCAAGGCAAACCATTCAGTATCATGGTAATCCAAGTCTATGCCCCAACCAGAAATGCTGAAGAAGCCAAACAGTTCTATGAAGACTTACAAGACCTTTAGGAACTAACACCCCAAAAAGATGTCCTTTTCATGATAGGGAACTAGAATGCAAAAGTAGGAAGTCAAGAAACACCTGGAGTAACAGGCAAATTTGGCCTTGGAATACAGAATGAAGCAGGGCAAAGGCTAACACGGTTTTGCCAAGAGAATGCACTGGTCATAGCAAACACCCTCTTCCAACAATACAAGAGAAGAGTCTACACATGGACATTGCCAGATGGTCAACACCGAAATCAGATTGATTATATTCGTTGTAGCCAAAGATGGAGAAGCTCTATACAGTCAGAAAAAACAAGACCGGGAGCTGACTGTGGCTCAAGATCATGAACTCCTTATTGCCAAATTCAGACATAAATTGTAGAAAGTAGGGAAAACCACTAGACCGTTCCGATGTGACCTAAATCAAATCCCTTATGACTATACAATGGAAGTGGGAAATAGATTTAAAGTACTAGATCTGATAGACAGAGTGTCTGATGAACTATGGACAGAGGTTTGTGACATTATACAGGAGACAGGGAGCAAGATCATCTCAAAGAAAAAGAAATGGAAAAAGGCAAAATGGTTGTCTGAGGAAGCCTTACAAATAGCTGTGAAAAGAAGAGAAGCAAAAAACAAAGGAAAAATGGAAAGATATTCCCATTTGAATGCAGAGTTCCAAAGAATAGCAAGGAGAGATAAGAAAGCCTTCCTCAATGATCTGTGCAAAGAAATAGAGGAAAACAAGATGGGAAAGACTAGAGATCTCTTCAAGAAAATTAGACACACCGAGGGAATATTTCATGCAAAAATGGGCTCAATAAAGGACAGAAATGATATGGACCTACCAGAAGCAGAAGATATTAAGAGGTGGCAAGAATACACAAAAGAACTGTACAAAAAATATCTTCATGACCCAAGTAATCATGATGGTGTGATCACTCACCTAGAACCAAACATCCTGAAATGTGAAGTCAACTAGGCCTTAGAAATCATCACTACAAACAAAGCTAGTGGGAGGTGATGGAATTCTTTTCAAATCCTGAAAGATGATGCTGTGAAAGTGCTGCACTCAGTATGCCAGCAAATGTGGAAAACTCAACAGTGGCTACAGGATTGGAAAGCTCAGTTTTCATTCCAATCCCAAAGAAAGGAAATGCCAAAAAATGTTCAAACTACTACACAATTGCACTCATCTCACGTACTAGTAAAGTAATGCTCAAAATTCTCCAAGCCAGGCTTCAGCAATATGTGAATCATGAACTTCCAGATAAGCTGGATTTAGAAAAGGCAGAGGAACCAGAAATCAAATTGCCAACATCCACTGGATCATGGAAAAAGCAAGAGAGTTCCAAAAACATCTATTTCTGCTTTATTTACTATGCAAAGCCTTTGACTGTGTGGATCACAATAAACTGTGGAAAATTCTGAAAGGGATGGGAATACCAGACCACCTGACCTGCCTCTTGAGAAATCTGTATGCAGGTCAGGAAGCAACAGTTAGAACTGGACATGGAACAACAGACTGGTTCCAAATAGGAAAAGGAGTGCGTCAAGGCTGTATGTTGTCACCCTGCTTATTTAACTTATATGCAGAGTATATCAGGAGAAACACTGGGCTGGAGGAAGCACAAGCTGGAATCAAGATTGCCAGGAGAAAGATCAATAACCTCAGATATGCAGATGACACCACCCTTATGGCAGAATGTGAATAAGAACTAAAGTGCCTCTTGATGAAAGTAAAAGAAGAGAGTGAAAAAGTTGGCTTAAAGCTCAACATTCAGAAAACGAAGACCATGGCATCTGGTCCCATTACTTCATGGCAAATAGATGGGGAAACAGTGAAACAGCATCAGACTTTATCTTTTTGGGCTCCAAAATCACTGCAGATGGTGACCGCAGCCATGAAGTGACAAGACGCTTACTCCTTAGAAGGAAAGTTATGACCAACCTAGATAGCATATTGAAAAGCAGAGACATTACTTTGCCAACAAAGGTCCATCTAATCAAGGTATGGCTTTTTAGCAGTCATGTATGGATGTGAGAGTGGACTATAAAGAAAGTTGAATGCTGAATAATTGATGCTTTTGAACTGGTGCTGGAGAAGACTCTTGAGAGCCTTTTGAACTGTAAGGAGATCCAACCAGTCCATCCTAAAGGAGATCAGTCCTGGGTGTTCATTGGAAGGGCTGATGTTGAAGCTGAAACTCCAGTACTTTGGCCACCTCATGCAAAGAGTTGACTCATTTGTAAAGACTCTGAGGCTGGGAAAGAGTGGAGATGGGAGGAGAAAGGGACAACAGAGGATGAGATGGTTGGATGGCATCACCAACTCAATGGTCATGAGTTTGAGTAAACTCCGGGAGTTGGTGATGGATAGGGAGGCCTGCCGTCCTGCTGTCCATGGGGTTGCAAAGAGTTGGACATGACTGAGCAACTGAGCTGAACTGAACATCTGTTGGATGAACTGAACATGGTGCTGGATGAATTATAGATTAAACCAATAATGCTCTCAAAGGTTTTGTAGGGAGGTACCATCAATTCCACTTTTCGGTTAAGAAAATCATGGCCAATGTAGCCATTAGAACAATCACACCATACCTTGGGCCCCATTGTATTTTTAGGAGCCCAGGATCAATGTTTTAATTTTTTAAAATCAGAAGAAGGAAATGAACTTTTACGGTCAAAGATTACATTTGTTGTTAGACCAACACTGTTGTGAATGGAACTTTAATACATATATTTTTAATGAAGAAGATGGGGCCTCTGAAAGTCACCACTGTGGGACCAGAGGAGGGTGCAGCAAAATTCGAAACTTTTTTAGAGCCATGTGGGGACACACAGATAGACACAGTCCCAACCCTGCGTTCTTCCCCTCCCATCTGGAGGCCCTATTCTCAATTGCTTTGGTGTTGTGTTAGTTGATCAGTCATGTCCAACTCTTTGTGACCCCATGGATTGTAGCCTTCCAGGCTCCTCTGTCCATGGTATACTCCAGGCAAGGATACTGGAGGGCATTGCCATTACCTTCTCAGGGGTCTTCCCGACCCAGGGATCGAACCCAGGTCTCCTACATTGCACGCAGATTCTTTACTGTCTGAGCCACCAAGGAAGCCTTTAACCACTGTTTTTTTTTTTTAGTCTAAGCATCCATTCACAGAAACAGTGCTTGAAAACTAGGGCTGTATTGTTAATTTCAGCACCCTGTTTGTTCTTAGAGAACAAGACAGGGAGGCATAGAACCTTAATGCAGAGGGCTTCCTCCCAGGATTCCTGGACAAAGGCACTAACCCAGCCAGGGTCTTGATAAGAGGGAGGAGAGTTGATAGTCGGATTCTGCCCTTTTAAGCAGACAGTTCAGTCCCACCGAAGTTAGACTGAGTGTGGAATTCTTCTCCTAGAGCCCTTGGATGATGAGTAAGTGGAAAAACAGGTGGAAAGCAACAGTGACGAGGTTTGCACACAGCACCACTGCCCATCAGCCACTTTTCTGCCAGTTAGAACCTTTGAAAAATGTGGCCTTCATTTCCCTGAGCAAGAGTCCAATGTCAGTGGGGGCCAATTTACATTTAAGGCACAAGGCAGTTTCCTCCACTCTCCTGTGTAAAATGGAGTTTTACTAAGGCCTTTGGATGATTCTGGATTTCACAATGACTACATTTGATCCTGGGGACATTTGTCCATGCCCTGGTGATGCTTCCCATGGCATTTAGCTTCTGAGGCCATGCTGTCTGTTGACTGAGTTTATCATTAAGAGGAAGTCTCTGAATTGTTACAGAAGGCAGTTGCTTTAGTAAAGGTATAATATGGTCCCTCTTTGAACCTCAATTTCCCCATCTGTAAAATGAAAGGATGGGATGATTTCTAAACTCTTTTGAGCTCAGTTTTATTTTTTGAGCTACTACTAAGTGAAAGACCCTAAATTAAGGGCTGGGATTTATTTGGGGGATCATCTGAGATTATAGATGGAAAAATGCCATGTAAATCTTATTCACCTTTATTTTAATACAGAATAACAACTCTCAGTTACTAGGGAATTAAGAGTGGCCCAAGAATTTTACATGCATACTTATTTTTTATGTGCTTATTATTCTCCATAGTAATAAAATTGTGAGATAAACTTTAGTGTTTGTATTTCAGAGATGAGGAATTTAGGCTTAGAGAGGTTAGGTCACAATAAAGCTCAGAACCAGGAACTGAGTCTAAGATTGACTTTACCTCATGGCTCTTGCTATTTTCACCATCATTATCCTCATACTGTATGTTGCTTTTGTTTCATAGTCCGTTGAGAAGAAAGCTATGTACATAAAGACAACACACCAAGTCATAGCATGTTAAATTGGCTCAAGTTCAGTTGTTCACAGGTGACCTTTGTCTGGATACAGATTCTGTTGAAAAGGTGTGGAACATTCCAGGGAGAAAAGCGACCAGAGCATGTTCATTTCTCCTGTAAGTTAAACTGAATCTTGGTATATTGGGAGCAAAGTCCAGTGCAATAAACACGTGCTAATCTGCTTGCATGACCGATTTTCTTTCCTCTCCTTCGGATGGACTGGGGGCAGGAAGTCTTCTTTTAGAGAGGACTAAACCCCATCATCCTAAGAGAGCTATAGGGAATTTGATGTCTGACTCTCTTTTCAAGTTTAGCTCCCTAAGCCTCGGGGAGAGAGGTAGCTGCCTCAGGTTCCCAATGTGATCAGGCTTCTGGAAGCCAGACTCACCAACAGAAGCCAGACAGGTTTAGTCTTCCACTTATGGGATGGGGGGCTCACGGGGGCCACCCAGCTCTCATCCTACATAGCAAACGGAGTCACTAGGACAGCCACAGCCACCGCAAGGCCGTGCGGCTCTTTCCACACTGCATGTCATTAAGTCATTTCCAGACATTGTTTTTCTGGCCCTGTCATACATGAAGCTCATAGCTGTGGCCCTTAGCGTCACAAAGACCCATGTTCAGATCCTGGTTCTGACACTACCTGTATTTTTTGAGCAATAGCTGAACTCTCTGTGTCTTAGTTTCATATCTGACATTGAGGGGAAAATATTAAACCCACCTGGGTGCTCTGCAGAGGAAGAGAGATGACATGTGGGAGTCTAGTGTTTTGAAATCATCTCACTCCAGTGATAGGAGCCGGATTAGTGGGATAAATGAGATGAAGTTACGATTGTTCTTAATTCATAAAGGTTTTCCTTTCCCAGGGTTTGCACGGTGAGTGAATACTGAAGCCACTGCTGAAAAACCCAGCCTGGTGGAGAGCGTTGCTTTTTGGTAGCCTGTCAGCTGTGAAGGGTGAGGAGCCCATCCTGTGTGCCCGGGGGCCTGGCCTCACAGTTTGCTTCTTCCTCCCTCTCCACTCTGGTCCACACCAGCTGTAGCCGAAATGCAGCCTCTGTATACTGGTGCTTGATTAGATCTTGGAGACAGTTTTGGGTGAAGCAGGAAGAAAGAGCTTTATTGCTTTGCCAGGCAGAGGGGGCCACAGCAGGCTAATGCCCTCAAAACTCGATGTCCCTGCCCTGGAGGAGATGGTGAGGATGTGGTCAACTTAGGGACATTCTTCTGACTGGCTGGTGCTGAGGTAATCAGGAGTCAGCATCATTAACCTTCTGGCTCCAACCAGTCTGGGGTCTGTGTACTGTGGGCCCCTTAGTTAACTTCTTCCAGCTGGTGGGAGTTTCAGTACCTGGGAAGCATCTCAAAGGACATGGCTCAATATTATCTGTAGTCCTTGAGGAGGAACTAAAGGTCTTTGACTGTTTCATGGCTAAATTATTATTGTTTTGTCTTGCTTGACTGTTTTCCTACCATTCTGTACTTTTTCACTTTTCTGATTAAATCTATTCCTTGACTAAAGTTTTCCTCCAGGCAAAGGCGGACAGACGACATGGGTGGGGGTCTGTTCTGAGAAGGCCTCCTAGGGTCCTGCTTGGTTGCACAGCATCCTCACTATCTTTCAAAATGATCGGCTTTGGGGCTTGCTGTCCATTCTGTCTGAAATGCTCATCCCCCAAGTCGGCACTGGTATCACCTGTACCTTTTTAAAAGCATCTCTAAGTCACATCTCAGTGAGGCCTGCCCTGACTACTCGTGGGGAAATGTTCCCCTTTCCAGCACTTCTTCCCTCTCTACTGTTATGTTCCTCCTCAGCACTTCCCAGCTGTCTGACATATTGCGTGCATACAGGAATACCTTATTTAACGGTACCTTGCATTATTGCTCTTCACAGATACTGTTTTTTAGCTTTTTATTGACTGGGAGATTTTTGTAGAAACTAATGCCTGTGGCCAACAGTTTCTGTTTCGGCTAGCCAAAAGTTAATTCTGTTATTTCACTAATACTTTGCAGGTTGTCACATTTATTGGTTATAACGGACACGCCTGTAAAATCTTTTAATTTTTGTTCAATGTTGTCTTCAATACAGTCTTCTGCAGAAGCAAAGGCGCATACTCCAGCACCACGAGTTTCATTTTCCCTTTACGTATCAGAGTCAATTTCTAAGGTTGTTTGTCTTTTCGTTGGTCTAATATTCACATCATCTGAATCAGAACTATATTCTGAAGAACCGTCACCCCCTGAGACACTAATATATATGTTGCTCGGACTATCAGAAAGTATCTGCTTAAAACTACCGAAAGAATTCTCCTTCACTCAAAATTTTGTGATGTGTCATTTTTCAAAGTGTTGCATTTGTAATATACACCAGGCTGGCACAAAAACCTAACGGAGCAAAATGTGAATGATAATAACAATCGTAACTTGTATAATGAACCCTTCATCAGTTTTAAGCTCTAACAGCTTTGCATGGTAATGTTAATTATATCACCCTCTAAAAACACTCTCTAAAACTCTAACACTCTCTAAAAATGTCTTCAGTCAGTAACATCCAGGTAACAAAAGACCTAACCGCTTCCTGGGGCTCAGTGGTAAAGAATCTGCCTGCCACTGCAGGCAGAAGTCATTAAGTTCAGTCTCTGGGTCAGGAAGATCCCTTGGAGAGAAAATGGCAACCCAGTCCAGTATTCTTGCCTGAGAAATCCCATGAACAGAAAGAGCCTGGAGGGCCACAGTCCATGGGGTCACAAAAGAATCGGATGCAACTTAGCGACTAAACAACAATAATGAAAGATGTGTTAATGTATCTCCAGTTAGTAATGTGTTAACAGATTGAAAGTATGGGGAAACCCTGCGTTGAACAAGTCTATCCTCACCATTTTTCCTACAGCATTTAGTTACTTCATATTTCTGCATCACATTTTGATAATTCTTGCAGTTATTTCAAACGCTCCACTAGCAAAAGATTATGACTCACTGAAGGCTCCGATGATGGTTAGCATTTTTCAAGTAATAAAGGGTTTTTAAATTAAGGCATGTATACTGTGTTTTTAGACCTAATGCTAATGCGCACTTAATCGACTGCAGTATAGCGCAATCTTAACTTTTATATGCACTGGGAAACCAAAACACTCGTGTGACTTGCTTTATTGTGCTGTTTGCTTATTCACAGAAAGTCTGGAACCCCCAACATCTCTGAGGTCTGCCTACACTTGACTTTTTCATTTGTTTTTGTCTGTCTTCTTTCACTAGGACAGAAGCCACATTCCCACAACTGAGCAATGCATGGCAAGCAGCCTGCAGTCAGTAAATTAAACTCTTTTGACTGAATGAATAAAGAAATATATTTGGAGTTGGAAGTGGGGTGTGCTCTGGTTTCACTTCCTTACTCTGATGGTGTTCATGGCAGAACACGTATGCTTCTCCCCACGTGATCATACCTTGCCAAACCCCTTCTCTGGCAATCACTGAAACTCCTAATTGTGATTCCCAGCTGTGAACTTTGCCCTTCCTTCTTTGTGGGGTGGCTCTGGGCTGGGCAGTTGTCCCCTCAGAAGCTGTTCTTTGCAGACTGATCATATGGGTAATGTAACATTTAACTTTTAAAAATCTCTGGGTAGAGCTCTTTATTAGAAATTAATTTGCTCAGGTTCTCGGGTGTTGTTTACTTCTAGTGTGCTGAAGTGTCTCCCCTGGTAGGATCTTTTCTATCCTCTGCCTGAAGTTTTGGGAAATGCTTTCTAGAAGGTCACCCTGTGCAGCTCAGGTTTTGTAAATTATGTTCTGAGCAGGGGGCACCTTCTGACTATATCGTGAGCTGAAGTCTAACTCTCCTTTTTGTCTTTAAAAAGTTTCCTTTATGCTTTTTGAAATGTTTAAAAAAACAGCTTGTTCTTGGGGAATTTTATAAAAGCAAATGATACATTAGAAATTGTCTAATAAAGTAAAACTGAATAGAAGTGTTTTCTATGGCTTATGTTACAAATGGTGTATATGTTGGACCATTGTGGTGTCAGAAAAGGACTAGGAATCAGATGAGCTGGCTAGTTGTTTTATATAGCTTATTATTTGGGTGACTCTGGGCAAACCATTCAATCTCTCTGAGATATAGTTCTTATTTGAAAAATGAAGTCTGTAGGCCATGGTCTTAATGCCATGCAGATCCTTTTAGCTTAGAGCTCCTGACTGGAAGCATAACAACTTCAGTCTTAACTTGGATATAGCTGGTTACTAGTATTGGGCCTCTAGGTAAGTCAGCTTCTTTCTCGGAGCTCTAGCTTCTCAGTCTTTCAAAAAGAGACAAAGAGTTTGTGTTTTTTCCAAGGGCATTAAGAGAATTTTCTTTGGACACACAAAGGTGAGCATACTTTTTAGCTGTAGAATCCTGATTTATTAGAAGCAACTTCTTACTTTATTGTGATTTCATGGCACTGTGCCAACAGAATGGTTGGATAAAAGGAGATGAAAAGTCATTACATATCAAATTGACAGTTTTTAAGTGGTACTTAAAAAATATATGGATGTTATGATTCACTTTTGACTTTTTTTTAAATTCCCATCTTAAGTTCTTGACTTGAGCTTAGGGAAGGGATTCAGGCATAGCTTTCATTTTCAAAGGAGTATTTTCAAAGGAGTATTTCATGTCCCCGTTTTTAACCACTGAATTTTTTGTGGGTGTTTCTCCCTGGAATTCCTGGGGAAAGAGATCTTTTCATGCTTCTTCTGATCATGTATCCCTTCCTCTGTGGACAAATATTAGCATGTAATACCTACAAAATCACAAATGTCATGCGAATGACTCTTTGCAGGACCTGCTGGCTGCTTTCTGGAAACCTATTGATAGGCACCTGATTGACAATGACTCTGATTTTTTTTTAATTAATTTATATTTTATTGAAGGATAATTGCTTTACAGAATTTTGCTATTTTCTGGACACTGACTCATTTTTTAAAGATAAGCCTAATTAAAAATCTGGTCATTCATTTACCAGTTTGGCTCTTGAAAGTCATTTATTTAGTATTGTTAACTCTATAACAATAGAGTTAACATGGGTATTATTTCTAATATAATGAATATTCCTGATTTAGACTGTACATTTGAAATGATGAATATTCCTAATTTAGACTGTAAATTTGAATGACCAGAGGCTGCAGTTCCCTCCAGGGAGGGAAAAGGCATCATTTTATTGGGGCCAGTGACCCTATTGGCTTGGCACAGGTGGCTGTGCAAAGGTACAGAGCTCCATCAGACCGGAGGAGGTGTGGTCTGGAGTCAGCAGATAAAGGAGGTGTGGTCTTGGCAGCTGGGAGTGAGAGAGGAGGCTTGGGACCAGCTGACATGCCAGCCATCCTGGCTATAGGGTCCTGCCCTCTTACTCTCATCCCACCCTCATCCCCATAGTATTAATTTTAACTCTAGATGATCTACAGGAAAACATAAGACAGAACTAGGTGTCAAGAAAAAAAGATCTTGGAATCCAGAAGACGTGAATTCCAGTCCCATTTTCAACACTACCCAGATGGCAAACCACTGGTCCATCTCTTCTTGTCCGAACCTGGCGAAATAGGGACAGCAAAGCCTACCTTCCTGCAGTGTCATGTAGATGAAATGAGTGTGTGGACTGGAAAGTAGCTGGCAAAACGTTGACAGTCTTTAGAAAGGAAATGTCAAATGAGTGCAGAGATGAAGGGAAGACCAGAGGGTACCCTCCAAAGAGAAGCTGGAGATCTTTTCCTCCTCCTGTTGCTGTGTTCTGACAAGGGTGTGTTGTCTTCCTACCAAATGAAGATGAGAGTGTGGAGTAGAGCTCAGTCCTCAACCTCCACATGGAGCTCAGGCCAGCTCACCTTTGCCTTCCTGCAGAGACGGCTAAAGGAGTTAATGATAAAATATCAGCAAGGTATTTGAGGGCTTTTAGAAACACTCACCAGATAGCATTGCACACATGTAACCATGTAATATCAGCTATTCAGAGCTGCATGGTTGTGTTATTTATTAATCATATTGTGTGTGTGTGTGTGTGTGTGTGTGTGTTTTCAAATTAGTATTAAAGTCTTGAACCAGAGCCCATTAAAGTAAAGAAACTATTGTTGGGTGTGCTTAAGGAAACTAGCAAAATATTTCTTTTAAAACTTTGTTTAAGAGAAGTTTACCCAGAATCCTCATTCTTGGCAGGCAGAAATTCATCTAAATTGTTTTCCAAATTTACCAAGTGCTTTCCTGAATAGACAAGGAGCCTGGGGGTATTTCTTGCAGGAGTGATGAGTTGTGAATCCCAATATGAGATGTGTGTTAAAAAAAAAAAAAAGTCTGTTTAAAGAGGAAAAAGAAGTTTCTGACTGTTTGGCAAAACAGGTTATTTTTAAACTGAAGAAAAATAGGATTGTGGGGATTTCAAAGATTTTTGTGATTTTATTTGTTAATCTATAGGTGGGACTTTCTAATATCTCATTAGCACAGGGGCAAACTGAGATGTAAAAGGAATGGAAGACTGTCCATCACCTCAGGTGGCCTTCATGCTCATCAAGGGACAAGTTGTAGGTAGATCAGAAAGTGGCAATGTGTGCAACGCAGGGTGAATTTATGGAAATAGTGTGATGTTGGGAGATAGGTGTACGTGGGTTCTAGATCTGGATGCACCTGGAGCTTGATGTTTCATCAGTTCGATGCCTCAGTTTCTACTTACTCAAAGGTAATAAACCTTCCTAGGTTGTAAAGATGAATGAGACGAGGCATGTAGAATGCTTATCACAGAATGTGGCATGTAGTAGTGTAATCACAACTGTAATTATTGTTTCCTTTCTTTGTTTCTCCCTTCGGTTTCATGCTCTGTCACAAGAGACATATAGGCTTGATGTTCCTTAGGAACGCTGAAGGCTGTGGCTAGCTTTCGTGGAGGAGGAGCTGCCCTTGGACCCTGAACTGGCTGTCTTCTGCCAGCTCTTCCAGGATGCACTCTGCTCTCCCTCTTGCCTTCCTCCCTCTACGTGGACTGCATCCATGGGCTTCCTGGCCTGTTGGCCTCTGCTTAGAAATAGCCAATGCTGAGTTGTAGCAAGAGGCTGGAGGGTAGGCAGGAAGGAGAGTGAAGAAGTCTGTGTGCTTTGCTCAGCTTTGAAGCTTTCTCTTATCTGGGTTACCTTGGACTTGCTATATCCTAGACTGAATTTCACCACTCCATTTATGGCAAATTTTCTACTGAGTTTGCTCCCCATTCTGGTCACACTTCCCTTCTCTTACCCGCTCAAACCTAAGAGAAGTAACAAGTTCTGCTCTTCTAGCCCTGGGATCCTGGCCTGTCCTTCAAGGTTAGCTTCCACTCAGCCCACCCTTGGGCACATAATCTTTGTACTAACTCTTTGCAATAATACTATCTTCTGTTTGTCATCTGTTTCAGGATGGGACCTCAAAGAGTGGGCTGTGTTTGATTAGACGAGGAGGTATGGCATTGGGTAACCAAGGTGTGCTCTGGGGTCTATGACTGATGTAGTGTGGCCACAGCGTGTGTTTCCTTCAAGAAGGATGGACTGGACTGTAAGTCTGGGGAAGATGTGCTGGATGAGAGCCTGAAGGTCTGGTTAACATATCAGACTTCACATCATAGCAGAGATGGTTCTTGGTAATTGTTTCCTGATTCATTTTGACAGGTGTCTATTGAAAAGTTAATAGGTATATGGTATAGGAAATAAATAGCAGAAATTTCTCCCCTTTCCTTCCAAATAATGATATGCAAATGAACTAGAGGGAAGGGAAAGAACAATATGGAATGACTCTCTCCTGTACAATTTGCATATATCATTTTATTTATTCTGCTCAGCAGCCATTAGGGGTAAGGTACAAACTTCAGTGGAGTTGCCAAAGGTCAGAGAACTTAGTGGAGCCATAATTTGAAAGCCTAAGGCCAGTCTGTGAAATGGTGATGTTCATGAATTTCCAGCGTTGTCAACTGCAAGATATGAAGAGTGGTGCAATTAAGGGTTCAACTGAGAGGTACAGATAAGAACAGCAAGGTGTGAGTAATAGGCTGTTTGTTACAGCCCCACCCCAGGAAGGA
Organism: Nanger dama; assembly: GCA_917880005.1. Taxonomy (NCBI): domain Eukaryota; kingdom Metazoa; phylum Chordata; class Mammalia; order Artiodactyla; family Bovidae; genus Nanger; species Nanger dama. Next base: position 4,649,900 of record CAKJTW010000031.1, on the reverse strand, counting down.
GTGTGACATTGTAAAGCCATGCACAGCAGGAATTTCTGCAAGAGTAATCTATGCAGAAGGCGTTCCTCTATAATCTCAGAGTAGTCAAACAACCTGGCATCCCAGATATTGGGGTGTGATTTCATAACAGAAAGGATCCTGGATATCTCTTGGGAACTAGGTCAACTCATTCCAATTGCACAGGACATCGTTCTCTCCCTGCGATTGGGTACCCTGTTTCTACTTCTACTGAAAGTGGTCCCTGTTTTTCCCCTACTGCTGCTGCTGCTAAGTCACATCAGTCGTGTCCGACTCTGTGCGACCCCACAGACAGCAGCCCACCAGGCTCCTCTGTCCCTGGGATTCCTCAGGCAGGAATACTGGAGTGGGTTGCCATTTCCTTCTCCAATACATGCATGCTAAGTCGCTTCAGTCATGTCCGACTCTGTGTGACCCCATGGATAGCAGCTCACCAGGCTCCCATGTCCACGGGATTCTCCAGGCAGGAATACTGTAGTGGGTTGCCATTTCCTTCTCCTGTCTCTCCCCTAATTGTACATATATTTCTCTGCCTGGTGGCTTCTCCACTTCTGCTAACTCATAACTTCTGCTCAGTCTCCCCTTGCTGCCTCAGAGCCTCTTTATGTGTATCTTTTCACTCCTGGCCCTGTTACTTGTGGACAGAATCTGTATTAACGAGTTCAGATTCTTGGGAGAGAGAATATACCCTTCCTTGGTGGCTCAGAGGTTAGAGCGTCTGCCTCCAATGTGGGAGACCCGGGTTCGATAACCTGGGTTAGGAAGATCCCCTGGAGAAGGAAATGGCAATCCACTCCAGTATTCTTGCCTGGAGAATCCCATGGACAGAGAAGCCTAGTAGGTTACAGTCCATGGGGTTGCAAAGAGTCAGACACGACTGAGCGACTTCACCTTACCTCACCTTCATAAGTCCAATCTGGATCTAACTCTTTCTGAGAGGCCAAACTGTGACTCTGATCATCCAGTCAATTGTCCTTGGGTAAGGGATAGACTTAGTCAAAGCTATGATTTTTCCAGTAGTCATGTATGGATATGAGAGTTGGACCATAATGAAGGCTGAGTGCTGAAGAATTGATGCTTTCAAATTGTGGTGCTGGAGAAGACTCTTGAGAGTCCCTTGGACTGGGAGGGGATCAAACCAGTCAATCCTAGAGGAGATCAGTCCTGAATGTTCATTGGAAGGACTGATGCTGAACCTGAAGCTCCAATACTTTGGCCACCTAATGTGAAGAGCTAACTCATTGTAAAAGACCCTGATGCTGGGAAAGACTGAAGGCAAAAGGGGATGGCAGAGGATGAGATGGTTAGATAGTATCACCAAATCAATGGACATGAATCTGAGCAAACTCTCGGAAATAGTGAAAGACAGAGAAACCTGGCATGTTAGAGTTTATACAAAGAGTCAGGCACTATTTAGTGACTGAACAACAACGAAGAGTAGACTCTGAAGCTGAAAAGTCTGTTCCTTACCCCTAATGGTTGCTAACCTGGGACTCAGATTAGGGAGTGGACATCTCCAGGAAGGGGCATTATTCTGACTATTCTGGTCCACTTTCTGCCCCCCCAAATTCACATTCAGTCCAAATGCAGAATACAGGCAAGGCCTCTCTATGACCTCATCAGTTTAGAAGTCCAGATTCCCATTATCTAAATTATCTAAAATCATATTCCAGTGACTAGGGCATGGATGTCTTTGCAAGACAGGGTATTTTCCTTCCTACCCCCAGCACTTACCACTGTGTGTTAAGCACCTTAACTAAATTATGTCATTTAATACACTCACCATATCTGGTAAATATTCTCAGAGCCGTTGTATTTTGTAGTGTTCAGAGTCAAGGGAATCCAATAAGAGGCCCAGTCATGTGGAACCCGGGAGTGGGTCACTAAGACCTGGAAACTTGTGAATTCTCTTTACTATTGTGCCTGCATTTCCCTACTACGTCGCCGCATATTCAGGTTACTTGGGGAGATTGTTAAGCATCCCAATGCCCAGGTGGAACCTCAGAGCAGTTAAATGAGAACCCTGAAATGGGCACGTGTGCTCAGTTGCTAAGTTGTGTCTGACTCTTTGCAATCCCATAGACTCGAGCTTGCCAGGCTCTTCTATCCATGGGATTTGCCAGGCACCAGTACTAGAGTGGGTTGCCATTTCCTCCTCCAGGGGATCTTCTCAATCCAGGGGTAGAACCTGGGTCTTCTGCATTGGCAGGCAGATTTTTTATCACTGAGCCTCCTGGGAAACCAAAAGTAAATAGTCTTTCCACCTCCTCAGATGATTTCAACGTGCAACAAAGCTCGGGAACCTCTGCCCTGTGTTGCTGTGCTCATCACTAGAGGCCAGTGCTCCAGGGGAAGGGTGCAGATGGCAAGGGAGCCTTCCCCACGGAGGGGAGCTTCAGCTGACAGTCGAAGGCATTTGCTGGGTGTGACAGTGAAGAGGTATTGTGTGGATAGGAGACATCTACTAGCAGATGACAGGCTTCCCTGATAGCTCAGTTGGTAAAGAATCCGTGTTAGCAATTTGCTCGGTATTTGCTGAATGTGATGGAAGTTTTTTAAGATCCCGTGAGAAGCTTCACATAAATACGTTCACAAATCAGGAAACAACGGGAAATACGCTCTCCTTTGTCAGCGCATCCGTCCTCATTTATGGCTTGAGCAAAACACAGACCCACGGTTATCATTGTTGTGGATACGTTTTGTGAGCAAGATAATTGTGGAAATTGGGTTGCTTCCCATCAAGACCGAATCCTTTTACAGAGAAAATTTGAGCTATCCATGTATTCCATTTTACAGTAATTGAGATTGGACTAGCAAGTCATTAGTGAAGCAAAGGAAAATGATGGGCTCTTTAGTTTTTTTTCCAAAGGAAGGTAGAATCAATTGATGTTTGAGAAGAGAGAGAAGAATTAAAATGGGTTGTCAGTGGTGGGAGGGAACATGCCCATCTCTTGGCTCTCTGGTTAATGAGAGGGCGGCATCTCTGCTGAGATCTCCCTTGGGTGCAGCCAGTGGGAAGGTGCCCCCTGTGGTCAGAACAGGCACTGGGATGTAGACCATCTAGGGAGGAGCCCATGCCCAGGGCCACCCTGGGTACTGCGCAGCTTGGGGACATCTGTCTCTTTCTCACCCAGCTTACCACTGGCAGATGTTAGTCTGTGTGGTTCTCTTCCCCACTGTCAACTTCGAAGATAATGAAACGCAGCTTGAGCAAAGGAGAGTCATAACAGCGGTCTATATTTTAGATACATCAGTAGGTGAAGCTGCCAAATGCGATGCTTGCTTATTTAAAATCTGCTTCACTGGGAGGGCCCCATTAAATACTTGTCTTTTCTTTCTACAAGGCCTCAGGGAATGGCCATAGCTCCAAGTTACTCAGTCACATCGTGGAGGAAATGGGGATGATAGGAGAGGGCGTTCAGTCTCCAAGAGCAAATAGACATTGTGCCCCGCAGTGTCATTGGCTTGTGTGGTTACAATGAGGACAGGCATTGGCTAAAAAGCTAGGTGAGGAGGGAGGTAGGGTTTTAGGACTGGTGTTGGGGAACAGGTATGAAGACCCCCTGAGGCCAGTGCCTATCCCTGGGAGGGTGTAGCGGTCACCAGGCTTTGATTCATCTCTCTCTCTAACCTGCCCATTCTGTGCACAGAGTAGGTGCTTAGAAACGTATATAGAACTGATTTGGTTTACAGAACCAGTAACTTGCCAGCTACGTGCCGAAGGAGTTAGAGATATTTGTTCTTTGAGTATCTTTGGAAAGAAAAGTTGAAGAGCATAAGCTCTGTAACTCAGGGGCTCTGCCGATACAGGCAGTCTCCCGTTGGCCCCCTTGTCCCCACTATTGTTGGTCTGCAGCCCCAGGGCGATTCCTAGGTTAGCATCTTCTTGAAAGAATCGACTGTGTCAGCCACTCCCCTCTTCAGTCACTGTGGTAGCCCTCTGTCACCTGCTGGTGAGGTCAAAGTCGCTCAGTCGTGTCCAACTCTTTTCGACCCCGTGGACTCTACAGTTCATGGAATTCTCCAGACCAGAATACTGGAATGGGTGGCCTTTCCCTTCCCCATGGGATCTTCCCAACCCAGGGATCAAACTTGGGTCTCCTGCATTGCAGGTGGATTCTTTACCAACTGAGCTACCAGGAAAGCCTGTCATCTGCTAGTAGATGTTTCTTTAATCACTTCTTTCACCCACTAATGAATCAATTTGAAGTTTGCACCTGGCAGCAGCATGTGAATTTTTAGATACAAAAATGTATGTACCTATGCTACTGTGAATCTTCAAGTTAAAGGAATGAACTATCTATTTTTCATATTAAAATAATTATAAGTAACGATTACAGTGGACTTTTTTTCAATCCTGCCTGGGGTCTCTGGATTGCCCATTTTACAGATGAATAAATTGAGGCTCAGACTAGTTTGATAGTTTAAGGGCCTAAAAGTACATAAGCGATCAGTGGGAGAGTAAGGCAAGAGTCCAGCCCAGCCCTCAGCTATTGCTTTAGATTCTGCCACTTTCTGATGCATTTTTGTAAAATTGTAGGTAAAGATTTTAGAAGATTGGTTAGAAGTCAGGCCCCCAAAATTGAAAACACTAATGGAATTGTTTTAAGCTTATACACTTTTTCTGATCCTCTATTAGTTTATGTAATGAATTTTCATGGTGCAGTAAATACTCAATGAAACTGTGTGATCCATTAGTTAAATGAAATGTTCCTAAATATGCCATGTTGCTGTCACATAAATTCCTTCAATATTGCTGAAATCTGGTTCTGACTTTTGTGAGCTTTGAGTTTGATTAGAGAAACACCTTCTGTTCCTCCTGTCATCTCCTTACTAAAGGATGTCAGATACCTGAGTAATAACAGTACCTGCCTTCTGGAGTAGGGCATTTTATTTTCCCCCAAAGTACTTTCACGTAACTTTCATTTATTCCTGTTCATTTAATCCCATGAATTATAGCCCACATTATCCCATTTTACAGATGAGTAAACTGATGGACTATTTAGGTTTTTTTCATTCTAGATCTGCCCTAGAAATGTCAGACCACCAGATAACTGTATAGCAAGATCCCAGTGGTTTATTTTTCAAGTTAAGAGAAACCGTGCTTTGTTCAGAGAGAGTTTAAAACAACTTGAGTCAGATTGTTTTGACTGTATTTAAAAATACTACCGCTATTATGCTTTAGGGGCTTCCCTGGTAGCTCAGCTGGTAAAGAATCTGCCTGCAAGGCAGGAGATCCCAGTTTAATTCCTGGATCAGGAAGATGCCCTGGAAAAAGGGATAGGCTACCCACTCCAGTATTCTTGGGTTTCCATGGTGGGCTCAGGTAGTAAAGAATCTACCTGCAGTGCTGGAGACCTGAGTTTGATCCCTGGGTTGGAAAGATCCCTTGGAGGAGGGCATGGCAACCCACTCCAGTATTCTTGCCTAGAGATTCTCCATGGAAAGAGAAGCCTGGTGAGCTACAGTCCATGGGGTCACAAAGAGTCGGACATGACTGAGCGACTGAGCACATTATGCTTTAGTATTATACTCTTCACATAAGTTAAGGAACACTAAAAATTCCTTGTTGGATTTTTTTTTTTTTTTTTTTTGAGAGAGAGACAGTGCTGATGTTCATGTCCATGGGACCATACACTGTTGATTTTATGAAAGCCTATGGACCCTTTACATTTTATTTCTGGCTTCAGGTTACTTGGGCATGGCCTTTGTGGAACCTGTAACTGATCATATGTCCATTTTTGCTCTGTCCTCTAGGATTGTCAATAAATTTACAGCTTATTTTCTGCAACCTCAAGATTGTTTTAGTGTCCTATTCTTTTTTCTACCTCTAGCTTCATTTCCACTTCTTTGTTCCCCTTCACTCCAATTTTCTTCATTCATTAATTTTATCCTTTTTTGGAGAATGATTGTATATAAAACTTTATATAAGCTCTCTGACTTCTTATTTTTTTTTCGTAATGTCAGGTGAACATAACCAACAAGCAACACAATGAACATGATGTCTCAGGCCAAGAGAGGTCTCCTACTTCTGTGATATTTTCCCATCCTTTTCTGACATATACAGTTGTGGCAAAACAGGTCTGCTGTGAGGCTGCTAATTTATCAACTTTGTGGCCTTCAGAGTTTTAAACCCAGGATATGTTCTATCAATGTAGTTATCTTTCTGGATGGGTTTGGTCTAAGCAAATGATGGCTGTGAGGATGGTGCTATTGTATCAGTAGAGAGATGTACTACCTTGAAATATCCTACCACAGTTTTTATAGCCTTTGCACTTCTGATATCCCTGGCAGAATTAAATATGCACTGCCACTGGGCTCCACAAAACCTTGCTCTTTCCTATTCTCTTGACCCTGAAAAGAAGGATTATAGAGAAGGAGCAAATTTTGGGCAGTTTCCAAATGGACTATATCAGATCAGTTAGCCCTTGACATATTAAAAAAAAAAAAAAGGGTTGACAGTTTAAAATCATAGTCCCAGGGATGGAGAGGGAGATGGTCCAACAAAGGCTGACTCTGGCTACATAATTAGCACTACCAACCAGGGTTCTTGGCCTCTTTAATCAATAGAAATTGATCAGAGGCCAGACAAGAAATCCTTTACTGGAGCACCTGCTGCAGCAGGGGTGAATGAGAACAAACAGTAGGCTCCCTTGCTGGCTGGCTCGCAGAGAGGGGCAAGCTTTTTCCTTATATGGAGTGAAGATAGGGGTGTGTCCAGGGGTCAGGCTGGGTAGATGGCTTAGGTGTTTTGCCCACCCCTTAGGTGGTATTGCATGCAGGGGGCATGCACAGTATGCTGCTTTTTGCTCCCAGCTCCTCCAAAGTAGCAATTGAGTTTTTGGTCTCCTTGTATCTTTGGGGTTCAGAATTTGCCCCAACTGCACATGCATGCAGTTTCATACAGTTTCTTTGTATTTTATTGTTCCAGGAGAAGCATGTTCAGTTGCAGGCACTGCAACACTGAAGCAAAGGGTCCCTGTTTCCAGGCCTGTCTCCAAAGGAGCTTGTGGTGATTTCTGGTCTTAATAAATTAAAAAGTCTTAGGGTGCAATTCCTGGCATGGAGGCAAGTCTGGAGGGGAGGTCCAGGGCTCAGGAAAAGAGACCTGCTTGAAACAACCTTGGTCAAGAGACTTGTGTCAAGTCAAGCATTCCAGGCAGATACAGGATGAAGTTGGAATCTATAATAAGAACTGACAGCCATAAACTAATTTTAAACTCAACTAGCCTTGGGAATTAGAAAGCAGTCCATCCAGGGAGCTGGAATTGGGTCTGAGATATTTTTTAAAAAGAAAGGTGTTGCCAGAATTCGCTTTGTTACATACTTGGATGTGTTATGGTCTGAGTTAGGCTTTTTTTTTTTTTTTTGAAAATAATTTCAGAATTACAGAAAAAAAGTGTAAGAATATTAAAAAAAAATACCCTATACCCTTTACTTAGGTTCACCTGCTAATATTTTTATCACATTTGCTTTAGCATTTGTGTATTCCTCTGTGTATATCCGTAGATATACACACACATATGCTTCATATACATGTCCGAGATTTGTTTTTCCTGAATCATTTGGATGTAGCTTCAGTGCATGTAGCTTAGCCCTTTATAACTAAATACTTTGTATGTATTCTCGAAGAATGGGGTTCCCATGTGGTTCAGTGGGTAATGCATCTACCTGCAATGCAGGTGATGCAGGCAGACGCGAGTTTGATCTCCAGGTCAGGAAGATCCCCTGAATGAGGGCATGGCAACCCACTCTAATATTCTTGCCTGGAGATTCCCATCTACAGAGGAGTCTGTACAGTCCATGGGGTTGCAAAGGGTCAGACACGACTGAAGCAACTGAATAGGCGCACACACATTCTCTAAGAATAGGTATATTCTCTTACATAGCCACAGGAAACTTATCAATTAAAATAAATTTAACATTGATAGAATATTTTTACCTAATTTTCCATCCATATTCAGATTTGTCAGTTGGCTGTCTGACTTCCTTTGTAGCATTTATTTTCTCTCCAAAAAGAAGATCTAATATTTCATTGAGTTGTTTTACCTGTTTATGTTGTTCTCATCGAAAATATTTCCACAGCCTACCTCTGTCTTTGGTTTGCCATTTTTGAAGAATGGACTTTTCTCCACGTTTTTGTATGCATATTCTTATTAGATTCCTGGCCAGGATACCGCATCATAGTGCCGTGGTCTTCTCAGGATATTAACTGATATCCATCTGCTCATCTCTGTTAATGTTAATTTTAATAACCTGATTGAGGTGTTGTTCAGTGTCTCCATTACATGATCACAGATTTTCTGCTTGCAACTACAGACAACAAATGAGAACAAACTTTAAGACCTATGGATGGCTTCCTGGATTTAGCATTTATTGACTTTCTGGGACAACAAGATACGTTGGGCTCATCTGGTACCTGCCCCTCACAGCTCTGGAATAACCCACTTCTAGAAACTCTTGGTCTTTTGACTAAGAATTGTAGTAGAAACTAAAATCTGAGTATTAAGGTATCACCTTGCCACTAGGAAATCTTGCTTCTAGACCTATTCAGCTGACAGGGCTAGGAAATATATGCATATAAACCCTGGTGGCTCAGAGGTTAAGGCGTCTGCCTCTGATGCGGGAGACCTGGGTTCGATCCCTGGGTTGGGAAGATCCCCTGGAGAAGGAAATGGTAACCCACTCCAGTATTCTTGCCTAGAGAATCCCATGGACAGAGAAGCTTGGTAGGCTACAGTCCACGGGGTCACAAAGAGTCGGACACGACTGAGCGACTTCACTTCACTTCACTTCAAACACGTGCACACACACCTACATGCAGATGCATGTTTATTTTATAAACCATGAGTTTAAACCCTGAAATCTCATTTCCAAACTGTCCCCACAGTGCTCCTTCCTGGCTTCCCCCCTTTCCATATTTTAATGGTTATTTTTGAACAGTGAGAGTTTTAGCTCCCAAGAACATTAAAGAATTTACTTCTTTGCCCAGTCCTATAATACATTTAGAATAGTTTCATAATTGGTTTTCCCATAACACTACCAAAAAAGCCGACTAAAAGAGTTGAAGGTTTGTTTGCAGCGTTCCCTGCCCTGGTCCTGTTTATGACAGGTCGTAAACAGTTGAATTCTGCGTTTGTAAGTTACTCATATTAATGATTTCTCTCCCACCCCTTCAGTGACTGTGTTTATGATGCTCCTTTGAAATACAGTTGAATTTGTTTCAGTTCACTTCCAGTTTTAGCTCTTCCCCCACTTTCCATTGCTGTTAATTTTATTTTTTTAATCTGAGATGTGAAGCATTAATATGCTTCCATATGTAGAAATTAAGTAAAAATCTACTCTGATAAGTAGGACCCTTTGTCATGTCTTTCTGCCTGGTCATCCTGTCATTTTAACATCTAGGATCTCCCCGTGTAGCGAAACAGCTTCATTGTTTTCTGGTTTGTTTGTCCTGTTTCTTGGCAGATTTATGTATCCTTCTTTCTTACATAAAGACTGGCATACTATATATTGAGCTAGGCTTTATAAGTGCCCAAATCTCACTGATCTTCCAAATCTTGCACTCTTGGTGGTCTTCCCATTATACTGATGTGGAAACTGAGACTCCTTATCTGTACTGTTGCGAACCTTTGTGCCTTATTGATAAATAGCCTGTTTCCAGTGGTTTATACTTTAGATGAAAGTGATTAAGATGTGCCAAATCATGAAGCATCAGATAGTAGTACATACAATTTTTAATCCATCAAACTGCTGCCACTTGAAGTCCTACTTCTTGGAAGTCTACCTCTTCATCTGGTTTTTAAAACTGGGTGTCCCTTTCGACTGGAATTTTCAGTGTCTTAACATCTCACACAATGCTTAAATAAGGATGCAGCACCTGGCCCGGAGAGTTGTTTTTGACTTTGTTTTTCCTTTTAAAATTGAGATGAAATTCACATAATGTGAAATTAACCATTTTAATGTATATAAATCAGTGTCACTTACTTTTACTCATAATGCTGTTCAGCCGTTACTGCTATCTGGTTCCAAAACACCTCAACTCTACCACAGGAGACCCTGTAACCATGAAGGTGTCAGTCCCTGTCCTCTGATTCCCCCAGCACCTGGCAGCCCCTGCTCTGCTTTCCATCTCCCTTTGGATGATTTGTTTTCGATAGTCTGGAGGAAAATGGAATCATTTTCACAATAAGTGGCCTTTTGCCTTAACTTCTTTCACTTGGCATGTTGTTTGCCGAGTTCATTCACCTTGTAGCCTGTATCGGTATTTCATTTTGTTTTATGGCTTGGATAATATTCCATTGTATAGCCAGACTATTTTGCTAATTCATTCTCCAGCTGATGGACCTCCAAGGGGGTCTTGAGTGAAACTGGGGAGAAGAGTGGCTTGTACCACCCTGCCTTGTTCTGCAACCTACTAGCCACGGACTGTGAATCAGCTGCTAAACTGACTCGGGCCTCCCTTTTCTCATTTGTCAGGTGAACATAATAATGCTATATACCTTCAAGTGACTGAGGGTCGGATAAGATAATACATGAGAAGTTCATGGAAGAGAACCTGGCGAGCAGTAATAGTAACAGCAGCAGCAGTAGTGTTAGTTGCTCAGTCGTGTCCGACTCTCGCGACCCCGTGGACTGCAGCCCGCCAGGCTCCCCTGTCCGTGGCATTCTCCAGGCCAGAATACTGGAGTGGATTGCCATTCCCTTCCCCATGGCAAATCGTGGGTCCTCATAAAATTAGCTGTTTGACCTTTGGATTGTATGAGGGTGGGAGGGAAGGAGAGTGAACATCAATGTGTATTATAGTAGGTGCTTTAGTGTGTGTGTGTTGTAGCTGCTCAAACCTTTGTACTTTGTTTTATTAAAAAGGCCTATCTGTTTTCTCTTGCTTTGTGGTTTGGTGTTTTTGCACCCCAGCCCTCCCTATCCCCCATCACTGAACATGGGATTTTACATTTAGAAGCAGTTCAGTAGACAGAATGTCTGTAGTGGAATGTTACATAATTCACATTTAGATTTGAAGAGCTCATTATAAAAAACCTGACACACTTCAGGAATATTAAATTACTGCAGATTGTGTGGAGCAAAGAAACATTATTGAAGCATTTCAAAATTCTAGGCGAGCCTGAATTTAACTGATAGGGTTTCACAGCTTTTACTGGGGAAAAATGATTTGAGTTGTCACGTGGTTTTCTGGGCCTAGAGGACTTTAATCTCCTTAATTACAAAGAAACGAATTTCCTAAATAATTTGGAGCTACTTCACAGCATTTGCTCAACCTCTGGCTTTTGGAAAATTAAAGGGAATGCTAGGGCCCTGGCTGTAGAATGTTCTCTTCTTACTGAAGCTTCCTCATGCACATTTTTATTCAAGATGATGCTAGTTTCCTTTCTTTATTGATATGGGAGTGTACTTCAGGAATTCACAAGTAATGCTTATAACACTTGAACACAATCTCATTTTGTTAAACAAGTCGGACACTGGAGATGCCCACAGAATAGACAGAGGTGCTGTATTATGGCTTACAAAGTCAATGGGAAGAAAATGGTACAAATCTAATCCAGTTTTATACACTGACTTTTAAGAGTGCTTGAAATGGTTTAAAACCCACATATTTCAGTCCATGACAGTATTTATGGATCAGTTACCTACTGTGTGCAAGCCCAGCATGATGGAAATATCTTAGCTCTTACCATTTCCTACAATTTGTCTTTAGAAAGCAAACTTAAGCTGCCATGGTTTCCTCCTCTGTGAAAAGAGGATACCAATATGACGCTGAGTTGTGTGTTGTGACCTTGTACTCCTGTGTTCATAACACAGGAAATTATTAGTGCCTAATATTTATTGAGTACCTGCCAGGAGATGTGTCAGGACACTCTTCCAAGCATGTTACATGTGTGATCACAATTTCCTTAGCCACTCCATTAAGTTGATACTGTTACTCCATTATAAAGGTAGAGAAACCAGGCAAAGAGGGGTTCAGTAATTTCCTTAATATCACATTGCTCCTAAGTGGCTCAGGCTATGAAGATTGCCAAGAATCAGATGTAAGTAAGGAGATACACTGTTTCCAGTGAAAGCTCATACTGCTGCTGCACAACAGGCCCCAATAAGTCAAGAGATAAGTTGTTGAGGCAAGGAATAGTGACTTTATTTAGAAAGCCAGCAGAGCAAAAAGATAGTGGACTAGTTTCTCAAAGAACCATCTTACCTGAGTTAGAATTCAGACTGCTTTTATACTAAAAGGTGAGGGTATATGGTTGGTTGTTGCAAACTTCTGGGTGTTTTAATCCTTTGTTCTTGCAGCTGTCCATGTAGGTCAGGTTGCAATGTTCCTCTAAACCTTCAACAAGACAAATGTTTCTTTCTGCCTTGCAACTTTTTATCTCTGTATGAATGGAAAAATGTTACACCTTTAAAGGTCAGAGCCTTGTGAATGGGCTATCCTGTATATTTCAGGCTATAGACAACATTCTTATAGCAAAAACAATAGAGTACCAAGGTTAAGGTGAAAGAAACAGATCCTATATGGAGTCAGATTTATTCTTCCCTATTACAGTTTCATTTAACAGAGAGATCAGAAAATCTTTCTGCCTAAGATACCTCTTTTGAACTGAACCTTGAGAATGTCAAGGTAGACTTGAATAATTCCACAGAAAAGTAACAGCACAATTGAAAATTGGGAAGTTAGGAAAGTATATCACCTTCCTACTAGACTTCGGCTTCATTTTGTTATTTTGGTTGTTAACCTAAAGCCTCCCTGGACATGCTGAAACTTCCACCTGAGACAACCATTTATTCACTTATTATACATGCATTAGTACCCATTGGTCCTTTCCCTTGCCTTCCACCTGACGAGAGCATCATTCTTCAAGATCACACAGTGCAGAGCTTCTTGTCTGTGAAGCTTTATTGACTCTTTCAAACAAAGCAAAAAAACTTGCTCCTTTGTGCCCCAGTCTGTTTTTGTTCTGATCATGTGTATTTCAGTCTCTTACACGACTAACACCTCTGCTAGACTGAGCTGCTTTGAGGATAAGAGGTCAGGCCTTGACTGTACTCTTGGGTTGCATGGTTGTACAGTACACATCTGTTGAATGAGCCAGCACTTACACCTGGCCCTTCTTATGTTCTTAGTAGGTATCTGTTACAATGAAGTGACCAGTATCATTAATAAAATTATTTATTCCCTTATAGGACCAAATTTTGTGACTCTGTCGTCTCTTAGGGAATGTTATATTTTGGGGGCAAGAGGTTAGGAAGGAGATAAGAGCTTTAGTGGCATGATACAGATAGATGGCACAAAAGTGGTGGGAAAAGTGCTCATTTTCAACATAGTTTTCCATGTACCCCATTCTAGAAAAGCAATATTCCATTTTCTTTAGTTGCAGTCTTAGGTCCTATACTTTAAGTACATTCATTCAGGGCTACTGTCCTTGTTAAAAATATTTTAACAACAAGTAAATAACTTTGGATAAAGGTGTGAATTTCCCCATATTTAAGCCTTATTAAATTTTTGTGTGCCTTTTACATTAAACATTTTCTAGTTAAGCCATCTTTAATTGGCATGATTAAGGGGCTTGGGTTATTATTCTTATCGAGCTGAAACTGGCATTCTGGGTCACCCTTTTCAGATTAAACTGTTCTAGATCTATTGCAGGAGCTAAAAATTGGCTGCACAGTTTGAAGATCCATTTCCAGTAGCTTTATCTTAATATTCTTCAAAAATGGATAACTCCTGAATGTTTATTTTCAACTGAACTCTCACATATAACTATCAAAGATAGAGAGTCACTGGGAAAGATTGTTGACTTGACACCGGGAATACATTCATTCAATTTAAATGAAATCAAATGAGATAATGTATGTGCAGCGGGAGTGGAGGGCACATATATAGTAAATGTATAGTAAATACTGGCCGTAATTGAAGTGGTATTATTATCATTATTATCTCTTCCCAGCACAGCGTCTGAGCTTAATAGTATCTAGTAGTGTGCAGTGCATGTTTATTACAGAAAGAGGGGTGAAATGTGTGTCTGCCTGCTCCTTTTCCTTTTCTCTTCCTCCCCACATTAAATGCTTGTCTGCTCATATAGCTGGGGGTGGAAAGCTGACATAAAAATTGGCTTGCTGGAAAGTTTCTCAGCCCCATTTGTCACCTTACCCTTGAAGCCCAATTGTATGTCAACTGCATGTCCCTTCTGATGCCTGCTTGTGAGGGACACACCACAGGTCACTTCCCTATGATCTGCTTCAGCTGCCAAGGCTCTGGCCAAGCTTGCCTGATGGATAGGTGCCTTACTGTTGGAAATGCCTCCACGGAGCTGCTCAGGAAATACGCCTGTGCTGCATTTTCTGGGTGGTTTTCCATGCTTGACAATAAGAAACATGGAAAATAAAGCACTGAGTTTTGCTTTTCTTGAAAGTCCAGTGTTTTAAAGATCTGCTGTGTGTTTTCTAGTTTGAGTTTTGCAAATAAGGCCTCTCAAGCTCTTTGTCTGAGAGCGTATGGCCCTGTCAGTAGCTTAATGAAACCATGTGGGCAGTTGATACACACAGACCAAGGTTTTCCTGTTTTTGTATGTTTGGCAGTTCCTTTTTGCCCTTCTAATTTCTGACTTCACCAGGGTGGTTATTCTTAGTATTCTTTTCTCTTGATTTGCAGCACTCGGAAGGAGTGAATGAAATGTGCAACTCGGGGTGTCGTTTCTGAAAGGAGGAGTCATTTTCTTGAAGAGGAGTCCTCAATGAGCCTGGCCAAGGCCCGGGATCTGTGTGAAGTGGACTAAGGATTTAGTAGGATGTCAACTGAGACAGAACTTCAAGTAGCTGTGAAAACCAGCGCCAAGAAAGACTCCAGAAAGAAAGGTAGGGCTCAATCTGTTCCTTTCCCAATGGCTACTTATTGTGCAGGAGTGGGTTTTCGGTCTTTGGAATAGTATTTGGTACTGTCTTTGTGACTGCATATAGTTTTAGAGTCACCAGCATTATCTGGTGTCTGTTGTATTCACAATATCATGTTTTAATGGCTCATCCTTCTCTGGGTAAAATCCAAAAAAAAAAAAAAAAAAAATCTTCATAATATACAAGGCCCTTCTTAACCTGGCTTCTACCTATCTCTCCATCCCTGTAGCGATATCACTGCTTAAATCTGTGCCACATCCCCACCCAACCCTATTTGCATTCTAGGCACTCTGTGTCTTGTAGTTCACCTTTGAATATATGAGGTTTGTCAAAAAGTTTGTTCAGATTTTTCTATAAGTCTTACGTAACGAACAAACTTTTGTCTAGCCCAATGCCAGTGATTCTCGAACTCCAGGCATGCAAGCATGACCTAGAAGATTTGTTAAAATACAGATTGCTGAGTCTCATTCCTGGAGTGTTCGGTTCACTAGGTCTAGGGTGGGGCCCAGGATGCATTTATAGCAAGTTCTCAGATGATGCAGATGCTGGTAGTTCAGAGATAAGATTTTGAGAGCACCTACGGTATAAGTTAAGCCCCAAATCCTTTTGTTGCTCCCACTTTTTCTTAGACTGACCTTCTCCTCCTTATTTTTCAGAGTTGAGCTTAGTAGGGCCCCTGAAGGGCCTTTCCTTACTCCCCAAATTGGGTTACTTCTTTTGTTTGACCAGCACTTTATTAGTATCTCACTTTTTAAAAAACACTCTGTATTTTCACTGGAGAGCTGTACTATACACTCCTTCAGAGCTGGATCTCTCGTTCACCTTTTTAACTCCCAGCAATTAGAAAGTGTCTGACATAGAGGAGGCACACAGGCATCTGGTAGAGAAGACTGCGTACATAGTATGATAACAAAATGATTCTATTGCTGTTCATGATTTTTGGAGGATTTGTTCCTATGGCTTTATGACCATGTCTCCTTGTTATAATTAGATGTAAGCAACTTGTTGCTTGGTGTATATGTGTGTGTCTCGTGGTGTGGTGTGGTGTGCGTTTTCTGTCTGTGTCTTCTCTTTTCCTCCTTTGTCTTTAAGACTATGTGGAAGAGAATCAACAGAACTCTCTTTCAAGTCTTAAAATTCGTCAGGATGGGACTGCAAACAAGCTGTCGTTGGTTGCTTTGTATAGGCAGTGATTTGTCTGAGACATAGCCATGCCTGCCCAGTCATGTTTTCTGATGCCATTGTCTGATGCTCCGTAGGAAGCAGAGGACATAAATGTAATACATATGCAGTTCTTGGGCAGTCAGAACTCCAAGAAGGACTATAAATTTTGCTTTAGATGTTTATTTGAAACACAAGTATTTTGGAAGAAGTCTATTTTATCCTTTAAAACCTAATATAAGCCTTGCTTTTATGCATGAGAGTATAAGAATAATAGAAGGAAAGCAAGTGAGAGAACAGGTCTTAGGAGAACTGCTACATGGAAAAAAAAATTATTGCAGAGCCCGGTATGTACTAGAATTCAAATGCTTTTTCACTGGAAACTGACAAGTTATATTTTTGCTTCAAATTTAACCTTTCCACTAAACTTATGCTCTTGAATGCTTAATACATTAGAATTGTATTTAATGCATATCTTTTCATTCTTAATTTAAATACACAAAAGCTGCAGCATTCTAAAGAGAGGATTCAGGTTTTTCAGAACATTGGCTTAGTTGAAGATTTGGAATGGGACTATGAAGGTGACCTTCTGAACTCCTCATCTTCACGTCTTTGGTAGGTCTAAACTCAACAGAGTACCTTTGCAAAGAGTATCCTCTAGTGAGTGGTTAACACTGTGAAGTCTGGGCAGGCAGACCTGTGTTCAGATTCTGCTCTATTACTGCCAAACCATGTGACCGTAGCATATGACTTCACCTCTGAGACTCAGTTTCCTTTCCCTTAAAATGAGATGGAATATTACAAAGCTCAAAGTCTCACTAGGAAGATTAATTGAAATAAGGCAAATAAAACACGTAATATAGAACTTGGCATATGTCAAAAACTCAAAAATTTATCTGTAATCTTCTTCTCTTCTTCTCGTTTCCCCCTCCTCTTTTCCTTCCTTCTTCTCATCTTCTTCTTTCCCTGTCATCTTTCTCCATCTTTCCCACCTATTTCTTCTTTCTCCTATTTCTCTTCTGCCTTTTCCATTCCATCCTCCTCTTCTTTCTCATGTTTATCAGAATCATCACGTTGTTTTCTCTTACCCAAGGGGATCTTAAAAGTATATAGCTGATTTATCCAGAACAAGATTTTACAATTATTTGTAATTATGCAACAGTGTTCAGTTCAATTCAGTCACTCAGTTTTGTCCGACTCTTTGTGACCCCATGAATCACAGCATGCAGGCCACCCTGTCCAGCACCAACTCACGGAGTTCACTCAGACTAATGTCCATCGAGTCGATGATGCCATCCAGCCAACTCATCCTCTGTCGTCCCCTTCTCCTCCTGCCCCCAATCCCTCCCAGCATCAGAGTCTTTTCCAATGAGTCAACTCTTCACATGAGGTGGCCAAAGTACTGGAGTTTCAGCTTTAGCATCATTCCTTCCAAAGAACACCCAGGACTGATCTCCTTTAGAATGGACTGGTTGGATCTCCTTGCAGTCCAAGGGACTCTCAAGAGTCTTCTCCAACACTACAGTTCAAAAGCATCAGTTCTTTGGTGCTCAGCTTTCTTCACAGTCCAACTCTCACATCCATACATGACCACTGGAAAAACCATAGCCTTGACTAGATGGACCTTAGTTGGCAAAGTAATGTCTCTGCTTTTCAATATGCCATCTAGGTTGGTCATAACTTTTCTTCCAAGGAGTAAGTGTCTTTTAATTTCACGGCTGCGGTCACCATCTGCAGTGATTTTGAAGCCCCAAAAAGAAAGTCTGACACTGTTTCCACTGTTTCCCCATGTATTTCCCATGAAGTGATGGGTCTGGATGCCATGATTTTCGTTTTCTGAATGTTGAGCTTTAAGCCAACTTTTTCACTCTCCTCTTTCACTTTCATCAAGAGGCTTTTTAGTTCCTCTTCACTTTCTGCCATAAGGGTGGTGTTATCTGCATATCTGAGGTTATTGTATTGGTCTTTCTCCCCGCAATCTTGATTCCAGCTTGTGTTTCTTCCAGCCCAGCATTTCTCATGATGTACTCTGCATATAAGTTAAATAAGCAGAGTGACAAGATACAGCCTTGACATACTCCTTTTCCTATTTGGAACTAGCCTGTTGTTCCATGTCCAGTTCAAACTGTTGCTTCCTGACCTGCATAGAGGTTTCTCAAGAGGCAGATCAGGTGGTCTGGTATTCCCATCTCTTTCAGAATTTTCCACAGTTTATTGTGATCCACACAGTCAAAGGCTTTGGCATAGTCAATAAAGAAGTAATAGATGTTTTTCTGGAACTCTCTTGCTTTTTGATGATCCAGCGGATGTTGGCAATTTGATTTCCGGTTCCTCTGCCTTTTCTAAAACCAGCTTGAACATCAGGAAGTTCACGGTTCATGTATTGCTGAAGCGTGACTTGGAGAATTTTGAGCATTACTTTACTAGGGTGTGAGATGAGTGCAATGGTGTGGTAGTGTGAGCATTCTTTGGCATTGCCTTTCTTTGGGATTGGAATGAAAACTGACCTTTCCAGTCCTGTGGTCACTGCTGAGTTTTCTAAAATTGCTGGCATATTGAGTGCCGCACTTTCACAGCATCATTTTGAGGATTTGAAATAGCTCCACTGGAATTCCATCACCTCCACTAGCTTTGTTCGTAGTGATGCTTTCTAAGGCCCACTTGACTTCACATTCCAGGATGTCTGGCTTAGGTGAGTGATCAAACCATCGTGATTATTTTAGTCATGAAGATCTTTTTGTACAGTTCTTCCATGTATTCTTGCCACCTCTTCTTAGTATCTTCTGCTTCTGTTAGGTCCATACCATTTCTGTCCTTTGTCGAGCCCATCCTTGCATGAAATGTTCCCTTGGTATCTCTAATTTTCTTGAAGAGATCTCTAGTCTTTCCCATTCTGCTGTTTTTCTCTATTTCTTTGCATTGATCGCTGAGGAAGACTTCCTTATCTCTTCTTGCTATTCTTTAGAACTCTACATTCAGATGCTTATATCTTTCCTTTTCTCCTTTGCTTTTCACTTCTCTTCTTTTCACAGCTGTTTGTAAGTCCTCCCAAGACAGCCATTTTGCTTTTTTGCATTTCTTTTCCATGGGGATGTCTTGATCCTTGTCTCCTGTACGATGTCACGAACCTCCGTCCATAGTTCTTCAGGCACTCTATCAGATCTAGTTCCTTAAATCTATTTTTCACTTCCATTGTATATTCATAAGGGATTTGATTTAGGTCATACCTGAATGGTCTAATGGTTTTCCCTACTTTCTTCAATTTATGTCTGAATTTGGTAATACGGAGTTCATGATCTGAACCACAGTCAGCTCCCGGTCTTGTTTTTGCTGACTGTATAGAGCTTCTCCATCTTTGGCTGCAAAGAATATAATCAGTCTGATTTTGGTATTGACCATCTGGTGATGTCCATGTGTAGAGTCTTCTCTTGTGTTGTTGGAAGAGGGTGTTTGCTAGCCTTTTCCCTGCTTCATTCCGTATTCCATGGCTAAATTTGCCTGTTACTTCAGATGTTTCTTGACTTTCTACTTTTGCATTCCAGTCCCCTGTAATGAAAAGGACATCTTTTTGGGTGTTAGTTCTAAAAGGTCTTGTAGATCTTCATAAAACCGTTCAACTTCAGCTTCTTCAGCGTTACTGGTTGGGGCATAGACTTGGATTACTGTGATATAGGATCATTCTGTCATTTTTGAGATCGCATCCAAGTGCTGCATTTCGGACTGTTTTGTTAACCATGATGGTACTCCATTTCTTCTAAGGGATTCTTGCCTGCAGTAGTAGATATAATGGACATCTGGGTTAAATTCACCCATTCCAGTCCATCTTAATTCTGATTCCTAGAATGTTGACGTTCACTCTTGCCATAGCAGATTTTATTATTGATACCTTTGTCTGGACCAAGGCACTGGAAAGTACACATATACATTGAAAAGAGAGAACAAGAATGTACTGGTAATAGGATTAATTCATTTCCTGTTCTTTAGTTTCGGCTATGGGATTGTATAAGTATTACATTAAACAAATGTTGCTAGCTGGGCCAAAATCAGTAGAACTTTAAAAGGAAGTAAGTAGTTTATATATTCATTGATCTTGAATCTTGAAGATAATAGTGTTACTAAACTCTTTTACTGATATTTTTCTGTGACTCCTCTTTGATTTTCTAATGAAGCAATATATAACCTTATAAGTACGTTTCAGGATTCTTCCCTATCTTTAAATATTTGTTCCTTTTCTTATTGTATTACATTGTCTCAGCCTGGTAGTACAATAGACTTTCTTGGTGACTCAGATGATAGAGAATCTGCCTGCAGTGCAGGATACCCAGGTTCAGTCCTTGGATTGGGAAGATCCCCTGGAGAAGGGATTGGCAACCAAGCCTATTATTTCTTGTCTGGAGAATTCTATGGACAGAGGAGCCTGATGGGCTACAGTCTGGGGGGTTTGTAAAGAATCATTAATATTATATTTAGTAGAGAGTAGGTATCCTTAACTTTTCTCAAATTAATGGAAATGCCTTAAGTTACCTATAAGTGTGATATTTAATTTTTTAAAATATTCATTATTAGTTCCCCTTCATTTATCATTTCTAGGAATTATTTTTTAAGTCTTGAATTTTCATGTTGAAGTTTATGATGCTTTTTCTGTATTTATTTCAATGATTATACATTTATTTTTTTCTTTTAGTTTAAAATCAGTAACAAATCATGGATTTCACTGATAGATTTTTTTAATCTTCGTTCCTGTTTATGATATCTTATTTTATAAACCCTGTGGTTTTAGTTTGATGTTTTACTTAATATTTTGTTATTTATATTAATCAGCAAGGTTGGTACATATTTTTCTTTTCTTGAACAATCTTTGTGCCTGACATAGGTCAAATTTAATAACCTTACATAATGATATTGGTGGTAAGGAAACACAATAATTTTAGACTTCTTTATGAATAATAAATATATTTTTAATAGTTTCATTAGATTTTTTAAAAGTTATAGATGCCTATTACTGAAAACTAGAAAAAACAAGGTAAGCATGCATAATCCTAAAAATTAAAAATAACTTATTAACATTCTAAGTTACTTCCTTTGAACTGACTTTCCTGGGTAATATATATACTTGCGATTATGCTGTTCATATGATTTTACATGCTGCTTTGTCATTTGACATTCTATCATAAGTATATTTCTCATTTTACTACCTAGTATTACAGAATGGAAACGTTTTTCTTGTCTTGGCAAGATTTAGATGGTTGGGGGCAGACATTTTGCTTCCCTAAAAAAAAAAAAACACCTGACAATGTGAAACATCTATTATGACAAACAGCGGCATAAAGAATGTTAATAGGTCGTTAATAATTCTTCAAAACCCTGTCACCCTAGTTCTTTGACCCAGGCTGTTGAAAGTAAGTCACACAGATTCACAAACAAGTCACACTGGAGCATATTTCACCACAAAATGAGTTTCTAGAAAGGCCATGTATGAGATGCAACTAGAGTATTCGTAGTTCAAGTAAGGAGGGGATGAAAGTAGTGAGAAATAAAGGTGTTTCCTTCATTTCATTTTTATTGGAATGTGTCACTAGACGTACAGCTTGTCAGAGCTGCCTGTTCTGGGAGTGGAATTTGTGGCGGACCAGAGAGAAAGAATGTACACTTTCAGGTGTGTTATCTGCCGTTAAAGGGAGAGGATCGGCCGACACCGTTTGTGGTGATCCTGGCCGTAGGACGCCCAGTAGAAGACTGGGGTAGAGGAGTGGGTCCCAGCATTAACAGGCCTATCTGGGGGTGACTGGAGTCAGCGCCACCTGGAAGCTTAGTGTCGTGGGAGAGCACTCACTCTGGAGTCCAGCAGACCTGGTGTTTCCTCTGTCACTCTTGTTCTTATCTATTGTGTAACCAGAATTTAGCTCCATTGACCTTTGTCTTTAAGTGTGTGGTTCAAGTGTGTGTCTAGAGGGAGGTGGTGGGCATTACTACTCTGCTTGTTATCAGAAAGGTGAGTGAAATTGTTTTGGATAAAGGGCCAGCTTGGGATCTGCAGTATGGTCAGGGTTAGCTTTCTTGTCCTCTTCCTTATGAGATCATGGGTCATGTATTTTCTCCCTATTTTATAGAAACACTTGGACATAAACTTAGTCACTTTCCTTATATTTATTTTGGAGCTCTACTCAAGGATAATTAATGAAGAACAGTGACACAGCAGCATACTACCTGGATTATTTCCTCCCAAACTGTATTTGAACCCTAGCTATGTGCCTCAGTAGCTGTGCAGACTTTGGGGAGGTTTCTTAGAAAATTTCTGTCAGTTGTGGCGAAGGAATGGTTTCAGGAATGGCATGCTCAGGGTCCTAATCCTTCCACTGACTGGTGAGTCCTCGGAAAGAACTCTGTTAATAATAACTGGCTTACCACTTAGAAGCTCATAAACTTTCATATTTATTATCCCACTGGTCCTTAGGACCTTGGGAGAGTAAATTTGGAAAGTCATTTTATCAGCCCTTTGGTGCAGAGAGCTGCTATTTCATCACTTTTGTCTGCTGCTTTTATCCTGCAGGGAGGCAGACTTGGGGTCATCAAGACCTTGAATTTGTGTTTCTACCCCAAACCCCCCGCTCTCTCGTTGTTCACCTCCAGGCAAGTCACTTCTACACTTTGAGCCTTACTTTCCACAGGCACTCAGTGGATGTAGAACTTATATTTGCCAAATGTGACATGTAGAAGAGGCATATTTAATTAATCACTTTGCCTGCAAATGTTTATTCAGTCCTAGCCATGAGCCCAGTGGGAGCTTGGTGTTCTGGAATTGGAGGCGGGGGACAGAGACACTGGAGGAGATTCGGACTCCAGCCAGTACCTATAGTCCAAGAACTTCTGCCTGAGGGGAGGCTCTTCTGACTTCTGTGGGTCTCATCCTTGTGGCTCAGTGGTAAAGAATCCACCTGCAGTGCAGAAGATGCAGTTTTGATCCCTGGGTCAGGAAGATCCCCTAGAAGAGGAAATAGCAACCCACTCCAGTATTCTTGCCTGGGAAATCTCATGGACAGAGGAGCCTGGCAGGCTACAGTCCAGGGGTCAAAACGAGTAGGACCTGAATACACACACATGCATGTATCATTCAGAAAAAAAAACCACACACACACACACACACACACACACACACATATATATATATATATATATGTTTCCATGTTGCTACTTTTCTTCATTTCCATCTGTTACTATTCATAAATTTTGTATTTCATTTTTATTCCAATTTATATTTACCAAGTAAAATCCTTGGACTGTGAAGAAGGCTGAGCACCAAAGAACTGATGCTTTTGAACTGTGGTGTTGGAGAAGACTCTTGAGAGTCCCTTGGACTGCAAGGAGATCCAACCAGTCCATTCTGAAGGAAATCAGCCCTGGGATTTGTTTGGAAGGAATGATGCTGAAGCTGAAACTCCAGTACTTTGGCTACCTCATGCAAAGAGTTGACTCATTGGAAAAGACTCTGATGCTGGGAGGGATTGGGGGCAGGAGGAGAAGGGGACGGCAGAGGATGAGATGGCTGGATGGCATCACTGACTCGATGAACGTGAGTCTGAGTGAATTCCAGGAGTTGGTGATGGACAGGGAGGCCTGGTGTGCTGCGATTCATGGGGTCGCGAAGAGTTGGACACAACTGAGCAACTAAACTGAACTGAAAGAACATTTTTATGAAAACTTTTTTCACTGCTTTCCTGACCCAAAGCAGGTGGATTTCACCTTAATATAAGTAACATGATACTCCAAATGTCTACTTACATTAGAACATGAATAACTTGTCTAGAAGTACAGAAAAGTTTAGAAGGAATTAGTGTTTGGGGGCTGGAAGAGCCTCTCTTTCAAGATGTGTTCCTAAGAGAAGAATGGCTTGCCTGTTAATCACTCAGTCAGTTAGTGGCGGAGACAGAGCTGGAAGTCAGTAATAACTCCCTGGATGGTGTTGCTTGAGTTTATAGATTCTCAACAACTTCCCTTCTTAGGATTAAGCTCTTCCTGTGTTTGCTCCCTCTTTTGTGTTGAAGCCTCCTGGAAGAGCTCATGCTTTAGAGTCAGACAGACTGAAATGTGCATCAGGGCTCAGCACCTTTACTACATGTATATCTCAGGCTAACTGCTTAATTGTTTCAAGTCTCAGCTCCTTCTTCTTAAAATGGAGGTAATAATACCTGTCCCAAAGTGTTGTCATGACTATTATATGAGTCAAAAATATAAAACACTTAACAGTTCTCCATATACAGACTCAAGATAAGGGAATTTTCCCTTTCCCCTCTGGCCCCCCAACTGCCTACCTGAAAGGTGACCTTTTTCTTAGTGCTGCAGGATATAAAAAAAGTAGAAGGTACCCTTTGCTCCAGAGGTGCATGGGGGTAATCTGGCAGTGAAAAAAACATAGTGGTCAGTCTTCAAAAGGATGCTTTTTCCAAGAATAACTGGGAAGGTAGACAGGAAATACAAAGGAAAATGGACCATACTGTCAAGCTACATTCATTAATAACCATCATTTCTTGTGTGCTTCCTGCACGCTAGCCATTTCAGATAAATTGTCCCCAGTGAGCCCAAACCTTACATTGCCCCATGGAACACTAAGAAAATAACGTTCAGAGAGATCAAGGGACTTGCCCGAGGTCATATAGCTGGTCTACACTAGCTGGAATGCACTATCGAGTTTGTCTGATGTGTAAGTTGGTGCCCTCTAAACAAACGTGTTGGCCCTGTGCCTTGATGTGGGAGGTGGGAAATGTGAAAAAGGG
The DNA here is from genome assembly GCA_917880005.1 of Nanger dama. NCBI lineage: Eukaryota > Metazoa > Chordata > Mammalia > Artiodactyla > Bovidae > Nanger > Nanger dama. Next base: position 4,625,046 of record CAKJTW010000031.1, on the reverse strand, counting down.
CTACACTCTTTTGGGGGATGGACATAGAAACAGGGTAGCCACTTGGAGTCAATTTATGGCACCATTCTGTTTTCTCAGGGTTGGATCTTGGTGAGCTAATAACTCTCTACTGGTGGTGTGAGTTACAGGCTTTGGAAATTCAGTGTCAAGGATTCGAGGATTTAGTAGCACCACATACATTTCTCTGGGATTGGTCCATGAAGTTCTTGGGCTAAAGAGTCTGAGAAGGGGGAAACACCATTTTGGGTCCCAAAGTCTAGTTTTTATGGAAAGACTGCTGTATCACGTTACATGCAGTAGGCAGGGTCTCCTGTATTTTCCACAAGCACATGGCCTTGAACTTATTACAGGACACCTCACTCACTGTGGCCATTCCCTGAAGACAAATTCGTTTCTGGCTTCATTGGTGACTTTATTCTAACAGGTTTCTTTAGAAAGTCGATTTTCTTCAAATCCCGCTGCACACCTGCTCTCCTCCGTGAACGTATTTTGTAACCCCAGCAGAGCAAGCTGCAGCAGGCAGAGCAGCAAGCCAGCCTTCTGAGACCTGGTCCATGCCTCTCTGTCCCTTTTTCTCTCCCCATCCTGTACCATCACGAGCCCTGGTCTCAGGACATACTTCTGTGACTTCCATGCATGCTGCTCCCTTACTTGGATCATCTTTCTCACCCTGTTCTCTGGATTGACTTTTGGTCATCCTTCAGAACCCGGCAACCATTTGACAGATCCATCGTCCTTGACACTTCAAGCTTCCAAGTGCCCTCGATGAGTTAATAAGTGATATTAGTTCCTGCAACCTCCTAAATAGCTCTCAAATCCACTCATCCTCTCTCTCCATACACCCCCACCCCCTCTCCTCAGGATAGTTTGGGCTGCCTTCATCTGTCATCCAGACCGTCCCATCACCCTCCTCAGCAGTCCTCAGGTTTTCAGAATCGTCCATCTCCAAGCTCTTCCTGACACTGCTCACTAATGGGAAGATCTGATCAGTTCTGACCTTTGCTTCAGACTCTTCTGTGAACGGTTCCCACTGCCCTCAGGATAAAGTCCACGAGGCTTATCAGGGCTTCAGGGATGCCCTGCCTGGCCTGTCCCCTTCTTATCTTTCCAGTCACATCCCTCACCACTCTTCCAGAATGATACTCCACTCCCTGGCTTAACTGAATTCATTTCAGTTTCCTGATCGTGCCATGGTAGATTTTGCATTTGGAATTTTGCAAATTTTTTTCTTCTTCCAAGAATAGTACTTAAAAATAATTCTCTTCAAAGCAACTCCACTTCTGCTTTAGCTTCAAGTTAGCTATTACATCCCTGGAAATATTCGGGGACTCATTGCAACCCACGCAGTGCGATCCCCAGGTGTGATCATGACCAGTCTGTGTGCTCACAAAGCACCTCATCTTGCCCATCTTAATACATGGTTTTAATCATCTTTCAGTTCCTCTTTATCCTTCACTATGCTGGGAGTTCTGTGAGTGCAGGAACTCTCTCTGGCTTCAGTTTAAAAAGAATAATCATAATTTAAAATTTTTGTTTATTTTTGGATATGCTGGGTCTCTGTTGCTGCAGGCTTTTCTCTAGTCGTGACCAGCAGGGAGCTACTCTAGCTTTCGTTGCGGAGGCTTCTCTTGTAGAGCATGGACTCTAGGGCTCTTGGGCTTCTGTAGCTGTTTCCCAGGCTCCAGAGCACATGCTCAGTAGCTGTGGTGACTGGGCTTAGTTGCTCCATGGCACATGGAATCTTCTCTTACCGGGGATCAAACTCATTTCTCTTGCGTTGGCAGGCAGATTCTTTGCCACTGAGCCAAGTTAGGCAAGCTCCTAACTTCACTTTTACCACTAGGCACAGTGTTGGAAGATGTAGGTGTGCAGCCTTGTTGAATGAATAAGTGAATGAATGACTAAAAAGCCTCTCATGCCTCGATTTGTGAAGCCTCTTATAGCACACTTCATTTATTCAAATCATCACATCTACCACATTTTTGTATACTTTTTGTTTATTTCTCTGCCTCTGCCACTATGAGTTCCCAGCACAGCATTTGGAGCGTGGTAGGTATTCATTAGATGTTTGTTGAATTAATTATCATAAAGTGTGGGGGAGAATGATTTGCCCAAGCAGAAAGAAAATTTAAAACCATAAACATTTCCCTTAAGAGCTTGCTCTAGAGATTCTTATTATGTGGCACTGAAAATTCCTCCCATTCAGTGAACCACCTCTCCCTTTTGCAGTGTGTGTCCAATCATGTCTGGTGCTATAATTCAGCGTGATGTGGGCCATATTGGTAGTAAGAGCTGTAAGATTTGCCATATTAGTTCACCCCACTGCTTCATTAAGCTCAGTGTGCTGCCTCTGGCAGTGGCTGGGCTTGAATTTTGATGTTTGGAAGAACAAAGCCCTTCATATTAGCCCTCCGATTTCTATGAGTCAGGTAAAGTTATAGTCCTGCCCAGTGTCTGAGAGTCTTCATCTTTGCAGATAATCAGTAAGTGGCCCAGAGCATGGGGTTTTATTGTCTGTGGATTTTCTAAAGCCCCAGGTATGTCAGGATGTGAGCAACCCCATCCTATAGTGACGGTTTCTGGGATGGTCAGAGTACAACATGTTGCAGGATTGCATGTTTCTGCCCAGTCCATCAAGAGAGCACCTGTAGGTCAAAGGGAGAGGTGAGGGTGGAGTGGAGATGTCTCATTTAAGCTTGAACACAAGCATTCCCTTATTTCATGAGAAGCAGCTGAGGGCTCAGATTGATGAACAACTTGCTTGAGATCACACAGCATGTGACAAGTTAGGGACACATTTGCACCTTAATCTCTCTGACCGCAGAGCCTGTGCCTGTGCTGATCAGTGGACTGAACTTCTCCCTACTGAATGAGTGTCCTCTTGTTAATTACCAAGTGATACTTACACTGAAAGACATCTTCCTACAGATTCCAGTAGCCACACCACTGGGCTGAGACAGCCTCGGTGGCATAAAGGAGTGATGGTAGACCATGTGGTGGAGGCAGAAAGGGAGTTAGCAAAGCTTAGAAGCCCTAGCACTTTATCCCTTGTGACTGTGGGTGTGTGAAAGGTTGCTACCTATAAGGGTTCTAGAAGCTGAGAAGGAAACATTTTGCTTTCTTTAGGAGGATGCCAGAGAGTCCAAGCTTTCCAGATGTTTTCCAGTTTTCACAGAGTTCAAGATGAGGTGTACTTGAAGGATTTTGACTGCATATAAATCAAAATACATTTTGATCTGAATTTGGAACAGGTGCTCTGATTTTGCAGATGCCCCAGTTCCATGAATGTATCCTTGGCTGTTTACCTCCCAGTGGGCACCCCACATCAGAAATACTAATGGGGATGATGGTGATGAAGGTAACTACTCTCCGCCCACAGTTACAGAATAACAGGCAATGTATTCATGCCTTTGTATATATTTTCTCTTGCAGATAACCCCTTGAGGTAGCTCCTTATTTGGAATCTCATGTTTGCAGGGGAGAAAATAGAAATAGGAGAAGGGAGACAGAGTGAATGCTGTAATTTCAGAATGAGTGCTCTGAAGAGCCCTGTGGTTCTGCCTCACACATCCATTTAGCAGGTGTTACGTGTGCCTTACATGTACCTGGCACATTCTGAACAGAGTTATCTGCTTGAACCTCCTATACATGCTTGAGTTTGCTGCAGCAGCTCTCCTTTCAATCTGGAAAAAATCCTCTTCTCTCCTGTGTGCTTTCAAGGTTCATCTGATCCTCTGAGACCCAGCTAGATGGCATCCCCTCCTGCATATAATTCAAACTTCCTTTCTCCATGATTCTCAGCATACCATTTTAGAACATTTTTAATTTAGATGAAGCTCTCCTTCCTTTCTTCCATCTATTAACATTTCACTTACAAACTTCTCCTCCTTGCTGGATTGATAGAGAGGACTGTGTCTCGTGCATCATTTTATCCTCTCAAAGTTGAGAGGAGGAGAATTATTAAAGAATTCCCAGTGAGAGAAATTGGAAATGGCATTAATTAGTTGACTACTCAATACAGGCAGAGAATGCAATGAGAATCCAAAAGATTTATGAAGTCTGTAGCACTCCCATTTTTCAGATGAATAAACATACTCAGATAAGTTCAAAGTTTGTCCAGCATCGCTCATCATGTGAATGGAAGAGTGGGAATTTTAAACTCAGGTCTGAATGATCCAGAGCACAGGACCTTTTGATATATTCTGTGTTTTCTCCACAGTGGTCATTGAATAGAACCTCAGTGCAAGCTCATTTCCTAGGGGTCTGGTTGCTCTTGCAAAGCAGTGGCAACATATGCAGTTTACTTTTATAAGGAGTTTCTATATCAGCATTAGAGATTTCACTTCCTTCTACCTGGGGACTGTGGTCACTTAAGTCTTTCAGCCTTTCCTGGCTGGCACTGCTGCTCTAGGAAGAACATGCATTCCAGTTGTTAAACCAGAGGCAAGAAAAGCCATGCAGGGGCTCACACTGGAAGAAGCCCAGCGGATGATGAATAGCAGACCTGAATCTTATCATGTATTTCAGGATGATGTACGGGACTGTTGGAAACTGCCTTTGACAAATGTGCCCGGGAAGGGGAATTATCTCCAACAATGAAAAATGTTCTTATTATGTGATCCTAAAAAGGATCAGGACCCCTATCATTGGGGAAATGATTATCCCCACATCCTTTATTAACAGAGATATGGAAGTGTGTGCTAAAGACGATGGACATGGCAATGATGCTGTGATGGATAGCTGTGAGTGCTGGAGTCAGGCTGGACTTAGGAAAGGTAGCTGGATGCTTGATGGCAGACGGGAAATGTGTAACTCTCTCAGGTCGCTTTTAGCCCTTGCTTCCTAAGCTCTGCAAGACTTGTCCCTGCTGTCTTAGTTGAGTATTCAGTGGCTTTTGGTCAGGCTGAGGCTCTGATTAAATAGTAGGAGGGATATAAGTTTGTAGGAAATAAAGCTATTTTTATGGGGGGAAGAAAATGGTGTGCCCAGCATGTTAAGTATTTCATCTCATTTTATTTTCACATTTCACATGCATATGTAGAAACCTGGAGTCATAGAGATTCAGTAGCCTGTCCAAGGCTGGAAGCCAGCAAAGAGAGGATTTGAACCTGAGCAGTCTGATTTCCAATTCTACGTGCTTTGGTAGCTTTTAATAAATAACGTTCTGGCTGGAGTTCAAAACAGTGGGCGCAGCAGCTAAATGAGGTGTGTATGTGAAGGTGCCTACTGTCATCTTTAGTACAGAGCAGATGTTGGGGAAATACTAGTTAGGTCAGGACTTTTGATACAGCACAGAGAGCTCAGGCTGATGCTCTGTGATGACCTACATGGGTGGGAGGGAGGTCTTTGAAAGTTCCTTCCTTTCTTCTCCCCTCCCCTGTCTCTTTCCTACCTTCTTCCCTTCATTCCATTTGTGAGCTTTTTCTAAAGCCAGGCAGAGTGCTGGCCACAGAAGAAGACTGTAAACAAGTCCCTGGCTTAAAGACCCTAAAGTCTAATATGAAAGGCAGACAACCGAGAAGCAATTATAGTTCCTTGGAGTTAAGTTAAAATCCCCAAAACAGAGATAACCAGGTTTCCAAGGACTTCCCTGGGTTTGTGAGATTTAAATAAAGATTCTTGGAGTTCAGATTTCTTTTGTTTTTTTACTCAATGAATGCTTTATGAAATATCTCCTAGTATTATAGGCATTATTTACCTATTAGATTTAAGCCCCCAGTTGCGAAAAATAAATCTTACTCTGTCTTCCAGTGAAACGAAGGCCAGCGGATCAGATATCTCACTGGGTAGCAACTTGCTCCCCCTTCTTCCTGAGTAAAATCTCCTTCAATATACACACATATTTTATTCATTTCCTATTATGCGTAGGACCAGGTACATAGTATGTGCTCATTAAGTGTGTGTTGAACAATAGAACAGCCTATATTAGAGGTGGTTCTTTGGCCTTTGGCCTACATTTTACTAGAATCAGTAATTTATATTCCATTAGTTTACCTTTGATGTTTTAAAATAATGATTACCGTAGCTTTTCCTGCTCGCAGAGTTATAGATTGCAAATAGATTTTGTGTAATTCGCCAATGCCAGTCAATTTTAATGGCTGCTTGGAGCACTGTGTAGAGGATTCTGAAATCGTATCCTAGCTTTCAGTGAAAGCAGTTAACACTCAGGTGTATATCTTTAAAGTCCTTTTAGTTTTTTAGTTTTTCTGCATAAAAGTGTGTGCACACAAGCCTGCAAACACATACCTTCTAGTTTGATCTTTCTGCATATTTAATTCCAGGCTTTTTCACTGAACCTTACATTTTAAGCTGTTTTAGGTCATTATAAACTTTTGACAGTCATCATTTCCAAAAATCCCAAGTGATCTCATTTTTTTAGCTTTTACTCAGGGAATCTCTCTCCCAACCCTTCTGTCACTGTTGCCGTTCTTCAGTGGTCCAGTCCCAACTTTGCCAAATCTTGCTGAAGTTGGGGCATATACAGAACTGTTTCAGTAGCCAGTGATTCATTTTGCTTTTCCTCCTTCAGCTGATGCAGTGTTTGTCTTCTGTATTTTGTGGCCTAGGGAAGATGGTAACTTATTTCCTACAGTGAGAAGAAAACGAGAGATGTTGAGGTGGGCTTCCCTTTGTAGGAGGGCCGCCAGAATGGGCCACGATTCTGGTACAACCTTGGCCTTGAGCTTTGCCAGTGGAGGCCTCTGAGCTCTAGTACATTTGCCGTTCAAATCTTTTAACCTCAGCTTATCAACTTTAATACATTGTCCTGGTGCCTTGATTTTTGGTTCATCTATTTTAATGTGATGAAATGTAAAAACCAAGCACAGCCTTGTCCCCTCACAATGGCTTTAGAGTTTTTCAGCTGATAACCTAGCTTTCATCTGTTAAGGATTTGAATTTTAAACAGTCAAAAATACATTTTCTTGGCATCTTTCATCAGATGATTAGTGCAGCTATTTAGTCCTGGTCGTCTTTCCTATTCTTGGTAGATTTATTTTCTCTTCTTACAATTCTCCCATTGCTCTCTCTGTCTGGGAGACTGGAGATGTCATTTAAACCTTGCTTATTAGGATTCCATTATTTGTCTCTCATATACAGTCAGCTAAATCAAAAAGTCAGACAGTGTTTTTAAATTGCAAATTTAAATGACAATTTATAGACCAGGTCTACTGGAAATTTTCTGTCCTTGGCATCCATCATTGTTTGTGTGTACATAATTTTATGTTCTCCCTTTTTATCTTCTTGAGAGCACAGCACACATATCTATCAGGAGAATCAGAACTGCTTGCAATCGAACAAAAAGGCAATAAAAATCTTGAAAGGAAATGAAGACAAACACCCTGTACCAGATCTTACTTAAATATTAGCTCTTCCTCCTCCTTCCCCTCCTCTGCCTCTTAAAGAAGAAACTTGCGTTAGTCACTTTTCTTTTTTTTTTAAGTATTGAAACTCATGATTTAGATTCAGAGAAAGTAAACATTTGCCCAGGGCCTGAAATATGCCAAATACTCTTAATCTCAGTTCATCTTTGTGATAAACCAGTGATCATGACACTGTTATTGATATTGTGATAGCTAATATTTATTGAACACTTACTCTCTACTAAGGGTTGTTATATCTTTTGCTAACTGTGACTCATTCAAAATAATAATAGATTGCTTTCTGAAGGGAGAAACTGACATTTCAAGGGAGGCAACTTGCTCAAAGCCCAAAGCTGAGTGAATGTTGCAACTCCTGCTTCCAGTTAGAACTCTGCCCACCACACTAGTTTCTATTTTTATTTTCAGTAAAGAAAATTTTATTTCACTAAGAAAATTGGGGACCTATTTAGTATCTCTATTTTATAAGAATGACAGGCTGAAAAGTCATCTCACTATGCCTTGCTGAGTTTTAATTTTGAGCAGGTTGCCTTCGATGGGGTAGCTTTAAACCTTGAAATCATCTTCTTTTATCGGTCCATTTTCTCTGGGATCAGAGTAGATTGGCAAAAGCATTATGATCTTCTATTTCAAAGTTGAAGGATTATCTATCTTGATGGGGCAAATCATCTCTAAAATCCTTCTAAAGCCGACTGCAGAGGTTGGTACATTTCAGAAAATAACCTGTGGTACCCAGGAACTTCAATGATGGGAATCAGTGGAGTAAGGTTTACACCGGGAAGGCCCACCTTTAACACATGGTCCCAGGGCATCTGTTGTGTCAGGCATTTCCATTTGTAGCAGGAGCCTGAAGTTCCTCCTTGTAGCCTCAGCTCACTGCCAGGCAGCAGTGGCAGCAGCAGCTGGTGGAGTCAAGACCTTGTAGGATTCCAGTCAGACATGGGAGATGAGGATATGGGGCCATGAGGTGATTTCCTTGTGTCTGGAAAAATAAAAAGAGAGGGAGCCAGAGGAGGCTAAGGGAGCCATAAGACCATAATTGCAGGTTTGACCCTATATGAAACAAAGAGGAAAGGAAGGAAGATAGGATGGCTGGAAGCATCTTAGACATCAACAAGGTCTTTGTGGAGTCATTGAGCCAAAGTCGCTCATCAGAGGAATCCTATATCTCCTGGGAATGGTTGGCCAGAGTATTCCTGCCCTGATCTATTTTTTGGCTGGGAACAGCTTGTGGGAAGCATAATCTTGGTGCAGATGGATTTCTTTCTGTTTCTGATTTTTTTTATATTGTACTATAGTTGATTTACAGTGTCATGTAGGTTTAAGGCATTTAGCAAAGTGATTCAGTTATACATAGGTATATATCTGTCAGATTATTTTCCCATATTGGTTATTGCAGAACATTGAGTAGAGTTCCTTGTGCTGTACAATAGGTCCTTGTTGATTCAGTTCAGTCTCTCAGTTGTGTCCAACTCTTTGCAACCCCATGGATTGCACACGCCAGGCTTCCCTGTCTATCACCAACTCCCAGAGCTTACTCAAACTCACGTCCATTGAGTCAGTGATGCCACCTAACTATCTCATCCTCTGTCATCTCCTTCTCCTCCTGCCTTCAGTCTTTCCTAGCATCACGTTCTTTTCAAGTGAGTCAGTTCTTTGCATCAGGTGGCCAAAGAACTGGAGTTTCAGCTTCAGCATCAGTCCTTCCCATGACTATTCAGGACTGGTTTCCTTTAGGATTGACTGGTTTGATTTCCTTGCTGTCCAAGGGACTCTCAAGAGTCTTCTCCAACACCAAAGTTCAAAAGCATCAATTCTTTAGTGCTCAGCTTTCTTTATGGTCCAACTCTCACATCCATACATGACTACTGGAAAAACCATAGCTTTGACTTGACAGACTTTGTTGGCAAAGTAATGTCTCTGCTTTTTATGTGCTGTCTAAGTTTGTCATAGCTTTTCTTCCAAGGATCATCTGTCTTATATATAGTAATGTGTATATGTTGACCCCATCCTCCTGAATTTATTTCCCTGCCACCTTTCCCTTTTGATAAGCATAGTTTATTTTTCATGTCTGTGAGTCTGTTTCTGTTTTATACATAAGTTAATTTGTATCTTTTTAGGTTACACACATAAATGATATTATATCATATTTGTCTGAATTACTTCACTTATTATGATAATCTCTAGGTCCATTTGTGTTGCTGCAAACGGCATCATTTCATTCTTTTTTGACCGAGGAATATTCCATTGCGTACATGTACCATATCTTCATCCATTCATCTGTCGATGGTTGCTTCAGTGTCTTGGCTGTTGTGAACAGTGCTGCAGTGAACACTGGGGTGCATGTATCTTTTCAAATTATGATTTTCTCTGGTTATATGTCCAGGAGTGGGATTCTTGGTTAACATAGCAGCTCTAGTTTTAGTTTTTAAGGACCCTCCATACTGCTCTCCAGAGTGAATTTCTGAGTGTAGCACCTGGAGCACCAGGCTATTTTCTTCCCTGCTGTTGGTTGTCTGCAAGATGTGCCCTCATGGCCCGCTCTTGGCACCACACTGATACTCATAAAGCCCAAGTGTGATAAGTTGTTATCAGATGTTCCCTCTGACTTCTTCATCTTGCTGCCATTTGGTGCAAACCTGCCATTCAGAGTCCTCTCCCCAGGTCACACTATTCTCAGATAGAAGTGGGCAACTGTGGTGTCGCAGGTGAAGCTCAATGAGATCAGGGTCCTAGATTCTCTGGCCAGTCAGTCCAACAAGTTCCAGAACATTCTGTCCTTTCACAGCCTGCAAGGACCAAATGAGAGGGGAGCTACAGCAGCTATTTGGTTAACAACCTGAGAAGAAAGCCTTCTTAGTACCTAGCATTCTTCCTCCACACAAAAGGAGAATGGCCGTTCCAATCCCCACTGCTCCCCCTGGCCACGAAGGCCCGGAGGTCACATTTCTTGAACATCTTGCTGATGGCTGGTGTGCTCAGGGCCTTATTTAAGTCAGCTCCATCAGCCTTCACAACCTGGGAGGCATATAGCCTAGTGATTGTGTTAACGTCTTCAAAATTACAAAGTGACTAGTCACACCTCTTTCTATTTATTGTTATGTGACCTTGAAATGAAAGTCACTCAGTCGTGCCCAACTCTTTGCGACTCCGTGGACTGTACAGTCCATGCAATTCTCCAGGCCAGAATACTGGAGTGGGTAGCCATTCCCTTCTCTAGGGATTTTCCCAACCTAGGAACTGAAGCCCTTGTCTCCTGCATTGCAGGCAGATTCTTTACCAACTGAGTTACCAGGGAAACCCTATGTGACCTTGGGCAACTTCTAAATCCTTTAAGCCTTACTGTTCATATGTAAAAGGGGGGTGAGAGGACTCATCTCTGGGGGAGATAATTCAGACCAAATGAAATCATATACGTAAATGGCAGCACATACACACACTCTGGTTTGCTGCTCTTGTGACCATGAGAAAACTAAAGCCCATGTATCATGGCTGATTGCTGGGACCATAAGGTTTGTGAGGGGTAGACTATGCAAGGCCTGTGTGTCTGTCCATTGCTGCCTGGCTCTGTGCTGGAGGTGCTGCTAGTGGTGGACAGATACCATCTGCCCCCTGCCTGCCTTCAAGGAGGTCACAGCTGAGCACTCCAGTGTCACCTATTGGTCTCTAAGCACACCGTGCTACTTCACGGCTCCCTGCTCAGCCTTCAGCTTGGCCTCCCTCATCACTGCTGCTTGGAACAGAACCTACTCATAAAAGAAGCAGCCTGGAAGGCTGGGCATCCTGAGGGCACAAGCCCCACCCTAAGAAGCCAGACACTGACATGTCCCCTTCCATCTCTCCAGAGCTGTTCTTGCCTTTTTCAGCTCTGCTTCCTGCTTCTCCCTCCCTGCAGCAGGCTTTCCTTGGTCACTGTGCTTGTGGCCAGCTTTATTGATTTGTTCACTCAAGATCCCAAGTAAGACTTGAGTCACAAAATCCCAATTCTAGGGAAAGAAATTCTGTAAATCTCAGCCCAGTTCTGACAGTGGTCCCTCCTGGTCTTCAAGAGTTAGGGATATGTAATATGAGCCAGGTGTTATAGCCCACCTTATGGGTCATGGGAGGAGGTCACTGTGCAAAGTAAGGAGGCACAAGCTGAATACATACAGCTACTGAAAAGGCTCAGTTTAGATGTCACTTCCTCCAAGAAGCTTCCTGGGCCAAGGTGCGAGGATGGTTTAGACCCTCCTGTGTGCCACTTGACGTTGGGGCTCTAGCCTCTGTTACATTAGATCTCAAGTTGTGCCAATGCGCTTTCCTCAACCGCATGTCTCTCTTCATCCCACATCCTGCCTCCTGTGAGCAGGAACAGGATATACTTTCTCTTTGCAATCCCTTCATGTTGCACACTGCCTGCTGCACAGTAGGTACTCTGTAAGTGTTAACAAAGTTGAGCATCACTGAGGATACAGACACGTAATTGCAATGTAGAATGAGAAATACTTCCTCGTGACAACATGAAATGGTCCCTTGGGCAAAAATAACAGTTGTCCCCAGCCTTCTCCCACCCAAGGTGCCTTCAACATCCATGGATAGCAGCAGAGTGATGGCCATTCTCCCATTTATACTCATGTTCTGCGTCTTTGATTCCAAACTCTTTAGGTTTTGAATGTTAAAGGCCTAGCTGCAGCTCCTCTCTTGATAGCCATCCTGTGCCCCACCCATTCATGCCAGTTAGCCACCAAAAGATGAAAAGTTGGGGTTCATAATGAGCTGAGTTGGCACTTGTTCACTCAGCATCTCTTGAGCTAATTAAACTGCTGGAAGGTATCAGGCTTAACCTTTCTGAGGAAGGGCTTACAAAGCCACTTTTGCTATAGCTTTTCCAACCCTCATTTTATTCTGGGTGACTGACCTAAAGATCTTAAAGTGAAAAATCTTACAAACCCAGGGCTCAAGCCATACCCATATGCAAATACCCATCCCAGACACTGCCCTCACTGAGAGCTGAGGCACTAAGAACAAGGCAGAATGTTAGTGCTGGACACAGAACAGGTGTGACCTTCCCACTGGCCTGGCCACTTAGAAATGCAATAGGCCGAGCGTGGTACCTGGTGCCAAGGTTCTTGTCTTCAGTCGCTGAGTCATGTCTGGCTCTTTACAACTCCATGGACTGCAGCACACCAGGCTTCCCTGTCCTTTACCATCTCCCGGAGTTTCCTCAAACTCATGTCCATTGAGTTGGTGATGCCATCCAGCCATCTCATCCTCTGTAATCCCCTTTTCCTTTTGCCTTCAATCTTTCCCAGCATCAGGGTCTTTTCCAATGAGTTGGCTTTTCACATCAGGTAGCCAAAGTATTGGAGTTTTGGCTTTAGCATCAGTCCTTCCAATGAATATTCAGGATTGCTTTTTATTTAGGATTGACTGGTTTGATCTCCTTGCAGTCCAAGGGATTGTCAAGAATCTTCTTCAGCACCACAGTTTGAAGGCATCATTCTTTGGCAGTCAGTCTTCTTTATGGTCCAACTCTTACATCTGTACATGACTACTGGAAAAACCATAGCTTTGACTTTACAGACCTTTGTTGTCAAAGAAATGTCACTGCTTTTTAATAGGCTGTCTAGATTTGTATTGCTTTTCTTCCAAAGAGCAAGCATCTTTTAATTTCATGGCTACAGTCACCATCCACAGTGATTTTGGAGCCCAAGAAAATAAAATCTGTCACTGTTTCTATTGTTTCCTCATCTGTTTGCCATAAAGTGATGGGACCAGATGCCATGGTCTTCGTTTTTTGAATGTTGAGTTTTAAGTCTCTCTCTTCTTTCACTTTTACCAAGAGGATCTTTAATTCCTCTTCTCTTTCTGCCATAAGGGTGGTGTTATCTGCATATCTGAAATTATTGGTATTTCTCTCAGCAATCTTGATTCCAGCTTGCGATTCCTCCAGCCCAGCATTTCTCGTGATGTACTCTGCATATAAGTTAAATAAGTAGGGTGACAGTATATAGCCTTGATGTCCTCCTTTCCCGATTTGGAACCAGTCTGTTGTTCCATGTCCAGTTCTAACTGTGGCTTCTTGATCTGCATACAGTTTTCTCAGGAGGCAGGTCAGGTGATCTGGTATTTCCATCTCTTTAAAAAATTTCCACAGTTTGTTTGATCTACAAAGTCAAGGGCTCTAGTGTAATCAATGAAGCAGAAGTAGATATTTTTCTCTGGAATTCCCTAGGTTTTCTGTGATCCCATGGGTGTTAGCAATTTCACCTCTAGTTCCTCTGCCTTTTCTAAATCTGACTTGTATATCTGGAAGTTCTTGGTTCACATAATGTTGAAGCCTGGCTTGAAGGATTTTGAGCATTACTTTGTTAGCATGTGAAATGAGTGCAATTGTTTGATACTTTGAATATTCTTTGGTATTGACCTTCTTTGGGATTTCCAGTCCTGTGGCCATTGCTCAGTTTTCCAAATATGCTGGCATATTGAGTGCAGCACTTTAATAGCATCATCTTTTAGGATTTGAAATAGCTGAGCTGGAATTCCTTCACCCCCACTAGCTTTGTTTGTAGTTATGCTTTCTAAGGCCCACTTGACATCATACTCCATGATATCTGGCTCTAGGAAGTAATCACACCATCGTGGTTATCTGGCTTATTAAGATCTTTTTGTATAGTTCTTCTGTGTATTCTTGCTACCTCTTCTTAATATTTTCTGCTTCTGTTACATCCATACCATTTCTGTGCCCATCTTTGCATGGAATGTTCCCTTGGTATCTCTGATTTTCTAGAAGAGATCTCTAGTCTTTCCCATTCTAGTCTTTTCCTCTATGTCTTTGCATTGTTCATGTAGGAAGGCTTTATTAGCTCTCCTTGCTGTTCTTTGGAACTCTGCATTCAGATGGGTATATCCTTCCTTTTCCCCTTTACCTTTCACATGGTGCCAAGATGCTCCATACCTATTGATGGAAGGATTGTCCCCGACACCCTGCAGTGTCACAAACGAGAGTGTCTCCTTCCCAAAGACACTGCTGTGTCTGTTGCAGTGTGACCAGCACCTCCACCAGTGCCCAGCACATGGCACGTACCTGGTAAATATTTGCTGAGTGAACAAACGAACCAGTGATGAGCAGTGAATAAGAACTCTTGAAGGAGAGAGACTTCGATTTGAATCTTGCTTCTCCTACTTCTGAATGTGGTTAACACAAGTCTTCTACTCAGGCTCTTTCAGATCCTGGTCCTTCATAGTTCACTGAGAAGACCAGTATCTCTTATGGTTTGGGGCTTAACTATGAAACGCTTAGCTTGCTATCTGGTGGCTGGTATGTAGCCGGGCTTCCCTGGTGGCTCAGATGGTAAGGAATCTACCTGTAGTGTGGGAGACCCTTGTTTGATTCCTGGGTTGGGAAAATCCCCTGAAAAAGGGAATAGCCGCCCATTCCAGTTTTCTTGCCTGGAGAATTCCATGGACAAAGGAGCCTGAGGGGCTACAGTCCATGGGGTCACAAAGAATCCGACGTGACTGAATGACTAACTTTTACCTTTTTTTTTCCCCATGGCTTGGAGCTTAACCGTGGAACACTTAGCATGGTGGCTCGTATGTGCTGTGTGTGCTTAGTCACTCAGTCATGTCCAACTCTTTGCAACCCCATGGACTATAGCCCGCCAGGCTCCTCTGTCCATGGGGAGTCTCCAGGCAAGAGTACATATCTAACACACATAGCTGTTTTTAGTAACTTCTGTTGTTAATGGAATAACTTTAAATACAGCACTTGATACCACGTCTCAATCTATTCATTTACCGAATGAACATACTCTTATGTGCTATACAGGGTGAGGACTAGTGTAAGATGGGGTACAGACCTATATGCCTTGGATCAGTACTTGATAAATGGTAGATGAGACACCATCACCTTTAGTAGAAGACCTCAAAGGCTCAGCTAGTAACCCCTCACCTCCCGGAGTAGCAGGCATGTTTGCAGGCCTGTCTAGAATGTGATGGCAGCTTTCCTGGGCTCTGCCCTTTCCTTGGCCTTTCTCCCTGAAAGAACTCAGGCTTTTCACAGGCATCCGAGACTGTATTATCAGACTTTCACCTAGCAAGTTGTTCTGTTACAGTTCTCATGACTGAGCACCAACCCTTTTTACCAAAAACCTCTTAATCCTTTGATCTTGTCTCAGTCACAAGAAATGATTGTCTGTTACCTCTTGCCATACAGGAGTTAGAGGATTACCAGGCAGCAGCCTCAGTCCAGCCTTAACCTTCTCCCCCAACAGCCAGTCGTTTCCTGATGTGAAATCCTTCTCCTCTCTCCAGTCCCTGGAAAATATCCTTGGGAAGAGCAGAGCTGAGCAAGGTAGCTGGGTTAGAGCAAAGGGCATCTCAGGATGTGGCTGATGGGAATATCCTGGTGGTAGGAGTAGGGTTCCCTGGTGGCTCAGAGGTTAAAGCGTCTGCCTGGAATGCAGGAGACCTGGATTCGATCCCTGGGTCGGGAAGATCCCCTGGAGAAGGAAATGGCAACCCACTCCAGTACTCTTGCCTGAAGAATCCCATGGAGGGAGGAACCTGGTAGGCTACAGTCCATGGGGTGGCAAAGAGTCGGACACGACTGAGCGATTTCACTTTCACTTTCACTGGAAAGATATACAGTACTGCTAAGTGAAAGAAAATCTGCTGTGTGGTTCAGGAACACACCAGGGCCTCACAGCTGACAAAGGCCCAGAGTCCAGGCCATCCTGCCTGGCCCTCAGATCAGCTCCAGGAGTTGGCAGTGCCAGGCATAACAAGGATACGATGCTTTTCCAGCACAGGCCCAGGACTTGTGCAGCTTGCATGGGATCACGTGGTGAACGGTGGCATCTTCAAGACTGGATCTCAGCGTCTTCTCATGATATAGTGTGCTTCTGTCGGCAGGGTCAAGGGCTGAGAAGTAGCCCAGGTCTTGGTGTCCTGATCACTTGCTTGTTTGCTCTCAGATTCATCCTCTGCATGTGCATGGCAGGGTACTCTGTGTACCCCAGGGAGCGGACATTGCAAACTCCATTCCCTTAAGCACTCCGAACATCGGGTCTTCCAGCGGGGCTCAGCCAGTAGGAGGTCATGGAGGGAGACTGGAGGGTGGGACAAAGGAAGAGCCTGGACACTTTTCCCTCTCCCTCTTTTTCCACTCGTGGCTTTGGCAGCCACTGCATGTGCTCTGTGGATCTGGGTCCTACTGGACGGTGGCACCCCTCTCGAGGCCTTACCTGCCCTAGGCCACACAGCCTTAGTCCCAGTCCCTTGTCTTGCATCCTGGTCACAGCATCTCCTTTTTCTGTTGGTCTAATCCCAGGACTGCTCACAGCTTCCTGCTCTCGCTAATCCCTGGATCACTTCCTTTTCCCCTGGCTTTTCAGCTTTTCTAACACCATTGTAAGGTTTCCGCACATAAAATTCTCTCTTTGAAAAGTTGGCAAGGACTCTGCTTGTCTGATTGGCCCCTGACTGATTCCTTTGTTTCAAGCCTGGCTCCACATTATATGAGAAAACTTTGGACAAGCTGGTTAACCTGCAGAACCTCTTTACTCACTCAGAAAATGAGGATTTTAGTATTAGAGATGAGATACATATATAGAACCTAACAGAGGACTTGGGACATAGTAGGTATTTAAGAAGTGACAACTCTTATTATTATTATTTTTTTTTTTTGCGAATCATTTGGGGAGAGAGTCAGAACATCTCAAGGAAGGAACCTGGTCTTTTTATTTTTCAATTCCTTGCAGGATGCCTTACATTTAATAAAGAAAATAAGCTTAATAAAGTTATATATACATACATATATTTATATACACACAGAGAGACACACACACACAGATGTCTCAACTGAAAGAGTTGGATGAATTGAGAGACTCTGCCAACGTTATTCCAGGATTCTTTTTTTCTTAATGAATTGACCATATATGTGAGAGTCTATTTTTGTCTCTCTATTGTTTTCTGTTGGTCTAAATGTCTGTTTTTATGCACCACAGAGCACCACGTTTTTAAAAGATTGTGCTGGGTCTTCCTTGCTGCGCGTGAGCTTTCTCTAGTTGCAGCAAGCAGGGGCTGCTCGTCCCTGAGCTGCACTTGCTTACTGAGGTGGCTTCGCTTGTTGCAGAGCCTGGGCTCTAGGGCATGCAGGCTTCAGTAGCTGCAGCATGCGAGCTCAGTGCTGGTGGCTCAGAGGCCCCAGAGTGTGGGCTCAGTAGTTGTGGTGCATGGGCTTAGTTGCTGTGTGGCATGTGGGATCCTTCTGGACCAGGAATCGAACCTGTGTCCCCTGCATTAGCAGGCAGATTCTTATCTGCCGTACCACCGGGGAAGTCCTATTCTAGGATTCTTCAATTTCTTGCTGAATTCTCTAGTGAAATTATATCACCGATTTCACTTTGGAAGCCCATTTTAAATGTTAATCACCGTAAAGTTAACTATTGGAAAATACCACAGGATCCTTTGGAAGGTACTTACTGTAGCACCGTTGTCAGTTTCCCCTTTTATGGAGGGAGGTGTCACTGATTCTTCTTCCCTAAACTCGCTGTTCGAAGCTGAATCCCTTAGCAGTTCTCAGTGCTCATGGCTGCACCCCAGGCTCACACACACTGTTCCTTCCATCAGGACTCTTGCAGGAGTTGGCAGATGTTCCCCATTTTGGGGTGGGGGATTGTAAGGTTTCCTTAGTCACACTTGGTAAAACTGCACAACTTCCAGGGGGCTTGTCAAACATGGGGAAATCCCTATGTGTAGATGTTTATGGATTAGGAATCCAATGTTAAATATTTACTTCAGCTCCTTGGAATTAGAAATGATTTAACAAGCCCTTTGGGGAGTTGGAATGGCTTTGGTTTAGAACAAGCCCATGTATTTTTCTTCCCGGCCCCCACTCACTCTTTTGTGACATAGCAGCACTGGGGAGATGCCCATGAAAAAGATGGAGAGCTAAGCCTTTAATCTGGAGGTTGGGTTCATTCATGTTGGCCTTCTGTATTGCATGATCTGTATTTTCAGAGTGGGCATTCACGCAGGACTGTGAGGGCGAAAACTCCACCCTTCAGTGCCAGCCTTCACAAACACACTGTAACACAAACCACATGGATGTTTATCAGAAAACACGGCCCTTCCTCAGATCCAGTGAGTGGGCATCTCCACAGGTAGGAAATGAGCATCTGTATGCATCCAAGCTTGCACTGAGAACCTGAGGAGGTCTCTCTCTGTGGAGCCCCTGGGAGGATCCTGACGTCACAGAGAACACAGTCTTCAGAATGAGACAGGCCCAGATTTGAATCTCATCTCTGCTAGTGGATAGCTGTGTACCTTGAAAAAAAACTTTTCCTCTCTCGACTTCAATTTCCTCATCTTGATAGCAGAAATAAAAGTAACTCTCTGTACTAGTTTCCCAAAGCTGCAGTAAAAATTGCCACAAGCTTAATGGCTTAAAAACAACAGGGACTTACTTGGTGGCCCAGTGGTAAAGAATCTGCCTTGCAATGCAAAGGACATGAGTTCAATCCCTGGTCTGGCAAGATTCCACATGCCATGAGGCAACTAAGCCCACACACTGCAACTAAGATTCAGTGCAGCCAAGTAAATAATTAATAATAATAAAAAAAAAATGACAGGAATGTATTCATTCACAGTTCCAGAGGCTAGAAAGTCAAAATCAAAGTGTCCATGTGAAGGTTTTAGAGGAGAATCTGTCCCTTGCCTCTTCTGGCTTCTGGTGTTGGCTGAAATCCCTTGGTACATGGCCACATCTCTTTATACTCTTACTCTTCTACATTTGTCCTTGGATTTAGTACCCACCCGAATAATCTAGAGTGATCTCTTTATGTTGAAGTACTTAAATATATCTGTAAAGACCTTTATACTAAATAAGGTCACATACACACACAGGATCCCCTGAATTAGGACACAAAAAGATCATTTAAGGGTTGCCATTTAGCCCATTATTGTTGTTCAGTTGCTAAGTCGTGTTCAACTCTTTGCAACCCCATGGACTGCAGCATGCCAGGCTACTTTGTTCTCTACTATCTCCTGGAATTTGCTCAAAATTCATGTCTGTTGAGTCAGTGATGTCATGCAACCATCTCATCCTCTGTCACCCCCTTCTCCGCCTGCCTTTAGTCTTTCCAAGCATCAGGGTCTTTTCCATTGAGTCAGCTCTTCACGTCAAGTAGCCAAAGTATTGGAGCTTCAACTTTAACACCCGTCCCTCCAGTGAATATTCTGGGTTGATTTCCTTTAAGATAGACTGGTTTGATTTCTTTCTTTCTTTCCATCCATTCTTTTCTGAATGGCTAGTACCTTTGCCATGAATTTACTTGTAACAAGCCTACTTTGCAGAGATATTGTGATTGATTGAAATTATATGCATGTACCTATGTGCCTGGGGCATAGTAAGCATTTATTAAACAGTAGCTTCTTTTGTTGCAGTTTACAAGGTCTTCACATGTATTATTCATCCTTCATTTGGTTGTTTATTCATTCATTCACTCTATATTCATTTAAACAACAGTTGGTGGGGAGTACCTGTCTACCATGGGCCAGTCTCTAGCCAGGCCATGAAGATATAAAATATAAAACACCGTTTCTTTCTTGAGACACAAGCCCTATGTGAGAATAGACAGTGACTATAGCTCAGTGTAACATCTTCATGTAGGTATTTACCAGGGATTGGAGAACGCTTCGCAGAAGAGGTAACCTTCAAGCTCACTTATGAAAGTTGATTAGCAGTTGACTAAACAAAAGGAAGACGTGCATGAGCCACTTGCAATGCTCCATGTATTGAGGCATAAGAAATCATAGCGTTTTTGAGGGATGGTGACAAAGTTAAGGTGTGGGGGCACAAGGTTCATGCAGGGGAGATGAGACAGCTATAGGAAACAAAAGCCAGATTTTATGTGATGCTCACAATGTAAAAGTAGTATTGATCTCATTTTACTGGGAATGAAAGAGAAATGGACTTGCCTAGCATCATGTACCTGGTTAGCAAGAGAGCTTGTGTTCAGCTGTCTGCCTCTCCTTTCTCATAAGACGAGCATAGCTGAATGCCCTTCTTCCACTGTCTGCCAGCATTCTCTGCAAGGTATTTTTATTCTCTCTATTGTGGTCCCTTTGATGCTAGGGGCCATGGCTTCTGACTAGCATGCACCCCTGGCCCGCCTTGTGCCTGACACCCATTCGGCTTCAAGCAAATCTTTGTTAAATGAGTTTCATTGCAGCTGAAATTCTGGTATCAAGCAGGAGAGCTCGCTGTGATTCCTTTTAAGTCCTCCCTGACCTCAAGCTTCTAGATTGAGTTTGCTTATGTGGGAAGGTGAGGTTTTCTTTGGGGGTCAAAAGACATGGATACCACCTGGGCCTGTTGTTACTTATTTCTCTGGGGTAGCAGGGGAGTATTTTTCCTGCAGAGGCTACTCTCCGTCTGTCACATGCTTTTTTATTGGTTTACAAGGATAGATCTATTTATATTTGCCGTCCACGAGTGCTGCTTTCTCAATAATTCATGGAAACGTCGCACAAAATTAATCTACAACAAGAACCTGAACTTGACTGAAGCTGAAGCCCTTGCTTGCGAATGTCTTTGTTACTGACAGCATATCCATTGGAGCTCTTTTCAGCATTTCCCAAGTTCCGAATTCTCCTTTAAGAAGAAGCAGATTGAGGAAATCATTAATCTCTGACAGTTGTATAGATATAATTAAAGATATATGAATTTAAAAATACCTGCTCTTTCAAATTACTTCCTAAAAGAACAGGGAAGGGAAGAGAGAGTGCTATTTAAAATGTCAGATACAGACACATTAGGCTGGGTAGTCAAAGCACTGTATGCCTGTCACTCATGAAAACTGACAATTAGGTCCATAAATAGATTTTACAGGCTTCCACACAAGAACACACATCCTGCTCTTCTTATCCGCATAAAGATGAGCGTGGATGGCAGCCTCCCCTGACTCGCTGACTCACGGGAAGGGAGCAGGGCTTGGGGAGATGCTGAATGAGACATTCAGAGCAAATTCACTGTGCCTGGGGGCTGGGTGTGGGGCTGGTGGGAGGTGGGGAGCCCACTGATGTTGGAGAAGGATGTGTCAGAGAAGCCCTTCCTGGCTCTTCCATGTAGCACCCCGCGCAAACCCTGGCTGGTCTCATCTTTCCTGTTGTAGGTTTATTTCCCCATGTGCAAAATGAAATTGGCAGTAACCATCTCTACCATTCCCATCTCCTACTTCTAAGGGTTGTCAGATCAAATGAGGTTAGAGAACTCCTTGGAAACTTGGAAAGACTGTACATACATAAACCATTGATTTATTATTACTAACTTGTTAATATTGACAGCTGAGATATTAACATATATACCAGGAAGAGACTGAGTAGATGATCAGAAAGGTGTTAAGACCAAGACATCAGAGGATCAAAGAGAAATGCCAGAGTTACACTGAAATTTGCCTCACCTTTGAGAACAGAAAATTCAGCCACACCCACCTGGGTGAGAGCCTGGGAGGTTGGGGGACAGGACTGGAAGATTAGGAGACCAGCTTTCAATATTTAGGCTGCATGCTCAGGGGTCTTTACTCTCTAGGGGTCAGTCTTCTTCTCCACAAAATATGGCACATGGTTCTGTGCTTCCCTTCTCCACAAGATCAATGTGAAATCAAGTAAAATCTCAGATATGTGTTGCAAATTATAATACCAGTATAAACTTTCTGGTTGAAAATAGGTTCATAATCAAATTGGAAAGGAGTTAGAGGCAGGTCAAGCACTCACCTTCTGTCATTCATTCATTTGTTAACCTCATTAAATAAGCATCTATTTATTTATTATGTTTCCTGTGTTGATTGAATGTTAAGTTTCACAAAAGCGGGAATATTTTTGTGTTTATTGTTCATTGAAGTTTCCCAAGTGCCAAGAAGGGTCCCCATGATCTGGTAGGTGAACAGTAGATATTTCATGAGTTAAGTTTGTTACATGTTAGGTATTAGGATTCAGGCAGGTGCTTGGGTACAGAGAAGACTGTTGTCCTTCAAAGAGTTCATCATTTGGTTGAGGGGTTAGTGTAGGGGAGACATATGAACAGATGAATCTGAAGTAAAATGTTAAGAGCAGTGTGATATATACAGAAGATATATACATACACTGTTTGGGCTTCCCTGGTAGCTCAGCTGGTAAAGAATCTTCCTGCAGTATGGAAGACTGGTTTCAATCCCTGGGTTGGGAAGATCCCCTGGAGGAGGGCATGGCGGCCCACTCCATTATTCTTGCCTGGAGAATCCCATGGACAGAAGAGCCTGGCAGATTACAGTCCATGGGGTTGCAAAGAGTTGGACACAACTGAATGACTAAGCACAGCACAGCACACACATATACACCATATACACCATATACATATAATATTGCTTATTATATGTATATAAATATATGTTAAGATATTTTGGGTTGACAAAAATATTCAGGATTTTCCATAACATCTTATAGAAAAACTGAAAGGAAGCTTTTGCCTATCCCAATAAACAGATTCAGAGATATATAGAGAAAGTAAGAAGTGAATACAGATTTATCAATATTTATAGTGAATATATATAGAAAGTTGGGGAGCATAAAAGAAGGTATTCTCCCAGGCCAGAATAGGCATCTGTATTCCTGATGTCTCCAGTTTGCCCACTGTGTTCTGTTATATGGCAAAGAGCCTGGTATTCTTGGAGTGCGGGACCCATATTTCCTGAATCAGAGACTACTGCCAAGAGACCTTCTGTCTTAGACTTGGGCTGCGGGCAGAGATGCGAGGATGGTGAGCCTCTGCCCAGGCACCCTCTGAGATGCTTTGGATCCCACTTCACATGATGGGCTCAGTACCTTACAAAGAGGAAGAGCAGCCCCAGTGGCCTGGCTTGATGCAAGTGAGCCTCTTAGAGATGCAAATGACTTTCCTACAAAGAGGAAAAGAGCTCTGGGTGTGAGCTGAAAGGCTGAGTTGCTGAAAAAGGAGGCAGACTTCCCTCGGGAATTGCCAGCTCATAGCGGCCCTGCTTGGTGGCCTGTAGATGTGGGTTAATCTATGGGTCTCGTGTTCAGTCTTCATCCTTGTGGGCAGCCCTGGGGAGAAACCCCCAGGGCCAGAGCACAGATCTTGGGCCCTGAAGTTCCAAATCACATGGCACCAGTGTTGTTCACAGCTCTCTGGCAAAACTAAACTTCTCTAGAACTGTTTTGCCTAATGATTGTTATTATATGATGTGATTGCAGTCCAGCAGGCCCAGTTCAAATGTGGCTTCTGTCATACAAAGCTGTGTGACCTTGGGTAAGTTACTGAACCTCTCTGAGCCTTGGTTTCCTCACCAGTGCCATAGGAATAGCAATGCTCTGTGACAGGAGTGGTTCTGAGTATTAACAGGGAGGGACAAGCTCCCTGGCATGCTGAATAGCTTCCTACCTCACCGGGTGCATCCCTTCTTCCTCCCTCTGCCTTGCATTCCTAGATTCCACTTTTTTGGCAGTCGTTTCCTCTGTGGACTGGCTGGAAAATACCCCCTCCCCAAAAGCCTCCGTTCTTTTTCCCTCCGCACCAGTAAACTTGAGGACAGCGGCTATGCCGTGTTCATTTGAGTTTGCTCAATGCACGTCCTAGATGGATGATGAGTAAATGACATCCCTGTCATTCCATACATAAGAGCAACAATGACATTTCTGTACTGCACTTCAGTTTGGAAAAGTAATTTTACTATTCACTTGAGACGGGATATATTGTTATCATTTGACAGTGGCTTGCAAGTTGCAGTGACTTGCCCAAGGTCAGCCTGCTGGTATGTGGCATGTCTCATGCTTCATTCACTTGTTAGCAAGTGTGCATGGCGCACTTCCTGTGTGCTTGCAGAACAAGGACTGCCTTTGGAGGTTCCCATGGGAAGCAGATTGGATTCCTGCTGAGACGCAACACTTCAGTGACCATTTCTAGCGGCTTGAGATGAGCCAGAATAACCATGGATCCCTGCCTTCACAGAGCTTGCTTTCAGTTAGTGGGAACAGAGTGCAGGGGTAAGCAGCACATTCTGGTCTTCCCTGGTGACTCAGACTGTAAAGGGTCTGCCTGCAGCGCAGGAGACCTGGGTTTAGTCCCTGGACCAGGAATGTCCCCTGGAGAAGGAAATGGCCACCCACTCTAGTATTCTTGCCTGGAGAAGTCCATGAGCAGAGGAGCCTGATAGGCTATAGTCCACGGGGTTGCAAAGGGTCGGATATAACAGCAACTAACTTTCGCTTGTTAAATAAGTAAGTTGTCAAGAACATTAGAAGATGATACCAGATCGGGAAACAGATGAGTTAAGGGTTCTGATAGCTCTGAAAGGACTCTTTAGCCTCTAACGTCTCTGGCTATAAAACAAATTTTCTTTGATACTGATCTGCTGCTGCTGCTAAGTCACTTCAGTCATGTCCGACTCTGTGCGACTCCATAGACGGCAGCCCACCAGGCTCCCCGGTCCCTGGGATTCTCCAGGCAAGAATGCTGGAGTGGGTTGCCATTTCCTTCTCCAATGCATGAAAGTGGAAAGTGAAAGTGAAGCTGCTCAGTCGTATCCAACTCTTAGCGACCCCATGGACTGCAGCCCACCAGGCTCCTCTGTCCATTGGATTTTCCAGGCAAGAGTACTGGAGTGGGGTGCCATTGCCTTCTCCGATACTGATCTGCATTTTGAGAAAATCTATGTCAGATCCCGAGGAGATTCATTGCCCAATGCAAGAATTAAATCCAGGCAGTCCATGCTTTCTTTCAAAGGCTGGGGTGGTGGTGGTGGTTGCAGGAGGGTATCAGAGAACCAGAGTGCTAGTGTATCCCAATAGATTAGGAGGGTATCTTAGATATCTGAGTCCCTTACACGTAGTAACTCATTTAATCCTGAGAACAAACCTGATTGATAGCTATTGGGCCTCATTTCATGCAGTGGAAAACTGGCACAGAGAGGTTAATAACTTGCTCAAGTTCACACAAGAGATCTAGGCTGGGAACCCAGGCTGACTGTTTCCATAATGAGCTCCTTTAACCGTGCTACCTGCTGCAGAGTAGAAACCAACCCCTCTGATTAAGAGAGCTGACACTGTGTGGCCTGAAAACAGCCCAAGTCCTGCTGACATGGGCCGCAGAGTGATAGGGGCAAATGTATAGCAAAATCTCTCTGAGTGTGAGGAACCAAGAGCCCTGGACACTTCCAAGTTGTTTTTGACCTTTAGTGGGTCACCTGACTGCTGTGTGCCTGTTTTCTAATTCATACCCTGGGGGTTATTGGGTTAGGAGGATCTTGTAAAGACCCTTTTCTGTGCTATGTAGCCTCAGGATCTTTGTGATTTATGCCATTGCATTGGCTCTTGACAGTCAAGTTATCAGTGGCAAAGTTTCTAAGTTTGGAATTCAATCTGACTTAAGTTTGAATTGTGATTCTATGTGTTCCTGAGGGTAGTGAGGTGGCTTGGAAAAATAGCTTAAATTGGGTAACTTGAGACTCAGTTTTATGGTCTGCTAAATGGATGTGCCAAATGATCCTGTCCCATAAGCTTCTTAGGAAATTCATTTTTTTTTCTGCTTATGAAATTTAAATGGGATCATGTATGCAATGAGTTTGTATTCTCTCTGGCATTCAGTAAGCATCCAGGTGCTGGTGGATTCCTCTAACCATAATATGGTGAGAATTGTCTGGATGACTCACTCTGAAGTGTGGCCATCTTGAAGGAAGGCAGGGACTGTGTTTTCCCTTTCTTCCTGCTCTGGACCCGAGGACGGCACCTGGTGTGGAACCAGCCTTGTTGAGTGTGGGTGAAGCAATGGAGTCTTTCTGTCTCTCTGCCCATGGAACTGGGCAGGAAGGTGCTTCTTGGCAGTATTCTTAGTGTATCTGAGAGTCAGTGCTGCATATATTGTAGAGTTCTGAGTCTTTAAGGGTGCTTTCCGTGCTGATTAGACAATGAAGAACAACCTTGACGTTTGCAAACTTGTATCATTTTTTAAAAATCACCCCACTCCGTTCTCGCTCAGTACAAAAATAAATGCAGGATAATGTAAAACCACAACTACAACAGCCAAAACCCAAACCTGATTATCCTGAAAACTGTGAAAGCCATCTCAGTTAGTTTTGAGGTCCCAGTCTGTTTGCAATCATTCAGATCCCACAGCAGGATTGCATAAACCTGCAAAATCATTGGCAGCAGTTGGCAAGGCAATAAATTTCTCTTAAAACTTATTCATAATCTTTATACTACTTTTTGTGCACTAATTGGGCTTCCCAGGTGGCTCAGTGGTAAAGAATCCACCTGCCAAGCAGGAGACATGGATTTGATCCCTAAGTAGGGAAGATCCCCAAAAAAGGAAATGGCAACCCACTCTTGCCTGGGAAAATCCTATGGACAGCGGAACCTGGCAGGCTACATGTCCATGAGGTCGAAAAGAGTTGGATATGACTTAGTGACTAAATAGCAGCAGCACACTAATTGCCTTCTGACCCAAGTGAATTACAAATGATAGTGCCTTCACTTGTGTGTCATTTAGTCTGTTTTCTGTAGTTTCTCACCATTGCTTTGCTTTGCCTTTGTCCACCAGGAACTAGCAGGGCCTCAAACCTCCCAGAACCTTCCCTGCCCTCTCTCCTCCTTTAGGTCTTTGCATGTGCCCTCTTCTCAGCCTGGGGTACTTCTCTCCCTCTCCCAAGGCCAACTCCTGCCTGCCAGTTAAGAATTAGTTCAGCTATCCCTCATTCTGGAATCAGATGCCCTGATGGGCTGGCCCCAGTTTGAATTAGGTAACTTTCTTCTCTACTCTTCTCGGATACCCTGCTTCCCTCCTCCAGGCCTCACTTCACTGTTTCAGTCACTTCTTTACTTGTCTGCCTCGCATCCAAGCTGTGAGTCTCCCAAGGACAAGAGCAAGTTCTGTGGTCATTACATCCTCAGCTGGTTCTTAGTATATTTTGTTGGCTGAATAGTTTATGAACAGGAAGAGATCAAACAGGGGCCTGGATGCAATGAACACAGGGAAGACAGAGACCAGAGGATATGCTGTAGACACAGGGACTTCCACTTTTCACAACAGCTACTGTGCAACATCATCTAGTTGTCAATTAACTGTGTCGTGTTGCTCTCCAAGGTGCTTAATCAAACCCATCTCATTAATCCTCAAAAATCTTCCAAGGAGGCGAGAACATAGAATTCATTTCTTTGTAGTGTGAGGAAATGAGACATCAAAGGTGCCAAATCTGCTGCATTGGGATTTCATACAGTTAACTCCCCAGCTCCTGGGGGAGTGGGTCCAGAATTCACTCCCCACCCCGAGCCTGCACCTCCCATTCTTTCTCTGACATCATCCTGACATGTCTCCCCTACCTCATCCCACCGCCCACCTTCCCACTGCCATCTATTTATGACTTGCTGTGTCACATCCAGGTTCACAGATGATTTTAGAAATGGAAAGCCAGCAGTTTAACCAGAATCAAAAGGATGTGGGTCATTTGCGTAATTGGGCTAGCCAGATGGTAAATGTAGTTCAAAGGACAAAAATGTAGAATAATTACAAGGGGAAAAAGTAACGCAGTTTATAGATGAGGGAAGTGATTTTGGAGAAAAACTCATTGAAATCATTATCTTGATGTGTCAGAAGTGAAGGACAAACAGCACCACTCGGGTAATAGAGCATGCAGAGTGCCCTGGTGACTCCCCACCTGCTTGGAATGTGGGAGAGAGGACATTTCCTGAAGCTAGGAAGGGAGTGGATGGGGTGGAGAAGGGTCTGGGAGAAGGGATGGTGATTGGTCAGGCAGAAGAGCTTTCATGCTCACCTTATTGGGTGCACGCCTCACGTGCTTTTGTCTTAACTTGTGACCCTCAGTGAAAATCTGTGTCCCCCTGAGCTTTGATTTCCCATGCGATAGCATGAATAGGCGAATGCCTGCTTTCCTGATGCTTTGAAGAATATATGAGATCTTGGATGTGAGAAATACATGCACATTGTTCTGGAAACTGAGGAAGTTCACTCTTATGAATATTAATACTGTATTCACAATGCCAAAAAAGAGTCCCGTGCTTTCAATGAAAGGAAGTTGGGAATGGATTATTTACTAATATGATAGGCTGAACAATGACCCCTCTAAGGTATCCATATCCTAATCCTAAGAGCTTGTGAATGTTAACATTTATGGGACTTTGTAGATGTGATTAAATTACAGATCTGGCATTAGGGAGGTTTTCCTGCCTTATTCAGGTATAGATTAAATGCAATCACATTTTTTTTTTTTTTTTTAAAGAGGGAGACTAAGGGAGATTGACATAAAAGAATGTAACGTAACCACAGAGGCAGAGATAGGAGTGATGAGGTCATAAGCCAAGGAATGCCAGCAACCATCAGATGCTGGCAGGGACAAGAATAGGATTCTCTCCCAGGGCCTCTGGAGGGAGCACAGCATTTCCAGGACTTTGATTTCAGCCCAGTGAAACTGATTGTAGACTTCTAGCTTCTATAACTCTGGGAGAATAAATAGCTATTACATTAAGACACCATGTTTGGGATAATTTTTTACAGCCACTGCAAGAAGTTAATATAAATAGAAAGAGAATACAACCAGCGCAGAAAAGATCTGGATCAAGTCCAGTCTCTAATTTTCACTTCAGTGGCACCCTGGATCATCTGATTTTCTTCGTCTTTAAAATGGGATAACAGCATTTTCCATATGTGGATTGTTGGGAATACATAAAAGAGATAATGCGAGTACCTTATCCACTGTAGACACTTTAAAAACAATTGCTGTGCTTAATTTTGAGTTTTACATCAGGTGGTATTTAGCCAGTCCTCAGAATTCCAGAGAAGCTGACAGGGCACAGTTTTGAGGATGGAGGTAAGAGTCAGTACTGTGGAGGCGGCCGGCAGTGTTAATATCCCCTGCATAGTGTGTTAGGAGAAGGCAGGACCATGGAACCAGAAAGAGGCTCAAGTCTGACTCCTGTCCTAGAGAAGGTGAGGGTGGTAGGCAGAGCAATCCAGCAGAACCCAGGATTTGTGCAGGGAAGTCATTCTTGGGCCCCTTGATCCTAGGTCTGACTGCCAGCTGAAGAATCTCAGGTAAGACTGCTGGGACCAGAGCCTAGGTTTCTAAGGACAAATAATGCCAGGCCCTAAGATTTTGAAGTCAATGATATAAATCCTGCTTTCATCAGACTGGGCCCAGGGACTGATACGGGTCTGGTCCAGGAACAATGACTGCCAGACTATTGGGGTCAGTGAAGGCTGCTTTGAAAAATGGGACCACCTGGTTAAGGAAGTCTGAGCTGGACTTAAATGCTTCTAGAGAGGGCCAGGGTTTGTACCACTTCCAGAAACAGCCAAGCTGATCAGTTCACACCTTGATCAAGAAGGAAAACCAGAATACAGAGCTGGCCACTGTCTTCAAAGATTTGAATCTGAAGGACAAAGCAAGGTGACAGGAAGTGAGGCACAAGGTCAGGATCTGAAAAGATCAGCCATGTCTAGAAAGCTGAGTGCCAGATGGGTGCGAGCTAGCAGTTCTAGCTAAAACTGTGGCTGAAGGTAGGGCCTGAGGGACCCTAGGTTTGTGTGGGTGTGATGTTGGCTCTGATACAGGGAGGCTCTGATGGATAATATGGAACCCAAAGACCAGAGGGATTTAGCAACTTGCTTAAGGATGTGGCATGTTAGAAACAGAGCTGGACCTAGACATTTTGTCCTTGGCCAAATTTTTCAGCTGATCAAATATCACCTTTCTGTGGGTCTCAGAGACACTTTGCTCTTCCATTTGCAGAGGTTTAGTTTCAGATCCTGCCTGTGTTCTAATTAGCATTCACCATTTAACAACTTTTGTGCTCTCTGATTACACCTCAAGTTTTTGACCATCATTTGAGGAAAGAATGAGCAGGGAGAAAGGGAGGATTCAGGAATAAAAAGTAATTAAACATAATAAGTCTATTGAGATTAGCCATTAATTTGGATGTGAAATGTAAAATTGCCTTTAAAGTAATAAGGGATAATATTGAGCAATTGTAATATCCAGCCTGGGAAGTACCATGCTGATAATATTGCATAGGGCAGGATAATACATGTGGCAGTTCCCTGATTTTTGCAGAATTAATGATGTTGGTTTCATTTCACTGCTGATTTAAGATATACATTTCACAAATGGCACATTAAGGCAAATGTATCAAAATTGCGCCAAAAGAGCTGAATAGTCGGGAAATGGCAGCCCCTTGAACTTAGCAATTTGATGATATCTTGTGTTTAATGCTTAATCAGTAGATATTTACAACTGTTTATTTTAATGCCTTGAAGTCCCAGTTCAATAGAATTATCGGAACTATTATAAGAGAGGCGTTTTAGTATGCTGGGATAGCATTCTGATTTAGACAGTAGACTGGAAAAGGGACCAGATATTCTTAAAGAAAAGACACAGCATTTTTTTTTTTTTTTTTAAACAGAACAGAGGGCCTGGATTTTTCTTGTCATCCTGGAAGAGATGTGTTGTTTGGATTTCAGAGAATATATTGATACATAAAGCATATAATAAAGTGAGTTAAGACAATTTCATAACCAGGTTTGACATATACTATATTAACTCCAGACTTTTATCATGATGGTGCCTGCTTCTGACCTAATGGTTTCTAGGAGAAGCAGTGGGATTGTACAGCTGAATTATTTCAGTGTTTTCAGGGTAAAACCATTCATTCATTCATTGTCTGTTCTTTTATGCTCTTTAATTTATACTTTTATCAGATGTTTATTGAGTTCCTGCTACCTGCCAGGCACTGTTTTGAATGTTGAGGATTCAGTAATTAAGAAAGAAGCAGTAGTCTCTTAAATTCTGTATTATGGTCTTAAGATAGAGTATCATATGCCATAAGTTTTTTTAAATGGTTAAGGACTTGACAAGATTCTTAAGATCTCAGTGCAAAAGCAGAATGAATGTCTGCTTCAATTTTAATCTTCAGTTTTATCTGTGTGTGTGTGTGTTGGGGGGTAGGAGTAGAGGAATTAATTATTAGAGTGAAACACTCCAGATAGTAAATGTGTATACTTTGATTTTGTAGATTAAGTGTGCATTTTGTTTTCATTTTTGTATTTGTATTGTCTTCCACAGTAAATATTCATGGCTTAGCAAGATAAGAAAAGGAAATGGGTATCCACAATGATTACTGGTTATATAACTGACCAGCATGAATGAGTAGAGGATTTTTAGGAGGTTAGCTAGGGTACAGAGGAAACTTTGTGTAAAACAGTAATGTACTTGGATCCTTTGTTTATCGTGTTTTTAAAGTCAAAAAGTCCTCTCCTTTCTTTGGCACATTCTTATCACTGACAAGAGCAATGATTCCTGACATGATGAAGGGATTTCACATTAGTGAAGGATTATTAAAAACTAGCCGCTTTTGGTAATTGATTATTTTGTGTGTGTTACCTTAATGATACTGTCTGAAGGATGAAATATCTTTTCTGCATTTGCCAAAGCAGCCTTCTGTAACCCTTGGTGACACTGGGTTTTCCTCACTGCCTTTAATTACTCCATGCAGAAGCTCCTGTTTCAAGTCTGAGTGTGCTTCACCCACAGTGAGGGTACCCAGCTGATGAACTAGCCCACAAGAGCTTCCAGAGCTAGTCATGGAATTTGGAAACCATTAGAAAGCTGGGCAATTTCATTATTCATTCACTTGAAATAATCCTGAGACTGCTTTCAGTGACATGGTTCCTTCAGCAAATAAAGATAAGCCAAATCCCTGGGCACTCAAAGAAGGAGAAGATTCTCTAAATTAATTCCAGGCTCAAATAATTCAGCAGTATTTGTAATATTCTGTGCATAAATTGGCAATTTGCTAGAGAGATCAGGAAATGATAAAGGCTTTCTTTCCCTCCCCCCTTCTCATCTTAACAACTGCTGAGGCAGCTATTGGGATAAAAGAAATGTTTTATTCTTAATAAATGTCCTATCGGGTAATGCGCTGATTAAGGATGTCCAAACAATATCCGCCCCTCCCCTTCAAAGCAATTATTTTTCATCAGAGAGACTGAAATACTTGGAATGTAGAAGATGGTCTTAACATGTCTTTTTTTTGACACAAAGAAGTTTTATGTGAAAATAAATATATACCAGCAATATCAAAAATACAGAAATATTAGTGCTAAATTCCAGGGTTTCCTCTTGGCAGTTGAAAGGTGTTTTAGTGGTTTTGTTTTGTGGTGATTTTTGAAAGATCATTCACTGATGTACTGCTGATCCAGATCCCAAATCCAGCCTTCACTGTCTCTGAAATCTCTTTTTGTCCTTTTCAGCCCCACTGCCATTTGTATGATTTGGATTCTTCTTGGGGAATTTTCATAAGAGTTACCTGTGTGTCCCTCTCTTTCTGGATTTTGAGCTAACTGCAAACGCGACATGGGGAACCATATAGAAAATACCTACATGTTGCTGGCAAAGCTGGGCCTGGAGTATGTGGCTTAGCTCTAAGGTTGGAATCAGTCTTCATCCTCCTTGCCCTCCAACTCTGGAGAAGGCAATGGCAACCCACTCCAGTACTTTTGCCTGGAAAATCCCATGGGTGGAGGAGCCTGGTAGGCTGCAGTCCATGGGGTCGCTAAGAGTCAGACACAACGGAGTGACTGCACTTTCACTTTTCACTTTCATGCATTGGAGAAGGAAATGGCACCCCACTCCAGTGTTCTTGCCTGGAGAATCCCAGGGATGGCAGAGCCTGATGGGCTGCCATCTATGGAGTCGCACAGAGTTGGACACGACTGAACCGACTTAGCAGCAGCAGCAGCCCTCTAAGTCTGTATCTGGAGACCTCCTGTGGTCAAAGTCACAGTCACTCAGCTGGTCAGGGAGGGGGTGAGGACGGTGTTATACTAATATCCTCCCCTTGCTTCTTCCCCCACCCAAACAGGGGCAGAAGCAGGACTTGCCTTGATTGCCCTGACACTAGTGCGCTCACTCTGATTATGTAGATCCTGAAACAGAACCACAGATGGTCTGCACTCCGCTCCCACATTCATTCCCAGTCGTGAGGATCAGATCACACACCCCTTATCCTACTAGAAATGGCAATAGAGAGGGATGAAAGGGCTAATGCTACCTTCCTGTCCTTTGAAAGACGGTGAGGGGCTCCACTGTGTGGACTCAGTGCAGCTTGATCCATACAGCCAATCTGCCTGGCCCTTGGGTGTCTGAAATCACCTGTCTGAAACACAGAACTGGTCCTGCTACTCTTCTGCTTTCTAGTCTTTCAGGCTAGCATGGTTTTAAGCCCATTCATGATGTGCCTGCCATCTGCTCCCCCTGATTCACAGCTACACTCCGGCCATGCGCAGCTATTTATTGGTAGGACCTTAGAGCCTGTGCTCTCTCAGCCCTGAAGCTTTGCCTCTGATTCATGCCCCATTGTGCTGGCGGTGGGTGCCCTTCATCTCAGAGAGCCAGGCATCTGCATTTATTTTACATCCATTGTGTTTCCTATTACAGCGTATTTTCACTGGCAGTATACTTTTCCATATCTCCATGAGATGTCATGTTTGGTAGAACATGTAGAGACTCATTAACACAGTAGAGGTTCATTAACTTATAGTTGAGTATGTAAATGAATGCACATTTGGAAAAAAAGGAGGCAATTAGCCTTACATCAAATCCATCTGAAAGGAGGTTATCAAATCGATTTCTTGTTGCGTTTTGCTTTTTTGTTTTCATGGAAATAAATACTTCCTAATGCAGTTCTTCATTGTTTTAAAGATACCCTTAAAATAGCCCTCAGGTTTATTATGATGATCACTGGAATCAGAATAAGAGCCTTCACCTCATCTTGGCTCCTTTGTAATAAGCTGCGTGAGTTCTTCATCCAGTACTTAGGTTGCAGGGACTGGTTTTACTTGCATGACATTTTATCTTCTTGGATGCAGAATCAAATAGGAGAGAACATAGGCTGTGGGCCAGGTTTGTACTGATAATTAGCAATGGATGAAAGATTTTTTTTTTAATATAAGAGAAGGACAAATGAATGTATCTTTGTATTGGCTGTAATAGGAATTTTCCCTATTATTAAATGTATTCTTTTCAGTTATAGAGAGCTCTTCTTTGATGTCTCTGACTCACTAATATTGGGGTAACAATGGCTGTGATTTATTCTTAAGGACTTAAAGGAAAAAGAAGACAGCCGCAGGTGTGTTTCACTTTTATCCTGCCCAGAGAGTCTCTGCTCAGTGTTCAGGCTTGTGGTCCCGGAGGTTTCTATGGAGCGTGGCTGCTGGAAGGCTCACGGTGACAAATGTCATTCCCTATTAGTGCCTCGCATCAGTGAATACGGGCCCCTCCCACACCCTCTGATCGCATAGACAGGCCACCATTTTCTATTTCCAGAATCACTGTCTCCAAAGAAAGAAAGAAAACTTCTCCCAGCAGGTTTTGTTTGGAAGAAAATGGTTTCAGGGACCAGGAAAGAAAAAAAAAATCCTTTCTCTTTCCATAAACAAGTTAAAAGGAAGGATTTTTTTTTTTTTTTTTTGCTTTGCTTTATTTTCTGTTAAGGCTGAACTAATAAAAGTCCTGAAATGAGAAAATCAGGGGGCAGCAGTTATAAGCACTTGTCTAATGATGTCTTTTCTGTCTCCTCAAGAGTGAGTTTAAGCTTCTTACTGGCCATTTCAGTGTTCTCGGGTTACTCGCTGCATCACACACTAAACCTTTTAAATACTTCGTTTACAAAATTATTCATCTCCAGCAGGCTAGACAGTTTTAAAAGGTTCGCCTCTTAAGAAGCCGTCTGGGTAGAAGATAAAGCTGTGTACATCCTTACAAAATATTCCATAAATCTCAGCATTTCAATAGGTGCTAAGGACACTGGTGAGTAACAGTGATATCGAGGCAGTGTGATGACTGGGCTTTCAGAAATGGCCCTGAAGCTGGCAGCCCCAGTGCCATTGTTTTTCTGCTTTGAAGCAAGACTTTCCACTTCAAAAAAATGTTTCACATTTGCGCAGACAGTTGACTATTTAAACTAGCATATTTAAGGGACTACCATTCACATTGGTAAGATGTGTTGACTTTTTGGTAGCCCAGGGTGACATGTGGACAGCTAAACATATCAAGGCCTTTATTTAAAATTATATATGGGGACATCCCTGGTGATCCAGTGGTTAGGTTAAGGCTCCATGCTTCCTTGCAGGAGGCACGGGTTTAATATTTGGTCGGGGAGCTAAGATGCCACGTGCTGGCTGCATTGTGTGGTCAAAAAAATTATTTGAAAAGTTTTTAAAAAGATATATTAGTTGCTAAAAATATTTAAAAATAATATATGATTTTGTCTATGAATTCAGTGATACCACATTTTGTTTTTCCCAGCCAATTAACACTACCCCTTCCTGCCCCCCACCCTCATGGCACTACAACACACACACAACTTTTGAACACAGCTTAAATCTTGGGTTGGAAAAATGCTATCTGGATGACTTTAATCAAGTTAGTTCACCTTTATGGATATCAGATTTCTCTTCTGTAAAATAAGGAATAGAAGCATTTCCCTGAAAAGAAATACATGAAATTATGCATATAAAGCATTCAGTAATTTACTGATGTAAAAAACCTAAATATGTGTATTTACCAAAATAATGAATTAATGAAAAGCTGTTGGCTGGTGAATGAATCTTTGCTGTGGGCCCGTTATTCTGTATTGACAGGCATGCACAAATTATGAAAGGCTATAGAGTTTTGCTGTAATGTCAGGAACTGGAAAATCTAAAAAAAAATGTTTTGAGTGAGTCTGTTTTTATAGACTTTATTGGAACCTAGCTTTCTGTGCTAGGTAATAGAAAGTCCCATTAAAGAACTCCCTCAGTTTGTCCTTAAAGGATTCTATAGTAGGGTAGAAAGAGGAAGCTAAATGTTCTAGTTTTTAGTATATTTGCCATCTCCCTAGGTTATGACCCCCTTGTGTAGAAGCTACCTTAGTTTTACATATTTTTATTCCTTAGTAAGTATAACCTGATTATAAAAGATTGAAAGATTACTGACATAAATAGTTATAGTACAAAACCTAGACAGATGGATGCACTGTATTCTTCTGCCAATTGAAATGAGGAACTAACATTTGTCTCCAGACAAAACTGCAAACCACAAAGTCCATGTCAGTGTATTTGATTCATCTGAGCAAGGGCATGAATTGGTTTCAGCTCTTCTACCAACTAGTTCTGTTGTCTTGGGCAGGCACTTCCATTTCAGTGGGATTTGATTTCCTTCTTTGCAGTTGAGCTCAGGACAGCAAAGGTTGGCTTAAGTTTTGTGGGCCAGCTGATTCTAGGCCCTGGGGCCTAAAGGTGGAAGAGACTCAAGCCTTGCCTTCGATTGCCCCCTCTGGAGAAGAGGTGCACCTGTACATCCCAATTGTGTGTTAGTTGCTCAGTCGTGTCTGATTCTTTGTGATCCCATGGCTCCTCTGTCCATGGAATTCTCTAGGCAGGAATAGCCATTCTTTTCTCCAGGGAATCTTTCCAACCCAGGATCAAACCCGGATCTCCTGCATTGCAGGCAGATTGTTTACTAGCTGAGTCACCAAGGAAGCCTGAATGTGCCAAATGGAAAAAGAAAATTATTGCAAGACACACAGAGTAGGACAGGTTTTAGTCTAAAAAAAATAATCAGAGCAGTATAATAGAGGAGGAAAGGCCCAGGCTGAATTTTGAATGGAGATAGTTGTCAGACACAGGAAGTTAAACAGATGGAGTGGAGTAATGGAAAGAGCACCAGGCATTCTGGATAGAGAGAGAACATGTACAAAATCAGAAGAGATATGGTATGTTAAGATCAAATTATAAGCGGGACTGTTTTGTCAAGAGCTTCATGAGAGTGGGGGACATTGTTTTATACGGAGATATAGCTCCAGTTCCTAGAATAAGGTCTGGGACATGATACTCAATAAACTAAAAAATGATAGAGTAGATAAATCAGCATAATACAGAAAATGGATGTTTTTCTCTATATGTCCAAGGACCACATCAAAATTCTGTGCCCGTGCTCAATTGTTTGTCACATTTCACAAGTAAATCATGCATTCCTCACTAGCAAAAAGCACTTGGAAGGCCTTCAGTAAACACGTGACAGTTGAATAATCGGTTCAAGTCTGAATCACTGCTTAAAACCTTTAGAGAAGGTCTAACTTGGCACTGCCTATATCTAGTGATCCTGAGCTTAACATGCCTCCCTTGTTGAGGGGCATCACAGATCAAGAGGGTTAATTCTCATGATTGTCCTGGGAAGCCTGTTAATGAAGGCAACACAGCATCTGCAAGAGACTTGACTGGATTTCATAAGGAGGAGAAAAAGTGTTAGGGAAAAATTCATTGAAGATTAAATAACATCCCATACACTATAATGAGGGCCTGAGCAAAGGCAGATACCTGTGGTTAAAGAAAATCACAGCTCCTACCCTCCCAGCACAGTTGTGGGCGTCAGGGACCTTCCTGCTTCATTATTCTGAGGAATAGCATTATCAGGGAATTGCAAAGATTTGAGCTTCAAAATCAATATGTGCTGAGAATTACACGGCAGGAAAGCTGGAAACTATAATACTTTGAACACTGTTTTTATAGTCAATTTTGACAAAGTCCATGAAGTCAAACTCAAGGACACATTTTCAGCCCTGACACTTGTTAGCTGATGTAGGTGTGGGTTTCTTCATTTTTCCCCCCCTCATTTCTTTAGGAAGCCTTAGATGAGTATATATCATTGGCCAAGCACTGTTCTAGTTCTATGGTATGTTCAGTGCTGTGGATCTGGGTGTCAAGGAGCATACAGTGGTATTAGTTTAGGAGAATTCCAGCCACTCAGCCGAAATGCATAATTCAAGAGAAAGCAGAGTGAACTTCTTTCTCCTGTAGTAGCCCTGGGCAGTTGAGCTGATTGGCAGGCATCTCTTTTCCATGAGCCATTCAGGAATATAGGCTAAGAGAAGTCCCACCATTTCCTGTAAATAGGTCCAAGCCCTTCCTGGTGCTGGTTTCCATTCCAGAAAAGTAAAAAGGCCAAGGGAAGAGTGTCCATAAGTGGTCTTTATGAACAAGACCTGAAAATGGCCCTTTTCATTTCCTTGATACTTTTGGTCCATGGGCTAGAACCAGTCAGAAGCCCACACCTAGCTGCAAGGGAGGCTGGTAAATGTGGCCCGGTGGAGGGGTACAGGTTGTAGTCTCTACCATAGCAGACTACGTGAGAAGATAAATTAGATTCAGAACCCATGGTAATATAAGAGAAAGGAGGACCATGTGCATTTATTGGCTACTGGGTGATAAGCCCCTCGCTTTACACTGCCCCATTAATTACGGCATGTTGTCCTCCAAATAACTGCAAATTATATATTAAAGCTATTTTACAAAAGAAGAAGTGGAGATATGGAGCATTTTAAGTGACTTTTGATGGTGTTTATTTGAATCTACAGGTAGAGAATGAAAGGAAGATTTGATGCAGTCCCTGTGTCTATGATTTGCAGGGCAAATGTTTTCACTGGTCAGGAGTAACAATGCAATGAATACTATTCTGCATCTCTCAAGACAGGGTTTTCAGCTGGAGATCATCTGCCCAGGCTCCCCGTTAGCACATTTTGGTGATCTGTGACTTCCAGTAGCAGTTTAGTGGGTAACACTCCTCTAAGGCATGGAACAAAGAGCCATTCACTTGTTTGCCCATCCATTCACCTTTCCTTCATTGGTCCATTTGTTCGTTTGTTCTTTTTTTTTCTTTTATCAAACATATCTGACATTTACTGTGCACATTGAATGTGTTTAACACTATGTTAGGTATTTGGAATACAAAGGAAAAGTGTGGGGCCTTGCCTTTGACAAGTTCACTTTATAGCCAGGCAGTCAGACATAGAAAACAATAATTAAAATGTTGTAAGATTTTCAAAAGGACATGAGGCAGAAAACGCAGTTGGACTTAGAAAAGGGAAAACTGATTCTTCCAAGTCTGAAGTCTGAGTCTGAAGTCGCTCAGTCATGTCCGACTCTTTGCAACGCCATGGACTGTAGCCTATCAGGCTCCTCCGTCCATGGGATTTTCCAGGCAAGAGTGCTGGAGTGGATTACCATTTCCTTCTCCAGGGGATCTTCCCGACCCAGGAATCGAACCCGGGTTTCCCACATTGCAGGCAGACGCTTTACCATCTGAGCCACCAGGAAGCCCTAAAAGGGGTCCAAAAGAGAGGATGCACAAAAAGGAAACACGTAGATTTGGGGAAATGGAACATTTTCCCAAATTAAAGAAGAAACAGGCAGAACATTACAGGTAGAGGAAATGGCACAGATAAAGGAAAATAGGCATGTGAAAATGAGGTATGTTCAAGACTGGTTTAAAAAACAAAAGCCACGAGATAAATGACTTTGGGGAGTGGCAGATGTGCATGGATTGGATCTGAATGTTAAGAATGTTCATCTGTTTCAGTGATGAGTTGGGATCCAGGTGGTTGTCAAGGTTGGTCTGTACCCTTGGTATGCAGGATGTCACCACCACTCCCACTGTTTATGTCACATAATAGGCAGTGCCAGGATCCATCTGCCCCAGTGGACCTCTCCAGAGTCTGAAAGAAGACATGACCTCTGCAAGGAGTAAATTTCCAGTGCATCAAAAGCTGGAATTGCTTTGTCCAGCAGGCAAGTCTGACATGCAGAATGAGTCCTAGAGGTCAGACATTGGACAGATGCAAGATTCCAGGAGACAGCAGCAGAGAAGGAACAAGGGAGACAGGGAGCCAAGGCTTTGGATATGAGTTTGCTTGACCACCCCCCACTCCTGGCATTCTTCCTCCTTCCCAAAAACGTGTATGTGCACACACATGGATTGTGATTCTTCTACCTAGTGAGAGCTTAGAATTTTTAGAATTTTATTAGCGTAGTCATAAGGAAGAAAAACACAGACTTGGGGGCCAAAAAGTGTTGGAAAAACTACTGTGCATGTCAGGATGCGTGGGAGAGATGTACCATTAACCGCTAATCCTCTATGGATTTTTTCCAAGTATGTCTCAGCTGTTATATTCATTCACAGTGATTTCAGGGACCACTCATAACTACAGGTAAAGCAGTCTTTAAGAATGATTAAAGTAAAAATAATAAACATGAAGGTATTGATGCATCATGGCTGATCAGTCATATCTTTTCCCTTTAGTGGGTAGATAATTAACACTGTTAACAGGTGGGATGGCTCAAACATAAACTAGAGTGGCTCAGTCGAAGGAACCTCAGAGCACCCACTTTAGGACTCTCACAGCTGACAACCCATGTCAACCCATTTCAACTCACAGCTGACAACCCACTCTCACAGTGACAACCCATTTCAAGTCAATTCAGTAAGTATTTATTGAGTATCTACTAAGCACATGAATTGTGCTGCCAGAGTAACAGTGATCAAAGGATACTGATCTAAATGAAATTCTGCTTGAAGTTTTTCCAGTTGGTTAATTATGTTTAGAATTGTGGCTCTAGGGGATGACAAATGGAGATAGTCTAAGAACATAGTTTTGTTTAGATGTGTTTTGAAATGCTTTGTGAGACTTTTGGCTCTTTCATAATGAAAAGCAGGTTAAAATTTGCTTGAAGAATGGCTGGAAGGTTAATGACCTTTAGTATTAAAATATCTGGCAGAAATTAGGAGTCATAGTAAGTGAATCCAAAATTTTAAATGGATTGGGAAAAATTAAGTTACATAGATGAATTATTTAAGCATGATGAAATAGCCAGCAAGGGGTTGTATGTAGACCTGAGGAGTTACATACATGTTGCTCTTGTCATTGTGAATGTCCTTGTATTTTTCTCCCTCTTGTTTTTACTTTTTCTTAAGAAGTAAGAATAAGGAAACTGTAAGGGCCAATAGGTTCTGAGATAGTACGTGTTCTGAGCATCTCCTTTAGAAACGCAGGCACCTCCTGTAGCTCCCTGATATATATCTCCCTCCACCCCCCACCCTAGGAAAGAGCCTTGGCCCTTTTTCCACTCCAGAGGAATCCCTTTCTGTCTCTCTGCCTTTGCCCAAGCAAAGTCCTTTATGACCCCTTTGCCCAGAGTTAGAAGATTAAAGGCAGAAGGGAAGCACCTGAAAATGCTTTTGTCTCCAAGATGCTCTGAATCCCCGAAGGGGGAAAACTGTAAAGATGCTTTTAACTCTTAGAAAAGTTCAGGGAAAGTTTGAAGGTTGCTTTTTTCTAAGACCTTGAGTTGGGCTTTAATGATTTCAACCACAAATCTATAACTATTTACTTGTGATATCTTTTTCACATCCAGTACCTAGAAAAAGGTATATGAAATGATGCATATATACACATATGAAAAGATCATGCAAGTGAAACTAGCTCCCAAACCTAAGACTATATGGCTGTCATAACTCAAGCAGACTCTTCTATGAGATTTTGTAACTTTAATGTAAGATTGAGAAATAGGAACTGACTGAGACTGAAGGCATTAACAAGCTGTAGATAGCTCTTGAAAATATGTGCTTTCCTTCAGCTGGTCTTAGAATGCAGGAGGATTAATAAGGTAGCTGGGGCCTCGCTGCAGAAGGGATGAACACTGGGTGTTTGAAGCTCTGCCAGTTAGAGGAGCAGCCCCATGGCTTCCTTTCCATGGCAGAACCCAGCCAAGAGCTCATAGCATGGAGAGAAGAGAAGTGAAGTTGCTTATTCGTGTCCGACTCTTTGCAATCCCATGAGCTGTAGACTGCCAGGCTTCTCTGTCCATGGGATTTTCCAGGCAAGAATACTGCCATTTCCTGCTCCAGAGGATCTTCCCAACCCAGGGAGCGAGCCCAGGTCTCCTGCATTGCAGGCAGACTCCTTATCGGCTGAGCCAGAGGGAAGTCATAGTAAAGAAGAGTAAGACCCTAATTCCCAGGATAGGATCTGGCAAGGGCTAGATGGACTCGGAAGGACCCTCTGTGTAAATGGTGATATTCCCATTTCCAGTGAGAAACACTGTGCAGCTGCCGAGAAAGTTAGCAATACAGTCCTATCCTCAGGGCCAGGTTCACAGACAGATAGTAACTCAGTTATTCTCTGGATGTCCAGGCCCCATTCTACGCCCAGTGGCTATTAATTAGGTCTATGGCCAAATGACCAATTCCAGGCCCTACACTCTAGTGAGACTGATGATCTATTTTCTGCTCCGGGTGATAGACTTAAGACTTGATAGGCTGGAACCTGGGATGTTTCATATGCATGTCTTATTTCTCAATTAGAGGAGGACTGAAGAAGGCAGGTAAAGGCTGACAAAGGTCATAGCCATATAGAACAGTTTATTTCTCAGGGCTTAATTCCTGCTGTTCTTCCTCATTCCCCTTGTTACGTGGAATATTTGTGTATTCCTTTTGGCTATTGTGCAGCACATACTGTGTTGATTAATAGCTGGCAAGAAACACAAAGCAGTTAAGTTCATAAGTACAGTACACTTTTATGGAGCACCTAATCTGGGTCAGGAGATACAATGGTGAATGAGATAATATCTGCCAGATTTCTATATTGCACCCTCAGTTTTCTTTCTTAGTATACCTACTGTGCTAGTGGTTACATACATAGAAAAGATATATGCATGTGTAACTGTTGTCCATTATTTGATATATTTGGATGTGCACAGCTCAGATAACCCTACCAGGAGGTACAAGAGGACACAAGGTTTGCATTTATCTTAAATAGGGCCTTTCCCAGAACAACAGTCAATCCCAGAGGGAAGGTCGATATAATTAACCAAACGTTGATAACAATAGTAATCTCTGTAGTTTAATCACATACATTGAATCTGCAATGGTAAACTCCATGTAATGACTGAAATTTTAATTTCCGTAGTACTATCATATCCATCCTTCATTTTCCAAGCCCATCCTCCTCAGCTCATTCTAGCCTATGTTCATCATTCTTACCTTTCATTAGTTAATTTGTAGCATTAGAGGCAATGTTGTCTAGTGGAAGAAATAGTGGACGTGCAGTTAGAAAGCCTGAGTTTGGTTCTTGGTGCCTGTATTATTTGTGATTTTGGTCCAGGCTTTCCTGATGGCTCAGACAGTGATGAATCTGCCCACAGTGCGGGAGACCCGGGTTTGATCCTTGGGTTAGGACAATGTCCTAGCGAAGGGAATGGCTGCCTCCTCTAGTGTTCTTGCCTGGAGAATTCCATGGACAGAGGAAGCTGGTGGGCTGAAGACTATGGGTCACAATAAGTCAGCCACGATGGAGCCACTGACACTCTCCCTTTCACTGGTCTGGCTACCATCTTCTGAGCCTGAGTTTTCCTCATCTGTAATGATTCTGGCATTTTAGGGTTGGTGAGTCCAATCAGATGATGCATGAAAATTGCTTAAGAGTTGAGCTGTTTTGCCAAAACACCTTGCACTGTGTATGGTACTTTGTAGACGATCGATAAATGTGTGCAGTAAAACCATTATTTGTCATCTGTCCTGTATGAGATTCAAATTTGCCTTTTGAGTGTATTCTTCTTTGATTTATTACATTTCAACTTTTTATAAATGTCTTGTCTCCCTAATCAGATTCTCTACTCCTTAGGAAGTACCTTTTCCTTTTATTTGTTTTGTCCCTCTTCCTCCCTGCTCCCCGGTCTTATCACAGTG
Organism: Nanger dama; assembly: GCA_917880005.1. Taxonomy (NCBI): domain Eukaryota; kingdom Metazoa; phylum Chordata; class Mammalia; order Artiodactyla; family Bovidae; genus Nanger; species Nanger dama. Next base: position 4,581,062 of record CAKJTW010000031.1, on the reverse strand, counting down.
TAGAGATATAAGAAATGCTCAGTAAATAGTAAAATAGTGCTTCTAATTTCTTTTCTGCCACCAATTAATACATATTTGTCATCAGTGTGAATAATGGCACCGCTAGCATGCCTAGCATGTTTGATGGTGGGTGAGGTTTGCAGTGTGCCATAGATGAATGAAATAAAAAGAGAATACTAGTTCAATTCAAAACAATCAGGGTCAAGAGACAAGAAAGCTTAAGCTTCTGGAAGATACAGGCTGTTTCCTTTCCCATCTATGAATTCCGGGTAGAGGGACTGGTTCACAACAGGGGCTCCTTAAAAGTTTGCCAGTTGGATGGATGGATAAATTAATTAGTTAACTGACAAATGACTTGACAAACAGCAAAAGTCTTTGAGAATCAGAAGGCAGAGAATTTATTAATAGAGCTTGTTTTTTTTTTTTTTTTTCTGAAGAGGAACCTAATTAGTCTGTTTGGATTCTTTCAGGATGAAATAATCCTTTGGGTAAATAAAAGAAAAAGGGAATATCTCTCCAGTCAGGGAAAACAGAACAGGCAAAACTTGTCTTTAATTTTCTTATGTTGAAATCTAATCCAGTCTTCGAGGTCTACATATGATTCATTTTAATGAACTCAAAGTGTTTTCCGTACATGTGGTAGGAGCTTCTTAGATCAACCTGGTTTTCAGTTTACTCTACCTCATAAAGCTTTGAATGTTTGAATAATTTGGCGAATTGCTCTGAGCCTTTACTTTTTCTGTAAAATGAAAATGATTAGAAACTTTCAAGGCTATTGTTGGGATCACACTCATCAGTGCATGGGCAAATGTTTCATAAACTGTGAAGTGCTACTTAACACTAGTTACTTGGGCTATTATTTTTCTTAGACTGTGTCCTATATACTCAAGACTATTAGGAAAATTATAATGAACATTTTTGCTTAGCTCATTAGCAGTAGGAAATAGGAGTGGCCTTATGAGAAAGAAAGAAAATCTTCCTGTTTCTTTATATAGAGCCCTGATGCTAAAAAGAAGCAAAGAAATTCTTTTGGTTGGATGATAAATGTAAGCAGGGATAATTTATTTTCCAACTTAGCTTACTTCTGGGCTATTAAAAATAAGTCTCAGAGGTGGTTTGTGTTTAATTATAAAGCTTCCCTAAGAGAAGATAAGTCATCTCCCCATGGGGAAACGGGAAGATGACTTATCTGGGTAGTACTCACTTCCACTCAACATACATTCCTCTTGTCAGGTCCTGAGCTGGGCACTTTGGGTATACTCCCATAGAAGAGGGACAATTTCTGCCCTCAAAGAATTCAAATCCAGTAGTGACAGGTGTCAGAAATGCCCACCACCACCATGGGATAGTCTCTCTCATCTACATATATGGGGAGGCTGGGTCCCTTGAGAAGATAGAGTGGAGATGGAAACACCCAAAGAATTCTAACTCAGTGTTCTCCCATAAAGCTGCCACTTGCCACACATGGCAAGTTTAAAATTCAATTAATTTAAATGCATTTACATGAAAAATTCAATTCATCAGTTGCACTAGCCACATGTCCAATGCTCAAAAGCTTCATGTGGCCCACAGCTACCCTATCAAACAGCCCAGAATATTTCCATCATGTTAGAGGGTATGATGGGGAAGCTCCAGGAATCCAGTTCCTGTGCCTTCTCCTAGGAGACTAAGGACCTGGTGGGATCCATGGTATCTGTTTTCACTAGCTTTCTGTCCCTTCATCTTGATCTACCCTGGGATCAGAGTGATATGTTCTACTCTCAAATGGCAAGATTTCTCATTTAGAAGAAAAATCAGTCCTTAGCTTCTTATGCAGTGAGAAAAAAAAAGTGTTCAGCATGACATAAAAAGAGCATCCTTGGGATTTTTCCCTGTGCCCTCCCTATCCCATGCCCCATGTGTGCTATTGCTGTGTTGAATTCACCATTTTTCACTGAAAAACTTGTAGTTTCATTCTCCAGGCCCTTTGCCTACCTCTTACCCCCTTCCCTCTTATCCACATTCTTTGTGTGCATCCTTGAAGGCACCTGTTAAATTTCTACTGACAGGGACTTCCCTGGTGGTCCAATGGTTAAGAGTCCATCTTGGAATGAAGGGGATGAAGGTTCAATCCCTGGTTGGGGAACTAAGATCCTACATACTGTGAAACAATTAAACCCATGTGCTTCGATTAGAGAGCTTGTGTACCGCAACTAAGACTCGATGTAGCCAAAGGAAAAACTAAACTGACTTTAAAAAAAAATGTCTACTGACAGTTGGTCTCTTCCTTCACTGTGCTTTAGAGCTTTGCTGTGGCATTTCCCATGTCCTGCTGTAATGAACCTTTAATATGTCCCTCTTCCTCTTCAACGGAGAGCTCCTTGTGAGCAAGACCTCACTTAGTCAACTTTGAAGGCCATGCTTCTTATAAAAGACAAAGTCGAAAGTGACCGTTTGAATGAATGGGTTCCCACATGAATGAATGAACTGCGATGCAAATGGGTGAACAAAAGAGCACACATGGGACTTCCCAGACCAAAAGAGAATGAAAGAGCTTTGTTAAAGCTTTTGGATCCCCAGACCAATTCTGTTCTTTTCTTGGCTATAGAATTCTACCTGATCTCTCAGTGTCCAGAGCCAAATACCTTTGAACTTAGGGTGTTAACCCAAATACTAGGGCACTACCTTCCAAAATGAGTTAATCATACTAGGGAAAATGTAGGTCAGGAGATAAGGAAGCATGCTGGCTTCTATTGAGACAGATGTTGCTAACAGGCCCTGTGTGTCCTCCTAATGAAGTGGACTATCAATTCTGTGCTGTGCACACCGCAGCAAGGGGGGACGCTGGCATTGTGATGAGTCTGCATGATTCTGTGAGCTTAGCGTTAAGGGGGATTAAAATGCAAGCCATAAAATTGTGCTTGCTGTGGTGGATGCAGCAGACATGATTCAGGAATACACTAGGCGATTGTTTTTTGAAAGTTTTGGATGGAAAGCACGATGCTAAGGACTAAGACAGGTCTAAGTTTGAGTTTTGGCTGGCTCTGCTCTCATTTAATGAGGGACATTGAATAAATTATTTGACCCTTTATTACCTGTAAAGCACCGGTAATAATAGCTCAACACCTGACATGGATTTGTGAAACCTACATGAGAAGACACACCACCATGTACAACATAGACTCCAGGAAGAAAGGAACTGCTTATCAGGCACCTTCTGTGACCCAGACCCTATACTAGATGCTGTATCATGGTTAATTCCCATCACAATCCTCATAATGTAATGTGATCACTACCACAAAATGATGTCTCCTGTCTTAGACGATTCTCTCCATTTCTGACTTCTATCAGACATTAGTTAATTTCCCAGGTGGAACTTCAGTAAATTCTCATACTAGGTAAACTAGTTCATAACATCCTCCACTTAGTTATGATGAGCTGACTCACTCTAAAAACTTGCATGCTGGAGAAAGATTGAAGGCAAAAGACGAAGAGGGCAGCAGAGGATGAGATGGTTGGATGGCATCACCGACTCAATGGACATGAGTTTGGGCAACTCCAGGAGATAGTGAAGGACAGGGAAGCCTGCCGTGCTGCAGTCCACGGGGTCCCAGAGTTACTTAGTGACTGAACAGCAACAGCAAAACTGTGATGAGAGAGACATTCAGAGAAATTAAGTATCTTGTCTAGAGGCAGAGATTAAATGGCAGAGTGAGAGTCTAACCCAACATTACAACTACAACTGAGACTTTCCCCACTCACTCAGTTGGCTATAGTTGTGTGCAAGGCAGCATTTCTAATATTATGCCCTAATCTCTGAAATCTGTGCTATGATGGGATGCCAGTCTAGTGATTGCATTATGTTATGTGCATAGTTTACATTAAGAAGGAAGATTTTCCAGGTGGGGATGATCTAATCACTCAAGCCCTTAAAAGCAGAGAGATTTCTGCTTTTAAGGTAAGATTTTAAGATTTCTGCTTTAGAAAAGGAGTCAGGTTCAAATCACGAGGGCAATTTACTGTGCTGCTGCTGTCTTAGAGATGGAGAAGGGTCCCTAAAAGGTATTAGCATGAGCTTGTGGCACTAGCTCACAGCTGTAACTACAGAGAATCAAATTCTGCCAGCAACCTGAATGTATTTGGAGGTGGGTTCTTCTCCAGAGCCCCAGATGAGAACACCTCTGGCCAACACCTTGATTTTGGCCTGACCAGACCCTGAGCCTGGCCCGTTGAGCCTGTGTGAACTGTGAACTCACAAACAGGTGTGAGGTTAAGCTGCCGAATTTGCGATAACTTGTTACTCAGCAACAGGAAACTAATACAAATGCTTTAGATTAGTTTCTGTTCGTTAATAGCATCTATCTGATGAGGTTATGAGGTGAAAAAAAGTATAAAGCACTTCACACTATTCTTAACATTTTGTTGTTGTTATTTAGTTGATAAGTCGTGTCCGACTCTTTTGTGGCCCTCTGACTGTAGCATGCCAGGCTCCTGTGTCCTCCACTATCTCCCAGAGTTTTCTCATATTCATGTCCATTGAGTTGGTGATGCTATTCAACCATCTCATCCTCTGCCACCCCCTTCCCCTTTGCCTTCAGTCTTGCCCAGCATCAGAGTCTTTTCCAATGAGCCAGTTTCTTGACATTTAGGAAGAACTTAAAAATTGTTCTTCCTTTTACCATTGCACTGATTTTACAGATTGGGAAACTGAGGTTAAATAGGTTAAATAGCATGCCCAAGGCTATAGAACTGGTGGAAGTGATGGTGAGAATCTGCAAGAAGGGCTGTCTCTTATAAAAGTGTGTTCTTTGTCCATAGACCAGTGACTTTTAACCAGGAATGCATGTTGGAATTATTGGCAGAACTTGCTGAAATACCAGTTCTTATGTCCTGATTAGTTATTATGATTCAAGGTCTTGGGTGATCTTGGGTAGCTGTCTTTTGTAATAAAAGCTTTGTGGATATTTTTAATGTATACACCTGTAGAGTTATTGCCCTAGACTAGGAGCTTCTTGAGTTAGGGACCTGTGTTGTGTTTTTTTTTTTTTAATTGCAGTATAGTTGATTTATATCATTGTGTTAGTTTCAGGTATACAGAAAAGTGATTCTCATATATATGTGTGTGTGTTTCAGATTCGTTTCCACTATAGATTACTATAAGATATTGAATATAACTTCCTGTGCTATACAGTAGGTCCTCGTTCTTTATCTCTTTTATATATAATAGTATATATCCCAAACTGCTAATTTATCCCTTTCTTGATCCTTTCTGCTCACGTAATCATAAGTTTGTTGTCTGTGTCAGGAGTCTGTTTGTATTCTGTAGATAAGTTAATTTGTATTTTTTTTTAAAGATTCTATATATGTGATATATAATATGTGACTTCCTTGGTGGCTCAGATGGTAAAACATCTGCCTACAATGCGAAAGACCCAGGTTCAATCCCTGGGTCGAGAAGATTCCCTGGAGAAGGAAATGGCAACCCACTCCAGTATTCTTGCCTGGAAAATCCCATGGACAGAGGAGCCTGGTTGGCTACTGTCCATGGGGTTACAAAAATCCCATGGACGGAGGAGCCTGGTTGGCTACTGTCCATGGGGTTGCAAAGACTCAGTGACTTCACTATCTTTCTATCCACTATGTATTTGTCTGTCTGATTTACATCACTTAGCATGATAATATCTGGGCCCATCCATGTTGCTTCAAATGGCATGATTTCATTCCTCTTTTGTGGCTAACAGTCCATTGTATAAATACACCACATCTTCTGTGTCCACTCATCTGCGGATGGACATTTAGGTTGTTTCCATGTCTTGGCTATTGTAAACAGTGGTGCTGTGAACACAGAGGTGCATGTATCTTTTCTAATTAGTTTTTGTCTTTTCCAGATACATGACCAGAGAGTTTGCAGGATCACATGGTAATTCTTTTAGTTTTTAAGGAGCCTTCATACCGTTATCCATAGTGGCGTACCAATTTATGTTGCCACCAACAATGTAGGAGAATTTTCTTTCCTCCACACCCAGTTAGGGGCCTTTTTAATCATCATCATCACAAAAGGACTTGGACTTGTAAATACATGGATATATATGCTACATATTATCCTTCCAATGGATTGCTGGGACTTTACTGTTTCAACTAAGGGCCCATTGACCTTGTAGTGGTTATGGGTGAAAATGCTTCCCTACCTTTCTCCTAAATCATCCCATCTTGGTGACTAGCATGAGCCCAACATTTACTCAGCGCTTAGGGGTAAGCCTCCACGGGCCCTACCTCCACACTGATATCCATGCCTATAGTTTTTGGTTTGTTTTTCTTAGTCCATGGAGGAGGCCTTGCCACTCATCTGACAGCAGCAGGTTTAAATAAGTTTAAGAATAGGAGCAGAAGCTTGCAGCTGTATTGCTGCGATGGGCAAAGCCTTCTTGAGCTGGCAGAGCTGCTGGAGAGGGGCAGTGAAAGGCAGCGGGGAGCAGGAGCGGGGTAAGCCCAAGAGGGAGCCCAGCTTAGAGTGCTGGCACTTGGCATTTCATTTCAGTCTCAGAAGTGGGTGCCAGTGTCTTTCAGTTTTTCCTACTCAGTTTTACCTTTAAAACAGTTTCCTTTTCTCCAGACAGCCCACACAGTCCTGTTAGTAATAAATCATGCAATGAACACCTTCAAGGAGACAGAGGAAGGCCACTCCACCTCCTCAGAGGCACTGGCTGCCTGCTGAAGGTTTGACTGGACATGGTCATGATAATGACAGTCCCATTCTAAAAAATTTATACGGCTCCTGCTGTCTTTCCAAAGAAACCACATTCTGCTGTCAAATTAGTTTCTAGTGCTTCTGGGGGAGCTGAATGCCAGGCCTTTTGAAATGTCCCTGCTTACATGGTGCCTAATAAATGCCAGCTCACATGTTGCTCATCAGATGGGTACCGTCTGGTGTATTGGACAGAGATTTTGATTGGAAACAGCAGAGAAACGGGCATTTACTAGACTTCTGGGTCTGAGATTCCTCTCTAAAACTGGGAAAGAGTGTTTAGACAATCTTTAAGGTACAGTTCATCTGTTAGAGCTCAAGCAATATATTAAGGATGGAAGTAAGCTTCATGAGGGGTGGCCATCTGTCTTGTTCATTTCGTATTCCCATTGTCTGGCATGGTGACCAGCAGGTAGCAGTTGTAGAGTAAATATTTGTTGAATAATGCCTGACTGATTGAATGGATGACTAAACTAATGTCAAAGTAATGAATTCCATGGCATGTATTATTGTCCTTTATGCTCATTTTAATGGGATTTATGAAAAAAAAAAAAAAAAAATGGCTGCTTATATAGTGCCTTTGACAAGTGTATTAGCTGTGATGTATGAGAGTAATGATAGATTTGTTGCTCTTGACTCATCAAACCCCTGGACAGTTAGTCTCTTTATTGCTCTTGGGTGTTTTATAAAAACTTTCAGTTTTTATAAATGTCTGAATTAAATGTCCTGATGGGCTATGGTTGGCAGTGGCCGCCAAGGGTGGTAAGTGAGACAACTCAGAATTCATTTTTCCCTTAGACCTCAGGTTTAAGCTGCTAAGAGATGAAATCTAAGAAACTCAGCTTAGACAAAGTAGAGAAACTTTACAGGTTAAGAGCTTAACCTGGGTGGCTTAACCTGGGCTTCCCAGGTGGTGCTAGTGGTAAAGAACCCATCTGCTAATGCAGGAGATGTAAAAGATGCTAGTTTGGTCCCTGGGTTGGGAAGATCCCCTGGAGAAGGAAATGGCAACCCACTCCAGGATTCATGTCTGGAAAATCCCATGGACAGGGGAGCCTGGCAGGCTACAGTCCATGGAGTCACAAAGAGTAGGACACGACTGAAGTGTCTTAGCACATGCCCTACAAGTAATCCATAGGTTAACGGAGATGGTGTACAGACCCAGTGAGTGAGAAACACAGGAGAAACAGTTAAGGAATAGGGAGCTTGATATCTGATATTAGAGTGAAGACTGGATGAGTCAGAAACAGATGTTTCATTCTAGGGCCCCACATGTGAGAGTCTTCATTCTAAAAGTTCCTATGTGCCTCCATTTTTCCCAAAGAGAGTTTATTCTGTAAAGTGGGTGATCTTGATGAATAGAGAGAATAAGAGTTTTAGCATTAAACCAAAACAAATTTGAAAGCCGGTGCCATCATTTACTACTTTCATACTCTGGAATGGCTTCTTTCTCGGAATCTTGGTTTCTCCATCTTTAATATGTAGTTAGTAGAGTGCCTAGAGTGACTAGGTCAGGTGACAGGTATGTAAAGCACCTAACTCTGTGTCTGGCACACAGCAAGTACTTGGTAAATGTTTGTTTTGTTTTCTCTTTCTCATTCCTAGTCAGTCATTAATTATTCATTGAGCACCCAGAGTTTGGTAAGCTCTGTGCTTGACACAGACGTGAAAGAAACAGTCTCCTCTCTCCTGTAGCTCATGGCTGAGTGGAAGCAGTAAAAACAGTAAGTATACTAGAAATATAGAAGTATGAACAGGGAGTATCGAGAAAAAGAAATGCTCAGTTCTGTTTTGAGGAGTAAGGAATTTATCCACTTCACTTCACGTCAGGTATTTTGAAGATGCCTACGAAGATCCCTAGTTTGGGGAAAGAAAACGTTCTCTCATATCTTAAATAATGTTGTGGGATTTTTCATTTTAAAGGTTTAAATTCTTCATTTGAGTTGTAGGAATCAGGAACACTTTCTTGATGATCTGTTAAAAACAGCAGGGTGTCACACATGTCAATTATGTGTGGCAAGTGGTAATAATCCAGAGAAGGCAATGGCACCCCACTCCAGTACTGTTGCCTGGGAAATCCCATGGATGGAGGAGCCTGGTGGGCTGCAGTCCATGGGGTCGCTAAGAGTCGGACACGACTGAGCGACTTCACTTTCACTTTTCACTTTCATGCACTGGAGAAGGAAATGGCAACCCCACTCCAGTGTTGTTGCCTGGAGAATGCTAGGGACGGGGGAGCCTGGTGGGCTACGTCTATGGGGTCGCATAGAGTGGGACACGACGGAAGCGACTTAGTAGTGGTAGTTAGTAGTGATAATAATAATAGCTAGTATTTATCCCTGGTGGCTCAGACAGTAAAGTGTCTGCCTGCAATGTGGGAGACCTGGGTTCGATCCCTGGGTCAGGAAGATCCCCTGGAGAAGAAAATGGCAACCCACTCCAGTATTTTTGCCTGGAAAATCCCATGGATGGAAGAGCTTGGTTGGCTACTATCTATGGGGTCACAAAGAGTTGGACACGACTGAACAACTTCACTATCTAAGAATATGACTCATAATTACTAATTCATCTTTATTATGTGACAAGCATTTTTTGAAGCCCTTTTGTTCATCATCTCAGTTAATTCTTCACAGATTCCTATAATATACATTTTATTATCCCATAACACTTTTGTTATCCCCATTTTACAAGGGAGGAAAGTGGAGTTTACAGAAGTTAAGTTGATTTCTGCAAGGTCACCAGTTAATAATTCACAGAATTGTGACTTGAACCCAGTTTTATCTTCAAAACTCATGCTCTATAAGAGAACATGCTGCCTCCAGAAATCTCTATTTAGAAAAAGAGAAACAGCATGGTTGAGTTTAACTGCAAATCCAAATTAGAATATTGGAAATGATGTTTGTTCATTTCTATATAATCATTTAATTTTAATGATCCTATTTCCTTATCAGGATGACATTCTTTTGGAAGATCTGATGAGTACATTTGATATCTTTGTTGTCATTTAATTCACTTAACATCTGCAGCAGCTGTTCTCCCCACCCCACCCCCGCCCGAAGTGGTGGTAATTGTAATCTTTAGGGAAAATTTTTGCTTTTTCTTATACATCTTCAATATTGAAAAACAAAGCAAATGGTTAAACCAATCTCTGAGTCATAGCTGACACATTTTCAGAGTAGTTCTTAGCTTGCATAAAAAAGATAATGTAGACACTGTCAGAATGAGAGTTAAAGAGCTCAATTTTGGGTTGCTAGAGAAATCATCTGTAATCATGAGGGAGATTACTTGGGTGTTCATTGAGTTCAGAGCTCAAATATAGAAATCTCTGTAATAGTCATATATTTTTCATATGTTGGGAAGGAGAAATGTATGCTAAAATAAACAAGTCTTGGTGATAAAGACCAAATAAGGAAGGTGGAAACTGTGCATAACTCAACTCTTAGGCTCTTGCAAATTTCCCCTCTGATGTTTGGGGGCAACAAATCAGGGGCGCTCATCTGACAGACAGAGTTCAGCTGAAAGACACTTACTCAACTCAGAGTGAACCCCATAGAAAAAAAAGGCAAATTCAACTTTTTGACAATGAATGTAATACAGGGTATTTGCTTTTGCTTGGAAGCAGAAGCATAATTTTGGGAAGATGCATATGGCCATATAGTTTTACAGATGGCCACCAAAATGTTGAAAAAGTCTCACTTGCAACCCAAAAAAACCATTCTGATGTTTCATTGTTGCTTTTTAAAATTATGCAGATTTTAAACATACAGATAAAAACAGAGGCTATTATTATAGATATCAGCATATCTACTTCCTGGTTTGGACAAAGCTTCAGATTTTTTTTTCTTTAAGAACTGAACCTACTCCATCTTTCCTCAAGTGGAAATCAGTATTTTGAGTATGATAGTGATGTTTGACATTTCTTCAAGAGTTTAAAATTTTATTGCATATGACATATCTAAAACAAAATGTGCTTTAGATGCTGTGTATTTTAAAACTTTGCAAAAATGCATTCATACTTAATATGAACTTATCTCTTTACTGTTTGGGCTTAGTATCAATTTTGAGATTTATCCCTGTTGATATATAAGTAGTTCTGATTCATTCATTTTAACTGCTACTTAGTATTTAGTTAAATGAATATAAAAATATTTATTTACTTGTCTTCTGATGATGAGCCCTTAGGTAGTTAACAATGTGGGGCGATAATCAATCTTTAATAACTATTTTTATCTATCCCTTTGGCCTCAAGTGAGAAGATATTGTAAAGCAGAATGTCTAGGACAGATTGTTGGATCTCACTATATATGCATTTTCAGTTTTAGTGGCTATTTCCAAATTATATTTTAAAGTGGGTTTCCCAATTTATATATCCAGAAGCAGAGTGTATAAGAGCACCCTGTGCTCCACATAAAAAGCAATAACTAAATCATTTGTTACTGTTAGACTTTTAGTTTTTGCCAGTCTTATGGGCATAGAATTATTCTTCATCTTAGTTTTAATTTGCATTTGCCAGAAATACATTTGAGGTTAGGCTATTTTTATCTGTTTATTGGTTATTCTGGTTTTCTCTTCTAGGTTTCATGTTCATATCCCTTGCCCTGTTTTTATCTGGAGTGAATTTCCTTTTTCTTATTGATAAGTAGATCTTGTGTGTTCTATCTATAGATTTTTTCTTGGTGCCTTTTAAAAATTTGGGGGTGTTGTTTTTGCAGATGATATAATAAATTCAGTGCAGTCCAGCTCAAAACCCTAACATGTATGAGTGTGTTTGTGTGTTATTTGATGGCTTCTAAAATTTATATATCAGAATGCAGATGTCTAAGGATAGTGAAGACTATTTTGAAAAAGAACAAAGTGGCAAATATAATACTTCTGGATATCGGTCTTATTGAGCATGTATTACATGCCAGGTATTATTACAGACACTTGGTCCATTAATAAAATGGAAGATTAGAAGTATTCCCTTTAAGGCCTCAGGAACCAAAAGAATTTCTGCTGTTCTCTTTCAGGTGATGAGGCAGGCAATAACTAATGCTGTCTCCTCACTCTTCACCATTAGATGTAATATTTCTTCCTACTTTTCACCTGATCGCTACCCTGCTGAAGAATAGCTGGCCTCTCAGTGCACTGAGAGCATCCCTGTCTCTGCTGCTTTACAGTGCTCATTCTCTGTTGCTCCATCTTCTTGACCCAGCTTTATCACTCTGTTTATTTTGTTGTAGTCACCAAGTTGTATCCTGTTCTTTGCAACCCCGTGGACTGTAGCACACCAGCCTCTTCTGTCTTCCACTATCTCCCAGAGTTTGCTCAAATCCATTTCCATTGAGTCGTTATCTATTTTGTTCTATTGTACATCTTCCTCTTTAGACTATAAGTTCTCTGGGGATAGTTTCCTGTGTTCATTGCTGAACCAACAGGTCTAGAGTTCTGCCAGATATATAATAGATTTTCAAATAGTACCTGTTGAATGAATCTATTCTATACTTCAAAATCTTGTCTATATATTTCAATTCCCCCAAGGCCTAGGATATAAATGTAGTTTGCATTTAATGTACCAATGGCTTCTTGACAGTAGGGACTTATGGTTGAGAGTGTGAGCTTTGGATTCAGAAGGAGTTGGCTTTCAATCATTCTTTTTCTACCATTTATTGGTGGTATGATTGTTTACTTAACCTAAGACTGTTTCCCCCATTGTAAATGTTGGCATAATTATAGCACTCTTGAGTAACAAGATCTGACTTGCTTTTTCAATGGCTTGCTGTGGTGACTGCAGTGGGGGTAAGGGGGGTAAGGGAGTGAGTGGTAAGGAAATGCATGTGGAAATAAGGAGATGATGAGGGGATGTAGACTATAGGGGTGATGAACATACTCGGCTCGGAGAGGAAATGATGGAGGGGTTGAGAAACAGCTAACTTCCCCATTAATTTTAAGGATAGAGCCTGCAGAGTTTAGGCAACTGAGAATGTCTCCACAAGTTTTGGGCTGAGAAACTGGGAAGGTTGGAGTTTCCATTTACTAAGCTGGGAAATGTTGAAGGAAGAAAAGGTTGGGGGAGTGTTACTCTGGACATTGAAGTCTGAGATGTGGCTTAGATGCCCATGCGTAGTTGTGGAGTCGGCAGCTGGGTGGAGGAATCTAGAGTTCAGGAAGGATATAGAATATGTAAAAGTACTGAAGCAATGAGTTTGGGGAGAGAAGAGTTTTGAGGTCTGAGTCATGCTCTCTCAACATTTAAAGGGTGAGGAGATAAGAAGGAACCAGTGAAGAAGACTGAGAAAAGTGGCCAGTGAGGAAGGAAAAAAATTCCAGGAGAGTAACAGCCAAGAAAAGAGGTGTTTCCAGCAGGCAGGGGCGGCCAACTGTGTTAGCACTGCTGGCCTGTCAAGTAAGATGAGGACTAAGAATTGACCCATATGAAGTTAAATGTAAATAGTTCTATACCTCATCTTAAAGGTAAATGCTATGGTGGAGTTTGACCCAGGAAACTTCTGAAAATCTCTTTTATTTAAAAAAAAAAAAAAAAAAAAGACCAAAAAATTCCTTCCGTAATTGGGGGCAGGAGGAGAAGGGGATGACAGAGGATGAGATGGCTGGATGGCATCACTGACTTGATGAACGTGAGTCTGAGTGAACTCCGGGAGATGGTGATGGACAGGGAGGCCTGGCGTGCTGCGATTCATGGGGTCGCGAATAGTCAGACACGACTGAGTGACTGAACTGAACTGAACTGAATTGATCTCTTTAAAATGTTCATGAATTATGCTTTTCAGAGGCCATTGATTTACAGCTGGGTGCACTTGAATTGGCAATCACTTAGTTGTGTTTTTATTTTAAAGACTTTTATTTATTTTTTTAATTTGATTATTTTTTATTTATTTATTTTTTTAAATTACAATACTGTCTTTGTTTTGCCATACATTGACATGAATCAGCCATAGGTGAACACAAGCTCCCAATGCCAAAGCCCCTCCCACCTCCCACCCCACATCCTCTACCTGAATCATCTTAAAGACTTTTAAAGAAAACTTTTAGGTTTACAACAAAGTTGAGAAGAAGGTATAGAGATTTCCCATATCTCTCCTTCCCACACACAAACCTAACCTCCTCTATTATCATTATCAAAAAACTAAAGTGGTACAACCACTTTCATGAAGGATGAACTTACATGGATACATCATAATCACCCAGAGTCCATAGTTTACCTTGGTATTCACTCTTGGTGGTGTACATTTTATGGGTTTGGATGAAAGAATAATGACATGTCCATCATTATAATACATACACTACATACATACATCTCACTACTGTAAAAGTCTTTTGTGCTCTGCCTGTTCATGTCTCCCCTCTTCCTCCACATGCACCTCTGGCCAACACTGATCTCTTTATTGTCTCTGTAGTCTTGCCTTTTGTAGATTGACATATGGTTGGAATCATATTCACCTTTTTAGATTGGCTTCTTTTACTCAATAATGTGCATTTAAGGTTTATTTCTTTTTAATTGACTAATATTCATTGTCTAAATGTACCATGGTTTATTTATCCATTCACCTACTGAAGGACATCTTGTTTGCTTCCAGGCTTTGGCAATTACGAACAAAATGACTATAAACATTTGAATGCAGGTTTTTATGTGGACATATGTTTTCAGCTCCTTTCATTAAATGCCAAGGAACACAATTGCTGGATCAGATGGTAAGAGTGTGCTTAGTTATGTTAGAAACCTCCAAACTGTCTTCCGTAATATCTTTACTATTTTGGACTTCCACCAGCAATGAATAAGAGTTCCTGTTGCTGCACATCCTTGCCAGCACTTGGTGTTATCAGTGTTTTAGATTTTGCCATTCTAATAGGTGCATAGTGGTATCGCATTGTTGCTTTAATTTGCACTTCCTCATGATATGTAAGGTAGACTGTATAATTTTTCATACACTTATTCGTCATCTGTGTATCCTTTTTAGTAAAGTGTCTGTTAAGCTCCCAGCCCATTTTTTATTTTAATTTTTCACTCTTTTAATTGGAGTATGATTGCTTTACAGTGTTGTATTGGTTTCTACTGTTGGGGAAGACTACCCCTCCCACATCAAACCCCAGCTGCAAGAATAACCATAAGAACTATTTAAAAAAGGGGGGGCGGCTTAATGACACAATCATGATGGTGTGTGACTCACCTAGAGCCAGATATCTTGGAATGTGAAGTCAAATGGGCCTTAGGAAGTATTACTATAAACAAAGGCTAGTGGAGGTGATGGGATTCCAGTGGAGTTATTTTGAATCCTAAAAGATAATGCTGTTAAAGTGTTGCACTCAATATGGCAGGAAATTTGGAAAATTCAGCAGTGGCCACAGGACTGGAAAAGGTCAGTTTTCGCTCCAACCTCAAAGAAGGAAAATGCCAAAGAATGTTCAACTTACCACACAGTTGCACTCATTTCATGTGCTAGCAATGTCTTGCTCAAAATCCTTAAGCTAGACTTCAAGAGTACATGAACAGAGAACTTCAAGATGTACAAGTTGGATTTAGAAAAGGCAGAGGAATCAGAGATCAAATTGCTAGCATCCATTGGATCATAAAAAGGATGGAAATTCCATAGAAACATCTACTTCTGCTTCATTGACTACAGTAAAGCCTTTGTGTAAATCACAAAAAACTGTAGAAAATTCTTAAAGAGATGGGAATACCAGACCAACTTACCTGCTTCCTGAGAAACCTGTATGGAGGCCAAGAAGCAACAGGTAGAACCAGACATGGAACAATGGGCTAGTTCAAAATTGGGAAAGGAGTATGTCAAGGCTGTATATTGTCAGCCTGCTTATATATGCAGAGTACATCATGCAAAAATGCCAGGTTAGATGAATCACAAGCTGGAATCAAGATTGCTGGGATAAATACCAATAACCTCAGATATGCAGATGACACTACCCTAATGGCAGAAGGCTAAGAGGAACTCAAGAGCCTCTTGATGAAGGTGAAAGAGAAGAGTGAAAAAGCTGGTTTAAAACTCAACTTCCCGTGGCAGATTCATGTTGATGTATGGCAAGACCAATACAGTATTGTAAAGTAAAAAAAATAAAAAAAAAAAAAGGAAAAAAAAAAACTATATCCTCAAAAAAATCCCCAAAACTCAACTTATAGAAAACTAAGATCATGGCATCCAGTCCCATTACTTCATGGCAAATAGATGAGGAAACAAATGGAAAAAGTGACAGACTATGTTCTCAGGCTCCAAAATCACTGTGAACAGTGACTGAAGCCATGAAATTAAAAGATGTTTGCTCCTTGGAAGAAAAATTGTGACAAACTTAGAGTGGAGACATTACTTTGCTGACAAAGGTCCATATGGTTTTCCCAATAGTCATGTACCGATGTGAGAGTTAGACCATAAAGAAAGCTGATCACCAAAGAATTGATGCTTTCAAACTGTGTTGCTAGAGAAGACTCTTGACAGCCCCTTGGACAGCAGGGAGATCAAACCAATCAATCCTAAAGAATTTCAATCCTGACTATTCATTGGAAGGGCTGATGCTGAAGCTCTGGTACTTTGGCCACCTGATGTGAAGAGACTACTCATTGGGAGAGACCCTGATACTGGGAAAGACTGAGGGCAGGAAGAGAAGGGGCAAGAGCAGATGAGATGGCTGGATGGTAACACTGACTCAATGGACATGAGTTTGAGCAAACTGTGGGAGACAGTGAAGGACAGGGAAGCCTGGTGTCCTGCAGTCCATGGGACCACAAAGAGTCAGACACGATGGAACAACTGAACAACAGTGAAATAAACCCGCACTTCTGTCTGGCTCTCTACAAGTTGAGGGATTTGCATGGCCTCTTCAGGTTCAGAAATTTGTTAGAATACTTCTCAGAACTCAAGAAAGCAGTACACTTGTGATTACGACCTCTATAGAGGATCCAGATGAATAGCCAAATGAGAAACACAGAGCAGCAAAATGGGGGAGGGGAGGATGTAAGAACATTCATCCCTGTGAAGTCAGGGTGCCCTCCAGTACATCAGTATATTCATCAACCAGGAACCTCCCTGAGCCTGACTGTTCAGAATTTGTATTGAGGTTTCACTATATATGCATTATAGAGTGCATCACTGGTCACGTGATTAAATTCAGTGCCCACAGAGGGCAGGGGACCAAGCTGAAAGTTCCACCCCCTCTAAACACGTGGTTTGCCTCTCTGGTGACCAGCCCCCATCCTGAATCTATATCAGGGCCCTTCCTTATAAGGAAGGGATTTTTGAATTCTCTTTCAGGAACTGGGGATATATATTTTTTTATTAGACCACAGTGATTACCTTAAAGAGGACCAGAGGAATAGTTGAGGTCCAGATCTGCCTCAAAGGAAGATGCTAAAAGTGAGATGCTATCCAAAGAAAGGCAGAGGAAGGACTCCAGTGTGACTCAGGTTGGCACTGGTGACCGAGGAAGGCCTGGCTTTTGGGTGGTATTGGGTAGGACATGGCAGTCAGACCAGTTAGTTAGTTGGCAGCATCTTGGCTCAAGAGTGGTTCATCCTTTTGAAACAGTGTTCTATCATTGCCAGAAGGGAGGTAGAAGATAGATTGATCCTATTCTCAGACAGTGGTTTAACTAAGATCCTATTCTCCAGCCTGTGGATTGTTAGCTAGAATACATCTGGTAGGTAATAATTGAGGTTGGCCATAATCCCAGCAGAACCCAAGTAGTAATCAGGGGAAGGGAAGGGACAAGGTTAAGAGAAACAGCACTTATTAAGGGCTCCAATGATGGATGGCCCACTGTGCCGGGTTCTTTACACCTTCCACGGCCGTCCTTTTACGTAGAGATTCAGTATTCATCTACATAAGTTTGTTGAGTTATGTCATGTCTCAGGCACTGTAGTAGTCGCTGGGGATAAGACTGTGAATAAGCCTGAGGTGGTATCTATTTGAGGAACTTTAAATCTAGTTGAGGATAGTTACAAACTGGCAAGAACATTAAAATATGTTACAATGCAGGATGCTTGATAAATGCATAGAAAGAAGGTAATAAGAATTAGCCCAAACAGTAAAGAATCTGCCTATAATGTGGGAGACCCGGGTTCAATCATGGGTCGGGAAGATCCCCTGGCCCACACCAGTATTCTTGCCTGGAGAATTCCACTGGACAAAGGAGCCTGGCAGGCTACAGTCCATTGGACCTCGAAGAGCTGGATACGACTAAGCCACTAACACTTTACTTACTTAAGTCTGTCTAGTTAAGGATACCTACAAACTGGCAAGAACAGTAAAATGTGTCAAGCATAATGCAAGATGCTTGGGAAATGCATCTTGAGAAGGTAATGCATCAAAGAGAAGGTAATGTTATAAGAATCAGAGAGAGGCTAACTTACCTACAGCCACCTGGCTGATAAGTGGTGGAGCCAAGAATTGCACCCCGGTTTTTCTGACTCCACAGTGTCACAGTCTAACGTGAAGAGGCATAGCAGTGGGAAGAACGGCTATGCACCGTGGCTCCCAGCCCCAGGGACTGTGGCCTGGGACTCACTCCAGCCATGCCCACAGGTGTATGGTGATTGCCATGTGGACTGAGTGAAGCTGGGAGTGCCCCCTGAAGAGCATCTATGCTGACTGCTAAGTAGGACTGCCCCAGAGAGTCCACTGCAGATGCTTCTCTTTGTTTATTACAGTTCCACCGCAGAGCCCTAGGTGTTCTACAGCATCTGCCTGCCTCTGTCCAGAGTCTGCTGAGGCAGCACATTCTGGGATGGGCTTGGCTTCCATCCACACTGCTAACTAGGAGGTGGTTGGTGTGAGAGACTACTTCTTCTTTTTACTTAATGAATGGATAGCTCTGCTGAGCGTAAGAACCAGAGACAGGGCTCCAGTCTGGTCACTTGTAGCTCTAAGAGGGAGTGACAGATAGGGAACTGCAGCGACCTGCTGTCAGTTTCTAAGCCAGCAAGGCTAATTTCCAATGTCTGATGGGGGAGACTTGGGCCATAAGGCCCTGGCAGATCCTGTACTTGGGGACAAAAGCCTTGCTGTTACCACACAAAGCATCCTCTGTAACACCTCCTGTTTTGAGATCTCTTTTATCTATTTTCTTCTCTCCTTTAAAAATAAAATTGATTCCCAAAGTCGTCACTAAAAGTGCTTTTGGAAACCTCCACTGTCCAGGGTGGTGGTTATTCTCCTCAGCCTCTTGGTCCCTTCTCCCTTTGCTTCTCTAACAAATAAATGACTATATTGATCGTACTCTGAACAGCACTCGCCTTTGGTTTCTGACGAGCTGAAACAGTGGAGAGGTTTCTGTGCAAAGGTGAGCTATGCGCTGAGCCCTGCATAGGGGAGCTCTTGGAGACCTTCTCCTGCAGGGCATCCAGAGGAAGGATGGGGAGATTTTATACTGCTACAAGTACCACTGCAAGGCTCCACCTGAAGCCATGCTGGAATCTTTGTGCCCCGATGAGGTATCTGATGTGGGGCAGCTGTGCCCAGATTCAGGCGTGAAAGGCATTACAAGTCATTAATAATAAAATACAATTGCCAACATGTACTTGTTAAAAGAACAGTTAGATTGGATATAGGATTGTTCCTGTCATTAATTTCCATGATGCTTAATCCTTTCATCTCCCAATGGGAGAAAAATGGGGATAGATTTTCCACTCGCATGCGTGAAATTGAACATCATTATATTTACATCTATGAGAATGGGTCAACTATGTGAATGTTTTGTGACTTGTGAGTCTAAAGGAAATCAAAACATGTGAGCCTGGGCTGTGGTAGAGTAACTCTAGATTCCTTAGCGTTGCATAAAAGGCCCTAGCCTGGGTTTCCCTGTCCAGCTGTATCTCTGCCACCTTATTCACATTCTGTATCCCAGATTTGCTAACCACTGATCTGCTGGTGCCAAGCCTCTTTGGCTTACATCCACCTGCACTGGGTCACCTGAAGTTCATGCCCACCCTCAACCCCGTGGAGGACTCAGCTGGGCTCTACCCACAGCTCAGGCACTGACCTTCTCCAGCTTCCACTACCCGTGTGTAGTCTCCATCACAATATTGCAGACTTTTCTATTATTCACTACATCAACACTCCTTAGGATAGAACCAGAACTTTGTATCCCTAGTGGCAGAATTTGTTCATGTATTTGGAAGGAGGTAAAAGGGAGGGAGGAAGAAAGGAAAGAAAGAAAGATGAAGGACAGGTAGGCTGGAGAGTCCTATGTGCTTGGTGCCTTTCAGAATTTTTCTGTGTCATCTCAAGTAGATCTGTTCAACCCTTGAGGTTTTGTTTCTTCAGCTGGAAAAAAAAAGGAATAACAAAAATAATATCTTCCTCACTGAAGTCTTACATTTGTAAAAGACCTAACAGTGCCTGGCCCTTGGAAAGTAAGATTAAATGCCAGTTTCCTGCCCAAGTGGTCACTTTGGGCAAAGAAAAATAAAAGGAATTCTTGTGAAAGGAACTGGGAAAAATAATCTATAAAAGCCCCACCCCCACTGCCACAGTCAGCTATTAACTACTGCCCATTTTAGGGTTAAAAAAAAATTCTGTTCTTTAAATATAATGCAGAGGGCAATGTTGCAGAGAGCAAATGATATCTTGGGATATTTTGTGGCAGAGAATGAAACGATGTGTGTATTTTTAATCTTTTTCTTAGAACAGTTCAGTTAACAGTTCAGTCACTCAGTTATGTCCAACTCTTTGCAACCGCATGGGCTGCAGCACACCAGGCCTCCCTGTCCAGTGCCAGCTCCCAGAGTTTATTCAGACTCATGTCCATTGAGTCGGTGATGCCATCCAACCAGAACATTCACCGCAAATTTTGTCTTGATTTCTCATGGCTAAAGTAGGGAGGGTGTGACTGTACTGAAAGTACGAGTTAAGTATCTTCATGCTACCATTCTCCAGGATCTTAGCTCACACTTGCTGGCTCAGGAGGGAAGGATGTGGAGATTAGGATTCTCATAAATTGTGGACTCAAGCCCCATGTGTGCCCAACAGTCTGATTCCAGAGCATCATAGTTTTGTGAAAATATCACTAGATCTGGGGAAAAGAGATTGTTTATATTATTACTGATTAGGTGACCTTGGTCATGTAGCTCCTCTAAACCTTAGTTGTACAGTGAATATACTGTATATTATAATATCTGATGTCAAGATTGCCGAAAGGATCACGAGTGATGATGGGTAAGCAGTCTTTGTGAAATCTACATGTGTACCAAGGTCAGTCAGAGTTATGGTTGCTACCAAACATGTCCACAATTCAGGCCTCACCCCATCCAACCTTCTTGGGAATTTTTGTCTTAGACCTCAGGGTGAAGCAGTGCAGTTGAATGTCTGATTTACAGCTCAGAACACACAGTCTACCAATGCTCTTCTACAAGTATCCTTGGGAAGATCCTCTTGGGTTTCCAGAAGGATTCTTGCAACATGACTGCAGCCCAGAGGGATATCAAAGGATTTGGGAACCAAGGAGACCACCATGTCGTAGCTACAATTGCATGGTTTCCAGTGCTTTGGACACCTGAAAAATGGAGGCAAGCGTTACTGACAGCCTTAAGCCAGGGCTACTCCAGATCAGTCTGGAGTGTTTATTCCCCCAGCATTTATGTGCAGAGCAATTTTTGGCCCTGTGAATCTTTTCTGAATAAGCTGGTGAAAAGGTTGGTTGCTCAGTCCTGTCTGACTCCTTGCAATCCCACGGAATGTAGCCAGCCAGGCTCCTCTGTCCATGGAATTCTCCAGGCAAGAATACTGAAGTGGGTAGCCATTCCTTTCTCCAGGGGTTCTGCCCTACCCTGGGATTGAACCCGAGTCTCTCATATAGCAGGCAGATTCTCTACCATCTGAGCTGCCAGGGAAGCCTACCAAGATAAGAGTCTTGCAGAATTTATGTAATCACAGGAGTCAGTGACTGCCCTCTCACTGTGCTGTATTTTGTTGAGAAGAAAGAAGAAACAGGACCTGCCAGCACTCAAAGGCAGCAAACTATACAGGGGTGGGGGTCACACTGAGTGGGTCTCCTTTGGGTGTATCAGTCCCGTGTGGTGTCGGGTAGCATCTCTAAATAAAGAAATTTTAAAGCACTGACTTGCCTAATCTGAACTGGTCTAATTTTTAGTAGGGAAAATAGCAGTCTTGTGTATTTTTCATAAAGCCTTATTGATTATTTTGAGACAAAATTTTATTTTGAGATAAATTTTCTATATTTCAGTGTTTAAATGCCTTTCTTTGATGAAACAACAGTCATAGTACATATATTAAAAAGAATTCTTGGTGAGTTAAATATGAAGATAGCAACACTATAATAGTTCTTATAAATTTTTTAAATTGAAAATTTCACTAATGTGTAAAAGCCCAAGACTGAAACTCCTCATTTAACACATTATCACTTGATTACTGTCCACTTGAGGTACCTAGATGATCTTGTAGCAATGTAATAGAAAAAAAGAAAGTTAACATGTTTCACTTAGGTATTTATACACTAAGCATAGTTCTGTCAGTGCCCTACCCCTGCAAAGCCTTACCTTTACCCTGAAGAATACCCTGATGAGAGAGCAGAGCGCACCGATCTGGCTCTGTAAGTCTCTCTCCCACACGTGTGCAGCCGTCATCCTGAGAGAGAGGAATGGGGACTAAGACTCCAGCATCCTTTGTCTCGGCCCAAGCTGCTTTGTCAAAGTACTGCTTCTGTCACCTACTCATGAGCCCAGCTCTCTTCTTGACACTGTTACTTCATTTCCTTGTCACCGTGAACACAGGGCAGACTGTGCAAGGTGCTAAAATGTGGGTTATGGGAGCAAAAGGAAGGAAGAGAAATTTTGTCTTTAATAGTAAACAAAGAAGATGACTTAGAATCGTTCAAGCTAGGTCCTAACAAAATAGGTAAAATTTTAAGAAGTAGATGGAGTGAAGATATTGTAAGTAGATAAAGGCTTAGGTGGTACTAGTGGTAAAGAACCCACCTACCCAGTGTATGAGACATTAAGAGTTAATGGTTCAATCCCTGGGTTGGGAAGATTCCCTGGAGGAGGGCATGACAACCCACTCCAGTATTCTTGCCTGAAGAATCCAATGGACAGAGGAGCCTGATGGGCTACAGTCCATAGGATCACAGAGTTAGATACAACTGAGGTGGCTTAGCATGCATGCATACAGAAAGGCTTTTACGCCAGAAGACACAAAACCAGGAGATGCTTTTTCTCTCCCTAGTGCCTGTGCACGCACTGTCTTCCCCTTTTCAGTGCCTTTCCCCAACCTTGTCCCATTTGTGAGTACCATTATTGACTTTCACAACACGGCTCAGTTGTTTGAGACCTTTTCTGCTTTCCTGTAGCATAGTATGGTACCATCCTAGGGTACTTGTCAACCTTCTGTAATTATGGGCCTCCTTTTCTAGACTGAGCTCTTAGAGGCCAAGGATTATTATTTGTTTTACATCCTCAGTGCCTAGAGACAGTGTACCCATGTTTGGATGTATGAATAATGACTGAATGGTGATTTGGCGAAGGCAGTGTGAATGTGCATGCTGCTGCTGCTGCTAAGTCGCTTCAGTCGTGTCCGACTCTGTGCAACCCCAGAGACAGTAGTCCAACAGGCTCCTCTGTCCCTGGGATTCTCCAGGCAAGAACGCTGGAGTGGGTTGCCATTTCCTTCTCCAATGCATGAAAGTGAAAAGTGAAAATGAAGTCGCTCAGTTGTGTCCCACTGTAGCCTTCCAGGCTCTTCCGTCCATGGAATTCTCCAGGCAAGAGTACTGGAGTGGGGGTGCCATTGCCTCTCATGCCCAGCTCTTTGTGACCCCATAGACAGTAGCCTGCACCAAGCTCCTCTGTCCATGGGATTTTCAAGGCAAGAGTACTGGAGTGGATTGCCAGTTCCTTCTCCAGGGAATCTTCCAACCCAGGGATTGAACCCAGGTCTCTCACATTGTAGACAGACGCTTTACAGTCTGAGCCACCAGGGAGCTGCACCATTTCCTCTACAAGGAGGCATATCTGGATATCAGGGGGTGGAGTGGGAGAGGGCGCTGGTGCATGGGATCAGATCTTGGAAGAGTTTTAATGCAATTGCAATCATTTACTCCTCAGATCAGGAGGTTGTCGTCTCTGAACAAGACAGTGGCACTGTCAGAACCATGGCTCAGGGCGATCATTTTGTCAGGAGGGTGAAAATCCCAGCCTTCCCCTTCCCTGGCCCTGTGATTCTGTCAGCCTAGAGATTTGCCAGACACCTTCTGAACTCCCTTTCTGTCATCTTGTTCTGCATGCCTGGCCTGTTTTGTGTTTCAGTGCTGTGCTTCTGTATTTTCAAAGTGTTTCTTTTTGAATTCCTATGGCCAAGGAATATAGTAACGTAAGTTGAAGTTAACATGATTTTTGTTTCTGAACCAGTTGGGAAGTGTTCCTCGGGACCTGTATCCACTGCCGACAGAGAGCCCAGCTCTGCCTGGTCCATTGTAGCAGGCTGACCTTCCCACAGCCCTCAGGAGGTTGGCCAAGGTGTACTAGAGTTAAAATCAATTTCCTTAATGCACTTTAGTGTAGAACCTAAAACACATAGTCTTTAATTTAAATATTCCTATCTTAGAGTGGCATAAAAAGTCAATTAGGATACTTTAAGTATTGTGAAGTAAATAAGAGGTATTTAGGGAAGAAATTACAAGTGATATCCTGCTTTATGAAGACTAGTTTCTTTTCTTAGGCAGTCTTCCAGTAGAATTATCTGTGCCAGGCTGAAAAGGCCAGTTGGTTTGGCCTTCCACTTCAGATCCTAGAAGGGCTGTGCTTAGAGCCCTTTGCAGGCGTGCTGATTAATAATAGGTTCCAGTGCCACTCACCCTTGCCACACAGAATTACTTGTTTGGGCTGGTCCAAAAGGGGACTTTCTGAAACCTCTGGACATTCCCCAGAACCAATCTGAATTTGTGCAGAAGGAAGAAGGAGGTGCAGATCTGCCTAGGTCTAGTCGTGGAGGAATAATGTTGATGGAAGGAGGCATTTTCTACTTTCAGTGATCATTGTGTTTCCATTAGGAGCAGATGACCTTCTCAGAAAGGTTATATGATTGTTATTAGAGATCGTCAGAGCTGGGTAGACATTGGATTAATGGCAATTTGGTAAGTTTCTATAAAGAGTGCTTGAACGCAAAATTTATGGGCCAACACAAAGACATATTTTCAAACCTCAAAGACTGTGTGCTCAAAAGTTTTTGGCTTTAAGAGGCTAATATATGTGTGTGTGTGTGTGCGTGCGTGCACACAACGTGTGCTCAGTCCTAATTCACAGTGCAGAGTTTTCAGGTGAACCGATCAAAGGTGGGGCTAGCTTTCCTGGTGATGCTTTGATTTGATTTCCTCTTCTCCCACATTCTGAGTGCAGTGTCAAACATGGAACAGTTGGTTTGTTCTAGCAAGTCCTCCTGGGAACAAATGTTTTCTGTTTTTATTAAGTTTCTACTTGCAGATTCTTCCTGAGTGCTTCGTCTCCATCTGATTTGGCAAACTGTTTTCCCCTCCATGTTTCATATCAAGCTAATATCGTGCATCCATCACAGCATGGAAAACTGTGAGATCACAGCTTAGGCTGAAACCCCAGTGCTAACAGTCTCCAGGGGATAAGTGGATCTTCACCATCTCAACTGGAGTAGGATAGAGATTGTAAGGCAAGTGATCATTGCCTTACAAGTACCTCACTTGCCTTAAGGCAAGTGATCATTCCCCAGTCTGGAATTCCACATGGCCCCTGATGCTCAGATCTCACAAATCCTCATGATTTCTTACTCTGTGTTTTGTTGTTTTGTTTTTCTAATCTGAAACAGAAGCCATGCCTTCGTCCTCTAAGGCTGGTTTGGCGAACATCAATGTCAAGTTTCTTTGCTTTAGATTTGGATTTATCAACTTATTGTGACCATACTGGAAGGCTCTTGGTTATACTGGGGAAGAAAACTGGAAAAAAGAAATGATGACTTAGTAACTGAGGATGACAGATTTAAAAACCTCACCTCTTTGAGGCTGTTTATGACCCCCTCAAACCAAAGGATGCTCACATTCTTTCTCCTTGTTGACCCCGTTATACCTTGCATCCCTCTAAAATACCTTTTTGTTCATCTGTTTCCCACCACACCTGACTTCTGAGAGCAGGGACTGTGTTCCTCAACTCTAAGTCCCCAGCAACTAGCACAGGGCTTGTCCACAGCACATGCTCAGTGGATGAGGAGAGTTTATACAGGAGGAGGACCAGAGGGAAATGGAGGCAGGTAGGGAGGAAGAGATTGGGATAGAAGGCAAATTAACGTATTAGTCTAGATTCTCCGGAACCCGTATGATATAGACATATGGAAATATTTGTGTATATGTGGGTGTATATATATAAATATATATCATATCTGTATATGTGATATGTAAATGATTATAAATACAGACATATATAGAGAGATTTATTAATATAAGACATTAGCTGACATGATTATGGAGGCTGTGACATTCCATGATCTGCCATCTATGAGCTGAAGACCCAGGAAAGCTGGGAGTATAGTTCCAGTCTAGTCCTAAGGGCCCTGAAGGAGTAAGTCTCAGTTCAGGGACAGGAAAAGACAGGTGTTCCAGATCAGGGAGTTAGGCAGAGAGCAAATTCTGTCTTCTTCTGTTCTATTTGGGGTGTCAGTGGATAGGGGAATGCCTGCACCCCCATCAGGGAGGGCAGTTAGCTTTACCCAGTCTACTGACATAAATGCTAATCCCTTCCAGAAATATCCTTCCAGACACACCCAGAAATAATGTTTACCCAGATAGCTGGTTATCTCATGGCCCAGGCAAATCAGCACATAAAGTTAACTGTCACAGTCACCCAAGAATGAAAAAAAGACTGGTGAAATATTGCAAGGATCCTGGGTTAGTCAAATCATCTCATTTTATAGGTAAAGCCTCAGGGTGAGGTCACCTGCCTCTAAGACACTGCAACCAAGCTTTGTTCTGCAGTTTGGGTACCTTCTGCTTCCTCTCTCATTCTTTCCCCAGGGAGAGAGAGGAGGAAGACCAGGCCACTGTGATGAGCTTCCTTTTTGTGTTCTGGGTGGAAACTGCGTATTGTGCGACGGTAGACTCAGATGAGTTGTAGGGAAAGTACTGTCTTTCTCCTCTTCCCTTTGGGTCTGTCCAGGACCCAGAGATCAGGACCTGGCCCCCTACCCACTACCTGAACTCTAGATCTGCACTGTCCAGGATGGTGGCCATGGAGCACCTGATTGTGTGATTAGTCAAAAATGGGATGTACTGGAAGCAAAAAATACACCCCAGATTTTGGTATATAAGAAAGGAGTATGGTGGGAGGGGGGTGCAGGATGGGGAACATGTGTAGACCCGTGGTGGATTCATGTTGATGTATGGCAAAACCAATACAATATTGTAAAGTAAAAAAAAAAAAAAAAAGAGTATGGAATATCTCATAAGCAAGTTTTTCATTGAGTGTATGTTGAAATGATAATATTTTTGGATGGGTTGAATAAGATATATTTGTGAAATCCACCTGTTTCTTTTTACCTTTTCCAATGTGACTAGGAGAAAATGTTCAGTTGCATCTGTAACACACATTTGATTTCTTTTGGACTTCAGTGCTCTAGATCTGCTAGTAATATGCTGGGCCTTCAGCCGCACAGGTCACCCAGCGCTTGGACTCCTCTCCCACCTGCTGGCTCTGTACCCTCCTGGTCTCTGTTGTGGCCAGCCTCTACCCATCCCTATTCCTGCCACTTTTCACTGGCCAGACTAGGTCCTCAGGTTCCCGGTGCTGCCTTTTCTGTAGCTCAGTTTAGGATGGTAGAAATCGAGGTCAGATCCAGCCTTCAGTCCACGTTCTGTCACTGATTAGCCAGTTAACCTTGGAAAGGTCAATGCACCACTTTGAATGCTGGATTCTCCCTTGTTTAA
This sequence comes from Nanger dama, assembly GCA_917880005.1. Taxonomy (NCBI): domain Eukaryota; kingdom Metazoa; phylum Chordata; class Mammalia; order Artiodactyla; family Bovidae; genus Nanger; species Nanger dama. The sequence continues at coordinate 4,553,440 of CAKJTW010000031.1, read as the reverse complement.
AATGAGAGTAACAGTATTACCCTGCCTGTCTCATAGCGTGCTGTCAAGTTAAGAATAAAAGAGAATTAGTCCATATGAAGGTGATTTGTAAATTATTGGGTTGGCCAAAAAGTTCATATGGGTTCTTTCATGGGATGTTACAGAAAACCCTGAACAAACCTTTTAGCCAGACCAGTACAAAGTGACGTGCATGTGTGATATTACCACTAGTGATGTTTTAATTTTTAAATTCATAATCCTTATTGCCATTATTTAACTCCTGCCTCTAAATTCCTTTGTGGCCATTTGAAACATAAAAGGATGGGCTAGGTATTCCTCCAGCTCTGTGACTTGATGCAGGATGCAGGATGCTATGACAGAGAGAACAGGAGTTTGGAAACTGCCGGCTCCCCGCTCTGGAACCATAGTTGGGTCTCTTTTCTGGCCCCCTCCACAGAGTGGCTGGAGTGGGCAGTGTTCCTGCTCATGTGAACACTATAGTCTCTGCAGTGGTGCTGGGGGCAGCTTCATCCTGGTTGGTGTTGTATCATGGCCCTTGAGATGGGGAAACATACTGGGGCCTTCCCAGACCACGGCTTCTTTAGGACTGGAGCTCAGGAAGCTGATCAAGGCTGGTTAGCAGGGTATGGCAGATCATGGCAGTGCTCAGCAAGGATGCCTTCTGGTGCCTGCAGCCCTTTTATCCTCACCAGCAAGAAGCCCAGTCTCTCAAGGTGGTGGGTCCCATCCCCAAGTAGCTGCTACTGTGGTGCCCTGCTCTTGGGGTTTCCAGGCCAAGGGCTAAGTGTAGTGAGGGCTGTGCCCTGCCCAATAGTCAAGGAGGGAACGGGAGAGGGTCACATACATTTTAAAAAAAATTTACTGGAGTATAATTGATTTACAATGCTGTGTTAGTTTCAGATGTATAGCAAAGTGTCAGTTATACATCTGTGTGTGTGTGTGTGTGTGTGTGTGTGTGTGTGTGTGTGTCCATTTTGGGGCTTGTTCATTTAATGACCACAATCGTTTATCTTTTAAAATAGAAGTGTAGTTGACATACAATAGCTGTTTCAGGTACATATAGTGAGAGATGGTTGCTAAACTTTTACCCATTCTTTTTCAGATTCTTTTCCCATTTAGATTATTACAGAATATTGAGTTGAGTTCCCTGTGCTATACAGTAGCTACAAAAACTTAGGTTTTTGTAATCTCTTTTATACGTGGTAGTGTGCATTTGTTAATCCCAGTCTCCTAATTTGTCACTCCTCCCCTCACATTTCCTCCTTGAAAACCGTAAATTGGATTTGAACATCTGTTTCTGTTTTGTAAGTTCACTTGTACCACTTTTTAAAAATTAGATTTCACATATCAGAAATATCATATGGCATTTGTCTCTCTCGGAGTTTACTTCACTTAGTTTCTTTAGATACATCCATGTTGTTGCACATGGCATTATTTCATCCTTTTTATGGCTGAGTAGTAGTCCATTGGAAAAGACTCTGATGCTGGGAGGGATTGGGGGCAGGAGGAGAAGGGGATGACAGAGGGTGAGATGGCTGGATGGCATCACTGACTCAATGGACATGAGTCTGAGACAACTCCAGGAGATGGTGATGGACAGGAAGGCCTGGTGTGCTGCAATTCATGGGGTCACAAAGAGTTTGACACGACTGAACGACTGAACTAAACTGACTGAGTAGTCCATTGCACACATGTACTTCATCTTCTTTTTCCATTCCTGTCGATGGACCTTGAGGTTGATTGGATGTTTCCACAACACTTTGAAATTCTTATTCTGCAGCCCTAGTTTGCAGATGATTCAGTAGAGACAGCCACTGGTTAAGTGATATCTCCTAGGTCATTCATCTGTAAAATGGGAAGGAGGGTTTGAATGGGTACCTCATATTCCTTCCTATGCATCATGTTGTATCTGGTAAAATATAGAGAAGAGAAACATCTTCCTTTATAGTTCAGTGTAACTCTCACCCCTCTTTCCAGTATGGCCTCTGTGCAGACATTCCCTCCTGACCACCTGTGGGGTCCCACCTCTTTCCAGCAGTGAAGCATTTTAGAGACTCCAGTTCTTTCTTCCAAAAGCTTCCTCACTGAAGAGCCTAAATGAACCCTCAGTGTTTTCATTGACTTTTCTGATCTTCCAACGCAAGTTAAAAGCATCATTTTGCTTCGCTGTCAGTCAGTTTCACTTTTGTAAGGATTTTAAAGATGTATAAGCCCCTAAGGTGGCAGTCTCAGCCTGATGCTGTCACACTGAGCTGTGTCATATTGAATCCTGTCACTGAAAAGAAACAAATGAAATGTGCCCAGGTGTAAAACTCCAGGCCTTGTTCCTTCTTATCGATACCAGATTAGAATGGCAGCATCTAATATTATGAAATGGATATGAGGAAGATGGATGTTTTCACTTTAATGGACGGTAGTAAAATGTGCCATTTGTGTATTTATGCACACATGGTGAAAACCAGTTCATTTGTCCCCCCTTTTCCATTTTAAGTGTGTTCTATTGGTAATTAGACTTGATGCCTGTTAAAATGTAAATACTCTCTTTTGCCCTCTTTTTGAAATCCAGTGAATTTGATTGCAACCACATGGTGTTTCCATCAAATTTACTGATAAGTCTATTGGTTTGAGATGAACTTTTATCTGCGTGTGTATATGGTATGTGTATTTAGGTCTGATGTCTTGCCGTGTTTCTCAAAATGCAGATTATTTTTTGAGATGGCAAGTTGATGAATGAGGCCTTTGGTATACTGCTGATGAGACACAGCAGTCTACCAGACATGAGGCTCTTACAACATTTACCAAGAAACAACTATCCCTCAATCTCCATGTCCCCCAACAAGCTAGGTAGGCTAGCTCCTGCTGACTTTACCTCCCAGGAAACAGGCTGGAATGTTTTATTTATTATTTTTGAGTTTTATCTTTATTCAATAGAACAGTTTATTTTCAAGAGTTTAATGGCAAGAAAATTTTAAACAACTGTCTTATCATCTTTTCAAGTATGATTTTGGTTATGTTTTCAAATTATAGCAATAGACATTTCCCCTAAAATATTAATGGAAATTGTATGTCTTTAAAACACACAATAATGATGACTCTAGCAACATGATGCTTATTAATATTAATACCAGTGCTAATGAGAGTAGCTTCCACAGGTCAAGTTTTTAAGCACTCATTCAGATTTTTTTTCTGTCTTCCCATTTAATCTTCACCATAATCCTAGAAGTTAGACATTATTATCTCAGTTTTCTTAATGAGGAAACCAAGGCTTAAAGAGGTTAATTCATTCGGCTAAGGTCACACCATTTGTAAGAAACTAAACTGACATTTTAGTTTTGAGGTTTTTATTCCAAGCTATGTAACTTTTCTATAATCATATAAAGACCTTTTCCTACAAAATTGTGTTGTGTGTATATCACAGTAGACCAGGTATACTGAGGAAGAGCCTGGTGTGTATGAGGGAAAGATTGAGGATGCAGGTATTGGGATCAGAGAAGGGGAACAATGGTGAGCCATTAAATTAAACAACAGTAAGAGGGCAGTGTGTTGTGAACCAGGCATTATGCCCATTGGTTTCTCCCACTTTGCAGTTGCTGGTTATCCAGTAGCAGTAGTCAAAGTTCAAGAGCAGATTAAGGTCAAATAAATCAGCCAAAGTTAGCTGTCAGATCTGTTCAGCGCAGTGATGGGAGATGTGAGTTATATTACGAGGTGGTCCCCTTAGCTGCAAAACAAAGGTGTGGTGAGGAATGGAAGCTGACTGCTAGGCATTCACTCCTTCCTTAGGTAAAAGACATTATTGATGGCAGCAAGCACAGGCCAAAACAGAGGCACAGTTTTTGGTGAGACGGTTGGAGTGATAGCTTACTGTGAAAGGCATCAGATTCATGATCTCTGAAGAAGAAGATGTAGCTTTGGGACCAGGCCAGGCTTGATCACTCAAGAGCTTTTGTGTAGCAGAGTTTTATTAAAGTGAAAAAGGGATGAGAAAACTTCTAACACAGACATCAGAAGAGGATGGGGAGTGCCCCTTTGCTAGTGTTAGCAAGAGAGTTATATACTTTTAAAATTATTACAGTAAATCAAAAGAATGTATCAAGGTTGTAAAGATGTTACTAGACCCACTCCCATGATTTACATTTTAAGATAACAGGATTAGTTCATTTCAGTTCAGTTGCTCAGTCGTGTCCAACTCTTTGCGACCCCATGAATCACAGCACGCCAGGCCTCCCTGTTCATCACCATCCCTCGGAGTTCACTCAGACTCACGTCCATCGAGTCCGTGATGTCATCCAGCCATCTCATCGTCAGTCGTCCTCTTCTCCTCCTGCCCCCAATCCCTCCCAGCATCAGAGTCTTTTCCAATGAGTCAACTCTTCACATGAGGTGGCCAAAGTACTGGAGTTTCAGCTTTAGCATCATTCCTTCCAAAGAAATCCCAGGGTTGATCTCCTTCAGAATGGACTGGTTGGATCTCCTTGCAGTCCAAGGGACTCTCAAGAGTCTTCTCTAACACCACAGTTCAAAAGCATCAATTCTTCGGCACTCAGCCTTCTTCACAGTCCAACTCTCACATCCATACATGACCACTGGAAAAAACATAGCCTTGACTAGACAGACCTTAGTTGGCAAAGTAATGTCTCTGCTTTTGAATATGCTATCTAGGTTGGTCATAACTTGTCTTCCAAGGAGTAAGCGTCTTCTAATTTCATGGCTGCAGTCACCATACACAGTGATTTTGGAGCCCCCCAAAATAAAGTCTGACACTGTTTCGACTGTTTCCCCATCTATTTCCCATGAAGTGATGGGACCGGATACCATGATCTTCATTTTCTGAATGTTGAGCTTTAAGCCAACTTTTTCACTCTTCTCTTTCACCTTCATCAAGAGGCCCTTTAGCTCCTCTTCACTTTCTGCCATAGGGGTGGTATCATCTGCATATCTGAGGTTATTGATATTTCTCCTGGCAATCTTGATTCCAGCTTGTGTTTCTTCCAGCCCAGCGTTTCTCATGATGTACTCTGCATAGAAGTTAAATAAGCAGGGTGACAATATACAGCCTTGACACACTCCTTTTCCTATTTGGAACCAGTCCGTTGTTCCATGTCCAGTTCTAACTGTTGCTTCCTGACTTGCATACAGATTTCTCAAGAGGCAGGTCAGGTGGTCTGGTATTCCCATCTCTTTCAGAATTTTCCAAAGTTTATTGTGACCCACACAGTCAAAGGCTTTGGCATAGTCAATAAAGCAGAAATAGATGTTTTACTGGAACTCTCTTGCTTTTTCCATGATCCAGCAGATGTTGGCAATTTGATCTCTGGTTCCTCTGCCTTTTCTAAAGCCAGCAGGAAGTTCATGGTTCACGTATTGCTGAAGACTGGCTTGGAGAATTTTGAGCATGACTTTTCTAGCGTGTGAGATGAGTGCAATTGTGCGGTAGTTTGAGCATTCTTTGGCATTGCCTTTCTTTGGAATTGGAATGAAACTGACCTTTTCCAGTCCTGTGGCCACTGCTGAGTTTTCCAAATTTGCTGGCATATTGAGTGCAGCACTTTCACAGCATCATCTTTCAGGATTTGAAACAGTTCCACTGAAATTCCATCACCTCCACTAGCTTTGTTCGTAGTGATGCTTTCTAAAGCCCACTTGACTTCACATTCCAAGATGTCTGGCTCTAGATCAGTGATCACATCATCAAGATTATCTGGGTCTTGAAGATCTTTTTGTACAGTTCTTCCATGTATTCTTGCCACCTCTTCTTACTATCTTCAGCTTCTGTTAGGTCCATACCATTTCTGTCCTTTATCGAGCCCATCTTTGCATGAAATGTTCCCTTGATATCTCTAATTTTCTTGAGAAGATCTCTAGTCTTTCCCATTCTGTTCTTTTTCTCTATTTCTTTGCATTGATTGCTGAAGAAGGCTTTCTTCTCTCTTCTTGCTATTCTTTGGAACTCTGCATTCAGATGATTATATCTTTCCTTTTCTCCTTTGCTTTTCGCCTCTCTTCTTTTCACAGCTATTTGTAAGGCCTCCCCAGACAGCCATTTTGCTTTTCTGCATTTCTTTTCCATGGGGATGGTCTTGATCCCTGTCTCCCATACAGTGTCACGAACCTCCATCCATAGTTCATCAGACACTCTATCTATCAGATCTAGGCCCTTAAATCTATTTCTCACTTCCACTGTATAATCATAAGGGATTTGATTTAGGTCATACCTGAATGGTCTAGTGGTTTTCCCTACTTTCTTCAATTTCAGTCTGAATTTGGCAATAAGGAGTTCATGATCTGAACCACAGTCAGCTCCTGGTCTTATTTTTGTTGATTGTATAGAGCTTCTCCATCTTTGGCTGCATAGAATATAATCAATCTGATTTCAATGTTGACAATCTGGTGATGTCCGTGTGTAGAGTCTTCTCTTGTGTTGTTGGAAGAGGGTGTTTGCTATGACCAGTGCATTTTCTTGGCAAAACTCTATTAGTCTTTGCCCTGCTTCATTCCGCATTCCAAGGCCAAATTTGCCTGTTACTCCAGGTGTTTCTTGACTTTCTACTTTAGCATTCCAGTCCCTTATAATGAAAAGGACATCTTTTTTGGGTGTTAGTTCTAAAAGGTCTTGTAGGTCTTCATAAAACTGTTCAACTTCGGCTTCTTCAGCATTACTAATTGGGGCATAAACTTGGATAACTGTGATATTGAGTGGTTTGCCTTGGAAACGAACAGAGATCATTCTGTCGTTTTTGAGATTGCATCCAATTACTGCATTTTGGACTCTTTTGTTGACCATGATGGCTACTCCATTTCTTCTGAGGAATTCCTACCCACAGTAGTAGATAACAGGATTAGCCAGAAGGTTTTCAGGAAGGAGAAATTGTCCTCAAGCAGGATGCATTGTTGTGACATAATCCTTAGCACAGAGTTTAAACTGAATTGTTTGTTGTGTAATCATCAGTTCTGGGCTTAAAGAAAACATTTCTTGTGACTTACAGTAAGCAATGTAGGTCTGCCCTCTGATGCCCTTTTGCAACACCTACCATCTTACTTGGGTTTCTCTTACCTTGGACGTGGGGGTAAGATCATGGCATCTGGTCCCATCACCTCATGGGAAATAGATGGGGAAACAATGGAAACAGTGTCAGACTTTATTTTGGGGGGCTCAGAAATCACTGCAGATGGTGACTGCAGCCATGAAATTAAAAGACACTCCTTGGAGGAAAAGTTATGACCAACCTAGATAGTATATTCAAAACCAGAGACATCACTTTGCCGATAAAGGTCCCTTTAGTGAAGGCTATGGTTTTTCCTGTGGTCATGTATGGATGTGAGAGTTGGACTGTGAAGAAAGCTGAGCACTGAAGAATTGATGCTTTTGAACTGTGGTGTTGGAGAAGACTCTTGAGAGTCCCTTGGACTGCTTGGAGATCCAACCAGTCCATTCTGAATATCAGCCCTGGGATTTCTTTGGAAGGAATGATGGTAAAGCTGAAAAACTCCAGTACTTTGGCCACCTCCTGCGAAGAGTTGACTAGCGTGCTGCGATTCATGGGGTCGTGGAGAGTCGGACATGACTGACTGACTAAACTGAACGGAACTGAAGGAATGTAGAGAAGAAAGAAAGATGCTCATTCTTTTTCCTCCTTGAAAATTCCAGACCCGTATCTCCTCCTCAGGGACCCTGAACTTCTTATCAACCTGCCTAGGAATTGACTCAGAAAAGAGTTGGTCTTATCCAAGGGAGCATTATGATCTGTGGCATTTAGTAGAGAAACCTTGTTAGGAAGGGGAGCAGCTTCTCCTGGACCCTTCCGTATCCAGAGCCATTGTCCTCTGCCATTCCAGTACCATCCATAGCTGCGTTTCTGTGCCAGCTTTTCTGGAACTGAGGATAGCCATTCTGCTAATCAGGATTGTTGACATCTCTTGCAGCCCTTAACCAATGACTCCAGCCATTATTATATAAATACTGCAGCTCCTTCACCCTTTGTGTGGAGTAGTTGAGGTTGTGTGTTTTACTCTGTTTTCTATACTTTTCTGGCTTCTGATTTATTAGTGGACTTTCTGCTGGCTGTCTTTCTTCCCTGAATCACCTTTCCTTCCCCTGCCAGTGTTTCTTCCTCTCCTGAGTCATTTACCTGCACCGGAATCCTTATTTCAAGGCCTGCTTTAGGGCATCTAAAAGTAAGACAAGGAAGTGTTTTCGTAGCTTGGTGTCCCAGAAGGTCATATGCTATTTCGACGTCTTCGACCTTTGTGAACATTTTGCACATGACCTGACAAATCGGCCATCAGTTTGTCTTGAGCTGTGGCTTTATTAAACTTTAAGAACTAAGCCCTTTAAGATATAAATACCTAGTCCATCCGAAGACTTGCAGCTTAGCCAGAGGAAATAAATATCTAGCAAAGCTTCCCTGGTAGCTCAGTTGGTAAAGTATCCACCTGCAATGCAGGAGACTCCAGTTTGATTCCTGGGTTGGGAAGATCTCCTGGAGAAGGGGAGGGCTCCGGTATATTCCAGTATTCTGGCCTGGAGAATTCCATGAACTGTATAATCCAAAGAGTCAGACTCGACTGAGCAACTTTCACTTTCACATTTTCACAAAGGCAGCTTAAGCTCCTTTTGAAAAGAGAGAGGTTAGAAATTTAATTCATTAAATTATTTCTGTAAAAGGACACGCGCTTTTTTTTTGTTGTTGTTTGTTTTTGCTCTTCTTTTAGGGAAAATCATGAATTGAAGAAAGTGTCATCATCTACATCCCATGATACCTGGAGTAAATGGTATTTGTTAACAATAAAAATTAGTATGACTTTCTTTGGAATGTTCTACACAAGTCAGACATTGTACACACATCATGACATGTGCTTGTTGTGATGCCTTATCTGACACACGAACTTCAGAGGGGCTGAAGGAGCATATAATTAAGCCCAGGTCTTCCTGACCTCAAAGCTCCTTCATGTTTCCCTTTGTCTACACACTGCCTCTTGATGGAGCCCCATGCTTGGGACTCAGCTCTGATCTGTAGACGCAGGCCTGCAGCAGAACTGAAAGGATCGTGGACTTTTACATGTGTCTTTAGAAGCAAGAGAAACTGTGAGAGCCAGATCTGAGCTGCAGCACAGTCCTTTGAGGAAAAGAAACAGCCACCAGCCACAGCCTGGCACATGATGGTGCTCCTTTGTCTTGTCTAGTGAGAGAAACAGCACATGGAGGAGACAGGCCTGGGTCCTAAAATGTTCACTGAAATACAAAGGAAAGGTGAAAAAACCCGAGTGGTATTGAAGGCGCGACGGTTTTTTGTAGAAACTTAGACTATTCCCACATTACCACTATGCATGTGGGCATAGTCATGTCTGACTCTTTGCGACCCCATGGACTGTAGCCTGGCAGGCTCCTTCTGTCCGTGGAATTTTCCCAGCAGGAATACTGAAGTGGGTTGCCATTTCCTTCTCCAGAGGATCTTCCCGACCCAGGGATCGAACCTGCAGCTGTTGTGTCTTCCACATTGGCAGGCTGGTTCTTTACTAGCTGAGCCACTGGGGACACATCTTACCAATAAGGCAGTTAGAGTTAGGCATTTAGGTAACCAGAGCCTGGACCTTGGACTGCCCAGTGGAGCGCTGTCTGGTACATGGAGTCCCCATTCCTTCAAGGTGGGGAGGAGGGTGGTGATGAAAAAGATCATCTGGTCCACCCTGATGTCTTTAGTTCTATTTGCTGAGCATTCCTTCCTTCCTTCCCTTCTCCCTCCTCTCTCTCCCTGCCTCTCTGCCTTCCTCCTACCCCCACCTCTTCCCCAAAGCCTTTTTAACAAGCTCTCTCTTACCTAAATTACAGAACAAAACCAGTTTCCTGCTAACCCCTTTGGACTTCAATTAAAGGCGTATTTAAATCTGTTCCGTGCTCCAGCACCATCAACCCCTAAATAGCACATAAGCACTTTTGCAGTGCTTAATGTAAATTTGTTGAAAATGTACATTATTTTTCATTGACTTTAAATTGGATAAATGCTCATTGAAAAGGATAAAGTGAATTGATACTGGAGAGAGCATTAAAAAGAGACTGACAAAGAGAAGAGCCGATAAAGGCGTGTGGTTTCTAAATGCAGATGTGTTGAGTTTTCTTTGCGGCCCTTATTTGGTTGCACTGTGTGAGTGTTCTTGGAGATGTTGTACATATTAATGAAATGAGGTTTGTTAAGCTTGTGTGCTGGAGATCCAAGCTGAAATAGCATTGCCTTTGAGACTAAACAGTCTTAGGTGGCTACTTAGTTAGGTGTCTGACCTGAGCAAGGAAGTTTGCCTTTTTGAGGTTCAGTTTTGATTATTAGAGAATCTGGATGAGATGATGTATTGAAAGTGGTTCAGATGGTGAAGAATCTATCTGCAGTGCGGAAGACCCAGATTTGATTCCTGGGTCAGGAAGATCCCCTGGAGAAGGGAATGGCCACCCACTCCAGTATTCTTGCCTGGAGAATCCCATGAACAGAGGAGCCTGGTGGGCCTGGTCCATGGGGTCACAAAGAGTCAGACATGACTGGACAACTAATGCACTTTCGCTTTGGTTATTATAAAACTGGATGAGATGATGTATAGACACATCCTGCTCTCTGATGCACAGTAGGTGGTCAGTCACTCAGTTCTCTTTCTAGGTAAATAAAGTCTCTCTAGTAGGGGGAACTTTGACACCTGATCCCCTATTGCGTCTCTTTTAAAAATTTTAATTAGAGTATAATTGCTTTACAATGTTGTGTTGGTTTTTGCTGTACAACAACATGAGTCAGCTATAATTATACATATGTCCCCTCCCTCCTGAGCCCCCTACTTGCCTCTTGATTAAGTTCAGAAAGCGCTAGACCTCTCTTTTTGTTTACTGCCGAGCACCTGGAAGGTGAATGATAAATACTTGTTAGAAAGAATAACGGGTGATATTAGCTGAGCCAGCACATCGCAGTGGAGGTAGAACTGCCAGGAAACCCGATTTCGTGAGAGGCTTTGGTTTTCAGGACTCATGAGGTACCCTGCCTCTTATTAGATGGTCTCACAAATTCTCTTTCGTGTTGGGTGAAGAGGGACTTTCCCCCAAGCTTGAAGATAACCAAGGAACTGTTTAATAATGAGAGAATACAGGAAGGGACCCAATGCCTTCAGAGGAGCCCCATTTTTCCATTAACACCCTTCAGTGGATGGCCTTGAATTTCCCACAGAGCAGCTTTGTTTTCCAAAGGTGACAGACTCCTCTGGGAAATTGCTGCAACCATCTTTTTTCTCTGTATTGAAATCTCCTTAAAATTGGTGTTGCTGCTGCTGCTGCTAAGTCAGTTCAGTCGTGTCCGACTCTGTGTGACCCCATAGACGGCAGCCCACCAGGCTCCCCCATCCCTGGGATTCTCCAGGCAAGAACACTGGAGTAGGTTGCCATTTCCTTCTCCAATGCATGAAAGTGAAAAGTGAAAGTGAAGTCATTCAGTCGTATCCGACTCTTAGCCACCCCCATGAACTGCAGCCCACAGGCTCCTCCGCCCATGGGATTTTCCAGGCCAGAGTACGGGAGTGGAGTGCCATTGCCTTCTCCAAAATTAGTGTTGCCATTTGTATTTTAATGGGGGAGGGCGGTTGAAGATCAGTTGCTATTTTTCAGAGCCTTCTAGACATAAATCTGATCACAATGAATAAAAGACAACTTTGGTAAGTCAATGGCAATAATAAACAGCACATCAGCCTTAGTTACACATGCTAATTCAACTTATATTTGCTGCTTCCCTACTCTATGAAATATTTTACATACACTTCTCTAACCCTCCTGACAGTCACACCAAAGCCTTTGTTACGGTCTGCATCCCTGCTGTGCCTAGAAGGAGCCTAAAATGATTTTTCTAAGATCATGTCATCAAAGTGCCCAGGTCTGGAATCAAACTCTGCTGACCCCATCAAAGACCGTGTTCCTTGATGTTTCAGGTATGGACTAATTGCTAATCTCCTAGACCCACTTGGAGAGACATTTAGCATTTTTCTAAACTGCTATTTGCATTTTTTGTTCTGTGCCTCCTTAGATCTGTGGAGGTTCATCAGGAGTGGAAGCAAGGATGAGTCTGAATAAATGCTACACATCCCCCCTACTCCCATTTCAAAAAATCTGTCTTATTATTTTTTTTAGATTTGAGGGTTTCTAAATACTATTTAATTTGGAAACAAATCTGCTCTTATTGTTTTTAAAGCACTGCTCTAAGAAGAGTTTGAGCCAAGCCCACGAAGTGTGCCTCCTTGTCCTCACCAGTTTTCTAGGACTAGACTATGTTGTGAGGCCTTGGGAGTCTTAGAAGATGTGGGCTTGGGTTGGAATGGAGACAGTGTGTCTGATGCAAAGGCCACACAATGCATTAAGCTTTACCATTAACAGTCCCTCAGAGGCCTTTCTCAGCTGTCACGTGGTCGAGTTGTGTAAGGATCCCCGCTGGCCAATTTGTTCTTGGTCAGTTTAGTTTAAAGGCTGGCTCAGCTGGCTTTCTAGCTGCCACTGCAACTGCATGGTGACAGCCGGTCTCAGGGGTGACTGATTTCTATCCCCCAAAGTCCCCTTTCTCACTGTCCCAGGCAGAAGATCCTCCTCAGCTCACCCACACACTTGTGTGTCAAGTCTCACTCTGTATTTTCCTTTCCCTCAGGGAGCTTATAGTCTAGCAGAAAGGGGTACATAAGGATTAGTAAGAGTTTATCTAGTGGAGAGAGAATGAGGGATCTTTCTGTCAGATTGTCTGAAACTTTGATGTGTGACCAGTGGCTGGCATTGAACTTTGGGGGTGTATTTGGGGTTGGGGGTAGGTGACATTCTTTCTCATTCTGCTCTGTAGCCAGTTTCTTCTGCCTGAAACCATCTCTGCATGACTACTCCAAACATTTCATCCATGTAACACAGGTCCCCACTTAACACATGTCAACTTAAATCCCCTTTCCGCCAGAAGTCCCTGTGATGGGACTTCTTAACATGCATTTGCTCAAATTGATTGTCTGTCTGTCTTCCCTGCTTGTACTGAAAGATCTTGGGAAACAAGGCCTGTGCCTGCATGCTCATCACTGAGGAATGAATAATGGAAGACAAGCCTGGGAGTGTGGGTTAAATCCAGTTACGGCAAGCCTTGACTTTGGACTTCAACTTGAAAGCAATAGGGTTCCTCTGAATTTACTGAAGTGGGGAGCTACATGATCTGATTTGTACAGAAAAAAGATAATTGGTGCCTGTGTGATAACTTAACCATAGGTTTTCAATGAGAATCAAATGAAATAATGAATAGATGTGTATGTTTTTAAAAATACTCTTCTAAACTGTAAAGTACTTATCCAAATGGAGGGAATAGCCACTATATATATTTTTTGACATCTGCTGTTCAGAATTAGTATGTCAGAATGAATCCTGTCCATCATCTTCCAGTTTCTACTCTTGATTCAACTGTTAATTCAGTGATTAATTCCACATTCCATTTTCTCTTCTTCCTGAGTGAATGCAGGTAAAGGGATCCTAGTTAGAGACCTGGCCTCTCTTTGCATCTCAATACGCTCCCACGTGGAACTGCCAAATTCCAAAATGCTATTAAAATGAGCAGCACACCAGCAAAAATCTGTCCTCATCAAAAATTCAGGAAAATAAAATAAAAAGATGTAAGGCCACATTTTCAAAGGATTCAGCTTGACCCCCTTGTATTTCTTTGTTGTATGCAAAATGTATTTTTTGCACCTGCAAGCACAGACTCTATAAGCCAACTATAGCCTCCAAATTGCCAGGGCTTAAAAAAATAAATCTGCTTTTCAAATCCAGCCCAGAAACCAAGCAATGAAACAAGAATGGGGTGAAGGGCTGCCTAAATCTATTTATAGGAATATTGGGCGAGATAATTACCACCTTGCAACTTGTTCTCAAATACCTCTGCTTGGCAGAAATATGTGTACCACACTCCAGAGATTGAAGGGAATCCTTAAAGACGGCAGATTACTTGAATTTGTGACAGTAGCAACTTGAATGCCTTCTTTTTCCTTGTGTGTGCTTGCATGTGGTCAGTTGTGTCTGTGTCTGACTCTTTACAACCCCATAGACTATTGCCCGCAAGGCTCCTCTGTCCATGGAATTTTCCAGCCAAGAATACTGGAGTGGGTTGCCATTTCCTTCTCCAGGGGTTCTTCCTGACCCAGGGACTGAACCTGTGTGTCTTGTGTCTCCTGCATTGGCAGAGAGATCCTTTAGCACATGGGAAATTCTTTTCCTTGACCTATTTTAAAAAACAATTTATATAAGATGTTTTTGGAATTTGAACTGCTCACTCACTCATTCATATATGCAGTCATTTTTCATCGGAACTTCCATAGAGCTCATCTATTAAGTACCTGCCAGGTTTCAGGCTCTGTGCTAGGCTCTGTGGATTTATTGGTGAACACAAAGCCAAACCCCTATTCTTATCCATCTTCCGTGTGAGTATGAATTACAGCCAGCTGTTGATCATTCAAAGAATTCTTTACAATTGTGATAAGAGCTCTGGGAGAAAATGCTACCTCTGTCTAGAAAGGAAATTTTGATGAGAGCAGTGAGTTTATCTGTTGTGTTCCTGTTGAATTCTCAGGTCCTGCAACTAACTGTCCTAATATACCTTTCTGCATGAATTTAGAAACACAGAGTGTACTTTCAGAGTACAAATGAGAGGGCTGACATGGACAATTAAGCCCAGAAAAGTGGACTCTTCTCAGGATGTGACATTTAAGCTGAGACTTGAAGAGAGACTGGGAATTTGCTGGTTAAGAATGGGCACAGGTAGGGAGCAGAGTTCTGAGGGAGGGAAGAGTTTGTGAGAAGGCCTTCCAGGAGACTGAGCTGAGTGCCCTTGATGAGCAAGCCTGGAAACAAAAGCAGGACCTGGGTCATGTGGGTTGTTGAAAGTGACAACCAACATGTGGAAGAAGTGCTTAAAAGGATCCTGCTCTGGGATAATCCTGCTGGTGGAATCCAGAAAACTGTGCAAGGTGGTGGCATCATGTGTACTGGGTCTTACAGGACTGGTTCGTGGGAAAGATTTGGAAGCTGATGGATACCGTCTTTTGGCCAAGGCTGTAGACACACAGCTAAGTTCCAGGGGAGTAGGGTAGACATAGAGTGAATTTTTTTGACTAACAATGAATGCTGCTACTGCTACTAAGTCACTTCAATCGTGTCCAACTCTGTGTGACCCCATAGACAGCAGCCCACCAGGCTCCACCATCCCTGGGGTTCTCCAGGCAAGAACATTGGAGTGGGTTGCTATTTCTTTCTCCAGTGCATGAAAGTGAAAAGTGAAAGGGAATTCGCTCAATCGTGTCCGACTCTTCGCAACCCCATGGACCACAGCCCACCAGGCTCCTCTGTCCGTGGGATTCTCCAGGCAAGAGTACTGGAGTGGGTTGCCATTGCCTTCTTCAAACAATGAATGAATGAATGTTATACATACCCATCGTGAGTGCCTACTGTGTGTGATGCAATAAGCGGTTTTATTGACAAAGGTACAGAAACTCAATGGCAAGGGGGTTTCTTTGCACTTTTTCTTTTAAATTTTATTTATTTTTGGCTACACTGTGTCTTTGTTGCTGTGCATGGGCTTTCTCTAGTTGCGGCGAGCAGGGCTGACTCTCATTGTGGAGCATGGGCTCTAGAAGGTGCAGGATCCAGTAGTTCTGGTGTGTGGGCGCAGTCGTCACAGCTTATGGGGCACATGAGCTTAGTTGCCCTGCAGCATGTGGAATCTTTGCAGACCAGGGACTGAACCCGTGTCCTCTGTACTGGCAGGCAGATTCCTAACCACCAGAGCACCAGGGGAGTTGTCTTTGCACTTTTTCTCATGGTTTTGCAGAAGTAGCAGTGGCTTCTGATGTCGGACTTCACCCCTAGTGTTGCTTAGCTGTATGGCCTTGAGAGAATCACTAAGCTCTCTGAATTTAATGTATGTAATGCATCAAGCATAGTGGCAATCTCATAGTAAATGATGCCTCAGTCCTCTCATCTTCATTTGTTCATTCAAGAAACATCTTTTGCACACCTAGTATGTCTCTCACCCTGGGCTTAAGTGCTGAGAACTCTGTGAAGAATTAAAATGTTAAGAAAATGTCTTGCCTTGCCTACCTACTGCAGGTAGCTTTGTTTTGATCATCAAGTGAAAATATGTATGAAAATGTTTTGTAAATTGGAAAGTCATGTATAAACATGAGTTGTTTTTTATTCTGTAACCTTGCCTGTTTATTGATCATCACCTTCAAGCATTAACTTACAAAATTACAAGTGAAATAACTTGTGGGGTTGGTCAAATGTAATTATTAAAATTTTTACTAGCATTTATTTTAGTTCTTATTAAGTTCTAGGTGCTGTCTTAAGGGCTTTGTGTATATTAACTCAGTGAGTCCTTGTCACATCTCTGTGCAGGAACTGAGGCCCAGAAGGATAAAAACACTTGGCCTAGAGTACACCATGGCAGGCACCAGACTGGAATTTGTACCCAGACTGAACTGCCTCCAGATCACACTCTGGTCACCAGTGTATAACATATTGTAGCAAGATTCGATTTTTATTTCATCATCAGGTTAATCCTGGCTTAATGCCTCCCCTCTGCATCACAGACTGAACTGCATATTACATGAGGGCTGAGACTATGGAGATGTTTACCCACTATGCTGGAACAGTACCTGGCGCATAGTACATGTTCAATAAATATATGCTGGATGCATCCTTTCTAGCAACTTAGACACATTATTTGAGGCAAACTGGTTGACCTCAGGCTAGAGTGTTGCTAAACCATGGCTATGAAGCAGCTAAAGATAGTCAAGGTGAAAGGGGGACAGGTGTGTGTGCGTGCTAAATTCTTCATTCATGTCCTATTCTTTGTGACCCTGTAGACTGTAGCCTGCTTACCTTCTCTGTCCATGGGATTTTCTGTGCAAGAATACCGGAATGGGTTGCCATTTCCTTCTCCAGGGGATCTTCCCGACCCAGGGATCAAACTCGCGTCTCTTATGTCTCCTGCAGTTGGTAGGTGGCTGATTCATGTGCATGTGCTTAGTTGCTCAGTCCTGTCCAACTCTTTGCGACCCCGTGGACTCTAGCCCACCAGGCTCCTCTGTCCATGGAATTCTCTGTGCAAGAATACTGGAATGAGTTACCATGCCTTCCTCCAGGGATCTTCCCAACCCAGGGATTGAACCCAGGTATCCCACATTGTAGTTGAATTCTTTACCATCTGAGCCACCAGGGAAGCCCAAGAACACTGGAGAGGGTAGCCTGTCCCTTCCGCAGGGGAACTGCCCTACCCAGTGATTGAACCGGCATCTTCTGCATTGTAGGCAGACTCTTCACCAGCTGAGCTGCTGGAAAGTTTGTGGCTTCTCCATGGTCACCAACAAATTTTGTGTCCGGTAGGGGGCAGTATTCAGTTTTGCCTAAAGTTGCTCTAATGATCTCATCTGAAATATAGGGACTTGATTAAATGAAATATTGGTTTGTGTCACATAGTCCTATGAGGACTACAGTATTGAAAGGGCTGATATCTTAGAGACCAAGATCTCTTGGTTCCACGCCCATAGGCTTCAGGAGAGCTCACAGTTCAGGAGCTTGGGGACCTGTCCTTGGCTGCACAGCTTGTTGATGGCACAGAACCAGGGTTTCTGGCTCAGGAAATAAAGTGACGGTCTGCTATGCCCATAGTTCTGGGACTGCTGTTTTAGTTCATGTCCCATGTTTTCTGAATTTTGAGACTTTGACTGATTTGGAGGTCAGGTAGGTGATCAACATGGGGATTGACAGCAGAGCAGGACACAGCCCCAGGGCTTCCCATTTGGGTCTGCATTCGTTATTCCCCTTCTTGGTGAACTGAAGCGAACATATTGTTCCCCTGCTTTAAGCCCTCTATTGCCTGCTCATATGCTACAGGGAGATTCCCATGTTCGCTTTGCAGATGGATGCTGCAGGTTCTGACTCCTGCCTCATTGCCACCATGCCCCTGCTCCTAGCACCCTCCTGACTTCAGGGCACCCCTCTACCATATCTGTGCTCTTGCTTCCTTTCCTCCAGCTGCCAGTTCTGCTCACCTCCTGCTCAGATTATTAACTCAGCACAGACATCACCTCCTCCAGGAAGCCATCCTTGAGTTCCTCTTCCCGAAGCTTTTAGGGCCAATCCCCTTTCCTCCCCTACTATCTGGTGCTTGCCTGGGGTACTAACTACTGTGAAATTTTTGATAGAAGGCTTAGTCTGGATTCTTCTGTGAAGATAGAGTTGATTTCAGTATATGGCACACAGTAAATACATAATACGTATTTGTTCAAACATGTAAGTAACCAATTAATTATTCCACTAGGTGGCAAATTACATTGGGTGGGCCTCAGCTCTCTTTCATTTATCTTTGGAACTCTTTATTTTGTGCTTTTTCCTGTACCTTTCTACTCAAGTGACCCTTATGGCAGAAAGCAAAGAGGAACTAAAGAGCTTCTTGATGAAAGTGAAAGAGGAGAGTGAAAAATTTGGCTTAAAGCTCAACATTCAGAAAACGAAGATCATGGCATCCAGTCCTATCACTTCATGGCAAATAGATGGGGAAACAGTGGAAACAGTGGCTGACTTTAGTTTTCTGGGCTCCAACATCACTGCAGATGGTGATTGCAGCCATGAAATTAAAAGATGCTTACTCCTTGGAAGGAAAGTTATGACCAACCTAGACAGCATATTAAAAAGCAGGGACATTACTTTGTCAACAAAGGTCTCTCTAGTCAAGGCTATGGTGTTACCAGTAGTCATGTATGGATGTGAGAGTTGGACTATAAAGAAAGCTGAACGCTGAAGAATTGATGCTTTTGAACTGTGGTGTTGGAGAAGACTCTTGAGAGCCCCTTGGATTGCAAGGAGATCCAACCAGTCCATCCTAAGGGAAATCAGTCCTGAATACTCATTGGAAGGACTGATGCTGAAGCTGAAACTCCAATATTTTGGCCACCTGATGGTAAAGAGCTGACTCATTTGAAAGACCCTGATTTTGGGAAAGATTGAAGGCAGGAGGAGAAGGGGACCCCAGAGGATGAGATAGTTAGATGGCATCACCAACTCAATGGACATGAGTTTGGGTAAACTCTGTAAGTTGGTGATGGACAGGGAGGACTGATATGCTGTGGTTAATGAGGTCTCAAAGAGTTGGACACGACTGAGCGACTGAACTGAACTGAGCCTGAATGCTCAACCTGGCCAGACCTTCCCCCCCCCCCAACAGACTCTGGACCCTCCTTGAGAAGGTTTGTGAGACTATGTATTGCATCTTGGACTAATTTGGACCCCTCAGTATGCTGTTGTGTGCTAGCTCTCCTTGGCACTAGGCTAGACTATCCTGCAATGGACGGGTCATTCTTCTCATTTAATGGGCAATGAAGCATGGGCTCAGACATGGGGGTCTCTTGCCTCACAGTCACAGAGGTGGTCATGGAGCTGCCATTGAGCCTAGGACTTCGGACTCCAGATCCCATCATCTCTTCTTTTCACATGGCCCCGTCTTTGGTAACAGTGATCTTGTTCCCTAGGCATCCACAGTTGTGCTACCAATGACTTCCCTGATATTACTATAGCCAGAGTTGTTCTTGCACTGAGAAGATGTGGAAGAAATGATCCATCCTCTTGCTTACTCAGAGGCTTCTCTCATAGCTCAGTCAGTAAAGAATCTGCCTGCAATGCAGGAGACCTGGGTTCGATCCCTGGGTCAGGAAGATGACCTGGAGAATGAAATGGCAACCCACTCCCAGTATTCTTGCCTGGAGAATCCCATGGACAGAGGAGCCTAGCAGGCTATAGTCTATGGGA
Source organism: Nanger dama (assembly GCA_917880005.1). Taxonomy (NCBI): domain Eukaryota; kingdom Metazoa; phylum Chordata; class Mammalia; order Artiodactyla; family Bovidae; genus Nanger; species Nanger dama. The sequence goes on along the minus strand of CAKJTW010000031.1, from coordinate 4,533,606 downwards.
TCACAAGAGTCAGACATGACTTAGCGACGAAACCACCATCATCACTTGCTTACTCATGGATGTCAAGGCTGTGGTCACATTCCCCTCCCAGTGTGACAGTTTCATGTAATGATGGCCACCAGGCCGTTAGGAGACAAGCCAGCTGTCACTTCCCTCCAAGTCATTAAGTGAAGGTGACAAAGTGCCCAGATGTTGGGCACATCTCTCTGGAACAGCCCTTGTGAGGCCTCTGTGAGCTGTACTGGGCACTTAATGATGCCCTGTTCCTGGCCGAAGTATCCTTTATGTGGGTATCTTAAAAGATAGCCACTATTTTATCCCCCTTTTCAAAAGCTTTGGTAGTTAGAATTTTTACTTTGCAAAAGAAGTTATTCAAAGCTTTAGGGGCACTGTTCTTTAAAAAAAATTATTGAAGTATAGTTGATTTACAATGTCGTGTTACTTTCTGTTATACAACAAAGGGATTTAGTTGTATATCTATATACATTCTTTTTGAGCCCAGTTCTTTTGATTCCATTTCAGAGGGAACTTCTTAACAGCTTCTTGGCAAGGTAGCAAGGAAGCTACCTAGACTGTTTCTACAACAGGTGGGTTGGGACTCAGGTACAATGGTGGTTTTGGTCCACACACCACTCTCACTAATTGTAACCTTAGAAAGTGTTTCCCTTCCCCAGCCCGTTTCCTCATCTGGTCAAGCTTATTCTCTCCTCCACACAGCTGCCACAGGCTTTTTCTTTCAAAACAAATGTTTCTAACACCACTACCTTCCTTTGTTCCTTTCTGGGGCCCAGCAGAGTGCACACAGCTCACCGTAGGGTACTGACTTTGACAGGCAGACCTTTGGGAGCTGAATTAATTCTTGTCTTATTTGCACTCCACCCATCCTTCCATTCTAAGGTGTCCCTGAGAGCTCATTTGGTAAAGAATCCGCCATGCAGGAGAATCTCCGCAGTGCAGGAGACTCTAGTTCGATTCCTGGGTCAGGAAGATCCGCTGGAGAAGGGATAGGCTACCGACTCTAGCTAGTATCCTTGGGCTTCCCTTGTGGCTCAGCTGGTAAAGAATCTACCTGCAATGCGAGAGACCTGGGTTTAATCCCTGGAGGAGGGAAAGTCTATGCGCTCCAGTGTTCTGGCCTGCAGAACTCCTGGACTGTGTAGTCCATGGGGTCGTAAAGAAACAGACACTACTGAATGACTTCCACTTTCACTTTCATCCTTTCATTCATTGAGTCTGCCTGCTTTCTCAGGGGTCAGCACCTCTCCTCACTGGATCTCCTCACCGGATCTCTGCCTTTCCTCTCTGTCCCATTTGAAATACCCCCATCTCCTCCTTTAGATTCCATCTGACATGCCACTGGGGGTGGGTGTGTGGGTGGGTGTGTGTCTGCCTTTCCTCTCTGTCCCATGTGTGTGTGTGTCTCTGTCTTTCCTCTCTGTCCTATTTGAAATACCCCATCTCCTCCTTTAGATTCCAGCTGACATGCCACTGGGTGTGTCTGTGTGTGTGTGTCTGTGAGTGTGTTGGGCCAGGATATGGATGGAGAGGTAGTTTCTGGGAAAAGAAACAGAGACTGCAGAGGAGAAAGAATTTGGTGGCTGTGTGTGTGTTGGGTAAGGATGTGGATGAAGGGGGCATTTCCAGGAAAGGAAAAAGAAAATGCAAAGGAAGAAGAGTTTGGGGCACTCACTGAGGGACTGAGGAAGGCTTATATTCCTGGCATGTCAACTTATATGCAAAGTACATCATGAGAAACGCTAGACTGGAAGAAACACAAGCTGGAATCAAGATTGCCGGGAGAGAACTATCAATAACCTCAGATATGCAGATGACACCACCCTTATGGCAGAAAGCGAAGAAGAGCTAAAAAGCCTCCTGATGAAAGTGAAAGAGGAGAGTGAAAAAGTTGGCTTAAAGCTCAATATTCAGAAAATGAGGATCATGGCATCCGGTCCCATCACTTCATGGGAAATAGACGTGGAAATGGTGTCAGACATTTATTTTTTCGGGCTCCAAAATCACTGCAGATGGTGACTGCAGCCATGAAATTAGAAGACACTTACTCCTTGGAAGAAAAGTTTTGACCAACCTAGATAGTATATTCAAAACCAGAGACATTGCTTTGCCAACAAAGGTCCGTCTAGTCAATGCTATGGTTTTTCCTGTGGTCATGTATGGATGTGAGAGTTGGACTGTGAAGAAGGCTGAGCGCTGAAGAATTGATGCTTTTGAACCGTGGTGTTGGAGAAGACTCTTGAGAGTCCCTTGGACTGCAAGGAGATCCAACCAGTCCATTCTGAAGGAGATCAACCCTGGTATTTCTTTGGAAGGAATGATGCTAAAGCTGAAACTCCAGTACTTTGGCCACCTCATGTGAAGAGTTGACTCATTGGAAAAGACTCTGATGCTGGAAGGGATTGGGGGCAGGAGGAGAAGGGGACAACAGAGGATGAGATGGCTGGATGGCATCATGGACTTGATGGACGTGAGTCTGAGTGAACTCCAAGAGATGGTAATGAACAGAGGCCTGGCGTGCTGCGATTCATGGGGTCGCAAAGAGCTGGACACAACTGAGCAACTGAACTGAACTGAGAGAGAGTAGTGGGAAATGAATCTCTAAACTTAGGGCTTTGGGACTATGCTTGGGAGTTTGGATTTTCCTCTGAATGTGGTACAGAGGTTATGAGAGGTTATATTATATTTTGCTTTAGGACTATGTCTGTCTTCTAGGCTGTGAATTTCTTGTGGATGGAATCATGCCTTCAGCACCTCCCTTGTCCCCCTCCCCACCCCCCCTGCCGTCTCTTACTCTGTATGTGGTGGGTGTTAGTAAATGTTCAGTGTTCAGTAGAATAGATGCAAAGGAGGGAAGCTGAGGTAATGAACCTAAAGATGCTAGAAGTTACTGAGATCCCTTCTCATTTCTCCCAGCTCATGTTTTAATGTCTTTGAACCCTATTGGTATAAGTTCGGCAGACAGAATTTAAAAGAAAAGCAAGTTTTCATTGATTGTAATTGATATTTATTATGTATACTGTAGCCTCATTATTTTATGTGCAAAGAATGTTTCTTTAGTGATAATCTTTGGGGAGATAATATGCAAAGAGCTCTTCTCTTTCATTTTTACTAATACCTCTGCAGTTTGCTAAATCATCACCTTCAAACCGTAGTCTAATCCACTGGATTGCTTTCCAAAGCACTTCTTCTACCATTACATTCCCTGGGTATTAAAAAAATAATAACTGACTCTTAAAGAAGTAATGACTGACAAGTGAAGCTAAACAGGAGTTTGTTCCCTTCAGCCTTTTGGTGTCTGTGTGCCCATCTCTCATAGCTGAGTGATGGAATTTGCGGTCTTGAGGAGACAAGGGTACTCCAAGGGATGTGAAACCATGCTGTCTAATGAGTAGTCTCTGGATATGGAAGGAGCTGAATCTGGTTCTAAAATCAGGCTCTACTGCTAATTAGCAGTGTGAGATCTTGAACAAATCACCTAATACGTGAAAGCTCCAGTGTCCCCTATTTGTAAATTAAGTAAGTATTCATGTTGTGATTTTAACATCAGTGTTTGAAAAGAAAATGTAGAAAGTGCTAAGAAGAGTTTGAACAATAGCAAGTACTAAAGAAACAGCAGTTGTTGTCATTTATAGTTAAAACCTTGCTTCTTGCCATGGGGTTTCAATCCAGTTAGTGAACTTTGGTGCTTCCATATCTTTATCTCTAAAATGGGGGGTAATGTTAGCAGTAATACGTGTATTACATGGATCACGTGATCAAGAGTTTAGGAAGTGCTTGGCATATGGTAAATCCTTGATTAATGTTAGCTTCTCTTATTACTAATATCAGTTATCATTATGTATGGTTGCTTCCTACTTTCAACAATGTATGGCAAACAAATACAGTATTGTAATTAAAAATAAATAAATTTAATTAAAAAAAAATAAAAGTGAATTTCCAGACTACATAAAGGCTAAGTTTTGAACAAGCAGAAGGGACTGTATCAGACATTATTGATACTTCACTTAATGTGATATGCCTAGAAGCTAGGAGTATTTTCAGTTTCTGATTTATCTGAGTGATTGTCTGTGTTGTGCTAACTGCAGTATTCTGGAGCCTCTCCAGTTTGGGTGATGCCATTGAAAGATGTCCAATAACTCAAGGCTCAAAAATAATCTTCGTTAAACAGAATTGTTACTTCTGCTTAGATCAGTGTTGAGAGAAGACCAAGAATTATTAAAATGGTCCAGTCACAAAAGGACAAATAGTGAATCATTTCACTTATATGACCTACCTAGAGGTGTTAAATTCATGGAGTCAAATAGACTGGTAGTTTCCAGGGGCTGGAGTGGGGAGGAGAAATGGAAAGCTGTTATTTAATGGGTACAGTGTCTCAGTTTTGAAAGATGGAAAGAGTTGTAGAGATTGGTTGGACATCAGTGTGAATATATTTAACACTACTGAACAGCATACTTAAAAACGATTAAAATAGTAAATTTTATGCTATGTGTGTTTTACCACATTTTATAAAAATACAAGATGCAATAAAAGCACAACTTAATGGCTTTTAAAGAAGAGGCATGATAGTGGAATTGTAAGGCTTTTCTTTTTTTTAATCAAGGGAGGGCCAAACTGCAACCCCCTCTGTGCATATCATCAACACTGCTGTGCCCCTCTGTGGAGAAGGGATAGGAAGGTACCCAGAAAGGCCCTGTCAGCTGCAGGTGGAGAGCATGGAATGCGGAGATGGCTGTAATAAGTGCTATAATAAGAAAGACAAGTGGCCAAAGCAGAGGAAGGATGATATGGATGGTGCTGGTACAGCAGTTCACCCTTCCTGAGTGCAGGGCACAGTTGACAAGGCTTTGACTGTTTTAACTCAGTCCTCTTTCACAGGTGAGGAACCCAAGGCCAAGAGAGAGTAAATCACTTAGCCGAAGGCACACCTATAGTTAATGGAAGAGCTGGGATTTAGATTATATGCAGAGTACATCATGAGAAATGCTGGACTGGAGGAAGCACAAGCTGGAATCAGATTGCCGAGAGAAATACCAATAACCTCAGATATGCAGATAACATGATCATTATGGCAGAAAGCAAAGAAGAACCGAAGAGCCTCTTGATGAAAGTGAAAGAGGAGAGTGAAAAAGTTGGCTTAAAACTCAACATTCAGAAAACTAAGATCATGGTATCTGGTCCCATCACTTCATGGCAAACAAATGGGGGAAACAGTGGAAACAGTGACATTTTATTTTGGGAGGCTACAAAATCACTATAGATGGTGACTGCAGCCATGAAATCAAAAGACGCTTGCTCCTTGGGAAAAAAGTTATGACCAACCTAGACAGTACGTTGAAAAGCAGAGACATTACTTTGCCAACAAAGGTCCATCTAGTCAAAGCTATAGTTTTCCCAGTAGTCATGTATGGATATGAGATTTGGACTATAAAGAAAGTTGAGTGCTGAATAATTGATGCTTTTGAACTGTGGTGTTGGAGAAGACTCTTGAGAGTCCCTTGGACTACAAGGAGATCCAACTGGTCCATCCTAAAGGAAATGAGTCCTGATTATTCATTGGAAAGACTGATGCTGAAGCTGAAACTCTTGTACTTTGGCCACCTGATGAGAGCAGCTGACTCATTTGAAAAGACCTTGATGCTGGGAAAGATTGAAGCGGGAGAAGATGCGGACAGCAGAGGATGAGATGGTTGGATGGCATCACCGACTCATTGGACATGAGTTTGAATAGGCTCCAGGGGTTGCTGATGGACAGGGAGGCCTGGCGTGCTGTAGTCCATGGGGGTCACAGAGAGTCAGACGTGACTGAGTGACTGAACTGAACTTAATTTTCTGATGGGCTTCTTCAGTGCCTGAATGAGTGTGAATCCACCTGCAATGCAGGAGACGCGAATTTGATCTTCAGGTCAGGAAGATCCCCTGGAGAAGGAAATGGCAACCCACTCTAGTATTGTTGCCTGGAAAATCCCATAGACAGAGGAGCCTGGTGGGCTACAGTTCATGGGGTCACAGAGAGTCAGATGTAACTTGGCCTGCACGCACGCACGTAGGCCCAGAGCCCATAGGCTAAGTCCTGCGCTCAGCCACGGTGCTGCGTTGTTTTTCTGACACCAACAGCAGTTCCTGTGGTTTCATCTATTGCAGAGCTGCACTGTTGTTACAGCATGGTCCTCTGTTCAGTCTCACATCCATCCTATCTTTTGGTTTTCACCACAACCCTGGGAGGTCAGCAGGAGTGGGCAGTATCACCCACTCGTTACAGATTAGGCAGTCTGCAGCTCGCTGACCCAAAGAGAGTCACTACCCCCTGAACACCAGGATTCTTCCCTCAACTTTGCATGAGTGGTCCAAGACTGGCTGTTCACTCTAAACCTTGCACAGGTTTCCTTCAACATTATGATCAAGATAGAAATCTCCAGGGGTCACTGTTAGGAGGTGTCCATGATCCAGAACTTTGAGTGGAATGGTGATTATAAAGCTCTGTTTAACTTTCTATGAGCAGGGGATAGGCAGGGGAGGATGATGGGAAGTTATCAAGGAGGCAGGACATGGTTCTTAGAGCCTTGCCTCAGGATCATGTAAGAGGGCACAGTCAGGGTGACCCTCAAGACATGAGTCAGTGGCAAAGGAAGAGCTAATGGACAGCCAGACCCAAGTACAGACTGGGCTATAGGTAATGGTGAGTTGTTGTTTTGAGTCTTTAAATCTGTTCAAGCATCCCCTAAAAATCCTCAGATCTGAAAGTGTGCCATGAGTACAAAAAGATAAAACGTTGTACCATTCTGTGAGGTCTTGAAGGTGGAGGCATCTCCATACCTTTGTTAAGGAAAGCCAGGCCAGGAAGATAATAGCTTTTTGATAAAAATGCAAAATCCCAAAGTAAAGAAGTCAAAGTCAGATTCTCCTTGAAGAGCTCCTATTTTCAAGTTCCTTTGTCAAAGAGCATGCATTCCCCATCACTCTTGATTCCTATTGCTTATTGTTGTTTTGGCAGCTGACAACTCACCAAAAGTATACCTATTTCACTGGATATATTTCACCATAGCATGATTTCACTCCTGCTGTCCTGTGTCCTATGAGGTGGTGTGGCTCATGTTGGCAGCTCGGGTTTTCAGGTGAAGAAACTAAAACTCAGTGGAGTTAAGGGACTTAACTGACAAATCAATAACTACTTCCCGATATTAAGTCTCATCTTTAGACCAGATGCACAGTCCTTGGTACCAAACAGCATGTAATTCTGAAGGATCTCCAATTTTGCATTTAGGCGATAAGTCACAGAGCCCCTTAGATGGTACTGTAGCACGCCACTCTTCCAGACCCCCAACAGAATCCAACTCTGAATTGCACATGGTTCTGTTTCTCTGAACTTCTTTTGTGGTAGTCTCTCAGTGGTGCGTGTGCCTGCCCCTGTACATTTCATCTTGGGTCTGTTGGATTTGGGCAGAAGTCTCACAGAATGGATTGGGTTGTTGTATACTGGGGGAAGCTCCGAATAGGTATTTTACAGAAGATGGAGTAGTCTCAGGAGCTAAGAGGTCTTCCTGAGGTTCATCAGGAACTGGAATTTTTTCTTGAGAACAAATGTGGCCATTTTAAGGTCTCGAGGACCCTGATTCTGATCCTGGATCTGCTCCTTTATTAGCTATGTGATCATGACCAACTCACTTCACCTCTCTGTGCCTTAATGTCCTCATCTGCAGAATGTGATTTAGGAAGTCTGCTTTTGTGTTTAAAAAAACTGAGAGCATCCTTATGGAGTGGGAAGCACTTTGGCACATGTTGGTTATAATTGAAGCTGACGTAACCCTCGTTGCTTTCCCTTCTCTTCTCGGAAGCAGTGGTTCTCAAAGTGTGGCCCCCAGACCAGATTAACCTCACCAGTATACTCAGCAGAAAGTCACATTTTAGGCACCAACTCTGGGGACTGGGTCAGTGATCCATTCCTTAACAAGCCCTCCAGGTGATGCTATGCTCACTCATATTTGAGAACCATTTCTCTCAAGTCACCTCCCTTTGGGAGTCTGTTGCTGTTTCTAGCTTCTGAGTGGGAATGAACACTGATATGAACATGATGCCTCAGGCTCTGGGCCCTTCCCTAACACCAGTTTCTTTTCAGCCCTAGCGTGAGCTGCTGTACACTCCTGGATATCCTGCACAGTCCCTTGGGCATGATGGGCCATTATGGTAGTTTTGTTTAATTTATTTTTCCCTCTGCTATTCTCTGCCAACAAATGTTGAACACTTCTGAGAGCCGGCCAAATATCCCGGTTTTAGACAAGCCTCCTTGTCTTCTTAATTGCTCTCCTGTGTGTCTCCCTGGAATGGCTGTGCCCATCCATCCAGGCTCCTCTCCAGATGGTGGGTGGACGGGCCTCATTCTCCTCATCAGTGACAATGCGGTGGCACCTTTGTCGCTCCAGGCTCAACATCATGACCTGCCTGCCCTCTTGCTGTCAGAGATGACAAGGGTCTCAGGAAAGCAGGTGGCAAGTGCTCTGGAGAATCTATTAGGGTTAGTGATTGCTGCAAAACCATTTGCTCCAGACAAGAGATTGCTTACAAATAACTCTGTCTCAACAAGCCAGGGTCTGTTATCCACTAATTATTTTTGGATTAGGAAGGGCTAACAGGACTTGGCCTTGGGAGGTCAGAGTAGTTTGAGTAGATAACTAGGTTGCTACATTCCCCAGAGGAAAGAAGGATCTGTGAGATCAAGGCTTCAGCATTTTGATTGAAAGGAAACCATGCTCTTGTTTTTTCTCTGATAAATGTGGATACAGGACTACCTTTGTATGATTTGCCAAATGTCAGCTATTGTATCTTGTGGTTGAACCACTTCGAGGATACTGATGCTGTGGCATCAGCAGCAAAATTCTTAGTAGGTGACAAGGAGCAGGAGAAGGAGGAAGAAGACTAATGATTAGGAGGTGACTGGCATCATCCAGATAAGTGGTAATCATCTCCTGATCAAGGCCATGGAGTGGAGTGGTCAAGTGAAGTCCAAAAAGCCTGGACTTGAATTTCTGTTCCCTCACCCTCCCCTCTCCTCTGAGACCTTGGGCAATTTAAGAAAGAGTCTCTGCTGATTTCTAAACAGAGAAAATAAATAATGGCATCACTATGAAGATTAAGTGAAAAACTGTTTAAGATGAATTTATTTTAGCAAAGGATCCAGTACATAGTAAAGACTCAGCAAAGGCGAGCTCTAGTTATTCTTACAGGACTAGTAGTCATGAATTGATGTGGTGAGTGAGGCAGAGAGAAATGTCTAGGACTGTACCCCAGGAGTCTTGGGATCACTGGTAAATGAAATAGTTTGGGGTAATGAGAGAAACAAGATGGAAGTCAAGCCAAAGACCAGAAAGTAGCAAGGAGAAACCAGGTAGATATGAATAAAAGCACTGAGACTTTGAGTAAGTCACACACACACACCCCACTTTGATGATGACATCAGACAAATCAAGTGTGAGAATATTTAAATGATGGCTCCCAGTGCCTCTTCTCTGGGTCACTATGAAACAGTGTCCAATTAGCTATGAGCCAAATTCTGACCTTATTTTTTTCGTTAGTCCGGGACACTTTTTTCTCTGTAAAGCCCCATTTATAATTTCTTTCTTTCTTCATACCTTCTCTTATAGATCACACACATTGAACTATTATCGTATGGTAGTGACTCATGATGAAAAATTCCATTTCAGAGTGTAAATGGTAAATGTGCGTAATTGAATAGGAATTCTAAATTAATTCTGAGGTGGATTATCAGTGAAATGGTTTGCCTAAGCGGTCTCCACACTGTACTCAGGCACAGCACAGGGCCATAGGACATGGCCTTTCCCTTTTCGCTCTGTTTGCTAAAGAGCCAGACAGACTTTGGGTGAAATCCCAGCTCAGCCAGTTATTGGGCAAGTAATTTTTGGCAATTTACTTAACCTCTTTTTAGCCTTACTTTTGTCTGCCATACAGTGGGCATAAGAACATACATATGTGTCTTATATTTACAAAGTCTTCCCTGCTTTCCCAAGCCTGGTTTATATGTGTCTCTGCTGTGTTCCCACAGCACCCTAGACCTTCCTTGTCATGGGCTTTTGCATGTTCACTTAGAATTATCCGAATATCTGTCACCCTTAGATGTCTGTGTGGTATATTGCTGTGTCCTCGGCTCCATCCTGAGTGTGCAGAATATAGTAGCTGCTCAGTAAAGACTGGCTGAGTTGAACTGAAGAGTGTGTCTTTGAGAAATTGCTTTGTCCTTCCCCCTTCATGCGCCTGTCAGTCATCTTCAGTCTCAGGAGGTGACCATGGAAAGATTCTTTCCCTGCAGGTTTTTATTAATAACAGGCCTTTGAATCCATTGAGTGCTTTATTGTTCCCATAGCCCTTTTGTGTCTGGGGCATCCCTGGGGGTACAGGGCTTGTGCAGCTGAAGGGGGCAGAGTGGAGCTCAGCAGACAGGCACTAGGTCTCTATCATCACAGGCATGAAGTCAGGCCAGCTGAAGAGCTGCTGTCTGCACCCCAGCTGGCATGACTCCACGGCCCCTGTTCTTTGGACTCTGTGTTCCCTCTCCTAATTCCTCTCTGTCTTAGGGTTTGCTCTTAGATGAATCTCCGTCACTTTTCCTGCCAGTATTCTTGGCCACTTCTGTACTGGTTGCCTGAAAGAAGATGACATTCTACATATGATATAGGACAACTTGCTCAATCCAAGGATTTACAGATCAGAGACCCACCTCTTTCTTTAGAGATAAGCACAATCATTTTGATAACTTCGGTCAGTTGTTTTAGAAGTTGATCACTAATGTGCCAGGGTTAAAAATGGAGGGAAACGTCTTCCTTTCCATAGTTAATTTTGAACTTCTATCCTTAGCCCCTAAACTTTACTCAGAAATTAATGCTTTTATTCTTGACTCAGGTGTTCCTTGTGGGTATTTCTGGGGCTTCCCTGGTGGCTCAGAGGTTAAAGCGTCTGCCTCCGATGCAGGAGACCTGGGTTCCATCCCTGGGTTGGGAAGATCCCCTGGAGAAGGAAATGGTAATCCACTCCAGTATTCTTGCCTAGAGAATCTCATGGACAGAGAAGCCTGGTAGGCTGCAGCCCACGGGGTCGCAAAGAGTCGGACACGACTGAGCGACTTCACTTTCACTTTCACTCCAGCCTTAACTTGGCAATCAAAGGAGAGGATAGCAATTCTCAGGGGGATTGTCAGCCCTAAGCGAGGGGTGCTATGTGAGCAGTGGCCACGTGACCAGATTTCCTGGGAAGTTTCTAGTTTTCAGTATGCTGTTGAACAAGCCAACAAGTCCATTGACACCTTTGGTATGTGCACTTTCCAGAATCACTTGCAATCTGCTATAATGCATTATCATAAGATGCTGTGGAATTTCTTTACATTCTACCTTACTACAAAGATGATGTGAGTGGATTTATATGATACCTACATTATGAAGCACATTATTTATATAACTAATATGAAAACAAGAGATGGTGGATAAAAATCAGGCAGTAAGGTCCTGTTGTTTGGTGTGAGCTACAGTTTTGATTTTGAGCTTCCTGGTGTTCACAGGAAAAAGACAAACACAACCAGTTTTAATATTTATAGTGTCAGTTCAAAGCAGAGTTGGTCAGGGGAATCACAGAAGGTATGTGCTTCAGTTAATGTGGCTGCCCATTTTTAAATTCAACATGCAGTATGAAGTTTTTATACCACACGCATGCTAAGTTGCTTCAGTTGTGCCCCAACTCTTTGCGACTCTTTGGACTGTAGCCAGAGAGTCTGGAGCCAGGCTCCTCTGTCTATGGGATTCTTCAGGCAAAAATACTGGAGTGGGTTGCCATGCCCTCTTCCAGGGAAGTTTTTATACTACTGACTTTGGTGGGAGGGGTTTCAGGATTGGGAGCTCATGTACACCTGTGGCTGATTCATGTCAATGTATGGCAAAACCAATACAGTATTGTAATGTAGAATAAAGTAAAAAATAAAATTAAAAAAATTGGAAAATGTATATCCTGGTATCTTTTCAGATTGTGCCTTTCTGGGTGGGGAAATGACAATAGCCATCAAAATTTGGCGTTCCAATACAAAATGGAAATCAAACAGCCCTGAACTAACAATTTAGGAATTTCTAGACCCACTCAATAGACAAATAGCCTGTTATTCAATTATAGATCATATATTATTTCTTATGTAATTGAAAGAGAGTAATTTCCCAGCAAAGCATCCTAAGACTGCTGGCAAGACTTCATTTGGAATACAGATATCTTTACATCACTAATGGAACTTTGCTAATGCTGAAATTCTTTAAGTTCAGCACTGAAAGAAGACTGTTTTGCACACTTTACAAATAATATGCCTCTGTGGAGGTGAATGCTGACTTGTACAATTCAGGTGGTGGCTTATTTGGATATTCATAAGGTCCCTCTTTGCTGATTATGTCAGCACAACCTCTATTGAATTATGGATTGGGTATTTAATCAAGGCCTGTACCTTATTATTAGCTGTGTAACATTCCATTGTTTCAGTGGAAAATGAAATTTGTAAAACCTGATTCACGTGAAGAGCCAGGGGTCCTCTACTAAAGAATGTTTTACAGGGTACTCTTTTTTATCCTTATAATCCTTACCTGCCAGGGAAATGAGAATACGTAAAGTGCACCTTGCACTGGTGGATTGGGGAAGCACTCCTGTCAGTGGTGGCCAGCTGGACCCCACCCGTGTGCGTGTTTCATGAGCTTGCTTCTCCTATCGTAATCCTGAACTTTGAGTCAGGGCTGTTTTTGGAGAAACACTAATATATGTTGGAGAGAGTTTGTATTCGAATGTAATCACTCAGGAGGTTTGATTTAGCCTGGTGATTCTGACCACTTGGTTGCATCTTAAGTAGAACGCTTACAAGTGCCATTGCCGAGGATGTCCCTGGTGATCCAGCCATTAAGACTTTGAGCTTCCAATGCAGGGAGCATGGGTTTGATCTCTGGTCAGGAAACTAAGAGAGAACGAATCAGAGGAGGGCAGGGATGGAGGCAGTATAACCTCTAATGCATTCTCGCTCATCAAATTAGAGAATCCTTTCCCTCCAAAGTATGTTACAAGTTTCTACCTGAATCAAACTGTTGAAATTTGCCAGGTCCTGAAACACCTAAGACTCTCAGAGGGCTTTCACTTGCATTCTCCTTCCCTGGGTGGGAGGGGAGAGTCTTCTCTAGCCCTGAGGCCCATGTCAGTGTAAGGAGGAATGAGGTGCTTAGATGTGGAGAAGCAGGAGTTCTGACACTTTTCACATTCTTGTTATGTGATGGGCACTTAACTCTTTTTAGGAAAGTCTTGATTTTAAAAAAGAAAAAATGATGGTAAGAAAAAGTGGTGTGCAGCAGGGAGAATTGGTCCATTCTTAATAAATTCCCTCCCCACCATCAGTCTTGTTTAACGATGCCCTTTCAGGCTTTAAGACAATTGCATCTCCTCCATGAAACCTCCCGCATTCTCTTTTGCTTATCTTCATCTCCATTCTCCCATCATTTTGCTGACTTCTTCTGGTCTCCCTAATAAGCGTCTGTTTCATGAGAGCACTGCCTGTCTCCCCTGGAGATCACGAATCCTCTGAAGAGAGGGATTAGTTACTCATTTTTTCTAATTATTTTCCTCCACAGTCAAATGCTTGGTGCGCAGAAGGCTTTATAGCTCCAGGTGAGCTGGTTTATGTCTCACAAGTTATTAGGAAACAACTGTAGTTTGATGAAATGGCCCTGGAGTTTCTGCATCTGATTGCCTGGTGGGCATCTCCATCAGAATGTGCCAAAGGCAAGAGGTAAACATGCCCAGAAAGGAAGGGATCAACTCTCTCAGCCCCTTTCCAATCTCCCTTCTCTGTTTCTCGCCCCAGGTAATAGTAACGTTATACAAATACGTTTTCTCAGCCCATGATCCTGGGAATTCCTTATTCTTCCCCTCTCAATACACCCAATATTGAGTCTCTGGCTTCATCTCCTGCGTATATTTCTCCATATGTTCCTGTCTCTCCATCTCTACAAGTTTAAGCCCACGTTTAACTGCACTTTTCACAGTATCTATGCCTTGTTGTCTCCGCCTTGCAGCTGGAATGACCTTTCTAACACCCAGACATGCTACCTAAGTTTTCTATTCAGAATTCTCAACAGCTCACCATCTTCTTATGCCTGCTCATGATCAGCTCTGTACTCCCCCTGTAGCCTCTTTTGTTTGTGCTATAATGCTTTGTATTTTATCATCTAAAAATCTCATCCTCTCTTGCTATTGCACTGAATTTTTGTGATGATAGAAATCTTTGCTGTCCAGTATGGTAGCCATAGCCACATAGGCCTATTGAGTACTTGAGATACAGTTGATATGACAGAAGAATCAAATTCTTAATTTTAGTAAATTTAGATGTGAATAGCCATATACTTGGAGAAGGCAATGGCACCCCACTCCAATACTCTTGCCTGGCATATCCCATGGACGGAAGATCCTGATAGGCTGCAGTCCCATGAGGTGGCTAAGAATCGGACACGACTGAGTGATTTCACTTTCACTTTTCACTTTCATGCATTGGAGAAGGAAATGGCAACCCACTCCAGTGTTCTTGCCTGGAGAATCCCAGGGATGGGGGAGCCTGGTGGGCTGCGGTCTATGGGGTCACACCCAGTCGGACACGACTGAAGCGACTTAGCAGCAGCAACCATATACTAGTGTCTCCAATCCATGAGCCATTGCAGGAGACGTGGGTCAGGAAGATTCCCTTGGAGAAGGAAATGGCAACCTGCTTCAGTATTCTTGCCTGGGAAATCCCTGGCAGGCTAGAGTCCCTGGGGTCACAAAAGAGTCAGACATAACTTAGCGACTAAACAACAACCATACTGGACACCTCTGTTCTAGACTCTTTATACTAAACTATCCTTTACCGCTGTACCTTGGATCAAGGTTTACTCTCTTTCCAGAATGCTCATCTCTGAATCCTTTCCAAGACAACTCGTACCAGGTCTATAAGAATCAGCTCTGCTACTCTCCCCTCACTCCTGCTAAAACCTTTCCTGAACACGAGACTGACTTTGGTGCTGCTTCGGCCTTGTCCTCACCCCCCACCATTAAACTCATCATGTATTTTAACACTGTACAGTCTCTTGCTCTGTCTTTTCCCTTCCATCTCCCCCACTGAACAGTAGCTACCTCTGGCATGTGCAACTCCAGTCACTTCTGTCAGGTCTGATTCTATGCAGACCCATGGACTGCACCTCACCAGGCTCCTCCATCCGTGGGATTCTCCAGGCAAGAATACTAGAGAGGGTTGCCATGCCCTCCTCTAGGGGATCTTCCTGACCCAGGGATCTAACTCACATCTCCTGCATTGGCAGGTGGGTTCTTTACCACTAGTGCCTCCTGGGAAGCAGCTGCCTCCAGAGTAGGAGCTAAATCTCTCCCCCCATGGTATCCCAAGGATACTGCACAGTACCTGCTGCCCCCAACACAGCAAGGAGCCTTGTGATACAGGGTAAGTGAACAGGCAGTTCTACATTCTGGCCCCCTTTCTGCTACTTAACAATTCTGCAGCTTTGGCCAAGTCTACCTTCCTGAGCCTTAATTTTTTTGCCTGCAAGCGGACCATTATGATTCCTTCATTGTTCAAGCGATTATGAGGATTACTGATAAAGTACATCAAGTCCCTGGGACATGTGCACCCTTGGTAATTGATAGCTGCTTTTATTAGATGTTCTGTACATGTTTGAGCCTTTCGCTCTGCAATTCCTCAGGTACTTGAGGGCTAATCAGTGTGTTAACTAGATAATTAGGATTCACTTTTACGACAACCCTAATAAGGCAGTTATGACTATCACATTTGATGGCTGAAGTCATATTCCACAGCTAGGAAGTAGCTTAACTGGGATGCAAACCCAAGTTTGTTTGAATGCAAAGCCCATGCTAGACTTCCCAAGACCACTCTCAAATGAATTTGTACTTAAGTCCAGGTAATGATGCACATATTCAATTAAAGCGAGTCATGGGGGAGATCATTTAACAGAATAAGTGGAGAAGGCAGTGGCACCCCACTCCAGTACTCTTGCCTGGTAAAATCCCATGGACGGAGGAGCCTGGTAGGCTGCAGTCCATGGGGTTGCAAAGAGTCGGACACGACTGAGTGACTTCACTTTCGCTTTTCTCTTTCATGCATGGGAGAAGGAAATGACAACCCACTCCAGTGTTCTTGACTGGAGAATCCCAGGGACAGCAGAGCCTGGTTGGCTGCAGTCTGTCGGGTTGCACAGTCAGACACGACTGAAGCGACTTAGCAGCAGCAACAGAATAAGTAGAACAAATAGACTTGGGAGACTGCAGTTGCATTCTTTGTACAGAGTTTCCATTCCCTGCCTGCAATTTTTAGGTAAAGAGATAAGGAAACATTTAATCCTTCCTCTCAATTAGACTGTGTAATAGGTTGTCATGAGCATTTTCAAGATAAGTGTTCAATGATAGTATTGTGAAGTGCGTTGATCAGCTGCATTCCCAGGAGTCTCATTGATTATCAGGTCTGTGTAAAGCAGAAAGGCTGCTACTGTCTGATCCTTGGAGGACTCAAACTTGAGGGTTTGAAGGTAGTTCATAGGAGCTTCAAGTCAGGCTCTCACTTTCTTTATCTGTACAATAAGCTTTGCTTTTGAAGAGACTCAACTGGAGCTGAGATGTTGGCCCCTTTATTGACATCACTGGGTTCCTTCCCTTTCAGTTGCTTTTGTTTTCTGAACATCAGTTCCCTTCTCTGCCACTTTAATGGAGTATCTTACTATATAAAGGCACTAGGTTTTATGAGTACTGGGTCAACCTGCTCTGGAAAGGCACCTGCCACTGAGATAGAGCTCAGCATTGACTTTTGAGTAGACAGAACCAAGATAAGAGGCCCACATGTGATGTTAGTGAACACCTGTGGTAAGAAGCATTCACCACACCTAAGAGTCTTACACAGAGCAATCCATTTAATCCCCTCCACAGTCCTATGTGTTAGATACTGTCTGTGTCCATTTTATAACTGGGAAAACAGATACACAGAGATTGTGTAACTTGCCAAAGATCACAGAGCCAGTAAGGTTAGAGCTAGGATTTGAACCTCGGGAGTCCAGCTTTAGAGTCTTTGCTTACACTTACCATGCTGTATTGCCTTTCCATTGTCATATAGATGATTATAATATGAGGGCAAATGGTGTTAGTGGTTAAGATTGGTTCCCAAAAGTCTGAATCACAGGATTGCTCATACATTAAAAGCTTTTTAGTAAAGACCACTGCAGTGGATCACTGTAGGTTTACTGAGTCTGAATCCCTAAGAGAGGGGCCAAAATTAAAAGTATCTCCAATTGATTTATATGGACAGCCAGATTTGGGCATCACTACCATGAGAAAAGCACAAGCTGGACTCAAGATTGCTGGGAAGAATATCAATAACCTCAGATATGCAGATGACACTACCCTTATGGCAGAAAGTGAAGAGGAACTAAAAAGCCTCTTGATGAAAGTGAAAGAGGAGAGTAAAAATGTTGGCTTAAAGCGGAAACAAAGATCATGGAATCTGGTCCCGTCACTTCATGGGAAGTAGATGGGGAAACAGTGGAAACCATGTCAGACTTTCTTTTTGGGGCTCCAAAATCACTGCAGATGGTGATTGCAGCCATGAAATTAAAAGATGCTTACTCCTTGGAAGGAAAGTTATGACCGACCTAGATAGCATATTCAAAAGCAGAGACATTACTTTGCCAGCAAAGGTCCGTCTAGTCAAGGCTATGGTTTTTCCAGTGGTCATGTATGGATGTGAAAGTTGGACTGTGAAGAAAGCTGAGCATCGAAGAATTGATGCTTTTGAACTGTGGTGTTGGAGAAGACTCTTGAGAGTCCCTTGGACTGCAAGGAGATCCAACCAGTCCATTGGAAGGAATGATGCTAAAGCTGAAACTCCAGTACTTTGGCCACCTCATGCGAAGAGCTGACTCATTGGAAAAGACCCTGATGCTGGGAGGGATTGGGGGCAGGAGGAGAAGAGGATGACAGAGGATGAGATGGCTGGATGGCATCACGGACTCAATGGACGTGAGTCTGAGTGAACTCCGGGAGATGGTGATGGACAGGGAGGCCTGGCGTGCTGCAATTCATGGGGTCGCAAAGAGTCGGACACGACTGAGCGACTAAACTGAACCATGAGAAAACAGTACACCAAGTGCTGTGATGGTGCAGATGGCATGAATCAAAGGCAACACTCAAGAGGCAAGTGTTGGTTAGAAAAGGAGAGATTGCTTTATTCAGGAGGCCAGCAACCTGGGGGAGAAGGTGGACTTACGTCCCACAATCAACTCCATAGATTCTGCTTGGCCATGAAAGTTTTCTAAAGGGAAAAGAGGGAAATGATCTTAGTTAATCTTTGAGGTCGGGGATCAGATTCTTCCTCATTTTCCATTGCAGGCAGATTTGCTGACTCACTGTGATCTTTCTTTAGATGCTGTCCTGTTCACACGGTTTGCTCACAGTGTTACTGACGGGGAAGCTGGGGAAGAGATGCAGTCATCTGTTGATTACTTATTCTTCATTCCTACTTCTTTAATCTGAGAAAAGAATCAACCAGTTATAGACAAGGCATTGTATGACCAGGAAGTTGCAAATGCCATCCAGTTTTGATGCATGGGGCATGTGCTCCAGGGGTTAGATTAAATATTGCCTAGTTATCTCACAGCTATAATTAAGATTTTAAAGTTTGAGATGAACAGAAATAGGCAAACAGGAAAGGGCAAAAGGGCTAATTCTTCTGCAGAACTGTAAAGTGAGGAGAGAGCAAGTGTTACGGAGAGTTGGCCTTTGAACGGTTATGAAAGATGAATAGTGGTTAGCTTGGTTTCCTCTGTGGGAATAAATCTGGATTGTGCCTGGAAAGTTATGGGCTCTCAGGATAGAGAAACAGGGACAGAGACACCTCTGTTACTTCCTCTTCAGTGTAAGTGTATATAGGGCGCTTAGTGATAAGAATGTCATGTTCAGTTCAGTTCAGTTCAGTCGCTCAGTCGTGTCCGACTCTTTGCGACCCCATGAATCGCAGTACGCCAGGCCTCCCTGTTCATTACCATCTCTCGGAATTCACTCAGACTCACGTCCGTCGAGTATGTGATGCCATCCAGCCATCTCATCCTTGGTTGTCCCCTTCTCCTCCTGCCCCCAATCCCTCCCAGCATCAGAGTCTTTTCCAATGAGTCAACTCTTCGCATGAGGTGGCCAAAGTACTGGAGTTTTAGCTTTAGCATCATTCCTTCCAAAGAAATCCCAGGGCTGATCTCCTTCAGAATGGACTGGTTGGATCTCCTTACAGTCCAAGGGACTCTCAAGAGTCTTCTCCAACACCACAGTTCAAAAGCATCAATTCTTCAGCGCTCAGCCTTCTTCACATTCCAACTCTCACATCCATACATGACCACAGGAAAAACCATAGCGTTGACTAGACGAACCTGAGTCAGCAAAGTAATGTCTCAGCTTCTGAATATGCTATCTAGGTTGGTCATAATTCTTCCAATGTTCAGTTCAGTTCAGTCACTCAGTCATGTCCGACTCTTTGAGACCCCATGAATTGCAGCACTCCAGGCCTCCCCTGTCCATCACCATCTCCTGGAGTTCACTCAGACTCACGTTCATCGAGTCAGTGATGCCATCCAACCATCTCATCCTCGGTCGTCCCCTTCTCCTTCTGCCCCCAATCCTTCCCAGCATCAGAGTCTTTTCCAGTGAGTCAACTCTTCGCATGAGGTGGCCAAAGTACTGGAGTTTCAGCTTTAGCATCATTCTTTCCAAAGAAATCCCAGAGCTGATCTCCTTTTTAGAATGGACTGGTTGGATCTCCTTGCAGTCCAAGGGACTCTCAAGAGTCTTCTCCAGCACCACAGTTCAAAAGCGTCAATTCTTCAGTGCTCAGCCTTCTTCACAGTCCAACTCTTAGAGTGAAATGTGTGCTGCAGTTCGTAGGGTTGCAAAGAGTCAGACATGACTGGGCGACTGAACAACGACAAGCATGTCCTATATTGGAATGACATCAGAGCCTTCACAAAATTGCTTCTGAAAATCCTTGCCCATATGTCCACAAACCTTGAAATCTCTCCCAGTTTTGCTTTGGGGCTTACTTTTGCTTGCAGCTGGAAAATAAAAGTCCTCGGTGGCTGACACATTACAATGTTAAATATTAATAATAGCACAACTGTTTTAATCTTTACAGCATATACCTCTCGGGCCATAGCAGAACTGAGGGTGCAGGTAAAAATTGTTATTCTACAAAATAAAGTTTGGGTTAAAACTATTTGTGAAAATAGAGTGAGATGGTCTTGGTTGGGGAGGGGGATGGTGGAGACCAGAGGTAAGAGGACAAGACAGGGATCCCTTGATCCCCTGACTGGCTGGTCATTTCCATAGTCTATAAACCAGATTGTTCTTAGAGTCAGTAGAAGAGAGAAGTGAAGATTTATAGCTTAGCGGGAGGATTAACACTTTAGCCGGGTGTGAAGAGTGTGTGCTGAGGGAAGGGTTCTTACAAGGCTGCCATTTTTTCATTTTTCTTTCCCTTTCCCTCCCTCAACTGGACAAAAGAAAACAGAAAGACTAATTTGAACACACTAGAACTGGTTGGTGAAAATCGACATGCTGCTGGCATCCTCTGGTTGACTGATTAATATCCTAGGATCCGTGTTCACCATCTGTTCTTATGCTTTTCTTGTTTAAATAGTACTTTTCCTTATTAGATATAAAAACAAACCATTGGGAAAACAACAACAACAAAAAAAAACCCAAGCCATTAGATATACTACTACAAACTTACAGGAAACTAAAACTTCAGACTGCCTCTGTCTCCAGCACACATGCCCACACATACACACATGCGCACACACCCTGCAAACACACACACACACACACACACACCAGGAAAAAATTCAACTTAATAGCTAGTCATTGTCTCAAGTGCACAAAAATATTTCATGTATGTATTTTCTAAAGAGGATTTCACTGCTTTCCCCCGGCTTTTAAAGCAGGTAGGAATTGAGGATTAGAGGTGATTTATTTGGATGATTTCAATAATAAAACTCAAGGGGAAAATTGGTTCATACTGAATACAACCACTTTTCATAAAATGCAGCTAAAGGCCTAAGAATGAATCTGAAATGGAGACTAGACCTGCCATTTGAATCAGGGACAAATACACACTTTGCATCTGACATAAATTCTCCTAGGCCCCCATTAGGCGTGAGGCAAGCAGGCAGTGAAATTGATATCTCACCTGTTGTTGCCCCTTCCTGAGCTCTGCTTCTAGAAGTGATTAAGCGACTCCAGGTACAATGGCTGGGATGTAGCCGTTGGGGGTTCTCCCTGTCCCTGAGATGTTTAGCAGATTGCTGCATTTTAGGCCTTGATCCATCATCTACCTAGACTGCTGCTGCGCTGGAATCTCCTTTAAATAAAAGCAGCAGGGGTCTCTGAGCGCCACAGCCTGGAAGAACAGCCTTATGTCATTAAACAGGGTGCTGAAGCCTCACTTCTAATCCACCTCAAATCCCCAGGTGCCCTTAGGCTATGTGGTGGAGTCTGAATATGGAATTTCAGGATTGCTACGTAAGGTTGAAATCTGATGATACTCTTCTCCCCAAACAAAATATTAATTCCTCCTCCATTAAAAGTAACCTGAGTTTATTGTTTTCAGTTAAAAAAACCTTTAAAATGTTATATAATATTTTGTGTTTTGTTCTCAGTGAACTTTTAATCTCTAGGAGGTACAGAAGAGGCTGGGGGGCAGCTCCCTTTTATTTCACCTAATAGATGCCACACACTTTGCTAGGTATCTGTGTGATTGGGCATCTTTGAATTATTTTCAGTTTTGTATTATGTAACATGATAAAAATAAAAAGTACAGAAACATTAATAAGACATAAATGGACAGCCTAATGAATGATTGTAAAATGAATGCTTATAAAACTCATATCCAAATCAAGACATTATAACATAACCAGCATACTTAGAATTTTCCCATGTCTGTATTTAAGCATAGTCCCCTCCTTTGCTCTAACAGAAACACTCTTGTTTTTTATGATACTTTCTTCCTTGCTTTTCTGCGTGTGCTGCTGTGCTTAGTCACTCAGTCATGTCCAAGTCTTTGTGACGCTATAGATTGTGGCCTGCCTGGCTCCTCTGTCCATGGAGATTCTCCAGGCAAGAATACTGGAGTGGATTGCTATTCCCTTCTCCAAGGGATCTTCCCAACCCATCAACCTCATGTCTACCACATTATAGGTGGATTCTTTACCATCTGAGCCACCATAGTTGATCCATAAATAAAACAATCCATAGTTTTATTTTTCAAGATTTTGAATGTCATATAAATGTGAGCACACAGTGTGTATTCTATCAGGATTATCTTGTTTTGCACAGCTCTATAATGCATCCACATTGCTGCAGGTAATAAAATATTTTTTAGTTGATCTGTTTTTATTGGAATATAGTATTCCATTGTGTGAATATGCCACAGTTAAAAAAAAATCCATCCTAAAACATCTGTGCTTGGAGCTCCTAGAACAATTTTTTAAAGCATATATTCTCATTTACATTAGTTTACATTCAGATGAAATGGCACTGCTAGGTTGGAGGATGTGTATATGTTTATATTTAAATAGAGGGTTTATATTTAAACATAGAAGGACACACCTCTGTAATATTGGTTAATGTTGAAACTAAAATTCCAGTCATCGAAGGGAAGCCGAGAATACTCCTACCCTAACATGCATCCTCTTCTTTGACCCTCACAATCGTCCCATGAAGTAGATACAGCCATAACTAGACTGTCGATGGGAAAACTGTTCTTTAGAAAGGTTAAGTCTCTTGCCCCAAATCACATAGCTTCAATGTGACAGTCTGCATTTGAATTCAGGCCCATCTGTGTTGCACTTAACTGCTCTACAGTAATGCTCCAGATAAGGAAGAAAAATTCAAGGAGGAAAATCTAGCCTATTAAGAATGTCAGCCTGGAATCCAGCTTTCCTGAAAAGGAGACTGTACAGGGGCTGGCATTCTGCTAGGTTTTGCATTGAGTGTCCAATATTTGATACTCTCTGCATCTTCCAGTAGTATTTGAAAGTGAAAGTGAAGTTGCTCAGTCGTGTCTGACTCTTTAACAAGAATGCTATTAGCAGAGAGCAAGCAACATCTGTAATTTGCAAGGGACACTGCAGTCTTTCTGAGAAATTCTCCAGGATCGGCCATGTGTTGCTATGTTGAGGCCCTACTATTTCAGTGCAGATATGCCATGCAAATGGTTAAATTTTCCTCATGTTCACCACAGAGCTAAATGCAAAGGCTTTAGTTGTAGTTTGGATGTAATTTTTTTGTGGTGATATAAATACGACTCTATTTGAAGTGGGTTGAATTAGAAAACTCATGAATAAAATGCTTTGACATAATCAGAATTATAGAGAAAGGAATTGACCTACTTTGCAGGAAGACTCCCCCAGAGTTCCTTAGCTAATAGTATATTAACCCAACAGAGAAATCTTCCTGCTAATAGCACTTAGCAGAGAAGATTGGAATCTACAGTTGGTCAGGTAATCAAAAAAATAAAAGTTATTTAAACTGGGAAATCATTTAAGAAATGACTCATGTTTCCCTTTATATTGTATTTCAACTGAAGACATATAATAAATGTACATAAGGTTATTGACCTTTTGATGTCAATATAAGGACTTTTCTTGGGATACAGATTTGCTAATTGCAGTGCTGTACACTCTCCTTATAAACTCCATGCCTATAAAACATATCTTCTATGATTACTAGTTTTGGTTTCTTATAAGTGGCATGAGGATTTAAAAACATTTCAAAGTAACCAGAAGGGAGAATCCTTCTGGGTTTGTGTGCCTTTTCATCTAATTTTTTTAGAACACTTTCTTTTCACAACTTGCCCATTTTGATTGTTTCCAGTTGTTGAACTTCATAGAAATAGCACCTCCCCTTTCTTTTTGTATTCATGTTTCACTGATACATGTAATATTTAGTGATTATATACTTAACAATAACAAGTATAATTCTCATAAGCAGGTATGGGAACAAATATGTGAGATTCTTGGTAAACGCCTAACTTAACAGAATCAAACAGAAATCCAGTAACCTACCTAACAGTGTGAGGAAGGCAGCATCAGATAATGAGAAAGGTCAAATACATTACATTGGTTAGCTTAGGAGATTTTTTTTTTTCCTGTATGTCTTCTATAGAGTTGTTCTGTGGATATGATGTATAGTAAGGCATATAAACAGACTAGCATAAAAAAGTGATGAGTACATAGTAGGATCTCAGAAAATCATAGCTTAATTTTTTTCATCTTTTCCCACACCTATCAATTCATTCTCATTGGATGGTTGTCACTGGTTTCAATATTTAGTTTTTCTACTAGCCTGTGAGCCTGTGGGGATAAAGAGCATGCCAGAGTCATTTGCTTTCTCTCCAATATATTGCTTAGCATCTAGCAGGCCACCTGAAAATGTGTTTTAACTTTTGCACTTGGACCAGGGTAGGGATTACTCTTAGGGGAAGAGCAGGAGAATTCTGGTCAAAGGGCCTGTGTCTGGGGTGGAGATGCCAAGAGCAAATGCTAGGGGTTGGCATGTGGACAGGTGAGGGGGTAAGTATGGAGATACCATCACAGGTACCAAGTCTGTAATGCCCATGACTTGATCCTGATGGGGTTGGCGGGGCCACAAAGTGCCAAGTCAGCCTGACTTTCTCAAGTACCCTTCTGGGAGCTTCTTTCTTTGTGTTTCAGTCTAGCCTGCTGCCAGCTAAGATCATTTTATCAAAATTTTTATGGAGAGGTTTGCCACCAGGCAAAGAGGATTCTTGCAAAAGGAACCAAACATAATTCCAATCCTAGGAACTTCTTAACAGCAGTGACTGTATCTTACTCATTTTTAGGTCTCTTTAAAAAGACAAATTGGAAATTCCACGAGTTTCCAGACTTTCAACAGTCAAAAGCCTCAGGGCCCCCTGCGTGGACTGAACTTACTGTGATGCTTCCTTCCTGGGGGAAAAATACACTTTCCAGTTGTTGACAACTCTGTTAATAAGAATCAAACCCTCTTTATTAAAGCCATGTTTAAACAATAAAATGTTTCTTGGACCCTATGCCAAGTTACAAAGAAAAGAAAAGAAATGGCCTTTATGAAATGTAGAGAGCAAGACCCTTTCTGTATTAGCTTGCTTTAATTTGAGAAAGCTGTCTTGGGCGAGTCACAGAATGCAGTCACCTCTCTCTTGCTTTTCTCTCTAGCACTTGGCCTTTCTCTCCCCACCTGCTTTTCTGTCTGGCAGTTAGTCTCTCTCTCCACCTGGGGGCTGTTTTCTGGCTTTAATAACCCATGATTTGGAATCTGCATAGTTTAAGGGGTAAGTGGCTGATAGCAAGGG
This sequence comes from Nanger dama, assembly GCA_917880005.1. Classification (NCBI taxonomy): domain Eukaryota; kingdom Metazoa; phylum Chordata; class Mammalia; order Artiodactyla; family Bovidae; genus Nanger; species Nanger dama. Next base: position 4,508,135 of record CAKJTW010000031.1, on the reverse strand, counting down.
CCAGGTGCCTCTGATCACTATGCCTGTCACATGCAGCACTGTTTTTCTCATGTTGAGGCTCGATATGAAGGACCACTCCTTGGGACCAGTCATCAGTGGCAGCAGGCAGAGCAAGTGACCAAAGTTTCATTATGGTCAGAGGATATATAGCAGAAAGGGCACAGATGGGCTCATTATGTTCAGGTTCACAGTTCAGCTCCATTCTTCCTAGCTCTGCAGTTTGGCCAGATCACTTCACCTTATTGAGCCTGCACCTCTTCATCAGTAGACAAGAAAGCGTTATGCCTTTTCTTTTCCATGAAATTGTTTTGAAGATGAAATGAGCTAACATGGGCAAAGCCCCTGTGTTATGAATTGAGTTGTGTACCCACCATCCCCTCCAGTTTTCATGTGTTGAAGTCCTAACTCCTGGCACCTTAGAATGTGACCTTCCTTGAAAAATAAGGTTGTTGCTGACACAGTTAATTAGCACGATACCATTAGGGTGGGTCTTAGTTCAATATGGCTGCCGTCCTCACAAAAAAGGGGGAATTAGTACATAGAGACAGACACACAGGGAGAATGCTGTGTGAAGATGATGGCAGGGATTGGAGTGATGCATCTGTTAGCCAAACAGTGCCAAATACTGGCAATAGAAGCTAGGCAGAAGCCTGGAACAGAGTCTCTATCACAGTCCTTACAGGGAACCAGCCCTGTCGACACCTTGATCTTGGACTTCTAGCATCTAGAACTGAAAGACTATATATTTCTGTTGAGAGCTGCTCAGTTTGTGGTACTTCGTTCCAGCATCCCTAGGACACTAATGCACGTCAGTCCATCTTAGTTCCTGACCTTTCTTCCGTCTGTCCCTCCTCCTCCTCTTGTTCAGGCGCTCAGTCGTGTCCAACTCTTTGTCACCCCATGGCCTACAGCCATCAGGCTCCTCTGTCCATGGGATTTCCCAGGCAAGAACACTGGAGTGGGTTGCCATTTTCTTCCCCCAGGGGATCTTCCTGAACCAGGGATCAAACCCACACTTCCTGCTTGGCTGGTGGATTCTTCATCACCCAGCCACCTGGGAAACCTCTCTCTCCTCCTGTGGCCTCCTTTAAATGTATCATGTAAGTGTGCTGCAGGACCCTTTTCAGGAACGTATATCTGGGTGTGCTGAACGTGACATTTCTGCTCTTCCTAAGAGCACAGAGAAGAGGGGTCATCTTTTCTCAGATGTATAATGTGTATTTTTAATCCTCTGGGTCGTGTGTGCAGTCATCTTCAGCACACACATCCTGCTGCAGGAGATTTGACAGTAAGAACAGACTCATGATACCAGCCTGAAAAGGAACAGAATGAAACACACTACTGTTTTTGTCATCTTGAAACAGCATTTTTAAGGCATCTCAGAGAGCTGGGAAAAGAGAGGAATTCTTCTAGGCCTCCTGTTTCTCCACTGGCAGGAAAAGATATTTACCGGTGTGTGAAGGCGGCTGGAGGGACCAACGAGAGCAGCTTCCCTGAAACCATCCTGAGTGATTTGTATTGTACAAAGAGTACAGAACACTTCACTTTGCCATTCATATTTATTGAGCAATTTTTAAGTGTAAAAGGGGAGTTCCTTTTGCGTGTGTAGTCAAGGCCGTGCCTCAGTGCATCACTGGACATTTCCTTGATATGGTCTTTATTTGGTACAGCTTCACTTTCAAGTTGGTGCTACATGGAAAAACCTCCACCAGACTGGATGATAGCACACTTGTCACCACTCTCAGCAGCTTTCTCATAAAGAAACTCAGACTCTGGGAATCAGCAACCCTGATCCCCTGACTCAGAGGAGTTTTCCAGCCACACACAAAACAGTTTCTCTTTTCTCCCGAGCCATATTGAACCCTTTGCCTTGATCCGAGAACCTAGGATTTTAGCTCCTTCAAGTGTTCAGGTAGCAGTGAGGGAGCCAGGGCTCCTGCAGAGTGAGCCGCCTGCAGGCTGCAAAATTCCAGCAGAGAGAGGGTTTTGAAGTATCAAAGCTCCCCACCTGTGGGTGATTTCCATGCAGAGACTGAGAGCAAGAGTAGCCAACCTATGACCTCTCCAAAACTCACATCTATTCCAGCCCTTTGAGGGACAGAACCATCCCTTTTGTTTTCCCAGACATGGCAGGAATATAAAGAAGATGAAGTGTGTATAGATTAGGGAGAGAAAAGAGACAATGGGGCCATCTCAGAGGGCACTGAAGCTAGACTCAGAGATGTGCGTTCCAATTCTGCACTTGCCAAGTTACCAGGTGGGGAAGCTTTTCAAATCCCCTGTAGCTGCTAGCATCACAGTATCTTTATTTGTAACATCAGTTCATAATAAGTACCTGGCAGGTCTGTTGCCAGGATTTTGTGTTGCAGTGTATATGAAAGCACCTTATACTTTTGTATGTATCTATCAACCTGTTTTCTCTCCCCCATCTAGCATCTGTCAAATTTATTGAATGATTACTTTATGTCAAGCACTTTGCTAAGTATGTCATATTTATCAGTTACACACTTAAAGGAGGCAGGGTGTGGTTAATAGTTAAAAATCACACTACTTAAGTTCAAATGAATTCCAGCTGCCTATGTGACCTTGGCCAAGCCCTTTTTATCTCTGTAAGCCTTGGTTTGGGCTTCCCAGGTGGCGCTAGTGGTAAAGAACCTGCCTGACAATGCAGGAGACTTAAGAAACACAGGTGTGATCCCTGGGTCAGAAAGATCCCCTGGAGGAGGGCAGGGCAACCCACTCCAATATTCTTGCCTGGAGAATGCCATAGACAGAGGATCCTGGCAGGGTACAGTCCGTAGGGTTGCAGAGAGTCAGATACAACTGAAGCAACTTAGCATGCACACATGCAAGCCTTGGTTTCCTCAGTCTGCGTAATGGAGAGAATAACAGTGTGTACATTAAGGGATTTTTGTGAGAAATCAGTGAGATGGAGTTTGCAAAATATATGCACAAAGCCTGGCACACAGTAAGTGCTCAGTTCAGTTCAGTCGCTCAGTCGTGTCCCAACTCTTTGTGACCCCATGCACTGCAGCACGCCAGGCCTCCCTGTCCATCACCAACTGCCGGAGTCTACTCAAACCCATGTCCATTGAGTCTGTGATGCCATCAACCATCTCATCCTCTGTCATCCCCTTCTCCTCTGCCCTCAATCTTTCTCAGCATCAGGGTCTTTTCAAATAAGTCAGCTCTTCACATCAGGTGGCCAAAGTAAATATCAGTAAAAACAAAAAGAACTTGTTGAAGAGTGAGTTTCTCCATAACTGCTGAAGTGATACACATACCTATAAGGTTGTCAGGTACCTCTGTCTGTGTCTAGATTTTAGCTGTGTTAGAAAATGTATTTTGTAAATCACTTGAGTTCTTTGTTAACATGCATGCACGTCCATTTCAGTTTATCTGTATTTCTTTTGTTCATAAGAAACTTTTCAGTATGAACTAAAGAGAAAGGGACATTTGGGAATGTCTGAGAATGGAATTCATATATTGAGGGAGAGAGATCAAGGGGGAAAAATGTATTTTGGAAGAAACTCAATTCATCACATAGGAGAAAAGTAGGAGGCAAGACTCTAAAGATTTTGGACTGATGGACAGAGGTGGGAACAGGAAGGTGACTGGCAGGTGGGATAAGACAGACTCTTGCTTGTGCCAGAAAACGTGCAGGAAAATGCATGGGTATGAAAACATGGAGAATGCATTTGGGGACCTGGCTTCCAGTGGGCTTTGCTTGACTAAGCAAAGATCTTATGTTGGGGAAAATGGGAGTGAGGAAAAAGAAATAAATTTTTTTTTTTTCTAATTGAAAAGGCTTTGGTCTTCACAAGGGCAGAGAATTTATCCATAAGGTTCTCCTCTGGCTCCCCAATATTTAGCAAGTAGACATGCAGTAAATATTTAATGAAATACTGAATCATTGACTGAGAAATTTCTGTTTCATTTGCTTTGGAGGGAAGTGGAACCATTGAAGACTTGTGAATAATGGAATTGCATTTATAAGAGTAAACTGTCTGAAGAGCATCTTATAGTTTTCTATCAAATGGGCTTGAATAGGGAGAAATATTAACAGATAAACCAGTATACCATGGAATTATCTAGGGAAGACTGAGGACCTAAATAAACATGGTGACAGTGAGGATATTTTGGAAATATTATTTAGAGTTCTTATAATGTATGTGAAAGCTATGGTAAGGTAAACGGGAAATAAAAAGTCTTTCCAAGGTTTCTACCTGGATAAAGGGTGGACTGCTTGTGACAGTTATCTGGCACATTACCTGTATTACACTGGGCATTGTCCTAGACACTGAAGACCCAGCAAAGAGTGAAAAACACAAGTGGTACATCACGTCTGCAAGCCATTGTCCAGTGCGCTCGGTGCTTTTGCTGATGTTGCCGTAAACGAACAGTTAGGTTGTGGTGACTGCACTTAAACTCGGCCTGGTGACGCTTCGTAGGGGGTGGGGAGTTGGCAGTGGTATTGGGCATTGAGATGAAAGAGCTGGTTTGAGTAAAGGAGAAATTAGTCATCTGAGTTGTAGACATACTGAATTTTGCTCATTGTAATAAATTCAGATGGCGGCATTTAGATGGCAGTCAAAAAAGTGAGCATGGAGCTCAGGAGAGGCATTAAAGCTAAATATATTAACTAGGATGTTACTAGGAGAGGTGAGATTGTCAAGTGCAAAATGAAGACCATGGACAGAATGTTAGGGAAAACCTCCGGTAAAGATCTGGCAAGAAAAGATACAGCAGTCAGGAAAGGAGGAGAACCAAGATACTAGTCACAGAAGCGTAAGAGGGGTGATACCTTTAGGAAAGTGGAGACAGTGAAATGTCCAGTTGTGTGCAGGGGTCAAGAAGAGTGAGCGTGGCGAGAGGACTGTTGAAATAATAATCCCTTGATGTGTTTACCTTCATGAGAACACATCGTATATCATCAACTCCATAGTGGTCTGTTGCTGTGTCATTTTTAGTTAATCTGGAACCCGATATGTCTGTTTGCAGATAGTGGTTTGCAGATCTGGTTGCCTTTAAGATGCTTCACTTCTCATTTGAGTCCTAGCCTAAAACAAGAAGTAAAAGACTGAATTTCCACCTTAATTCTCCTTATTTCACCCAAACTTAGACACTTTCTCCATAATGCAGACCATGTGATAATAATGTTGCTTAGTGAAGATACCTTGAACACCCACAGAAAAGAGGTGGTCTTCATGTCCCTCCAAAATCTGAGCACAGGTAATGGATCATACTGGAAAGAGAGTGAACTTTGGAGTCAAATGGGCACCATTGAATGCAGCTGCCTGTCTTTCTTGGCCAACTCATGTCCCTCTCTGATGCCCAGTATATTTTCTGTACATGAGCATCATTTGCCGTGTGCCTGGTATCATTCCTGGCTCAGGAGGGATGCTCAATAATGTGGAGCAGTTATTACTGTGCAGAGTTAGGTAAAGGCTCCCTTGCGGCTTTTCTCATCTTGCTTTTGCCTTTAACCAAGGCAGAGACTGGACCTCTATCCCCTACTTGATGTAAATTGTGCATCATTTGAGACCTGGCTTCTTCAGTCTCACCTCTTCCTGAAAATTTTCTCCAAGGACCTTGCTTCAAATTCCTGTGTCTTTTCTCCAAACCCTAGGGCACTGCTCAGTATAACATACATGCTAGTTATTCTGACCTGGGCCGTGATGTTTTTTATTCTTAACTTGCTTTTCTGCCTTGATTTCTTGTTTCAGTTTTCAGAGTGTATGTTTAGTTCCTTGACTTGATTGTAAATTCCCTGAGGGTAGAAAGAGGCCTTATAATTTATTGCACCTCTAATTTGTAGCTATTTTTTTTTTCTTGTCTTTCCATTCTTTGGAATATGACCTAGCAGGGGAAAATATATTATTTAGAGTAAAAAATGCCTGGACTGGAAATAATTAGCAGCTCAATGAAGATGATGTGACATGGAAGAAATTACCCTCCCACGGGAACACAACTTTCTTCCTCTCTAAAATTGAAAAAGAATAATACCTCCTGCTTACTGTCACTGACGGCCTAAACACTGCATAACTGGTCCTCAGTTATGATGTTTTCACCACTTCCCTGGGTCTTACTAAGGTGGGCAATACTGAATATGTCTATTTTCTCAGGACTCCTTAAAAGATTTGCCCTGGAAGCCTGTGCATCCCGTAGTCCCCCTCTGAAATGCCACCTCTTCGATACAGCCAGTCTGTGTCTTATCCATCAGAATGTGAGATTCTTCCCTGGCCCTCCCTTTTCACATCGGTCTCACCTTCATTTGATGAAACACCACCTTTGAAGAAACTTTACTTCTTCCATTAGACTGTGATTTTCTTAAAGGGAATAATTCCAATTATTCACTTTCTCAGGGAGAAAACTTAGAGCAGAAATATATACAGATATGGAAACGATAGAGCTGGAGTGAATCCTGTGAATCAAATCTCCTTAGTGGCTATGTGAACTCTGGGCACGTTTTTTGATTTCAAAAGTCATCATCTGAACATAGGAAGGTCATAGCACCCATTAGGGCTGTTGTATGAGAATGATGAAAATTAATATATATATATATATATATATAAAATGTTCATCACTGTACCTGGAGCACAGTAGGTGTTTAATGCGTGGCAGCTCTAGCCCCAGGCATCGTATCAGTTACATGAAAGATGCTCACAAAATGTTGGCTGAATTTAACTGAAAGGGATTTAATACTTATTTGTTTTCCATTGATCCGTTATATCCTACTATTGCTGATTATCAACATTTGTCACATTTTCTCCCTGGCACTTTGCTACAGTGGTTTAAGAAGCATTAGGATTGTGCTTGCAATCCTATGTTGAGCTCTTTGGAAAGGAGGTGCTTTGTTGAAATCAGCAAGGCCGTGTAGGCATTCAAGTTTTTGTGATCTGATCAAATAGACTTGTCTATTTTTCCTTGTTAGCACAAAGGAGACCAAAAGAAGTTGCTTAGAAGATAATTGGTTCTTATACATAAAATTAACTGAAAGCTAAAGTTAATCTCCAAGGAGACAAACTACAAAATTAAACAATTTGTGGCCTGAGATCTTGGTGATGACAGTGGGGGAAAAGATCATCAAAATTCAAATTCTTTCTCTTTTCATGACTTTATTAGCAGATATGAAGCTAGGTAGAAAGACTCAAAGATAAAGCAGATTCCCTGGGGCAGTACCCTGAGTACCACCACCTACATCCCTTCCATTCGACAAGCATTTACTGACTGACTGCTGACCACACAGAGGTGGGCCAGGGGCCAGATGTACGGAAATTAATATCCATTATTAATGAAAGCTTTGTAGTTGCAAGTAATGAAAGTTGACTTGAATGGACTTAAATGTAACAAAGGGACACATTATTAGTACTGAGAGTTGTCTCACAGACTTAAGGAAGGGCGTGTGTGAACTGAGCCTCTGGAAGATGAATCAGGGGTTGGGAATCAGTAAGGATATTCTGGGGCTTCCCAGGTGGCTCAGTGATAAAGAATCCACCTGCCAATGCGGGAAACACAGGTGGCACGAGTTCAATCCCTGGGTTTGGAAGATCCCCTGGAGAAGGAAATGGCAACACATTCCAGAATTCTTGCTTGGAAATCCCATGGACAGAGGAGCCTGGTGGGCTGCAAAACAGTCAGACACGACTGAGTGAGTGAGCAGGAGCACAAGCAAGGATACTCTACTTTCTGATCTTTCTTTCTCCTTTTCATTTTTTTACACTGCTTTTTCTCTGTGGTCACCCTCTTCCAGAGCAACTTTTCCCTTGGCTCTTTATAAGATTGCCTTTCTGTTACCCAAGCCAATGGAAGGAAAAGTTGGCCACCCAGAATTCTATAATCTAGCCACAAGGAAAGATTGACTTCTCTCTGCTTCGGTTCTCAATTCCCAAGGCTGGGGCTCTGATCACCACAGCTTGGACCAACTGTTAGCATCTGGTCTGGTCAGCAGGGGGCAGAGGGTCAGGTCATATTGTATAAATAAGGTCACTGTAATGATACTGCTGTGTGGGAGGGGGCAGTCAGCTGGGGGTTCAGTCACTAAGATTGGACAGATATCTTTAAAGTTGTCTAGTCTTGATGAATGAGGCCAAGTACCAATTCTCACACAGTCAGTGAGATAGGGGAAAAAAAAGCGTTTTTAGATGATGATATGATGGTTTTTCAGCATTGACATAGCTCAGTCTGTACTCTGGGGCTACATTTAAACTGGAGGGAAAAGACCTCCTACTTATGGAGCACCTCTCTGCCAGATGGACTACTCTCCCACATCCTAGTTTCATGCTCACACATCCAGGTAGGTCTTTTCTATTCTATACGATAAATAAGAAACTTCCCAAGACTTGGTGGGGCCTGGGGCCCTCATGACAGAACCAGCGTTTGGGAGTTGCATCCATCTGCTTCTGAATTCCACACACAGTCCACAGAGCTGGAATCTAAAAGGTCTTAAAGGGGACCTGAAGTCACCCGGATCCCTTGGCTCTGTCTCCATCACTGATTAGAATGGCTTTATCTCAGGAAGGAAGCCTGCCTTCCACTTGGCTCCCTAAGCCATAGTTAAGAATCATACTGGACTCCTTCCTTTTCCTGTCTCTCCCACAGACAATCTGTGGATGAGTCCTATCTGCCTTCCTGCAGTGTCTGTTTTGATTCAGCCCATTTTCCTCTGTGTTAATCCATGATCCTGATCTCTTCTCTCACCTGGATCACTAGCATACCTCTCTTCTCTCACCTGGATCACTACATTCACCCTCTTTTACCAAAGAGCAGTTGGAGAAATGGTTATAAATGCCATCATGTACCTGCATAACACCTACCCCCTCAACGCCATAGCTTTTAGATGGGCTTAGAAACAAATCAGCACCCCTTACCTGACCTCCTAAAGAGACACATGCAGGAATCCTGCCTCCCTCTTCCCTGCAGCTCCCACCCCCTCCTTCTTGGATCGGCTTCCATCACACTGGTGTCTTTCTGTTTTGTAAACAGGCCAAGCACATTCCCTCCTGGCACGACTGCCCTTTCCTTGATGTTCACATCTCGCTTCAAATGTCATTTCTCCCGAAATGTCTTCCTGGACCAGCCTGTCGAAATTAATTGTTCCCCACCCTGCCCCAGTCACTCTTCATCTCATCAGACTGTTTTATCATCTTCATAACACTTATCACTCTCTAGAATGATCTCGTTCATTATCTATTTATAGGCTTATTCACTTTCTTTCCTCTTCAGCTCTGAAGCTCTAGGAGAGCAGGGGCTTTCTCTCTCTTGTCCATGACTGTTGCCTGAGACCTGGGCCAGTGTTGTGTGGTGGGCATTCAACACATGTTTTTGGGGTGAATGGATGAATATTAGGCTGCCTGTGTTAGAAATCCAGGGGTGTCAGGGCTGGGCCTGTGCCCTTGCATTCATTACTGGCAATGTCGGGGGGCACTTAGTCACTGTCTGTTCCAGCACATTCCACTTAAACCCTCCATCACTGTGATTTATCTCTGAGTTTAATCAAATGTAATTTATATCGCAGCCTCCTCAGTAAATAATTGATTTGCCCTCTCTGTTGTCTTCATCACAAATACTTCTTTGTACTCTAAAGAAATCATTTAATCAGTCGATAGCATACACAGCCCTCTTGTTTAGAAGGCAGATGGAAGATAAAGCGTGAGTCTCGCTCCCACAAGAATCTTTTAGGACCAAAATAATCTCCTTAAAAAATAGTCTGTGGGCAAGTTGGCAGCAGAGAGACTCAATTAAGCCCTCTTCTTTTTTTTCCTCCTAATGGAGATGACCCTGTGAAAGTTGTGACTACTGTAGAAGAAAGTTCTTGGCCAATTGTAGGCTGCATATGAAAATAGAAACCCTTGTTCATTTGTGATTTAATTAACCAGTGTCTGGGTCCAAAAATAGACTTTCAAATTTGGGGTGTTTGTGCATGGAGGGGGGGGGCGACAACTTCAAACTGGGAGTTCAACTGTTCTGTGCTGCGCTGTGACCTCAGCTTAACGACTGAAGCTGACTCCACTGCTTCTTTCTCTAATCTCAGTCTGGCTTCCCATGGGCAGCATGTTCAGAGCTTACAAGGGATTCGTGTGTGATCCAAATCATAGACTTCCTTCCTTCACCCTCATTGTTTCTCCCGCTGAAAAACTCTGGCAGAGGGAAATTTTGCATTTGTTTCCACATTTGCACTTGTCTGTTTGAGCCCACACTTCTCTGGAGCAGAAGGGTAGGGGGAAATAATGAAACGTCATCTCTGATACATGTAGAAAGATTCCATGAAGCTGTTCTCACAGGGAAAATCCATCTTCCTCCTGTCTTCAGCAGAAATTCTCAATATTGTATCTCTTTGCAGTGTTTTAATTGGAAAGATCTTAACTGTCCAATGATAGGGAGTTGGTTAGATAAATTACACCACGTCTATAGAATGAGGATATTAGGCAGCCACTGAGAATCATGTTACAAAAAATATCAATATGGAAGAAAAGATGTACTGCCCTGCCAAATGAAAGAAGCAAACTGCAGATGTACAGTCTGAAAACATTTTTTGAGAAATGTAGATTTGTGTGTGTACACTTAGGAAATTTTAGTAGGGCATATCCTCAAATGCAACCACAGATATCCCTGGAAGGAATTCTGGATAACTTGCCCTCTTTTTCCTCTCTTGCATTTTCCAGATTTTAAGATTTGAGCGTGTTTGTTTTTGAAATTGTAAAGAAAAATAAAAGTTTTTTTTTTTTTTAAAGAATGGAAATAGAAAAAGTGTTAAAATATTTGTTATTTTTCATTGGAAAACAAGATAACTTTCACTTGTCATCAGCTCCCAGGGCTTTGTAGGTGCCTAGTATCTGCTATCATGTGCATTTGCCAAAGGGAGAGAAGTTGTGAACTTTAGAAAAGCAAACCCCAGTGGACCTCCCAGTTCTGGTGGTGGCAAGGATGCCCTTGAATGTGTGATCACCCAGCTGATTCCTGCAGACTCAGCTGCCCACAACAGCTTTGCCAGGGGCCTTTGAGTTGCATTTGGTGAGTGTTAGCTCTGGATTTGCCCTTTTGATTAGGCTTAGCCTCATGGAGTATCAAACCTGGTTACATTACTGGGACATTCAGTGCTGCTCCCCCAACCCCCACCCCAAACCCTCTCCCTGTTACTCTTGGGTTATTACAGACACTTGCTGGCTTGCATCTCGATGTCAAGAACTCCTCTGTATCATCTATCAGAACGCTCTCTCTCAAATGCACTGATTTTGTACTGTCTTCCATCAAGTTCCCAGGAAACCAAGGGTGGAGATGGAGATTTGCTTAGGAAGCTTATTGGGGCAGTGCCTTCAGAGTCAGTGCTGATGAGGAGTGTGGGTGGCAGGGCTGGGCAGAGGGAGGAGTTGACCCTGATGCAGCTACAACAAAGCCCTCAGCTGATCCCCACCATTCCCCAGGGAACTCTGGAGCTGCCTTCAGCGGTGTTCCCAGTTGAGGGTTGGGCTGTGGGCCTTCATGTTCAACCCCATCTAATCAGCCAGTTATTGATTGGATGCAAGCTTCAGGGGGCAAGGGAGTGAGATGAGGGGAACCTGGCCTTGGGTGAGGGACTCTTTGGTGGTGGACAGTTCTCTGAGAGCAGTTTACCCAAGAGCCTTCCTGGGTCAGCATGTCACCTGGGGAGGGGTCTTCAGACCAGAAAGTGGGTCTCACCACATGCAGACTGCAGTTCACAGGGAAGGAAGTGAAAATATTATCAATATATGATGGGAGCCAGGAGGTGTACGGCTCTGTTAGCTGCTTCACCCTTACAATGGCATACAGTTCTTCCAGTAATCCTGCAGGAGGAACATTGTTAACTGTCTTCTGTGGAGAGATGAAATGACTTGCTCCAGGCCAGGAGCCTTCGAATGACAAGTCCCCCTGAACTCCGTTCTTTCCCTTTTATCATCCTGCCCCTCCCCACCCTTAGGTGCATCATCCTGACCTGCCTTCACCCCTGCAGCCCTGCAACCATAACAGGACCCTTTCTTTTGCCAATAACGCAATCAAAAATGAATTCCATGGCTATGGATTTAGACCTGCCCTTCCCTTGCTTTTTGTTTCTTTCTTGCTTTTGTGGTTTTTTGTTGTTGTTTTGTAGTTTTTTATTGGTATAACATTGGTTTGTAACAATATATAACTTTTTTCATGTGCTCAACCTTATAGTTACATTTCTATATCCTCTACAACATGTTCACCACTAAGCCTTTCCATCCATCACCATGTAGTTGATTCCATTTACCCATTTTACCCTCCCTCTAGCCTCTTCCCCTCTAGCAACCACTACTCTGTTCTCTGTATCTACCTGTTTGCCTTAAAACTTTGACTTCAACTCCATTGATTTTTCCATCACTCCTGGCTCCACCTTTTCCGAGCTCTGTGGTCTTAGGCCAAACTTTACCTCTTCGAGCCTCTATTTTCTCGTCTGTGAGAAGGGACTAAGAATGCATGGCATGCTAGGTTGTTGTGAGGAGTAAAAGAACAGTGAAGGGAGGCATACCCATTGTTTAAAGCACATTCTGTGCCTTGCACTGTGGCATCAGCATGAGATAAAATATTGCACACCTGGTGCCTTCCCTTACGGTGGCAGCACACACTGGTTTTACCCTCTCTGCTCCATGGCCACTGAGGAGAAGACACAAGCCCAGCTACCCAAAGACCTGAGAAGTGAATGGCGTGTGCCATCCTCAGGCTCTTGCTAAGCAAGTGAGAACAAAGAAAGCTTCAGATCAGAGGCCAGGATGGTTAATCCTTGAAAGAGGCTCAAGTTAGCAGGATCTACCAAGCTGGTATGCCTTCATAGAGGACTTCAGGACTCAGCAATGGAGGATTATAAATATGTTTATAATCTTAAAGCAGAAGATCTCTATTTTTTTAATCCATCTCACTGTTCCTTCTTACATGGAGATATGATTGACATTATGCCTGACTTCTGATTGAGAAACATTGCTGGGTTTGCAGTGCTGCTAACCTGATTAATAGCACCTGAGATTTTGGGCATCATGATGAGAATTTAAACTTGACTTTCCAAAGTTATAAAAGGCTATGTCTGTGAGTTTGGGAGAGAATATTGAAAACTTAGGATTAATGAGAGCAAGTTCCCTTACTGAGTATATCTTTATTCAGCAAGTATTTATTGAGTACCCACTCAGTGCCCGGACTGTTCTAGATGCTTGGGATGCACAGGACGGCCATGCGAGCCCTGTGGAAGCCAGCTGTCAGTCCAGTGAGGGGGGTTCCTGGGCCCAGATTCTTTCAGCCACAACATACCCTCCAGCACCAGGAGTTACCACAAGGAGTACGATTCACACCCCACACTGATGGCCTCTGCAGTTGCCCTTCACAGAAACTTGAAAACGGAGTTTGAAAGAGCGCTGACAGGATATTGTTGGTTTAAGGATCTATCGGAGTGGCATGACGTGCCCAGTGATTGTTTTCTCCTGTTATTTAGCTTATTAATGATGTCATACAATGTTTGTAATAGATTTGTTAAATGAACACCTGGCAGAAAGAAAACAAACACTAGTAGACCTCTGTCAGGAAAATGAAAGAAGGGCCAATTATCCGAGCATAAGAATTGGCTCACGTATGTTTCACTAAAGGACCTGCCTTGTTCCTGTGTGGTTCCTAATCTGACTCTGCCTAGGAGTCAAGCTTTGAAAATGCAGATGGCCAGCCCCTCACATTAGAATCTGTAGAAACCTTAGTGCTCCATTCTCCAGATGCCCTTTATATGGAGAGCATATTTCCAAAAATACCAGAGAGGAGCATTTTTAAAGAAAATGCCTATAGGAGTTATAGGTTGAATACTTATTTTAGTTCTTAATTAGTTTACCTTTTAGCAATGATGACAGCAACCATGTTCATAAAAGTGCCTTTTAACAGCCCCTTAAGTGTGTTGTTCCCCTTATTCTGCTCACTGCCCAGCTTGTTAATTACAGAAAAATCAGCATTCTCCCCTACACAGTCAGCATACATAATTTTTTGTCCACTGCAAATCAATACTTGGATAACTGCAAGATAGAATTCTAAATAAAATAAGTTGTCTCTGCTCCTGGGCCCTGAGATTCTGCCCACAATCTGTTGTTAAATCAGACAACGTAACAAACAATAGAGCTTTCTCAGCAATGGATAGAATGATGTTGGTAGGCTGGGGGTGGAGAACTCTTTGAAATTTTCTTATCATCAAGATGGATGGCCTAGTAATTCAGGGAGATATGCAGAAAAAGGGAGGAGTTCTCTGTTTGGATACTGTGTTAATAATTCATAAGGTCCTCTCCCAGTAGCCCTCAGGAACTTCCTGTTCTTAATTTCAACCTTATTCTCAGGAAACAAAAAACAAACAAAAATCCCAAACAGCTGGGGCCATAACTTCTAAAGTGGTATGGTTAGCTTTGGGTCACTGGGGCTTAATGTGAAATATATTATTTGGGGAGGAGGAAGGCAGTAAATATTTATTGAAAGACTGCCATGTGCCTGGGAGTGTGCTAAGAGCAAAATGTGTATTATCTCACCAAATCCTTCTAAATGTTCTAATTGTTGTTTCGTCACTAAGACACGTCCAGCTCTTTTGCAACCCTTTGGGCTGTAACCTGCCAGGATCTCTGTCCATGGAATTGAATTCTCCAAGCAAGAGTACTGGAGTGTGTTGCCATTTCCTTCTTCAGAGGATCTTCCTGACCCAGGGATCAAACCCTTGTCTCCTGCATTGGCAGCCAGATTTTTTACCACTGAGCCACCAGGGGAGCAACTACCATAGTTCAGTTCAGTCCAGTCGCTCAGTCGTGTCCAACTTCTTGCGACCCCATGGACTGCAGCACGCCAGGCCTCCCTGTCCATCAGCTACTCCCAGAGTTCACTCAGACTCGTGTTCATCGTCCCCTTCTCCTCCCATCTTCAGTCTTTCCCAGCCTCAGGGTTTTTTCAAATTAGTTCTCTGCATCAGGTGGCCAAAGTATTGGAGTTTCAGCTTCAGCATCAGTCCTTGTAATGAATATTCAGGAGTGATTTCCTTTAGGATGGACTGGTTGGATCTCCTTGCAGTCCAAGAGACTCTTCAGAGTCTTCTCCAACACCACAGTTCAAAAGCATCAATTCTTTGGCTCTCAGCTTTCTTTATAGTCCAACTCTCACATCCATACTTGACTACTGGAAAAACCATAGCCTTGACTAGACAGAGATTTATTGGCAAAGTAATGTCTCTGCCTTTTAATATGCTGTCTAGGTTGGTCATAACTTTTCTTCCAAGGAGTAAGCGTCTTTTACTTTCATGGCTGCAGTCACCATCTGCAGTGATTTTGGAGCCCCCCAGAAGAAAGTCTGACACTGTTTTCACTGTTTCCCCATCTATTTCCCATGAAGTGATGGGACCAGATGTCATGATCTTAGTTTTCTGAATGTTGAGCATTAAGCCAACTTTTTCACTCTCCTCTTTCACTTTCATCAAGAGGCTCTTTAGTTCTTCACTTTCTACCACAGGAGTGGTGTCATCTGCATATCTGAGGTAACTGATTTTTCTGCAAGAAGTCTTGATTCCAGCTTGTGATTCATCCAGCCCAGCGTTTCTCATGACGTACTCTGCATATAAGTTAAATAAGCAGGGTGACAATAAACAGCCTTGACGTACTCCTTTTCCTATTTGGAACCAGTCTGTTGTTCCATGTCCAGTTCTAACTGGTGCTTCCTGACCTGCATACAGATTTCTCAAGAGGCAGGTCAGGTGGTCTGGTATTCCCATCTCTTGAAGAATCTTCCACAGTTTGTTGTGATCCACACAGTCAAAGGCTTTGGCATAGTCAATAAAGCAGAAAGAGATGTTTTTCTGGAACTCTCTTGCTTTTTCGATGATCCAGTTGATGTTGGCAATTTGATCTTTGGTTCCTCTGCCTGTTCTAATCCAGCTTGAACATCTGGATGTTCATGGTTCATGTATTGCTGAAGCCTGGCTTGGAGAATTTTGAGCATTACTTTGCTAGCGTGCAAGATGAGTGCAATTGTGCAGTAGTTTGAACATTCTTTAGCATTGCCTTTCTTTGGGATGAAAACTGACCTTTTCCAGTCCTGTGACCACTGCTGAGTTTTCCAAATTTGCTGGCATGTTGAGTGCAGCACTTTCACAGCATCATCTCTTAGGTTTTAAAGTAGCTCAACTGGAATTCTATTACTTCCACTAGCTTTGTTCATAGTGATGCTTCCTAAGGCCCGCTTGAGTTCGCATTCCAGGATGTCTGGCTCTAGGTGAGTGATCATACCATTGTGGTTATCTTGGTCATGAAGGTCTTTTTGTATAGTTTTTCTGTGTTCTTGCCACCTCTTCTTAATATCTTCTGCTTCTGTTAGGTCCATACCATTTCTGTCCTTTATCAAGCCCATCTTTGCATGAAATGTTCCCTTGATATCTCTAATTTTCTTGAGATCTCTAGTCTTTCCCATTCTATTGTTTTCCTCTATTTCTTTGCATTGATCTCTGAGGAAGGCTTTCTTATCTCTCCTTGCTATTTTTTGGAACTCTGTACTCAAATGGTATATCTTTCCTTTTCTCCTTTGCTTTTTGCTTCTCCTCTTTTCACAGTCATTTGTAAGGCCTCCTCAGACAAGCATTTTGCCTTTTTGCATTCTTTTCCTTGGGGATGGTCTTAATCCCTGACTCCTGTACAGTGTCATGAACCTCTGTCCATAGTTCTTTAGGCATTCTGTCTATCAGATCTAATCCCTTGAATCTATTTCTCACTTCCAGTGTATAATCGTAAGGGATTTGATGTAGGTCATATGTGAATGGTCTAGTGGTTTTTCCTACTTTCTTCAATTTAAGTCTGAATTTGGCAATAAGGAGTATCCTAGAGAGGACTACAAATAGCTATAGTGTTCTACAGATCCAGACTAATGCTCAAAAGTTGAATGACTGCCCCGGAATCCCACATACACAGGTAGGCACAGAGCTACTCCCATACCTTCTGACCCTGGAGTTAGGCAACCATGCCCCTCACTAGCAGCGTGGCCTTGATTTCAATACCATTGACTGCAAGTCCCTTCTGACCTCCATTCCCTCATTTCTCAGTGGGATGCAGTCTGCCTCCAAGATGGTTCTCCATTTTCAATTAAATAGTTTATGATTATGGAACAGACACACCTGCTTTCGAATGTCATCCAGTTTTTCCCTTTTCCTCCGTCATTCCAACCTCTTGTTACAGAATGAATGTTTGTCTCTCCTCCCCTGATACCCTCCAAAAGTTTATGTATTGAAGGCTTAACCTCTGATGAGATGACATTGAAAGTGGGGCCTTTTGGAGATAATTAGGTTTTGATTAGGTCATGAGGGTGGGGCCCCGTTGGTGGGATTCATGCCCTTAGAAGAAGAGGAAGACAGAATCAGAGCTCTCTCACTTGCTCTTTCTCTCCACTGTGTGAAGATGTAGCAAGAGGGTAGTCATCTGCCTGCCAAAAAGAAGGAGCTTCCCCAGGGTCAAGTATGCCAACACCTTGCTCTTAGACTCCACAGATGTCAGAACAGGGAGAAACTGATGCCTGCCGTTTAAGTCACCCTGTATGTGGTGTTTTGTTATAGCAGCCTAAGCTAAGACACCACCTTAGGTGTTTAAGTATCTAAAAAAGAGAATTGAACATTCAGCTTAACATAAGAAATATGTTGGTGTTGACCTCTGCTAGACAGAGAAATACGGTAACTGTCAAAAGTTAGAAGAATTCACAGCCAGACTGCCCACAGTAGAAAAAACAATCCTGGCTTTTGCGTGGGTTTCTGTGGCCATGATCATTATAATCTAGGATGCGTGGGGGAGGTAAAGAGAGAACAATCTTGGGTGTGAAATCTCATTTGACCATTAGCCATCCTGAGTGAACAGCCTGGAGTGGGAGACCCGATTATGCATCTAGTGAATTCTGTAGGCTCTCTGCCTCAGTACCATGGGAAATGCTAATTGCCTGCTTCTCTGTGATCTAGGCTTCTGGCCAAGGGGCTTGTTTTTATTGATGTTTCTACAAGGTCACTCCCAGTGTGGGACTTCCACGCTGAGAGTGCCTTCTGCTCCAACACAGGGACATGGTCTTCTTCCTGACAGCGTCCTTGAGGCCTGCTCAAAACAGGGAGCTTCCCGGGTGTCCTCGGCACTGTCTCCATCTAAATTCAGAGGGTCATTTCCCAGTTATGAGGTGAGCAGGCTGTGATGAGCTTAAGGAACGCTCTTCCCCTAATGGCGTGAAGCGAAGGCGACAGTGAACTTAACTGCAGGTGTGCCATTTGCTTCCTCCATTAGGACGTTTATTCCTTGAAGACTTAGTGACCCATGCTCATGCAGTGGGTTGGAGATAAAGTCTGTTTGGAAGGGGTTTATAGTGACCCTGTCCACTTCCCCAGAGTGAACCAGACTCTGGGAGTCAGTGGCCTCTTTTGAATCAATAAATAACTGTATTTGTATATTCAATTATTCAGTAGAGCTGGGAACTGTGGGTCCATTCTCTGCCTGGCACCATGCTACGTTCAGAGAACGCACCCCATCCACAGGGATCGAAAGTGCAGAGAAAAAAATAGGCTTGAAGACAAAGTCATTGAGGTGCCACAGTGCTGTGACAGATGCTCTGAGGGAATTGAGTGAAAATGTGTCTGTTAGGAAAATGCCAGTCTCCAGGGATACCTTGGCTTACAAATCTAACATAGTCCTGGGCTTTCTGGACCTTCGGAGGGATGAGAAGGAGGAATTTAAACAGATGATTACAAATGAGATTAATTTGTTGCAGAGAAGGTAGGCTGCTTATCAGGAGAGTACTGTGGTCACATCTCAGAGGGGAACTCCCACATAGACCAGTGGGATAGAGAATCCTGGGCCTGTGGCATTGTGCTGAGACTTCAGGTGTCAAAGGGAAGTGGGGAGGGGCTAGGGGGATGAGGCAGGATGAGGATGGGGGTGTGATGGCTTCAAGGTCCAAAGAACAGCAGGTGCAAAACTGCAGAGCCCAGCATACAGTTGCTCAGAATATGGCTTTTTGGAGAGACAGGATGAAGGCCACTGTGGCGAGAATGTGAGAAGTAGAGGGGAGGGTGGTCCAAAAATAAGGCCATGCATTCAACAGGGACCAGATTTGTCGGGGCTTTGTAAGATATGTTAAGAACATTAATTTTATTTATATTGAATATATACCTATCTTAAAGTTGTATGCTCAAAAATATTTTACAGATAGAGATATGATTTTTAAAAAATTTTTTTAACTCCCCAGAGACCCTGCTTCTGTGGATTTAGGCAGACTTGAGTTTAAATCTTTGCTGTAGAACTTACTTGCTGCTGCTGCTGCTGCTAAGTCGCTTCAGTCATGTCCGACCCTGTACGACCCCATAGACAGCAGCCCTCCAGGCTCCGCCATCCCTGGGATCCTCTAGGCAAGAACACTGGAGTGGGTTGCCATTTCCTTCTCCAATGCATGAAACTTACCTAGATGAGTCAGTTTAAGCTACGTTCTCTTTCTGAATTTCTGGCTCTGGATTCAAAATATGTAGACAGCATCACATTTAATGTGAAACAGTAAACTGAGCTCTACAACGTGCAACCATACAGTTCTGGCCATGGTTAGAGTCTCTAAGTATTAGTTCTAAATGGCAAAACTTTGTTTTGAAATTCTCATTCTGAGGGCTCAGTTTGGGAAATAGCACCTTACAGGAAATTTTCTGCATAAGAAGGTTGCTGTTTGACTTCTTTCTGTTCCTGGTGAACTTCCAGGATTACTAGTGTCTGAATCAACTCACAATCTGCTGGGTCTCTGCCACTAGTTTCAGTATCTGAATGGGTGGGATTTAGGAATCTGTATTTTGTGTGTATGTAGGGTGTGTGTGTGTTTTAAATGAGCAGTTCTTAATTAAACTATACTTAGAAAATGACTGCAATAATCTATTGATTTTTCCACCAGAATGTAAGCTCTGTCAGTACAGAGATATTTCTATATTTTGGTCACTACTATATTTCTAGCACCTTAGAACTTATAGTGAGCACTCACTATATATACACACATACACACATATACACATATATATTTTTTGAATATGAATGATTTATCAACCAATAAAGAATCAATGAGAGTTTTATACTTCTCCAAATGTTGCTACACTATTGTTACTGTTTTAATCTAATCTATCCTCACAACAGACCATAGCATTAATAGCTCCTGTGGTCTAAAGAAGCCCAAAAGCTTTGGCTTGACTTCTAACACTCTTCTTGGTTAAGTCCCTCCAGCCTTTGTTAGCATCACTTGAGCTGTATGTTTAAACACAGTACTTTGCAAGCATACTGACTGGCTCAGGCTCACTCCAGATCAATATACTAAAAATCTATGGAGTAGTATTTGGAAAAAGTTGCCAAGATCATTCTAAAACATGTCTAAAAGATGTGCATATATACAATGGAATATTACTCGGCCATTAAAAATGAAATAATGCCATTTGCAAGAACATGAATGGACCTAGAGATTATAATACTGAGGGAATTAAGTTGGTCAGAGAAAGAGAAATATCATATGATATCACTTATATGCAAAATCTAAAAAGAAATGATACAAATGAACTTTTACCAAACAGAAACCACTGAACAAACTTAACGGTTACCAGGAAGGAGAGGTGGGAGGAAGGAATAGGCAGTTTTGGATTGACTTTTAAATACTACTGTATTTTAAATGGATAACCAACAAGGACCTACAGTAAATGCCGCTCAACATTATTTAACAACCTAAATGGGAAAACAATTTGAAAAAGAATAGATACATGTATATGTATAACTGAGTTACTTTGCTGTACACTTGATAGTGTCACAGTATTATTAATCAACTATATTCTGATATAAAATAAAAGTTTAAATAAACAAACCCAAGAAAACAAGTAAAATATAGCTAGGGTTGAGAAACACTCAGTCTGACATGACTACTCCCTGTCTTTGAATATTACCATAATCTTAATTCCTCTAGAAAACTTCTTCCTTACTTTTCTATTTGTTGAATCTCTGCTTCTTAACAATTCTTCTTCAAATGTCATCTCACTGCAGCGGTTGCTCGTCCTCTTCCCGTCAAGCAGAAACAATTTCTCCTCCCTTCAGCTCTATATGACATTCACAGTTCTGATCATCTCAACATTTCGTAAAGCTATCTGTGTCTCTTTCTGAAATGTGGCTTCCAGACCGGAGAAGAGACACTTTTCACTCACCTAGGTGCCACAGGAATCTGCACAGTGCCTTGCACAGAGAACATGCTGAGGCAGTACAGTGTACAGATGGTGATAATATAATTAGGGTGACCACACAGTTCATCGTCCAAACTGGAATACTTCTCGGAATAATGAGGGGCGCTATACAGCAGTGTCAGGACATAAGGTATAAACAGGGACTGTCCCAGACACACTGGGAATATGAGCATCTAGATAGCAGCAGCCAACATTGATTACCTCTTACTGTTTGCCCCTCACTCTCCTCCATACTGTCTGTGTGGCATTTCGTTGACTTACACAGTGACCCTATATGGGAGCAACTGTTCTTTTCTACACTGAACAGAGAAAGATGCTGTGGAAGACATTATAAAGGAACTTACCTAAGGCAATGCAGTTAGGGCAGGGGTGGGAGAGCTGGGACTTGAACTCAGATCATCTGAATCCAGAGCTCAGGGCGCCCCGTGGAGGAGCTCAGGCCTCCGAGTACCACAGAACGAGGCTCTGTTCTGAGCCCTAACTGAAATAACTTTAGTTACCTTTCTGGATTTAGTTTCTTCCTCTTGAATAATGATGGCACGTCCTTCCAGTAACCTTAGAAGATTAAATCAGAAAAGATACGAGAATATCAGGCGAGGTGTATGTACTTGTGCTTGTCTTAGCAGTAAGCTATCTTGCAATTTACAACAAGTTCCATATGACGTCTACTGGAGTAACTGGCAGAAAGTGAGAAGTAGTTAGTGCTGTGACAGGTCATAGGACGCCCCCTAGCCTAGTGGTTAAAGAAGCATGGCATTTTGCCTGAGACCTGGAGTCAAATTCAGCATATCATGTTTGAATAGGCATTTCACCAAAGTGGATAGGCAAATGGGCAATGAACACATGAAAAGATGCTCAACATCACTAGTCCTGCAGACAGTGCAAAACACAACCATGGTGAGATTTCATTAAACCCTTACTGGGATGACTAAAAAGCAGTGATGATAAGAGATGTTGGTAAGAACAGCTGGCAGAGAAATTGGAACCCTCATACTTTGTGAGATTTTAAACTGGTAGAACCACTTTGGAAAAACAGTTTGATAATTCTTCAAAAAGTTTTAACAAAGTTACTCTATGACCCAGCAACTTCTCTCCTAGGTATAATCCTAAGAGAATTGAAAAATGAAAACTGGTACAAAAATAGTTCATTTTAGTATTATTCATAATACTAAAGAAATAGAAGCTAAATGTCCACCAACAACTGTTATGATATATCCTTACAATGGAATATTACTCAGAAAGAAAAAGACAAAATAATGATACATGCTATTACATGGAATGATCTTGAAAATGTGATGCTAAGCAAAGGAAGCCAGTCACAAAAGACCACATGTTACATGATCCCATTTGTGTGAAATGTAATTGCCTCCAGAACAAGCAAGTCCATAGAGACAGAAAGATTAGTGGTTGCCTAGGGCTGATGGGTTTGGGGAAGATAGGGAATAACTGCTAACAAGCACAAGATTTCCTTCTGGGTTGATGAAAATGTTATGAAATTAGCTACCAGTGATGGTTGTATAACTATGAATGTACTAAAATCACTGAACTGTATACTTTAAAATGGTGAATTGAACGGTATAGGAATTAAATCTCAACAAAGCTGTTACCTAAAACATTTCTGGCAATGCCCTTGGCTTTGGGCATTGATGTCATCTTCTATAAAATAGGGCTCATGACAAAGACAAACTGAAAAACCAGATATGAAGATTAAATAAAAGATTGCATATAAAACTTCTGGCTCAGTGACCGATATCATAAATGCTTGATGATAGATGATTTTCCTTAAACACATGGCCTTTCTCTTGCCCATCCGAAAACAAGAGAGTCAGTGGTACTTTCAGCCGACTAGGCTGGGGATTCATGATGACTTCGGATGCATAAAGATTGACCCTCCCTTCAACACCCTCAAGTCATATGTGCCCCTGAAGGAATAGCCTTATGGCTCTGGTATCTGTTATTTATTTCTTAACTTATATATCTGAGACCTCGCTCAAGATGTGCTCATGAAAAATTACCCTTTTAATGGTGGAGCATTTAATGAGAAACTGGATTATCTACTGCATAAGTGCCCTTCATACAAATTAGCTTGGCCCTGGGTCCTAATCTAAATTGGACTCTCTACTTTCCTCTAAATGGCCTAATATTTTCTTATTAATCTCTGCCCTCACTCACCTGATCTCGTTCTGCCTCCTCTTACAAAGTGTGCTCCTCAGCAGAGCTCTGTTTCCTGACAAATGTTTCTTAAGGCTGTCTTTGTGGTTGACTTATGGACATTTTTGGGACATGACCTGGAGTCTGGGATGTGTATGTTCCATTTTCAAGCCATCTTTCCAGTGGTGTTTTAATGCTGCCAGTATATTAAAGATCAACAGATTTGGGCGAGGTGAGTTTTTGTATAAGTATCATCTCAAGGGCTTCCCATGGTGACTCAGATGGTAAAGAATCTGCTTGCAATGTGGGAGACCCAGGTTTGATCCCTGATTTGGGAAGACCCCCTGGAGAAGGGAATGGTTACGCACTCTAGTATTCTTGCCTGGAGAATTCCATGGACAGAGGAGCCTGGCAGGCAACAGTCCATAGGGTCACAAAGAGTTGGACATGACTGAGTGACTGACACTTTTATAGGGAAGTCGGATACATGAGAAACAATTAATCATTATAATAAAGAGAACAAACTTGAAGACATAGACCATAAGCAAACCGCAAGCGTGGGCTTTGGCATCAGACAGATCTGGGTTCAGGTCCCCCTCAGTGGGTTTGTACAAGTTGCTTGGCCTCTCAGACCTTCAATTTAGGTCCTAGTCTATAAGATCTGAGTAAGAGTACCTACCTCTAGGATTATTTTAAGGACTAAACAAATTGATGCATATAATGTGCTGTACATAACATGATAAATACTACCTGGTATTGCTGTTATAGTTAAACTTTAGAGGAAGTTCCAGATAGTCAAAGAGATGTCATTAGTGATTGAAATAGTGTCAGGAATTGAAGAAAGAGTAAGATGAACTTCCCAAGAAATAGATCAAACCATAGGCCACTCCTACCAAATATTGTTTACAATGCAGGGAGAGGTGACCTGCAGTGCCCACAGCTAGATGTCAGTATAGGGTATATCATAGCAAATGTTATTCTTTTGTTCTTAGCTTTAGTCTCTGACATCTGCCCTCACTGATCCCATAGGCTTAATTTTTACATTGATTACACATTCAGACAAATCATCCATGTGTTATATTTGCTTAATGGAATTAATTCAGAGACTTCAATATACCAAGAGTCAGCAAGAGTGCGGTAGAAAAAATATCAAGTGGGATTTGGGGATGACAGGTCCAGGACTAACTCTGCAGACACCCCTTCTCTGTGCTCTCCTGCTCTCAGAATTGTATCTTCTAGGTGCTTCTTTTATTGAGCTGATGACAGGGGCGGCAGCTACTGTGTATAGAGAACTTACCATGTGAATGCATGCTATTCACATGCTCTCTCATGTAAGTTACTGTTCATAATAACTCTGAAAGTGAATATTTAATCTTCATTCAACAGTTAGGAGATGGAGGCTCAGCAGACAGTTTAGTTGACTTAGAAGTGAGAGCTATGATTTGACATGAGGATGTCTGGCTGTAAAGCTTTTGCCGTCTTGTATACCTAGCATAACACACTACACATTTTTGTTTGCAGTCATCAAAAACTTGAGCCTCTAGAGGCATAGACTTTGTCTCATTCATCTATTGCCAGTGAGTAATAGCACAGATCTGGCACAGAGATGATGCTCAGTTAAGGGATGAATGAATAAATGAATGAAATGCATGCCGTGTTCTGTCAGTAGAAAAGCATCACACAGTGGTTAGCTATTACCGTTGTGGGGTTTTGTTTTTTTTTTCTGTTTTAATAATTCTCAGCCCCACTTAACAGAAGGGCCTCAATATGTGCATCATGTACATAGAGAGAAATGGGCTGAATTATCTCTGATACCCTCAGCTCTAAATTTCCAGCAGATGAAAGAAGGCATGATGGAGGGGGTATCAGAAGTTGAAGTTCACGATGCTCCAGGAGATGAATATCAGAAGCCTATGGCACTCCAGGCTTAAGGACCATATGTTTGAGACTTCCCTCGTGGTCCAGTGGTTGAGACTCTGTGCAGGGGGTACAGGTTTGATCCCTGATCAGGCAACTAAGATCCCATATGTGACCCCCCAAAAAAAAAAAAAAGAAAAGGAAAAAGAACCACAGGAGCAATGCCCCAACCTGTGACTCCTCTGATGGACATTTGATGAAGTTAGAGATTCAAATTCCTATATATTCTGTTTCTTCTGACTGTGTGAATATGGACAAGCTATTTGAATTCCATGACCTTCATCTGGGAGCTGGATATGGTTGATCTGTGAAGAATGGGAATAAAGTTTATGAAACATCTCACAAGAAACACATACTCTGTTCACAGTAACTTTACTGTCTTTATTTTATGTGGATGTGTTTGAACTTCTGGTTGATGTGTCTTAGCAAAATATTATGCTAATAATTACTGGGAAATCCCACTGCAAGTTATGGGGGCACTGTACCAAGGAGTATGGAAGCTTATTTCTGTGCACACATGAGTTAACAGAAGAGATATTGTAAAACCATTCTTTGATAATTGACCCTGGGTCATTACTTCATACAAAACAATTACTCTGGAGCCTCGTTATAAAACAGCCCATAGAATTGGATATAAGGAGGGTCTTGGACCCTGGCCAAAGTCATTTTAAATGCTGGAAATACCAGAGAGACTCAGGGCTAATACTATTCTAACAAGGGTGTCACATATAAACTTGTAGTGGGTAATGATCATTATTTGTTGACAATTTAGTGTACATCAAACTCCATATTGGGTATTTTATATGTGTTATCTGGCTTTTTAAAGTCTTAATGCCACTTTGTGGTTGGTTACTTTTTAATTTTTTCCTTTGTTTCTGCCTGAGAAAACACAATTTTAGAGACAATCATGTAATCTTCCTGAGTGTTTGGAAGGATAGAACCAGAATTTGCATCCAGGAGTGTCATCATTCTTTTGTACGTGATCCAGTGATTTGACTTTCCTTGAGCTTAGGTAAACCAGAGAACCAATCTTGGAACCGTGGATATTTAAAGTCAATGGGTCATGATTATCTTCATATTCGAATCCTGCTTTTCTTTCCTTTTTAGGTCAGGATCGCAGTGAAGCCACTTTGATAAAGAGGTTTAAAGGTGAAGGGGTCCGGTACAAGGCCAAACTGATTGGAATCGATGAGGTTTCTGCAGCTCGGGGAGACAAGTTATGCCAAGACTCGATGATGAAGCTCAAGGTACTGTGCCAACATTTTATTTTAAACAGTGTACATTTGATATGACCGAAAGGGAAAAATGATTGCAATCACTCTGGTAAATATATTTTTATTTATTCACATATTGCTATACTACTTAGTATCCTGGTGACTCACTGCATTTATATATTGGGAGGATATGTCCCTCATTTAGCAAATATTTATTAAGCATCTCCTGTGGGGATGGGTTTTGCTACTCCATGTTTTGCAGTTATTAATATGATAAAAAACATATGACATTTTATTCAATTATATCTTCATTGTGTAGTTCCAACAAAAATAAAAGTACCAATCATTAAATCCTACAGTCACTCAGATTTTATAGATTTTTCTACTTTATTTTTAATAACTTTTATATATTCTACCATATGATGAATATGGTAAAAGATTTTATGTTAATAAAACTGATTTTATTCATCCTTGCAATTTTAAAAATTTATTTATTATTTTAACTGGAGGCTAATAACTTTACAATATTGTAGTGGTTTTTGCCATACACTGACATGAATCAGCCATGGGTGTACATGTGTTCCCCATCCTGAACCTCCCTCCCACCTCCCTCCCATCCCCATCCCTCAGGGTCATCCCAGTACACCAGCCCAGAGCACCCTGTCTCATGCATCAAACCTGGACTGGCGATCTGTTTCACATATGGTAATATACATGTTTCAGTGCTATTCTCTCAAATCATCCCACCCTTGCCTTATCCCGCAGGGTAAAAGTCTGTTCTTTACATCTGGGTCTCCTTTGCTGTCTCACATACAGGGTTATCTTTACCATCTTTCTACATTCCATATATATGCATTAATATACTATATTGGTGTTTTTCTTTCTGACTTACTTCACTCTCTATAACAGATTCCAGTTTAATCTACCTCATTAGAACTGATTCAAATGCATTCTTTTCAATAGCTGAGTAGTACTCCATTGTGCATATGTACCATAGCTTTCTTATCAATTCGTCTGCTGATGGACATCTAGGTTGCTTCCATGTCCTGGCTATTATAAACAGTGCTGCGATGAACATTTGGGTACACATGTCTCTTTCAATTCTGGTTTCCTTGGTGTGTATGCCCAGCAGTGGGATTGCTGGGTCATAAGGCAGTTCTATTTCCAGTTTTTAAGGAGTCTCCACACTGTTCTCCATAGTGGCTGTACTAGTTTGCATCCCCACCAACAGTGTAAGAGGGTTCCCTTTTCTCCATACCCTCTCCAGCATTTATTGCTTGTAAACCATTTGGTAGCAGCCATTCTGACTGGTGTGAGATGGTACCTCATTGTGGTTTTGATTTGCATTTCTCTGATAATGAGAGATGTTGAGCATCTTTCCATGTGTTTGTTAGCCATCTGTATGTCTTCTTTGAAGAAATGTCTGTTTAGTTCTTTGGCCCATTTTTTGATTGGGTCATTTATTTTTCTGATATTGAGCTGCTTGTATATTTTTGAGATTAATTCTTTGTCAGTTGCTTCGTTTTCTATTATTTTCTCCCATTCTGAAGGCTGTCTTTTCACCTTGCTTATAGTTTCCTTCATTGTGCAGAGGGTGGGCTTCCCTGGTAGCTCAGAGAGTAAAGCCTTTGCCTACAATGTGGGAGACCTGGGTTCAATCCCTGGGTCAGGAAGATCCCCTGGAGAAGGAAATGGCAACCCACTCCAGTACTCTTGCCTGGAAAATCTCATGGATGGAGGAGCCTGGTAGGCTACAATCCATGGGGTCGCAAAGAGTCAGACACGATTGAGCGATTTCACTTTCACTTTCATTGTGTGAAAGCTTTTAAGTTTAATTAGGTCCCATTTGTTTATTTTTGCTTTTATTTCCATCATTCTGGGAAGTGGATCTCCTTTTAATTTTTATTAATATTCCCCACATACCTTATAATAAAGGGAAAATATTTTTTAAGTGATGTGTAACTAGATATTGGTATTTGGAGATAGCACAAAGAGATTTCTGATTTAAAATGCTTTAAAGAAGCATTTTCCTTGAGAAATCTAAGAAATTGGGAAAAATTTGATATACAAATAAGAAAATTATATAATTAAGTACCCTTTCAGTTCAATTCAGTCCCTGTCCATCACCATCTCCCAGAGTTCACTCAGATTCACATCCATCGAGTCAGTGATGCCATCCTGCCATCTCATCCTCTGTTGTCCCCTTCTCCTCCTGCCCCCAATCCCTCCCAGCATCAGAGTCTTTTCCAATGAGTCAACTCTTCACAGGAGGTGGCCAAAATACTGAATTTCAGCTTTAGCATCAGTCCTTCCAAAGAAATCCTAGGGCTGATCTCCTTCAGAATGGACTAGTTGGATCTCCTTGCAGTCCAAGGGACTCTGAAGAGTCTTCTCCAACACCACAGTTCAAAAGCATCAATTCTTTGGTGCTCAGTCTTCTTCACAGTCCAACTCTCACATCCATACATGATACTGGAAAAACCATAGCCTTGACTAGACAGACCTTAGTTGGCAAAGTAATGTCTCTGCTTTTGAATATGCTATCTAGGTTGGTCATAACTTTTCTTCCAAGGAGTAAGTATCTTTTAATTTCATGGCTGCTGTCACCATCTGCAGTGATTTTGGAGCCCCCAAAAATAAAGTCTGACACTGTTTCCACTATTTCCCCATCTATTTCCCATGAAGTGATGGGACCGGATGCGATGATCTTTGTTTTCTGAATGCTGAGCTTTAAGCCAACTTTTTTACTCTCCTCTTTCACTTTCATCAAGAGGCTTTTTAGTTTCTCTTCACTTTCTGCCTTAAGGGTGGTGTCATCTGCATATCTGAGGTTAGTGATATTTCTCTCAGCAATCTTGATTCCAGCTTGTGTTTCTTCCACTCCAACGTTTCTCATGATGTACTCTGCATAGAAGTTAAATAAGCAGAGCGACAATATATAGTCTTGATGTACTCCTTTTCCTATTTGGAACCAGTCTGTTGTTCCATGTCCAGTTCTAACTGTTGCTTCCTGACCTGTATACAGATTTCTCAAGAGGTAGGTCAGGTGGTCTGGTATTCCCATCTCTCTCAGAATTTTCCAAGTTTATTGTGATCAAGCATACAAAATCATGTATTGTCTGTTCCCAGATTCTAGTCTCCATGTAGTCCATGCTTCTTTTTTAGAAAAAGTAATATAAAATATTAGAAAAATTATTTAACAAGATATCTATAAGTATCATATACATTTAAGATCTATAATTTAATTCTTTTTTATTATAGAATTCAAAAAATGCTGTGTAAAAAGCTTGAAAATACAAAAAAGTGTAAAAGGGAAAATTAACTTACAATTGCACTACACAAAATCAGTATCAACATTTTTGTGTTATTAACAATCTTTGTATTTTTATATACATTTGTGTGTATATATGTGAATCATATGCATATATGTAGAGTAATTGGAATTACCATTTATAGTTGCATATCTTGTTTTCTTTCTTACCTAGTAATATATATCATATACATTTTTTTCATATTTTCAAATAGTCCCTGAGGATACAACTTGGTCAATGTAATTTTTTTAATGTAAGAAAAAGGGAAGGAAAAAAGACTGGCCAAGTGCCTAGTAATATTATATGGGACAGTGTCTATAAAACGACTTCTTTGCCTTTTCTTTGATAAATGTTTAATAAGGCACAGTTATTATTTTTGTTTATATTGTACACATTTTCTCAATGGTTTATTTTAACATGTGTATCAGATTCTAAGACTCCTTGTAGCCTAGCTATAGGAATCATTCTTTTTAAAAACTCTTAATTTTCTAAACTGTGTATCCATTACTTTATTTTTATTTTTTAAGCTGTTACAAAGCAAATTTTACTTTAATATTTATAAATCTACCAGAAGGCATACCAGAAAATGTATAAAAGATGTTAAAACCACGAGTTCAGAGATTGCCTCTTTGGAAGAGGTTAATGTATCTTTTATGAAAAGAATAATTAAATGGTGTTATGAAATTTTAGGACAGTCTAATAATGAGCCCCCTTCATCTGCCAAATTCAAATCTGGGTGATAAGTAGACAAAGGAGTCCAACAGGAAGAACTCTAAATTTCAGCTTTATGACTGATAAATGCTGGTCTGGAAGACATGATACAGCTACCCAGCCACAAGGCATTCTGGAAGAAGACACGCTGTCCAGTGGGTCTGTGGGACAGCTGGCTAACTGCAGCCCTCCCTGTTCACTCCCACTGCCCTAAAGCAGCAGTGTGACCCATGTATGAGATCACATCAGAACTCACCCTCTCTACCAGCAGGTAGATTTCAGAGAGAGAACCCAGAGGAGACTGTGCCATGCCTGCTTCCCCACTGAGACTCTAATCAAGAATGGGGATAAAGACCACGACCTTAATTCTTGGTGAAGTTAGTTGGTCCTTACTGAGTATGAGGCCAGGCAGATGAAGATGTGCGTTTGACAAATATGAATTGAAAGATATCAAGAAAATCTCCAGGGACTGGTTCTCACCCAGAGCTACAAGTCTGCTGAGGACAAGAAAGAGGCTGATGCTTCCTCACCCAGCATCCTGATAGATAGTATTCACCAGGCGTGGGCCACAGACCACCTCATCAGGCGTGGGTCACAGACCACCTCATCGGCATCTGCCTCCGTAGAAGCATAGAGGTCTCAGCGGGTGTGAGGCAGGAGGTGGCTTGTGTGCCCTGAAGTTCTCCCTAAAGATTAACATTCACACAGGCTAGCTGGACCAGCCTGGTGATGACTGCTAAGCTCGTGTGTGTGTCTTGGTTACCTGCAGTAAAGTGTCCCACCTGTCACCCCTTGTAACCAAGTGGTTTCCAAACCCCTGAGGCTTGATCTGACCATACACACTCCTGCCAAATGCTCTGAACTTGTAGAGAGTTCTTGGTTTCCAGACAACTGTCTTTGATTATTTGCAAGTTGCAGAGAAGAATGTTGACATTTCCGCTCCCAGTGGTGTTTCTGTAGGAAGCATAGAAACAGAAATGATCGATTTTCCGTTTGGCTACTGGCCTAGGAAAGAAAGACAAAGAAGTAAAAATGTCTGTTAGCCTTGCAAAAAGCCTCACTTGTTCATGTCAGACCATATGAGAAATTAAAAAAAAAAATCCTGTTTGCTAGACTCTCTGACGCTGGTGCCTGTTGTAAGGGATTCGTAATGTGAGTTTGCATGAGCCATTGCCAGTCCACCAGCGAAGCCTCATTGTCATTGTATTTTAATTTAGTCAACAGAGCATTTTTATATATATTATCTCTTTTGATCTTGTGAGGTAGCTGTTAGCCTCCTTGTTTGTAAGTAAGAAATCTGAGGCTCACAGAAGCTATAGAATTTGCCCCAGAGCCTTCATTTTAATCTGGAATAAGCCCAGAATTCAAACCCAGATCTCCAGATATCTCGTGTTTGATAGGATATTGTTAAGTGCTTCCTTCTGTTCTGTTTTGTATCTGCACTGAAATCTATCTTGGTTGCCCAGCTAGATTTTTAAACCCCTACCTGTAAGCTACTACACAGTAGCCCCACATCCTTAACTTACAAAGTACTCACCTCTCAGAGGTATTGGGCAAAACGGTGTCTCATAAAGACAGTGCCTGGAGGACTGATTGCAGAGCCTGAATGAATCTATTAGTCAGGGTCCTGTAGGAACCAGCCACCCCAGCTAGGTCAGATGAGGACACATTAATGAAGGAGCAACTCATGCAGGGTAGGCCAGCTTAAGGTAGCAAACAGGCTGGTGAGGCACCAAAAACTAGAAACAGTGGGAAGCAAACAGACTGATAAGGCACCAAAAACTAGAAACAGTGGGAAACAGTGGGAAGTTAATACCTCTCTCCACCCCAAGGAGAGAGGTATTAACTGGAACCCAGGGAGGATGGGGTTGAGGAGGAAGTCCCCTTGCAAATATAGCTACTGCTGGAGATTGTAGAACAGAGATGGAAAGGAAGCAGAAAGAAATATCCGGACCTCTCTCCTTCCCCCACTCTGACATCCTGTCTGTGCCATCCTTGGTGGAATCCAGAGGATGGGATGCTCAGAAGGACCTGAAAGTGCAAAGCTCAGAGGCCAGTCTCTGGGTGTAAAGTGAGGAAGATATCTGTATCCCCTTATTAACTGGGAAAAAGCGAAACTTACCATGAGTTTTCCCCCAGAGATTGTACAGCTGATTTAACTACTAGGGCTGAGATTGGAGGCCAGGTTTAGTTCATGGAGCTTTCTGAAAGAGCATTCTAGATATATGCTAGGCCTGCAGCCTGTTGTGTGGGCTCACCTGCTCGACCTGTTCCCTGGGGATCACAGTCATCCCATCACGGGCATGCACCCTGCAGCGTGAGGTCTCAGTTCTCTCCTGTGCAGCATCTTATTGGACTCTCATGGCAATCCCTGACTAGAGAGGTCAATCCTGCCTGGTGTGCCTGACTCTGTCTGTGTGTATACATTCCTTCAGGAAGATGCTGCCTCGGTGTGACTCCCTCAGGGATGCCTGCATCAGTCATTCCACACAGTGCCCAGCACATGGCATTGTTTCCCAGTATCAGGATTAGCACCAGTGGTGATGGTCACTCAAGTTTGCTGGCTCTCCCTGCACGCTGCACCCCATGATATGTGCAGTACGTGCACGGTTTGCTCTTGTTAAAAGTACGAGTAATCTCACTTAAAGTTCTCCTTCACTACTGCATCTGGAAGCTGGGGGTTCCACCTTTTTTCCACCCGTACGACCCCATAGAACCCTTCCATAGGAAGAAACCCTAACATTGAAGTTTGAAAGATCGCTGTTGGAATTCCTTCTGTGTTTTCTTAGTTCTGCAAGGTTTGAGGCAGTCACTTGACCCCCTGACCTTATATTTTGTCATATGTAAAATAAGGGAGGTAATTCTTCCTTCCTAGAATTGTGGGATGAGCTAAATTATATAACATGTTAGAGAACGCCTTCCATTTGGTAGGTACCCAAAAAACACCTGACTCTCTCATTTCCAGGTTCCCAACAATGACTTCATAGGCCAGATGGCTAACATTAAACCCAGAAACCCCAAAAGATGCCTATATACATATCTTCTAATTCTCCAACCAGCCCTGTCACCTGATCCTCCATCGGTTCTGCAAAACACCATGGGGAGGTGTGACCCTGCAGCAGGCTGTCTGGCAGCAGGCTTGCTTGGACTTCGAGACGTTTTTCAGGGCTTGACTCAGGGTTGTGTCTCACAGGAGAAATATGCTTGGTAAAACTGGAGTCTATTTTCCCCAAAGATTGTACCATGTACATCATCCTTCTCTCTTGTATTTGTCCTGGGAAGCTGTATCACCAGCAGTCCCAAGCAGAAATGTTCTCAAACATGCTCTTTCTATCCCTCTTTATCTGCAGCCACATTCTGCCAGGGAATTCTTGGAACCATTTGGAACAGGAAGTGAAGGGTAGCATTAGCTAGTCAGCATCACTGTGTGTTGGGAATTAGTGCTGTTTGATGTTAAGTAATTCCAAGAGCTGGGGGTTGCTGACTGTTTCAGAGATGGAGTCATTGAAGCTCCTCTTTTGACCAGGGGAACTGTGAGGTCTTCACGTTGGAAGGACTCAGACAAGAAAGAGCGGCTCCCTACCCATTGTCACAGTCCTTCCAAGGCCTCCATTTATAATAGGGCTACTTCTTGTTCTCTCTTTTGCATACTTTGCATCCTGAAGTTGAAGGTCAGGCTGCAGAGGGATGGCAGCATCAGTTACTTTTCTCCAAATCAAACCAAGAACACAGATTTCAAAGTCAAGGTTTTCATAGATTCGAAACCTAGATTGTTCTCTACCCAAGTGAGGGGAGAGTCACTTCACTTGTTTGAGTGCCTTTTTATTCCAGTCTCCATTCTTGACATTGGGCATGCAGAATGAATAAAACAGATTTCCCATTGTGCCCGTTGAGCTTTTGTCCTATTGAACAGAGGCAGATAGTCAACAAATGAATATACAGTATGCCAGAGGGTACCATAAGGGAAAAAGATGCAGGGAGAAAGATCAGATGCAGCTTGGAGTGGAGGGTGGAGGGGTCAGAGACAGCATCTTTGCTTGGGTGACACTGAAGAGAAATAAGAACTACCCCTGGGATTGCAAAGACTCTGAGCCTTCTCCCATGGCCATGAAACCATCTCTCAGTCAATTTATGGGAAAGCCAGCAGCACATTGAGGAATCTAGAGACCTTTGAACAGGAGGAGGGGTTGAAGACACAGAAGGCCTCGCTTGGAGTAAGTCACTCTGTAACGATGTAAAGGGCAATCATTGGAGGAGGGATCTTATGTCAGTGGGTACATCCCTAAAGGTCAAAAGAGGAACACCAGGTAGAATTACAGGAAAGAGCTCTGGGCTTATTAGAAAGAAGACATGTGTAAGGAAGTAATGACTCTTGCACCAAGAGTGTTGGAAAGTGGATGTGTGGTCTCAACTTTCTAACCAGTTCTCTGTACCATCTTGGAATTGTCTACCCAGCTTATCAAACATCATTTTTCTCAGCTGTCAGTTCAGAAACTTAGACTGATTACTTTGAAGGTTTCCTGTGACTCTAACATTCTATACATCTGTATGTCAGAGGTGCCTGAGGATGAATGGGTGACTCCCGAGGGAGTGAATTTCTTGTTACTAGTTCCCAAACAGAAACTGGACCACAAATGCTAAGGGCTGGTTATGACATCCTACAGTGCACCAAGCACTGCACTAGGTACTTTCCACGCGTTTTCATTTCATTTTCTCAAACATGCAAGAGAAGTATTTCCATTCAAGGATACAGCTAGGGGTTAAGTCATTTGTCCAAGATCACAGCCAGAAGTATAATCCAGATGTTTCGATTCCATAGACTATTTCCAGTACCCAAAGTGAGTAAAATTACACAACCTTAAGAGAATGCCCCTTCCTTGTGCTGGTCATACTGCTGACTCTGTTCCAGAACATACTGTGCTGAGAACGACACAAAGGACTTTTTTCTCTTGGGAATATGACATCATTATTATTTTAGACTTTCCTACTCTGAAAAAGCCCAGAATGATTACTGGTGAAACATGGACTTAATCTCCCCTTCTGTGGAAGCTAGTAGGGATGAAGGAGTTAGAAGCTTCAGAATACCTAATGCAGAATCTGCAACACTCCTAGAGCATAAAGCCCTTGAATGTCCACATCCTCTGAGTTGTACCCTAGTATGATGCCCGTGAAAAGTGAAGTGAAAGAGAAAGCCTCTCAGTTGTATCTGACTTTGCAACCCTAAGGACTATACAGTCCACAGAATTCTCCAGGCCAGAATACCGGAGTAGGTAGCCTTTCCTTTCTGCAAGGGATCTTCCCAACCCAGCAATCAAACCCAGGTCTCCTACATTGCAGGCAGATTCTTTACCAGCTGAGCCACAAGGGAAGCCTGTGCTTGCCTATAATTGGCCACCACAGAGGCTAATTTAAGAAGCAAGTGTTTTTACTCTTAACTTGCATCATATCAGCTTCGGAGGGGACTCTTGATAGCACATTCATATAATAATTTCTTGAGTGGCACCCACCCTCCAGGGACTGTCCTAGGTACTAGAGAGAGAGTAGTGAGCAGAGTAACATACCCACCTTTTGTGACATTTACCGACTCATACACATATCTTCAGTATAGTAAAAAAGAAATTGGAAAAGTGGGGAAACAGGTTTTTGAGAAATTGAAGCTCTTGGTAGGTACTTTAATTGAAAGCACAAGAATGATTGGGAAAATGGTAGAAGAACATAGAAAATGTGTGGGTTAAAAACTCAAACCATAGGCAGATGACAATCACATTTTTCTAAACAGACTTGAGACATGCAGTCTGGCAATAGTTTTTCTTTTCTTTTAATCTCTATAATTAATTCATATGAAAAGTTTTTTTCCAGAAGTATGAAATTAAAATCACATTTAGGAACATATCTCATGACTCATCTTTATTTAAAAGGTTAAAACCATATCTAATACAAAACCCAGAAAACATCTTAACGAGAAAACCATATTGTGTTTATCCTAGGATCTCAAATTCTGAGCCGACTATCTAGGCACAAAGTAGGCACTCTGTAAATTTTGGTTTGCCCAATGAATCTAAGTTCCGATATTTGTTTATATAGTTTTTGAGCAGTGAGGACAAGTGTTACCCTAAAACATCAAGAGGATGCAAACCCATTGGGAAAGATAGTATGGAAGTGGGGGAGGAAAAAGAGTGTGCATGATTGGTGGGATTGGTTCATGGTATCTGACATGCCTTTGGGACCAGAGGGAATTTTCAAATGAAAACACTAAAGTAAAAACCACATCCTTCTTTTCAACAGGGCGTTGTTGCTGGTGCTCGTTCCAAAGGAGAACACAAACAGAAAATCTTTTTAACCATCTCCTTTGGAGGAATCAAAATCTTTGATGAGAAGACAGGGGTAAGTAAAAGAATCACATGGCATGGTGAAATTGAATCCATTGACAGATGTGCCCTTAAAAGCCTCCGCTCTTCTGGGCAGGAATATCAAACAAGCATAAAAACACATAAAGCAACTGACAAACTTGATCAACTGTGATCGTTCATCAAAGGGAGGCCCTTCCCTGACTTGGCCACAGTATGACTGCACCGTGTTTCTTAGCAGTGTAATTGGGATAAAAGTGTCACACAGTCCTGGTAATGCAATGGGAGATTGATGTGCTTTGAAGAGCAGTGGGTAATGTGACAGTTTCAGTTAAATTTCCTTGTGTGTTGGCAACTTTAATGACGTGCGTCCTAGAGGGAGATGTACGGGGCTCTTTTGACTTGGTCAAAGCATTCAGACTCCCTTGAATTGAACCTGTGGCACCTTGCAATTGGTGTCATCAAAAAGAATAAATGGAGTTTTTAATGTTAAAAAAAAATATCTATCACTGCATGATGAGGAAATGTAAGGGCTGATCTGTGTGTTGAACCCACTGAAGATGTGGCTTGTATTTTCATCCACCTCTTGGCAGCAATTATCCCCTAGGTTTATCCCCAGGACTTGCCTAGCGTTGTTGACCCTGTTCATTGATGGTAAGGGAAAAGAGAAAAGGTTTTTATGATCTGTTTTGTCCAGAGAGCAAGAGTCAGATGGACACGATTTTCTTTTATTCACTCAGTGCTTTATAGCTTCTAACATACTTCCATTATATCACCTCCTATGAACTTCACAGGTAGTTTATCAAGCAATGTATAAACAACACTCAGTTAACCAAGCTACCTAACCTTGTCATTTTGCATTACAAAATTTCCCCTTTTGTTCTGACTCATATTAAGAGACCATACAGTTAGCAGGATGATAATTTAATAGTAAAAAAAAAATTACTTTCTTGAAGCGAAGTTACTCCTGATTAGTAATAGCACAGACATGCCATGGCCTCATGGGATCCTGGGTAACACACAGGGGGCAGAGAGCTTTGGAACTGTAGAAACTTGGAGGATATTATTCATCCTTTATCATCCTTCAAGGGAGGGAACCAAGTAATGTGGATCATGCCGAACTGAGAGATGCTTTCACAAGGATTCATATATCCCAATATATGTCATCATCTCCAGTCTCGTCCCAAGTCCACATCTGCTCATCACCGTGACACTGGCATCACCTAAGGGACAGAAATGACAGGGACAGAGTATCAGGTACTTTATCTTGTCTATCTTAGTTTTTATTCTTGTGTTTCAGGGTCTTGCTATTCCATCATGTACCCCACCATCAAATAGTCCTAATCACCAAACTTTAGCTAATGAACAGAGGTAATTTATATCCTTTACTTTTATCTAAATCCTCACTCAAGGGTGGCTAAACTGGCCCCAAAGAAAGATACCACCAAACCTTGAAATGTGATTTTTTTATTCTTTCTTTGGACACACACAAAAAATACCTGAAAAATCATCATTTCAGCTCAAAGCCATTTGGCTTTGTGGGGAAAAAAAATGTTATATCCTAGTGGAGATTCAGGATGAAGGCAGAATTAAATGTTATCTGTCTGACTTAGTCTGCTGACTCACCTTAGGCTCTTACCTTAGGGCTTTTGCAACCATAGCTTGTTAATTTGTCTTAACACAAGTCTAGGGAAGACAGGTAGAGAGGGCTGAACATTTAAGCCTGAAGTAGAGGTGAGTGTGGGGCAAGGCACTCTGTATTAGTAGGGTTGATCTCTCCAAAGACTTGTTCAGTGTTTTGTGTGACTCAGGGAACAGAACCAAGACTTGGTGATAGAAGTTTCTAGGAAGCAGTTTCAGTTTATGAGGAAGAAGAGTTTCCCACAAGTCAGAGCTGTTCAGCATTGAGATGGACCACCTTCTGTGCAAGTAAATATACCATCCCTTGGAGGATTCAAGCAACAGTCATATGATGGAGATATTGTGGAAGGAAGTCAAGTAGAAGTTGAGGTGTTGACCAAAGTCACATCCTAGTCGATTCCCCAGACTAGTTTTGATAATTTGTTTCTCCTTTAAATCCATCCCTATTGGATGTGACTTATCTTCAGATAACTGGAGGTTTTTAAAAACCTCCACTGGAGGTTATGAGCATGAACAATTTACTAAACTGTTGTCATTGCCCAGCAGGGACCCAACTGAATTTTGCAGAATAAGAGTCTCAGTGGTGTTTTGTCCTACTTATCAAAGAAGTGGAAAACTGGGTCTTTTTCATTTGGAATGACAAATTTTAGTTGTTTATCATGTCAGAAGTATTCCTGTTCAAGCTTGGCTGTGCTATTTTTTCAAAACCAAGAAAAGAAACATTAGCAGAACGTGACAATAGCTAGAATTTTAAAAATCCAAAAGCTGTCAAAAATGTTTGATCCCAATTAAAGAGACCCTTTGCAGCAATTTACACCTTGTCTTGAATTTCAAAGGGGTTCTTGATCCCAATCCTTATGTGAGTAAATTTTATTATTAGTGTGTTGCAGGAAATAAATCAATATCAAAAGCTGTCCATATGTTCAGATATCTAGGTATGACTAATATATCAAAAGTATCAGTGAGAATGTAGAAAATATCATAAATGAGCTCACTGTCACTAGTAATAGTAGGAACAAGAGCAAATTAGGAGTAGAAATGGTTTCATGTCAGTAAGTGACTAGGTTCTTAAAGCAGACCAATGCAGGAGTGATGTCATCTTCATTTCACAAATAAGGAAACTGAAAGTCTGGGATTATTCCTGAATTGAAACTCAAATCAGACCTTCCAATCCCAAATGCTATGTCTTTCCAGGGAAACTCACTAGCTTTCTTTTCTCCTCACTTATAATTTTATTCTACCATATTATTATTATGTATGCCATTAAAAATCATAAATATTGCAGGAGCCTAAAGTTAAGTCTGTTTCTTGGGATAGAAGGCAGTGGTCTGATTCAACTTTTCAAGATAATACCACATTCTGTTGCCAGTCACAAATGGATTTTGCCTGTTCACTTAGTTTAGCTGGCACTGATTTGTCAATATTATGTGCACCATTTTATGCATATTATGTACATTATAGTATTCTATAAAGTGCTATTATTAACACCATTTTACAGATGAGAACACTGAGGCCCAATCAATTTAACTATACAGTGCTCAAATGGCAGAGCTGAGATTCAAACCCAGATAGTCTCGTCCAAAGTCCTTGGTGCTAGTAAGGTACAACTAATAATTACATATTTTTCTTAGTATTTGGACTCCTAAAACAGAAACATTATAAACTAGGTGCCTTATAAACAACAGACATTTATTCCACAGTTCTAGAGGCAGGAAAGCCCAGGATCCTGGCCCCAGGATTTGGAGCCTGGTGAGAGCCCACTTTCTCATAGGCTGTGTCCTTTCTGCTGTGTCCTCTCATGGTGGGAGAGGCCCTTCTAGGGCCTCTTTATAAGGACACTAATCCCATGTATCAGGGCTCCACCCTCATGACCTAATCACTTTGCAAAGGCCCCACCTCCTAATATTAATGCCATCATAATTTCAGAATATGAAATTTGAGCGCACACTCAGAGTCAAACACAACCAAAGCGACTTAGCAGCAGCAGCAGCAGCAAACAGACCATAGCAATGTCAAAGTTTATAAATGATTTCCTTTCATATGTATTAGAGCAGATTCAGTATTATCCCTGTTTTACTGTCATCATTATTCACTT
Organism: Nanger dama; assembly: GCA_917880005.1. NCBI lineage: Eukaryota > Metazoa > Chordata > Mammalia > Artiodactyla > Bovidae > Nanger > Nanger dama. The sequence continues at coordinate 4,467,510 of CAKJTW010000031.1, read as the reverse complement.
TCATTTTAATGAGCTTTTCTCAGTGAAGATAATAGGGGTGGCGTTACCACTGGGACTGTCTTGTGAGTAGAATGTTGGCAGAGTAACCATGGTTACCATGTGGTCAGGAAAGACTGCAGTGGATGCTTGTTCTGTGCTGCATAATGTTCTGTTTCCTGAGGATTCAAAGATGAAGAAGATGTGTCCTTGTCCCTGAGGTGGTGAAACCAGACTCACAAAATGAACTGACACGTGCTGAGACACAGGTGTGAATGGAGTTGTCAGTACTCAGGGGATGGAGATAGAGCTTTGCTTGAAATAATCAGGAAAGTTTGCACAGAAAGTGGCACACTGATTTAGCCATGGAGGAATGAATTGGAGAGGACCAGATAAGCAAGTAAGGGAAGAGGAAAACATATTTCTAAATGTACAGATGTCTAAAGGAGAAAGATGTGTGTGTGCACACACATGTGTTCATTCTTTCCTTCAGGAAATATTTATTGAACACGTGTATCAACATACAGGTTAACAAGGCTGTGTATTTTTGTTCATCACTCTTATATATCTGGTTAGCACTTGAAGTCCACATAGTAGGTGCTCAGTAGTACCTACTGCACACAAACTAAAATGACTTAATGATCATGAATCAGCAAGTGTATGCAGAACAACTAGGGCATAATGGGAGAGGTGGAGAGTGGCCCAAGGCTGAATAGTTAGTTAAGTCGCTCAGTCATGTCCAACTCTTTGCGACCCCATGAATCACAACACACCAGTCCTCCCTGTCCATCACCAACTCTCGGAGTTCACCCAGACTCAGGTCCATCGAGTCAGTGATGCCATCCAACCATCTCATCCTCTGTCGTCCTCTTCTCTTCCTGCCCCCAATCCCTCCCAGCATCAGAGTCTTTTCCAGTGAGTCAACTCTTTGCATGAGGTGGCCAAAGTACTGCAGTTTCAGCTTTAGCATCATTCTTTCCAAAGAAATCCCAGGGCTGATCTCCTTCAGAATGGACTGGTTGGATCTCCTTGCAGTCCAAGGGACTCTCAAGAGTCTTCTCCAACACCACAGTTCAGAAGCATCAGTTCTTCAGTGCTCAGCTTTCTTCACAGTCCAACTCTCACATAATCAGTTCAGTTCAGTCGCTCAGTCGTGTCCAACTCTGTGCGACCCCATGAATCGCAGCACGCCAGGCCCCGCTGTTCATCACCCTCTCTCATAATAGAGGGGTGAAAGTGAAAGTGAAGTCGCTCAGTCGAGTCTGACTCTTTGTGACCCCGTGGCCTGTAGCCCACCAGGCTCCTCTGCCCATGGGATTCTCCAGGCAAGAATACTGGAGTGGGGTGCCATTTCCTTCTCCAGGGGACCTTCCCAACCCAGGGATCAAACCCAGGTCTCCTGCATTGCAGGCAGACACTTTAACCTCTGAGACAATGTTTAAATGCAATGGCTGCACTTACATTTCAGGACTGATTTAAACTCTTATTTTTCTGTGAGAACCAGATATTACCCTTGTTTGTATCTCATCAAAAGCAGACCTGTTCTCCCTTTATTTCTAACAGGTATTTAGAATGGACTTGGGGAGAGCAGCTGAGGTGGAGCAAAGGAAAGTGGTCCTACGGAGGGAGACAGGAAGGAGGATGAAGGGGCTACAAAGCACGATGCTGGGACCTGGGATACCCCTGTCATCCTGAGAGCTGCTGAAGCAGTACACAGGACCCTCGGGGACTGGATATGATGATTAGCCTCTAAGCAAGACCATATGGTCTATAGCAGGTCTGTAGACAGGCTTTCGTGGTCCTGTCTCATTTGACACCCAACAATTCTTGGAGGTTTTATTACCCTCTTTTACAGATGGAGCTTCCCTGGTGGCTCAGACAGTAAAGAATCTGCCTGCAATGAAGAAGATCCAGGTTTGACCCCTGGGTTGAGAACATTCCCTGGAGAACAGAATGGCTAGCTACTCCAGTATTCTTGCCTGGAGGAGAATTCCATGGACAGAGGAGCCTGGCAGGCTACAGTCCATGGAGTTGGACATGACTGAGTGACTAAATGTTTTACAGATGAGTCATCTAAAATATAAGTAGAGTGTGTGGCTTCCCTGAGGCTACACTGAGTAGCAGAAATTGAATTTAAATTCACATTTGTAACTCCTAAGCTTGTTCTGTTTCTTTTACCCCAGAGATTCTCCACTTGACAGGTTCCATACCCATAAGGGCTGTTTTGGAACTTAATGTAGGCATTTTGGGTGTTCACAACTTTTGGGGAAGGGGATGCTTATATAGGAATTCACTAGAGGCAAGGATGCTAGACACTCCACAGTGTACACACATTGACACACAATACAAACATTTCCTGGCTATATGACTTTAAATGCCTTACCACACTTTCATGTACATGAAAAATTTATTTATAATTATCTGAATGTAAAACCCAACTCTACAAATAAAAATGTAACTTCATATTCATAATAGTGCATTTTCCAGAGTGCAGCTAAACAGATGTGCTTTGTTTTGATGGAAACTCATCAAGAGTCTGTGGTCACTTTGGAAAACCACTCCCCTGTTGACTGCTCTTCTTATTAAGTCTACAATAGGGCATAGCTCTATCAGTTCCATGTCTAGCTATCATGTTCACTGTTCAGTTCAGTTCAGTCGCTCAGTTGTGTCTAACTCTTTGCAACCCCATGGACCACAACACACCAGGCCTCCCTGTCCATCACTAACTCCCAGAGTTTACTCAAACTCATGTCCATTGAATTGGTGATGCCATCCAACCATCTCATCCTCTGCCGTCCCCTTCTCCTCCTAGTCCTCAATCTTTCCCAGCATCAAGGTCTTTTCAAATGAGTCAGCTGTTCGCATCAGGTGGCCAAAGTATTGAAGTTTCAGCTTCAACATCAGTCCTTCCAATGAACACCCAGGACTGATCTTCTTCAGGACAGACGGGTTGGATCTCCTTGCAGTCCAAAGGACTCTCAGGGTCTTCTCCAACACTACAGTTGAAGAACAATTCTTCAGTGCTCAGCTTTCTTTACAGTCCAACTCTCACATCCATACATGACTACTGAAAAAGCCATAGCCTTGAGTAGACAGACCTTTGTTGGCAAAGTAATATCTCTGCTTTCTAATATACTGTCTAAGTTGGTCATAACTTTCCTTCCAAGGAATAAGCATCTTTTAATATCATGGCTGCAGTCACCATCTACAGTGATTTTGGAACCCCCAAAATAAAGTCAGCCACTGTTTCCACTGTTTCCCATCTATTTGCCATTAAGTGATGGGACCAGATATCATGATCTTTCTTTTCTGAATGTTGAGCTTTAAGCCAACTTTTCACTCTCCTCTTTCACTTTCATCAAGAGGCTCTTTAGTTCTTCACTTTCTGCCCTAAGGGTGGTGTCATCTGCATATCTGAGGTTATTGATATTTCTCCCAGTAATCTTTTTTTTAATTTAAATTTATTTATTTTAATTGGAGGCTAATTAATTTACAATATTGTATTGGTTTTGCCATACATCAACATGAATCCTCCACAGGTGTACACATGTTCCCCATCCTGAACCCCTCTCCCACCTCCCTCCCTGTACCATCCCTCTGGTTCATCCCAGTGCACCAGCCCCAAGCATCCTGTATCCTGCATGGAACACTCATTATCAAAGAAATGCAGATCAAAACCACAGTGAGATACCATTTCACACCAATCAGAATGGCTACGATCCAAAAGTCTACAAACAATAAATGCTGGAGAGGGTGTAGAGAAAAGGGAACCCTCTTACAATGTTGGTGGGAATGCAAACTAATACAGCCACTATGAAGAATAATGTGGAGGTTCTCCCGGCAATCTTGATTCCAGCTTGTGATTCCTCCAGCCCAGCGTTTCTCTTGATGTACTCTGCATATAAGTTAAATAAGCAGGGTGACAATATACAGTATTGACGTACTCCTTTTCTTACTTAGAACTAGTCTGTTGGCCCATGTCCAGTTGCTTCCTGACCTGCATACAGATTTCTCAAGAGGCAGGTCAGGTGGTCTGGTATTCCCATCTCTTTCAGAATTTTCCAGTTTATTGTGATCCACACAGTCAAAGGCTTTGGCATAGTCAATAAAGCAGAAAGAGATGTTTTTCTGGAACTCTCTTGCTTTTTCAATGATCCAGCAGATGTTGACAGTTTGATCTCTGGTTCCTCTGCCTTTTCTAAAAACCAGCTTGAACATCTGGAAGTTCACAGTTCACATATTGCTGAAGCCTGGCTTGGAGAATTTTGAGCATTACTTTCAGCGTGTGAGATGAGTGCAATTATGCGGTAGTTTTAGCATTCTTTGGCATTGCCTTTCTTTGAGATTGGAATGAAAACTGACCTTTATCTGGATTTATTTGACTCTTTATAAATGCCAAATATCAAGGAAAGTTACTCTTCAGTTGCTAAGTTGTGTCCAATTCTTTTTGACCCCACGGACTGCTGCATACCAAGCTTCCCTGCCCTTCACTATCTCTCAGAGTTTGGTCAAACTCATGTCCATTGTGTCAGTGATGGTTGAATGCTTTCTTAAACCAAAATTTATTCATTAATTAAAAGAAGGCTCATTGTCATTATGTTCTTCATTTGTAGTTGTAACTAAGCGTTTATATATAGAAACACATAATTTTTTGATCAGAAATCATCTTACTTTTTTATTCTTTGTGTTTTAATTAGGACATTTTGATTTGCTTAAACTTTATGTGTTTAGTTAGATTATATAATCATTACCAGACAATACAGTAAGATACAAGATACTTATATAAAAAGGAGGTTTTTCATCAGATAAGGTTAAGAATCCGTGTATAGATCATGCTGCCATTTCCTTTGGCTTATTCATTTATTCATTCCACAAATACTTATTAAGGGAAAGAGACATTCTACATGCTGGGTGGGGATGAACTAGCCTGAAACCTTTTCTTCAAGAAACCTACAACATAGCAGGTAAGACATATATAATTAAAAACTCAAGGCAAGAATAACAAGAGAAAAATGCAAAGTGATCATGAGAGTTCAAAAGAAGAAATTATTTCTTCCATCTGGGAGAAAAAAAAGATATGGAATGATTTAGGACCAGAGGGTTGACCCTTGAAGAATGGGCAGAGTTTCAAGTTGGAGACATAAGAGGACCAGTGAGTGACCAGACAAAGGGAATTATGAGAAGTGAAGTGTTTACTAAGGCCCTAGAATGAGAAAGCAATGAAGGAGGCCAGGTTTAGAGGAGAGAGATGGCCAGATATTCTGGATTGGAGGATATGAGTTTGCTATCAGTGAGATAAAACTGAGAAGGTAGGCAGGGCCCAGTTGTGAGACCTGGAATGTAAAACCAAAGAGCTTTGGTTGAATCAGGTCCATTACAGCTCAGTTATTATTCAGTGTATTCTATGGCCCTGAAGCTGCACTAGTTATAAGAGAGGTAAGTACGTGACTGTAAGGTCATCCTTGACCTGTAAATTGCCTTTATGCAAATCAAGGGAAAATTCCTTTCTTTGGGGCTCACTGCCTGGGATGACTTTTTCTGGGGAAATGGTTACAATAATTAGACATGTTTTTGATGACTGTGGGATGACTGGCTCCCCATAGAGCTGTGCAGTGCACCCCTGCTCCGCGGAAGGTAGCAGATCTGGGAGCATCATCCGTGCATGAGCAGAAAGCTGTGGGTCATGTCTTGCCATTTCTTGTACCCACCACTCACTGCCCAGCTTTCAGGACTAGCTCAAGGAGACCCCTCCATTCTGCACATCCCTTTGCCCTTCATCACTCAGTGAATACCTCAAGGTCCAGTAATGTCAACAGCACTAACAACAGCAACACAGGACAATAGTGACCACTTATCAAGACCTTTCTTGGGCCAGATGCTTTATTAAACTAAGTGCTTTATGCATTTCTTTCTCCAAGCAGGATTCATACTGGGTCTGTCTGAATCTACAGCCCACACTCCTCACCACTGTGGTATACTGGCAGCAGAGAGGGAACAGAGTGGAAGGAGCTGCCTTGGATCTGCTCATGCCCAGCTATGTGGTCATAAAGCAGTGCTTTTTATGAATGACTTTGTACCTCTTTTGCTCATCTGTAAGATGGGGATAATCAAAGCACCTATGTTTTAGGGTTGGTGCAAGATTAAAATTAATCACTTTTAATTTAATCATTTAAATTGTGATTTAATTTAATCAGTTAAGACTCAGAATTGTGCCTGTTACAGTAAAAAGCTCTCGATATTAAATATAATTATATTATTAGTTATATTAATAATAGAATAATAATAACAGTCTATTGTCCTCTCTCTGACATGGGCTTTCTTGGTTCTTCCCCTCGGAATTAAGAAATTCTATCATAATCATCCTGCATCATCCTCCACTCACGTTTCTCATAGCACATGGTGGTCCGTATCAGAATGAGCTTACTCATGCTTCCATCAGACTGAAGGCTCTATGAGGTACCTGGTCTCATCCATTGGTGTATCTGCAGAGTTTACCACAGGTCCTGGCAAGTGACAGAGATGCGAACGGCACATTGAAGGAAAGGAGGGGGGAGGAAGTCAGAGAAAGATGGAATGAAAGAGAGGAAAGGAAGGAAGAGGAAGTAGTGAATAAGTAAACTTATAACAAAATACTGATTGTCTGGGCTAGATATTGGAGCCCAAGATGCTGCATACCAAAGATGCTAGTTTTGTCATGCAGCAGTGAGCATGGAAAGAAATATGTACATGGTTCAGGTTCCTCAGTCCTGGGATGTCAGGAATGGAAGGTCCCTTAGGCATTGACTCACCCACAGGTGAGTTATTTACAAGGAAGAAATTCAGAACCCAAAGAGAGGAAGTGGCTCCTGAACCTTTATTAAATGATGTGCAAAACACCTAGGTTTGAACATCTCTCAGGACAGATCTGAGTCACTCTCCGATGCTCACAAAACAGAAAGTGGAAAGCATCCTCTTCCCTCCCTCCTCTTCCTCACGTTACCTCCCTTCCCCTGTGCTTTTTCTCTTTCTGTCTCTACCATCTCTGTACTCTTTGCTCATTTGCTTCAGTGTTCAGGCTCCCACAGCCTGGCAGCTGCCCCAGATCCATTTTAATATCAAAGAGAATGAACATCTAAGGGGAAAAATTGGGCCTCTGTATGTTCAGTGTCTTGTTGGATGATATTGGATTTTAATTTATCACAATAAGAAATCAATTTATAGCTCAAAACCAACATATTTTTAGAAATTGGCCCTGTCAGGAAGCTGCCACTGTTAGATAATTTAGACAGGATAATTCATGACAGAGGAGAAAGGATGCTCATATTACTCTGGAAAGTGAGACCACGAATGTTGTCAAGTAGATTCAGTAAACTCAGAAATATATTGTCTTTCCCTTAATGAATCATTTTTATGAATTTTGGTCTTTAAGGAGATAAAGAGATGATATTTTCTGGGCTAGCTGCTTTACATGTTTGGTCTCATTTAATTCAATGCCCTAAGAACTCAGCTACGTATTATTTTTTCCCATTAAACAGATGGGGAAACTGAGATAGAGAAGTTAAGGAATTTGCACAAGGCCAAGTGACCAACAAATTAGAGAGCCAGGCACTGACTCTAGCCTGGCATGGTGGGAAGGCCTGTGTTCTTGTCCGTGCCCAGCAGTGGTCTTTCTTTTCCTTTTTTTAAATTAAACTAGAGTTAAGCTGTCTTACAATGTTGTATTAGTTTCTCCTGTGCAGCAAAGTGAATCAGCTACACATAATGTCCACCCCTCTCTGTCACCACGTAACACTGAATAGAGTTCCCCGTGCTATGCAGTAGGTTGTCATTAGTTACCTGTTTTTACTTAGTAGTGTATATATGTGAATCCCAATCTCCAAATCATTCCACTTGCCCTTTCTCCCATACATTTATTCTTTATGTCTGTGTCTCTATTTCTGCTTTTCACATACATTAATCTGTACCATTTTTCTAGATTCCACATATATGCATTAATATACAATATTTGTTTTTTCCTCTTCTGACTTATTTCACTGTGTATGACAGTCTCTAGCTCTGTCCACGTCTCTGTAAATGGTATAATGTTGTTCCTTTTATGGCTGAGTAATATTCCATTATATAAATGTGCCACATCTTCTTTATCTGTTTCTCTGTTGACGGACATTTAGGATGCTTCCACACCTGGCTATCATCTGTATTGACCCTCCTACACTGTTGGTGGGAATGTGAATTGATACAGCCACTATGGAGAACAATATAAAAGTTCATTAAAACTCTAAAAATAGAACAACCATCAGTTCAGTTCAGTTTATCAGTCATATCTGAGTATTTGGGACCCCATAGACTGTAGCACGCCAGGTCTCCCTGTCCATCACCAACTCCCAGAGTTTACTCAAACTCATCTCCATTGAGTCAGTGATGCCATCCAACCATCTCATCCTCTGTCATCCCCTTCTCCTCCCGCCTTCAATCTTTCCCAGCATCAGAGTCTTTTCACATGAGTCAGTTCTTCACATCAGGTGGCCAAAGTATTGGAGTTTCAGCTTCAGTATCAGTCCTTCCAATGAATATTCAGGACTAATCTCCTTTAGGATGGACTGGTTGGATTTCCTTGTAGTCCAAGGGACTCTCAAGAGTCTTCTCCAATACCACAGTTCAAAAGCATCAATTCTTTGGCACTCAGCTTTCTTTATAATCCAGCATCCATACATGAATACTGAAAAACATAGCCTTGACTAGATGGACCTTTGCTGGCAAAATAATGTCTCTGCTTTTTAATATGCTGTCTAGGTTGGTCATAAGTTGCCTTCCAAGGAGTAAGCGTCTTTTAATTTCATGGCTGTAGTCACCATCTGAAGTGATTTTGGAGGCCAAAACAACAAAATCTGCCACTGTTCCCCTGTTCCCCCATCTATATGCCATGAAGTGATGGGACCGGATGCCATGGTCTTAGTTTTCTGAATGATGAGCTTTAAGCCAACTTTTTCCCTCTCCTCTTTCACTTTCATCAAGAGGCTCTTTAGAACTTCTTCACTTTCTGCCATAAGGGTGGTAACATCTGCATATATGAGGTGATTGATATTTCTCCTGGCAATCTTGATTCCAGCTTGTGATTCCTCCAGCCCAGTGTTTCTCATGATATACTCTGCATAGAAGTTAAGTACGCAGGGTGATTATATAAAGCCTTGACATACTCCTTTTCCTATTTAGAACCAGTCTGTTGGCCCATGTCCAGTTCTAATGTTGCTTCCTGACCTGCATACAGATTTCTCAAGAGGCAGATCAGGTGGTCTGATATTCCCATCTCTTTCAGAATTTTCCATGGTTTACTGTGATCCACACAGTCAAAGGCTTTGGCATAGTCAATAAAGCAGAAGTAGATGTTTTTCTGTAACTCTGTTGTTTTTTTGATGATCCAGTGGATGTTGGCAGTTTGATCTCTGGTTCCTCTGCCTTTTCTAATCCAGCTTGAACATCTGGAAGTTCATGGTTCACGTACCGTTGAAGCCTGGCTTGGAGAATTTTGAGCATTATTTTGCTAGCGTGTGAAATGAGTGCAATTGTGCGGTAGTGTGAGCATTCTTTGGCATTGCCTTTCTTTGGGATTGGAATGAAAACTGACTTTTTCCAGTCCTGTGGCCACTGCTGAGTTTTCCAAATTTGCTGGCATATTGAGTGCAGCACTTTCACAGCATCATCTTTCAGGATTTGAAACAGTTCCACTGGAATTCCATCACCTCCACTAGCTTTGTTCATAGTGATGCTTCCTAAGGTCCACTTGACTTCACATTCCAGGATGTTTGGCTTTAAGTGAGTTATCACACCATCGTGATTTCTGGGTCATGAAGATCCTTTTTGTCCAGTTATTCTGTGTATTCTTGCCACCTCTTCTTAATATCCTCTGCTTCTGTTAAGTCTGTATGATTTCTGTCCTTTATCTAGCCCATCTTTGCATGAAATGTTCCCTTGGTATCTCTGATTTTCTTGAAGAGATCTCTAGTCTTTACCATTCTGTTGTTTCCTCTATTTCTTTGCACTGAACACAGAGGATAGCTTTCTTATTTCTCTTTGCTATTCTTTGGAACTCTGCATTCAAATGCGTATATCTTTCCTTTTCTCCTTTGCTTTTCACTTCTCTTCTTTTCATGGCTATTTGTAAGGCTTCCTCAGAGAGCCATTGTGCTTTTTCATATTTCTTTTTCTTGGGGATGATCTTGCTCCCTGTCTCCTGTACAATGTCATGAACCTCTGTCCATAGTACATCAGGCACTCTGTCAGATCTTGTCCCTTAAATCTATTTCTCACTTCCACTGTACGATTGTTAGGGATTTGATTTGGATCAGACCTGAATGGTCTAGTGGTTTTCACTACTTTCTTCAATTTAAATCTGAATTTGGCAATAAGCAGTTCATGATCTGAGCCACAGTAAGCTCCTGGTCTTGTTTTTGCTGACTGTATAGAGCTTCTCCATCTTTGGCTGCAAAGAATATAATCAGTCTGATTTCAGTGTTGACCATCTGATGATGTCCATGTGTAGAGTCTTCTCTTGTGTTGTTGGAAGAGGATGTTTGCTATGACCAGTGCGTTCTCTTGCTAAAGTTTATATGAGCCTTTGTCCTGCTTTATTTTGTACTCCAAGGCCAAATTTGCCTGTTCCTCCAGACCATATGGCTCAGCAGTCCTACTCCTGGGTATAAACCCAGTGAAAACCATACTTGTGAAAGATACATGCACCCCAATGTTTATTGCAAAAGTATTTACAATAGTTAGAATGTGGAAGCACTCTCTTCTTTCCATGGGCGTAGTTAGGGCCTCTGGCAAGCAAGCGACCATTCATTTGTTCTCCAGGGGAGAGCGCTAACTGCTCTTCAGGTTGTTGTTATTCAGGCCACCCCCTGTGACTAAGGGTTTATGAGCTACCATTTGGGCCTCTGAGGGGTGTGTGGGGTGCTGGTCTCAACGTAGCAAGTGCCTCGATGTGCAGTATGACCTTGGGTGGCTCCTCTGCCAGCTCTTTGGTACTCATTCCTTATCTGAAGACCACAGTCATTCCTCAGACTTCTTATTAAGGTCTAGGTAGTAAACTTGGCAGCCTTATGGCCTCTTAACTATTTTCTTTTTGCCATTGTCATTTGAAGGCCCCCACAGGTGGTATGTAGACAAATGAGCTTGGCAAGTTCCCATAAAACTTGCTTTGTGAAAATGAGTAGCTGGCCCATGAGCCATAAGCTGCTGGCTATGTGCTTGATGGTTACTGTGGAGTCTTCTAATTTCCTCATTCTCACTGCATGACAAGCCTTGCAGGAGCTTGGGGTAAGCACTAGCTGGAGATCTCTCATTTCTCATCTCTGGGCCCTTGCTCTTTCTTTGGTGGCTTACTTTGGGGATGACATTGAAGATACATATTCAGCTCTAGGAATCGTGTTAGTTACTTCTACCATTTGTGGTAGAATAATTGCCAGACTCTATGCTAAGTGCTTCATACATATTTTTTTCATGTAATTCTTAAAGTCCAAGGGTTAGTTACTTGTTATCATTCCCATTTTACAGAGGAGGTGACTGACTACCCTTAAATTTTAATCCATTTATGGATTCAGCAAATGTTCATTGAGTACATACTGTGTGCGAAGTAGTACTCTCAGGGGTGTGCATATGTTGATGGATAAAAGGAGGTTATCTCTTTAGTGTTTCTGTTTTAATGCAGGGAGCCATACAAGAAACAATGCACGTAAATAATATGTGCATCTAATACTTTTTAAAAAGTAATGAGTGCTAACATTTCCCAACTGTACCTCCTTTGTCCTTGCAAAAAGGCCTGTGACATACATGCCTTGTAAATCAAAGATATGAATGTGCTCTGGGAGCTCCCTTTAGATTTGAGGGTCAACTGAGTAATGGAAAAAGATACTTCTGAAAATTCCCATCCAAGTTCCAGAGGCTGTTATATTTGATAAATCAGAGCTATCTGTTTGGCTGTCTCTGCCTTTGTTTACATGGCTGATTGCTTTATATGGGGTCTGCTATTTATTGTTTTTCTATCTTACATGCTTATTTTAAATTTTAATATTTTTTTGTATTTTTTTAATTTTTAAAATACTTTATTCTACTTTACAATACTGTATTGGTTTTGCCATATATTGACATGAATCAGCCACATGTGTAACTCATTTTCTAAGACTGTGCCTCGTTTATTTAATAGGTACTTCTATTTAATGAAGAAAAACCTTTCAGGAGCTGTTTGTATCGAAATGGTGATGCTGTGATTAAGCCCAGCCCTGATCAGATGGTTCTCTGTGTTTGTCTCAAGTACTTCTCGGTGGCAGCCAGAGGTGGAGCAGCATTAATAATTCTGGGAACAGTAGAGAAATGCATGTCATAGAAACTGAGACCCCAGGTCAAGGTGAAAGTGAAAGTGTTAGTCACTCAGTTGTGTCCAACTCTTTGTGACCCCTGACTATAACCCACCAGGCTCTTCTGTCCATGGGATTTCCCAGGCAAGAATACTGGAGTGGGTTGCCATTGCCTTCTCCAGGGGACCTCAACCCAGGGATCAAACCCTGGCCTCCTGCATTACAGGCAGATTCTTCACCTTCTGAACCACCAGCAAGTCAAAGTGAGAGCTGGTAAAATCCACCTCTCAGAGGAGAGACTCTGTCTGGGGAGATGTGAATGGTGGAACCTGGGGTCTGGATGACCTGTGTCATGCAAAGAAGTCTGGGCTTGTTTACAGAGGGCCTGAATTTGTATTGTCACTTGAGCTGTAATGATAAATACAACAATGACTCTAATCGTGATGATAATGACAGCCCTTACTGTTGTCCCAGATCTTGTTGTATGTGCCTTACACACATCTCATACTTTTATGAATCACTGAACCTCTTAGTGGCTCCATGTTCTCCTCTAGAGTATGAAGGCATACTTAACTAACCAGGCTTTGTAGCAGTCTTACCAAATGATGTATTGTCTCTGGTTTACACAGGATGAACTGCCAAGGTATCTCGGTTAATGAGGACCGCCCTGTTCACCACATTATTTTGTACCGCACTAGTTTGCTGACCACCACAGGAAAGCTGATGTGTGGTTGTATCTCATGTGAGTGGTTAGGTATTACGTGGAACAAAACACTTCAGTGATATCCTCGCTGACTTTTTCATCAGCCAGGATATCACTGAGGCTCCTGTTGTTTTGTGCTATAGTTACAGACTTTATTTGAATTTGAATATTTATATGTTGATGCTAAAATTTAAAAATACATATTTTTTTTAAAAATCTGGCATTATCAGTGAGATGAATCTAATGCCCTCCCATTTTATGTCTTATGCTCTAGGTCACTACTTCTTTCTTATACCTTTTCCTGCTTTTCTATAAATTAGGAAAAACTGTGCTAAGCTGTTAGAGCAGTTGCACTCCCTGATAACTTCCAAACATGAAAAGTAGAGAGAATTTTAAACAAACAAAAATGCTACACTGTGAGTAATTGGAAGCCAGGGTCCACTACTGGGTCACTCTTGTATCTACCACCTTCTGGCATATAGGAAGCTCCCAGGAGATATTTGTGGAATTTCACTGAATTCCTTCATTGTAGCTACCAGGCAGCCCTCTGATCCACCTTCTTGTCTAGCTGTGTCCACTTGAAACCTTTGGGCATTGTGGGCGGCATCTGAATTTTAAGAACAGTTATCTCCCTGAGAACAGTAAATAGCAGCTCTGTTCCCTCTGCCATGGGAAGCCATATCTGCCCTTCCCAGAGTTCCTTTAACTTCCAGGTGAATAGAAGGTTCTAGAAAATGCCTTAAAGTTTTCATATAACGTATTCAGCCTCAACTTCCACTGTTATTAATGACCTTTAAGCATATGTAACTTGTTTTCCCTCATTTTCCTTTTCCCCATCCATGTAATTTACCTTTGTCATCTTCTTCCCTTTTCTCTGCTCTCATATGCATGTAGATACAGTCACTTTTTCCCTATTGCCATATATGTTTTCCAAAGACATTACTAAGTACCTACTATGTATATAACATAGAAAGTAAAGAAATATAGTGTATTATGTGGATAATGGAAAGGTAGTATCTAATTTAGGGGAAGGAAAGACTTTAATATTTTGACCATCTACTGTCCGTTGAACTCTATACTATGTGTCCTCAAACCATCAGTCATGTCCGACTCTTTGCAACCCCTTTGGCTGTAGCCCACCAGGCTCCTCTGTCCATGGGATTCTCCAGACAAGAATACTGGAGTGGATTACCATTTCATCCTCCAGGGAAACTTCCTGACCCAGGGATCAAACCTGTATCTCTTATGTCTCCTGTGTTGGCAAGCAGATTCTTTACCACTGGAACCACCTGGGAAGCCCCAACTCTAAACTAAACATTACAATATAAGTTCCTGGAGAATAAAAATCCTTGCCTTCTCCCACTCATCCTGTACCCTGCCAGCAGGCAGAGCTTCCCCCAGGGATGGGAGTCCCTTCAGGGTTCAGGGATCTGTGCCTCAGAATTTTGATACCTGGGCTCCCTGCAGCCTGGAACATGTGCAGATATGCTTTGATGCAAAGGATGAGAGAGAGGAGGTTAGCCTTGGAGAGGGGGTGAGGTTGTGAGAGGTGACCTAGGAGTGTTATATCCATTGTGCTGAGTGAGTTACATGCATGGTCTCCATTCCTTTAGGTCACACTGTAACCGTGAAAGTGAAGTCGTGTCCAACTCCTTGAAACCCCATGGACTATAGCCTACCAGGCTTCTCCCTCCATGGGATTCTCCAGGTGTATTGGAGTGGGTTGCCATTTCCTTTTCCAGGGCATCTTCCCGACCCAGGGATCGAACCCAGGTCTCCCGCATTCCACGCAAACACTTTAACCTCTGAGCCACCAGGTATCAACAAACTCAGTCTAGATGGAGTCCTGATCATGGCGGGGGCCAGAGAATAGAGGTACTCCAGGCACTGAGGACAAAGACCAGTGATGTCTCAGTTCTGACTTGAGCGCTAGGTTTACATCTGTCTGATGAGTCCACATTGGATGCAGCATGCAGCCATCTCATCCATAGGCAGCTCAGCCAATATTTCTTTTGGGATCACCCCAGTACTCCCTTCCTTCAAGCTGCCTCACTCACATAGCTCAGGGATTTGCCTGGCAAGATGGATTTGACTTCTTAAGTGATTTAGAAAATCAGATTTCAAAGGTGCAAGAAATTACATTAGAAGCATGGCCTCAATATCTAAATACAAAATGCCTGCCCCTCCAGAGATGGAGGTTTGAATTTTCATGATATCTAAGAGATGTGTAGACTATTTTTAAATTACATGTTTAAAGTTTAGAAAATAAAGATTGTATTGGCCAGTGTCTAAACTCAAGACAGTCATAACCTCACTTTTAAGGAAAAGATGCTTCATCTTCAATATAAATGGGTCCAAGGAGAGTGTCTGAGGCTCAGATACAGAGATATATCATCTCATAACTCCATGCAGGGTCATCTATTCACCCACATAAATGGACGTGCACATTTTTTCATGTGTATTTCTGTACTGTCAGAGTCTGTGCCTGTATTTTTTCCTGCCTATCTCTGGCCTGTGATACAGCCTCTCTAGCACTTAACAAAAGTTTCTTCGTCTGATACAATGATTAAAAAAAAAAAAAGTATCTCTTAAGTTTGAGAATCTCTTTGTAGTTTGGGAAGTATTTTCACTTTTTTCTTATAGCTGATCTTTGCATTAATCTTACGATATGTGGACAGAGGAGCCCAACAAGCTACAGTCCATGGGGTCACAGAGAGTCAGATACAACTTAGTGACTGAACAGCAATGTGTATTACATGTGAAGTTTTATTGATGATAAACCTGGAACCCAGAGAGTCTAATTGCCAGCCCAATGTCACACAGTGATAATGGACAGAGACTAATCCTTATTTGTATTTTATGCCTTTTCAATTTATAATATAAAAGTAGTATATATTTATTATAGGCAATGTATAAAATTTAGGAAAGTCATAAGGAAGAAAATGCAAGTTACCTGAAATCCCACCACTGAAAGAGAAACCCAGTCATTATTTTGGTGTATATACCAACAGTCTTCTTTAATGTGAGTATATATATATATATTTTTAATTGAAATTATACTATAATACTGCTTTGTGATCTACTTTATTACTTATCCACATTTTTTCCTCTTACTAAATATTTTAAAATATTTAAAATTTGTTTTTATAATTTAATTAAATGAAATTTAAACAAAAATTAAAATGAAATATTTCATTTTATTAAATGTTTCTATAGAATCACTTGTATCTACTATAAAGCATTCTTGTATGAGTGTAATGTTTTTTAATATATACCATATTGTTAGTATCTGTATCTGTGGGCACATATTTTTATACACATCTGTTTGTACTTTTTTAGTTAATTTCCAGAATTCCTGGGTCAACAAGTATGTATATTTTTAATGCCTTGGCCTTTTTTTTCCAGGGAGGTTGATATTATGTTCTAGAAAGTAGTACCACCAGAGGTACAAATACTGTCTGTTTCACTGCATATTTGTCAGCATGAAATATTACCATTTATTTTAAAGTATAAATTTTTAAATTTTATGACATTAAACTTTAGTTTTAATGCCTCTATCTTAATTTCCTTATCTGTTCATAATAGTCATTATAAGGCAGCAGCATAATAATGGCAGAATCTGTCTTCTACGCTGAGACTAATGGTCCATTAGTTTTACCTGCAGATCTGAATGATGTCAAAGGGCATTGAGAATTGGCTGAAAATGAATTTCTCATAGGGCTTGGCTTATCAGTTCTCAAGGTGTTAACTATCCGTTATCTATTTTGCCCTTGGTTATATACTTTTCTGAACAATATTTAGGGCATTATTATTGATTCTCCATATCTGAATAAATGTCACCAAGAAGAGAAAACTTGGCAATCTTTACTATTATAATTTAAGATTTATGATCTTTGGCTTTCAGGCAGAATAAAATTTTTTTGTATATTCATTCCTGCACATAAAGCTATACAATCTTGGCCAAGACCTTTTATCACTCTGAGCCTGTTTTCACAATTATAAGATGGAGATGGGGATGACTTTGGCTTTCTGCAGAGGTCTGCTGCAGTAATTCCAGGGGACAGAGTGTGTTTGGAAGTTCTTTCCAAATAAATACTCCTTGTTGATGTATTAATGCATTATTTTTGTCAGAAGAATGAAGCTGGCACTTACAAAATGTTTAGGAATGAATAAATTCCTCCTTTGACATTCTTTCTAAGAACTTTGTCTAACTTATACCAAACAGTTTTATTGAGCAAGAGATGGTGCCTAGGTCCTGACTTTCAGATAGGATCTAACCAGTCCATCCTAAAGGGGATCAGTCCTAGGTGTTCATTGGAAGGACTGATGCTGAAGCTGAAACTCCAATACTTCGGCCACCTCATGCGAAGGGTTGAGTCATTGGAAAAGACCCTGATGCTGGGAGGGATTGGGGGCAGGAGGAGGAGGTGATGACAGAGGATGAGATGGTTGGATGGCATCACCAACTCGATGGACATGAGTTTGACTCCTGGAGATGGTGATGGACAGGGAGGCCTGGCATGCTGCAACTCATGGGGTCGCAAAGAGTTGGACACGACTGAGCAACTGAACTGAAAATAATGAGGTTTGACTGTAGCCTCCTTTAGGACAGCTCTAGTATCCTCAGGGCACTCATCATGTTGGTCTTCTGTCCCCAGTGCCTATATTCCAGCCACCTAGATAAGGTCTTCAAGAGAGCTGAATGTTCCTTACACCTCATTTCTCTAGCCTCAGAGTACTTTCTGCACAAATCTGCCTTTGTGTATATTTCTCTTTGTGAAACTAGTATATGAATATCATTGGGAGAGTTAAGGTTAATTATTTTATAGAGAGTAAAATTCCACCCTTAAAAAACCAGAGCTCCCATCGGCACCTTGGTGACGTCATTTGTTTTTCTTTCCCTGATACTCTCATCTGTAAAAATTAAATTCTTCTATCAAACATTTACCTAGTGTGCCTTGTGTCCCAGTCACAGAGATATGAAGATGTATGGAAAAACCTCCTTCCTCCCCAGGACTCATGATTCAGCAGCTGAGTAAACAATCAATTATATGACTGTGTGATAAGCAGGATCATGGGGTGACCGCCTCACCTCAGGTTCATACGTGCGTGCTTCTGTACTAATGACCTGAAAAGGAAAGCAAACAGAGTTATTCTAATTAAACCAGCAGATGATACTTAATTGGTCTGTACGAGGAATGTTGGTGAAGTAGACATCTAATACAGATAGGATGTCGAGAACAGAATCACCAAAATGATCATCTGAGATCATTTCAAAAATCCTCTCAGCATCATCCCCAGCTGACCCCCATGATGAAAGAGAACCACTGTCAGTCCTAAATGTGCCTGTCTTTCTCGACCTTTGCACTTGGATTGGTGTGGTTTGGTTTTATTTTTTCTGCCTAGACATTTTTTTCCCCTGCCTTCCCTCCGCCTACCCTCTCTGTGCTCCTTCTTTTATTTGGATGACTCCCGCTGCTCCTCAAGTCTTCTCAGCTTGGGTACCATTTGTTTAGAAATTCTTCCCTAACCTACCAACCTAGGTATGGTTGTCTATAGTTTCATACACCAGCCACTTCGATTACAGTAGTTATTAAACTGTATTGTACCAAAGGTAGAAGCAACCCAAGTGTCCATCAGTGCGTGAATGGGTAACCTAAATGTGGTCTATACAGACAGTAGGATAGTGTTCAGCCCTAAGAAGGGAATTCTGACACGTGAAATGACATGAGTGACCCTTGAAGACATTGTGCTAAGTGAAATAAGGCACTCTCACAAAAAAGCAAATAGTGTAGGGTTCCACTTACATAAGGTTCCTAGAGGGGTCAAGTTCATAGACACAGAGAGTAGAAGGGTGTTTTCCAAGGGTGGAGTTGGGGGAAAATGGGAGTACCTGTTTGACAGGTACAGTGTTTCAGTTAGGGACAATAAAAAAGGTGGTGGAAATTGTTGGTGGTGATATTGGCACAACAGTGTAAATATGCTCAATGCCACTGAACTGTATACTTAAAATGATTAGAATGGTAGTTTCTCTGTTATGTATGTTTTATCACAGTTGTTTAAAATGTGTTATAATTGGGTATGTCCTGACAGCATGTTTTCCAATACATATGTGCCCTTGGGAGCAGGAAACATGAATTTTCATCAGTATATCCTCAGTGCTAGCACACATCTTGCAGATAGTAGGTACTCAATTTAAAAAAAAAGCAGTTGAGTAACAGAATCAATGTAGAAGTTCTCTATTATGATAATATCAAGCTAATACATCCTGATTTATAAAGAAAACTCAAACTATGAAGGAAAAGTGCCCAGACTAAATCACACAAGTAATTAGTGTCCGAGTCAGGATTGAAACTCAGGTGCTGTCAGCTCCAATCCAGAAATACTCTTTTCATCATGCCAGCCTTTATATGCCATCACTTTTCACATACCACTTAATAGAACCAGAGGAGCTGGATGCAGATAAATGAATGTAAAATGCCATATCTTAAATTAAAAATGATTTCAGAAGACTGAAAAGAGGGTGGAAAAGGAAGGGGGATAAAGAGGCTGATGTAAGACTTTCCCTGTGATATAGTCACTTTTCATTTGCTTTTTGTTTTTTTCCCAATCTCTTGCCGTGTAACCAAAAGAATTGGAATGGGGAGATTGATTGGACAATCAGCTGTTTCCCAAGGGCTGTAACAGAATCCCAGTCTTTTAGGTAATT
This sequence comes from Nanger dama, assembly GCA_917880005.1. Taxonomy (NCBI): domain Eukaryota; kingdom Metazoa; phylum Chordata; class Mammalia; order Artiodactyla; family Bovidae; genus Nanger; species Nanger dama. Next base: position 4,447,793 of record CAKJTW010000031.1, on the reverse strand, counting down.
TAACCTGGAAGGGGGTTTTGCTACAGGGAACAGCCTACATCGTTGGGGATGGACAAGATGATTTAATAGGCCTCTTTCTGCCCTAATTGCTAATCTTCCTTGTGGGAACCCCCTTCTTGTGCTGCATTAAAGACTCCATTAATTTGTTTGTATATAAATTCAAGCCACTTCGGTTCTGTCACAGTTCTAAGAGGCTCCCATTCAGGAGTCTGTGGCTTGCATCACCCATTAGGATTTACTGATAAGAAAGACACATTATATATTTTATTACCTTGTCTGTGGAGCACATGTGACAACTATAAAGTACATTCACGTACAGTATGAATAACTGTCAGGGTAATTGATAAAGTAGTCTGTAATAAAGGTAACTAGAATGGTATTCCTAAATGCTGAGGTCTCTAAGTGCTGAAGAGGAGGAGGGGGGAGGCACTAAATAAATCCAGTCTTTCAGAAATTGCTGGCATTTAAAAAAAAATAGCCAACCAGAATCCTTAGGCCTGCATTTCACTTTCAAGTGTAATTATTTTATGTTGCAATTCATATCTGCTGACACATTGGAATCAACTCAAATAAAGGAATGCTATAAGTCTTGCATTGTTTGGATTAAGCACATGTTGATGCTGGGACAAATCTAGGAGGAGGCTGCTCCTGTGTGTAAATAGTTTAAGAAAATCAAATGGCTGGAAAAGATGTAGATGCAGTTAAGATAAACAGTCTACCAGCAGCCTTCCAGCCTATTTAAACATCCAAAATGTGAGAGGCTCAGTACTTTATCCTGGTAGTGAATGGTAGCAGGCCGTTATAATAATATGAATAATAATACTAGCTGACGCTATCAATTATTGGGCTACCTCTACATGTCTGCTACCTACATATATTAGCATTTTATCCTCAAGACAGCCCTACATGCGAAGTATTACCAGTTGTGTTATCTGGAGCATGCTATTTGATTTATCTGTAACCCAGATGATTCATTTGGAAGTGGAAAATGATTACCGCAACCCTCACAAATGTCACGGGGTTGTTGAAAGGATTCAGTGAGGTCAATGAACATATAGTGCCTAGAACAGTGCCTGGCACACAGTAAGTGCTCAAAAAGTAGGAGCTGGCAGTATCATTTTCACTAAAGATGAGAAAGTCGTAGAGAGGTTCTGAAACTTGCCTACTTGGAAGATATGAACTTGGGTCTTTTTCATTCCAAAGTAAATCCACGCCACACTTGCTGCCTGTATGCCACATGTTTTCTGTGTTAACATCATGTTTTGGTCTTTGTTCTGACTTTTGAGCCTGAGATGCAGTAGCTTTGTCTTCCCTTCATCCCTGTTGGTCTCCCAGCCTGTCAAAGCCGGGGAAGGTGATGGAGCAAGATTCCTTGGTAGAATCTTTGTTTTCAATGGATACCCGCTGGCGTGCTACAGTCCTGAGGTGCCTGCCATGCTGCAGTCCATGGGGTTGCAAAGAGTCAGACAAGACTGAATGACTGAGCTGGTCTGATACCTGCTGGTACCTTACTACAGCTTGGGTCTTGTCCATATGTGAATTAATGTGGCCCCTCAGGTGGTGCCTTGGTAAAGAATCCACCTGCCAATGTGGGAGATTTAAGAAATGTGTGTTCAGGTCCCCTGGTGTAGGGAATGGCAACCCACTCCAGTCTTCTTGCTTGGAAAGTTCCATGGACAGAGAAGTCTAGCAGGCTACAGTCATAGGGTCCCAAAGAGTCAGATGTGATTGAGCACACATTTAGACTTTCATTCTTTTTGTGTTTTTTTGTGTGTTTTTTTTTTTTTTTTGAAGGATAATGCTTTACAGAATTTTGTTGTTTTCTGTCAAACCTCAACATGTATCAGCCATAGGTATACATTTATCCCCTCCCTTTTGAACCTCCCTCCCATCTCCCTCACCATCCCACTCCTCTGGGTTGATACAGAGCCCCTGTTTGAGTTTCCTGAGCCATACAGCAAATTCCTGTTGGATATCTATTTTATGTTCACTCCTTTTTGCAGCATGATCTGTCTGCACTTCCTCACCACCCCACCATGAAAATCCACTGGTGGTTGTGATGGCTGCTCTATACTCTTAACTAGAAAGTCTGTTTGAATGATGACAGACCATAGTTGACTTTGGCCAAATGTTTTTCTTCTCCAGCTGTTTTTAATTATACTGGTTTTATGAGCTGGAAAAAGTACTAGAGACAGGATTGGGCCACCTCATATACCTTCATCTAAATGTCCAGTTTCAAAAGACATAATAGATGTCAGCTCTTCTTCTGACGGGCTGTGTATCCTTGAAGGCCACTGGGCTACAGTTTCCCCAGATGTGCCAGGCTATATCCTCAACTCTTTCTGCAAATGTACCAACCAGCAGAGCTGCGAGTCACAGAGTACAGGCTGAGGACACGTGAGGACTGACTCTTCACACCCCTTTCCCTACATTACGTTGAAAATCCCACTCTTTTCGTAAGACTTTTATAACCAGGGCTGGAAAGGAAGTAGACTACAATATTCTAGGAAGATTTTCAGTGTGAGAGTGCAGATAAAATAGCTTAGGAACAGAATGAATGCTTGGTATCAATACAGAATCAGAAGGGAACATACAGGGTCAATCCTAGTTATACTTGTCAGCTGCATTGTCTTGGCAGGTGATACAAATGCTCTGGAAACTCAGTTCCTTCGGTTGCAGGTAATGATATATATTGCACTGCCCTGAGGATTTGAACTATACTATGTGTGTCAGAAATGCCTTGAAAACTGCAAAATCCCATGCAGAGTGTTAATTGCTGCAAAAGTGGAAAGAGGGTGGCATTTAAGGACTGAGACAGAAGCTCAAAGAGCAGCTCTCCAACTGACCAGTTGTGTGATCTTGGGCATTTAACCTCCATGAGCCTCATTTTCTTTTTCTGTAAAATGGTCAAAATAATCTACATAGCCCACACCTCTTTCCTAGAGTGGTTGTCAGGCTCCAGTACAATGTAAGTGAAAGTGTTTGTTTCAGACTTGAACTCTAGAGTTCTACAAACGTTAACAGGTTTATTATAGGGATGGCCAGGCCACGGAGTGGCTCTGTTGTTACAAATCCAAAGGGCATCTCTGTAAATGCAGTTAATTTTCCCATTGAGAACCCCTTACTTTTTACTACAAGACAATTTCCAGCTTTCTCAGCCAAATGACTCTTCTCATCTATTTCATAACCTTCACTAGAGAAAGTATAGAGAGGAAGCAGAAATCAAAGCCAGGAATCATTGGGCTTTTCCACATAAGTGTGAATTAGAAGAGCTGTGACTGTCTTGGCCTCTCATTTTGCTGTCTGCTGGTCGATGTTTGTACAGGGGTGGGATGAAGTCACTGAGATCTCTATTCAGGATAAATGCTAGTTCTGCTTTGTAGCCAAAGATATATGCCAGGACATAAAAAGAATTCTTTCCATCGTGTTCCTATTAATTCATAGTAGTTATAGAGAGCTGTAAAAAGCCACCTAATTACTTCTTCTTCCTGTGTATATTTCAAAGATGGCAAGTATCTTAGTAGTTCAAGGTAAGTCTAGTATTAAAGCCATTGGGCCATAATCTTCTTTCTTTCTCCTGTCTTGTAACCATCAGCTGAGTCAGTGAAAGAGAAAAGCAACTCCAAGAACCATTTTTGTCCTTGTGCCCCCTTTATCCTTGTATGAGCAGATGAGTCCCTGAGTTGTCCTCTTTGCCCCTGCTGTTATCTGTTTGGCCACTTGTAAAATGAGGACAATTGTTGGAATAGCTTCTAAAGAAGTGTGGCTGGTGCAGGCAGTATGGCTGAGGGACCCTGTGAAGGCCTCCGCCTGCCTTCTGAGCTAATCTGTGTACAAAGGCAAAGCACTCTGAGATGAGAACCATGTCCCTAAACAATCCCTGAGCACAGTCTGCTGAGCTGCAGAAAGAGTATTTACATATGTTGTTGACATGTATGTGTGATGCATTAGCTCATGGACGGATGAGGAGAGATGGGCTAGCATATCCATGTAACACCTGGCAGTAGAGGCAGGAGCTACTGTTTCACATCATCTTCTCTCTGTGGAACAGCATTCCACAGGCCTATTGAGGATCCATCACTAGCTTGGTAGGGCTTTCCAGGTGGCACAGTGGTAAAAGAAATCCACCTGCCAATGCAGCAGACGTAAGAGATGAGGGTTCGACCCCTGGGGTGGGAAGATACCCTGGAGCAGGAAACAGCAACCCACTCCAGTATTCTTGCCTAGAGAATTGCATGGACAGAGAAGCCTGGGGACTGTAGTCCATGGGGTCACAAAAGAGCTGGATGCAACTGAGCACTCACATCAGGTGGTTAGTCAGACCCTTCCAAGAGAGGCTCCAACCCAGCTCAGCTTCACATCCTTTTCTTTTAAGAAATGACCCATTTCCTGTTACTCAAAGTGAGGACCAGCCTTCTACATGTCAAAATCTGTTCTTTAAGAGGCCAGCTCAGGAAAAAAAACCCTAGCCCATATGGCCTTGCCTTGTCTGCCCATTTGAAAACCCTGCTTTTGCCTTCTAAAGACCCAAGAAACTTTAGCTCATCCTTCTAGAACTGGTGTTGTCCAGTGTAGTAGCCTTTAGCTGCGTGTAGCTACTTGGGTCTAAATTACTCAGCCATTAAAAAGAATACATTTGAATCAATTCTAATGAGGTGGATGAAACTGGAGCCTATTATACAGAGTGAAGTAAGCCAGAAAGAAAAACACCAATACAGTGTACTAACATATACATATGGAATTTAGAAAGATGGTAATGATAACCCTATATGCGAGACAGCAAAAGAGACACACATGTATAGAATGGACTTTTAGACTCTGTGGGAGAGGGAGAGGGAGAGGGAGAGGGTGGGAGGATTTGGGAGAATGGCATTGAAACATGTATACTATCAGGTAAGAAATGAATCGCCAGTCTATGTTCGATACAGGATACAGGATGCTTGGGGCTGGTGCACAGGGATGATCCAGAGAGATGATATAGGGTGGGAGGTGAGAGGGGGTTCAGGACTGGGAACTCATGTACACCCGTGGCTTTCATGTCAGTGTATGACAAAACCAATACAGTTTGCAAATCAAAATAAAGTAAAAATAAAAATAAATAAATAAAGTAGTTAGATTTTGTTAAAATTTTGAGAACACAGTTTCTCAGTCACCCCAGGCACAATTCAAGTGCTCAAAAGCCATATGTGGCTAGTGGCTACCTGTGAAATAATAGAAGAGAGAGAGAGAGAGAGAGCGAACGAGTGAGCATATTTGTGTGTGTGCATGCATGTATGCTCATGTGCATGCGTGTGTGCATGCATGTGTGTGCGCTCATGTGCTCAGTCACTCAGTTATTTCCAACACCTGCGACCCCTTAGACTGTAGCCTGCCAGACTCCTCTGTCCATGGGATATCCCAGGCAAGAATACTGGAGTGGATTCCCATTTCCTCCTCCAGGGGTCTTCCTGACCCAGAGATTGAACCTGTGTCTCCTGAGTCTCTGGTATTGGCAGGTGAATTCTTTTACCACGGAGCCACCTGGGAAGCCCAAAATTATAGGAAATATATACATATTGGTCTGTACCTCCAGTTCTTTGCACAGAGCTCCTAAATCCCTCAGAATTTCCTGGGTGTTAGAGTTTCCTCTGTTCTAATGGAGCGACTCTGGGTGGGCTTCTGGATGGCTCTTACATGGGGGCTGGACACACCAGGAAGATCAAGCCATGATAAGAAGCTTGCAGTTTTCAGCATGACCCCCTTCTCCTGAGAATGGGAAAACGGGCTGAAGATTGAGGTACTGATCAGTCATGCCTACGTGATGAAGCCTCCACAAATTGATCAGAAATGTGGGGTCGGAGAGCTTCCAGGTTGGTGCCCAGGGAAGTCCTGGGAGAGTAACTCCCTTGGGGAGGGTGCGGAGCGCTATGCTCCTTCCACAGACCTCACCCTGTGAAGCTCTTCCATCTGGCTGTTACTGTCCTATCCTTTTATACCAAATCAGTATGCTAGTAAGGAAATGGTTTTCCTGAGTTCTGGGCTGCTCTGGCTGGTTAATCAAACCTGAGAAGGGAGCCATGGGCACTTCCGACCTATAACCCATTGGTGAGAAGCTCAGGTAATAACTTGGACCTATGAATGGCATCTGAACGAGGGGAAAGTTTTATGGAAACCAACCCTTACCTGTTCTATCTAACTCTATGGCCATGTCCTATCAGAGTTGAGTTATATTGTAGCTCACCCAGCTGTTGTCTCAGAGCATTGCTTGTTGTATGTGGGGAGAACCACATACATTTGCTGTGAGAAGTATAGTAAGCATGGTTGTAGTGTAAGTAAGAGTAAAGGAAAAACATAGAGGAGAAGTTGTTTTTTTCCCTAAAAGCTACCATATTGGAAAGTGTGCATATGGAACATTTCCTTCATTATAGAAAGTTCATTCAGACAGGAGTGTTCTAAAGAGTTGGTTTCACACTGCCCTGTGATGGAATTGCCCACTTCACACTGTGCCAACCCCATGCTAAATACTTTATAATGCCCTGAACATTTTTAGAACTAAGTGTGATTTAACACACGAGCAGCCTGAGGCTTAGTGGTGTCAACCTGCCTGAGAATACATGGCTCAGAAGAAGGTGAGCTGGGAGCGGCTTCTGGCTCTCTGCTCTTAAACTCGCTTTCTGAACCGCTCTTCTGCACTGGCTGTTGGTATCTGTGCCCTGCAGCAGATGCAGTCATTGCCTCTGTTAGTTCTTACATAGCATTTTCTGTGAGCCGGTGGGATGTGGCTGGGCTGAGACGGTCTAGGCTGATGCTAGCACTAGGCGTGCTGAGGATGGTTTTGGCCATCCTTTTTGCACGTGTTCCTTTGTTAGGAACTTAGCCAACTAAGCACTTTTCATTCACATACCATACTTAACTCTCCTAATAACTCCATCATGTAGATACAATTATTATCTTCCCCCTGCAGATGGAAAACATCACAGCTTAAAAGTTAAATAATCATCATGGTGGTTGGTATGTAACAGAGGTTGAGACCCAGGTGTTCTGAATGCAGAAGCCCCTGTCGTGTCTGCTGGATCTTGTTACTTTGACCCTCTTCAGTCTGATTTCAGTCTTACTACCCACAGAAGGGTTTTCCACCTCTTTTGAAATGTGGGGGACCTTGCTGCATCTTCTGCTTGCTTTGGGAGAGTAAACAGAGCCAGGTGTCTGAGTGCAGTGGATGCTTCTGAGCATGGGAACTTATCTAGTCCCTGGAGAGCTGGCCCTGTGCAAAGGCTGGCCTTCTCGCTCGGCCACTGAAGTGTCAATCGATGCAGCAAATACAGCTGATTGACTTCTTGTCAGAGCCCCATTTCGCAACAATGGACAACAGCTTCTGTAATTTGAAAACTGATTACAGACCTGTAGTACCGGTTTGCTTTTTTTCCCAAACATAAATGGAATTTCTTGAGCAAAAGCTTTTCTGGTTGATTCCGATACATGTCCAAGGAGGTTTCTTTGCCAGCCCCCTTTAAGTTAATCTGTTCAATTACAGTAACTGAACTTGAAGATACAGCAAAGAAGAAAATAGCGCCATGTACATTCCATTTTCATTCATTAAGAACTCTGAGCCTAATAAAAAAGATGAAACTTCATGAACAGTGTTTATTCATTCTATTTTCTTATTTATCTGGAGTGGCCTGTTAACTAATAAATTATATCTATGAAGTTGGTGTTTCTGAAGTCCTAAATACAAGATGGCTAGGGAGGATAGATGCAAACATAGCAGGTGGTCCCCACCTCTGCATTCATATTTTGGTCAGGGAAGAAAATTTAAACAAGGATCACCGAGGCATAGGGACCAGGTCAGTTGCCATAGAAACCGCTTCTTAAGTGACTCTAAGGCATCACCAAAAGCAGCAGGAAAGTGTTCCAGCCCCAAGTTGAATTCCACTCTTAGAGTGTGTACATTCTGTATTCCTTGGCCACTCTTGTCAAAGACTCTTCAGGAATAGGGGCATTTATAAGAACGAGCACGTGCATTGGAATGAGAGAAGTCTGGATTTTGAGGGTGTTCCCTGTACTTGCTAGAGAAGAGAACAGCCTCTAACATCAACCGGAATGGATTTACATCCTGGATCTGGAGTCAGAGTCAGCCTGTAGCCTAAATGGAGTCCACCACCTGTGTTTGTACAGTCACAAGTTAAGAATGCCTTTTATGTTTGTTCATGGTTGGAAAAAATGAAAGAAGAAGATTTCATGATGTGTGAAAAGTACATGAAATTTAAATTTCATTGTCCATAAATTAAAGTTCATTGCAGCACAGCTACTCTCCTTGATTTACATGGCTGCTTGCATACACCATGTGTTGGTGGCACTCTCCATCCTTGCTTCTTGGAAGTCCAGTAGGATTTCTGTGGTAGAAGATAGCATGAGGGTCTGCGAGGCCAGGAAGTGGACCACCCCACATTGATTCACCCACTGAGCTGAAACAGGAGACATTCATGGGCATGATGAGAACTTGCTAAGCAGCTGTCTTGATGTCCACTGACTCAGGATGGGCTGGCCAGGAGATTCACAGTGGATGGACACAGCCCCTACCCTGAAGCCCATCTTTGGCTGTCAGAACACAGATCCCTGAGGCTATGCTATACTCAGCCTCCAAGAGTGGAAGCAAATTTCTAGATAGGTGGAAAGGATATTGAAATTAAGCAGACAATTTGCCTTTCCCCGTTAGACCCTAGAATAAAAGAAGGTTTGACAGTTAGAATGTCATAATGATGTTACAGACTTAGGTATTAGAAACTCAATTTAGCAATAAGTGCTTAATGGGAGGAATATTACCGTAGTTGGCAGATGCTGAAACTGAGATTCTACTAATAGAATATTTCAGAGCCTGGAGTACAAATTAAGTTTTTGACTCCTGAACCTTACCAACAAATCCACCCTAAATTTGAAGCAGAGATTATTTAGTCACTTATCTGTGCAACAACTATTTATTGATCATCTATAATAAGCCTGGAGGCTTCAGCACTGAGGGAACAAGACAGATGAGGCCATGATCCTTTTGCCTTCTATTTTATTGGAGGAGTCTGACAATAACCACATAAGTAAATAAAAATTTCAGTTAGCAGTAAGTATTGTGATTTTTTTAATTCAGGGTAAACTGATAGGGAGTGGCTGGCAAAATTAGATAAGAGGAATGAGGGAAGGCATCTCTGAATAGGGGACACAAGCTAGAGCTTGTATTGGAATAGAATGAATGAATGAGAGCATGGGATGAGGGAAGAGGGCTGTGGGGAGACAGGTACCAGCAGGCACTTGTGCTCAAGGAGGAAACTGATACATCTCAGCCTTGATGGTGCATCAAGGACCATGTCACCAGCTGGAGAGGGGCTGAAGGTGCAGATTGGTCAACCTTACTTGCTCTTGTTTACAATTCCATCTCTCCCCTTTTCTCCCATCCAAAACCCACCCATCCTTCAGCTCCTCTCTCAGAAACTTTCCTAGGTTTCACCACCAGTAAGTAGTCTCCTTACTTAAACCCTTTATCTATACTCCTTTAAAAAAAAAAGAAAAATTCTAACGTATTCTCTCCTGTGTTGTATATCAGTTCAGTTCAGTTCAGTTACACAGTTGTGTCTGACTCTTTGCAACCCCATGGACTGCAGTACACCAGGTCTCTCCATCCATCTCCAACTCCCTGAGTTTGTGAAACTAGATTCCACATACATGCATTAATATACGATATTTGTTTTTTCCTTTTTCTGACTTATTTCGCTGTGTATGACAGTCTCTAGCTCCATCCATGTCTCTGAAAATGGCATAATGTTGTTCTTCTTTATGGCTGAGTAATATTCCATTGTATAAATGTGCCGCATCTTCTTTATCTCTTTCTCTGTTCACGGACATTTAGAATACTTCCACGCCTGGCTATCATATGTATTGAAACTCTTACGCTGTTGTTGGGAATGTAAATTGATACAGCCACTATGGAGACCAATATAAAGGTTCCTTAAAAACTAAAAATAGTTTTAGTTCAGTTCAGTTGCCCAGTCGTGTCTGACTCTTTGCAACCCCATGGACTGCAGCACACCAGGCCTTCCTGTCCATCACCAACTCCTGGAGTTTATTCAAACTCATCTCCATTGAGTTGGTGAAGCCATCCAACCATCTCATCCTCTATTGTCGCATTATCTGCCCATCTTCAATCTTTCCCAGCATCAGGGTCTTTTCAAATGAGTCAGTCCTTCACAGCAGGTGGCCAGAGTATTGGAGTTTCAGCTTCAGCATCAGTCCTTCCAATGAATATTCAGGACTGATTTCCTTTAGGATGGATTCATTGGATCTCCTTGTAGTCAAAGGGACTCTCAAGAGTCTTCTCCAACGCATTTCAAAAGTATCAGTTCTTCGGTGCTCAGCTTTCTTCACAGTCCAACTCTCACATCCATACATGACTACTGAAAAACCATAGCTTTGATTAGATGGACCTTTGTTGGTAAAGTAATGCCTCTGCTTTTTAATACGCTATCTAGGTTGATCATAACTTTACTTCCAAGGAGCAAGCATCTTTTAATTTCTTGGCTGCAGTTACCATCTGCAGTGATTTTGGAGTCCCCCAAAATAAATTCTGTCACTGTTTCCGCTGTTTGCCCATCTATTTGCCATGAATTGATGGGACTGGATGCCATGATCTTAGTTTTCCGAATGTTGAGTTTTAAGCCAATTTTTTTCACTCTCTGTCCATTTATCAAGACCAGAGTATAGTGTAGTAATTAAGACCATGTCAGTGGAGTTTGTGCTAACTCTGGGTTTGAGTCCCAGCTATCTAATGCATTATTTGAGATAATTGCTTGATCTTCCTAGACCTCAGTTTCATAATGCATGAATGGGCATAAAAGATCAGTTTTCATTCCAATTCCAAAGAAAGGCAATGCAAAAGAATGCTCAAACGACCACACAATCGCACTCATCTCACACGCTAGAAAAGTAATGCTCAAAATTCTCCAAGCCAGGCTTCAGCGATACATGAACCGTGAACTCCCAGATGTTCAAGCTGGTTTTAGAAAAGGCAGAGGAACCAGAAATCAAATTGCCAACATCCACTGGATCATGGAAAAAGCAAGAGAGTTCCAGAAAAACATCTAATTTTGTTTTATTGACTATGCCAAAGCCTTTGACTGTGTGGATCACAATAAACTGTGGAAGATTCTGAAAGAGGTGGGAATACCAGACCACCTAACCTGCCTCTTGAGAAATCTGTATGCAGGTCAGGAAGCAACAGTTAGAACTGGACATGGAACAACAGACTGGTTCCAAATAGGAAAAGGAATACATCAGGGGTGTATATTGTCACCCTGCTTGTTTAACTTCTATGCAGAGTACATCATGAGAAACGCTGGACTGGAAGAAACACAATCTGGAATCAAGATTGCCGGGAGAAATATCAGTAACCTCAGATATGCAGATGACACTACCCTTATGGCAGAAAGTGAGGAGGAACTAAAAAGCCTCTTGATGAAAGTGAAAGAGGAGAGTGAAAAAGTTGGCTTAAAGCTCAACATTCAGAAAACGAAGATCATGGCAGCCCGTCCCATCACTTCATGAGAAATAGATGTGGAAACAGTGTCCGACTTAATTTTGGGGGCTCCAAAATCACTGCAGATGGTGACTGCAGCCATGAAACTAAAAGACGCTTACTCCTTGGAAGAAAACTTATGACCAACCTAGGTAGTATATTCAAAAGCAGAGACCTTACTTTGCCAACTATGGTCCGTCTAGTCAAGGCTATGGTTTTTCTAGTGGTCATGCATGGATGTGAGAGTTGGACTGTGAAGAATGCTGAGCACTGAAGAATTGATGCTTTTGAACTGTGATGTTGGAGAAGACTCTTGAGAGTCCCTTGGACTGCAAGGAGATCCAACCAGTCCATTCTGAAGATCAACCCTGGGATTTCTTTGGAAGGAATGATGCTAAAGCTGAAACTCCAGTACTTTGCCCACCTCATGAGAAGAGTTGACTCAATAGAAAAGACTCTGATGCTGGGTGGGATTGAGGGCAGGAGGAGAAGGGGACGACCAAGGATGAGATGACTGGATGGCATCATGGACTCGATGGACATGAGTCTGTGTGAACTCCGGGAGATGATGATGAACAGGGAGGCCTGGCGTGCTGCGATTCATGGGGTGCAAAGAGTAGGACACGATTGAGCAACTGAACTGAACTGAATAGCATAGGATTAGAGCCGAAACTGAAATAAAACCCATCAAACACTTAGTTCATAGTAAGCACTCAATAGATGCAAACAATTGTAATTACTATGCCTCATGGCCAGTTGTTCACGATCCTGTATTAGGCTTGGGTCTGAGAGCAGTGACTGTATACCATAGACATTTATATGTGCATTACCTAGCCTAGTACCTAGAACACAAATTCAATTCAGTCACTCCGTTGCTCTGACTGTTTGTGACCCCATGAATGGCGGCACACCAGGCCTCCCCTGTCCATCACCAATTCTCAGAGCTTACCCAAATTCATGTCCATTGAGGCGGTGATGCCACCCTACCATCTCATCCTCTGTCATCCCCTTCTCCTCCTGCCCCCAATCTTTCCCAGCATCAAGGTCTTTTCAAATGAGTCAGCTCTTCAAATCAGGTGGCCAAAGTATTGGAATTTCAGCTTCAACATGAGTCCTTCCAGTGAACACCCAGGACTGATGTCCTTTAGGATGGAATGGTTTGATCTCCTTGCAGTCCAAGGGATTCTCAAGAGTCTTCTCCAACACCACAGTTCAAAAGCATCAATTCTTCAGTGCTCAGCTTTCTTTACAGTCCAACTCTCACATCCATACATGACTACTGGAAAAACCATGACAAAGTAATGTCCCTGCTTTTTAATATGCTGTCTAGGTTGATTATGGAGAAGGGAATGGTACCCCACTCCAGTACTCTTGCCTGGAAAATCCCATGGACAGAGGAGCCTGGTAGGCTGCAGTCCATGGGGTCGCTAAGAGTCGGACACGACTTCACTTTTACTTTCATTTTTCACTTTCATGCATTGAAGAAGGAAATGGCAACCCACTCCAGGGTTCTTGCCTGAAGAATCCCAGGGATGGCGGGGCCTGGTGGGCTGCTGTCTATGGGGTCGCACAGAGTCGGACATGACTGAAGCGACTTAGCAGCAGCAGCAGGTTGGTCATAACTTTCTTTCCAAGGAATAAGAACACAAACAGTGCATAGTAAATATTTTGAGTAAATGAATGAAATCTTCCTATTCTCTGTAGATGTAACACTGAAACATTATAGGATTTCAGAACTAGAAGGAACCTTTAGCTGTCAAGAGGAAATGGAGGCCAACAGAGATTAGAGAGTTTAAGCCCAACATTACAAAACCTGTTGGTGGTAGATCTGAAAGCAATGTCTAGTCCCTCTCATAACAGCAGTGTACATAGAAGTAAGTTATTGATAGCTCTGAGGGTAACAGAGCTCCAGTTCTCCAAGATGAGCCCCAATTTAGGATATTTTGTCCCATTAGAATACCTGTTTCTCTTGAACATATGGCCTAGTTTTTTTTAATTAATTTATTTGTTCTAATTGGAGGCTAATTACTTTACAATATTGTGGGTTTTGACATACGTTGACATGAATCAGCCAAGGGTGTACATGTGTCCCCCATCCTGAACCCCTCCTCCCACCTCCCTCCCCATCCCATCCCTCTGGGTTGTCTAGTGCACCAGCTTTGAGTGCCCTGTTTCATGCATTGAACTTGGACTGGTGATCTGTTTCACATATGATAATATACATGTTTCAGTGTTATTCTCAAATCATCTCACCCTCACCTTCTCCCACAGACTCCAAGCCTGTTCTTTATATCTTTGTCTCTTTGGCTGTCTCGCATATAGGGTCATCGTTACCATCTTTCTAAATTCCATATGCATGTGTTAGTATACTGTATTGGTGTTTTTCTTTCTGACTTACTTCACTCTGTATAATAGGCTCCAGTTTCATCCTCCTCATTAGAACTGATTCAAATGTGTTCTTTTTAAAAACTGAGTAATATTCCATTGTGTATATGTACCACAGCTTTCCTATCCATTTATCTGCTGATGGACATCTAGGTTGCTTCCATGTCCTAGCTATTGTAAACAGTGCTGCAAGGAACACTGGGATACATGTGTCTCTTTCTATTCTGATTTCCTCAGTGTCTATGCCCAGCAGTGGGATTGCTGGGTCCTATGGCAGTTCTGTTTTCAGTTTTTAAGGAATCTCCACACTGTTCTGGAAATGGTGACAGAGGCTGGTCTCATTCATCTTTTCATTCTCAGCAGAGGACAAACCCTTGGACAGAACAGATGCTCTGTCTACATACAATAAATGAATGGACATATAAGGCTACCTTACTTACAGCTCATTAATGTAAAAGTGCTTATGTGCAAACTCATCTCTAGGTTTGACCAAAACAAAGCATCTGTTGAGTTATGCTTCCTGTGTAGCAGAGTAACTTTCATAATCTCAGGCCTTGCCCTGTCCCCATGGCCTGTCTGATAAGAGAAATGTCTCCCTGGAAATTTCCTCCTCCCTTGGAAGTAATATGCATTGATCCATCCATGATTTGACAGCTTGTGCGCCTTTAAATGACAGCTGGGATATTGATTTTTGAAGCACAGCAGATTGTCTTTAGAAATCATTTAAGGGGGTTGGATTCATGTAATCATTCAGCAAATACAGAGGAACACCTACTGTGTGCAAGGCCCTTTTCCTATTTAGAAATTAGAAATTAGGAAAATTAGGAAAAATTATATCTCCAACATAAGGCTGCTGCAAGGAGGGATAAGTGAGACAGAGCATGTAGAGGACTGAACACAGTGCCCAGCACACAATAATTCCTCAGAAGATAGCTGGCATTTCTAAAGTCCGTATATTCAGAAGATTGTGACAGTGACTTCAGTGATGAAGAAAGTGACACAGAATAGTTGGAATTTGCACACTGCAAAGCTACCTTTCTTCCTTCGTTTTTCCCTATTCATTTTTTTTGAAGTATAGTTGATTTCCAGTGTTGTTAACTCCTATTGTACAGCAGAGATATTCAGTGAGGCTCAAGAAGAATGGGAGAGGATAGATATGTATATACTTATAGCTGATTCACATTATTGTACAACAGAAACTGTACAACACCGTAAAGCAGTTATCCTGCAATTAAATAAATATCCTAAGATCAACCATAATGGAAAAGAATATTTTTTAAAATGTATATATATGTATGACTGAATCTTATTTTTTTAATTCACCTCATTAAATCACCTTACGTATAAATCAAGGATATCAGGCAAGATGATGCCCAAAATCCTCTCCATTCTCATGATACCCTGACCCCCTCTGTATTGATACAACCCTGCTCCCCTGAGACCCTGATAGTACTGGTCATTCTTCCACTGCTCCCTCTCTTCCTTTTTGTCTGCTTTTGTTTATTTTGTTATAATGCACTTGTTTATCTGGTTCTGCCCTCTGTCAATCTGTGAGTCTTGAGGACAAGAGTAGGTTCTTATCCATCTTGGTTTCCGCCAAGTTTAACAACAGAAGTTGCTCAGGAAGTGAAAGATGTGTGGGTTCTATTCCTTTAGTCCTTTATCAACTTTATGCCTTTAGAGGGACCTCATTTCTTTCTACCATTCAGTCAAAAGGAAGCCACTCTATATGTCTCAAAGACTTTTCTGTCTTTGAAGGCCTCATACCGTGTAAGTGAAAATTCACATTTTTATGATCTCTGATCCTTCATGGCTCTCCTTGGACAAGAAACAGAGAGGAAGCTCCACCCTACCAACTGGACCTCTTTGGGACTGGATCCAGACCCACATACATCAAAGATGGGTTATGCTTGTTGTTTATAAAAGAGCCGCACAGCCTGTGGAATGTGGGAAATGACCTAAAATTTTTGATGAAGTAGTTAAATTGGGCGAACAGAACACTCACTCCTCCCACCCACTGTGTGGAGCTGGTCTTAATGAGCCTGTGTCTTGTTGAGATTAAAGGAAGTAAAAATTCCCCCAAGGTTTGGTGCAAAGAAATAATACTGGGAGAAAATAAATGAACAGAAAGAGAGATTTCAAAACATCAAATAAAATAGCAGAGGCTTTATGTGTCATTTCAGATCTTATTTCTTTTTTAGAAAAGGTTAACCCAATGTGATCATGGTTGCCTAAGAGAAGGAGAAAGAAATTAACAGGAACTGAGCACCTACCACATAAGACAGATGAGGCAGCAAGGCAGGTTTTAGTCTTTGTGTTTGACAGGTAAGGATGCTGAGTCTACCAAGGGTAGGGGATCTGCCTGACGTCATCCCAAATAGGGAAGCAAGGGAGTCTGGATTCAGACTCTGGGCTCCCAGCCCTACACTCATGTTTTTCTCCCCAAACCCATCAAACAGGGGCATTAGGAATAGGGCTATGAATCCCATGTATGCCCTAGAAGGAAATCATATCAATTATCAAATTAGAATAGGAAAATAGAAAAAGGAAAAGGACAGAAAGAAAACTTTAAGGAAAATCAAAGTGGTACAGTACAATCAAGCTGGGTTGTGGAGGCTGTCTTTGCACAGACTGTTTAATTGGCATTGTATTTTGAGGGTTAGATTAGAGGAAGAAGAAAAAAGACAGTGTTCAACCTGATTTACATGAAAATGAGAAGAAGGGGAAAAAGTGGGGTATTAAAATATGTGAGTTGAATCCTTAGATCTCTGCTTCATGAGCGGTGCATGGTAGAACTTTTAAATTGGCTACATTGCTTTAATTGAAATATAGAATTGTAATAACACAATGTGACAGGCACCTACTGAGGAGGACTACGGCTGCTCCCACCTCTCCCTGGAGCAGCAAACAACAGGAGGATGGAAAAAATATACACACCGAGAGCACTTGAAAGGGCTTTGTTCTTTTCCAGACCCTTTTGAGGTTGGCTTTTTGAAAACTGCATTTTTTTTCTCATTCGCTCCAGGGTCCAATTAATCCACACCACCCCCATTCCCAGCATGTGCTTCCTGTAGAGGTATTTTGCATCAATTAGAGTGTTTGTTGTATACTGGGTAGAAGCAAAAGAATTTGTAAAATGTCCAGATTGGTCTGCAAGGATCCTGAATCTGTTGATAGCTTGAACTAAACTGAGGAGTTGGATGGGATCTTAGGTCCCCCTGAGGTTCCCCTTCTGGCGCTGCATGGCTTCGATCATTTTCAAGTGTGCCTAGATATTGATGTTCATTGCAAAGATACTTGACCTGGAGTCAGCCCTGGGAGATGGGCTTTAGTGATCTGGAGGTGGACAGCTAGGTTTCTCTCTGACATAGCTTATCAAAGTCCCAGCACACCTCTATTAACAGAGTTTGCACTATGACAGGATTTGGTTATGACCAATCCTGATGGACCACTCCCTCAGCCCTCTTCCAGCTTTTTCTATAACACACATTCATGTCTCATTTCTCAAGCCTCTCCTCCTTCCATTTCTTAACATAGATCTCAACCAGATGCCAGGGAGCCCAGGTCGTCTTGATGTCAGTGCTGTTGGCCCCACCCTGCTTTATCCTATAGGTACACTGGCTGCTGGCAAACGTCAGCTCTGTTTCTACTCACTTCATCTTTTCCCATAGTTTATGCCTGGAACATACAGTTCCCTGAAATATACAGCTTTTCTGAACCATAGAGCATAGATTCAAGTAAGAGGCTGTTCATTCCCAGCACATCTTCTCTTAAGGTCAACTCGCTTTAGTGTTAAAAATCAGCAAATGTCAGGTATAGATTACCATGGTGTTACTCTCTAAGCTAGTTGTGGTGAAGGACAGGTCACTTAATTTTCTAGTTCATCGAGGGCCAAGAGGTGGTCTTGCAATGAATGCCCTGTGCCACATGTGACTTACCATGTGAGTGCCATGATAACTAACCTCACCAGCACCCCTCTCGGTGAGATGGGACTGCTGAGCATGCACCTGGATGCCACAGCAACATTACCATAGAAGTTTCTGGACAATGTCTTTGTACTTACCTTGTCATGCACCAGTAGTAATTTACAGGCCATTTCCAGTCTGCAGACCGCAAAATGTGATTCTGGACATTCTTACCTTCTCATTCCCCATGGCACGTGGTGTTCTGAGGTGGAAGAGACCCGTTCCGTCCAGGACCTCCTGTCTCTGGCACCATTGTTCATCCATTCACACAAGCCATACACTTGATCCCCACACTCTGTGTTAAGTCTTGTTGAATTTGCCTCTTACCCATCTTAGACCCACCCACCTGCCTCATCTCACCATCCATCACTATAATCACAGCACCACCATCTCACCTGGATGCTGGGCCTCCTACTTGGTTGGTCTTTCTTACAAACTCTCTGGACCCAGTTTTATCCATTCTGCAAAATCAAGCCCCAGCAACCTCTTTAATATATATACAGAGCAGGTTTCTCTTCTACTTAAAATTCTTTGGTGGCTTCCTTTGCTAAAGATCACAGCACTTAACATGGCCTCTGAGGTGCTGGGGGCCCTTCGTCCCTGTCTGCCTCCCTGAGTCACCCTGTCCCCACTCCGTCCTCCCTACACAAAGGCCAGAGAACTGGCCTTCTCTCAGTTCTTTATAAGTCCTCTGCCTTCCCACACAAAACCTACTCAGGGCCTTTGCTCCTGCTGTTCTCCCAGAAACCCAGTACATATCACTCCTCTACTCTAGGGCTCTGTACCTAGGTATTTTGTAAAGAGGGATCACACTTAATTCTTATATCCACACGGTGTGATTAATCCTATTTTTAAAATGAGAAATCTGAAGCTCAGAGAGGTTAAATAGCTTGCTGTGTTAGTCGCTGAGTCCTGTCTGACTCTTTGCAATCCCATGGACTGTAGCCTGCCAAGCTCCTCTGTCCATGGCATTCTCCAGGCAAGAATACTGGAGTAGATTACCATCCCTTTCTCCAGGGGATCTTCCCAACCCAGAGATCAAACCTGAGTCTCCTGCATTGCAGGCAGATTCTTTACTATCCAAGCCACCAGGGAAGCCCCAAGAATACTGGAGCAGGTAGCTATTCCCTTCTCTGGAGGATCTTCCCGATCCAGGTATCAAACTTGGGTCTTCTGCATTGCAGGCAGATTCTTTCCTCATCTGAGCCAAGCAGCTTGCCTGGGGTAAAATGAACAGCTTATTAGTGAGATCCACATGCAGCCTGGGAGATCCTGGGGCCTCTCCAGAGCCCTCACCTAGTTCTGGGCCTTACAGGGCCTCCGTGTGCTGAAATTAGGGAATCATACTGTCTTCCTGTCTGCCTCCTCCCTTGCCACAGTGAGATATGCCCTTCCGCGAATCTCTCAGTTTTGCTTTTACCACCATCCTCCCCACCAGAGCTGACCCTACTTTCCTTTTAGCCTCTCGTCTCACTTTCTGGGTGATGTTAGCATCCAAATGTTAGCACCTAGGGATTCAGTATTATGCAGAGACTGAAGACTGACTTGAAATATCCTCACTTTGTCCATTTTCTCTGGAGAGGCCTGGGTTTGTGGATTTCTAAGAGCAGGTCTTAAACTCAAGGACTTTCCTCTCCCTGATCCAGCTCTGTCATTTTGAGGAGGGAGCTATCTGACTTGTATCCTGGACTTGGCCATTTTCAGCTTCTCGTCTGGAGCTTCCTTGGGCACCAGACAGAAAGCTTCTGAGCTAACAATTTCCAGGAGGCCTGCACACATGTGAATATACAGTTAAAAATACATTTACATGAATAAGTGAACTATTCAGGAGATGAAAAACATTTTTTTTTCATTTAAAATATGAGAAAGAGAATCCCCTGAACTTTGCAACTTCATGGTATCCTGTACTTTGTGTCATGGGCCTCCCCTGGAAGCGAGAAAAGCTCTGAAAAGAGGAGAATAAAAGCTTTCTTGATGAAAATAGTTGAACAGGCACTGGCAATGGGAAAATTCATATGCCGTAATTATAGATTTTTGTTTGTTTTAAACCCTGGCACTCAATCTGTGAGCTTGGTTTAATAATAAAATACTAGAATTATGCATGCAAGTGCAAATTTGGTATCATGTCAGTCAACTCCAAACACTATTTACAGACTGGAATCATTACAGTGCATTAATATGATGAAGACGGCAGTGCAGTCTATTTCAGTGTAGTGTCGTTAAAACATCACCATAGGGTGGTGGCTGTAGCTCTTCTCAAGCTTTTAAGTTTCTCTCAATCCATCTTAACATCCTTTGAGCTTTGTTACTGAAATGGTTTGGATTTTGCTATTAGCAAAATATGTGATTGTTAATTGTTTGTGATTCTACAGCGAGAGGGAGGGATGGGGGTGAGCAGGGTGGGCCGAGAGAGCTTGGGGAAGGGAGAGAGAGAGAATGAATGAATGCAGAAGGGAAGATCCTCTGGCCAAGACTGTGTATAAACATGCTACTGTCACTGCAAAGACCACACTGCTTTGGCATTTGATTGATCACGTGTCTACTGCCTCACTAGATGGGGAGCTCACTGAGAGCATGGACCCTTGTTTGTTTGCCCCCAAAATAGTAGGCAGTGTGATATAGCGATAAAAGCAGTGACTGGAGCCAGACAGCCTTCATCCAGTTCTCAGCCCACCAACCTATGAGCTTGGCAGCTTTGCATAGTGAGTTCTGTTCTCTATGCCTCAGTGGCCTGACTCGTAGAGTGGTTATGGGAATTAAATAAGTAGGACCCTAGAAATATGGCTGGTGCATCGAAAATGCAAACTGAATATCAACTGTAATCCGTAGCTCTCTACTCCTAGTGCCCTGAACAGTGACCGGTATAGAGTCAGTGATGAATCAGTGCATGAAGGGTGGGAGGATAAATGGATGGTTGGGTGAATAAACAGCATAGCTATAAGTCCAGAGCACACATTGCTTATTTGCATCTATAGCGTTCTTTGTATTTCAGTAGCTCTGCCAGAATCCAGGCCTCTTTGTTGAAACTTGAGGCTGCCCAGAGATGACTGGACTTGGTTCAGATAGCTAGCAGAGAGGCAAAGAAGTTTGCAAAACAGTAAGGACTGAAGTTGAGCCTTTGCAAATGTGCAAAACTGAGAACTGATGCAGAGGTCGTTATTAACTCACACATTTAACAGGATGTTTGCCTTTCAACAAAGGGTGACTAATTAATGTAACAGTTGATTATGTAGCTCCCTTAATTTGTTACTGGTTTTCAAATACCAAAGTAATTATATCACTAAGGGAGGACAGTTCTTAGAAAGTCAGTGTAGAAAAGAGATGGAAAAGGGGTTGACTGTTGATTCTGAGTTCTGTTTGAACAGGGCCCTGTGTTGTGTCTGACTCAGTAGTGGTTTCCAAGGCTCTGAGCAGAAGTCAAACCCTGTGCCCTCCAAGGGTGAGACTCAAGGAACAGGGCCTGGTGAATGGATATGGAAGAGCTTTGGAGTCAGGCTGACTGGGTTCAGATTCTGCCTCTGCTATGGACCTTGAGTGTCTCCAGTGCCAGC
Source organism: Nanger dama (assembly GCA_917880005.1). Classification (NCBI taxonomy): domain Eukaryota; kingdom Metazoa; phylum Chordata; class Mammalia; order Artiodactyla; family Bovidae; genus Nanger; species Nanger dama. The sequence goes on along the minus strand of CAKJTW010000031.1, from coordinate 4,426,356 downwards.
CTCTGGAAATGGCGCTTCTAAGAGTATCTCCCTCATGGTGGGGAAGTTGGAAGGATTGCAGTGCTTAAACAGTGTCTGCCTTACAAGGGCTGAAAATTATATTTGATATTATTATTTATGATCTGATCAATCTGGTGCAAAGGGATGACTCACCAGAAAAGGACCTGATGTTGGGCAAGATTGAAGGCAAAAGGAGAAGGGATTAGCAGAGGATGAGATGGTTAGATGGCATCACCGACTCAATGGACATGAATTTGAGCAAACTCCAGGAAATAGTGAAGGACAGGGAAGCCTGGCGTGCTGCAATCCATGGGGCTGCAAAGAGTTGGACACAACTTAGCAACTGAACAGAACGGAATTATTTATGATCTATCTTCTGCTTTTTCTCTCCAGTTTCATCTCTAGCCTTCTCCTCCGTGGATCTTATTTCTCATTCCCCGCCTTCCACAGTGAGCCATGCCTACTCATACCGCTCCCTGGTACTCACTGCTTCAGTCTTCTGTCCCCACCACTCCTGCCCGTACCCCTCTTCCAGCTTGGCAAGCTCCTGTTTAACCTGCATTCTTTTTTCAATTTTTTTAAGTGAGGTATATTATGTTGATTTACAATACTGTGATTATTTTAGGTGTATAGCAAAGCAATTCAGAGATGTATGTGTATTTTTTTTCTTATTTCAGTTCTTTTCCATTAGAGGTTATTACAAGACATGGAACATAGTTCCCCATGCTATTATTGTTTATCTGTTTTTATATATGATAGTGTGTGTCTGTTAATCCCATAATCCTAATTTATCATTTCCCTTTTCTCCTCTTTGGTAAGTTTGTTTTCTATATCTATGAATGTCTCTATTTTGTAAATAAATTCATTTGTACCAGTGTTTTAGATTCCATGTATAAGTGCGATCATACAACACAGTATTTCTCTTTGTCTGATTTACTTTACTTAGTATGATAATCTCTGGATCTATTTATGTTGGCATCATGTTGTTCTTTTTTATGACTGAGTAGTATTCGTGTGTGTGTGTGTGTGCGCGCGCGCGTGTGTCTGTATGCATGTGCATGCAAGCACATATAGCGCATCTTTACATTTCACCTGAACACTTAGGTTACTTCTGTGACTTGACAGTTGTAAATAGTGCTGCTGTGAACACTGGGGTGCATGTATCTTTTCGAATTAGAGTTTTCATCTTTTCTAAATATATTCCCTGGAGTGGAATTTCTGGGTCATATGATAACTATTTTTAGTTTTGTAAGTAACTTTCATATTGTTCTCCACAGGGACTGTACCAGTTTACACTCCCACCAGCAGTATAGAAAGTTTCCCTTTTCTTTGCACTCTCTAACGTTTATCATTTGAGGAGTTTTTGATAATGGCCATTCTAACTGGTACGCACTGATACTTCACTGCAGTTTTGATTTGCATTTCTCTAATAATTAGTGATGTTGAATGTCTTTTCACGTGCCTGGTGACCATCAGTATGTCTTTGGAGGAATGTCTACTTAGGTCTTCTGGCCAATTTATTGTTTTTTGATATTGAACTATATGAGCTATTTGGAAATTAAACCCTTGTCAGTTGCATCATTTGCAAATATTTTCTCCTATTCAGTAGGTGTTCTTTTAATTTTGTCAGCAGTCTTTTGGTGTGAAAAAAAAAAAAACCTTTTACATTTAATTAGATTCCATGTGTTTATTTTTGTTTTTGTTTCCTTTGCATTAGGACACATATCCCCAAAAATATTGCTACGATTTATGTCAAAGAATATTCCACCTATGTTTTCTTCTAGGAGTTTTATGGCTTCCAGTCTTACATTTACATCTTTAATCCATTTAAAGTTTCTTTTGCTTTGGGAGACTGACCTAAGAAAATATTGTAATTCAAACAATATTTTGCCTATATTTTTTCTAAGAGTTTCATGGTCTCATATCTTATTTTTAACTCTTTTAGCCATTTTGAGTTTATTTTTGTGTGTGGCATGAGGCAGTGTTCTGACTTCGTTGATTTACCTGCAGCTACCTGGCTTTCCCCTCACTGCTTGCTGAAAAGACTGTCTTTTCTCCCTTGTACATCCTTGCCCCCTTTGTCAACCATTAGTTAGCTATAGTTGTGTGAGTTTATTTCTGAGTTCCTATTCTGTTCCATTGGTCTATGTCTGTTTTTGTGCCAATGTCATGCTGGTTTGATTACTATTGCTTTGCAGTATTGTCTGAAGTCTGGAAGAGTTATCCGTCCAGCTTTGTTCTTTTTCCTCAAGATTGACTGCTTTGGCAATTCTGGGTTTTTTATGGTACCATATAAATTTTAGAGTCATTTGCTCTAGTTCTGTGAAAAATATCTTGGGTAATTTGAGAGGAATTACATTTAATCTGTAGATTGCTTTGGGTAGTATGGCCATTTTAACTATAATAATTCTTCTAATCCAAGAGCATAGGATAGCATAGGATATCTTTCCATTTCTTTGAATCATCTTCAATTTCCTTTATCAGTGTTTTGTAATACTCAGTATGTAAATTTTAAACTTCCTTGGTTAGGTTTATTCCTAGGTACTTTATTATTTTTTATGTGATTCTCTATGGGATTATTTTTTTTACTTTCTCTTTCTGGTATTTAATTGTTAGTGTAAAGAAATGCAGCAGATTTCTGTATATTAATCTTGTATCCTGCTACCTTGCTGAATTGATTTACCACTTCCAGTAGTTTTTATGTCTATAGATTCTATAGAATTTTCTATATAGAATATTATGTCATCTGCATATAATGATAATTTTATGCAAAGGTAATTTTGTACCTCTTCCCTTCCAATTTGGATACTTTTATTTCTTTTCCTTGTCTGATCACTGTGGCTAGAGTTTCCATTACTATGTTGAATAGACGTGGTGAGAGTGGGCATTGTGTCTTGTTGTTTTAGCAGGAAAGCTTTCAGCTTTTCACTGTTTAGTATTATGTTGGCTGTGGGTTTTTCATAAATGGTTTTTGTTATACTGAGCTATGTTCCTCTATACCCACTTTGGCCAGAGGTTTTTTTTTACCATGAATGGATGTTGACTTTTATCAAATGCTTTTTCTGCATCTATTGAGATGATCATATGGTTTTTGGTTTCTCTTGATGTGGTATATCACATTCATTGATTTGCATATGTTATCATCCTGGCATTAATCCAACTTGGTCATGGTCTATGATCCTTTTTTACATTAGTGAATTTTGCTTGCTAACATTTTGTTGAGAATTTTTGCATATATATTCATCAAAGTTACTGGCCCATGATTTTCTTTTTTTTTTTTTTTTTTTTGTTTTTAGTGTCTTGGTTTTGATATATGGTGATGGTGCTTTCACAGAATGACTTGGGCAGTATTCCTTCTTTCTGCTTTAATCTTTTAGAAGAGTGTGGGAAAGATCAGTGTAAGTTCTTCTTTGTATGTTTAGTAGAATTTCCCAGTGAAGCCATTCAGCCCTGGAACTTTGTTTGTATGACCTGCAGTTCTGAATCGAACTAAACCTTCTTCCTTGAAGCAGCCCTGTTTCTTACAGGCAGAACTGGGCACTCCTCCCCTCTGCTTCTTTATATCTTGAACATATTATGTTTCAGTGATTTTAAGATACTTTTTCTCTCTCAGTTTAACATTTCTGCAATAAGCAATTAGCTTACAGTCTGTAGCATCTTGCAGTCAATGCACTACAATTTGTTCTGTGTCTAGTATCATTATTTGTATCTGAGCCACCTGAGGATAGAGACTGTGATGTATTGTCTTTGTATTCCCTAGTGCCTAGACAAAGCACACAGCCAGGGCTGTTAAACAAATAGGAAAATAAATTGACATACACTGTGACTAGGAGTCTGACTTTGTTGGATAGTACTGTCTTTTTGGATGTATGCTACCATCTGAAAAATAATAGCAGCAGCTATGTAGCACTTACTTTGTGCCAGGCAATGTTTAAAGCACTTACATATATAAACTGTGTACTTACTTCTTCTTTGTGATAACCTGATGAGGTAGATTCTATTTTAATCTTTGTTTCATAGATAAGGAAACAGGTTCAGAAAGGTTATGCAATGTAGTGGAGCTAAAATTGTCACCCCAAAATGTGTCTTTGGCATGTGAATTAGTTCAAGCTAAAACATCAAGCTTCAGGAGAGTCAGGAAGAAACTTTGACCTTCCCCTAACTCCCTAAAAATTTTAGATAGAGGACCTATTTCCAGAATAGAGCTGTCATCAGAGATACTTGCAAAGAATATGAGCTAGGTAGGGCAAGAATACAGGAGTCCATTCATTTCCCAGTGTCTCTGCATGGCCCAGAACATTTATTTACCAAACCTTTGCTTTTCTAATTCCATGTGAATTGCCCTTCTCCCATTTGAAGCCCCAAACAAGTACCCCCAACATGCACTTTTATTTTTAGCTAAAGATGATTTTTAAGGTGATGGCTTCAGCTGTTTTCTCAAGTTACTTAGATTTTCTCAGTCTTTCCCATGTATACATGTTACAGACTTTTGTTAGATGTTTTCTCCTGTTAATCTGTCTCATGGAAGTTTAATTCTTAGACCAGCCAGAAGAATGCAGAAGGGTAGAGGAAAATTTCTCCCTCCCAGAGAGCAGCATCCCCAAGATCCTATAGCTTAGTGATGATGGAGCTGGTATTTGACCCCAGGTGGTCTTGCTCCAGAGCCTGCAAAGCTCAAATAATATGATCCCCAGGGCTGTCAACAGTAGGTATATTTAGTGTATAATCCTAACAGTTTCCCCAATTGTTCTTGATTATTATTTTGGTTTCCTAAATGGGGCCCCATGATTGCTCATGGTCTGATAGAACATCAGTCCTTAAGTTGTAATCTTCCATTTTTCCTTTCACAACTTTAAACAAGGAATAAGCCATAACTTATTCATGATAAGTCAGTGACATTTATATAATACAGTTTGAATTTTTTTACACTGTGGCCTATAGAATGCTTTCATAGGATGTTAGGGTTCAAAGGGACAGTAGAAAGAAACAGTCCCAGCAGTTTATTTCCTCTGCCCTCCATTTCATCTGTCCTCCACATACACTGGGCCCCATTAGATAATTATGGGTTCTAAGAGCTGTCCATTCTGAAAGAGATCAGCCCTGGGATTTCTCTGGAGGGAATGATGCTGAAGCTGAAACTCCAGTACTTTGGCCACCTCATGCAAAGAGTTGACTCACTGGAAAAGATTCTGATGCTGGAAGGGATTAGGGGCAGGAGGAGAAGGGGAAACCAGAGGATGAGATGGCTGGATGTCATCACTGACTCAATGGACGTGAGTCTGGGTGAACTCTGGGAGTTGGTGATGGACAGGGAGGCCTGGCGTGCTGCAATTCACGGGGTCGCAAAGAGTCGGACACGACTGAGCAACTGAACTGAACTGAACTGAAGAGCTGTTGTCACATAAACTTGAGTTCAAACTCCAGTTGGATTCTTATTATTTGTCTAACTTTTGTCAAGAATCTTAATCTTTCTGACCCTTAGTCTCCTCATTTTTAAATTGGAGTTATAATATTATTTTATATGGGTATTGGGAGGATTAGATACTATATAAATAAAAGACCAACCACACATGGCACCAAGTAGACAGTAAATAAATGTGAGCTATTATTTTAAAAGAAAGAGGCTATATATCTACCTTCAATAAAGCTGTCAACAGTAATCAAAATGGAATTTTTTCCCTGCCTTTGGTTGATGTTATATCAGCTCTGTGAAGTCATATGCTATAGCCTATTCAAGAAAAATGAAGCTCCAATTGGTAGTTAACCATGTCTTTAATAAATAAATAAAAGTTAGACAGTGATGAACTACTACTTTGTATTAGTGACATGTCCCACTAAAGTATTGGGTGGCATGTCCCGAAACCTGGAACTCATGTAAGCCTTAGTGCTTCGTGTGGCTTTTAGGAGTTATGTAATGCCCAAGTAGGGAAGAGACTTGCTCCCCACCTCATACCCATGGCTCCTCCACATTTTCAGCTCCTGCTGGAGCCACATGAGTATATCCGTCTATGAACTGAAGTGACATACATCACTTTTGGGCCCAGCTCATAAGCATCAGATGCAACCCTCTGGCTACTTCTTCCCCTTCCTTAACAACTATAGGTCCATGGGATGTGATTTGAAGGCATCCATTAACCTGAGCCCAGTGAGACTGTACATCAGAGCCCCTGCCAACTCATGTAGCTGCAATCCAATATGAACTTTAGTTGTAACAAGCCATTTAGCTTCATGGTTAACCTACCATGTATTTAATATAGTAAATCATAGACCTTCAAAGGTATGATATTTCAGGCAATATTTGTACATGTTCATTTTTACAACTGAAAAGAATTATTGTCCATTCTTTCTTTACTTCCTTTATTGCATCCATCCATGCGTCAGTCAGCCTATGTATTCAACAGACATTTTTCTACCACTTGCTCATTGCTTTATTCTCATCTGAGTGCATATATGCATGTTAAGTCAGTTCAGTCGTGTCTGACTCTTGGCGACCCTGGGGACTGTAACCTACCCGGCCTCTCTGTCCATGGGTTCTTCAGGCAGGAATATAGGAATGAGTTGCCATGTCCTCTGCATGAATCTGCATCTCTTATATCTCCTGCATTGGCAGGCAAGTTCTTTATCGCTAGCGCCACTTGGAAAGCCCCTCTAGTCTGGGTACTAAGGATGTAATAAAGACCTCATCATCCTACCTTCTTGGGGCTGGGATCTAGCTGGAGAAACAGGCAAGAAAAATCTAGAATTATAATTGATAAGAGCTGATAAATAAGAGAAGTGTTATGGGAATCCAGAAAGAAGGACATTGATCCCAGTTTGGGGAGGAAATTGAACTGGGTGTTGGTGGATAAGCAGGAACTTTTATTGATTCTGCACATGTTTATCGGTCAGCTACTATATGCTCGGTTCTAGGCACTGTGGATATAGTAACAAGCAAAGCAGGCAAGACAATATATAAAGACATAAATAAGAACAAATTAATTTCAGAGTAATATTATGAAGCCCACAAAAAAGTGTGATGTCTTAGGGATGAGCTGAAGGGGGCAACTTTAATTGGGGTCAACAGGGAGGCTCTTGTGTGGAAGTGACCTATGAACTGAGTTTACCAGGGCCAAGGGCCTTCAAGGCCCCAAGGAGACATGAAAAATGCAGCCCTCAAGGTAGACAGAGATGTGGAGCAGAATCTTAACAAGCTTAATGCTATGTGAGATATGGCTGGGACACTCATTTTTCTTTCGCTGAGTGTTTTAAGTTCCTTTGCTTGAAATGGGGAGTTTAAATCTATTTCATGCAGTGGCATGCATGCTAAGTCACTTCAGTTGTGTCCGACTCTGTGTGACCCTATGGACAGCAGCTCACCAGGCTCCTCTGTCCACAGGATTCTCTAGGCAAGAATATTGGAGTGGGTTGCCATTTCCTTCTCCTCGTGCAGTGGAGGTATCTAGTATTGGACTTACGTATGTTTACTTTAGGCATTTCAGAAAGCAGTATTCTGAGAAGAACCAAGAAAGAATGAGCAGTAAGCATTTAAGCAAAGAAATTGAGCTAGGCAATGGTGTGCTTTGTGCATTTGGAGAATCCATAGGCTCCGTTGTTAGAAAGGCCTGGGTGTGAAGCCTAGCCCCAGTGCCTTTCCAGCTGGCTGCTGTTGGGCAAAGGATGATCTCTCTCTGCTTCAGTTTCCTCATCAATTAACTGGTGATATTAGTAATAATTGCATCTTTTGTATAGGCTAATTATGAGGCTGAAATAAGATCGTACATAAAAGTTCTTAGCACAGCAAGTTGCAAGCCTTCCCTGGTGGTCCAGTGGTTAGGAATCCACCTGCCAGAGCAGGGGACACGGGTTTGATCCCTGGTTCAAGAAGATCCCATCCTTACCGAAGCCCACGTGCCTAAAGCCTGTGCTCCACAACAAAAGAAGCCACCACCATGAGAAGCCCACACATTGCAACTAGAGAGTAGCCCCTGCTCGCAGCAAGTCGAAAAGGCTGGTGCACGGCAGCAGAGACCCAGCGCAGCCAAAAGTTAATTAATTAATTTTTTAAAAAAGAGTCTAGTGAGTCAGCTCAGCATGAGAGAGAGTGTGAATTTTAGTTGATGGAGAAATTATAGGTCAGTCTTGGAAAGCTATAGCCAAAGAAAGGCTTTTAACAGGAAGCTGTCAGTTGGTAAAATTGAGGGAAATCGGGTGGGTGAGGATGCAAGGCAAGTGATGAAGATGTAAGTTTGTCAACAGTATCAGCCAGGATGATTGGAAGGTGCTTTTCTGTATTATAGAAGGAAGGCGGGGCTACTTTCCCTGAAACCAAATCTGCAAAGCCCTGCCTTGTGACTTCCACCCAGTCTGGCCTCCTGGGAATTTGCCTCCAGTGATCCTGGTGTGATTCAGGTACAAGAGATAAGCGATGAGGTCCTTCAGGACCTGACCACGGAGAGTTCCCCACAGGAGACACTCTCTGGTACAAATTTCCAAATAATTTTAGGAAATATAAAGTGGTCAGAAGGAAACCCTACCCGTCCTAAGAAAGTTAGTATGTCATGGAAGTCTAGGATGGAACTGACTAATTCCAGTATGACTGCACCCAAAGTTCCCCCTTTTTCTCCTATCTGTAACTGCTCTGATCTCAGACCCTCTAACCTTTATAGAGAGGCAGCTGAGAAAATGCATCTAGAAACCAAATCTCCATGTATGTAGATGAAAGGAACAAACGTTTGGATGTTGCTGCTAGAATTGCTCAGACTCATGAGGAGGGGAGAATGATGGAAAGGTTTGCAAGGTGATGTTGGGCTCTGTTTCTTCTTTGAAAATGGCTGTAGTAAAGGAGACACAACCAAAGCTGCCCTGCAGTGTGTCTGCCTGAGAGCAAGTACTCCATAAATATTACTGAAGGAGTGAAAAAATAATGAACAAGTAAAATAACTATGTTCAAGTGGAAGAAAAAGGAGAAATAAAAGCTTTCAAGATGTCAGCTCCTAGATTCTTGGCAGTAGATCCCAGGGACATTCTGAGCCCTCTCCTAGGTTCCTACAGAAATCATCTCATTTAACTCACAAGTTTATGATGTGAAGTTTATTAGTTCCCATTTTACAGATCAGGAAACTGGGGCAGTTAGAAGTAAAATTATTGCCTACAGCCATACAGGTTGTTGGAAGACTGGGATTAACTCATCACCACCATTGACTGGAAGCTTGTTAAGAGCCTGATCTTGTGTATTATATGCAATATCCATTTTATTCCTCATAGTCACCCTGCATGGAAGCTTTGTTATTAGCCTCATTTTGTGGATGAGGAAACTAAGGCCAGATTTCCCATTGCATGTTAGATGAAGAGAGAGTCCTCCAGTGCTGCTTCAGTGTCTGGTTTCCAGGCATGAGTCTGGAAATGGGTTCACAGGTCATTCAGTTCAGTTCAGTAGCTCAGTCGTATCCAACTCTTTGCGACCCCATGAACCACAGCACGCCAGGCCTCCCCGTCCATCACCAACTCCCGGAGTTTACACAGGCTCCTGTCCATTGAGTCGGTGATGCCATCTAACTATCTCATCCTCTCCCGTTTCCTTCTCCTCCCATCTTCAATCTTTCCCAACATCAGGGTCTTTTCCAATGAGTCAGCTCTTCGCATCAGGTGGCCAAAATACTGGAGTTTCAGCTTCAACATCAGTCCTTCCAATGAACACTCAAGACTGATCTCCTTTAGGATGGACTGGTTGGATCTCCTTGCAGTCCAAGGGACTCTCAAGAGTCTTCTCCGACACCACAGTTCAAAAGCATCAATTCTTCTGCACTCAGCATTCTTTATAGTCCAATTTAGCTATATGTTGTTTCTGTGCTAAGAAGCCTCCAAGCCAGCAAAGGACAACAGCTTTTCAGCAACACAAGGTGCTCAAGCTCCCAGATTTTTGTCATGCCTCCGTAATGCCAGGAAGGAGGTGATGGGGAGCCACCTACCTCTCCCTGAACCTGTGTTCCACTTCTGTCACCTGCGCTGCTCATCAGCTCTGGAATCAGGCAGAGAAAGAACAGTCTGGACGCAGCCGTGCACCGGCGGAGTAGCTGTGAGCACCCAGCACTGTCTGGATTCTGCATTGTCTCATCAGGCCTTTTACCTGTTTTTCTTCTCCTTGTGGGAATGATATGAGTGAAGCCCCCTCCACCCCCTCTCAGTCATTTGTCACTCCTTGCCTCAACCAAAAACAGACTCCTTCATTTTGTGTATAAGAAAGGGAGGCCTCAGAAGAATATATTTTTTTAAGTTAGGAAAAGAAATTGTATGATTTCTAAATGCTTGTGTTTAGTCTCAGAATGCAAGTACTTAGGGCTTACCCCATCCCTATACTGGTTAAAGGCATCTCCCATGGATTCCTCGTCAGTCACCCTGTACTTCCTCTCTCAGGGCACCTAGCACATCACATTGCTATTTCTCCTGCATGGCTTCCCACTAGACCTTGAACTTGGGGGGTGGGGTAGGGGACAGGGGCCATGTCTGTTTCATTATCATGTCCCTAGGTTCCATGGCAGTGCTCAAAACATAGCAATTACTCAATGAATAATTCTGTTGAATGAATAAATACATATATAGAGTGGAGATGACTCATGTCACCCTGAGAATGTGTCCTTATGTTGCTGTGGTTCTCCCAGGAGGCACATTTCCTTTTTCTGGCCCAGTACAGAGACTCAGCTTCAGTCTTTTTCTACAACTAACCGCATGTTCCAGGAGAGGCATGCAAGTGAGTCTTCAGGATACACCTCAAAGTGTCAGACAAGCCTCAGTTCAAATCCTAACTCTACCAGTTCCTTACTGGAGAGTGTTGGGCCAGTTACGAGATGCTCTCAAATGGAGAGGGGTCGGGGGAGGACTTCCCACAGTAGAAGAAAGGTACATACTCAAAGAGAAATAAGAACTGAAAAACAAAAGCCTAATACTTGAATGATATTTACTAGACCTAAGACACTATTTTAAGTGTATTGAATATTATAATCTAATGGGCAAACTCTAGGAGATAGTGAGGGATAGGAAGGCCTGGCGTGCTGCAGTCAATGGGGTCACAAAGAGTCGGACACAACTCAGCTACTGAACAACAACGATCATCACAGTTCCTCGTGGTGTAGGAACTTTTTAACCTGAGGTTCATTTTACAGACCAGCAAACTCAGACACAGAGAGCATACATGTTCACTCAAGGCCCCACAGCTAGTGAGTGGCAGAGCCAAGATGTGAACCCAGCAGCCTTATTTCCAGTGTCCATATTCTTATCCCCTGCATTCACTGTTTCTATCAAGATGACACAGAAGGAGCTTGGATGTCAGCCTCAGAGGGTCTTCATGGGTGCTGATTTCCCATCTGCTGCTGCATATGACTTTGGGCAGAATACTTAGCCACTCTGGGCTATGCAGGTTCCTTATCTTATCATGAGGGGAACAAAACAAGATAGTGAATGAGATAATACATTAGATAGAGCTTTAAAAGCTGTGAAACTCTTAGCATCTCTAAGTATGAAGTGGATATTAGTTGTTAGATGTCAAAAAGCCTTGAATGATAAGATGAGGTACTTGCCTTATATGCATGCCGTGAGCCTGCAAAAACAATGATTTTTTTTTTTTTTTTCAAAACAGGGCAGGGTGGAGGTGAGGAGGGAGAATATGTGGATGGATGGAGAGAGAATTTACAGTATTTTAGAAGACATACTTCAAGTAGAGGACACTTAACAAAGGAAATGTATAAGAGACAGCATATTATCCTGGCCTTGGATTTGGGGATTAGGCAGTTGCAGTGGGTGTGGTGGGCTGGATGTCCAATCCCAGGGCTTCTACCTTCTAGCTTTTTGGGCCTAAACCTGCAGAGTCACCTCTCTGAGCCTCAGTATCCTTTTCTGTCAAATAAGTGAGAATAAAACCTTTCTCATTGGCTTATGAGAATTAAGTTTGATCCTGTAAGAAGAGCATCAGGCTAGTAGGAGGTGCTCCAAAATGTCCCTCTCTTCCCACTTACTGAGCCCCTTTTCCCCTTACAGAGACATGATGTGAAATTTCTAGATCCCTTTGTTGGAATTAATTTCCTAAAGTGGGGAGACAGCATCCAGAATAAACACTGTGTATTTCACCCTTTTGCTTACCTGCTGCAGGTGCAACTGGTGGGGGCAACTCCCTTCAGGAGGGGTCTTTGTTCTCCAGCAATTAAGGTACCTCGCTAATCCTTCTCCTTCCCAGATGCTCTTGAAGCTGTATTTTTAGCTCATCTCTTTTATATGCCTCACTCAAAAACATCTTATTATTCATTTCAAAACTTGACAACTCCTATCACTTTGTCCCCTCGTTCCATTCTCATACACAAAGGAAGAATGAAATGTAGCAGCCTCAAGCCAACCTTCTGCTCAGTGGAGACCAGAGATGCAAGAGTTTCTTCTGGCCGCATCCACACCTGGACTAGCGCTGGGAGTCAGCTGGGAGGCACAGATGTGTGTTCCCATCTGTATCTGCCTTGTATGATAAGATGTGCAATTAGATGTGGTGTGTAGATGCACTCAAGGGTCCCGCACGTGCTCCTGTGCAGACACAAGCCAGGAGTGGCCGCACAATTCTGGGATCAGACTGAAAAATCATAACAGAGCAAGGATGAGCATTTCAGTGTTGAGTCATCTACTCAACAAACACTTATTAAGAATTGACTATGCATAAGAATTTCTTCTAGATGAGGGCATGTATTTTGCATAAACAGAGAAGATATTCCCTCACAGGATATGTTTTGAATGACTTTGGAATAACAATGGCACATTTATTAAGCCCTTACTGTGTTCTGGGCTCAACATGCTGTATGTGTGTGTGAGTCATATAATTCTCATGACAACTCTGAGAGATGGAGACAGTTACACCCAGGATCCAGGTGAGGAAGCTGAGTCACAGGAAAGGTTTGTGCCTAACCCAGGGGTCAGAGGCCGTGAATAGAGAGGCCAGGCCTTGACCTCTGGCTCCAGAGCCTGGGCTCTTAGTCATCCCCTCCCTTTTCTCTGTGCAGACTGCCTTCCACTCCAGGGCCATAATAAATGAGGTCATGGACAACCCATTCAGCCCAGGGTCTGGGCTTTGCACTGTGGTTGGAGATTGTCATCACTTGCATGATGTCAAAGATAAGCACAGTTGGACGTGACCACAGGAAAACAGATTTTATTTAGGAACTCCTCCCAGCAGGGAAAAGAACTGAACTTCTTTCCAGTTTGGGCAGAGGTGATTGGGGTTTGAGGTGAGAATGACAGGACTGGGGCTGGGGAGAGTTGGTGAGTGGGGACCATGTAGTGTCAGGGAGCAAAACATGACAGAAAGCAGGCAATGGGGGTTTAGTCGATGTGGAAACTCATCTGGGTTTGATAACTAGCCCTTATCCAAGCTTAGGCGCTAGCTTCTCACAGAGGATGGACACAACCCTGTCTCCAAGTGTGGCTGGCACATCAATAAATTCTTTTGGCACCTTTGAATTTTCTTAGGCAGGGACTTTGATGGGTGCCAGGGCCATTAGGAATGTGGCCTTGAGCTGTCAGAAACGATGTTAGTGTTTTATTCATGTCTTCAGAGGCCAAGGTGGAGGTCTCATCCTGCAGAGGGCTAGACAAGAGGAGGGGTCCAGCAGAGAGGTCTGGCTGGAGTTGGACAAGGAGGGTCTTTATCACTAGTTCATCCTGCTTTCCATTGCTGGTCCCCATGATCCTTGCACCAGCTTGGCTCTGGGTGAGCCACTACTGTTCTTATTCTCATGAAGATTCCTGAATGGACAGACAAGTTACAGAAAGGGGCACAGATAACAGGTCATCAGGTGACAAAAGGGCAAGTGTTTTGAGCATGAAGACAGCAGACAAGAGGCTTAGGGTACAGATTTTTTCAGTCGCTTAGTCATGTCCAACTCTTTGTAACTCCATGGACTGTAGCATGCCAGGCTTCCCTGTCCTTCACCATCTCCTGGAGTTTGCTCAAACTCATGTCCATTGAGTTGGTGATGCCATCCAGCTGTCTCATCCTCTGTCGACCCCTTCTCCTCCTGTCTTCAATCTTTCCCAGCATCAGGGTCTTTTCCAATGAGTCATCTCTTCATGTCAAGTGGCCAAAGTACTGGAGCTCAGCTTCAACATCAGCCCTTTCAATGATTATTCAGGGTTTATTTGCTTTAGGGCTCACTGGTTTGATCTCCTTTCTGTCCAAGGGACTCTCAAGAATCTTCTCCAGCACCACAGTTCAAAAGCATCAGTTCTTCAGCACTTGATAACAGAAACCCATCAGAAGTCCCAGCACCTTCCTCAGTGGTTCATTCCCAGGATCTTGGTAGAATCCTCAGAGCCACATGACAGGCCTCTGCAATGGGGCCCTGCCAGCCTCTCTCTCCTTCAGATCACACTAGAAGGTAGTTCCGTAAAGAATATACAGAATGGTCAGGCAGATAACCTCATATCTGTACCCCTTGACCCCCTCAATCCCAGAACCCCTAAAAATTACTTCAGGTCAACTATTCTCCTTTGGCTTTTGCACGTGCTGCTCCCTTTCTGTCCTGCTGGCTCCTTATCATTTTGCGAGTCAGCCCAAATGCCCTCCTCTTCCAGGCAGCCTGCCCAGCAGGGTTAACTGCCCCTATTGGCAGTTCTTGGTATCTCTGAGTAGGCATCACACCTGACTGTGATTGTCTAGCCCCAGCTATGTCCTTCAGACTATGTGCTCAGGAGGGCAAAGACCGCCTTCAGCCACGTGCCTTTCATGCCCTGTTCCACCATATAAGTCACTGCATAGCATGCCTTCAGCTGAGGCCTGATGTGAGAACCCGAGTTGTTCATCTCTTTGCCTGCTGTGCTTCCTGGCCCTCCCAGATCCCGTATCACTTAAGGTCCCCAGTGCCTGACAGCAGACACGTGCAGTCCTTCCGGTGGCTTTCTGAGCCAGCATCTACCAAAAGGGCATGTGGAGGCCTGTTACCAAGATGTTCCAGACCCATCTGACCCTGGCACGCAGAGCCTCGTGCTGTGAGATTGGGAGCATTTCAAGTTTTCTTCAGAAACTACTAGGGCAGCCAGTGAAACAAAGCGGCACCCAGCCCTCATCACTGCCACCACCAGCACCGCCATTCACATTTTTGTAAGACAGAGCTCCTGTTCATCTGTGGGTCTTGGATGGTGGGCAGGGAGCAGGGGTTAGAGGTGGATGAAGGTAGGACCTATCTTCAGCTTGCAAACGTTTTTGCCATGTTGTCACCAGACCAGAGAGCATCCGGCTTTTAGAAGCCCAGCCTGCAGTCTGACCAGTGCTCTCAGGGCCTTCTCTCCACAGAACAGCCCAGTTCACTAGAAACCACCTGTCCACCTGTGAGCCTCCATCTCAGGCGCTTCAGCTGCGCATCCCCTTGGCTCCTGTGCTGATGGCCCCCAGCAGGGAGGGGGCTGCTCAGTTCCCTGTCCTTCTCTAGCCTGAGTATGGACTCCCTTTGCAGCCTCCTGAAAGGGTCAATTACAGAGTTGAGTGGGGCTTTCCAGGTAGCTCAGTGGTAAAGAGCCTGCCATTCAAGCAGGAGACATGAGACATGATCCCTGGGTCAGGAAAATCTCTGGAGAAGGAAATGGCAACTCACCCCAGTATTCTTACCTGGGAAATCCCATGGATGGAGGCAGGGGATTGTAACCCTGGCAACCTGCAGGGACTGTAACCCTGGCTGGCTACAGTCCATGGGGTTGCAAAGAGTTGGACATGACTTTGCGACTAAAC
The DNA here is from genome assembly GCA_917880005.1 of Nanger dama. Taxonomy (NCBI): domain Eukaryota; kingdom Metazoa; phylum Chordata; class Mammalia; order Artiodactyla; family Bovidae; genus Nanger; species Nanger dama. Next base: position 4,410,626 of record CAKJTW010000031.1, on the reverse strand, counting down.
AGCAGGAGCAGAAGAGTCAAATAGAAAGCCACTGGCAATTTCAACCACCCAAGTTTTTTAAGGGGCTTCCCTGGTCGCTCAGGGCTTCCCTGGTGGCACAGATGGTTGCCTGCAATGCGGGAGACCCGGGTTCGATTCCTGGGTTGGGAAGATCCCCTGGAGAAAGAAATGGCAATTCACTCCAGCACTCTTGCCTGGAAAAGCCCATGGACGGAGGAGCCTGATAGGCTACAGTCCATGGGGTCGCAAAGAGTCAGCCATGACGGAGCGACTTCACTTTTTGGTCGCTCAGAGGGTAAGGCGTCTGCCTGCCATGCGGGAGACCCGGGTTGGATCCCTGGGTCGGGAAGATCCCCTAGAGAAAGAAATGGCAACCCGCTCCAGTATGCTTGCCTGGAGAATCCCATGATGGAAGAGCTGGGTAGGATACAGTCATCGGGTTCGCAGAGAGTAGGACATGACTGAGTGACTTTATTTTCACTTTTTATAAGTTTTTAACCTGGCCTTCAAAAGCCTGCATTCCCTACTCTCGAGTCTATCTTAGCACACTCCACTCTCTGCTAGCCTTAAGGATTAATCATCCCAAACTGATTGTAGCTCCCTATCTGTAATATGATGTTTGATGCCATCACGTCCCTTTGAATGGAACATTGTTCTTTTTTTTTTTTTACCTTTTTATTTTATATTGGAGTATAGCTGGTTTACAATGCTTTGTTAGTTTCAGGTGTACAATGAAATGATTCAGTTATATATATATATGTATATATATATATATGTGTGTGTGTGTGTGTATATATATATATATATATACACACACACGCATATCCATTCTTCCTTCAGATTCTTTTCACATACAGATTATTAGAGTATTGAGTAGAGTTCCCTGTGCTATACAGTAGGTCCTTGTTGATTATTGACTTTATATATAGTAATGTACTTTTATATACCAATCTATATATGTCAACCCCAAACTCCAATGACAGGCAGCATTTAGATTTATATGTGGAATCTTAAAAACTGATACAAATAAACCTATTTACAAAACAGAAACAGACTCACAGACTTCAGAAACAAATTTATGATTGTAAAAGGGGAAGGGTGTTGGGGGGAGGGATACATTAGGAGTCTGGATGGAACATCTTAGTCCCTACCACTCCCCAGGAGCACTAATTTTCACCTAGTCAACTCCTACTAATCTAGTCCATTCTGGCCTCTGTTCCCACCCTGTTCATACCTTTATTATGGCATGAACACAATATTCTCTTATTCACTAAAAAAACTGACTGGGCACCCACGAAGTGTCAGGCACTGTGCTGGGGATGCAGAGATGAGCAGAGCCTGGCGCGAGGACTGCTTCCCTAGTCTTCACAGACCAGTGGAAGATACAGATGGTAACCAGGTGACCATGCCCATGAAGGGGTAACTGCAGACTGTGCCAGGTATTAGGAAGAGAGAGAGTGGGTTTCTTTGGAACCATTAAACAAAGGCACCGAGTGCCCCATCTTCCCAGAGATAGGAGATTCCCCCAGGGCCAGGATTCTGCCCTGTGTTTCCAGCACGGGGCCTGCCACAGAGTCAAGGGAGATGCTCCGTTACTGGAGCTGAGTTGTGGAAATAAGCCAGAGCTGGCCCAGCAGGCCGTGGTATTTGGTGCAGGAAGTGCCGAGTGACCAAGCCAAGCCTCCTGATAGCTGCCCTCACTTGAGTGCTGGTCTTTCCGGGTCCAGTAGAGACAGAGGCCAGAAGGAGGAGATGTGAGGATGAGAGAGTAGAGAGCCAGGCAGAACCTGCGGATTGCTGCCCTGCAGGAGGCACTCTGATGTGATAGAATGGCCGTGGAGTTTGCTGCCATCACACCTGCTTTCTGTACCCACTCTGAATTTCACCATTGACTGAACATTGACTCTGCAAGTGGCTTACCACTGAGCGGTCCCCAGCCTTTTGGCACCAGGGCTCAGTTTCGTGTAAGACAATTTTTCCATGGACTGGGGGTGAGGGGATGGTTTTGGTATGATTCAAGTACATTACATTTTATTTCTTATATTATTACATCAGCTCCACCCCAGATCATCAGGCATTAGATCCTGGAGGTTAGGGACCCTGGGGCTCCTGTGAGCCTCAGTTTTCTCACCTCTAACCAGAAAATGGTAGGGCCGAGGGTTGGAAGGTATTATTTCATGTCAGTTTTGCCCCTGAGACCCTGAGGTGAGTTGGAGGACACAGTTGCAGGATGGTGTTTGGTGCTTTTCAATGAAAGGGGCGATTTTGTTCTAATTTCTTTTCCTGACAGTTCATTTTCCAAGGCAGCAGCCTAACAAATCATGGGGCCAATTAGTGTAAAAGAAACAATTGATCCTGATTCTCAGCTCAGCCCACCACCTCAGTGGTTTGGTGGTGTTTATTCAGGGAAGCGCTGCGCAGCACTAAATGGGAACTAATTGGATAGACACCATTATAAATTACATGGCCCTGCACCATGCTTAGCTTCTGAGTCAAGTCGCCAGGTCTGGTGGAAATAGGAAAACTAAAGGCTTTGCTGTCCTGCATTAACAAGAGGAGCAAAGCTGGTAGGGGCCCATCTTGCCCCTCATTTTACAGATGGGAAAACTGAATCTCACTGAGGGAGCAGAGATGGGGCTAGAAACCAAAGATTTTATTGTTTCACTGTGGTATTCTTTTTGGTAAACTCATCAAACAAAGGGATCTGGAGAAAAATTAAGGCGATTGCTGTGTTTCTCTCCTGGAGCTGCCGTAACAAAGTATGAGAATCCAGGGGTTTAAACAGAAGTTGACTGTCTCATAGTTGTAGAGGCTAAAAATCCGAGATCAAGTCTAGGCAAGGTTGAGTCCTTCTGACCACTGTGAGGGAGGGTCTGCGCCAGTCTTCTGGTTTCTGGTGGTTTGTTGGCAGTCCTGGGTATTCCTGTGCTTCTGGACACATACGGATCTGTGCCTTCATGTTTGAAAGGCAATTGGTCCATGTTTCCGTGTCTACATTTATTTATTTATTTTTTATTGTTACAAAGGCTTTAGTCATATTGGATTAGAGGCATACCCTATTCTAGCACATGGCACAGTGGTAAAGAATCTGCCTGCCAAGCAGGAGACGCAAGAGATGAGAGTTCGATCCTGGGTTGAGAAGATCCCCTGGAGAAGGAAGTGACCACCCACTTCAGTATTCTTGCTTGGGAAATCCCATGAACAGAGGAGGCTGGTGGGCTGCAGTCTATAGCGTTGCAAAGAGTCAGACTTGATTTAGCAAGTAAACCATCAACATGTCACTCTTTAGTTAACCCTTTAATAACAAGGGTTTGAACTGCACAGGTCCACTTATATGCAGATGTATGCAATAGATACATATTCCAGTACACAGAGTGTATGGTTGGATGCAGAACTGAGTATACGGAGGGCTGACTGTAAAGTTATACGTGGACTTTCTACCACACAGGGTGGGGAAGAGTGGGGCGTAGTGTCCCTAATCCCCTGTTGTTTAAGGATCTACTGTATTTCCAGATAAGGTCATATTCTAAAGTCCCGAAGTTTAGGACTTCAACTTAAAGAGTTTGGAGAGGCTACATTAAACATGTAATGATGACAGACAATTTACAGCATAAAATCTTTGAACTACCATTTATTAAGTGTGCCAGGCAGGGTGCCAGCTCTTACTTAGTTTCCCCCAAAACAAATGGACTTACAGGTGAAAGATACTAAAGTTCAGAGAAGCTAGGTAATTTGCCCACGGTGTCATAAGTAGTGCAGAATAGATTTGAATTTCAAGTGCTGGCCTGTGGCTATCCAAAGTCATGTGTTTCTTAACATGAAAGTATCTAACTAAAATGGATCTTAGAAGCCATATTCACCACCACCTGCTATTCACCTCAGTCTTTAATATAAATGGAAACAGCAGCCTTCTCACTCCTAATCCAGCATTCTTTCTATTGGCTGCATTTTAGTCACATCACTTTCTTTTTAAGTTTCTGTCTGGCATTCAAGACTTTTTTTGTGACCAAGGCAGAGGTTAATTTCAGGCTGGTTACAACTCAAAAAGTAATTTTCCATTAAATATAATGACCTCGTTTCTGCAGTGACTTGTGGCAAAACATGCTGTTTCATTTCTATTCATTCACACTCATTTGCCTACTTGCTACAATAATTTTACACCATAAGCTGAAATGTTGAAATCATTGGTTACATTACTAAACACCTACAGTGGTTACTAGGATCCTTCATGCAGAAAGAGACAGAAATAAAAACATGAATTTTAGGAGAACGAGAGTCGAGGCAGTTAAAATACATTGGATACTGTATTCAAGTGCACAGAGGCTACCAGCCATACCTGGCATCAATCCAGGGTCTACCATATCAGCAGTGTGACCTGAAGTGAGTTCCTCAGCCTCTCTGTGTCTCACTTAAGGAGGGGAAATAACATGTAAAGCTGTTGGTTGAGTGAAATAAATGAGGATTACATATGTAGAGTACCTGACGTGATGCCCAACACATAGTAGTCATTCTCTGGATGACTGCTGTGAGGGAAGGTCTGTGCCATTATATATTTAAAATATATAATGAAAGTTCAGTCTGAATCTGTATGAATATTTGGAGAATCTTCCAAGTTCAGGATATTTTCCCATCCAGAGTTTTGAAAGTATAAATTGTTCCCATATTTATTCATCCTGAACTTTTACAAATATTGTTGCAAATAGAACCACAACTGGCTGATGTTTATTTATGCTGGCCTTGGGAAAGCACAAAGGAACAAAGAAAACTGGCAGCTCTGTGCTGAGCTCTTTTGAATGCACTGAACGACCCCTTGTGTTTTGGACCAATGGCTGCCTGAGGTGGACTTGATAAAGGCCTTTTGTCTGCAGCCTACTTTCAATTAAGTCATTGAAGTGTTCCGTGCCTTGATTTCTCCTGTTCTCAAAGAGAGAGGAAAAGGGAATGGGAGATAGAGAAAGGAGCACGTTGAGATTTTTTTTTCCTAATGTATTACCATGAAAATGTTCAAACACACAGAAAATTTCACCTTTTGCTATATTTGCTTTGCCTGATTCTCCTTCTCTTTAGATAGGTTAAGAGATCAATAGATAAATGGATATCTAACTAATAAGCAGCTGCATTAGGTGTGCTCATTGCTCCTGGGGTCTCATGTTTCTAGTCCCTTTCTATAAACAGTGCTAAGAATATAGTTTTTAAATGATGAGCTCATATTGATATTTCCAGTTCAAATTACAATTATTGGCTTATTTCTTAAAGTCTGTATGTAGATCTAATTTTTCTTTCACTGGAAAGCTTGCTTTCTAATAACAATGTATTTGTATATATATTTATCCTAAAGTATAACCAAAGCACTTTCAAAATTGGAATTCCAACATGAATTACTGCTAGCAATAAACCAGGCGTAGATATGAGTGACAATGAAATTTGCTAAAAGTTCCTGTTAGCCTGATATTCCCTGGGCTAGTCACTTCTTGCTAAGCCTGCTTCCTTTGGTCTAAGATAGGCATAATGATGATCACTGATTCAGAAATCTTTTCATTGCAAGTAATATGAAACTCACCTCAGTCTTAAGCAATGAAAGGAATGCACTGATTATATAACTGGAAACTGTGGGGTTAAATTTCCCAGGATAGTAGGATCCAGCCTGTTAGATGGCATCATAAAGTGTGATGCTCTCTCTCTCTCAGCTCTTTCCTTCCTGATGACCTGATTTCCCAGCAGATTTTCTCACCATCCTCTGGTTACTCCAAGACTATTATCCGGGGAGCTCTAAGGAAGGCCTAACCTGTGGGAACCATGCTTGGTGACTGAACATTGTGTCACATAGCCATTAGATCTTAAACTCAGTTGTCCGGGGAAAGATCCAAAGTATGAAAACCTTACTGTCTACCAGACACCCTGCTAGACACATTAAGTGATCTTCTCCACATTCCTTTGAGGAAGGGATCATTCCTATTGTACAGATGAAGCAACTGAGGCTCAGTGAGGTAAGGTGACTTGCCCATGGCCACATAGATGAGATCCAAACCCTTTCATCACATGGCATGCTTTTTTTGAAATGGGGAAGGACAACATAATATGCAGAGTACTCTGAGAGTGAAGCTAAAGAGGACCACCCTGACTTACGCATGCACACTTCCTGCCAGCTTTCGAGAGCACAGACTGCATCTTCTTCATCTCCATATTTCCAGGGCCCAGAGTGTCCTAGTACCGATGGGCTTTTAGGCATGAATGTGAACTGACTGTGAGAGCATAGCTAGTCCACCTTTCTGCCAACTGTGACTATGTGATAGCACATCCTAGGTCATGGGATGTTGGATTTTGATTGAACCCCCGTGTTAGGGAACTAGTACTTCATACAGAAGCTGGTTTCCTGTGGAAGGTGGTTTTTATTTCTCCTGAGCAGAAATCTGCTTCCTTGTCACTGTGGTGATTGCTAACTGATTCAGCACACCTGGCTCCACTTTGCCTGTTAGACAAATTTAAGCCAAAATCATAGGTTGGGAACGCTTTCAGCTAGTTAACTAGTTCATCTCCCTATTTTTAGGCAAGAACTTTACTCACATGGTTGCAGAGCTCTGTTCTCATAACATATGTTCAGAGAGTTACTGAGAAGAAGCTGTCTTTTATAACTGTTGTCTTGTTATAAAGTTTCAGAAGAAGTGTCAAGAGCAGAAAAGGACATGAGTGTTTATTTAATTCGACCTCCTTATTTTAACAGCTGAGAAAATAAAGTGTTAGAGAAACAGAAGTAGAGCCAGTAGGGTTGTGTGTGTATGTGGTGGGTGGGTGGGGTTCAGGGACAGACTTGGACTCAGGATTTTGCTGACAGATTCATTCATTCAAATTATTCATTTAAAAATAGGTACTGACAAAGTCATAGCGACAGAAAGTAGAGCGTGGTTTCCAGGTTGGCTGTAAGAAGGTGAGTGAGAAGTCAGTGTTTCATGATACGGATGGTCACTTTGGGAAATGGATGGTGGTGATGGTTGCAGAGCAGTGTGAATGTACTAAATGTCAGAGAACCATGCACTTAATAATGGTTAAAATGTAAATTCAAGTCGTGTATCTTTTTCTATGATAAAAATATGTAAGCACTAAATCCTTACTATATATCAGGTACTTTACCTGATTTGGGGATAAAGATGAGAAAAATATTGTTGCTTCCACTCTGGAGTGGAAATATATATATCTTTATATTGTCATTGTTTAGTTTCTCAGTCTTGTTTGACTCTTGTTGCAACCGCATCGACTGTCGCCCACCAGGCTCCTCTGTCCATGGGATTTCCTAGTCAAGAATACTGGAGTGGGTTGCCATTACCTACTCGACGGGATCTTCCCAACCCAAAGGTCAAACCCGAGCCTCCTGCGTTGCAGGTGAATTCCTTACCACTGAGACACCAGGGAGGCCTTATATCCATATATACATAATGGCAAACTAAAGAATTGTACCATATGGTAAAGTCCAGGAACCTCAGTATTTTTATGTAACTTGTATAAATTAGAATACTTCTTAGCAAAATATTAGTATAAATGAACAAACGTCCAGTTTTTAAAATGACTAGTAAATTCACCATTCAAAGGAAAAACTCCTATTAAGATTTTGTTGAATGTACTTACAGACTTTTTATACACATGCATATATAGAGAATCATACTTTTTTCAGAAACAGGATTATGTTGAACATACTATTTGGTGACATGCTATTTTTCATTCATTAGGATGTTTTAAATATATTTCCACAGCAAAAGTACATACATTCCCAAGATGATTTTTGGCTAGCTGCATATTATTTCATCTTATAGCAAAATGCAGTTACTTCAGCCAGTCAGTTAATGCTCAGCACTTCAGACATTTTTACTTTTCACTATTCTAAACACTGCAGGGAATATCTCATATCTAAGTCTTTTACCACGTCTTACATTATTTATAGATACTCAAATCCCTACAAGAAGGATCATAAGGTCAAAATTTATGCATATCTTTAATGCTTTGAGATAGCCAGTCTGCCCTTCAGAAAAGTTGCACCAAATCACACTCCCACAAGTAACAAAAATAACCATAATGGCCAACATTTACAAAGCCCTTGCAATACATGCCTTGCACTGCTCCAAGCCCTTTATGTATACCAGACTAACTCATCAGTCTTTCTAACAGGACCATGAGAGAGGCACTCTTTGTCCCATTGTATTAATATATATATATTAATGAAATCCAGTAGCCCAAGAAGGGAGAAGGCAATGGCACCCCACTCCAGTTTACACTCTTGCCTGAAAACTCCCATGGACAGAGGAGCCTGGTAGGCTGCAGTCCATGGGGTCGCTGAGTCAGACACGACTGAGCATGTCTTCACTTTCACTTTTCACTTTCATGCATTGGAGAAGGAAATGGCACCCTACTCCAGTGTTCTTGCCTGGAGAATCCCAGGGATGGTGAAGCCCAATGGGCTGCCGTCTGTGGAGTCGCACAGAGTCGGACACGACTGAAGCGACTCAGCAGCAGCAGCAGCAGCCCAAGAAAGTATCTGTTTCCCCACACTTTTGTTAACACTGAGGATTACTTTTTTTTTTTCATTCTGATGGAGAAAAGTGGCATCTCACTTGTATCTGGTATATTTTATATGAATCTGTTTAGTATTTTCAACAACTTATTGGGTTCTGTATCATTCTTTGTATAATATAAAAAGAAAAGGCTCAGAAAGTTAGACATTCCCAAAGGTATGCAGTCAGTGATAAAGCTTGGATTTGAATTATGTTCTCTCTGGCTCCAGTGTTAACATTCTTTCCTCTGTTAGCATGCTACCTCTTTAGCTAGAGTCTGGGATCTTTGGAAATCTGGTCTTGTCCTTGAGTAAAACATTCTAGAAGATTTCAGGATGGGAACTTAGAGAAAAATCTACTCTGACCTGCTCCATTGAGCCTCAGATGATGGGTTGCCTGGGGGCTGGTACAGAGGTTGCCTCCCAGCCTTGCTGGCACTGCCATGTAGCAAATGCATCCAAAAACATGTTGAAAAAGAGAAAGGCCTTTATAATGAGCCTGGGCCTCTCTTTGTCTAGTGAGATTTTAACTACTGTAATTGCCTGTAGTGTGAAGTAGTGTATTTTTCATGTATCTATTTTTATTCTGTGTCTATCTGCATATCTGTTTTTTTGTTTTACTTTTTTGTTAACTCACTTGAATCCTGGTGGGTATTTTTCCTGTGAATAGTATAGCCTCAGGAAACCACACCCTCTCATATACACATATACCCACACACAATAATAATATGAAGGCTAAATAGGCTAGAATTTATTCTTTAAAAAAGCTAATGGTAAAGTCTGAGCAGATGACTTTCTAATCCATACTGTATTTAATTGGCTGTATTGAACCATACTACAAATTAAGTCTTCTCCGTAATTTATTCTGTCAGACAATAACCTTGCAAACAATTTGATACTTCATTTAAACATTGGTAAATGGCTCATGGAAATGCTAAGAAAAAAATGGTAATCAGAGAAGGAACCCTCTGTTTACAGAATAAATCCTATGTGAAATATCATGAATTAACCTGATTTAGTCAGTCACTGAGCATTTATTGAGTGACTACCTTGTGCACTGTATGTCTTTGGATAGCTTGGTTCCCCCTTTCTCTGTCTCTTCTTTTAAATTCATTCATTTATTTATTTTTGGCTGTGCTGGGCCCTCATTGCTGTTTGGCGCAGGCTTTCTCTAATTGCAGCCAGCGGGGACTACTCTGCTGTGGCATGCAGGCTTTTCATTTCAGTGGCTTCTCGTGTTGCACAATGCAGGTTCTAGGCACCCGAGCTTCCGTAGATGCAGCTCATGGGCCCTGGAGTGCTGACTCAGTAGTTCCGGGCACAGGCATGTGGAATCTTCTCAGATCAGGAGTCGAACCCATTTCCCATGCATGGGCAGGCAGATTCTTATCTACTGAGCTAAGACCCTTGGTTCCTTCTTTAATTCATGAAACCTTACTGTGAAGTCGCTCAGTCGAGTCCAACTCTTTGCAACCCAATGGACTGTAGCCTACCAGGTTCCACCATCCATGGGATTTTCCATGCAAGAATACTGGAGTGGATTGCCATTTCCTTCTTCAACCCAGAGATTGAACTCGGGTCTCCCACATTGTAGGCAGGCACTTTACCATCTGAGCCACCAGGGAAACTTTAGTTAGCACTTGTTCAAAAGGAACAGTATTAGGACCTAGGATAAGGCTGAGGAGAACCTGACATTATCTTTTGTTTTGAAGAGTTAACATCCCAAAGTAGAGAGAAAACATGTGCACAGATGTTCTCCAGATGTTTTGTTTTCAGAACCTAGAGGCATCTGCCTGCTTCATTCTTTCTGCCTAGAATGCCCTTTCTCTGGTTTTCTGAGGATTATCCCTTTATCCTTGGAGACTGAGTCCGAGGTCAGCTTCTTTGTCAAGTCTTCCCTGATGCTCCTGCCCATTTCTCCTCTGCTCCTTTCCTTCTCCAGGGGATCTTCCTGACCCAGGGATTGAACCTGGGTCTCCCGCCTTGCAGGCAAACGCTTTAACCTCTGAGCCACCAGGGAAGCCCTCTGCTCCTTTTACAACACCTTTAATACCAAGTTTGTCTTATTATATTGTGATTGTTAGGTTCTTTGCCTGCCTGTTCTTTGAGACTGCAAGGGTCTTGAGGAAGGGACCATGTTTTAATCATTTGGGCAGATGTAGCACTTAGAATTGGAGAAGGCAATGGCAACCCACTCCAGTGTTCTTGCCTGGAGAGTCCCAGGGATGGGGGAGCCTGATGGGCTGCCGTCTGTGGGTCACACAGAGTCAGACACGACTGAAAACGACTGAAGCGACTTAGCAGCAGTAGCAGCAGCACTTAGAATGAGACCTAGAATGTATTCACTTCAGTTCAGTTCAGTCACTCAGTCGTGTCCGACTCTTTGCCACCCCATGAATCGCAGCACGCCAGGCCTCCCTGTCCATCACCAACTCCAGGAGTTCACTCAGACTCACATCCATCGAGTCAGGGATGCCATCCAGCCATCTCATCATCTGTTGTCCCTTTCTTCTCCTGCCCCCAATCCCTCCCAGCATCAGAGTCTTTTCCAATGAGTCAACTCTTCGCATGAGGTGGCCAAAGTACTGGAGTTTCAGCTTTAGCATCATTCCTTCCAAGGAAATCCCAGGGTTGGACTGGTTGGATCTCCTTGCAGTCCAAGGGACTCTCAAGAGTCTTCTCCAACACCACAGTTCAAAAGCATCAATTCTTCGGCGCTCAGCTTTCTTCACAGTCCAACTCTCACATCCATACATGACCACAGGAAAAGGTACTCAGTAATACAGTTATACAGTGTGAATAACTATATGCATGGACAAATGTGTAACAAAATTAAGAAGGTTGGAGCATCCCAGATAGAAAAAAAGTACAACCCAATGAATTATAGAGTTGGGAATTATTATTACAGGGAATAGGGGAGCTGAGGAAGGTCCCTAGATGAGCATGATGTTCGAGCTAGGCCTTGAAGCATAGATATAATATAGTTAGGCAGAGTTGATGAAACATGCCTAGGGTAAGAAGAGGCAGTCACCAGAGAAAACAACATACATAATGGCATAGAGACGGGAAAGTCCAGAACCCAAAGGGGATGATGACCCCTTCAGGTTATTTTTATCCTAGATGGAAAGTCAGACAGGGTTGGCAAGGCTGATCTCTGAATTGGCCTTGGAATTCTGTAGCAACAATTTCATCCACAATGAGATGGTTCAGAACAGGAGCAGTAAATGAAACAATAGCAGAAAAATCAGGTGTTCTGGAAGACTCTCTTTTTAAAACCAAATTATCTGCTTTGATTTTTCGGCAGTGGTTTAATGCCTAGATTGGGCTTCCCCAGTGGCTCAGATGGTAAAGAATCTGCCTGCAGTGCAGGAGACTCTTGTTTGATACCTGGGTTGGGAAGATCCCCTCGAGAAAGAAAATGGCTACCCACTCCAGTATTCTTGCCTGGAGAGTCCCATGGACAGAGGAGCCTGGCAGGCTACAATCCATGGGGTTGCAAAGAGCTGGACATGACTGAGTCACTAATACCTAGATTATGTTTTTCCAAGACAAAAACTCTTTTCCAAAGGAAGGGTGGAAGAAGGGCAACCAGAATCTACCTTTCTTCCACTCTCTCCCTTTCCCTCTGGCCCAGTATTCTCTGCATCTCCAGAACAACACGTGATGTCTTGAAACTCCCCACAGAAACACTCTTGGAATGAAATGGTCTTTTGTTTTTTTCTGTTAACAAGGACTTCACCTCCCCTTTCTGGCCTTGGCTGCTCAGCAGATATGGCAAGTGGCAAGCCCCCTGAAAGTTTCCCTCCAGACCAGGTGGTCTTGACCTTTTTCTTTGAGATCCTAATAGCTGGCCTTGACCCCAGACCTTCTGACTGGTGACCCTTTCTGACCTTAGCAATCTACTGGAATCCAGAACACCCTCAGTTTGACCTCCTTCCTTAGTTTCCCTTCCTCATCCTGACTTATCAGGGATCATGGTTTTGTTGTTGATCTATGGAGCCAAGAGTCTAAGGGAAGGAGACCTTGATTCTAAATGACCTTGATTCTTTTATTCAATGCTTTTCCATTATAAGTAGGGAGAGTGGGGTCTGGATTAAGTATTGGTCCAGCCAGAACACCTTCTGGCCCTCAGTCCTTTCATGAATCAACTCACAGTTAAACTATATGATGTTTACATTTCCTCTGGCTCCACCTGCCTGTGATTTGTGCTGATAAAACCTGCTTGAAGACATGGAGCAATTTGGAGGCTCAGTGAGCAAGTATTTACAATGTCCTCTGAGTTGCCAAGATGAATATGATAATGTGGGATTAGAAGGATTCTAATATGTTTGTATTTCCAAGGATCTTTATGACATTTGCATGGTTAAGGTTGGAGAAAGTGGAGACATAATCCCTATCTGACTCTTCGTTTCCAAATGATTGAGCCAATTTCAGAGCAATCCTTTTAACACATCATAAAATTAACTATGGGAAAAGATAATGTTACAATATTTTTAAGCCCTTCATGCGCGCACACAGCTACACTTTGTGAGGAAATATTAGGTATAATCAGGCATTAAAAATGTTTTGACTTTAAAACACTTAATGAGGATTCACAGATAAATTAAAACATCTCCATCTGCTGTCTTGCATAGTAGGTGATATTTTACCATTGCACAATCATCTCCGAATCTAATTCCACCAGGAAGACTTCTAATCGTGGTTTAATTTTAGAGCAATATTCCACTTGGCAATCAATAAAGTGCTGTCGTCAAACTTTGATTTAATAGGATACGTGGATAACATTCACTGTATTATGCAGAGAAAGAAATACTTGCAAGAAAGAAAGAGAAAGAGGATGCCTTTGTCTCTCACTTTTCTCTGCTGTATCCGATTCAAGCCCACAAAAGCCTCTAAATCAATACTGCCTTGTTTCGTGAATATAAATCTCATCAATTTTACATCATTAACACCATGGAAAAGCTACTGCCCTCTGAACAGTTTTTCTCTGCTAGATAAATATGCCCTCTTAATAAAACAGCAACAAATGGATCCTGGTCATTTTACTAATAAACACTTGCTTCTTCCCCAACTCTGTGTTGAAATCCACTAAAATTATAAAGTTGTCTTATGGCCACTTAAGGGGCTAGGGTGACCGAGCAGTGATACCGCCCTCCATGCATTATGTCTCATTGAAACTGGGCAACCTAGACCAGCACGAAACCCACAGGGAGCATCTTAAGGGTAAGAAAGAGGTGAGCAAATGGCTGGCCTCTGGAAGGTAAAGGTGCAACAGCAAATTCTACTGCAGAAATGATTACTAAGGTCAGAAGCCTGAAAAGATGGCAACAGGCCAGGAATGGACATTTCTGAAGGTCAAGGCCAGCAATCCAGAACTAAGTAATGGTCATCATAAGAGGCAGGTGCCACTGTCCTGAGAGGCTGGCTGTGTGATGTGAGATCTAGATGATTAAAGGATCTGGGAAGATGGAAGGAGACCTGGGAGAAAGTCTACTTCAGTGGTTCTCAATATTTTCATAACCAAATTCTGCTCGTGTTACATTTCTCCTTCCCTTCACAGATTCAGTAACATAGGTGGCTTTGTTCAGTAAAATGCATTTATACTCATTTACTTTCCAATTTGGATTATTTGAATCCATCACTGATTGCCAAAGAGAATCTGCTCCATGGTGAGCTAAGGGGTACAACAGTAACCAGATATAATTCTAAATAAACTCAGCATTTTTATTTGTGTGCACAATAAAAGAAGTCATCTTATTAGGAATAATTATAAATTTCTGTTTAGCTTTTTGAAATGTTGAAAATTGCCTGGGACCTCTTTTCATTATTTTTAATGATCCCTGTAGATCCAGGACTTTGGGTTAGAAGCCATTGATCTGATCCAAAGTTCTCCTTTAATAGAGGAATAAACAGAGATCCAGAGAGAGGCAGTGAGTGCCTTGCGTTCACGTACAGTGGCTAGAATTCAAGCTTCTTAGCACCCAGTATAATGAAAAGGTCCTTTGTAAGGACTTGAAACACATCATATAATGCCTAGATACATATATAAACCTTTAAGGGTACTGTTTAATGAGAATTATTTTAGGTACATTTAATCTAGAAAAATGACCATAAAGATCACCATCGCTTAACAGAATGGTGGATATTGCTTGTTGAAGTTTAGTTAACAAGGGCAGGAAGGTCAGTTTCAAATGATGTTTTAATTACTGATCAGCAGTCTCAGTTTAGTTCAATAACTATGGATCAGGCTATGGTTTTTCCTGTGGTCATGTATGGATGTGAGAGCTGGACTGTGAAGAAGGCTGAGCATTGAAGAATTGATGCTTTTGAACTGTGGTGTTGGAGAAGACTCTTGAGAGTCTCTTGGACTGCAAGGAGATCCAACCAGTCCATTCTGAAGGAGATCAGTGCTGGGATTTCTTTGGAAGGAATGATGCTGAAGCTGAAACTCCAGTACTTTGGCCACCTCATGCAAAGAGTTGACTCATTGGAAAAGACTCTGATGCTGGGAGGGATTGGGGGCAGGAGGAGAAGGGGACGACAGAGGATGAGGTGGCTGGATGGCATCACTGACTTGATGGACGTGAGTCTGAGTGAACTCTGGGAGATGGTAATGGACAGGGAGGCCTGGTGTGCTGTGATCCATGGGATCGCAAAGAGTCGGACACGACTGAGTGACTGAACTGAACTGATGGGTCAGGCACAGCACTAGGTACTAGGATGACAAAGATGAAGACAGAGTCAGGTGCGGAAGACCAGGATTTAGGAAAATGTATCAGAGAAGGAAGATCCATCAAAGCAGGAGCCCAGGGAGCTGTGTGTGAGGAATCCTTTGGGAGTTGCAGTATCACTAGACTGAAGTTCTGGGAAACACAGACGAGGGAGGAATCTCCTCTGCAGGGAAAGAAAGGGCAAGCCTTGTTCAGGGGATTTCACAAGGTGGTGTGATTTCAAATGGGCTTTTCAAGAGGCATAGAATTCAGGCAGGTGGTTAAAAGAACAGGTCTTGCAGACAAGGGGACCAACACACGAAAAACCTCAGAGGTGTGGGTCTAACCCAGTTGGTGACCTGGGACAAAACAAAGAAGGGTGTTTGATCCTCAAGTCAGTCTTATCTCTGCCACCTGTTGGAAGATTGTCATAACCGTGCACATCTGTGGTTCTCTGAATGCAAAGGGCGCCCCTGGTCTTTGTACAGTGTACCCCGTCCGGCAGGACAAGCAGAGGCCCTGGTTATGTGAGTATACTAAATATCCTGCAGAACTTAGACTGGGCTGTGTCATGAGGAAAGATGTAGAAGGAGCCTATACCACTGAGTGAGGCTGACTGGGCCCAACAAGCGGAAGAAAGAGCCACCATCACAGGTGCCCACTCAGCATCTGAACAGTCCTGTTACCTCTCTGGCCACAGCATCAAGACCATGGAAGGAAGCCTCCATTTCTCAAGGGCAGGCACAGCTCTTTTTTCCTTCCATCTGGACCAAACAGCTTTTCCAAAGCCCTCTGGGCTTGTTCACACGTAGCAGAAACACATCTCTTATTGATCAACAGCTCGGAGGAAAAGTCCCCTGAAATAGGCTCTTCTTTTTGTCTCTCACAGGCCCTTCAGCATCATCATGCTGTTCACGAAATTTCCTACATCGCAAAGGATATCACAGATCACCGGGCCTTCGGATATGTTTGCGGGAAGGAAGGGAATCACAGATTCGTGGCCATAAAAACAGCCCAAGCGGTGAGTAGCCCCCTCCAAGGAGGATGCTTTTCCTTGTACCTTTTCTGGGATAGCACAGTCTCACCATTAGTCTTTGGGGGCCGATTGTGACATGTGGCTCAGCGATGCTGACACTCAGCTTCCCATCTAAAAAAGATAAACAGCCTCAGAGCAAAGAGACATTCTCACGCCCATCCAGTTGTGTTGTTGTTGCTTTTTCTAATGGGTATTTCGTAATGACTAATTATTTTCCTTTCTGATTAAGCTGGATGGAGGCACACTGTACAAATAAGTTTCCTTGTGTTGCTAGCCTCATTTAAAAAGAAAATAAGAGAAAACAAATAGCTGTTTTGCATAAGGGCTACCCTAATTTTATTGTATTCGAAATTACTAATAAATAAAAGCAGTGCCTTTTATGCTTATGATTATTATGAATTTGCAAATATAATTAGTTGAAGAAATGAACTTTAGCCTAGATGCAATTTGCTAAACCAATATAACAAGGTAGAATTAATTAAAGATGGAATGCTTTCAGTTTAATAGAAAAAGGAAGGGCTGTGGTTTGTAGCCAGCAAAAAAAAAATTGGTCACTGCAGCTCAGTAACCATCCCCTTCTTCATGTGCTTTACCACCTTTACTCCAGGCTGAACCTGTTATTCTGGACTTGAGAGATCTCTTTCAACTTATTTATGAATTGAAGCAAAGAGAAGAATTGGAAAAAAAGGCACAAAAGGATAAGCAGTGTGAACAAGCTGTGTATCAGGTATACCTGTGAATTTATCCTGGTACCAGAGACAGCATGGGCTTAAAATAAACAGATATGAAAACTGACAGTCAAGGCTTCTCCTCCTGCTGCCAAGTAGAAATAAACAAAGATGAAAGGTTCCTGTGTAAATTACAGGCACCGAAAGCATGCCATTAGAAATGATCCCTATTCTCTGAGATTCTAGACATATGAGAGAAAGTGAAGTCTTAAAACTGGGGAAGATTTCAAGGGAGGAGATCTAAGGAAAGTCAATTGCATTTGCTTCTTGTTAACAGTGGGGGTGGGGCGGCTACAAGGGTTTTCATTATTTTTTCCTGCCAGTTTTCTGCCTTAATAACCCACCAGCCTCTCCTACCCAGTGCTGGTTTCTTCACTGTCCTGTAATTTCTGAGTACAGTCTCACATCTCTCGCTTTATATCCTCTGCTTTTCATCCTCCCTTCCCTCACTCTGCTGTAGACAATTCTGGAAGAGGACGTTGAAGATCCTGTATACCAGGTAATTTTGGAAACTAGTCGGGGTTGAGGGTCAGGAAAGGCCTGGGTCTGTGGTATAGGCATTTTGTCTCCGCTGGCTGCAGAGCCTGGAGAAGGACCAAGATTATTTCTGAGGATGAGGCCTGCCAAGCCCTCCAGGAGCAAATTTCCATAAAAACTAACAGAAGTTTGGCCGGCATCAGTAGCATGGGATTTAGAAATAGGCTTCTCCCTTCTTGCCCCTGCTTCAGCCTTCTCAGCAATCTGTGTAAGTTTGATCCCAGAGCTGAATGTTTGCAAGAGTCCCTTGAATATTCTGAGTTCATTAGAGAGACTGAATAATGAGGTGGCTTCAGTGAGTTAAGAACCAGAGATAGGGACTGACATTTTGGCAACATTTGAACACACATCCAAAGGATGGTTTGTGAGCTGGGGAAAGGACTGTGAGGAGAAGTCTCTCTGGCCCCTGATTGTCCAGGCTGCCCCCTGACTCCCTGGCTCATGCCAGAGGGGCTTTTGTGAGTTGAGGAACAGGAGATCTCACAGATGTGCCTGCCTGTAGCTTTCTCTGCACTTTCTTCAAGGTTGCAGCCTAAGTGTGGGTAGAGATGGCTTCTCTTAGGTTCAAGTATATGCTCTGTTTTAACAGATGCAGATGAGAGAGGAGGCCTCTCCCACTCTGTGCTTATTCCCAAGGAGAGAAAGCAGCCAAACGTTTGACTTATGGGACATAAAAGACAATCTGAAATGTACATTTCTAACTGGGACACACGTGGGTTTTATATATGTGTGTCACACATGCATTCTGTAGTTTCACAGAATGCATAGTTTCACATGAAAGCTGCCACTGCTATGATGAAAAGAAAATGATATGGATAAGAAATTAATAGAATCTGAATAATTTGAAAAAGTATCTAACATGGATGTCAATAAAAGTCAAAGGTGCCTTTGATGCCACGCTTTCCTTTAGAATACCAGGGGTGTGGATTCATCTACAGTATGAGTTCAGACCCTGGCTCATGGGCTCAGAGAGTGAAGAACATCGTCCTTTTGAAATGGCCCAGTCTTTTAGAGTCTGAAACGTGTATATGGAAAATTTGACTTCAGTTTTTAAAACTGAGAATGTAAAGTAAGGTGATATGTATGAGATGAAGGCGTTTGCGGCTTCTGAGCACATCAGAAGTGGCTTAGGACCGTGGGCCTTAGGGAGCAGAGGGGAGAGACCGCTGTCACCCAGAGCTGGCAAAGTTGGAGTCCCAGGAGACATCATCCCCACACAGCATTCCCCGCACAGGGAGACACTGCTGAGATCAGTGCCACTGAAGGGAGGGGTTATATCTCCGGAAAGGTCTGCAGCGCCTACGCAGTCCTGACTAAAAGGCTGACCATCGGACCATGGCGACTTTCCCTAGAAGAGGCAGGAACGCGCCAGGCCACGCAGCATGTCAGTGATGTCTCTTCAGTTTTCTCTTGTGCCTGTGTCTTTAATGCTTACCACAATTTGTATCCTGAATTCCAAATGCTTTTTTTTTTCTCCTCTTTCATTTTCTCCTTAACTTTTCCTCTCTGGCTGCTGCTGTCATAGTACATTGTGTTTGAGGCTGGACACGAGCCAATCCGTGATCCCGAAACGGAAGAAAACATTTATCAGGTATAAATCGCTTTCCTCTCCTTCCTTAGCACTGCCACCAGTGAACGCACAGAAGGGGCTGAGCCACCAGGGGCTCTCTTCTCACTCCCAGTCTCCACCTTGCTCTGTTGGTCTCGTTCTGTGCTTGTTAAAATACCTCTGTGTGAACTGGCTCCTAGTTCCCTGCCGTTTACCAGCAGTTTTCATGCTTGAACATTGACATGTTTAATGGCCAACTGGGTAGAATATTTTAATTTTTAATGGATCTTGACGATTTTCAGTTGACACAGAAATCGAACATTTCATTTTACTAAATTAATCCTTTGGAGGGTTGTTGTTCAGAATATGAGGGTCCTTCATTTCTCAAAAGAACGTGCTGTTGAATTTCTTTAAAAAGTCAATTGCACCACTGAAAATGAAGGCCAAATTCAAAAATGCTGTTTGGAGACAACACTGGGAATATTAACTGAATGAAAGAAAGTTGAGCTAAAGGTTTTACCCCTTCTGAAGGGAAAGTAATTTAATATTCTTAAAAATGTCTGCTTATGTGAAGAAGCCTAAACACATGTTTTTTTTTAAATTTATTTTACCAAAGTATAATTGATTTACAATGTTGTGTTAATTTCTCCTATACAACACGATGATTCATTTATACATGTATATGCCTTCTTTCTCATACTTTTCTATTATGGGTTTATCACAGGATATGGAACATAGCTCCTTGTGCATTACACAGTAGGACCTTGCTGTTTATCCATTCTGTAGATAACAGTTTGCATCTGTTAATCCCAAACTCCCAATCCTTACCCCGCAATCCCCTCCTTTGGCAACCACAAGTCTGTTGTACACTTTTAAACTCGTTAATTCTCCTAAATACGCTGTAAAGTAGGTATTTTAATGCCACTTTTTCAAGGGGAGACTGAGGCTCTGAGAGGTTGAGTAGCTTCCTCAAGGCTGTACAGCTGTTAAGAGCTGGGACCAACCCCACACTGCTTCCCCTGTGCTTTCCTACCAAAGAATCCGTGCAATTACAGCACAGCCACACATAAAACAAATGTGCGAACTCCAGTTTTTCATTAATTAGAATTTTAGCCCTAATTTAAAATATAAACATTATGGAAGCAGGAAAAATTTTAATGTATTTAAATAAGTGATTTTAATTTTCTTAATTTACTCAGTTGTGTGGTCTGTTATTCTGCCTTGGGCATGTATTACTTGTGTAATAAAAGTAAAACATATTTTCAGTTTTCATCAAATGCACAGAATTCTAAATGACTAAAGTATCTAAGTTCTATCAGCACCTCGGTTTAACCAGCCCTAGGAGGGAATGATCTATTTCTATCCACAGGTTCCATCTGGATTCAAGTGTGAGCTTGCTCTTCGAGAATTTGTCTAAAATCATCCCTTACAAAGTTTCTGTCTTTAAACAGAAAAGTTGCATATCTGTCCTCAGTGTCAAATTTTAAAGTCCAACATTTTAGTGTCTCAGTATTGTTACGGAACCAAACTTGGGTCCACAGACAAGTCTACTGACACCGGATTGTCGTGAAGGAAAGAGCAGAGTTTATTGCAGGGCGCCAAGCAGGGAGCCCAGGGCTGCTAGTACTCAAAACCAAACTCCCCGCAGGAAAGCATTTTAAAGGTCAGGTGAGGGAAGGGAGTTGCAGGATACGTGATCAGCTGGTGTGCAGCTCTCTGGTTAATCATTTGGTAACAGGATGGTGTCACAGTATCGTTCCTTAGGCATCAGTAGGTCTGGGTGCCACATGTTCATGGGCATCAAGTAGTTAATTTCTTCAGTTTGTTGGCAGTTTTAGCATCTGCAGAACAGCTCAGGAAGTGTGTATCAGATCCTATTATCTAGGTATGAGGCAGGAGCCTGTTCTGGGAAGGCCCCATAGGGTCCTGCTCAGTTACAATGTGACTCCAGAGGAACCGCTAACCAGTCATCTGATGAAGAGAGAGAACCTTTTAAAATAAAATTAGGTTTTCCAAAATAAGAGGTTCTTGAATTTAGACTTATCTGTAGTTGGCAGGGCTTCTTTTGTGCCCTGTCGGGGTCTCTGGGAAGCAGTCTAGTGTGCTAGGAAGAACTGGCTTTGGGAAGCAGGGAACTGGGATATAATTCTGACTCTGTCACCACTACCTTTGGCTAAGGGGTAGCAAGCAAGGCACTTGCCCTCTCTGAGACTCAGTTTCCCCAGTGATAAAGTAGGAGAATAAGTTCTCCCTAAATCACCTGTAGGCATGAGAATGAAACAAGATCACAAGGAGACTGTAAAGAAGAGGCTTCATCCCAGGTCACACACTGCATCTGCAGCCATTAAGCCACCTTGCCAATCCCTTTCCTTCTCTGGGCCTCAGTTTACTTATCTCTAAAATGAGCAAATAAGATGGAAGTTTCTCCTGGGCATGGCCCTTTTCTGTTCTTTGCAACTAGTGCCTCAGCACAGGACTGTTAGAGAAGCACACTACGTTGCTTTACAGAGCAATAAGACAGAATCGCTGTGCATGCGTGTGTGTGTGTGTGTGTAAGTATGTATATATAGTTTTGGTAACATTTCTCAAGCAAGGTCTCTGTGAATGGAGGCTTACACACCGTATCTTCTATGTCTCATAGCCACCCCAAGTGGCTCGAGTCATAATTCCCACTTTACAGACGAGGAAAGAGAGTGCCACAGACATAACGGATATTGCCCAGGCTTACAGAGCTAGCAAGAGGTAGAACCTCCCACTCGCTGACTTCTATACATAAATAAATCCAAGGGC
Organism: Nanger dama; assembly: GCA_917880005.1. Classification (NCBI taxonomy): domain Eukaryota; kingdom Metazoa; phylum Chordata; class Mammalia; order Artiodactyla; family Bovidae; genus Nanger; species Nanger dama. The sequence goes on along the minus strand of CAKJTW010000031.1, from coordinate 4,388,737 downwards.
TCTTTTCAGTTCAGAATATCCTTGATGATAAGTTTTACAAATAGATTCTATATAGGTTTCAAGTCAGTATCTAAAAGTCACCCTTGTGTTAACCGTTCTGACATCCAGGATCCTCCCTCTCCATCCATAATTAATAGGAAGTACCGTTTAAGGGAATGACTGTTTTATTGCTCTCTGTTGGAAGGGCCTCTGGTCATCTTTCTCTCTTGTCTTGCCAGTCCACTGGGCCTCATTTTGCTTTACAAGAAATAAGCTCTTGGGCCTGAAGATAGGCTGTGCTTTTAAGGAGCTGCTATTAGGAACCTTAGCATTTTTAGGGCCTACAAGTGTCCCATATTTATTCTTCCTGAGTAGACTTCAATGTTTCTTTTATACTTCGGCTTGGTCAAGGTAGTCTCAGATTTTATTTTATTTATCCTCTGTTTTCTGCAATGAGAGCCTAAGGTTTTAACTGTTTTACGGCCTGAGGAGAAGTACCTAACTTTTGTGTCTCAATTTCCTGGGCTACAGGATATAGATGCTATAGTCTCTGCTTCTAGAAGTGGTGTGAATATGTAAAGCAACCAGGACAACATTTGGTACATAGTAGGTTTTGTGTAAATGTTAGTTCCTTTCACTTCCTAATGCCATCAATATCAGTTGCTGCTTGAGACATCTTATGATGATGTATTAAGTGAAGCAGAACATGACTTGTTCACCTTATCTTGTCAGAGAGCCCAGTGGAAGGCTGCAGCCTCACTTGACTTTGCTATTTATAACTCCAACACAAGGGAGGGAGAGACTCTTGAGTAAATGTCACCTCTCTTTGAGGATCAGTAGTCTCATTTTCCAAACTGGATTAATAATAATAATAATAATTGTCTATTTGCATGCCTCAGAAAAAATTATTAGTTGTCTTTTTAAAAACAACTCAGAACCCCACAGTACAAAGCGTTTTTACCCGTCACTTAATTCTGACCCTTCCAACAACTCGGTGAGATGAGAACAGTTGTAATAACTTACCATTTTAAATGTGAGAAATTTAAGTCCTTCATACTTAAGTGATGGGCCCAAGGCCAGAGCCTCTGATTTTAAAACCTATGTTCTTTCAGACTTTAGCAAGCTTCCAGCATCAGTGAGATCGCAGCTTGCCAAGGGCACATTCTCCAAGTTTGTTCATTCGAAAATCATTTTTAATTACCCAAGATTTGTTACACATTGTTATTTTAAAACGACACGTCTCTAGTCCTATGTCACCCAGCCATCAACCTGCCCCTCCACACTATTAATATATCACTGCACTGAAAGTGTCTTCTGTGTGGATGCTCCTTAATGTATAGTTTTCAGAGTAGTTTCATTTATTCATTCAATAAACACTTATGTTTGGAGCACCAGCCTGTGCTGGGTGCATTGGGATGTAATAGTGACACACAGCCTGGCCCCCACCTTCAAGGTGTTTGTAGGTGACCCCTTGGATACTCATGGCAACCAGATAAGGAAACAAGTTCAGAGAACAGTGACTTCTCCAGGGTCATAGAGTCTGTGGCAGAGCCAGGATTAGGAACCAGGCCTTCCACCACCTTTTGGTCCAGGACGGTTACAACTCTATACAACATCATATTATTGAAATGGTCCACAGATGGGACATACCAGTTAAGGGAAGATGAGAGCCAAGACCAAGGCACTGTCTGGTCTTCATCCTTTTAGTGTTTCTGCTGGTTTTTCTGTCTTTAGCACATACATGGTAAATGTGTGATGCTTAGAAGTTTCTTGTTTAACCAGTATTTACAGATGGGGAAACAAAGGTAATAAAATATCTACTGAGCCCTCAGCAGGCTTATAGATCAGTCAGAACTCAGAGTGAAGCTGCAGTGTGGTTTGACTGTATATTTATCTTACAAATAAAGCTCCTTTTACGCCCTCCTTCAGTAGCCTGATGACTTTTCCATCTCCCCCAGCGAGACAAGGAGTGCTGATAAGTCAGGGGCCACATTCGTCTTGTTCACCACATCATCCTAGGAAGAGCACAGTGCGCAGACACTTAGTAGGTTCTTGGTAACTTTTATTTCTTAATGAAATGATGCACCAGATATTATGAGTACAGAGGAATGCTCCACCAGTACTCTGGTGGTGCTCCCAACATGATGTCTTAGCAGAAATCATTCTTAAAAGACAAACAGCCAGGTTAATATCTCACCCATGGGACAGCCAGGCCGAAAAGCTTTTCAATTATACACAGTTTGGGTTTCTCCATCCTACTGCTTCTCCTCCATTTGCAGGCATAATTGAGAGTCAGCTGCGGTTCAACTTACTAAGTGCCCATAGTGAGCAGTGAATTGCAGGGAAGAGAAAAACACTGTTCATTTTGCTCAGGCAAGGGTGAGCTGCTAGTGAAAATAAAAGTGAGGGCTTGTAATTTATTGGCCCTTGTTAACAAGGACTCTGTAGGCATTCTTAGAGGGTTCCTTTTGGCGGGAGCTTACTTATCCGGAGCAAAGAAATTACATTCTTCATGGGCTGCCTGCAAACTAAAGTTTGCAGGAGTAACTCTGAAAGTGCATCTTCTGCACAGCCATGCTCACTCAGAGTTCTGCTGTTTTGCATGGATATGCACGAGCTTCCAGGAGTATAGAATGAATGTCAGAGGACAAGAAACACCCAAATCTCCTGTGGGGATGGTGGGAACAGAGGGGAGCTGCGGCTGTCTGTATGATGCAGTAGTTCAAGGCAGACCATGTAGGCTGATGCTCCTGGCTTCCCACTCACAGAGATTAAATGAGGATGTATGTGAACATAAATGTTTAGAATACTGCCTGGCACAGAGAAAATGCTCTGGCAGTGTTAGCTCATACCGTTAATGATAAATGTCTTGTTCCATAGCCAGAATGAGATACCTTTGACTTTGATCACTTCCTAGCTATGAAACTTTGGGCAAATTTCCCTAACATCTCTGAGCCTCACTCTCTACTACTTAAAGTGGATGTTTTAATACCAACTTCTCAGGGTTAGTATAAAGATTTTAAGGTAAGTGAGAGTGAAAATGGCAAAGGGACTCCAGGAATAAGCTCAAATTCTTCTCTAAGCTAGTCCAAGCTTAAAAGATAATTTTTCTTAACTATTCTCCACAATCCTCAATGATATACTTACATAGCAGACACCTGCTGAATGACTACTGGCTCTTATGTGCCGTGCCTGCTTTTAACGGGCTCCCTGTCTGATCAGAGAGAGACCAGTTATCAGACAGAAAACCACTGCTCGCTGATCCCTCCCATGGGGGTTTGAGTTAAGCTTTGCTAGTCGCTGAGGATGTTTCAGAGCAAGGCCCCTGACAGACTCATTTGAAAAGTATTCCACAAGTCCATTGTCATTCATATGTATTTTGGTACACATTTACATAATATATCAATGGCAAAGACGTTACCGTTCTAACACTTGACAGTATGATGGTGCCGAATAGACTTTTATTATTTACTCTCTTTTAGCTTTGATGTATAACCTAAGCAAGAAGCAGAGCTGAAGTTCCCATTTCAGTGAGGCTCAGAGGAGCTAAGTGACTTGCTTAGGGCTTGACAGTTATCACATGGCCCAGTAAGGCCAGATGGAATAGGAAAAGGAGAGGGAGGAAAGAAGTTACAGAGAAGTGTTGGAAAACAATTGGAGAGTTTTTCGATTCTAGTCACATGCTTTTCCTGCCATGGATGGACCCTTTTCTTAAAGAAAAACCTTTGGCGATTATCAGATAGTATGTGGGTGATCCCAACAGAAGCTGTATTTTGTTTTAGGACCTGGATATTTGTTGAATTTTAAATAACGTGGATCTCAAATCAGCATGGGGTACTTCAAGCTCAGCTGCAAAGTGTTTTTAACAACTTTAGGCAACTCCTAGCGCCTCCCTGGCATCATTTTTGTCTTTGGTGAGATGATTATTTTTTTCACCACATGATCTCTGAGGTCTCTGCCTTTTGCTTCCTCTGCTGTAGTCCTGTGAGGAGTCCAGTGGCAGAGATATGCTGCAAACCTTTGTGGAATGATTCATACCCCCTCTCCTCCCCCAGCTTGCCTGAGAGAAGGAGCCTGGCCTGACATTTCCATGGTACCAGCAGCTCCTTCTTCTGCTGGAGGTTGGCCCCCTCGGGCCTCAGGGGCTGAGTTCATATACACTTAGCCAGTGGAAGGAAAGCCTGGTTGCTTTGTGCTTCAAAAGCAGAGTACCAGAGTGTTTTGACTGTGTTGAATTTGATTTTTTTGTAGGTTCCCACCAGCCAAAAGAAGGAAGGTGTTTATGATGTGCCAAAAAGCCAACCTGTAAGTGTAAGTACATCTCCTCTCTTCTGCTGGGTCCCCACAACCTGGCTTTATACCGAGGCTTGGCCTGCAGTCCGAGGAAGGGAGTCCACTATCCGCTCTTATGGATACCGATCACCACCTATATGGCTTTGCTGGGGACTCCTCAGTGGGTGAGGGGAAGGGGGTTAGAGGTGGAAATGATGGGGCTGAGTCTGCATGAAGGTCTGGCTCCCTAAGTGGTAATCTGCTGAATCGTGAAAACTCTTATATCCAACAGATTCAGAGTCTCAGGTGTTTTATGGAAAATGTCTCCAGTCAAAGCCTCCATGATGCCTGGTCAAGTAGGGCCAGTTCTTGGTTCTGGGAAGAGAGCTGTTCACTCCATTTGAAAGTGGTCAAGAAGCTTCAGAGAGACAGAACAAGGGCTGGTCAAGGACTTGGGAGTGTGTTAAGGGTCCAGTCAGTGATCAGCACACTATAGAAAAGGCCATGTGTTGTCGGCTTGCAGAGAACCCAGGGCGCCCGCTGCACCTGGACCTCATCTGCTAGGGGGACTCCTGGAAGTTTGAGATACGAAGGAAAGTGCTCAGTTGAGGGTCACTGCTGGGCTCAGAACCATGTTTGAGACCTTCAGTTGCACTCAGAAGGCACCCTCTACCTAACCAAGGCAGCCCTGAGGAGCCATTGCAGGCTTTGAGTGGGGGAACTGTGACTTTGCCTCAGCTTGTGTAAAAAGAACTGGGGTGTTTAGTCTCTGTTGACGTCATTCAACCATAGGTAGGAGGAGCGCCAGTTTTGAAGTCTAACTGACCCTCAGGAACCCAGCTCTGGTCCTAACAGAACTGTTGTGAGGCTAAATGACCTCATCTGGAACACTGTTATCAGTCCTGGGCCCCACACCATGAGAGACATAGAGACAATCCTGTATGTTTCAAGATAAGATTAATAATAGCAGAAGGACCTGAAAGCCTTTGGCCTAGAGAAATGAAACCATGACTATGGAGGTGGGCATCCCTAGGACCATTAAATGGAAGCGGGATTATACTGTTCTGTATCTGCCAACTCTTGGAACTGAGACGGGGGGTGGCCCTACAAGAAGGTCAGTTCTAACTCCAACTAAGGGTGATCTCCTGATGGTCAGAACTGCTCAAGGGTAGAACTCTGGCACCTCAGAGACTAAGCTCCCCATCACTGGAGCTGTACAAGCAGAGCCTTGAAGACCATCTGTCAGAAAGATGATGGGATGAAGGTAGGGGGAGGGGCAGGGATTCAGACACTGAATGGCCAGAGGGGCAAGCCTTTGATACCTTTTCCAAGCCTGAGTTTCCGGATTCTTCCAATCAGGAGTCTTTCTGTTCCCTTCTTACCCTCCCCTGGCTCCACTCCCCTTTTCCTAGTAAACTTTCTTTCTGACTTATTTCCGTTTCTCTATCCACTCTGCCAGTATCTTGAAACCATACTATCCCACCTAAATACAGCTTCCAAAAGCCCATGCATGTTAGTTTCAGTAAGAAGGCATATCTGAATACCAGCCCCTTTAAAAACTGAGTGTAGAAATAGAGCAGAAGGCATGCAGTGTAGGGCCATTCAGAAAAAGCAGTTTTTCTCTCAGAGGCCTTTGCATTTAATCAAGCCTGCCTGTCACCAAGACACCAGTCTGCTCTTCGTGTTTCAGTTTGGTCCAGCCCCCATTGCACAGCTCCCTCCAGTTCAATTTGTGCCTAAATTGCCTTACTTGCCCCTAACAGGCTTAGATACATGAGGAAACATGCTCCATTTGCTGCCTTGGTTTTTGTGAATTCATTAACCAGTCTGGCCACACCACCTCCATGCTTAGTAGCTCCAAAAAAGAAAAGAAAATCCAGACTTCTCAGCCTGACATACACGGCACTCGGGTCCCAGCCTGTGCTGTACCTTTGGCCTGCCTCATCCTGGTCCAGCTCCACTGGACTCCTCAGCTTCCCCAAGCAGTCACACCCTCCCCGCCCTCCCTGCAGCCCTCCCCCAACATCCTGCCTCGTGTTTTGGGGAGTCTTTCTTGATTCTCCCAACAGTGTCAGCACGTCACCCCTGCATTTGTGCCTCCACCCCTGTCATTCCTCCAGGAGTAGACCACACAGTGTTGGAATCCTTCTTCCTCAGGAGCTTCTGGCAGCTTCCTGAGGTCCTTGTGTTACCAGAAGCAAGCCCAGGGCCTGGTTCATAGCAGCCAGACACAACACGGCTGCTGTAGGGATAGTTAATAGATACATGAATGCTTCTTCCTTGTAGAAGGGATTTATGAAACTTCTTGCCTTTTTTTTTTAAATGAGAATTTCCTGCTTCTCTGATTCCAAATAGTCACTGAGGACGTATGCTAAGGTTTTGCTTAGAAAATGTCGGGGCTGCCTGAATGCCCCACAGTGGCTTCCAACCCATTGTTGCCACGGACTCTCAGAAGCATCTGACGGTGATAATGGCTTTTCCATGAACTATCTCAGTATTTCTAAAAATCTGAGAGAGGGAGAAAGTGAAAAGCATAGTCTCAAGTTAGAGGCAGATGGCATCTGCACCTGGAATCTCAACTCCTGTCTGTCCTTACTGCCTGTAAGGCTTCTGATAGGTCTCCTTGCCTCTGAGGCACAGTGTTCTCATCTTCCAAAAGGAGTTGCTGATACTAACTTGCAAGGTGATTTTGAGGATAAAATAGTCTGTGTATTGGAAAGTTGTTCCCACTTGCCTAAACCTCCTGGAGATGTCTTATGTATCCTGTGTCCCCCTTGCTCTGACATCTTCCCTTGCTCCAGGCTTCCCCTCCCAAAGCCCCTCCTCTCTGCCAAGTGCCTTTCCCCAGGATGTATCTATGCGCTCAGAATCCCTGCCATACTGTCACTGTTCACACCTTCACCACCTGCTCCTTACCCAGAAGCACAAACCAAAGCCAGCCAGGCATCTTCCAAGGGAATCTGGGGGCTCCTACAAGTTTCCCACAAGAAGGGAGACTGCCCAGTGGTCTGTTAGTCTGAGGACCACCTGGTTTCTTCTTCCTTGGAACAGATCTGCACAGAATCCTAATAAAGGACTCAGCTTGGTGCTGTTGTTGAGGAAAACCACCAACCAGCCCAGAAATACACAACCACCTGATCTTCAGAGTCAGATCTGGGTATGGCTCTCATCCTGACCACCTATTAAGGGTCCTTGAGTAGCTTTTGCATCTCTAAGCCTCAGTATCATCATCTGTACAAAGAAACTAATGTCTGTCTTGTAGCTTTGTTTGGCAGATTAAAGATTTATGTAAAACCTTTAATAGAGGTCATGAGGTGAGGTGAGGTGAAGTTGCTCAGTCGTGTCCGACTCTTTGCGACCCCATGGACTGTAACCTACTAGGCTTCTCTGTCCATGGGATTCTCCAGGCAAGAATACTGGAGTGGATTGCCATTTCCTTCTCCAAACAGAGGTCATGGAGTAGATTAGATGAGAACATTTCCACTTGTTGCTGAACCAAGCAATGCTCCGGCCAACAGTTCTCACAGAGCTGAGGTTTGCCAAGTATTCTAAGTGACAGCCCACCTCCACCAGGAAGCCTTCCTTGCCCCAGAGTAATCAGCCTCTCTGGGATACCTCTGTCCTTCTCTTTGTGATGACCATAAAGGATTATTTTCTCTTAATGTATCCACTCAGCCATTGGACCTTGGGTCCCTTGAAAGCCTGGCTTTGGGTTAATGATAGCACTTACCTTAGAGTTGTTGCTAGGGACTGCTGCTGCTGCTAAGTCACTTCAGTCGTGTCTGACTCTGTGTGACCCTATAGGCGGCAGCCTACCAGGCTCCGCCATTCCTGGGATTCTCCAGGCAAGAACACTGGAGTGGATTGCCATCTCCTTCTCCAATGCATGGAAGAGAAAAGTGAAAGTGAAGTCACTCAGTCGTGTCCGACTCTCAGCGACCCCATGGACTGCAGCTTACCAGGCTCCTCTGTCCATGGATTTTCCAGGCAAGAGTACTGGAGTGGGGTGCCATTGCCTTCTCCGTTGCTAGGAAATAAATGAGCTTAAATATGTGAATGAGCACAGGACTTGGTACACAGTGAGGATTCAATAGCTCTGAGCTGTTATGCTATTTGTTTCCCTTTCTTTTCTGTGAGCTCCTTGAGGACAAAAATTACTTTTAATCATCACTATCCATAAAGAAACTTTTCTTGGGATTTCTGTTCTCCTTGAAATTTTGCTGATAGACTCGTTCCCCAGAAAGAAACACATGTCCATGTGTAAGTTTTTGTAAGCCTTGAAGCCAACGAGGTCCCTTGATCTCAGCTCTAGAATCTCTGTTCTAAAGCCTCACTTTGTGGCTCATCATCACTTTTCATGGTCAGAGAGATACTCAGTAAGGGGCAAATTTGACATATTCGGGATTTCAGAGGTTTAGGGCAGCAGAAGTCGGAATTCATTGTGTTCGTTACATTGTTCCCAGGTGGCACTGGTCATAGAGAACCTGCCTGCCAGTGCAGGAGGTGTAAGAGATGCTGGTTCAGTCCCTGGGCCGGGAAGATCCCCTGGAGAAGGGCATAGCAACCACTCTAGTTATTTTTGCCTAGAGAATCCCATGGACGGAAGAACCTGGCAGTCCACAGGGTCACAAAGAGTTGGACAGGACTGAAGAGACTTAGCATGCATGCATGCGGGTTCAGACAGAAAGCCAATTCTGTGTTTCTACTCCCTCACATTCACCTTCCCTGGTGGCTCAGATGGTAAAGAATCTGCCTGAAATGCAGGAGACCGGGGTTCAATCCCTGCATCTAGAAGATCCTTTGGAGTAGGAAATGGCCACCCCTTCCTGTATCCTTACCTGGAAAATCCCGTGGACAGAGGAGCCTGACGGTCTACAGTCCGTGGGGTTGCAAAGAGTGAGCGACTAACACTTTCACTTTCACATTTGCTCATCCCTGTCCCAGCTGAACACCCTCCTTGTCCCATAAACTTAGGATACTCAGCTGTACTGGCCCTTTTCCTGTTCTGTTCTCGTAAATAACACGTTAGGACGCTTTTGTTTGCTTATTTTACTTTGCACCTATAATATCACCTTCTTCCAGCAGATTTGTTCTTGAGATCATGCTTTGCTTTCCTCCATCATTTCCTGGGAGTTTGAGCCCAGATAAGGATTAATCCACTCACTCCTAGAAATATACATTCCATCCCTTCCTGGTCAAGGAAGTCACAAGCTTTGCACAGGGTCTGGTCTCCTCTGCATCTTAAACAGGTGGGTCTGTGTCAAGGTCTCTGAAACCCGGTGGCATAAATGCTTGCTGCCAGGAAATGTTAGTTGGCTAGAGAGTTAGGAGACACAGATGTATAGAGCAGTCTTTTGGACTCTGTGGGAGAGGGCAAGGGTGGGATGATTTGGGAGAATGGCATTGAAACATGTATAATATTATATATGAAATGAGTCGTCTGTCCAGGTTCGATGCATGATACTGGATGCTTGGGGCTGGTGCACTGAGACGACCCAGAAGGATAGTATAGGGCGAGAGGAGGGAGGGAGGTTCAGGATGGGGAACATGTGTATGCCTGTGGCGGATTCATGTTGATGTATGGCAAAACCAATACTGTAATTAACTTCCAATTAAAATTAAAAAAATTATATTAAAAAAAAAAAGAAGGTACAACTTGGGCAAAGCCCTGAAGGATGAGAGGATTTGAAAAGGCAAAAGTGACATGGACTCACCTCTGGGCAAATCACCGGGTCCTGAGTCCAAACTGCCTCTAAGTAGCTACTCTCAGCAGTTTCTTATCAGTTTCCTTCTCACAGAGGTGGGCTAGATAAGTAGTCTCCTTTTCTGCGAGCTGATGATGCTGTCATACTCTTTAGACAAATACCCTCGCCTCTTTGGGGATGTCAAAAATGTACATTCCTAAATGGAGAGGAAAGTGTCTACATTCATTATTTAGTGCCTTTTGCACTCTGTTAGCCTTTGGACATGGTCTAGTTTCACAGCGAGGCATTCGCAGGCTGCTGAAGGGCCCATTCCAGACCTTTTGTGCCTCACAGCGCTGAACTTGGTTGAGATTCTCTGTGAAGGTCAACAGTTTCAACGACAGGAAATACTCCACATTCTTCTTCTCCCCTTCGCTCACCCCCTCATATAATATTCTTACAACTAAATAAGATCTTTTATCCTTCACCTTATAATTGCCCAGTTTAAAAGCTTTTTATGTAGTTGTATTAGACATAAAAGACTTTCTAATTATTAGTAATAATGAGTCAGTGATTACTAGCTGAACGTTTTTTGGCCTTCAAAAGAAATTCTGGGAAGTTTGGCATAGTGGTAAATAGGAAGGACATAGGTTGTCAAATGGATGCTTTGGTCTCAACATTAATTTCCTTTTGGTGTAACATGGATTCAGAAATTGAAAGGAATGATAAGACCTCCTTGAGATTCTCTTTTCCCTTTGTCAGTCGCTTTGACTTTCTGAGACTCCTTTTCTGGAGCTGAAAAGTGGAAAGGATCACCATCTGCTAGTAACACTTCAGGGCTTTCATGAGACTCACACATCAACATGAAACATTTTCTGTGATGCTCAGGGGTCACTTTTATGAGTTGCTGGGGAAGTAACGATTGAAGGATGGTATATATTCGTTACCTCTACTGATTTTATGTGCTGTTCTATGATTAAGAGAGGGTCTTCCCAGGTGGCTCAGACAGTAAAAACTCTGCCTGGAATGTGGGAGACCCAGGTTGAATCCTTGGGTTGGGAAGATCCCCTGGAGAAGGGAATGGCTATCCACTCCAGTAGTCTTAACTGGAGAATTCTGTGGACAGAGGAGCCTGGCAGGCTACAGTCTATGGGGTCACAAAACGTTGGACACAATTGAGCGACCAACACTTTGACCTGATTAAGAGAATGGCCCATGTTTAATGACAAGAGAGGTCAAAACTGCTCTAAATATATGAAAGAAATTGAAGACCATCTGAGGTGATTTTCAGAAATGACAGCTGCTCAAAGAGTACTCTGGCCCTAGGCGTGTTCAGGCAGCACAGAGTGGTTCTATAAGGAACCCTTATATTGTAAAGGTGGCTACAGTGCTAGGCTTCAAATTCTCTTATCTCCTCTGGCATTCCATTTGCCCTCATGTATTAATACTTATCTCATCATTTTGCTCCCAAAGAGCTCAGCTGCCAAGCCATGTATCCCAGAGAACTCCTCTCTTTCTTCATTGTTATCATCTGGCTTCATTATTAGAATCCTGTCTTCAGAAGTCTACTCTGAAATGCCCATCAATAAGTTGTAGCCTTGCCCAATGAAATTAGTGCTCTGGATAAGAAGTTAACCAAGTAGTGTGATCAGCTCACCTCACTGAGCAAGCATTGGCCCAGACAGAGTAGGTGCTTAGAAATCTGTTCCTCCTTAATTTCCTCCTATAGAACTTGGAAATCAAGGCTCTAGACCAGTTGTATCCTCAAGGCTGTAGGCCAGTCTGTATCCTATATCCAGTTTATCAGGCTGGATGAAACTGATAAACATCCCAATGATCAGATTTGAAGTCGAGGGTTCCTTTCGGTTTCTTTTATACCAGGACAGTAGCCATATTACCGGATCTAAGGCTAACATGAAAGTGAAAAGTGAAAGTGAAGTTGCTCAGTCGTGTCTGACTCTTTGCAACCCGTGGACTGTAGCCCACCAAGCTCCTCCATCCATGGGATTCTCCAGGCAAGAATACTGGAGTGGGTTGCCATTTCCTTCTCCAGGGGATCTTCCTGACCAGAGATCGAACCCAGGTCTCCCACATTGCAGGCAGACGCTTTAACCTCTGCACAGGGAAGCCCTTGAGCTGTGGGAAAAACAGAAAGACCCCACTGAGCATCTCTGCCCCAGACAGCCTAGGCTCTGGTCTTGGATGATCTCCTTCAGTAACCACAAACCTGCAAGGTAGTTGTCGTTTACATATATGTAGCCTGAGGCTTAAGAATTCAAAAAACTCACAAAGCCAGAATTTGAACCCTGTGTTGTTCTGACTCAGGTACCCACACAATTCCACTAAAATAATGCTCCCATTAGGCTTCCAGAAAATGTGAAGTCCTCCACCTCCTCACCCTCAGCTGATCAGAATCAGTACTTGGAACTCAGTTCCCAGCTCTGATTACTCATTGCTTTTGAGTTTTTATAAACACTCGGAGCTCAGGAGGCCTAAGGCTCTGTGTATGACTGTGAACACCTCTCTCCTTCTCTAGACCCTCACTCTGCCAGGCACCACTGCTTTCCTCATCCTGATGTTGAAAAGATGTTTTTGAATCCCAGAGAACAAATCTTAATGAGAGCAGCCTACCTCTGAAACTCAGAAATCTGCTTGTTTTACTCCCCCTGCCTCTTGAACTCTAAACTCCTTGGTGTTTTTCTATGAGACCTCTGTCCCCAGCAGTCAGCCTCTGGATGGCTTTCCTTGCCCTGGATTCATTTCCATTTTGCTGCTGCAAATATAGGAAGAGGCAATCTATTCATGGGAAGAATTGCAAGAGTTCTCTGGACAGTTGTTTCCTGCACCCCCAGTACCCATCATTCACAGCAAATAAATTTTCATTCACAATTTAGCAGTTGGTTTTTCCTTTAGTTTGAAATCTGAATCAAGATGTTGCATAATTGGATTAAGTCTAGTCTGAGCATTTGTCACTTTCACTTCCTGATTAAGCACCACATTGTAGAGAAATTATAATGATCACAACACAGTGAATAAAGGTGTCACAAGAGAGGAGAGCATCTCAAAGTGAGAAAAAGGAATCTGAATCTGCATATTCCCACAAATGAAAGAGAAGCTTGCCTCTTCTGATGTTTCTTGAGTGGACTTTCTTTTAGCTGTATGTAAACTTTTTCCTGGGATAGAATCTTAAAGTTAATAGGAATATTAAAAAGGAATATTAAAAACCACTGTCTCTTTTAACCTGCCCACCAAAGCAAAAAATCCTCCAAGGCTTGTGATAAGTGCAAATAAGCATTCCTGACGCTTGGGCTTCAGCTCACATACCTGCAGTGACAGACCTTCATTACTTTTGTAATCCCAGAGCTCTGATTGCTATAAAACCTTTCTGTCTTTGGAGTTCCCTTACAACTTCTATTCATTTCATTTTATTTCATTTCATTCTTTTCTATTCATCCTATTCTTTCATTCATCCATTTCACAAATGGTTACTAAGAATCTCCCACCTGCCTTACAGTATTCTATTCCATAGCAATAAAAAGATGAATAAGACCAGCTGCTTAAGAAAGTTAATGGTCTCAAAAAGAAGATAGATTATAAAAGCAATCCCAATCAATATAATCAAGGCTATAAGAGGCTGTGTACAAGAGGCGCAGGTGGCAGTGGAGGGGCAGTAAACTTTGACTGAGAAAGTTTAGTAAGGTCTTTACCTGGGGGATAGAGTTTCAAAAGACTGGAGAAAGGGTGGAACACTATACAGGAAGAAGAAATTGAGTGTTTCAGTTCAGTTAAGTAAGTTGCTCAGTCGTGTCCGACTCTTTGCAACCCCATGAATCACAGCACGCCAGGCCTCCCCTGTCCATCACCAATGCCCGGAGTTCACGCAAACTCATGTCCATTGAGTCGGTGATGCCATCCAGCCATCTCATCCTCTGTCGTCCCCTTCTCCTCCTGCCCCCAGTCCCTCCCAGCATAAGAGTCTTTTCCAATGAGTCAACTCTTCACATGAGGTGGCCAAAGTATTGCAGTTTCAGCTTTAGCATCATTCCTTCCAAAGAAATCCCAGGGTTGATCTCCTTCAGAATGCACTGGTTGGATCTCCTTGCAGTCCAGGGGACTCTCAAGAGTCTTCTCCAACACCACAGTTCAAAAGCATCAGTTCTTCAGCGCTCAGCCTTCTTCACAGTCCAACTCTCACACCCATACATGACCACAGGAAAAACCATAGCCTTGACTAGATGGACCTTTGTTGGCAATGTCTCTGCTTTTCAATATGCTGTCTAGGTTTGTCACAGCTTTTCTTTCAAGGAGCAAGTGTCTTTTAATTTCATGGCTGCAGTCACCATCTACAGTGATTTTGGAGCCCCCAAAATAAAGTCTGACACCGTTTCCCATCTATTTCCCATGAAGTGATGGGGCCAGATGCCATGATCTTCGTTTTCTGAATATTGAGCTTTAAGCCAACCTTTTCACTTTCCACTTTCACTTTTATCAAGAGGCTTTTTAGTTCCTCTTCACTTTCTGCTTTAAGAGTGGTGTCATCTGCATATCTGAGGTTACTGATATTTCTCCCAGCATTCTTGATGCCAGCTTGTGCTTCTTCCAGCCCAGCATTTCTCATGATGTACTCTACATAAAAGTTAAATAGGCAGGGTGACAATATACAGCCTTGACATACTCCTTTTCCTATTTGGAACCACTCTGTTGTTCCATGTCCAATTCTCACTGTTGCTTCCTGACCTGCATACAGATTTCTCAAGAGGCAAGTCAGGTGGTCTGGTATTCCCATCTCTTTCAGAATTTTCCACAGTTTATTGTGACTCACACAGTCAAAGGCTTTGACATAGTCAATAAAGCAGAAACAGATGTTTTTCTGGAACTCTATTGCTTTTTCAGTGATCCAGCAGATGTTGGCAATTTGATCTCTGGTTCCTCTACCTTTCCTAAAACCAGCCTGAACATCTGGAAGTTCACAGTTCACATATTGCTGAAGCCTGGCTTGGAGAATTTTGAGCATTACTTTACTAGCGTGTGAGATGAATGCAATTGTGTGGTAGTTTGAGCATTCTTTGGCATTGCCTTTCTTTGGGATTGGAATGAAAACTGACCTTTTCCAGTCCTGTGGCCACTGCTGAGTTTTCCAAATTTGCTGGCATATTGAGTGCAGCATTTTCACAGCATCATCTTCCAGGATTTGGAATAGCTCAACTGGAATTCCGTCACCTCCACTAGCTTTGTTTGTAGCGATGCTTTCTAAGGCCTACTTGACTTCACATTCCAGGATGTCTAGCTATAGGTAAGTGATCATACCATCTTGATTATCTTGGTCATGAAGATCTTTTTGTACAGTTCTTCTGTGTATTCTTGCCACCTCTTCTTAATATCTTCTGCTTCTGTTAGGTCCATACCATTTCTTTCCTTTATCGAGCCCATTTTTGTATGAAATATTCCCTTGGTATCTCTAATTTTCTTGAAGAGATCTCTAGTCTTACCCTTTCTGCTGTTTTCCTCTATTTCTTTGCATTAATCGCTGAAGAAGGCTTTCTTCTCTCTTCTTGCTATTCTTTGGAACTCTGCATTCAGATGCTTATATCTTTCCCTTTACTCCTTTGCTTTTCGCTTCTCTTCCTTTCACAGCTATTTGTAAGGCCTCCCCAGACAGCCATTTTGCTTTTTGCATTTCTTTTCCATGGGGATGGTCTTGATCCCTGTCTCCTGTACAATGTCACGAACCTGTGTCCATAGTTCATCAGGCACTGTATCTATCATGTCTAGTCCCTTAAATCTGTTTCTCACTTCTACTGTATAATCAAGGAATTTGATTTAGGCATACCTGAATGATCTAGTGGTTTTCCCTACTTTCTTCAAGTTAAGTTTGAATTTGGCAATAAGGAGTTCATGATCTGAGCCACAGTCAGCTCCTGGTCTTTTTTTTGCTGACTGTATAGAGCTTCTCCATCTTTGGCTGCAAAGAATATAATCAATGTGATTTCGGTGTTGACCATCTGGTGATGTCCATGTGTAGTCTTCTCTTGTGTTGTTGGAAGAGGGTGTTTGCTATGACCAGTGTGTTCTCTTGGCAAAACTCTATGAGCCTTTGCCCTGCTTCATTCTGTATTCCAAGGCCAAATTTGCCTGTTACCCCAGGTGTTTCTTGACTTTCTACTTTTGCATTCCAGTCCCCTATAATGAAAAGGACATCTTTTTGGGGTGTTAGCTCTAAAAGGTTTGTAGGTCTTCATAGAACCATTCAGCTTCTTCAGCGTTACTGGTTGGGGCATAGAGTTGGATTACTGTGATACTGAATGGTTTGCCTTGGAAACAAACAGAGATCATTCTGTCATTTTTGAGATTGCATCCAAGTACTGCATTTCAGACTCTTTTGTTGACCCTGATGGCTACTCCATTTCTTCTAAGGGATTCCTGCCCACAGTAGTAGATATAATGGTCATCTGAATTAAATTCACCCATTCCAGTCCATTTTAGTTTGCTGATTCCTAGAATGTCGACATTCACTCTTGCCATCTCCTATTTAACTACTTCGTATTTGCCTTGATTCATGGACCTGACATTCCAGGTTCCTATGCAATATTGCTTTTTATAGCATCGGACCTTGCTTCTATCACCAGTCACATCCACAACTGGGTATTGTTTTTGCTTTGGCTCCATCCCTTCATTCTTTTGGAGTTATTTCTCCACTGATCTCCAGTAGCATATTGGGTACCTACTGACCTGGGAGTTTCTCTTTCAGATCCTGTAATTTTGCCTTTTCATACTGTTCATGGGGTTCTCAAGGCAAGAATACTGAAGTGGTTTGCTATTCCCTTCTCCAGTGGACCACATTCTGTCAGACCTCTCCACCATGACCTGCCCGTCTTGGGTGGCCCCACACAGCATGGCTTAGTTTCATTGAGTTAGATAAGGCTGTGGTCTGTGTGAGTAGATTGATTAGTTTTCATGATTATGGTTTGTGTGTCTGCCCTCTGATGCCTCTCACAACAGCTACCATCTTACTTGGGTTTCTCTTACCTTGGACATGGTGTATCTCTTCATGGCTGCTCCAGCAAAGCACAGCCGCTGCTCCTTACCTTGGACAAGGGATATCTCACAGCTGCCCCTCCTGACCTTGAACGTGGTATTTAAAGGCACTGAAATGTGGAGAAGCCTCACATATCCCAGGGGCTGATGAACAGTCTGGGATGACAGGAGCACAGCATGCCCTCTTGGGAAAGGAGACAGGGATCCCAAGGGGAGGGAAGGAAAGGGCCTGAAGTGTGACGCTGAGAACCTGGGAATTTTGGTGAGACCACTGTCACTTTCAGGTGGTGGAGTGACACTATTGGAGACATTTTTCAGCATCACTCTGGTGTGTGGCAGGTGCTCAGCAGGTGGGGAGGTTGTCATATAGCTAATGGAGTTATCTATGCATCTACATCAGGATGAAGTTAGGAATACAGAGTTCATACCAGGCAATTTAATAAAGAGACTTGAACATGAGGAACTAGTTACAAACGTGTTCAGTCAGTTCAGTCGCTCAGTTGTGTCTCTCTTTGTGACCCCATGGACTGCAGCACGCCAGGCCTCCCTGACCATCACCAACCCCCGCAGTTTACTCAAACCCATGTTCAATGAGTCAGTGATGCCCTCCAACCATCTCATCCTCTGTCATCCCCTTCTCCTCTCACCTTCAATCTTTCCCAGCATCAGGGTCTTTTCAAATGAATCAGCTATTCGCATCAGGTGGCCAAAGTTTTGGAGTTTCACCTTCAACATTGGTCCTTCCAGTGAACGGTCAGGACTGATTTCCTTTAGGATGGACTGGTTGGATCTCCTTGCAGTCCAAGGGACTCTCAAGAGTCTTATCCAACACCACAGTTTAAAAGCATCAATTCTTCGACGCTCAGCTTTCTTTATAGTCCAACTCTCACAACCGCACATGACTACTGGAAAAACCATAACCTTTACTAGACAGACCTTTTTGGCAAAGTAATGTCTCTGCTTTTTTAATATGCTTTCTATGTTGGTCATAGCTTTTCTTCCAAAGATCAAGCATCTTTTAATTTCATGGCTGCAGTCACCATCTGCAGTGATTTTTGAGCCCAGAAAAATAAAACCTACCACTGTTTCTCCATCTATTTGCCATGAAATGATGGGACTGGATGCCATGATCTTAGTTTTCTGAATGTTGAGCTTTACACCAACTTTTCCACTCTCCTCTTTCACTTTCATCAAGAGGCTCTTTAGTTCTTCTTCACTTTCTGCCCTAAGGGTGGTGTCATCTGCATATTTGAGGTTATTGATAAAGGTGTTTAAAAAACCAAATAGGCAACAATGGGGCAACTCAGTGAGTCTTGGTCCAAAATTGCTACTAGAGTTACCCTTCGAGCTCAACAAACAAAGGAAGGCAGTGGTGTTGGCGGTTCCCAGGAGCTGGGGTTGCCAGCAGGCACTGGGACCACAGAGGGAGCTACCCAGCTGGAAGTGAGACCACGTGGAGAGGTTTGTCTGGTAGAAAGCATGAAGAAACTCACCCATTGCAAGAAAAACTACCCAGGGAGAGCAGGGGGAGAAATTCAGTTTTCCTTCTCTCCCACCATCCAACTTCTGATCCCAGCCTCCTCTTGGTCAAATTTAAATGGAAATGGATGTCAAGGGAGCCCAAGCAATGTGGTTTACTGGGATTGGTCATTGTCATTCAGCACAGAGCAGGGATGGGCAAGGATGGTTCTGAAGGCCAAGTGTTGAGGTGTCGGCAAGTGAGGACCACTGTGGGTCTGGACTGAGGGCAAGACCCTGCTGATGAGAGAAAGCAGGTAGGGCTGTGTGCACATTTGAGTGGATGACGGGGCTAGATCTAGACGTTCTTGCAGATGTGGATGGTGAGACAAATACAAGCTCTCTCCGAGGCGGAAAACTTTGGGACATCAGATAACTGGCTGATCTGACCCAAATGCCCTGTCTCTTCTCCTATAGCTCTGTCATTTACAGACATGCTTTTTATAGCTCTGACTTCTAAGAGAGTTTGTTCATCAGCCCTTCCATTTGCTGTTTTCAAGTTCTTGTCAAAGGTAATAGTAATCCCTTTCATCTCCCTCTCTGTTTTCAATCCATGACTCACGTCAGGGCCCAGTCACATTGCCACCTTGAATGATATCTGGTTCTTTCTCCTAGGGTTAACAATCAAGGTTCTCATGAAGGGTTGTACAAACAGGGTTGTAGATGACTCAAGTCATCCCCAAAACTTGTTTTCTGTAGAAGCAAATATAGAGGGGATATATGGGTGTGTCAGCAGTTGCCTGGTTCGCTGCTTGCTCAGTTGTGTATTGGCAAAAATCACATATACATAAAACAGTGATCACTTCGTTCCTCTGCCCCTGGTCTCCTGGAGGAATGGTCTTTAGACTTTTTATAAAACTCAAAATTCTTTTTGAATGAAATGTGCACAGTAGCCTTCTGTGATGAAAGAGGAGGATGTGGTTAGACCCATGTTGAACCCTAACGCCCACCCACTTGGAAACCCTCTACCTTCGTCTCTCTGAAGAACAGAGGTTCTAGAAGGGAAGAGGTGCAGAGAAGGTACTGTCAAAGAATCCCACAGTTATTCCATAGGTGGGAGAAGTTGGGCGGTCAGATGGAGAAACCCTTCATATCATTTCCCATCAAGGCTTTGTTATTGGACAGTCAAATTCTGAGTGCAGACCAGGACTGTAGTCTTTAAGAAGCAGTGAAACAGCAGAAAGAGTGTGACTTTTTG
This sequence comes from Nanger dama, assembly GCA_917880005.1. Lineage (NCBI taxonomy): Eukaryota > Metazoa > Chordata > Mammalia > Artiodactyla > Bovidae > Nanger > Nanger dama. The sequence goes on along the minus strand of CAKJTW010000031.1, from coordinate 4,369,051 downwards.
GCGGGGGGGCGCGTATAATTGCTTTACAATGTTGTTGAAACTTTGTGTTAGTTGCTCAGTCATGTCCAGCTCTTTGCAACCCCATGGACTGCATGCTGCCAGGCTCCTCTGTCCGTGGGATTCTCCAGGCAAGAATACTGGAGTGGGTCGCCATTCCCTTCTCCAGGGGATCTCCTTGACCCAAGGATTGAACCTAGTTTCTGCCATACAGTGAAGTGAGTCAGCCATATGTACCCATGTATCTCCTCCCTCTTGGACCTCCCTCACACCCCCCCACCTGCATTTCCTACCCATCAAGGTCATCACAGAGCACCGAGCTGAGCTCCCTGTGCCATACAGCAGATTCCCACTACCATTTCACACATGGTACTGTATGTATGTCAATCCTAGTTTCCCAGTTTGTCCCACCCTTCCCTTCTTCCCCTGTGTGCACGTGTCCATTCTCTATGTCTGCATCTCTATTCCTGCCCTGGAAACTGGTTCCTCTGCACCATTTTTCTAGATTTCACATGTATGCATTGAAATTTGAAGCAATTCAGAGCATTATTCTTCGTAACTGTGTGAATCTAGGCAAGGTACTTTATCTTTCAGAGTCTTCTTAGTGACCAGTTAACAATGTGGGGAGAGCTACCTCCCTGCATTCCTGTAAGGATTAAATTAGAAAACAAATGTGATTTCTGTTGTGTTTGCCCAGAGTAGGTATTCAGTACTTGGTAGGCAGCATGGGATATACTAAGAAATGTGAGCCTTGCAGACTGATTACTTAACACTTAAAAATTTTCTGCCTCTATTACCAGCTATGTAAACTTGGGTGGGTTATTTAACCTTCTCTGAGCCTCAGTGTATTTGCTTATAACATGAGAATAATGATTGTGGTACCTACCTTCTGAGAACTTGAATAAGGTAATGCAAGTGAAGCATTTAGAACAGCGCCTGGCATATAGTAAGTACTACTCAATAAATGTTAGCTATAGTTGTTGTTATGAGCTGTTCTATGAACAAAGGGCTATATTAAATATTTCCAGAAATATGATGATGAGTAAGACCTGGCTTAACCACTAGGGTGCTTTTAGGGTCCTGAGAGCACTGGGGGAAGGGTAAGAGGCTGGAACGTTTTCCATTCTCCTTGCTCAAGCAATAATGCTAACAAGACCAAGCTTAAATGGGGTGGGGCTGAGTCTGCAGGAGAGTGCCAAGGCTGTGGGGTGAGGGTAACAGACAGTTGTGATACCAGATGCTGAGCACACTTAACAAGCAAGGGACTGTAGAAGGCACAATGTACTATGTCAAGGCATTCCCAAATTACTCTGAGATGTACATCTCTTCTCTATGTAAAGGCTACTGGGGATCAGAGAAGTTAAACAGCACAGCTAGAAGAGGCATCACTAAGGATCTAATCCTGCTCTCTCTGACCCTAAAGGTAGGGTGACCTAGTTTATCATCCAAACTGGGTCACTTTTAAAGGGAAAGGGGGGTTGCTATTAATAATCATGTCAGGACAATAGGTAGGAACGAGAGTGATCTTAGGTAATCCAGGGTGCAGGTCCACCCTACCTACACACAAGAAATGCTCTTCCCACTGGGTCCAGCTCTCTCTAAGACCAGAATATAGTGAGATTTCAAACAGAGGCGGGAGCTCTCTATCTGCTTTGTTCCTGAAATTTTTGCCAGTCACACTATCTGTTCTAAAACAAAGACAGTACTGCCCCCAAGATACAGGTGCCCCAGTGCATGCCTGCTCCTTCAGTGGGCATAAATCAGATTCCTCAGAGCTCTCTGATGTGGGAAGAAAATGGAATTCCGGGGTATCTGTTAACTGCCGCTGCTGCTGCTGCGAGTCTTTCCTTATCCCTCTAATATAGATCGTTAACATCCATAGAACCTTAACTACAGCATCTCTAATGAGCAGAGCTGGAATATACCATTTCCCCATAAATATCCATTGAGGCTGACACTCATTCTCTCCCGGTACAGTAATTCAGTGTTTCTGGAGAAATCATTGTGCTAAGGCTCTTTCTTTCTCCCTAAATGCTGTTGTTAGTGGTTGCAGAAGAATAATGAATGAATTCTAGTTGTAAAAAGGGAAAGGGATGAATAAATAGTCACGAAGAATAAGAAAATATAGATCAGTGACAGTCCCAACCCAAAGTGTGTGAAGCCTGTTTTTGTGATGACTTAGAAAGGAGGCAAGAAACAAGTCTTTGCAGAGTATTTACTGGGGGCCAGGGAGTACATACAGTGCTTGGCCAGCTGCATCCAGATCAGTGATTCCTGAATACCACATTGCCAGTCATTGGTGACACGTGTTTTTGCCCACGTGGCATGTGGGAACTTAGTCCCCTGACCAGAGATCAAACCTGTGCCCTGCCCCCTGCACTAGAAGGTGAAGTCTTAACTGCTGGATTGCCAGGGAAGTCCTTGGTGACACTTTTTGAACTTCTGGGCCCTCACCCCTATACGTGTGCTTTTGTAAGGGTTGCATGTGTTTAAAGAGAGATTGATAAAGTTACCCCAGTGGATTCCAATGCTTCACATTTATCTAGTTTAATTGACATGCCAACTATTATTTTCTATTTTGTGGATGAGAAGAGTGAGGTTTAGTTGCTAAAGGGAGAGGGAAGTGAGGTCTGATGATGCAGGAGTCTCTTGCTTCTCCAGTTGTGCACAAGGAACAGCTCGTATTAAGGGAACATTCATGCTCACTTTTCATCCCACTTTCTCCCGTCTCCACCTCTCATTTTCCTGTCTGTCACAGAGACCTGTCAGCATGTCATCACATTTCTTTCCGGCAGTTTAACTGCTGCCTGATCTTCTGTATTGCTCTCTTTCCCACCATCCCATGCTGTCAACCCAATAGTCTGGTTGTCCCCCCTTTCCTGTGTTTGTAATGTCATAGCCTCGTCTCTTGGGCTGTCTCTAGGTTGTTGTTTCCACGGTCACCTCGAAAGCTCTAGCCCCTTACCCCATCATCATTGTAGAGATGACACTTGCCGTGTGATCAGGCCATGGTCCTCCAGAGAAGATGTAGTGGGCCTGGAGGGGTGGGCTTCTGAACTACCCCTCTCCCCAGTGGCTGCTCCTTCCCAACCCCCTTACTTGGACTCTCATCGTAAAACACGTTGTCTTACACCTTTTGTTCCCCTCGCCCTAGAGTACTGGGTTAGGAACATGTACTTTAAAGCTCACTCACTTTGGCAAACATCCTAGCTCTGCCACTTACTAGCTGTGTGACCTTGGGCAAGGTCATTGACCCTTCTGTACCTCAGTTCCCTTCTCTGAAAGTGAGGACAAAAATAGCACCTATGTTTTCCGTGGTAAGTGAGTTATTATATGAACACACCTTAGAGTGGTGTCTGGCTTGTGGAGAGGAACTTTCATCTAAGCATCAGCTGTTATGATTGTCGTCATGCTTGATATTATGATTACTGTCATGCTTGATCCCTGCTTGGCCAAGACCAGATGAGGTCTTGATATTACTATTTAGCCCCTTCCTTCCTCCTAAGACCAGAATGGACTGTTTGGTGGTGTGTTCCATAGATAGAGTCAGTATTTCTTAGAATGACTGGATGTCAAGGTGTGGAAGAGAGAGGGATCAAGAGGAGTTTATATATTTAGGAAATTTATGGATCTATCAAAACAAGGAATAATGATGTCAACCACTTGTGACCAAACCAGAAATATCGATTAAATCTAAAAGGTCTTTCATAGAACAGATATAGCAAGAATGTGGCTAAAGAGGGTTTCTGCTTGTGGGATCTGTATGGGACCTCGCCAGATCTGCCATCCTCTGGCCCTGGCTCCATGGTCTTCAGAAATGGGTTGCCCAGCATCAGAGAACAGGCAGGAAAGGGGACCAGAGCACAGACATCAAAGTGACAAACAGAGTGTTCCCTTGTCCCTGTAGAGGTATGTACAAAATGTCCTTTTTGTTTTAATTTTATAGTTTCTGCAGTACTGGAAGGTACCTCCTAGAACTAGCCACTGGTCACTTAAGCATTTTTCTATTCAAGCATTTTTTCCTTCCTCCTTCTACAAATACAGTCTAGTGATCATCGCGTATCACACACAGACACAGGTGCTGTACAAGTCAGACCAGGCCCCATCCCTTGCCCAGCTCACATTTCACAGGAGAAGGCTGCGAACGATCTAGTAAACAGACACACAATGCATGCTGCTGCTGCCGCTGCCGCTAAGCCGCTTCAGTCGTACCTGACTCTGTGCCACCCTGTAGACAGCAGCCCACCAGGCTCTTCTGTCCCTGGGATTCTCCAGGCAAGAATACTGGAGTGGGTTGCCATTTCCTTCTCCAATACCTGCATGCGTGCTAAGTCACTTCAGTCGTGTCTGACTCTGTGCGACCCTATGGAGAGCAGCCCACCAGGCCCCTCTGTCCACGGGATTCTGTAGGCAGGAATACTGGAGTGGGTTGCCATTTCCTTCTCCAAACAGTGCATGAGTGCTAGCCAGAAAACCAAACAGGAAAACGTGATAAGAGCTGGGAGCTAGGACTGCATTTAAGTAAATAGTAAGAGGAGGTCTAGGGATGTGACACGTGAGCCAAGTCTGAATTATGAGAAGAAACCAGCCTGATCGGAACAGGGAAAAGTAGGGTCAGAGGCCTGGAACAGAAATGTTCTAGGGGTCCAGGGGTAACAAAGAGAAGGCTGATGTTGGCCAGAGCTTGGTGGGAAGGGGAGAGTGGTAGAGGACGGGGTTCTGACTCAGAGGCTCCAGCTGAATGTGGACAGTGGTATGGACAGTGGTATAGACAGCGATAAGGAGTTTGAATTTTACCGCAGGTATAATGGAAGTCAGTGGAGGGTGTTCATCAGGGAAGTAAACTTGATCTGGCATTTTAAAAATATGACTCTGGCTTCTGTGTAGGAGATGAACTTAAGGGAGAAATCATTAAAAGCAACAATCCAGGCAAAAGAGGATGCCACCAAGACGAGGGAAAGGGCAGGCAGAGGTGGGGCATGTTCTAGAATTGGGGTCAGCATTTCTTAAAGAATGATTGGATGTCAGCTTGTGGAAGAGAGAGGGGCAAAGGATGACTTTTACCTTTGAGGATTTGAGCATCCAGGCCTGAATTGGTAGCCTTTGTAGAAATCAGAAAATAAGGAACGAACAGACTTTAGGAGATCAAAAATTCTTTGAACAAGTTAAGTTTGAGAGTCTGAACACTATGGGATGCAACCATTCATCACTTGCTGGGAAGGAGGGTCAGCCTAGGCATTGGTTGCACTTCAAATGGTGAGGAATGTCAGAGATTGACTGTTTCCCTTGAGCCACTGATGGATGTTGCTAATGGAATGGGCTTGAATTCAGAAGAAAATGCTATCCAGATATTAGAAGAGCTAGAAGAAGAGCATATTCCTGTTCTTATGCCTTTTTCTGGAACATCTCCCTAGTATTTCTTTGAAGTTAGAACCAGAGTTATTTACTGATTGTGAAGTCTCATTCAGTCAAATGACAGTGGATATGGCATCCTTTCTGGAGTTTACAGTAGCAAATGCTATGTCTCAGTGAGTGAGTTAGTGTGTGTATATGTGTGTGTGTGTGTGTGTGTGTGTGTGCGCGCGTGCACGTGCACGCACACGTGCACGCGTACATGGTGAGCATTTGAAAACACCATATGGGCCAGCATACCCTAATCTGTCAATTCAGTGAGTTTCCTTTTGTGTGCTAGCCAACTAGAGTATTTAGACATTAGGAATATGAAGAATAAGGTACAGCTTCCCATGCAAGGAACTTAGTGTCATGAAGTTATAGTCTGTATAGAGAAGAGAGAAAGTAATCAACCAGTACAGCGTATATAATACCCAGAGGAGGATCATCTAACCCCTTCTAAGGGTTTGGAAAGGATGACTAGACCCAATTCTCCAGGGTCTCCTGATGAACGAGGATGGGAAGGGCTGCCAGTCATGAGGAGTGGCTTATACCAATGCCTGAGAGAGTAAGAAATATATTATACTGAGAGACCTGTTAAGAGAGCAAGGGAAATCATGATACAGAGTTACAAACTATTTATAGGCTGGACAATCAATCTGAGACAATTATAGATAATGCTCTTGTAAATTTCCTCTGACTCCAACCTGTAGGATGCCTTCCAAGTCTAGTTTATTGGTGATCACCACCTCCCTTGATACTCAGAGCTCTATGAAGGAGTAATTTCCTGTCTTACATATGAGCAAGCTCGTTAGGGCCTTAGTTTCCTTGTTGTAAATTGTGAGCCAGGTTTCTCTGCTCTAACTTCTTGTCTCCTCTTAGTTTGTTCACCCATGAGGGGAGTTTTGATGGAATAAGGAACTAGACTAGGAGTTGGGAACTTGGGATTTCATCCCAGCTCTGCCGCTAACATCATGATTTTGAAAATCTTAAAGACCTCAGTTTCTTCATCTGAACAATAGATAGGGTTGAGTTGGGTTGGAGATGTTTATAGCCTCTTCTAGTTCTACTTCCCTGCAATCCTGCAATTTATAAAACTGTCCAAAATGCCATAAAATACTGTCATACTCTGCAAGGATACTGCATTGTATTATTCACTTTAATATTTAACCCACTAATGGAGATCCTGGGCTTCCCTGGAGGCTCAGTCAGTAAAGAATCCACCTGCAATGTGGAAGACCTGGGTTCAGTCCCTGGGTCGGGAAGATCCCCTGGAGGAAGGCATGGAAACCCACTCCAGTAGCCTTGCCTGGAGAATCCCAATGGACATAGGGGCCTGGTGGGCTGCAGTCCACGGGGTCACAAAGAGCTGGACATGGCTGAGCAACTAAGCACAGCACAGTGGAGGTCTTGCTGTGTCTCAAGTGCTTTGCTCACTAAGCTGTCACCTCAAATCTTATGTAGGGAAGTCCTGTCTTAGAAGGTAGATAGTTCCCTAATTCTACGATAAAGAAGATTCAAGAGATGGGTAAACTAGTCAAATTCCGACCGCATGGAAACGGAATGCTTGTTTTGGTCATTTACAGAGGAGCTGGCTTCAGCCCTGCAGCAGCGAAATGGCCCATGGACTGTGAGAGTCCTCCATGCGGTGCCCCTGTCATCACTCTCCTCATGCTCTGACCCAACCGGGCTTCCTCCCATTTCCCTCGCTTGACGGTTGCAGCTCAGAGAAGGGACAGCATCCCAGTCCTCACAAGACTGGCCCAGTGCCTTCCTCCACATACGCATTCAGGAAAGGTTTATTAATTATGAAATGAATGCCTAAGATGTAAAATCTGCATTCTTCCAAAGAAGAAATGGAAAAAGCATTGTGCAGGGAACGGCTGTCAGAGCAGCAGGCAAAGCCCCCCGTGACTATTTTTTCCTTTGCTGTGACATCTCTCCATTTGTGATTTCCTCTGATTTGCTCTGCCTTCAGCCTGAGCCTCTGCTGCTCTTGCTTGGTTTCAGCTGCATCCAATATTTCTCGTTACCGTTTGGGTGCCATCTGGACCGCGGGAGTAGCCTCTCTAAGAGAGACACAGCCACAGAGAAGGAGCTGCCTGCCTGTCTGAGCATCCCCCTGCCCTCCTCCCCAGGAGTGTGCTGAGAGCCTGTCATCCTGCTGACAGGAGCCGATTTCACTTTCCTGTGATTCTCATTCACCCCTTTTCAAAGTACTGAACTAGCGCCAAATCTTGTTAGGAGTTTTTGAAAAATCCTTTGAGTTTTTGCTAATGTGGAACTAGAATAATAGATTTTTTTAAGGAGATGAGATCAAGAAAGAGAGAATGAAAAACAAATAATTATAAGCTCCAGGAGATGATTTCCCTTATCGTCTCCAACGAGATGGTTTCTCGTTGTCACTGTACGTTTAGGCCTGGGCAGGTGTGTTTATTCTGTTGACAACCAGCAGAATAGCCAAGCTATCTTGCAGCCTGCCCCTCACCCCACAGAGGAGCCACAGCAAGGAAGGGGCCCTGTAATCTAAAATCCTCAGGGTCACATGTCAGAGCTTTGGAATGAGGTCATGGGTTGACACCAGGATCTAGAGCCAGGAAGCTTCCGTGAGTATCAGAGCACAAAGTCATCTCCAGGGCTTCTAGAGAAGCTCCGTGGTAGGCTGGTGTTTTCAGCGTTTATGTTCAGTTCCCAACACTGCCACATCTGGAGCTATCACCATATTAACAGCTATACCTTCATCTCTTTATAATCACAGCCTCGTGACAATAGTATTGAAACTATTAAAAGCCCCAGCACTACAGATGCCAATGTCTCAAAATGTCTGACCCACCACGATGGGATCAGTTACCAGTGGGAGTAACCACTGGCATGAGTCATCAGTTACTCTGAACTATGTATTACAAGCCTCATGTGATGTCTCATTTCTGACACCGATCGTAGGATCATCGCCTGTCTTCTTCTAAGGGCAAGGGTTGTATCTTAGCATAATCGCTCAATGAATAGAGATGGAGGGGCTGAGGGACAGGTAGGACAGCCATCACCGTCACCACCGCCATCACCCCCGGACTCTGGGCGCTCTCATTTCCTGAGATCAAACTTACTTAGTGCTTAGTATCTTAGCACAATTCGCAGCCTGCAAATTGCACCTCCAATCCCATCTTTAAGTGTATTTTTTCAAGAAAATAAGGGATGTGTTTTAGAAGAAATGGGCCTGAAAGCATAGAGTCACCCACTGGAGGTCTGAAATTGATGTAAGGAAGGCAGTGGAGAAAAGAAGGGTATGGGGTAGATGGAATGAATGAGTGAGGTGGCTGATGGACTTCACAGTGCTCCAGCCTTGCTAGTGTTAAGCTTTGGGTAAAATGTGCGGGAGCAGGAACCCGCCGTGACCAGTGTCTGCCGGGTGACGATCATGTCACACCTTTAGCTTCTCTTCCGAGTGACTCTGTTCCTTCCCTGAACTAGTGTGTCCCAGAATTTTGCCATAGCCTGGAACCTACCTACAGTCATGTACCAAGCATATAATCCCATGGCTTTCCTTTCTTCCTCCCTTCCTTTCCTCCTCTTCTCTCTCCTCCTTTCCTCTCTCCTCCCCCTCTTTCTCCTCTTCCCCTGCCATCTCTTCGTCTTCCCTTCTTCCCCCCCCTCCTCCTCTCTTCCTCCCTCCCACCATCCTTCCCTTTCTGTACTTTTGGAAAGGGAACTGACATCCTTTGACATGTTACTCTGTCACGTGCTGTGCTAATTCTTTTCATGTGTATAAACCTTCTCAGCAATTGCATGTTATAAGTATTATTTTCCCTGTTTTCTCTGGGGAAAAACAGGCTCAGAGTAAGGAAGGAATTTATCCAAGGATATATCAATGATGAAGTAGAAGTTCAAACTGAAAGCTGTTTTTGGAGTATAGTCTATTTACAATGTTGGATCCGTTTCAGGTGTACATAAAGTGAATCAGTTATACATATACATATGTCTATACTTTTTCAGATTCTTTTCCCATTTAAGTTATTACAGAATATTAAGTAGCATTCCTCCTCTATACAGTAGGTCTTTGTTGGGATTATTTTATGTATAGTAGTGTGTATATACTACTCACAAACTCCTAGTTTATCCCTTACCTCCCACTTTCCCCTTTGGTAACCATAAGTTTGTTTTCAAAGTCTATGAGTCAGTTTCTGTTTGGTAAATAAGTTCATTTGGGTACTTTCTTAGATTCCATGTGTGATATCATATGATATTTGTCTTTGTCTAACTTATATCATTATGATAATCTCTAGGTCCATCCATGTTGCTGAAAATGGCATTATTCTTTCATGGCTGAGTAATACTCCATTATACAAATGTATCACGTCCTCTTTACCCACTCATCTGTCAGTGAGCATTTACTCCCATGTCTTGTGAAAGCCACTGTTTCTAACATTTGTCTTCCCAGTGCCCCTGGCCTGTCCCTCCTAAAATCATGAAGTTTCTCACTTTAAAAGCATGCACATCAGTTTCCTTGGCCTGAGATTAAAGTTGGAAAGTTCAAGACTCCAGATTTAGGGTCTGTAGCCACAGATGCCCCTGTTCATTCACATTAGCCCAGTTTGGGCAACTTAGTGCCCTAATCTTCATGAAAGGAGTCTCCCTTTTTCTTACATGCCCCTGAATGAAGCACCAGAAAATTCCTTCTACCTCTAGTCGGCATCCTGACTGTCTTCTTGTGTGTTAAGAAAGGCCATTTCAACATAAATATCTCTTGGCACATGAATGGATAAAGAAAATGTGGTATATACACGTGGCAGAATATTATATAGTCTTGAAAAAGAAGTCTGTCCTTGCTTACATAACAACTTGGCTGAACCTTGAGGACATTATGCTGCATGAAATAAACCAAACAGAGAGGCAAGTGCTGCAGGATACTGCTTATATGAGGTCCATAAAGAAGTTACACACATATAAGCAGAGAATAGAATGGTGGTCGCCAGAGGCTGGGGAAGGGGAGATGGGGAGATGCTATTTAATTGCTATTAAGTTTGTTGTGCAAGAAGATTAACTCCTAGAGATTGTGCCCATAATAATACTGTATCGTACACTTGAAAATTTGTTAAGAAGATAGATCTCATGTTGTTTTCTTACCACAGTTAAAAAATGGAGAGAAATGAGAGCTATTTTAAACCAACTTCATTTTTAGAAAGTTGAATATAAATATTTCATTGTCCCAGGGATTAGCAGATATATTACACTTGGGTGCACTTCAAGGGAAGATGTAACTCTCATTATAAGATCTAAGCATTTCCCTCCACCCTCTAGCTGTCTAGACAACCTTGGGGCCCTCCTAAAATGTTAATTGGCAGAAGGAGAGCCGTTAACTGCTGAAATACAGCCCAGCTTTGAGTAGATCCAACTTCTCAATCACTACAAGGACAGAGCCACAAAGCAGTACCAAATCCTCTATTAGATCAAGGCATTCAGTCCCACAAAACCACAGAGCCCCAGATCTCAGCGGGCTGGGACATTTTGGCCTTTAAAGGGAGTTCCATTCTGTTGAAATGATGATAAGGCTTCATGGATTTCCACCTGAAGTTCATTAAAAGTTTTTTTAACTTTTAAGGTTAAAGTTGTTAACCTCCTTAAAAAAAAAAAAAAAACACCAATATTTGGCTCTGGCTTAGCCCAGGCAATGACAAAACTTACATCCAGAAGAAGGCTGTGGTTTTTGCAAACTGAATTTGATTCATGGCTATCTAGATATAGCAAAGAATTCAGTGCTCCCATAGAAGCTTTCTCATCAACACAAAGGTAAGATATTCTTTAAAAGAATAGAAGAGACTATTTAAGGAAGGAATATATCTGGTATTTAGAGAGCACCTAAATCAGGCAGCTGAAGTTTTTTTTTTTTTTTTTTTTTTTAATGTCTATTATCTAGAGCTTTGCTGTCCAGTACAGTAGCCACTGGTCACATGTGGCTATTTACAATGAAGCTAATTAAAAATAAAACTTAAAATGCAATTTATTCATCATACAAGCGATATTTGAAGTGCTTACTCGCCCTGTGCAGCCACTGGCTACCAATTGGAAGTACAGGTGTAGGACTCTCCATCATCACAGAAGGTTCTGTTGCACAGCGGTGCTCATGAGAAAAATCCTTCGTTAACATCACATTTTCTACTCCCCATCTCAAATCCACCCCCTACTTTGTTCGTCAAGTGCCAAACGGAGTTTCTGCTGTTTTCTCTGCCAAGAAGTAGGAGAGTGACTGTTCACTCTTGGCTGAAGGTGATAGAGGGCATAAACTCCCAGATACCCCAGAGGGAATTAGTCTTCATTAACATGTTGTCTCCATGGTTAAATCACTCACCAGGGAAAGGCGCACAATTCAAATGCTTGGACTCACGAGCTGCATTAACGATGCCCACCTTGGTGCACTTACAGATCACTTAAGTTAATCCATTTCTCCTGAGCCTTCTAAATGGATAATTGAATTCATTCTTTCGCAGCGCTGGCTTAGGTTCTGTCTGAATTGAGATCTTGATGCCTTGTGAGCTCCCTGTCCCACCTTCCATGCTAGAATGATGATATATCCTGGCTCTGCTCTGAACTTTTAAGAAAGCATGGCCCATGTGTCAGTCATCGTTGTATCTCCAACGCCTAGTCACAACACAGCGTGTGGAAAGCACCCAGTGAATGTTTGCTGGAGAAATTCATTAATCAATTATGTAATCAATCAAGATGTCTTCATTTTTCCCAGTAGGACTTTCACTAATTATTCCCACAGAGAGTTCATTCCCCAGCACAGTGCTTCACAAGTCTGGCTTCCTATTGGACTTACCTGGGGAGCTTTAGAACCTACTGATGCCAGGACCTCACCCCAGACCAACAGAATCCAAATCTCAGCTGGCGAGGCTCAGGTACACGTAGCTGTGGAAAATCTCCCCCAGAGGATTACATTGTGCAGCCAGGGGTGAGAACCACTGCAGGTTTCTGATTTGGCAGCTATAAATAAGTTGTTATCCTTTTGATGTGTTCACCCCAAGTCCCATCTCATCCACTCATGTTTTTAAATTGGTAAGACTTTTTTTTTTTTTTTTTTAAGGGAAAGACTCAGCTTTTATTCTTCAGACAGGGTAAGACTGTTTTTAAAAAATAATTTTTATTGGAGTACAGTTGCTTTACAATCTTATGTTAGTTTCTATTATACAACAAAGTGAACCAATTCTATTTATATCCCTCATTTTTGGATTTCCTTTCCATTTATGTTACCGTAGAACACTGAGTAGAGTTCCCTGTGCTATACAGTAGGTTTTCCTTAGTTACCTATTTTATATATAGTAGTATAAATATATCAGTCCCAATCTCCCAGTTCCTCCCTCCATCCCCTTTCCCCCTTGGTATGCATACATCTTTGCAAATAAGATCATCTCTACCATTTTTCTAGATTCCGCATATGTGCATTAATAATACAATATTTGTTTTTCTCCTCTGACTTACTTAACTCAGTATGACAGTCTGTAGATTCATTCACATCTCTACAAATGACTCAGTGTCATTTCTTTTTATGGGTGCGTAATATTCCATTGTATGCATGTACCACAACTTCTTTATCCATTCATGTTTGCTGCAAGAGTAACATGAATCTGATCTTCTTACATCCATGGGGTTTTCCAGGCAAGAGTACTGGAGTGGGGTGCCATTGCCTCCTCCGTCTTAAGAGTTACCCTACTCAGTTATGGGACAATAGTGTCCCACTGCTCAAGATAGATTGTTGGAAAGTAAACTTCATGTGGAAGCTTTATTTCAGTGTCTTAATGATGCTTTGGGCTAGAAGTGTATTGAAACAACAGAAGAGAATCTCTTCTTTTAAACCTTCACCAGAAATGGGAATTGTGAGTAAACTAGATTGCCATATTGAAATTTTAAGAGCAGAATACAAAACTGCATGCGTGCTATGATAGTAAGTGTGAGGAATATATCTAACAAGGGCAGAACAAGACTTGAAGGTAAATGAACAAAAGCTCTAATAGAGAATGTGAGTAAAGCAGGACCTGAGGATGCAGAGAGACTAGGGAATGGATTCCAGGTTCCTCCTCTTAAGAGTCAACTGAGAGAAAAATGCAGGGACTGGAAGAGTCTTCTGATGGCTGGATGAAGTGCCCTGAGTATTCCTTAAGGCTGTCCCAGGCAGGAGAAAGGAAGTCCAAGAAATGACTGAGCTAGTATCAAAACAGGGATGTAACCATATATGCCAGGTACAAAGGGTATGGATGGGAAGATGCTCCCAGCAAGACTGTGTCAATAAGAGAGAAAAGATGGGGTCAAGAGTGGACTGGGCATTCAGAACTAAGAGCAGGAAGTGTTTGGCATCCTTTTACATAGGACCTAGTCCATGTTCTGAAGTGAGGTGGTTTCTAAAGAGGGGCTTTCCACAAGATATTTTTACTTCTCCTTTTTCCCAATATCATATAGTAATAGTTTCTTAATATTAAAAGATGTGTGCCTGTGCATTGCAGAAGTGAGCTAAAAGAAATTGATTGAGGAGATCCTACTAATAGCTGTGATTTATTAAGCGTCTCTGTGTGCCAAACAGCAAACAAAGCACTGCACACACATCCCGGTTAATCCTCTCCGTAGCCCTAAGATGATGCCATCACTGTCATCCCCCGAGAGAGCCTAGGCTTCACGACTTGTCCAGGGTCACACAGCCAGCACGGGGCACAGGCAGGATTCAGTCCATCTGTGTGACTCCAAAAGGCACATGTACGCTCATGTCTGGACCAGTCTCCATCTGGATTTACAGAAATGGCCTCCTCACACCCTGGCCCCACCCCTCATCAGAGACCCCCTCTTCTGTCACCAGCAAAGTGACAGTCTCACACCAGTGCTGGCTATCCTCACATGTTTTCATTATATGGTGGGGGTTTTATGAGACTCTACCACCGGCTGTTTTTCAAATTTATTTAATTCATCCATCATGCTCTGAAGCCATTTGCTTTTTTATATTGGACAGATGTAATGAGATTTTGGACACTAAAAAATGTTTTTATTAAAAGTTATGACCCAGAGCTAGCTGGTAGGGGCTATGCCATAAATCCCAGGAAGTGTGGGAATTTATAAAGGATGTAGCGACATAACCTTAACCTTTCAGGCCACACCAGAAGTTACAGGGTAACACTGTCTCCCTAATAACAATTGTTATTATTATTATTTCTGCCATTATCCGACATGATCCTTCCTCATCTTCTCTCGGCCACTGTTGAATCCTGGCGAGCCAGCGCCTAGTAGGAGCATGTGGTTGGTGACAGAACTTGCTGGTGTTTGGCTTGAAGGCTCTGCCGTGGTGGGCACGGGCACATGCAGTGCCCTTCTCTGTGACCCTGTAAGTGGGGCTGACTGACGCACAGTCACATTTGCTACAGGTGGAGTGGAAGTGTTCATGGTTGATGGTTCCTCCCTTCCTCCATGGCCAACAGGAAGCTCTCCTGAAAATTAGGGAACAATGCAAAGATTTCTGTTCAAGCATAATTATTCCAAGTTAATGTCAATATTATCAGACTTAGACTACTGTTACACTGCTTGGAATTCATCCCAAGCATAATTAGTTTGGACATATAGACCAAAAACATGGTCATTAAAAATAAATGTGTACGTATGGAGATATTATGCATATTACCTACAATATGTATTAATGTTGTGACTTTGTTCAATTAACATTCTTTAAATAAAGCTCTGGGGTATCAGATGGTAAGCCAGGGTTCAACAGAAGATCACCAGGGAGTTGAAATAGAGGAGTTTATTAGTGCAGGTCCTGGAGGAAGGGCCATATGCAGAGGTGAAGGGAGGAAGCAGGCAGAGAGAGCAAGGCAGGGCTTGGGGCACTTGCCTTCATCAGAGCCCCAGGGTAGAGTGCTTTAGCGTTCCTGGTCTGAGGCCAGATTGGTTATTTCAAACCAAAAGAGCAGGGTTTTGGTAAGTGTCTAAGGAATCTTATCTAAGGGCACGTAAGGCATAGCCCTGGGAGGCTGGGGAGAGTGCAGCCATAATGTTCGGATGGTCAGATCAGGAACTGACATTGACTGTGACTCTGTGAGCTGTTATCCAGGACCTACTTCAGTGGAGAAGCTGGTGTCAGTTCAAGGCCCCTACAGGCCGCTTGGCCACACAAAGGGGATGCTGAGGCAGCGGTATTATGGAGTGGTATAGCAAAACTCTCAGCAATTATAAACAACAAAGTAAAAAATTAACTAAATGATTAGATTTGGTCAGCTGCCACCTATTTTTAAAATCATCTTTTCGTTCATGTGTATTTTTTGGAGCACTGCCACGGGACAGATCCCCCATGACCTCCTGGGGATGCAAGAACAAACACATCGTGGTCCCTGCTTCAGGAAGATCACTGTGTAATGGGTACAGGTGATATGCTGTAGCTCGCAGGGGATGGGTTTCAGCTCAGGGGACCAAAGAAAGTGTCACAAAAGAGATGGCCTTTCAGCTGGGTTTGAGGAACTGGGTGAGCTTTGAGCTTGCCAGGCTGACAGAAGCATTTCAGGCAGAAAAGGCACTTACAAAACCAGCTGTTCACAGACTGCTCCAAAGGTTAAGTTTGGCTAAAGCACACGATAACACTTTTTCCTTTTAAAACAAAAATCTCAAGGGTAAACATTCATGCTTTTATCTGCTGTCACCATTGAGACTGGCTGGGTCAGGTCTGTAATTTCAGGAAGATGGACTTTAAAATTACAAACTCCCTATGGCTTGTATTTCCTAGCCAGGCACGTGTTTTATCGTCAGTTTATGCTGGGAACATATTCCAGGGTTTTCACAGCACATTGGCAACCACTCCCGCCTCCTGTGACCATGAGAGTATAAACCATAGATAATGTCATCATTAAACACATAAATCCATGTCATTTGTGTGTCATTCACTTCATCCTCATTCATCATCCCTTACGTTTTCAGAACGGCCGTGCGTTTGAGGATTTTGACGAGCGGTTTGCCGCAGCCACCCCGGTAAGCGCAAGAGGGCCCAGCCTGGTTAACGGTTTCGCATCATTGTCCCATCACTCATTTCATGCTCATAAGTCATGCCTTGTGGTTACAGAACAGAAACCTGCCGATGGACTTTGACCGAGATTTTTGAGGCAACAAAGGTAAGGCCTCCATGGTCTTGTGAAGTGAGGGTTGTTCTGGTCATTCTTATCCGCTCTGTGCAGCCTCACTCTCTCAGTGCTCTGCTCTGGTGCCGGCCTGTGCCGATGTTCAGAGACTCCTGGTGGGCCCCACAGTGAGGGCGAAGAGTAGGAGCGTGTGTGTGTGTGTGTGTGTGTGTGTGTGTGTGTGTGTGTGTGGCACGCGCACGCGTGCGCGTGTGAGTGAGAGAGAAACAGTGTATATTAGAGAGGAAATGACACCTCTTCATTTCATTCAGCAAATATTTTTCAATCTCTTAATGTGTTACAGGCATTCTGATAGATACTAGAGATGCAGCAGAGAGGAGGACACAACCCCATCCTCAGGGAGCTCTAAGTGTAACACAGTGTGGTATTGCATAGCATAGGAGAGGGCAGGTGGGATTGGTAGAGAAGGATAGGGTAGCATTGCCTAGTGGAGTGGAGTGTATAGTGGAGATTCAGCACTGAACAGGAGCTGCTCAGTGTACCTATGGAGATAAAAACCAGTGCAGGGTCCCGGGTGAGGCAATGGCACCCGACTCCAGTACTCTTGCATGGAAAATCCCATGGATGGAGGAGCCTGGTGGGCTTCAGTCCATGGGGTTGTGAAAGAGTCAGACATGACTGAGTGGCTTCACTTTCACTTTTCACTTGCCTGCATTGGAGAAGGAAATGGCAACCCACTCCAGTGTTCTTGCCTGGAGAATCTCAGGGACAGGGAACCTGGTGGGCTGCCTTCTATGGGGTCTCACAGAGTTGGACACGACTGAAGTGACATAGCAGCAGCAGCAGCACCTAAGGAGATAATAGACCACTGCTATTTGGTCCACATCACCTGGAATAGAGGTGCTGCTTTGCAGCCAGTGTTTATGCAGATTGGTTAATACATTGGCAAGTGAATGTTGTCACTCCTGAGTACATGTGTTTTGGGAAGGCTGCAGGACAGGAGTTATCAACCTGGGCTGCAAATTAGAATCATCAGGAAAATTTTTAAACTTTGAGCTACTAAACTACCTCAAACCAACTAATTAAGAACCTCAAGGGGTGGGGACCAGGCATCCATATTTTTCCCTTGAGTGTGTGTGCCTAGTCGCTCAGTCATGTGCAACTCTTTGTGACTCCATGGACTGAGACATTCCAGGTGCCTCTGTCCATGGGGATTCTCCAGGCAAGAATACTGGAGTGGGTTGCCATGCCCTCCTCCAGGGGATTTTCCCAACCCAGGAATCAAACCCAGGTCTCTCACATTGCAGGCATATTCTTTAACAAATGAGCCACCAGGGATCCAAGGCTGACAATCCATCTAAGGGTGTCACATAAGCTGTTTGAGGGCAGTGGGATGGGATACAAATTGAGTTAGAAAACACTTCCCAGGAAGAAATAAAGGTGTCTAGTTTGTGTCTCCGAAAGACCAGTGGGAAAGGCAGTGGGGGAAGGTCTGAGTGTTCTGGTCAGAGAAGCATGAGCCAAGGCCCTGAGGTGGCCCCTCCTTCCGTGGCCCCTGGCGCTTCTCAGTACCGTGGTCCTCACTGTGTCTATAGGCCTGTCTTCCCATAGAGCAGGCAGCTCATGGGACTCAGTGCAGGAGGATGCCTTACGCATCCCTGTGTCCCCTGCTTTCGGCACAGTAGCCGATGTACCATAGGAATTACATGCTTACCCTAAAGGAAGGAGCCCCTGGTGCCAACGCTGAGGCGGTGGGTCTATGTAAATGTGTACTGTGGTCAGTCGTGGACACCTCTGCCTTCTTCAGTGGCCCTTTCAGAGCTTCTCTGCAGGAGGGGTCTAGGAGTCTACTTGCAAAGGTTTAGTGGAAAGAAGGACCAGGGGACTGATTATGAAACAGCAGCTATAGGGCATTCCAGACGTTACTGGAAAACCATCACTGGTTCATAACAGAGAGTAGCTTGGGAGGGGACAGGCCTGATTGAGATACTGAGGAGCTCCAATTGCCAAGCATCTCCTCATCCTTTTCACTGGCTTTGGCAGCTTCCAGCGTCACTCTGTTGACCCTGGAGGATGCCTAGGACCTAGAGAAAGGGCAGAATCTGCCATCAACAACCACATCTTTACCTGAAGATGTCTGAGGGGCCAGGAAGGGGAAGGCAAGGAGGAATCTTGGGTTGACCTTGGAGATGACTTCTTCAGAGGGACATGAATCATGGCAGGACTTGTAAGAACCCTGGCTTCTGATGAGAGAATATTATGGGGCTGGGCTTCCACCATGAAGGAGGGCTGGGTAAAGGGACACATGGATAAACAAAGTGCTGCTTGGTCTATGGGTCAAGCCCAGCTTTTTTAGCTGACCAATCAGAGGTAAGTCACCTTACCTTCAGGCCTCTATTCGCTCATCTGCAAACTAGAGATAGCGGGAGAGATTCCTGTGCTGCCAACTTCACACACTTCAGGGAGCATCCAATGTCACAGTAATGTGTTGGAAAATATGTTATAAACTATGAAGTGCTCTACAAATGTGAATGGTTAGTTCTATTCTCATGAGGCTGTTAAAATGATTAATTACGACAATATTATCCAGATGGAACATGGCTTCTTAAGTTACAAATAAAAGAACCAGGGTTAACAAGGGGGAGAGGGGCTGTGAAAATAGATATTATTCCAGATCCTCAATCATATACTGTTATTAGAATTATTTTTAATTTTATGGCCTAAGAATCCCCTTTTTCTATAAAATTTAATTAACTCAAGGTTCTATTTAAGCAGCAAATCCAATGGAATGAAATAACAATCTATGTTTTATGCCTCTGCATGTTTTTTTCTCGTTTAATCCTTGAATGGAAATCATCTGGCAAGAGGAGAGCGTGTAGCTCAAGAATGAAGGTTATTTTAAAAGTTGTGCTTAAGGAGAAAATTAGCCAATAAATTATATTTATGATGTTAGTAAAAGTGTGCCACGAGTTCACCACATTTGAAATGTAAATTGTGCAACTTAATTATTAACTTCATTTTAATATTTTCCTACCACTGAAAACAGTCATGGGCCATTTGCAAAGCATTGAGCTTCAAGGGCCAAGAAGCCCAGAAACCTCCTTTGAATGCATTAAATAGAATTATGCCTTCTGTGGGTTCGGGAGAGAGCCTAAGGATTGGCACTGTTTCACCAAATAATATAAAATATTGCTCACATGCTAAATAAGCCTTCCCAAAGACAAGCAAACGTTTATTATTATATCTGTGATTGTCCCCACTAGACTGTAAGCTCCCTGAAGGCTGAAAATTGACATTCCTCCTAATTGTGTTCCTAGCACCGAGCCCAGGGCCTAACACCTTACAGCTGTCCAGTGTGTACCAGCATATTATGTAGCTCATTCAGTCGCTCAGTCATGTCCAACTCTTTGCGACCCCATGGACGGCAGCACGCCAGGCTTCCCTGTGCATCACCAACTCCCGGAGTTTACCCAAACTCATGTCCATTGAGTCAGTGATGCCATCCAACCATCTCATCCTCTGTCGTCCCCTTCTCCTCCTGCCTTCAATCTTTCCCAGCATCAGGGTCTTTTCAAGTGAGTCAGCTCTTCAGGTGGCCAAAGTATTGGAGTTTCAGCTTCAGCATCAGTCCTTCCAATGAATATTCAGGACTGATTTCCTTTAGGATGAACTGTTTGGATCTCTTTGCAGTCCAAGGGACTCTCAAGAGTCTTCTCCAACACCACAGTTTAAAAGCATCAATTCTTCAGCACTCAGCTTTCTTTATAGTCTAACTCTCATATCCATACATGACTACTGGAAAAACTATAGCCTTGACTAGACAGACCTTTGTTGGCAATGTAACGTCTCTGCTTTTTAATATGCTTCTAGGTTGGTCATAACTTTTCTCCCAAGAAGTAAGCATCTTTTAATTTCATGGCTGCAGTCACCATCTGCAGTGATTTTGGAGTCCCCAAAAAATTATGTAGTTGGGAAAGAAATTAATATGTATAGGGCCCTACTGTGTGTCAGGAACCATTTATTCGATCTGAAACCTGAAGAGGAAGGATTCAAAGTGAGTTTATCAGGCTAAGGTGCTTGCTTTTCAGCAAAAAAAAAAAAAAAAGAGAGAGAGAATCTTTTGTGCCTTTTTCACCAAGCTTACCCAAATTTCAGAGTCCTTCTAGTAATATAATCAATAAATCTCCAAAGGAGATATTACCATCTCTAATGTCCAGGAAAGAGAAAAGTGGCCCCAAGAAACTACAGAGATTGTCAGTGGTAGAACTCAAATGCAACCCCAGGGATGGGACTCTTCCTGGGCCTAGAGCTCACATGTTTGTCAGTAGTGGAGAATGTTCCTTTCTTTGTGTGAATCTTGGTGATCCCACTTTGCCTGGTTAAAACAGATTTCTAGGGCAGGAGTCCAGTCTGCCAGGACAGACTCTCCCAGTGGTGTTTTTCAGTCCCCTGATTAGAAACTATCACTTAAAAGTCTGAAGATGAGCAGAAAGGTGTTTTTTGTTTTTGTTTTTGTTTTGCAGTGGGCAAATTTGCACAAAACACATGATTATATACTTTAAGTCAGGCGATTTGACTCCCAGCCACAGACCTCCTGCAGACTCTGAAGCTGGAAGTGTACACTGATTAATTTCTGAGTGTGTCTTAAAGGGCTTCTCCCACTGCTCTGGCTGGCCTTGCTCAGACACTGAAGGATGATGGATCGGAATATAGTTGATACAGTATCCATAGTGATAGAGGCTCCTCGGAGTGATTAATTGTGTATATACTGGGTTGTTTTTGATACCCTTCCTGGTATTAAATGATACATTTTCTCCTCCTCCAACTGTATTTTTTATCTTGAAGATGGATTCTTTCGAGGACTGTCATTTGACTATCTGCTCTACATGCAGAAAGTTCAAGTCCTGGCCTAGGTGGTCTTGAGGTGACCTCTGTGAAACTCAGTTTATTCATCTGTAAAAATGGGGATGACAGTTCATACCTTTCAGGTTCAGTGATATTTACTGAGAAGTGGCCGTGAAGTGGTGACTTGCTGTACTTGGTACAGGAAAAGCACTTTGTAACATGCGGATATACTCAGGAAAGAGAAGCAAATGATAAAATTACCTTTTGCCTTTGTCTCCTGGAGAAGAGAGACAGTGATGACACTGGATGGTAAATATGTGTAAAATGGTATTATTGTTGCTTTTGCAAGGTGGCTAAGACCAGATCTGCTTGACTAAGCCCAGAGACACAGCCAGGCACACTGAAACAATAACTGATTCTGGTTGCATCTGAGATGCTGTCTTTGGGATCAAGAAGTATCATAATGACCAACAGGGTTTATTGTTTATATAGTCATGATGAAAAAGGGAAACGCATGTCCTCAGATCATACTGTTTTTAAAGCATTGCCCAGCAGCATCGGCTCCCCTTGTGGTTACATCATTATCTTTTTGTCTTTTCAGGCTGTGACCCAATTAGAACTTTTTGGGGACATGTCCACCCCTCCTGATATAACCTCTCCCCCTGTAAGTATGCACTGTGCTTGGAGCCCTGCATCTCTTTCCTTTCCTTCTTCAGTTTCATGGTGACAAACATATGGGCTTTGGGTAAAAGAAGCTGCTGGTGGATTTCAACTCGGACTCTTCCAGCTGTGTGATTTGGGCATACTAACTAGCAATTCTAAATGTCAATTTCCTCTGTTTTTTTTTTTTTTAAAGGAATTATGATGCATGCTCTGTTTTGACAAATTAATGAAATCATGCATCAGCAATTACAGACTATCACTGGGGTGCTTGCCATTATGCTGGGCAGTGTAAAGAGACAGGAGCAGGATGTGGTCCTTGCCTGCAAGGAATACAAGGTCCACCTGGGAATATGGGTGAGAAGCTCCACAAGACAGCAAATGAGATGAGACATTTGTTATCTCCTACCCAGAACCTGCACAGCAGGGTGGTCAACCCAGTAAAGGAAGCCTCTTCTCCCCCGGACCTTTCAGCTCTCTCCTGTCTTATTCCCTTCTTTCCTTCCTTTCTTCCTCTTTTCATTTCCTCCTCCCTTCCCACTTGCTTGCCGGCTTCTCTGAGCTTCTCAGGAAGCTTCAGATTCCCAACTCTAGTTTCAGCCGTGCTATCTCAGTCATTGCTTGCACTGGGGCAGAGTTCGCAGGGAGCCGAAGCAAAATAGAATCCCAGTGCTTTGAGAATGGGAGGCATTCAGAAGCAACGCTGTAGCCACGGCAAAGAGCCAGGCTAGCCCCCTCCAGCTCCTGCCCAGTCCACTCCCCGGAGGTGGGCGGAGAGCAGTCAGCCACAGCTGCACCTGCTGAAGCTGCTGGGAGGGGGCGGCCCCTCTGGGGACCACACGTTTAGCACAAACCCGGGGATGGTGCTACAGTTCATTGGCAAGCTGCGCCTCCCAGAGAAAAGGCTGTAACCTCACTGAGGACAGATGGCAGGAAAGCCTGCTGCCCACAGCTGCCGCCAGGGAATCTGAGCACAGTTGCCCTACTTCCAACACCTGGTACCCAGAGCAGCCGTGAAGGAGGGGCCAGCAGTTCCTATCTCCAGGGAGGCTGGTTGGTTCTAGTAAGGCTTTCTGTCCCCCTTTCCAGGGAAGGCAGCTGCATTTCTGAACCGTGGGGCCATGGAGCTAGAAAGGTCTGGAGTGATCTAGCCTTATTTAGCACCTTTGTTTTACAGATGAACACACTAAGTTCCAGACAGGGCATGTGACTCACCCAAGGTCACACTGGAAGAAAGCAAATGACATTGATTATGGTCTAACATGCTTAATGCAGCAGCTCATGGCTGTGTTTCTGGCCCTGAACCTGAGTGCCATCCAAATGGGTATTTAATAATCCTCAGAACAATGCTATGCCTCCTGCAAGCTGCTAATCTAAAAATGGCCTTGTCTAATTGCCATGGTTTCAGGATTAATTGCTTGCCCCAATCTATTCCAAGGGGAAAGAAATAAAGATATTATGTCATCAAGTATGCATACTCTGTAGGCAAAAGGTTTCTGGAAAGGCATGGACCTTTAAAGAAACAAGTACTCAAGTTTTTATTTCAGTAGCCCTCACCTTACCCACCACGTCATGGAGGAGACATTTCTGAAATTCCAGCATGGGCTAGGATCTAGAGTTGGCAGCTGCTCTAGCATCATTTTTATCATCTTGAGAACATTGGCTTCATTTTGCAAATGAAGGTTCAGACAGGATTCTTCTGGGAGGCACAAGGACCCAAGGGTCTCTGTTCCACTTGCTAATCTTTATTTATTTAGCCAATGCCTGTTTATTAATCATGTATTCAGTGACAGCCTTGAGCTGGGTGCATAGTAGGTCCTGAGTGAGTGTATGTTAGTTTGAATTAACTTCTAAAGGATGAAAGCCAGATATTATGGGATAATATGAGGGCCTGAAGACACCCCCCAGAGGGTATGGGCTCAAGCTAAATAGTCGTGAGGTTGGCCAGTTAGCTGAGCACCTGTTCTGTGCTTCAGCATAGTACTAAGTGATTTAAATGCATGATCTCACTGAAGCCTCTCAGCAGCTCTGGAGACAGATATTGATTTTCTCATTTTATGCTCTGTATTCATAGCAGCTCATGGTCTGCAATTTACAAAAAGTGGCCAGGACCAGGGCTTGCTTCTGCAATATCTCCCCGCTTAACTTCTGAGCCTGCTGCCTCCCATCCTGGTCAGCAATAAGGCTCTCCCAGGAGCCTCACACCCTCCTGCCTCTCTCTGTCTGACAGACTCCTGCAACTCCAGGTGATGCCTTTATCCCGTCTTCATCTCAGACACTTCCGGCGAGTGCAGACATGTTTGGTTCTGTACCTTTTGGCACTGCTGCTGTACCCTCAGGTAAGCCCTCTTCCACCTTCCTCCCACCTCCATCCACCAAGAAAAAGAAAAGGCTGACTGAACCAGCTGCCAGGTTATGCCAGACACCCATGGGACGACCATTCTCTCCCTGTGACTCCTCAGGTGACACTGAGAAGCTGCGATGGGCAGGGAGTAGTATGCTTACCAAGCTTTGGTATGTGGGAGGCTGGAAACCAGTCATGTCTTGAACTTGAAAGGTCAAGATTTCAGATGTATAGCTTTGGGGAGCTCAGTGCACACACAGCTGTGTGAATCAGTGCAAATCCTGATTGGCACTGTCAGCTCAGCTGGATGCAGGGAAGGTGAGGGTGGGGAAGGGGCAACTATGCTCCACCAACCCCTTGAGGTCTGAGTGATAGAAGGGGTGGAGGCCCAAGGAAGGGGAAGTTCCCCATGCAAAGAGGAACACTTAGGAGTTCTGCTGACTGTGGACAGTGAATTGCAATGGGGCTTAGTGACTTAGTATTTGTTCTATTTCCCAAATATTCTATTACAACAGAGTAAAAATACAGATAGTAACAGTGTTACAGGTGCACATTGGTGGGGTCTGAGGCATCTTGTTTCCATGGCATTAGGCAGTCCATGAAGGCAGCCTGTTCTGCCTGGACATGGCCAAAGGTAATATTTTGCTGTTGGTTTTGTTCAGGCATGTCTGACTCTTTGTGACTCTATGGATTGCAGTATGCCCGGCTTCCCTGTCCTTCACTGCCTCCCAGAATTTGCTCAAATTCATGTCCATTGAGTCAGAGATAAGTGGTATTACTTATGCTGTTTGCATACAGGGATTCTTAAAGACTTTTTTTTCCTTAACTACATATTTGAAATATGTGGCTTTATCTTTCTTTTTCTACTTTATTTATATAAATGATGGAGTTGATATGTTTTAAAATATCAATTTCTTGCATTTTTCTATAAATAACTACTTTTAATTATATAGTGTTAGAAACAAATTCTTGCCACCAGATATAAACCTTATTGTTACTTAAAGTAAAATTAAATTTTCATACTCTGTTCTAAAGTAGTTATTCATCCTGAGCTGTAGGATCACTTTCAGAAGCAACAGAGATTGGTAGCTAATATGTCTAACTTACAGTTGAGAATCTATAGGTAGCCTAGAAATGTCTTTAATGCTAATCTTCCCAATCAAATCTGTTTTACCCAAACCTATAATGGAAAAGTGGCAATAGTTTTCCTTACCTAAACTGGATATTAGAATGTCCTTGGAAATAGTGTAATGGAATCTGTCGTTTTAAAGTAAGAATAATAGTTTTCCATCAGAGATGGACTATCTTCCTGGGCTGTCAGCCTTGCATTCAGAATAACCATGCTTTGTCCCATTTGATTCATGAAGATACATTGGGACAGAGGATGGGGCCTCTAGGCACCAAATTTACTCATTTTCAGGTATGTTTATGCCATAAATGTTCACTGAGTATGCACTGTGAGCCAGGTCCTATTCGAGGTGTCTGGGGTGTGTCAGTGACTACAATAGACACAGACCCCTGGCTGCAGAGAGCCTACTTTCCAGTGCAGAGAAGGACAACATGAAAATGAGTAACAACATAACCTGTTAGGAATGGTGGATGAGGGGTACGAACAGAAGAAAATGTGGAGCAGGGCAGGTGTGAATGGAGGTGATGGTCAGGAGGAGGGGCTCATGCAAGCATGTGATATGAGCCAGGGAAGGTGTCAGGGTCCAGAGTACTCCCAGTGGCCCCTTCCAGGCTCCACCCCCTTTCTCTGTAAGCAAAAGGGGCTGCATTCCATTCTGGCCCTTATACTCGCCTAAAATGCCTGAGAACCTGCCTGTGCTGCTCTGAGCCCTCTGCCCAGCCAGGGCCAGGTTATGGCTTTAAAGAACTCTTATTTTACAATCTTACCACTTGATCAGCCATGTTGCACACTGTGGACAGACCACCCATTCAGATTCTGTTTCTTTAGCTGCTTAAAAAAATAATAGATTACCTCCAAGATTTCAGTTTTTACAATGTAAGTCTAAAATTAATTTCAGTTAGCATATTTTTGCTTTCTTACTCTACTTAAGCTCTGCCGAGAAACAAAACTGGGCTTCAGCTGGTGTTAAACTGTCTGCCTTCTTCTTCCTTTAACTGGCCTTTAAAATCTCTGCAGCTGCTGAATCTCCATCTCTCTGTCCCTAATTGCCCTGCCAGCGACAGGGAAGTTGGAAATGACCTGGGGTGTGTAGTGCAGTGAACAGGCTGAGTTTGAGCCCTGGCTCAGCCATTTTTCTATAAGCTTTAGATTCCTGGGCAAATAACCAGTCAGAGCCAGAGTTTCTTTATTTTTATAACTGAATTTAAAATAATACTTACTTTGCAACAATATCATGAGAATTAAATGAAATAAAATCAAGTGCTTCTGAAAAATGCTGGCATGTTGTAAATGCTTTGTGTAGAAAATGCTAGTATTTTTATTACTCTGACATCTAAAGTAGAAGAAAATATTTTTACCTATTTTTACCTTGTTTTTACCTATTTTTTTTCCTTTTCCTTCTTGGGATGTTCCCTTTTAAAAAAATGCATGTAATACAGTTTAGGTTTTTGACTTTCTGAGCACATGGGAGAGCTGGCCTGAAGGGCTGGAGAGTATGCTCTATAAATACAGACCCTTCTACTAACCAGCTATGTGACACTCAGCTATATCATTTCAGAGCCTCGGGGAACTTATCTGTAAAATGGGGATGATGATTCTACCTCATTGAGCTGTTCCTGAATTAATCACATGTAGTAAAACATTTAAAACAGTACCTGGCAGTGTTTATATAAGTAAGCACTCAGTAAAAGTTCTCTGCCCTACTCACCAGGTATCCTGACTCTTCTACCCATACTCTGGGTAGCCATGTCAAACCTTCCACTCTGGAAGCTGTCAGTTCCCTTGTATGCAGATTAAAGACATATATTTCAATATTTATTTGGCAGTGCCAGATCTTAGTTGTGGCAGGTGGGATTTAGTTCCCTGATTAGGGATTGAACCCAGGTTCCCTACATTGAGAGCATAGGGTCTTAGCCCCTGGAACACCAGGGAAGTCTTAATTAAAGAGCTATTGGTAACAGCCACCCCAGAGATTTGTTGAAGGATCAGCTTCACAAAAAAATGTGAGCTCCACTAGGGTAAGGATTTATTTTATCTGTTTATTTATTTTTAATACTGTCTTGTTCTTCACTGAATCTCCAGAGACAAACAGTGTTTGCCACCCAGGAGGACTACTTTTGAACAAATGCATCAAATGACATAATGTAGATGAGAGGTACCACACAAGTTCTGTATATATGTTGGAGAAATCCTTCAGTTTTCAGTGTTTTCTTTTTCTTTTCAGTGTTCCCCGCACCCCCCAAATAATGAGGGTATTCCCAGGTGCAGCATCTGGTTATAAATTGCAGTTTTCAACACTTTAAAAAAAATCTAACTGCGAGGCAGTAATGCAGGTGGTTCCTTTCATTGCAGAGAGGGATTTATGATTGATCTGAACTTCATGGCATAAACAGATGCTCATTGGCACCTCCTCCCTCTGCTGTTGAATGTTAGCGAATAAACAGTTACTAAGCTGTTAAGTGGCTGCAGTGGCCGCCCAGCGGCTTTCCATGTCTAATGCTAGCGCAGCCCTGCCACTGAGATGTCCCGTCAGGGACACACAGTGCCACGTGGCCAGAGCGCCTTAGCTCACAGGTCTGGGGAAAGACCCCACTGCTGGGAGCCCCCTCAGGAAAACCAAGTGAGACCTGCAAGTTCCAAAACATGATACCTAATTACCCTTGCTGTACTTTTTTTTTTTTTTCCTTTTGAATATTGTACTTTGGTCTGAAGCAGATGGCATGAAGCCAGGGAGACATGCTAACAGCTCTCTCCAGAAAAGTGTGTACAGCCCATCTGTTGGTTCCTTGTGGGAAAAAGGATAGGGGGAAAAAGCCTGCCACCAGCAGTAGACTGACTGACTCAACAGAGATCATAGCACTTATGGTTGCTGGAGTTGGCTTGGACACTTAGAAAATGCAGTGAATTTATTCCACTGTGACTCAGTCACCTCTGTCTAGAGCCTTTCTCCAACCTTAAGCATTTATGGGGCAGTGGATGTGTGCCCACAACTGTGCTAGACACAGATAGGGGAGGCAGAAAGAAATAAAAGGTTCCTACTCGCAGGGGCTCTGTAGTCTAATGAGGGAAGACAAAATCACTGTGCAGTTACAACACTGACTTTTTCCTGTGCTGTGCACCACGATAGAGAAGAACACAAGGAACTGTGCGTGGGCAGAGGAGAGCCCGCTGAGTGTAGAGGGCAGCGGCCATGCTGAACTGAGTCTCCAAGACGGAGGAGGGACAGTCACGTGAAGAAGTAGGGATGGGTTTCCATGCGGGTAGACCAGCAGAGGTGAGGGAGCAGGTTGTGTTGTTTGCAGCTGCTGCAGGCAAGGGTGCCAATGAGAGAGCAAATGGGAAATAGGGGTGAAGAGGTGAAAAGGGGCTCACTCATAGCCCCAAAGATAAGCTAAGGTCTCTGGGCCTCATTTTCTAGGTGATGAAGCACTGCACCGCTGACCCTTGAACATAAAGGCCTGAATTGCACGGGGTCTACTTATATGTGGATATTTTTCAATAAATACTACAGGAGTACTATGTATGATCCAAGGTTGGTTGGTTCCATGGGTGCAGAACCAGGTACATGGAGGGTCAAATGTAAGTTACACGTGGATTTGCCATTGCTCAGGACTCAGTGCCCTTAACCTGAGCATTATTCAAGGGACAACCATATTTGCATTTTAGAATATGGTGGCAGTGAGGAGGGTGGGATGGAAGGCAAGCATAAAAGTCTGACTGGAGACTGAAGCCTTCCATCCATTTACCAAAATGGGCATCAGGGTTGGCATGGTAGGAAAATCCATGGGCAGGTCTTCACCCTGTCAGACTCAGTGCCCTTTTATATAACAAGAATTTATGACAGCTCCTTTACTATCATGAAATGAAATTCATCAAGCATATAAACTATCTACACAGTTGTTCAAAATCAATATAGTGTCTTAGCTGTAATAGAAAGAAATAAAAGCAAATTTATAATAACAAGATATGTTTTTCCATTAGGAAATATCCAGGTGCCACCACACGGGCTTCCGTCATAGCTCAGTTGTTAAAGAATCTGCCTGCAATGCAGGAGACCTGGGTTTGATTCCTGGGTTGGGAAGATCCCCTGGAGAAGGAAATGGAAATCCACTCCAGTATTCTTGCCTAGAGAATCCCCATGGACAGAGGATGCTGGCAGGCTACAGACCATGGGGTATCAAGAGTCAGACATGGCTTAGCAACTAAACCACCACCACACTAGAACACATACTAAGTGATCAGATGTGTGTACGTAAAGCCAACCGTAGAACAGACCAACCAGAGTAGGAGTGTTAACGCTGTCTCCAATGCCGTGAACAGGGACCACAGTTTTCCAAGTTGTTGATCAACTGTTGACTATGTTCCAAAGAAATGAAGTATAATCTTCCCCATTGTATGCATTTCTGAAAAATTAAGTGAATTAAAACTGTGCAAAGAAACTTTAGATTTCCATGTAATTCAAAGTACACTCAAATAATCACAAATTCTTTGTCATGCACATCATCTCCCATATTATAGGAGGTCTAGTATCAACGCTCTTGGCCCTTAAACGTCAGAACTGCCCCCCCACCCACCCCACCAAGTTTTCCTGACAGTCAAAACACGCCCCGGGAATTTTCCAATCATTCCCTAGGAGGCAGTAGAGCTCCCACCAAGAACCATTGAACCCTGTCAAAGTCAATGGGAAAATAAGAAAAACGAAGCTGCAGAATTGTGTTACATTTAAGTCATTGTATTATTCTATGGCAGGCAACATAAGCAAGCTGTCAGCATCAAGCCTCTTCACTTTTGCTACAGAGAGATACAATGATTTTAAAAGGAGCACAAGTGATACTTTATACCATAATAACAGAAACAATATAATTTCCACTTATTAAGTGCTTATAACACATTAGGTATAGTTTTAGGTGCTTTGCAAAATCCCTGCAGGGTCGATATCATTATCTCCATTTTAGGAATAAGGTGATTGGTGCTCAGAGAGGAAAAGTAGAGTGTTAGTATGTGTTCTCATTTCCTTGC
This sequence comes from Nanger dama, assembly GCA_917880005.1. Lineage (NCBI taxonomy): Eukaryota > Metazoa > Chordata > Mammalia > Artiodactyla > Bovidae > Nanger > Nanger dama. The sequence goes on along the minus strand of CAKJTW010000031.1, from coordinate 4,338,570 downwards.
ACTAGGACCAAGGCGATCTGATAAGGATATTGTCTGTTTTGTTTGTTGCCACTCCTGCCTCATTCCATAAAAGTATTGAACACAAGTAATTAGCAGGGAACCCTGTGTTTCTGTGTCCACCCCTTCTGGAGCCTCCTCTCTCTCACCTTGTAAGGAAATGGACTGGCTTTGAAAGTTGGCTCCCTCTCTTATGAATCAGTTGAAGGGCAGGTGGATCTGAGGCTAGTGCATGGGTGAGGCAGCCCACGTGTCATTTCTCTGGGTTCACCAGCCATCAACACAACCCAGGCATTTTGGAAGCTGCTAGGATACCATACATCCACACTCTTTTTCTCCTGTTCTCACCATAAAAATGCTTATTTTGAGAGCTCAGCCTTCATCTTCTACTCTGCCTAGACTGGTTGTCTGTCTTCTGGGCTTGATTGCACCCTGAGAAGGGTGGGAACCCCTGGAAGGATATTGGAGTCTCCTCCAGGCCCACAGTAAGCTAAAACATCTGATGATTGGACCAACTTTATGGACTGTGCTAAGATCAGAAGTCAGTCTTGGCCATCTGGGTGAGGTAGTAGGGGGCAGTGGAGAGAATGCTGGCTATGGGGACAGATAACCTCAGTTTAGACCCTGATTTCAGCTTAATGTCCACTGTGTGACCCTGTGTGAGTTACTTTTCCTCTCTGAGCACCAATCACCTTATCCCTAAAATGGAGATAATGATACTGACCCTGCAGGGATTTTGTGAAGACGTGTAGCACCTAATACTAACCTAACATGTTGTAAGCACTTAATAAGTGGAAATTATGTTGATTTTGTTATTATGGTAGAGAGTATCACTTGTACTCCTTTTAAAATGATTATATCTCACTGTAGCAAAATATTATGGTAATGTAAGTGAGTACCCTGGAGTTTTGCAGTGACCCATCTGTGCCACTGTATGTGGTATTCCTAAATAGATTATACTAAGCTACATTTTTTAATCTCTAAGATTGGCATAACAATAATATATAATAATACCTAGAGCTACCTTTTATTGCATGTTTTTACATATCAAGGAAGGTATTAAGTAATTTTATAGGCTGTGATTCAAATCATCCTAATGGTTAACATTTACTCAATATTCATTCTATGTCAGCCACAGTTCTCTATATCTTAAATGTATAATCTCAGTCTTTAACCCAAGGAGGCAGAAGGTATTTTCTGCCCACTTTACAGAAAAGGAGAGGCTTAGAAACCTTCTTAAGCTCTCCCCAGATTCCACAGATAAGAAGTGGCAGTCTGAATTTTAACCTTGGTCTCAATCATCTTGCACACAGTTTTGATGCGGAGAAGGAAGATGTTGTAGCCTGATTTTGCAACAAAGAGCTTGACTCTTAGCAGAAGCAATGGAGATGCCTTCAGTCTAGCAGGAAGGGGAAGCAAGATTGAAACCCAGATGTTTCCAGCACTCTGCCCTTCCCACTGAGCACGCTGGTTCCCAGAAACCTTTAAGAATGATAAGACTATAACTACTCTGAGAACTATACCATTATTATTATTACCCCCAAATACCTTCCTGGCCTGTTCCCTCACTGCATTATAGTTTCCACTTACAAGTCATCTCCTTAGAGCAGTTTTTCCTGACCACAGCTGTAGAAGGCAGACCCCGGGAGAGCAGAGACTTCCGTCATACTCACCTTTGCGTCCTAGCACACAGCCTGACTCTGAGTAGCCACTTGATACCTTTCTGCCAATCACTGGACTCCCTGAATGCTTCTTGCCCAGGGCTCCTGACTCTTCTTTTTCACGCCTGCAGGTTATGTTGCTATGGGCGCCGTCCTCCCCATCCTTCTGGGGCCAGCAGCCCCTTGTCCAACAGCAGATCGCCATGGGTGCTCAGCCGCCAGTCGCTCAGGTGATGCCGGGGGCTCAGCCCATCGCATGGGGCCAGCCGGGTCTCTTCCCTGCCACTCAGCAGCCCTGGCCCGCCGTGGCCGGGCAGTTTCCGCCAGCCGCCTTCATGCCCACACAAACTGTTATGCCTTTGCCAGCTGCCATGTTCCAAGGTCCCCTCACCCCACTTGCAACCGTCCCAGCCACGGGCGACTCCGCCAGGTCAAGTCCACAGACCGACAAGCCCAGGCAGAAAGTGGGAAAAGAAATGTTTAAGGATTTCCAGATGGCCCAGCCTCCGCCTGTACCCTCCCGCAAACCCGACCAGCCCTCCCTCACCTGCACCTCAGAGGCCTTCTCCAGTTACTTCAACAAAGTCGGGGTGGCACAGGATACGGATGACTGTGATGACTTTGACATCTCCCAGTTGAACTTGACACCTGTGACTTCTACCACGCCATCGACCAACTCACGTGAGTGTCCTTCTCTGGAGACATAAACCCCTGAGAGCCACTGATGCCTTGTTTCTGGTGTCAGAGAAACCACCTCAGTTGCATCCAACAGGCCTTTTGTTTATATCACTGCTGCTGCTGCTAACAGTAGCCTCCCATTATTAGATGCCAACTATATGCACCTTCTCCATGCTCGACATGTGTTATTTCTGTACTCCTGATAATGCTTATGGCAAGTTTTTTGAGACCTGTTTGACAGATAAGGAAAGTGAAATTCAAAGACAAAGAAAATAGACCAAAGGGTAGAATTGAATACAGGCCTGTTGTTTTTCTAGCCTGTCACCCTGCTTCTTCCGTTTTTGTTCATCCCCGCCTTCATGTGTTCATGTATGAATAATCCCAGCTCTGATACATAGTTTTGGGTATGGCTTATTGAACTAAAACTGAATGGAATATGTGCATTTAAAAATTTTTAGGAACAAGGATAAAAAAATTAGAAAATTAACATCAGGAGAAGATGCAGGCCAGAGATAGAGCAGTCGTAAAGCCTCCCGCAACAGGTAGAGCGGCAGCCAGAATTTGGCTCAAAGCTTCGCATAGTCGAAGGGAAAAAAAAATAAGTTGTTGTAGCAGAACACTCTGGACTAGGAATCCAGAAAACAGCTTGATTACTTCTTAGTTTTGTGCCAATGAGCAAGTCGTTTTATTTCTTTGTGCCTCAGTTTCCTCAACTATCTCAGGCTAAGGATCATAGAAAGCATTCGATGGCACAGGTACTAAAACATCACAACCCTTAGAGAGTAGGAAGTATTTTTATTTTCATTGTTATGGCACACTGAGTGGATTTACGCAGAGTCCTGCACTGAGGTTCTAATCCTGCCTTCTCTGCCCCAAGCTGTATCTTAGGGCAAATGTGTGACTTCTTGTAACCTCCCTTGTGTCTTGGGTAGGATAAGTGAGCTGGCTTCGATAGCTGTGTGCCTTGTCCTGTTTGTGACATTCGGTGATTCTCCCTAACTCACTTTTCTACTGCCAACCTCTGGCAAACCAGTACCATGCAGCCAAACAGAATCCAGATACACTGGGGTACACTGATGCCAACTCGACAGCAACCCAGGAAGGTGCCTGGTGATCCAGCCTGTGCCTTACCAGTTGATAAGGGGAAGGACATGGCTCATGACACAGCAAGGTTGGCGTTTTCATTACTGTCAGATGATACGGATCACTGCTTAGCCAATACCGTGAATTGTTAAAAGAATCTAAAATTTTAACACAGTTAGATAATGTCACTTGAGCCAGGTCCGGCTGGCTGAACCTCTTCTATGGGGTATAAATAGCCTACTTCTTCTCAGGCCATATGATCTACATGGTGGGGGTATCTCTATTTACTCCAACTCACAAGGTTTCAATGAAGAATCATGAATTTTTAAAAATGATACGCTATAAGAAATGACAGCCATGCATAAATAAGCAAGCCTCTTTTGAAAGCAAATGTCTCTCTTTCAAGGGGCTGGTGTGCTAGCTACATATAAAAGAGGGAAGCATAAATTCTTTGAGGACAAGGAATATGTCTTAGTCATCCTCATGTTGCTACACTTTTTTGATGCTCCTGTGGTATCTGGCACATGGGAGGTATTTTGGAAGATTGTAGAGAATGGAGGAAAAGGAGCAAAACAAAAGCCACTTAGTAACTCTTGTGTTTCAGAGCAGGGCTTTGTATCCTTGGCACCATTGAGATTTGGGGCCAGATAATTCTTCAGTGTGGGTGGTTGTCCTGTGGACTGCAGATCTTTAACAGCATCCATGACATCTGCCCACTGGATGCCCAGTAGTCACATTCTCTTCCCCCAGCTTTGATGATGAAAAATGACTCTTGATAATGCCAAACGTCCCTTTGGGAGTGAAACTGTCCCAGATTGAGAACTACTGTTTTAGAGTATAGAGGTGTTCTAGAAAACCTTCCAAAGGTTAAACACTTGCATAAACACACAGCTTTGCATCCCACTGATTACATCCAGGAAGCATGAGCAGTATGCCTCTCAGTATTGGTGGTTGGTCAGGATTCTCAGCCTTTAGTAAGAAACCCCATCAAACTCACTTCAGAATCCAGTTTCACTAATATTAAGCGTGTGCTGCATATCCAGGTGTCTTCACATAAACTATCTCTTTAAACCTACTTCCTTTTAATTAAAAAAAAAATTCTATGTTTTAAAGAAAATGAGTGCAGCCTATCTTTATATCCTCTGTCCATCAGCATCACCTTTCAAATGTTTCAGGTGGAGCAGAACTGATAGTGATCCTCAGATAGAAATAGAAAAGCACAGTGGGGCTGAGCAGTATCAGATTTGTGCTGACTCCCGGGGCCCCTGCCTCTTCACAGTTGTGTTAACTCTGAGAAAGGCACTTCATCTCTTTGAGTGGGAGTTTCTTCATCAGAAAAAGACAGCAGGTACAGTAGTACCCGCAGTGTTTATATTAGAGGGCATGATGAATGCAAAGTGCCCAGCACCGAGTCTAGCTCACTGACATGCAGTAAATAACATCATTCTAAAGACATTAGAGTTACAGAAGCAACTCACTAAGTTTTATAATCACTCACTGTCTGATGAGCAGCCAGATTTTGTAAATTCTGGGAAGTAATGGCAGGGAGACCTTATCAATGGCTTTTGAAGTTCAATTAGTAAATCAAGTCCTATCCTCCCTCCCCCTTCCTTGGGGCTGAGCCAGTGAGAGTATTTTCCATGCCAAGTTGGAAATTATGGAAAGGGAAAGTAGTTTCCAGTGGCATATTTATTATAAACCTCTGGAATAAAGAAGACAAGGAAATTGTGGGAAGGTCAGGACAGAAAACGCAGATCCTTATGGAACGAGGGAAAAAGCATCAGCTGTGAAGTTGCCTTCAGCCATGTCCATTTCCCCAGATCACTGAGACACTCTTCATTCACTGTTCATTCAGTAGGTTTATCAGACACCTTTTACATGCCAGGATACAAAGCCTGCTTCCACCTCTTGCCAAGTCTGAGACCTTGAGCAATTTAGCAACCTTCACTGTCCTTATCTGTAAAATTGGAGGACTCTACCTCAAAATGGCTTTATGAGGATCACAGATATTACCTGTGAAATTTGATGGCCTCTGATACCTGGAAGGCATCCAATAAATGTGTCACACTGTCCTCATTTTTATTTATTCTTATTGAAATAACTGTATGAAATTAAGAAAGAGAAAGAAAGAAAACTATAGTCCAGTGGGTCTCAACGTGAGTCTGTGGAAACATGGAGTTTCTGATTCAGCAGGTGTATCTAGGGTAGGGTCCAAGAATAGGTATTACCAACAAGTCCCCAAATGTGACTGATGCTACCAGTCCAGGGAACATCCCTTGAGGACCATAGCCTCACCCATCCCTGTGGACCAGCTCCTCCTGACTGTCAAGTATGTGAGAGGACAGGATAAACAGATAGAGAAGAGAGATTAAACTGTTCAACTGATTCGACTTGTGATGGGAAGAGGTGCCCTGGGATTTGACTCAAACATAACCAGATCCCTGGGGTTTCCATGGGGTAGAAACAGTTGCCTCTGGACACTTAGGATGTTTTCTCTTTTGCATGGTCTCCATGTAGCTCCAACCCCAGCCCCTAGACAGAGCTCTCCATCCAAATCATCTGCATCCCACGCCAGTGATCCGACCACCGATGACATCTTTGAAGAGGGCTTTGAGAGTCCCAGCAAAAGTGAAGAGCAAGAAGCAGTAAGTGACCAGTTTGTTCTGAGTTGTTTTTCTCCCCCATTTAAAACTTCTGTATCTAAAATGAACAATGCATGAGGAAGCCTCTGTAGAAAAGAATGCTGACTCGGACTCTTAGGTTCTAAAGGGGTGACTAAAGGGGTTTTCTTTTATGTTCAAATGAGCAGCTGAAAACTGTTATCCTTTCATTACACTGTTGAAAGTTCTCACATTTGCAGAAGTGGCATCCTCTCAATGGAGTGCTGCCTTCTTTAAAATAATGGATGATATGTGTGCATGAAAATGTACCCAGCTGTCTTATATTTTAAATTACTGAAAAGAAAAAAAAGTGTTATCTTCTTGTGTTCTAGCCTGATGGGTCACAGGCCTCATCCAACAGTGATCCCTTTGGTGAGCCCAGTGGGGAGCCCAGTGGTGATAATATAAGTCCACAGGCCGGTAGCTAGATAGCACAGGTCTGGGTAGGTATCTGTCCTTTTGATCTCCCACCCTTAAGCCATCCGCTCTCCCTTTTGCTTGTTCATTGCCTCTGAAGTCGCATCCCTGATGTTCGCACCATCTTCCTGGCCTGAGCGTGTCCCTGATGTTTGCATCATCTCGCCTTGCCTGGTGTCTGTTTTCCACCTTGTTTATCCTCATGGATGCATGACCTTTGACATGTATTGGGAGTAAGGGTAAAGGTGAGGAGTGGGGAATGGTTATACTATTTTATTACCATATGTTCTGAGTTTGGGGGATGGTGAGGCATGGTCAGAGCTGCTTAATTGTGGATTCAGTGTCTGAAAGCATCAGCATTCTGAGATGGACACATTCTCAGTGAGATGTGGTCCAGATGCTTAGACCCCTTCAGCAGTGTGTCACAGAATTTGCCTACACTCCACGGATCCAAAAAAAGAAAGAAAAAAAAATCACCAACCAAACACACTTTGAGAAGGCAGACTAAGAAACAAAACAAGCAGTGCTTGAAATAAAATTGGTAGAGATGTGAGATCATGGTAGCCTGTTTTGTCTGGCCGAAAGGGGACCTGCACCCTTTCTGAAGTGAAAGTGGAATTCAGAGCTGCGAAAGTGGAATTCAAAGACAGCATTCGCTTCTGAGGCTCTGCTGTTTGCACCTGTCTGACAGCCGGTGGCTTGCCACCAAACCACTTCAGACTCCATCAGCAGCAACTTTGAGAGAGGTGTACTTACATTTACTAGAAGTGGGTTTAGGCACTTGAATTTCAATACATCTGATTTGATGGAAAGAAAGAGGGGCTGATGAAGCCAACTTTTCCAGGAGACAGAAGTACCCCCTTGTTACCCAGACATGATTTCTAAGGTCACTCCTTGACAAATGTCTTCAATTTTCAGGTGCTTTTCTAGTTTTCCATAAATGCCTAGGACCGTAAGGCCCTAACCGGCAGAGCTCCATTTTTAGGCCTGAGTAGCATGGTCAGAACCATTAAAATGATAAATAGTTTTCACTGTTCATAAATGAGGCTACCTTGGAATCAGTTGCCATTTGTGTGTAAGTTATTTTGATGGTTATTGAAAGCTCATAGAGTATTTTCAAAGTGCATTTTGTTCATAGATTTTATGATGAGAGCATCTCACATACCACACGTTCTGCCACATTTCACCTCAGTACAGTATATAGCACACGAGACTGCCATCACGCCATGCACACACCCAGCTAAAAATGTAGTCTTACAAAGCTATTTGGGGGCTTGTGATAACAGACAGAGTTGATGTTCCAGGAGAGGCAGAAGTTGGAGATGATGGGTGGACACCTTGGGAAGATGCCCCAACAGGTTATTCTACCCCTTTCATATGTTTTATTTCACATGCTCACCCTTGCCTTGAAAAAATGTGATGAAGTAGGGGTGACAAGAGCCATTCGTCAGCCTAACAGCCAACGTCTGATCCTAAAACTGAACTTCTTTTAGAAAACAGAGATGACGGACATCACTTGCAGATCGAAGCCTCACACCCTCATCTTTACGCATCTGCTCTGCTTGAGATAGTTGTGCAAGCTGTTTTGTGGGGCTTCAGCCTGTTCCATGTTGTGTTTGATGCTCTGTCTCGAGCCCCAGGCCAGGGCCGAGTTGTGAATGGATGTTGCACAGTCTTGTGGGAAGAGCTCAGAATTTGGAACTTGAGTTCAGATTCTAGCTCAGCTACCTAATAGCAGGAAATCTTGGGCAAGAACCTTACTTGCTGTTGAGTCTTGGTGTGCTTTGCTGCAGGGCCTCATGTACCCATTACCTTAACTGAGATGGCACATAGAGACAGACACTTAGTACTCAGCTTAAAAATCTGGGTTCTGGTACAAGAGTGAATTCAGAATCTGGCACTAGCACTTATAAGCTATGTGATCCTGAGTAGATGTCATAATAATTATCTATCTTATTTAGAAAGATAAGGATAAAAGTAGTCTTCCTCATGAGGTTATTGTTTGGACTGAGTGATACGTCTGGAATTCTTAACACTGCGTCTGACACACAGAAAGTAGCCGAGCTATTAGTTGCCATCAGCAACACCAACACCATCACCATCACCCCAAACCATCATCACATGTGCTCAATAAACATGGTTTACCATTCCCTTGGATTTTATACATTTTAGCCCTTGTGTTGACTAAATTCCACCATAAGGACCTAGGCCATTGCCTGGGAGGTTTTGCTTTGTGCTTTCTATTTGTAAGTAATTAGTTTTCAATATGCCTTAACAGAACTTTGGGAGAAAAAGAAAAACCCTGTTTCTTAGTTCTCTGGCTCACCCTGCCCCATAATTAGAATGATACCTTTTAGGGCCTCAGGGGCCAACTCTCTCTTCTCGAAACAGAGCAGCCTTATCGTATATTCACATGTAAATCATAATAAGTAGTTCCCAGCTCCAAAGGAGGGCTGGGCTGTAATCTTCAGTGAAGCAGTTTTCTCCCTTTGAAAGCTTAGTCTGGCAATTTCACAATGGCCTATCAAGGATCACATGCCAAGAGGCCGTTGCCAGCCTTGCTGACACATCCCACATAGCCTTAGCTTTGCTAAGACACCCACATAGTGGTGGTTTAGTTGCTAAGTCATGTCTGTAGCTTGCTAGGCTCCTCTGTTCATGGGATTCTCCAGGCAAGAATACTGGAGTGGGTTGCCATTTCCTTCTCCAGGGGATCTTCCCAACCCAGGAATCAAACCCAGGTCTCCTACATTGCAGGCAGATTCTTTACCAACTGAGCTACAGGGGAGCTCCCAAGACACCCATCACGGAAGTCCAAAAGGGGCTTCTGGGCCCCTCCTTCAACACAGCACAAGCCACATTTGATCTTTCTGTCTCCATTCCATTCACCCATCCATCCAACCAGAAATGTGCTGGCTGCAATTTCTTAGCGCCTTTCCAGGCATTTGGAGAAAAGATACACCATGCAGGGCAAGTTACGTCCACAGCTCTATTTTCCCCTCTGCCTCCATGCAGTTGGGAAGCGGGAGTCTCAGCCTTATCATCGTTGCAACCATTATCACCAGCTGCTTTTTATTAGAAATGCCTGCACAATTTGAGTAGGTAGGGGTGACATCTGTTGATAAGTTAAAACCATATCGTCACCTTGTAAGAGAAAACAGACAGCCTCAGTCCTTGCAGGTGGACGCTTTGGGGCCAATCTCAAACAGCATTTCTGTTTTAGCAATAAGGGAGAATATCTTCAATTATTTCATGTTTTCCCCTACCCTCCCATCTGGAAGAATCACGTGTCTGTGAAAGACTGGGTCAACAAGGGCACAAAAAAGAACCCAAGTAATATTATAATGGCCGGTGTGGGAATGGCAGGTAATTTATACTCCACTGATGTGTTGCTGGAGCAATTTTAAGGGCGAAATGTTAGCTTTTGAGGAGATGAAAGAAAAATGAAAACATTTATTTGGTTAAATAGCTAAGTAAATAAACTGCCTATCAGACTTCCCCAGCTGTCAAGTCAAAGTAGCATCTGTAACAATGGAGAATTGTTTGGTCTGTCTCCCTTAGTAACAATAGATATTGCCATAAATAATAAGTCACTGTCGTTTTTTTAAAGACCAATCTTCATAGTGGGAACCCAAGACACATATTATCTGATGGATTTTTAGTGTTCAAGGAAAGAAAAGCAGAACTTTAGATGTTTTGGGAGAGAGATTTGGAAAAAAAAAAATTAAAAAGGAGAGTAGAAACATGCCCAGAGTCAGGGTCTTCGGTCTGAATTACAGTTCCTAAGGACATGATCTTAGGCAGGACCTTAGCTAACCCCTGGAACCCCACTTCTCACACATAGATGAAAATGAATCATGACAACAGCTCCCTCCTCAGGCTCTCCTAGGATCAGAAGATATCATGAGTATGAGAGTGCTTTATAAGCTTTGAAAGTAAAATAGCACATATTTGGCATTATTATTACTATTTTGCTTTTAAATAGAACCACGTAGTAAAAGCCTTAAAACAGAGAACCACAGAAATGGAAAATAACCGCTTCTTTACATGAGCATAGTGGTGCTCTGAAGCTAGTCCAAGCCAGCCTGGTCCAGGCAGGAGATGGGAAAGCCTGGCTGAGGGCAGCGGTGGCCAGGCTGGAGATGGAGGCTTGGTACCCAGGAATATGGAAAGATGGAATCAGGAGGAGGTTAAGGCTGAAGGCAAGTGGGAAGAGAGGAAGAAGAGGGCATGCACTGGGATGACTCCCTGGGTTCCTGCCTGCCCTGGGGATCTAGGTGGGGCCAGGAACTATGCTAAGGAACACAGAGCAGCAGGCTTAAGCAGAGAAAAAGGCAGGTTTACTTTGGGACCAAGTGTTCTTGAGGTTCCTTTGAACTTCTAAGTTCAGATGCTGGTAGACTGCTGCACATGAGACTCTGGAGGACAAAGGCCCAGAGATGGAGATTTCAGCATGATTTCCAGCCCCTAGAGTAGTGGGGAGAGCTAGAGTCCACTGACACTCTGTGAACGATGTATGCTTTGTGGGCCCTCCCAGGCCTCTGTCACAGCTAATCTGTTCTACTGTTGTAGCAGAAAACAGCAAAAGGCAGTGCCTAAGGACTGGGTGTGGTAAGTTCCAGTAAGACTTTATTTACAGAAGAACTGGCCATCACTAAAACGGGCTGATGGGCTGCGCTTTGCTGAGCTGAGTTCGATCATGCTCACTGTTTCTAGAATCACCCTGCAGAAGGCAATGCAAGTAGCCTTGCACTTACTACTACTAATGAGATAACTTTAAAAATCAGCAGTGTGTTTATAGTGCTTTCATTAAACATCATCTAGTTCAATTCTCAGGGAGACACTCTTAAGTATTTTTATTATTCCTGTTTCACAAATATGGCAGGTAAGGTAGTGAGTGAGTGAGTGAAGTCGCTCAGTTGTGTCCGACTCTTTGCGACCCCATGGACTGTAGCCTACCAGGCGCCTCCCACCATGGGATTCTCCAGGCAAGAGTACTGGAGTGGGTCACCATTTCCTTCTCCAGGAGGATCTTTCCGACCCAGGGATCGAACCCAGGTCTCCTGCATTCCAGGCAGATGCTTTAACCTCTGAGCCACCAGGGAAACTTTTTTTTTTTTTTTTAATGGCAGGTAAGGTAGAGAGCTTAATAATTTATTGAAATCACAAGAATCACATGTAACGAGGCTAGGATTTGACTCTAGACCCTGATTAGAGAACTTAAGAGCATTCACCCAAGATCAGGACACCTGGGTTTTAGCAGCCTCTGTTTTACTTAATTGCTTGTGATGTGAGGCAGGTGGTTTCATTTTTGGCCTTTGGCCTTCTCTTCAGAAAAGCAGTCCCTCAGGCCCTTCTAGCTCTTACATTCTAGGATTTCTAACTTGTCCAATGTCAGCCAGCTAGAGCATGGAAGACCCAATCCTCAAAAAGTGTCTTCCAACAGCTCCCTTCTCCCAGGTTGTCATTCCCACCTAATGAAGGAAAGGCCAGAAGTCTCTGAAATGCGGGGACTCTTTAGGGGTTCCAGTGACTCTCCATGTGAGATGTAGGACCCTCTCCTGACCACCGGGAGCCTACTCAGGACAGGCCCACTTGCTTTTGGCAGAGAACAGGCATCAGCAACCTCAGTGCCCTCATCTGCTACAGGACAAGTTAAAAAAAAAGTGATGTCAACATGCAAAGCAGATTACTGGTGTCCATCATTCGTCTTACTGGGGAAGTGCAGAGTTGATCAGAATGAGTGTAGACCACCTGGGAACTCAGCTTGTGCACCTGTGTTCACCAAGTGGGTTTTGGCACCGTGAGGCCCCTGGAAGCAAGTGCATTCGGCAGCAACTTCAGTTTCTAAGGTATTATCATCATATCCATCCTTTGTTTTGAAGGCTTTCCTATCCTAAAAGCCAGATTTTCAGGCTGAAAGTAGTTAGAAAGCTTTGTCATTTCCCCTTTCCTTTGAATAAAAAAGAAAGGAAGACTCCTGCCACTTGTTAAAATTCTTTATGTCATATGAGCTCACTTATTACATGTTGCATACAGGACCATGATGTTGGTGTTACAAGCCCCATTGTAGAGATGAAAAAACTCAGGTGAAATGCCTGCCTGCTCACACAGGTAGTTAGGAAGACTGCAGGAGTCTTTGTGGCTCTAAACATTTTTCATGGATTTAGCTTTTGAGTTCTTTCCACCTTAGTCTTACTCCATGGTTACCATCCCCTTTTTCATTTTGCCAAGCCAGGAAATGTAAGCCCCTGCTGAGGTAGGCCCCAGTGCTGGGGCTTTAAAGACCCCGAGGCTGAAATTGCTGCCTAGGCAGGGCGATGCTGAGGGCCTCAAGCTTTGGCTCACCTCCCAGCTGCAGTCTGACCCCCAGCTTGGCTCAGCGTGGCTCTCACTCCCCAAGCGTCCAGGACGGGGCAGAAACGGGCTTGCTCAGTAGCCAGATTGCATGGCGCGTGACCTTCCGTCCAAGACCACCTTTCTCAGCATGCCGCATCTTCTCCCCACTCATCATCTGTTTTGGACCAACCTTTGCTTAATGTGGCCAAGCTTCCCCAAAACAAACACAGTAAATTTAAAGTGAAGTCATAAGCACAATTGCAGTGGCTTTCCAAAGGGGCTCATGAAAATGTGGGATTGTACTTCAAGCCAAACGGCTGGGAAGAGGTAGGGAGAGTGAGGGAATGTACACGGAAAGGGGAGTCCAGACCCTGGGCTGCCCTCCTGGCTCTCCACTGTTTCCTGTGGACTTTTGGTAAAACACCCGTCACGCCCGGAGCCCTTCATTTCTTCCTGCCAGAAAGGAACTGTCAGACTGAGAGCCTTCTTGCTTTGATATTTTACAAAAGGGATCACATGGCAGTGGAGAGGACAGTGGGCTTAGGAAAGACCTCGGTGTGTGTACATGAAACGCTTGAGAAAACAAATCTAACCTACAGTGGTCAAAAGCAGATCAGTGTGGCCACAATGGAATAAGGGGCTGACTGAGCAGGACGTGGGGGGAAGTTTGTAGGGTGAGGAAATGCTCTACAGCTTAATGGCTCTGGAGAGGCCCAGATAAGTGTATGTATTTGTCACAGCTTATGAAACTGTACACTTAAAATGGGAACATGTCATTGTATGCAAATTATACCTCGGTGAAGTTGATTTAAAAATAAGAAATAGGTAAATTCATAGAGATGGAAAAGTAGATGAGAGACTAGTTACTAGGAGTTAGGGGTCAAGGGAACTAGGAAGTTACTGCTTAATGGGTCTATTTGGGGTAAAGAAGGAGATTTAATAATGAATGTCTGAATTATATACTTAAAAATGATCAAAATGGCAAATGCTTTGCTCTAAATATTTTACTGCAATAAAAAAGCTAAGAATGTAACAAATGTGATTACATCCCAGTTCTTTCCTGTGCTGGCTGAGTGACCTTGGGCCAGGCACCAAACTCTAGGGAGCCCTGCTTCTTCCGTGTAAAAGCAGCTAGGAATACCCAGGGTACAGACTCTGTGATGTCCAAACAAGACCACGGCTGTGATCAAGGAAAGCCCTCTACAGACTCTGATTTGGTTTCTGTAAGCATATAGTCCATTAATACACTTCCTTCTGTGATTCTACTTGTTTTTTTTGGCATGAGCTCATACCTCATACTTAAAATTGTCTGCAGATACATGGCAGTCTCTGCCATCCACAGGGCCCTGCAGCCAAGCCCTGTAAATGTACTCTGCTATCTTTCCACGTAGTTTCCCAGGACAGACCCTGTGCCATTGTTAGGCTCCTTAACAGCCCAGTTACACTATGAAGAAGTGTCAGTGAAGGAGATGGAATTACTAAAGCCACCCACCAGTGATTTTTAGGCTGAAACCCATCTTCTATAAAGGAAGTTTGGGGAGTAATTTCTCTGTACCAGACTGTGTGCTCAATGTGTGTTTTCTCTTTCATTCCTCAATGAGGACTTCTAGCCTCATTTTACAGATGAGAAAACCGACACCCAGAAGGGTTAAGTAACCTGCATGGAGTTGTAAGGTTACTAAGTAGGTGACAGTGGAAAGAGTACATCAGCATGATAGCCAGGGAGCCAGCCCAGCCCTCACAGCTGGGCCCTTGGTGTTCTATTGCATGTAAACAGTTTCACAGAGGAGCATCAGACAAGGCACCATGATGGGTCAAGGCCCATTCAAAACCACTCAGTAGCCATGGCTGCCATAAACATTGTCTAAGCTCCAAAAATGACCAAACATTATTTGCTTCTGGCCTTAGTCTTACTCTGTGAGTCATTCCTCCCAGGTAAGAATTATTAAGATAATCATGCTTCCTGAAACCACATAACCCAGAGAGAAACCTTACTTTCTGGACCCTCCCTATAAACATCTAATATAAACTTAATCCCATAAGAAGCCCTTTCTAATCGTTCCTCTCATTGCAATGAGCAATAAATCAAATATGCTCAAGTGCAAGTGTGTTCCCAGTGGTCTGCAGGCAGTTGGTGGTAGGACTACCAGCCTGGATCTGCCCAATTTCACATCAGTGTGGGTATACTCTTTCCCTGCATCTCCCAGAACATAGGGTATTCAACTTACGTCAAAGGCTAGAGAGTTGATTTGTTTTCATCTTTACTGCATGGTTTCTGTCTACTTTGTTGTCCTCTAGAAACAAAGGTTATTAATATGCCAGATTCACAAATGAGCTTATTAAAGTTCATAAGTATTTGCCAACTCCTAGTAAGATTAGAAGCAACTTTTTATTCACTCATTTACATCCTCATGCTCTATGTTTTAAGTAGGTGTGCCTGCCAGGTTCCAAGCTTGTGCTCAGAATGTGGGACACGAACATGAAAGGTACAGCAGAGCTCACTGTGTAGACAGCACTAGGAGGTAATGTGATGGCAGTGTAGACATGGGTCTCTGCAGGGCACTGCTGGAGTCCAGGAGCAGAGTGATCTGTGTCACCTGCACAGTCCAAGAAGCCTTTCTATTTGGGCTAGCTCCGAAAGTATGAACCTATAGGTGCGGGACAAGGAGAGGTCCCCAAAGTGGAAGAAACTGTCTAAGCAGAGTCTCAGGGGTAGGGACTCTTACCATGTCACGGGGACCAGGGAATTCCCTGATGGCTCAGACGGGTAAAGAATCTGCCTACAATCCAGGAGACCCAGGTTTGGTCCCTGGGTCGAGAAGATCCCCTGGAGAAGGGAATGGCAACCCACTGCAGTATTCTTGCCTGGAAAATTGCATGGACAGAGGAACCTGGCAGGCTACAGTCCATGGGGTGGCAAAGAGTTGGACACAACTGAGCAACTAACACTTTCACTTTCAAGGAGACCAGAAGAACAGAGCAGAAGTGACCTAAAAGAGAGTGGAAGTAGATGAAGCCAATGGGAAAGGGAGCCACGTTGGAAGGGCCTCATGGGTCATTCTGAGGGCTGTGTCTGCAGTATCCCTGGGGACGTAAGGAGCCTGGAGGGTTGTTTCAATCAGGAAACTGGTATGACCAAATCCTTTGCAGAAAGATCATTCTGACAGAAGCATGAAGATTTTTTTTTTTTAAGCATGATGTATGTGATCAGAAGGGTGACTTTTGATTCATGGTCTGGAAAGGGGCATTTATTAGTTCTAATGGTCTATGAGACTAATAGGTCTTATGTGCCCAGTGAAGGAACTTTGACCTTACCCTGTGGCTAATGAGGAGACTTTCAAGGATTTGAAGCAGGGCAGAGATATGGTCAGATCTGACAAAAGAAAACAACAGATATCAAAAATGTGCTGCGTTAATGTGTGATTCTATTTAGGCTTTTGGAATGTCAAAAATAGCCTAAAGACCCCATGGTGACCTTGCCAGAAGTCAGGTCAGAAATTTCTGGATCAAATGATTTCTTAGTTCCCCTCTAGCTCTTGACAGTCTTAAGATTCTGTAACAAGGAAAGTAAAGCTAGTTCCAAAACGTATAATGCATCAGAGTGTCAGACTTTGGGATTATCTGCTGCTTGGGGTTTTCCACACCAGTGCTCCCCTTCATTAGTGGGGATAATTGAGAGTTGACTGCAGTCGTTACCGCTGTTGTGATGGGTATTTGAAGCTAAATTCCGGCAAGCAGGAGATGTGTGAATATTTATCTCAGCTGCGGAAAGTTAATGCAGTGTGGCATTAATTACCCTGTCTGAGCCTGCTGTCTTCTTCTGTTTTTAGGTGTCATTCTCAGTTGAATAAATTAGTTTCCAAAATTAGAATAAAGCAAATGGTAGGGTGAGATCAAGGGAGCCTGACTTCTTAGGGCATCCAGAAAGCCGAGTGAGCTAAAGTCTACCCAGGAAAGAGGAAGCTGCATTCTTCCGGCCCAGCATAGCACAAGGAGATGTTATTTCCCACTAGTGGTACTTCACTGCTTTGCCCCTTTACCTTTGCTCCACTCACTCCACCCCCAGAACACAGACACACAGAAAAGTTCCATGTTTAGCCTTACCACAAGTATCTGAAACATTGCAAGACACTGGCAGAGAATAAATTAGGTGCTTAATAAATCATCTTGCTATAGCTTTTGCTCAGAATTTGATGCTGAGAGAATGAAGCCAAGGGAGAGTGTGTTTAGGACAAAGGGATCAGAACAGCGAAAAAGTAGAAACTGTATCCTAGACATTCACATTCATTCAGCAGACCTTCTTTGAGCACCTGCTATGCTAATTCTATGTGTAAAATGGCAGACAGAAAGCACAGGTGGTAACTCAGAAGTCAGGCATGGAAGAATAAGCTTTCCTACTTTATGTCATCAGATATTTGGAAGCAGTACTATACCTTTTTTTTTTTTTTTTTTTACCTTTTCAAGGACAGTATGAAGCCCCATGGTTGGAAACCATGCAGGCTTCCAGTCGGCAAACTATTTTATTATACAAGAGAGTGCTTCTGAGAGAAGGAAGCTCCTTGTTCCTGGAAGAATACAGAGATGATGAGCTCTAGAAGAAATATGCTAGACTTGATCTCAGGAATCCTGGATTCTATTTACGGCCTGGTTACTAAGTAACCTTGTGACTCTGGGGAAGCAAAAGCTCTCTTCATTGGGCTTCACAGTCCATCTTCTTGCCCATCCCCACTTTATAATAAAAGCAAGCAATACAACATATTAAATCTATGAGAGGTGGCACAATGAATTTGAGTTCACACAACCTCTTTGATTTTCAGTTTTTACCTGCAAAATGAAGATAGAATAAAAGCCCCTCCCGGGATGGTTAGGCAGATAAAGTATTGGGATGGCCAAAAAGTTGGCTCAGTATCTCATAAGATGTTACAGATGAATTTTTTGGCCAACCCAGTAAGACATAAAGATGTTTTATATAAATTCCAAAACACTCTACAACACCATAGCTGGAAGACTTTTGCTTGTTTGTTATGAGGTTTGTTGTTGTTTAATGGCAACTATTGTAAAATGAGAAAAAGCACTGGAACTTTTAAGTCTCAAGTCCCATGTGACTTACTAGCCATGTGACCATGGTCAACTTACTTAACTTCTCTGTGCGTGGTTTCTCATTTGCAAAAGAGATAAATCACTGCCTTAATCACTACATTCAGAAGACAATGTACTTGAAAATATGTATCATGGTGTCAGACACATGGTAGAGCTACAGAATGCCAGTTCCATCTGTTGGTTCAAGAAAATAAGCAGTTGAAAAGGATCTATACCCACATAGCAGGAGGCAGGCTAATATACAAAATATGGCGGAATTAAGATGTCATTGTGTCCATTTAATTCTGGTACAAATATCCGAGAGTGACAGCATGAAAGTCAACTTTAACAGAAGGGCCTGTGCATGCTTCAGACCAATATATTGACCTGATCTGCTTGGCCAGTGCACCCTGCTCCATTTCAGTATGAACTGAAGTCTGAAGTGACTTCAATGAGGCCAAACGCCATTTCCCATCTACATTTGGACTGAATTTTTGCTATGTCATATATTGGTGAAAACCTTGTATATATCTTAGGACAGCCCCAGGGCTGCAGGCAAGTGACTGACCAAACCTGAAGCTGCAGCAGGAGTGGATGGGAAACAAGCCCTAGAAGCTTTTAACTAAGAGCTAATGGCATGATTGCTGTTCTCTTGCTCTAAAGCATGCCCAGTCATAGCTGCTTGCAGAAACCAAAGAGCAGTTTGAGACAATTTCAGCCATCTCAAGTGGATGTCCATAAAACTGTCTTGGAAAAAAGTTCACTTGATGTATGATACCGTGTTCTGAAGATCCTTTTCAACTGCCTATTTTCTTGAACATTCCTGCCAAACACTGTGCTAGAGGCTTTATATATATATATATTCTCTCTAATTCTCACAAGAACCCTGTAGGGTAAGTGGTATTATTCCTACTTCATAGTCGGGGAAACTAAGGCTCAGAAAGTAAAAGTATCTTGTCCATATCACACAGCTGGTCCAGCTCTGTCTGCTAGACCCTGTGATCTCCCTAACAGGCTCAGCTTGTAAACCAAGGGTACAACTGAGTGACTTGTTCTTAGGGATGAAAAAGGATGCCAAAATGACATGTACCATGACTGAACAATCCCAAAATAACCTAAGGTCATTCATCATAAACTGTCATCTTTCTGTTCTAATCCCAAACCCTCCTTCCCAAGCTGTCTCAGAAAACCCTATTGGGAAAAGAGCAGGTCTCATTTTGTCCCTCTGTCCATAGGAGCCGGAGCCTCTCTATGCGCAGATCAACAGAAGTAAGAAATAGCATCAGTGCGGGCTTGTGGCAGGTGCTTCAAGACTGGCATGGAAATCCGCATCGCGACAGGCTCTCTTGTATTCTTTCACCTCACGTCATCCCATGAAGAAATTCACGATTGCCCAATGGAACTCCTTTGGAAGAGGGAACTAAGAGGTTTTGGCAACCACTGGCAGAGGTCTATGGCAGCACAAAAACAAACACACCGAAGTATAAAAAGCCAGACCCAGCATCAAATCACAAATCAAGCAAATCCAGGCTCTCTTAGCGTGGGTTTAAGATGACCCAGTTATGTGAAACCCTAATTCTCTTTTTATTTCTCAACCTGTTGACCACTGTAAAGACATCTGATTTGGAGTGACAGGCCTCAGAGAGGTACATCAGGGTTGGCACTGACGTCATTTAGGCGAATGTAAGGTCTCTGTCACCAGAAGATGCTCATTCGTATGCCTTTTCACATAGGATGGTAAATTACAATGCTCCATAAGGCCTGGTCTGCCATTTTTCCCCCTTTCCTTTCTTTGTCATGTTTGAAATTAATGAGTGTACAAATTTTTGTATTGCTTTTGACTTTTTTTAGATATTGATGAAGAAATCCAATTGGGAAAAAGAAAAAAACCCTATGTGAAGTGAATTCACTTGAAATCATCACAAGACAAATAAGTGGCTGATGAATCTTTTTGATTAAGAATGTTGCCAAAACAACCCTTTAAGCTCTTCTGCATCCTGGTGAAGAAAGACAGATTTCGGTTTAACCTTCATTCTGTGAGTAGGAAAGGACGTCGAATCCCATTGATGAGAAAGATGAAAAGTACATCTGATTTCCTCAGAAGCTCTAAACTCTCTAAGTCCAATAAAATGAGATTTTTTATTTTTCCGATATCTTGCTGCTGTGATGCTATGCAGACAAGTGTCTTCTCCATGTGCCATTTCAAAGAAAAGTCATTTGCCAAATACTTCTGGTACAATCCTGGTAATGCGGTTTGGGATTTTAAAAAATCGACTAATGGAACAGTGGTGACATGAATATTCAGAGTAACAAACTGATTGTGTGGTCACAATGGTTCATCTCTATCTCTTTTTGTACATCAGAAAATTCAAATGGGATTTTTATTTTATAACTTAAAAAAAAAACCTTACCATTAAACTCTTTAAATATTTAAAGGAAATGGCTTTAAGGAGTTCTAATGAAAAAAAATTGCCCGTTTGTGTTTTTTTTTTGTAAATATAAATGTTAATGAAAATGCTTTTTAATAATGCCATTACACTGTAGAGAAGGTAGCAGATTGAGTGCAGAATGTGACAAACTTGATGGGTGGGGCTCACTTTCCGGAAACTACTCTGGAGCCTATGGTAGGAAGTTGGAGTTCAGGGACAACTGGCAGGAACAGTCCTCCAATCAGCAGCTAGTGATCAGGAAGGGAGCACGTGACTCCAGCCTCTCATCTAAGTCTTTCTGCAAGAGTACGACCCTCTGTGTAAAACAAGAAACAGACAGTTCACACTCTGAAGGCCTGTCCTTCAGATTCTGAAACTCCCTCCCACCTCTCCACTCCACTGACCCTGTAGACATCACTGGACTGTTTGTACGTGAAACAGAAGAATTTAAGCTTCCTTTTTTTACATTTATGAGACAAAAAGTGCAGTGTTTGGTTCGTATGTTTAGCACATGATTTTCATAAAGAATCTATATATTTTTGCCCTACAGAGAATATTGTTCTACAGGTCAACTGTGTTTTCCTGATGTTCCTATGCAGTTACAGTATGTTGAATTGAATGGTGTAACACTAAGAAGAAAACTTTAAAGAATCATGGGTTGAATTGGATTGGGGGTGGGGCTGATTATCCTTACTTGGTCTTAAAATTTGAAAAGTAGAATTTACCTTGATATGATTGACTGCCCTCGGCCTGTGTACTTTAATACTTTGTATCAACAGAAACTAAAATGATTTGGAAGAAGGTATACTTGGTGACCAAGGAAAAAAATTGAGAAGTCAAGGTAATTGCTACTGCTTGAAGCCCATGTTTTATACCGTCAGGTCACTGGAATCTAAATGTTTTCCAGTTAACTGGCAAATGTCCATTGCAGAATAAATGTGTCACCTTAACATGGAAAGTCTGAAGAACTCGAGAGCTGAAAAGGGCCATTACCTTCCTCTGTAGCTGGCACATTTTGGTTGACATGACTTCTCCAGGAATGTGCATACTTTGGATGAGCTGATCCTTCCATGTGAAGGGGACAATGGGAAAGGTGTGATAACTGTTGAGAGTTGTCCTGAGACCAGTTCAATTGCGTTCTCTGGGGATTTGATGAGATAGGCAGTTCCCACAGGGAAGTAACTTAAATTGCTCTGTTGTCCGTGATTCTGATTCTAAACCAGTGGTGCTATCTTCTCCCTCAATATGGTTGTCTTGAGTTTGTCTTGCAGTATCACACCCTTCCACTGATTCTGCGGGTTGCTTCTGACACATTCAAAGTGAACTCTGGCTGATGTGCCTGTTCCAGGTCCACCATCTGGAGCTCATTTCATAGCGGAAAGTGACAGCACAGTAGATCTGGCATCATTCATTGAGTGTGGGTGAAAATGTAGCTGGCTCTGAACTTAATGAAAATGGCCCCTGTAATACATTAAAGTGAGGGAAATAAAGTCAAGATTTTAAACTGCCATCCATGTTATCATTGGCTGAATTCTGCTGTCTAATAAGCGCTATTTGGGGAACTCAGAACCACCGTATCCTATCCTAGGAAAACAGTGAGATTTCCAAATAAGAGCTGAGGTGCAGATACCAAAAGGCCATGGGGAGTGTGCACAATTCCAGTTAGACTGATAGAAAATCCACGTGGACAACTGTTAATTCCTCATCCTTCACTAGCACGACATTTGTCACTTTAAATTTTGAAACCAGGGAAACACCACCTGTCATTCTGTTCCCATTCCCCATAGCTCTCTTTACATGCCGTGAGACTTTTTGATAATTCGTACTCATCCCTGTGTCTACTGAATCCCCATCATGTAATGTACCGGGCACCTTCTTTAAAAAAAAAAAAAAAAAATGTTTACTCTGTGGGTTTGGTTCATTTCAATTTCTGTGTTCTGACACATATTTTTTAATAAAGATGAGAAAGAGAAAATGACTGTTGCAGTACATTTCTAGACCTACTTTAACTTTACCTCAGATGACAGTTTGTTAACATATATGGACACATTATTTTTAACTTTATGTACAATGCATTCAACAGAACAGCAAAATTTTTAGAAATTTTCCATTAATTTCTGTAACACACCATGTAAAACTGTTACAAATAAACATGTTTGAGAACAACACCTTAGCCTGGTTTTATTCCATAAGCTTCTACTGGATATTCAGGTAGAGGAATTGGAAGAAACTGCTTCTCTCGAAACTTCCATTAGACCAGATGAAGGCCTGTTTTCCTGGCTAAAGGACCAGAAAAAGAAAGCTCCACTGAGGAGTTAGATCAGTTTGTCTTCAGTTCAATTCAGGTACTGGCTCTGCTTGGAGAATCACAGTGAAGAATGAGGAGGCTGTTGTCAGAAAAAGCACCCCCTGTGTAGATGCGGGGTTTGGACCACACTTAGTGTGGGGCTTTAGAAGTTGGGAAAGACCCCAGGACTTACCCTATGGATTTGTATCTTCTTCTAAAAAATATAAAAAATAAAATATAAAACCTGCTAAATTGTTGGTTAGAAGACCAAGCTTAACCTAGACTGTCAAAGAATTTGCCCCATAGTTCAAGATCATCTGCTGTAAGAGACCCCAAAAATGAAGCATTTATCTTCCTTCACATTCCGCACACAATCCACGCCAAAAAACATGAAAGGAAAAGAAGTCTGGAGCTGGACCTTGACTTTTATGTTTTGAAGAACAAAAAGAAAAAAAGTGTGTATTTATGTGTGTATATATATGTGTGTATCATTTTTATTTTCTCTTGTTATTAAATCAGCTTGTTGATCCAGTAATCAGCCAGATTACAGATTATGATTAGATCTTTGGGATGCCAAAAAACATCTCTGTTTAGGATTGGTTATGTTAATGGTTGTATAAACATATGCCCTCAGTCTGGTGTCATTAAATAGAAAGTATTAAACAGATGTTTCCACCAACTTGGAGAAAATGAGAAAAAGGATTCTCGCAAAATAAATTTGGGCCAGATAGCAGGAACAACCTTATACCTTAAGAAATGGACTCAGTGGTTAGAAGATGTTATGGAAGGCTTTCCGAATAGTACTGCCTCATACTGGCTGAGCAGCTGCTAGGTGCCTCAGAGACACCCCATGCTGGATGGCCATTGCCTCAGTTAACCTTCCAAGCGTTAGGCGTTATCCTCAATTCATAAAGACGCTGAGACAGAGAGATCAAATAACTTCCGCTAGCCGATGGTAAAGTTAAGAAGTTTCTTTACTCACAGTTGATTTTAACTTTTTTAGAAAGCTGGATATTCACCCTTTTAATAGTTCTAAATAGTCCTTTTGAAGAGCTTTATCGCCTATGCCTCTTCCCAGAACTGTAGTTGGTGTTTGGTAAATAAGTTAGATTTCTAAGTTCCTCCAGCTGAAAATTTAAAAAACATGAGATCTTAGTATCTTTAATATGTTGCTAACTTTGTAATTTCTTTTTAATTAGCACTTTGAAAGAGTATGTGTCAGAGGGATTGGAAAAAAAAAAAAAATACACCTTTCTGCCCAGCTGGTTCAAGTTTAGCTGAAACCAAGAACTGGTGATTTACTTTCCCAACCTAAATGCATCTTAAAGAAGCGACAAATTAAAAGGTGTCCTATTTAACTGTTAGGCGGATGCCAAAATAAATCAGGCAGACATATCTGCTTTCATTTTGTGCTTGGGAGCAAAGCCTTGTTGTTTTGACAGTAAATGGTTTTGTTTTACTCAGAATGACAGTAGGAAAAACACCTAGAATAAAAACAGGTTTCATTGAAATCAACCTTCAAAGCTTTGAAACCTTTTAAAAGATGTTTAAATTCAAGGGAATTGGAACAACAGTGCCTGAAAGATTTTTTTTTAATGAACAGATGTAAATGGCTTTCAAGCCATTTAGTAGCCAGTTCTCAGTATTTATGTTAAAATCTTAATAATAGCTGCTACTCTCGGCTGCTCCTACTATATGTGTGTCACCCATTTTCTAGCTATCATTTCCAAATTTTTACACAAGAAGAAAGAAACAGGCTCCCCACTTTACAACTTAGGAAACTGAAATGTAGAGATGTTACCAAACAGCTATTACTTAACAGAGCCAACGAGCTCTCCCGGAGGCTGTTGAGGCTCCCAGGGTCTCACCTCCAAGTCTCTTTCCTCTCTTCCATGTTTGCTTCTGTCTGCAGGCTTTTAAGATGTCAAATGGCTCACACATCCTCTGTAAGATACTTTAAAAGTCTATCTCTATTCCACTAAAAGTGGTGTCTATTAGAAAAATCACACCCAGCCTTACCTGGGCTGGCAGTGCAGAAATGGAATCTTTAGTAAAATGACTGTAGATACTTTTTAAAAAAGAAAAATTCAGTTTTATTTTTAAGAACAGTGATAACTCTAACCCAATCCAATGAATATATAATTGCAAAACAAAACACTAGCATTCATCTTCTCATCTAAGATACAGAGGTCTGAAGAGGGAGTCTTGAACAGGCTCATCGTTTGCTGAAAAGTATTAATGACTGCCAAGTGGAAAATGTCCAAATATTCTTGCAAGATGGCAGCCTCTGATGACCTGGGTCTTTAATCTTCAGAACAACCTCTTGCCACTCTGTCACTCATGCAGGGGCCACGGCCTGGATAGGGAAACAGCAGGGATGGTGGATGAGGGAATAGGCAGTGATCAAGGCTGACATCTTGTCAACAGTAAAATGCTCAGCTCTTTTTTTCCTATTGTAAGGAACTCTACCCTGCCTCTTGGGGAGGCACCCTGAAATCTGTCTTGTTTCAGATGATAGAAGTTAGTTACCATAGTTCATGGTCATGAGCTCAAGAACCTAGGAACTTAGTTATTAAAGGGAAATTATTTCTTCTTACCTGTCTGTGCCCCTTCAAACTTTCATAGGTGGTAAAGAAAGGTGGTCAGTGACCACACAGTCCATGTTTATTCTTTTAAAATAAAGCAACATCATATCATAAACTAAAAATAAAGGAACCCATAGTTGATGGTTAGTCCTCTTTCATCAGAAGAGATGTGAAGCAAAAATCAAGCAGGTAGGTAGTCAATAGTTTTCTTGCTGTGGTGTACTAACCTTAGAACCTGGAAAGGCAAGTATTTGACCAGATCATGCTTTGCTTAGCGTTTGTCTCTCTTTTCCCAAAAGTGGAATGTGCTGTCTTTACTGATGAGTTAATATAGATTACAGGGTAGACTCTGAATTCAGAAAGTCTTGGTAGTCTATAGCCGTGCCACTCTCAACTCACCCCATCTTATCAGGAAGTCTCCATGTAGGTTCTGGCCCCACAACTTCCTAGTTGTTTGACCTCAGGTCACTGAATGTAATGTTGAGATGATAATATCTTCCTCATAAGGCTGCTATGAGACATAAATTTGAAAATTTCATACCTGGACGTAATAAATCCTCAAGTTGTCGTTGTTTAGTCCTGCCCAGCTCTCTTACGATCCCATGGACTGTAGCCAGCCAGGCTCCTCTCTCCGGAGGATTTCCCAAGCGAGAACACTAGAGCAGTTGCCATTTCCTTCTCCAGGGGAATCTGTGTGACCGAGGGACGGAACCCGCGTTTCCTGCACTGGCAGGCGGGTTCTTCACCACTGAGCCCCCAAGGAAGCCCACACATACACTCAGTACATGTTACAGTGCAGTCAAGAAAGTGATAGCTATTGCGTATTTTTGTATTTAATTCTTTTACTTTATCCTTTCACATTTATTATCCCAGAATGGCAATGGATGATTATTAACTCTGTTTTAATATCAAAGAAAAGCCAAGAAGCATACATATATCTCTTTGAAATATTGTTCACTGGCAAACTTTGAAACAAAAAATATATCATGGATTTATTCATGTAACAAAGAATTATTAAGCACATGCTATGTATGAGGATCTGTGATAAGCACTGGAGATTCAGAATTTTTTTTTAAGATGTCTATATGATTATTCCCACTTTAAGAAGTTCAGAGTTTAGTCGGGAAAAAGACTAATAGGTGAGTATAGTAGGGTGAGTGCTGGAAGAAAGGCATAAGCTCATACTATGGGAATGGTGGCAGAAAGCTATACAGAAGCACTGATGGTTGAGTTGTGTCTTTAGAAATGAGTAGGAATTCCTCGTGAAGCAGGGGCGGTGGAGGCCAAAGCTGTAGCTGAACTGGCACAGCCAGTGAGCACATGTGCCCGGAGTAAGTGAAGGGAGAAAGTGATGCACTATTTAAGCTCTTGAATAACACAGAAAAACCAGTGTCTCAATTCATATTTCCAAGCTAAAATAGCATCAAAAATAGTACCAATTATGGCCTGATCTTTCTAATGTATAATCAGAAATTCCTAAATAGTAGTAAATTAAACACAACTGTAAACCATGACCAAATAAAGTGAATTCCTGGAATGTAATTAATAGGTCAAGAGAGACTGTCTCATATTAGTGTCTGCCAGAAAGACATCTGGTAAAATTCATTATCCTCTTTGAGAAAAACATTAGAAGCTAAAATTATAGAATTTCCTTCACATGATAAAGAACGTCAGTCTCAAACCAATAGGAAACAGCAGTAAAACTTGAAGGTATCTGCTAAAGTGAGGTGGAGGTCAAGGCTGTCAACCATTACCTCTATCACCTAGAATATTCTGAATTTAAGGCATTTAACATGGGAAAGTTGCAGTGTTTGCAGATAATATTTTACAATGGAAAATATCTACCAGAAGCTGTAAGAACTAATAAAAGAATCAAGGTGGTTATTTTTTAAATATATAAAAATCAGTTATTTTCAACATTACTGTAAATAAACTTTTAGAACACTTAATGTAAAAATACATTCCATAAAAATAAAATATGCAAAAGTAAATTTAATACTAGTGTAACTTCATAAGATCTAGATATTTTTTCATTATAAAACCTTGTAACATGGCACAGAGAAACAACAAATTCAGGGCGAAAGTTTCAAGATTATACAAATATCAGTTCTTAATTTGTCACAGTTCAGTTTCAATCATAATCTCAGTTCTCCATCTTCAATCACATTTATATTCAGTAATGTTCTAAAGCATATCTGAAGAGAAAATCATGTGAGAATATGCAAGAAAAAAATAATGTAATGAGGATAAACAGTGTATTATATCTCAAACATAAAGCTAAAATCACTTAAAGTTTTTGGTATAGGACAAAGAATAAAATGACCTATGAAACAATGTAAGCTGTAGAAACTAGCTCAAGAAATTAGTGTATAATTAATCAATGAATAGTTGTAAGTATTCAGAGCAGTGGGGATAAAGACTATTCAATAAATAAAAATGGGATAATAAACACTGTTAGAAAAGAGTCTTACTTCACATCATATAGTTAATTAAAATCCACAGAAATTAAATATATGTATCCATCAAAGCATATGAGAAAAAATTAATGAATATTCATATGGGGTAGAAAACAACCAACCTCATAAGTCTAATACCAAATGCAGAAAATACATATTTATTTAAATGGGTAGAGATTTAATTTCACAAAAATTTGTGTTTAAAAATGCCGTAAACAACAGTAAAAGATCATTGAAAAATTAGGGAAGTATTCTTTTAAAAAACTTTATTATCCTGAATACACAGAAAGCTCCAAAAGCTTACAGGAAAATACTTACAGAAAAATAAGGAATATGAACAAACAGTACCCAAAGAAATGCAAAAAGCCCATAAAAGCTAGAGGTAGAAAACAGCAAAATGTTTTATCAATAGGGAGCATATTAAATTACAGTACTATGCAGCCTTTCTTAAAAATGAAATAAGTCTAAATAAGCCTATATGAAATAGTGTCAGCAATTTATAAGAGTGGGTTTGATAAGTTCCCATTTCTATTAATAGTATAAAAATATGTATGTAGGTATTTATGTATCCATAGAAAATTTTTATTATGTTATTCATGAAACTGCTCGTTCATTTAGTAAGTATCTATTGAGTGCCTCCTGTATGCCAGGAGTATTGTTTTCATGGAGCAATATGAGACCTGTGCTAACCCTGCAGTGAGTAACCTTAGAGAGGGGGACCTCAAAAGGGAGAAAACAAACTTCTCACTTCATTGTGCTTTTTGAAATTTTATATTGCTACAAACCTTATGTTTCCAATATTGTTATGGGCCAAGAAGTATTTCTTTGGCTGTATAAAATTTTGTAATCAAAGAAATTTATCAAGACAATGTTTTCCTATAAGATTAGCAATGATTATTTCTTTGTTGATGAAGATAAGAGGAAACAGGCACCCTCAAACACTCTGATGATTCAAAGGAATTTTTAAATTAAAATCTTTAAAAGTTGCATAACTTTCAACATGGTAATTCCAAATTTAAAAGATGGAAATTCCCATGATAATGAACAAATAGATATTAAGATATTCTTCACTTATTATAGTAACGGAATATTAGAAATTAAATTTCTAATACTGTGAGACTATCTAAATGTTATATCTGTAGAATGGGAGGCTATGCCTTTATCATCAGTGATAAGCTTCTTGAAGACAAGGGGCCATGTCTTTTTATTTATCTTTAGGATCAGTAAGTATATATTTATGCATATGAGTATGCAGTCACTAAAATAATGTTGTAGAAACTATATTTTGTCTCAGGGTTTCCCATGCCATTTTTCATTAGTAATTCAGTACAGCAAAGGATAAAATCATGTGCACATTATGATCCAGTTTTGGTTTTATATATATACATACATTCATAGAAAAAGCTTACAAAAACTTGGTAGTAGGATTCATATAACTTCCATTTTGCTTCTTGTGCTGAGTTTTTGGGGTTTGTTTTCCAGTTTCACACATAAGTGATTTCTCACTGTAAGCTTCAACCTCTGCTAATGAAGCAGTTGGTAGAGATCTTTGGCTAGGGTTTAAGTGACTCACTATGATCCTCTAAACAGGTTCAAGGGGACCATAAGCAAGACTGAGTGTCCTGCCCTGCATGCAGTCTTCAGAAGAGGTGAGGATGGTTTGGGGGAGGGCTGGCCGGGTGTATAACTTGGATAGACAGCGACTCTGCTAATACAGCAAACACAAAATCCCGCTCCAGAGCCAAAGATGTGTTAGAGATCATGGCGCTAGGTAACTGGAATAAGGAGAGGGCACAGAGATGCCTGTTTCCAAGCGCCTGCAATCTGCCTCTCTTCTCACTGCTGCCACAGCACCAGCATGCCCCCCACCTCCCCTCACCCCAAATATCGTGCCATGATTGGGAGACAACAGTCCAAGTCCATCTCTGAAGCCCCTTGTTTATCCTTTACAACTTATAGTAATGTTGTTTTATCCAGCATGCATGTTTTATCTGTTTTCATAAAGATTATGAATAAAATTTTATATAAATATATATTAAAAATATAAAACTATAGTAAAAGAAAGCTCTCATAAGTTTCCTCATAACTCTGCTCTCTCGGCCAACTTATTTTGCCATTAATTTCTTTTTAGCTTTTTTATTTCTTTTTCAAAAATTTGTTTAATTGGAGGCTAATTAATTTGTACTTAATGTTAAATTTAAATTCTATATGTTTTAATTACATAGAAATCTTAAATATATTATTAATATTAATAACTTGATGTTACATAAAAAATGAACTCTTGACCATCCTTCCCAGAGAAAACCAGTTTTCAATTGTCTCTTCTAGATTTTCTAAGTATTTCCACTCACAAATGTTTACCTCAGAAATACATAGTTTTACCTTATAGGAGTTTGGTTTTTAGTATGTAAGTAGTATGCTATGCATAGAATGTGTTTTTCTTCATGGAATCATGAGTCTGGAATATTATGCTTCATGTATGCATAAATCAATACAGACGAATGTGTGTGTGTTAAATACTGAGGAACAATATTCCTACCATAAGGTATACAAATTTTCATTGTACAATTCAAATTCCAGCTGCCCAGCTCTGTCTCACAATAACTCTGTGGTGTTGGCTGAATTAACTTCTCTGAGCGACCATATCCTCATCGTAAAATGGAGATGAGATTATCATTGTATTAATAACGAGGCATAAATGAGCTGGCGTTTATAAAGTGCTTGACATGCCTAAACCCTAGTTTCGTGTCTGTTAAATATGAATACAGTGAGGTCCGCAATGGGTGAAGAATGGAGGTAGACCTGGTCTCGCGGGCCCGTGGGGCTGCTGGTGCACCATGAACTCCATCATGATCCTCTCTGGGAAGGGGTGAACACCAACTCCCATACTGCCAGTAGGAAGCAGAGACCCAGCAGAGAAGTGGCTTCATTCAGCTATGGTGTGAGCTCCTGTGACCCTCCTCTTCCCACCTTCAAGGCCCTACCTGGGCCGCTCCACATGGTTAGACTCTCAGCCTCACCCTTTCCCACTTTCTGAGCTGCTCCATTGCAAGGGACAGTGTGGCAGGGGGAGTGTGGTAGGGGAAGCCTCCAGCCTTTCTCCTACAGAGACAGAGTACCCTGAAGAGGCCAGCGAGGGAGTGCGACCTGACTCACCACCCTCCACACCTCTTTCCCTATAAGAATCCTCACAGTTCCACCTGGATCACACATGTCCATCTGTACCCCCTTCTAATCCCACTACCATTGCAGGACAAGCCTCGTACGGTGCTCCCCTTGTCTTTCCTCTGAAACAGTGTCTGCAAAATATTTCTAAGCATTCCTCTGCCTGTTGACTCTTTTCTAAGAACTTCCATGGCTCCTTGTTATTAATTCCTGTAGACTTGAGTCTGGGTAAGTTTAAGATTTCCACCCAGGCTTTCAAAGAGACAAGGAAAAATTAAAATGACATGTAGCAGGTTTCTGGAATTCCATCATAAAGTTGCGCCCTAAGCAGTTGTTACCTCTCCTCCCTAGATCCCCTAGAAGCTTTGATGGCAGCCCCACCTGGCTCAGCACTGAGCCAGTTCTGACCGTGGAAGGAACTGGTGAACACCAGCAAATGGGGTTTGAAGTTGACTTTGCTGTTCCCATCAGAGTGGGAGAGAGAGGAGTCCCCTCAGAGTGGCTTTCAGAAAGAAAGTGACTCTTTCTTGAGCCACGCCCCTGATTCTCCCCAGAGGTGGGATCACTTCCTGTCTCATCAGGTTGGACTGCTGCTTGAAGTCCCTTCTCAGTCTCCCAGAGTCTCCCTCTGCCTCGTTGCTGAACTGGCCCAAACACAGTGGTCCACTTGCCTTAGACAGGGCTGACCTGTGACCCCCCAGTCCCTTCTGCCTCCTTACCCCCAAACAACTAGTCCAGGATTCTGTCCCTTAGCAGCTCACTACTTAATTCCCTTTTCAAGTTTCCCCCCTTTTCACAAGGCCTTCTTTCCCCACCTCCTCCTCAGGGCCTTTCTTTTTATATATATACATTATAAAGGATGGTATTTGAGATGAAACATATTTATATTTTTGGTTTTCTTCTCACAACAGGCCATGAGGTGAGTGTGTTAACTTGTATTTTAGGAAAAAAAAAGGAAAAGGAACTGAAATTCAAGTCCAGAAAACATGCTCTCCAGATAAATGGTATGGCCAGAATTAGATGGGGACAGACCCCTCTTTCCTTGAGTGCTCTATGCTTCCTGGGGACAATGAGTGAGTAACTGCCTTCCCACTTTTGTTTGGGATACACCTAGATTTCAGGAAACTTCTGCTCATGGTTGGCTATGATAGCTTTCTCTAGCTCTTTGTATATTTACCTGAACCAAAGATGGAAGGTGCTTAGTAAATATCTGTTAGATTAATGCATGTGCTTTGCCACTAACATGCCATGTTTTCTCAGTGGAAATGTCTGGTTTATAGATCATAAGGAGGATTTATCAAACTCCACATGAGCTTGACTCAAAAAATAATGTTCTTCAAAGCCATCCATGCTTTGTGCTGATGATGTTTTAGGTGGAGTGAGGATTGAATTTTTGCAAGTGCTTCTATCATTTGCAAACCACAGGCAGCACTGGAAACTATCACCTCAAGGAAGATGTGCTTTGGCAGATTTGTTCTTCACTGAAAGAAAACCAACATGCCAGAGGCCCAAGGAAAGTTGGCCAAGGGAAGCATCTCTGAAATGGTGCCAGATTCAAGGTAATTTCACTGTGGATCCTGGGACTCACCTGAGGAATACTGAGGAGGGTGGCAGTGGCATTGTGTGGGGCCAGGAACTAGAGAAGGGACTCTATATCAAGAAAGCAAGAGCGAGACTGAGAAGAGCCTCAAGATCGTGAAAGAGAGCCTGAGGGTAAAACACAAGGAAGAAGAAGCCAGTCTCCAAACAGGTGAGCAGGGGGCAGAATGTGGGTAGAGACACCTGTCAAAGCCAGAGGATAGAGTGAAGGGCTCTGAGTCAGGGGAGTGGGGCAGCTCAAGTGTCACAGATAATGTCCTAGAGATAATGCTATGGAGCCCAAAGAGGAAGTCTTTCCTTTCCTTGGGATAGTCAAGGAAGGCTTTGCAAAGAAGGTGACATTTGAGATGGATCTTGAAAACATGAACACGCGTTCTCAGGATGGAGGATGGGGATCCTAGAGGAAAGCCCATCCAGGCAGAGGAAATGACGGGTACCACGTAGCAGAAGTCACAACATTTAGGATTTATTAAAGGAGATCCAGGATTTGACCCAGAATATCATGCATTTTCTTGTAGAAAAGAAAGAAAGGAAAAGAAAATAGCAGAAGGAAAGCAGTGAGGGAAAAGATGTGAGAAAATGCCATTCCATGTTAGAGATATATTTTTTTCTGTCTTACCTACCTCTTGTATAATATCCAGTCATTAATACAGAAAGCTATGAAATAGGAAGTATGAAAATGGATTTCAGTTCTGGAGCACTGAAACCATAGAAAGTGAGTTCCAGGGTAAAATTAGAAGTCATTCAAGATGAAGTTTCCTAACATGAACATTTTTTCTTGCTTTTATGCCTCCTTCTCCTGCCTACTTCTTCCCTTCTCTAATTTCTGAGGTTGGAAATGGGACAGGGGTGGAATTTAAATTAATTTTTTGGTTTCTAGCAGAATTTAGGCTGGGAAAAATTACAGGTAAGCACTTTGATTTTAAAAATGAGAAAGTTGGGGTCAGAATACAGAAGGTTACTTTCTCAAGACCTCAGAGCTAGTGAATGCCAAGACTAGGAGTAAAGCCACCATCCCTCCTTTCTGAACTTGTCTGTGATTCTCATAACTTCTCCAAGCTACACTGAGAACCTCTGCCTGCCCCTTCATCCTTCCTTGATGCAGGACACAAGTGGCAGGATACCCCCAGGGTCCAGGACCATCCTATGTGGCAACTTCAGGACTCACCAGTGAATCCTACTCCAGAGAAAGAGACTCAAGTGTGTCGATGCCTATCAGCTAGCTAGCTCTTCTCCAGGGACTTCCAGGGATCCATCTGAAGACCTTTTGGTTTATTGTCATTCCCTGGGGATTTAAGACTTAAGAAAAGAGATGAGAAGGAGGGAAGGAGAGCGAGAAAAACCAGATTCCAATTTCTCTCCACCAAAGGAGAACTAAGGTTTGACATAAGAGTCTTTGACTCAGACCTTACCTTTATTGAGTAATAATGTTATTTAAAGTATAATAGAGAACATTTATTGGACTTTACTTTGGCTACAGGTACTATGCAGGTGGTGTGTCCACATCATCTTTAACCCTTAAAAATCCCAAAATGGCTTCAGCATTCCCGTTTTGTTGGTAAAGAAACCATAGAGAGTTTAAAGCCCTCATCCAAGGTTACACGTTGACAACTTTGGCAGCCTCAGGATTTGAGTGCAGATCACCCCGACTCCAAACTTTATTTTTAAGAGCTGTGTGACCTTGAGCAATGCAAGTTCCTCATCTGTGACACAGCAAATAATAATAAAAATTCATGTTGTGGAAAGACTCATAGAATAAATAAATCAAAATAAATAAAATAACTGCTACCTATCAGGATTGCCATCAGGATTAAATGAGTTGATAGGAGAAAGTGCTTTGTAAACTGCAATACACCATACAAATTTTATCAGTATTATTATTTCCAAAAATATGGTTGTTCCCATGAAGTAGTCTGTGGCATATATTTATGACAACATGACTCAGAAACAATTTTCATTCTGATGGGTTGCCTCCCTATCATGTTATTAAAAGGTTAAGGAAAATGAACAATGGAGGATTAAGATTAGATCTTTCACACATGAAACCACAAAATCAATAAAGCCCCCCGTAATCCTTCTGACGTTATGAAGAAATATACTGAGGCACCCAGAACGATTACTCAAGGAAATGTCAACAGGTATTGACAAGAAACCTGGCAAGGCAGCCTTGGCCAAGGGTTGACCACCTGCCTCCCCTCACTCTAGCATCCTCCTGGAAAGCTGAGACAGACTTTTTGGAGACAGATATGGAGTGGTGAGGGGGCTAAGAAGAGGGGCACTTTTCCTTCTTACAAAGTTCTGTAAAATTTATCTTTCTGCAATTGGGTCAGAGCTGCCTGGGAAAAATGATAGCTTGAGCAGCACCATGGGGGAGCATGTGATTACACTTACCTGTGGTCAGTATGAAAGCCCACTTTTAAAATAAAATCTGCTGTGATTATCCTTATGCTATGATGGTCATTAGCACTGTGGTTCTTATTCAGTATTTAGAGGATGCCAACTCTGTTGCTGAGCACCTGTGTGACTGGGGCCAAGGCTGAGAACTCAAAGCAGTGCATTCTCCTTGGAGGGTTTCTTCTTCCTGCCCACCTAGGAAGGGATGCCTGGAGATGTCAGAGTTCTGGTGATTGTTGTGGTCCACGTTTGGTCAAAAGTCTGAGATTTGGCTAAATTTCAGATTAAAACCTGGCCCTAGGGTGCCTTAAGATAGCATGCTAGAGCTCCCTCATCCTTTCTACTTAGGTAAGGATACATCAAGTTGGAAAACCGCTATGAACCAAGAAGGAAGTCTCACCAGATACCAAATCTGCTGGCACCATGATCTTGGACTCCCAACCTCCAGAACTGTGAGAGATAAGTTTATGTTGTTCATTAGCTACCCAACCTGGTGTTTTGTGACAGTAACCCGAATGGACTGAGACACTCACATTTGCACCCTGCAGCAGGGCTACAGAGTCTGTGCATACCCATGACCCACATTGCCCTCTCAGGAGACGGGGGATTCCTTCTTGTCTGGCTCGTGCACAAAGACTGTGGTGTCAGTTTCCAGGATCAAGAGAGCCTCTGAGAAAGAGGAGTGACACACCGAGGCAAATGCAGTTGTTGCATTTGGGTCCAGAGTCATTTGACTAGTACATTCAGGACAGATAGAAATTAGTGAAGTAATATTTTGCATTAAAATCAAAATTGTATTGAAATTCACCCAAGACTTCTAAAATAATTCATTTGTACATCAAGCAGTTTTAAAAATACCTTTCTTGGGCTGGTGTCATCTTTGTTCAATCACTCAGTTGTGTCTGACTCTTTGCGACCACATGGACTGCAGCACACCAGGCTTCCTGTCATTCACAATCTCCCGGAGTTTGCTCAAACTCCTGTCCATTGACTGAGTGATGCCATCCAGCTATTCATCCTCTGTTGTCCCCTTCTCCTCCTGCTTTCAGCCTTTCCCAGCATCAGGGTCTTTTCCCACAAATCAGTTCTTTGCATCAGGCGGCCAAAATATTTATTGGAGCTTCAGCTTCAGCATCAGTCCTTCCAGTGAATATTCAGGACTGATTTCCTTTAGGATTGACTGGTTTGATCTCCTTGCAGTCCAAGTGACTCTCAAAAGTTTTCTGCAACACCACAGTTCAAAAACATTAATTCTTCAGCACTTAGCTTTCTTTATAGTCCAACTCTCACATCCATACATGACTATGGAAAAAACATAGCTTTGACTATACAGACTTTT
Source organism: Nanger dama (assembly GCA_917880005.1). Taxonomy (NCBI): domain Eukaryota; kingdom Metazoa; phylum Chordata; class Mammalia; order Artiodactyla; family Bovidae; genus Nanger; species Nanger dama. Next base: position 4,302,402 of record CAKJTW010000031.1, on the reverse strand, counting down.
GTAGGGAAAGTAATGCCTCTGCTTTTTAATACAATGTCTAGGTTTGTCATTGCTTTTCAGGATGAGATGGTTGGATGACAGCACCGACTTGATGGACATGAGTTTGAGCAAGCTTCGGGAGTTGGTGATGGACAGGGAAGCCTGAGGTGCTGCAGTCCATAGCGTTGCAAAGAGTCAGACACAACTGAGCGACTGAACTGAACTACTTCCAAGGAGCCAGTGTCTTTTAATTTCATGGCTGCTGTCATTGTCCACAGTGATTTTGGAGCCCAAGAAAATAAAAGTCTGTCACTGTTTCTATTGTTTCCCCATCTATTTGCCATGAAGTGATGGGACTGAAAGCCATGACCTTTGTTTTTTGAATGTTGAGTTTTAAGTCAGCTTTTTCATTTTCCTCTTTCACCTTTATCAAGAGGCTCTTTAATTCCTCTTATCTTTCTGCCATAAAGGTGGTATCATCTGTATATCTGAGGTCATTCGTACTTCTCCTGGCAATCTTGATTCCAGCTTGTGCTTCAGCCAGCCAGGCATTTCACACGATGTACTCTACATGTAAGTCAAATAAATAGGGTGGCAATATGCAGCCTTGATGTACTCCTTTAAATCAGTCCATTGGTCCATGTCCAGTTCTAACTGTTGCTTCTTGACCTGCATAGAGGTTTCACAGGAAGCAGGTAAGGTGTCTGGTATTCCCATCTCCTGAAGAATTTCCCACAGTTTGTTGTGATCCACACAGTCAAAGGCTTTAGTGTAGTCAGTGAAGAAGAAGTAAATATTTTTCTGGAATTCTCTAGTTTTTTTCTATGATCCAACTGATACTGGCAATTTGATCTCTGGTTACCCTACCTTTTCTAAATTCAGCTTGTACATCTGGGAGTTCTCAGTTCACATACTGTTGAACTCCAGCTTGAAGATTTTTAGCATTGCTTTGCTAACATGTGAAATGAGTGCAACTGGGTGGTAGTTTGAACATTCTTTGGCATTGCCTTTCTTTGGGATTCGAATGAAAACTGGCCTTTTCCAGTCCTGTGGCCACTGCTGAGTTTTCCAAATTTGCTGGCATATTGAGTGCAGCATCATCTTTTAGGCCTTGAAATAGCTCAGCTGGTGAGTCAGTATGATTTAGATGCCCAGGTGATTCAGCCTTAACATTGACTCTGCTATTCATCAATACTGTGTAGGAACCAAGGCCACAGCCTTCCTCCCCAGCACAAGCTGCAAGCTGGGTGCTGGCTGCACCTAGATAGACATTAATGTTCCCTCTGCCAAGAGGGCTGTCATTCTAGTCTTGTCCACTCTGGGTGCTAAAATTCTCTCATCAGTAGACAGATACAGGAGCCCATCTGAATCATGTATCCTGTCAGAGGGACATATACATTGGAATTTATGAAAGTAACCATCAGGACAATGGCAATAATATTAATTGTTAAAATTTTTTGAAATCCTGCTATACATGGCACTGTGCTAAACACCTTCACCAACCTAAACCAAAAAGTCAATAATTTGACACAAGTCCACTCATCCAGCAAGAGGCAGGCTTTGTTTACAACCATACATTCTGACTGCAAAGCCAGTTCTCTTAATGTGTATGCAAGGCAGGCCTAGTGTCATATGTCTGTTGTGACCCAGTAAAGCTGAAATAATGTAGAAGATGCTGAGGAGATGCTAGGCCAGGGTCCTCAGCTAAGGGTGTAGCCTCAGTGCAGGCTGAGCTGTGCCCCCTGCTTTGTTTTGCTTGTCTGCTCTCTTGATTCTCTTCTGAGCGTCCCTGCTCTTCTCTTTGATGTTCCGTCTCTGCACTGTGTCATTTCCATGTATCCAGAGTCTTTAAATCCTTTGAAGGCAGACCTTGGTCTTACACCTGCCAGTTCTCAAAGTTGGTGTGAGTCTTGAATCCTGATCAGAGAGTTGCTGCCTTACCTGTGAGTCTGGAGATGGTGCTCTCCCATGGTGGTGGGCCAGTGGCATACCCATCTCTCTAATCAAAAATGCCCACCTCCCTCTGTGAGCCATAGTTTCTAGAAACAGTGGTTAAGGAAAGTTATTTGCAGACTCTTTGGAGGAGAAAGAGGCTCTCCTGATTAAGACATATTTTAAAACAACAATGTTATAAACGATGCCACTTCTTGAATGAGGTAGCTGGTCTCCAAAGATGGTTCCCAGTGAACCACACCTCCCTGTATTCACACCTGTGTGTCTCTTCCTTCCACAAGGGCAGGCCCTGTGACTCACTATAACCCACAGAATGAGATAGAAGCAAAGTAGCACCAGTTCCAGACTAGAGCTTTGGTCTGGCAGCTTCTTGGAGCTCTGAACTGGCATGTAAGAATCCCCAAGTGGAGTGGTCACGAGAGGCCCTAGGACAGGCATATGCCGCCAGTCAACGGCAGAGGGAGAGCCATTTAGAATGTGCCAGAACCAGTAAACATCATATAGAACAGAGATGACCACTCCTGCTGGGCCTTGTTTAAACTCTTGACCTCCAGAATTGTGAGTGATAGTAAAATAATTGATGTTTTAAGTCACTAAGTTTTGGGATGATCCTTTTTAAAAAGTATTTTATTGAAATATAGTTGATTTGCAATGTTGTGTTAATTTCTGCTATGCAGCAAAGTAATTCAGTTATATATATATATATATATATATATATATATAACACACACACACACACACACACTTTTATATATGTTCATGTGTGTTCACTCTTTTTCATATTCTTTCCCATTGGAGTTTTTCACAAGATATTGAGTATAGCTCCCTGTGCTTTATAGCAGGACCTTGTCCATCCTGTATAATAGTTTGCACCTGCTAATTCCAAATTCTTTTTTATTATTTATTTTTATTTTTACTTTATTTTGCTTTACAGTACTGTATTGGTTTTGCCACACATTGACTTGAATCCGCCATGGGTGTACTTGAGTTCTTAATCCTGAACCCCCTTCCCACTTCCCACCCCATATCATCTCTCTGGATCTTCCCCTTGCACCAGCCTCAAGCATCCTGTATCCTGTATCAAACATAGACTGGCAATTCGTTTCTTACCTGATACTTAGTATACATGTTTCAATGCCATTCTCTCAAATCATCCCACCTTCTCCCTCTCCCACACAGTCCAAAAGTCCATTCTATACATCTGTGTCTCTTTTGCTGTCTCGCATACAGGATTATCATTAACATCTCTCTAAATTCCATACATACGTGTCAGTATACTGTATTGGTGTTTTTCTTTCTGACTTACTTCACTCTGTATAATAGGCTCCAGTTTTGTTCACCTCATCAGAACTGATTCAAATGTATTCTTTTTAATGGCTGAGTAATACTCCATTGTGTATATGTACCACAGCTTTCTTATCCATTCATCTGCTGATGGACATCCATGTCCTGGCTATTATAAACAGTGCTGTGATGAACATTGGGGTACACATGTTTCTTTCAACTCTGGTTTCCTCGGTGTGTATGCACAGCAGTGGGATTGCTGGGTCATAAGGCAGTTCTATTTCCAGTTTTTTAAGGAATCTCCATGCTGTTCTCCATAGTGGCTGTACTAGTTTGCATTCCCATCAACAGTGTAAGAGGGTTCCCTTTTCTCCACACCCTCTCCAGCATTTACTGCTTGTAGACTTTTGGATCATAGCCATTCTGACTGGTGTGAAATGGCACCTCGTTGTAGTTTTGATTTGCATTTCTCTGATAATGAGTGATGATGAGTATTTTTTTCATGTGTTTGTTAGCCATCTGTATATCTTCTTTGGAGAAATGTCTGTTTAGTTCTTTGGCCCATTTTTTGATTGGGTCGTTTATTTTTCTGGAGTTGAACTGCATAAGTTGCTTGTATATTTTTGAGATTAGTTGTTTGTCAGTTGCTTCATTTGCTATTATTTTCTCCCATTCTGAAGGCTGTCTTTTCACCTTGCTTATAGTTTCCTTTGTTGTGCAGGAGCTTTTAATTTTAATTAGATCCCATTTGTTTATTTTTGCTTTTATTTCCAGTATTCTGGGAGGTGGATCAGAGGATCCTGCTGTGATTTATGTCAGAGAGTGTTTTGCCTATGTTCTCCTTTAGGAGTTTTATAGTTTCTGGTCTTGCGTTTAGATCTTTAATCCATTTTGAGAGTTTCTTTTTGTGTATGATGTTAGACAGTGATCTAGTTTCATTCTTTTACAAGTGGTTGACCAGTTTTCCCAGCACCACTTGTTAAAGAGATTGTATTTAATCCATTGTATATTCTTGCCTCCTTTGATGAAGATAAGGTGTCCAAATTCTTAATCCTTCCCTCCCCCTTGGCAGGGCTTCCCTGGTAGCTCAGAGGTTAAAGCATCTGCCTGCTATGCGGGAGACCTGGTTTTGATCCCTTGTTTGCGAAGATCCCATGGAGAAGGAAATGGCACCCCACTCCAGTATTCTTGCCTGGAGAATCCCATGGACAGAAGAGCCTGGTGGGGTACAGTCCACAGGGTCGCAAATAGTCGGACACGACTGAGCGACTTCACTTTCACTTTCCCCTTGGCAAGCAAAGGTCTGCTCTGTGTGTCTGTGAGTCTGTTTCTGTTTTGTGGATACATTCGTTTGTGTCATGCTTTAGATTCCACAGACAACTGATATCATACGGTATTAGTTTTCCTCTAACTTATTTCACTTAGTGTGATCCTCTCTAGGCCCACCCATGTCACTGCAGACGGGATTATTTTATTATTGCTGATGGATGGGTAATATTCCATTGTATACGTGCACCACATTTTCTTTATCCATTCCTCAGTTAATGGACATTTAGGTTGCTTCTGTGTCTTGGCTGTTGTAAACAGTGCTGCAGTGAACACTGGGGTGTGTGTATCTTTTTAAACTATACTTTTCTCCAGATACATGCCCAGGAGTGGGATTACAGGATTTTATGGCAACTCTGCTTTTAGTTTTTGAAGACCTGCATACTGTTCCCCGTGGTGGCTGTGTCAGTGGTATAGAGGTTCTTTGAGATGATTCTTCATGGCAACACTGGATGATAGAAACTTCGTGCAACAGAATGGAGCATTATTAACCACATCATTAATTCAAAATCTGATCACTTAACCGCTATACTGTTTGGTTTGGGTTTCCAAGTGTAGGCAAATTTTCCCAGAGTTCCTTCCCCTCCCCAAGCCATCACCCTAATAATATCAGGCAAGTATATGATTTCACTTATAGTTACTCAGGTCATCATTATGCTGCTGCTGCTGCTAAGTCACTTCAGTTGTGTCCTACTCTGCACGACCCCATAGATGGCAGCCCACCAGGCTCCGCCGTCCTTGGGATTCTTGAGGCAAGAACACTGGAGTGGGTTGCCATTTCCTTCTCCAATGCATGAAAGTGAAAAGTGAAAGTGAAGTCACTGAGTTGTGTCCAACTCTCAGCGACCCCATGGACTGCAGCCCACCAGGCTCCTCCGTCCATGGGATTTTCCAGGCAAGAGTACTGGAGTGGGGTGCCATTGCCTTCTCCAGATCATCATTATAGATAAGGTCAATTACTCAAGTTTATTTCCTCTAGGAACCTGGGAGCTCCGTGTGGGCAAGGAACATGGGTTTTATTTACTGCTGCATCCCCCACTTTAACCCAAGGCTCCCTGCACAGTAGACATCACAAGTATCTAGATATTTGAATAAATATAAATACACTGGTATGGAGTTCAGAGGAACTAAAGCATAGACTGAGAAATATTCATTTGCCAGGCTAAGAAGTTTGAACTTGATCCACTAGTGAGTGAATGAACCGATGAACAAGGTGGCTTAAATTTCACATTTTCCACAGTTAATCCACAGAATCAATGCGACTACATAATCCATTGAATCATTTCAAGTCCCCTAGGTAATTAGTTTCCTGGCATATTGCCAGACAGAATCCCATTTCCCCTTCTCACGCATTTCTAGCATTCCTGGAAATAATCAGAAATTAAAAAATGAGTACTCAATATTTTATTTTTAAATAATTGCCTGTACTTTAATCTAAAAACATTTACAAAAGCATATTACTCTGTGTTGAACTCCAGGCATTTCATAGCCTATGCCAGTAAGGCCAATGGACTTTAGGGGGTCAGTGTAATATCCTTAGACACTGGAAACCAGAAGAGTGTTTCATAGAAAATATGATGTACTGTGCTCCAATATGAAACATGCAGTTATGTATAGATTCTGAGAACCACTAGGTAACCTATGAATTACCCACTTTGCCCACATGTGGATCCTGAACACACTGCTGCTTCATGATCTTCCCCGAAGTTTTCCCCAGTTTGAGGACTGCACTGAAAGTATACTTTTCATCACTGTCATGACCCATCTATCTGCTAATGTTTCTTCTTCACCCCCTTCTTCTCACGTATACTGTAGAGTCTCTCTGATCAGTGCTCTTGTCAATAACTAGCCCTAAATCACTAGCATTAAGTCTATTTGTGCCTAGGAGGGCTCTGCCTGGTCTTTCCAATTGCATTTGGTAAGTACATCGCAGTTGATGGAGGCAGAGCCTGCACGGCTGCCTGTCCTTTCAGCATTCTGGCCAGCCCTCCCTTTGGAGCCCACCACCGCCTTTCCCCGTCTCTCTGGCCATTACAGTGCTGACCCCCCATCAGTGCCGATCCTCTGTTCTTGACACACTCCCTCTGTTTTCCTGAACTGTCCTGCTTATGCTCAGTGTCTTACGTCTGTTCCTCTCGACTTGCAGCCAGAGAGAAATACATTCCTACACTTTATCAACCATCGACAATAGAAGAAACAGAGCATCTGTGTAGATCCAGGGAGAAACACATATCCATATTTATTTGCAGAGATATACATATAATAGAGAAACAGAACCCCATACCCATCAGCAGAAAGGACAAACCAAACCCCCTGGCATAGACAGGGAGCCTCCTCTGCTGCTTTTCTGCGAGCGCCAGCACTGTGTTGAAGATACTGGCTACTGTTTAGAACCCATGGCTCCTTTCCAAGGGATATTTGCCGGTTCCATGGGAGTGAGAATACGAACTGTGGGAAAGAGAGTGTATTAGTTTAGGTAATGTGCCATAACAGGAAAACGCTGAAATCTCTGCAGCTTGGCACAATAGAAGTTTATTTCCTTTCTATTGGCATTTCTTATGTTTTTATTTTTAATTAAAATTTTCCCTTAATCTTTATACAATTCTAAGATTACACTCTGTAGTTATTGCAAAATATTGGCTATATTTTTTTGTGTTGTACAACACATCCTTGAACTTACATTACATCCAATAGTTTGTACCTCCCACTCCTTGACCCCTTTTGTCCCTTCCCCTCTTCTCTCCACTGGTAAACACTAGTTTGTTCTCGGTATCTGTGAATCTGCTTCTTTTTTGTTATAGTTACTATTTTGTTCCACATTTCATATTCCACATTTAAGTGACAGCAGAGTATGTGTCTTCCTCCATCTGACTTCTTTCACTTAGCATAATGCCCTCCAAGTTCATCCATATTGTTGCAAATGGCAAAATTTTGTTCTTTATATAGCTGAGTAGTATTTCGTTGTATATACTCTTAGCAGCTCAACACAATAGAAGTTACTTTCTTGCTATAGAAGTTACTTTCTTGCTCAGGCATAGACCATTCAGCAGGGAGTGGGGAGAGTTTCTGCTCCACACAGTCATACAAGAATCAAGCCTGCCAGAGTTACCACTCTCTCCAGTACTGACTTCCAAGGTCACCATGCTGCTGCTGCTGAGTCGCTTCAGTCGTGTCCGACTCTGTGTGGATCCGACCCCATAGACGGCAGCCCACCAGGCTCCACCGCCCCTGGGATTCTCCAGGCAAGAACACTGGAGTGGGTTGCCATTTCCTTCTCCAATGCATGAAAGTGAAAAGTAAAAGTGAAGTCGCTCAGTCATGTCCAACTCTTAGTGACCCCGCAGACTGCAGCCCACCAGGCTCCTCCATGGGATTTTCCAGGCAAGAGTACTGGAGTGGGGTGCCATTGCCTTCTCCCTCCAAGGTCACCATAGGTATCCACATTTGGCAGGTGGTTGAAGGAAAAGAGGAAGAGATGTCACCTGAACTCCCTTCAGGGGGTGCTGAAGGTCAGCAGCTACAGCAGCACCTGATTTAATCCTTGCAGAGTAGATGGCAAGTGCCAGTTCATAGTTGACGGTAGAATGGCACAAGGGAGGGTAAAGTGGCACTCACACTTCTCCCTGTACTTCACGTGACTTTAGTCATAGACCCAGGCAGAATTGTGAGGGTGCCAGGAATGCAGTGTAGCCAACTGCCTCAGAGGAAGGGGGCTGGGGATCCATATTCTCTTTCCATGAAAAGATTGGACTCTTCATTCATTTTACCAGCTATTTTTTTCCCCCTTCTCCTGTTTCTATTTCAGAATAGAGACATTTCCTTTTCTCCAGTAGGTTATTGTTTTGCCAATTAGTCCTCCAAAGAGCCTGCTGCCCTCTCAGCCCATTCATACTTCTATCTGGCCCCATTTGGCACCACCCTGGTGATAACACCCCTGCCATGGATGAGTCCCAACATGAATCACCACCTCTGGTGATGCAGTCATCACAGCGGGATGCCAAGGGCTGTTTTAAATCAGATTCCCCAAGACTCACGGAAAAACCTACAGTGGAAACCTTGGAGATGAGGGACTCCCAGACACTGATAAGGACTCTGAAACAGCAGGAGGGGCATAAAGCTTTTCCTCCAGAATTCTGCAAGGTGAGCCTGGAAGACAAGGAACTTAACTTAAGATAGACAATTCTGGGCACATTAATCCACAGGACCAGGTGACTAAGAAGAAAGCATGAGCTCTGTGGAGGGGGCTCCTTGAAACAGCTGCTAAGCTCAGCCCTGGGTACTTAATATACCCTTCTTAACAGAGAACCATAATCTCGGTCGTAATAATCCCACCTCTGTGCACAGTTGCATTGTTTACAAAGCCATTCACAAAGAGTATGTTATTTGCTTTTCTCAACGACAGGAGATGGATACTATGTTTATGCCCTCTTTTCCTTTGGCACCACCACTGCCCTGATTCAGGCCTTCATCATCTTTCAGAGGACTATTATAATAGTCTGCTAACTGGTCTCTCTGCTCCAATTTGCCTCCCTCTAATCCATTCTCTATACTACAGCCTAGCAATCTGTCTCACAAAGAAAGCTGCCCCCTTCCTTACCTCCTGAAACCCATCAAGAGTTCCCCCTTGCACTGAGGATAAAATCCATATCATTAGCCCTGCCCATCGCGGCCCCCTTCTGACTCCCATCTGCCTCTCTAGTTTCATTCCTTTCCACTACTCAAGCTGAACTCCAGACTCCAGCAACACCGACTGTCTTAGGTTCCCCGCACAGGCTGTGTAATTTCTCACCTTTGCATCTTTATTTTTCTGGCCTCTTCCTGAACTGCCACACACCCTCCCTTTGGTGCTTGGTTTGTTAACTCCTCCTGACCCCTGAGGGGCCAACTCAAGCATTACTTCTGAGAAACATTTCCCAGTGACCACACGCACACACACGCAGATACACACATGTGCACACACACACACTCAGCTAAATCCAAACCACGATCCTGCCCTGATATATGACTGTGTCTGTCCCTCTCACCATGGTGCCAGCTCTTACAGGAAGGTTTATTACATATTCATTTGTATATCTAGGCACCGAAGATTGTGCCTGGCATCTAGTAGCTCTCAGTAAGTGATTATTGAAATATTATTTCAACAAGCCTACACTGGAAACTAGGGAAACCAGTGCTCGGAGGGCTTAAGGGATTTGTTCAGGATATAAACTAATCAGTGAGAGAAATGAAATGCCAGTCTAGGTCCGTCTGATGTCCCAAACATTTCAGACTACTTTGCACTGCCTTCAAAGAGACCACAGGTAATTCTGTGAGCTGAAGAAGTTCTAGCTCTTGAGGGAATTCTTGCTTCTTGTGTCATGTTATTTTTACTTCTTTTGAGTCTCATATCCTTCTGGAATCTGAGGAAAGCTATAGACTTTTTCCTATAGAAAAGCACGCATACACCCTGAATTTTGTATGTAACAGAAGAGTGTATTAGCCAGGGTAGGGTAGCTGTTGCTGTAGTAACATATAGACCACAAAGTCTCAATGAAATAGCACAATTAAAGTTTAACTCTCACTCATAGGAAGTTCCTCATGGATCAGCAGGGACTCTCCTCAACCAGCATCAGTGTCATAAGACACTATTATCTTAGTGCAAGCTTCAAAGTCACCAGCACAGAAGGAGAGAGAAATGGAGAAGGCACGCTGGCTCTTAACTGCTTCAGCATGAAGGTAGCATGCTTGAGGTGGATTGCAAAATGTCCACAAATTCTCTCCAGCAAGCCCTGATGCATACCTCTCTGCAAACTGACTCTGATTTTCCTCCTATAAACAGATATTATCTATGTCTCTATCTCTTGAATGTGGATTTGGCCATGTCTTAAGATAAATACCACAGTCAGAGGCTTTAAAAGCACTTGTGCATTGGAGCCTATGCTTTCCTGCTGCTCTTTGGAACCATGAAGACCACTGTGAAAAAGCCTTGGTTAATTAGTCTCTTTTGGAGACATGCTGCTCAGTTATCCCATCACATTGGCCAACAACCAACATGTATAGCCTGAAAGGATGGATCCTCAGGCTGGTAAGTAAGGCCATTCTGTAGCAATCAGCCCCCTGCCAACCCTCTTAACTAGCTGAGGTTGCATGCGTGAACCCAGGCAAGACTAGCAGAACCACCCAGCTTATTTAGCCCAGAGTTACTTGATGACCCAAAGAATTTTGAGCTTATAAATGGCCATTCTTTTAAGCTAGCAAGTTTGGGGATTATTTGTTATACAGCAAAAGTTAACTGCTACAAAAAGTGGTTACCAGGAGTGGAATGTTGCTATAACAAAAACCTAGAACATGTAGCATTGACTGTGGAGCTGGAGGCTAGAAAATTAATTATCAAAGTGAGGGAAAACAACACTGTCAGTAGATCCATAGACCTGGAACTATGAACTACCACATATCATTTAAAAGCCTGAAGGCCCATGATTGTTTTAAAAACCTCTTCCCTGGCCAAAGAAGAGAGGTATGGCCAGAGAATGGAGAGGGAGGTGTGATCATTGTACTAGACATTCACCAGTCCTGGAAATTCCTAAGAGGACGTTTGTAAAGCCTAGGAATTATAAAAAGAAGAGGTTAGGAATAAGGAGGGGAAAAAAAAAAAAAAAAAACCAACTTGAATCTAGTCATAGATTTCTCTCTTAGCAACTATAGAACCAATTGAGGAACCTTATCTCAGAGGCATGTAAGATGACGCTTCGTTTTTTCGTCAAGATCAAACAAGATGATATATGGGGAAAACTGTTAAATTGCTAAGAACTGTTCTTGAAAAATACCTGCATTATCATAACCACAGTCTGAGGCTGAGGAGCACCTGAAACCACCAGGGGGCGCTATGAGGCTGGACTTCCAGGAGACCCATTGGTGCCTGAATTCAAGCCCAGAAAAGTCCATTGGGAAGACTTTCTTGAGAAAGCGATGTTAATATGAAACATAAGGAATGACTCATATTTAGCTACATGGCACATATTCTGAGCAAAAGGAACAGCATGTATAAAAAATCTAGAGGTGAGTGAGCACTTGATTCATTCATGTAACTGTTCTCTCTAAAATGTGTGGCTTTCTCCATGAGTCCTTCAGGTTTAGGAGGTTGAATAAGAACCTTATCGTGTAAAGATGTGCCTCCTCTTAAAGGCAAGAAGAAATGAGAAAGGACGTGGATCTTTCTTGAAATGCAATTTTCTGCTTGTTTACAAATGATTAACTACCACAATCAATTGTGTCAAAGTTCAGGTCACTGCATCCTTTGGGACAGCGATGAGATGGTGCCTTGAGCTTGGGATAATGACAAGTGGAATGCACACGGGATGATCTGAGAGCAGAGCTTGTGTTCTGTGTTTTGGGCACAATTAATGTGAAGGGCCTTTGCCCTCTGTGGCTTTCCATCCATCCCCTTGCCACTTTTCCTGTTTGCACTCCCAAACCCCAGCCTAGCTGTTTCAGATCGGTGCTTCCAACCTGTGTCAGGAAATAAGTCAAGGGTTTAATGTTTTATATAGTTAAGCCTCAAAACAGCCTATGAGCTAAGTATTAATGAATCATGATCCCCATTTTCCAGATGGAAAAAAAAAATTGTCTCAAAGAAATTAGGTAGCTTGTTCAAAGAAGTCAAATCCAGTCTGTGTTCTTTCTACCAGACCACCCTCAAGTTGCCCACTGCCTGTTCCCTCTTAGGACCCTCACCTACACCCGCCTGAACAACTGAGATAGTATGGTTGTCGGCCACGTTCCTTCAACTCTCCATGGTCTGAAGGTTGGTTTTGTAAATGCCTGGTCAGTGAAGTTTGGACTTGTTGATTCTGAGAGGTCAGTGGTAGGGGTACATTTGAGAGCCGGGGCCATTTGTATATGACCTTTGAGTTTGCACTATGCCTCTTTTACACCACACTTCTGTGCTCCTTGCCACAGGTAGGGTGGGTACCACCTCCAGGTTGGGAGTCAGGGCTAACGCTTTGGCTGCAATGGACCTGAAAATGTAAAGACGCACCTCACATGTGGCCACAGGCAGTCGTGTCTAGGAATCATTTCTGCAGGTATCAGAGTGAACGTCTGCTTGGATTATGCCATTTCAGCAGACCCTTAGAGCACGTTCCTAGTGGCCTAGTGGATAAGACTCCATTCTTCCAATGCAAGGGGCATGGGTACGGTCCTTTGGTTGGGGAACTAAGATCCTGCATGCCTCGTGGAATGGCCAAAAATGAAAACAGGAGACCCTGAGAAGCACATTTTGTCTTCATCCTGTTGAATGTGAAGCTACGTAAAAATGACGGGGCACAGAGTGCCATTCAGAATAATGAAAAGACAAAGGGGAAGCACTTTTCCAGGCTCAAATAAAACAAGTTTGAATTACCCTACATGAGGGGGCACCTGCTTTTGCTGTGCTGAACCATCGAGTCCTCTTACCTTTGACACGGGAGAGGTGATAGGTGAAGGGTGCAGGTGATAAGTAAAAGGTGTTTATTGAACCTTTTCATGTGCTGCTATCACTGTGGCTCTCAGGGTTACCAGTAAACGCTGGAGACAAGTGTTCAATTTGTTACTAATACTCTACTATACATCACTTTGCAACAAGGTTAGGGCAACCATCTCTTTATCCCTAAATATAATAAAGTCCTACATTACTTATGTAATAACAGCGTGCATTTGGTAAATTAGTCTTTTACAGCTATTTGTATAATTCCTGTTTGTGAAACTTCTTCATATTCAGTGTCTCATCTGCCCCTCCCATCTCTTAGGGATGGCTAGGCAGGGCCCTCCCAATTTTACGTGTGAGGGAACAGAGACCGGAAAAAAGTATCAGCTCGCTCAGAGATTACACAGCATGTGCCAGGCACTGTTCAAAGTGCTTTAACTGTTTAAATTTATCTAATTTGCATGACAGTCCCTGTAAGGTGGACACTCTTATGATCCCTGTTTGGTAGAGGAAGAGATTTGGGCCCAGAGAAGTTAATCATTGGCCCAGGGTCACACAGCTGGAAGCTTGAACCTAGACAAGCTCTAAAGCTCTGTAGCCTCTTAAAATCATTTAGCTAGAAAGGGGCAAACCAGAATTCAAAGCCTGCCTCCAGACCCTGTATTCTACTTCATAGTAATAACTCACATGTCTGAGTGCTCAGTATGGGCCTGTTCTAAGCGCCTGACTTGTATGTACTTATTTGATCCTCCCCACTTTCCAAGTGAGGAAACTGAAATGAAGTGACTTGCCAAAGGTCCCAAAGCTGGTAAGTTACAGAGAAAGGATTTGAACCCAGGAAGTCTGGACCGAGGGCACAGAGTCCTGATTGCCCCACTAACTGCCTGTCCTCTCAGCAGCTTACCCCAGAATCTGTTACACATGAATACAATCTAAGCTTTCCACCATTCTCATTGGTGTCTGGAGTCCCAGATAAGTCTTCTGTCTGTGCAAAGTCTAGGTGTTTCTGGTCACTGGTGGCTTTCTGTTTACTTTGCCCAGCTGTTTACTCTCCAGAAGCAGAAGCTGACGGCAGAACTCCCTGGGTAGACTCTTCATGGAACCGGGAGCTGCAGTCAGATTTCCTGTCGCAGAGGGAAAATGAAGACCTCCAGGATATGGGCTTGGAGGGTACCGGCAGAGCTGTTTCTTCTCTGTGCTGCCCTGGGATCTTTCAGTGTGCCCAGCTCCAGGTAGGTGATAGTTCCAAATGACTTCCTAATCAATAATATGATGGGGAATATAAAGCCACATCATGCTGACCCTCTCTCCTTGTCACATGCCTATTGAATAAGGAACATCTCCTGAAGTAATTTACATGCATCTGATAACACTATATCAACAACTCTTCAAATTATTGTGGAACCCAGCCACCGACTTCAGCAAAAGTTCTCGTAGGAAACTGACGTGTTTAAAGGTATTTTATCACGCTAAGAAGAATAGGATCCTTGCTCTGTATTCTGAGCAAAGCCTCAGCATACTTCTTTAAGCAAAAGGTCTGTTGTGTATGGAGGAAGAAAAGCCAACTTAAGCAATGATTTTAATACTAGAGTGACCTACTCTACCTCTTCATCAAGCTAAATTTTTGCTCTCAAACCACTCCCACCCCACCCGCCACACACACACATCCATACTCCAGATATTCACAGCAATTATGTGGTAACTGATTTATTTCATCTTTTAGGGTTATTTTTAATTGGCTGCAAAACAGGCTAAAGAAACTATCTGAGTTGCAAGCTCAAACTTAATCTGAGTGAAAGTTCAAGGTGGGATCCAGTTGAAGAAGCCCCAGTGATGTATGAGCTGGGGGATTGTCATGGTGCAGGAGAAGCCGCTGCCCTTACAGAGAGAAGCTGACGCTGTCTCGTGTCCCAGGCTCCTTGTGAGCCGTCCCATCGGAGGAAGGACTGTTAATGTCATTCCTCTCACTCATCACAGAAAGCCTGTGCACGCACAGCCTCTCATGGGAGGAGCACCTGGTGCCCACTGGTGTCAGCTCTGCTGAGCACTCAGCCCCTACTCGGCACCACCCGAGACCAGGGCGGTGAGTTTTCACTGCCCGTTGGGCGTTCAATGACTGTTAGCTATTATGATACCAAGAACCTCAGCTTGGTCCTAAGAAGAATGAAGCAGCCAAGGCCTTCCTTGTGTGTACTACATGTCTTATCAGGATCCAAGGAAATGTGTCTGGAAGGGGAGGGTTTAAAGGGGGCCATAGCACCCCTGCCCACATGTGGACCCCTGTGTGGGGCCTCTCACAGGCTCTGAGGATACTGAGCTGAATAGGACACAAAGGGGTCATGTTCTCATGGAGAAGACCAACATGAGAGCACGTCTGGGTGTGCTGTTGCGAGAGACAGTACAAGAGCAAGTGGAAAACAGGAGGAGAAGCGGCGGTTGGCTTTACCAGAGTGTGGAGAGGCTTCTAGAAGAGAGGACGGCTGAGCTGAATATTTCTGTAGGAGTAGGCGTTTGCCAAATGGGAGAGGGTGAAGAGCATCCAGGAAGAAGCAGCAGCCTGGACAAGCACGTGGAGATGAAAGAGCCTGGCTTGTCCCTGCAGCTGCATGTCCAGGCCAAGGCGTAGTAGTAGCGTTAGTGGCTCAGGCATGTCTGGCTCCGTGACTTCATGCACGGTAGCCCGCCAGGCTCCTCTGTCCATGGGATTCTCCAGGCCAGAATACCGGAGTGGGTTGCCATGCCCTTCTCCAGGGGACCCTCCCAACCCAGGGATTGAACTCAGGTCTCCCATATTGCCAGCAGACTCTTTATCATTTGAGCTACCCAGGGAGCAAGCTAAGGTGAGGAGCTGCCAAAGACAGGACCAAGTCAGAGTTGGCAGGAGTCAGATCCTGGAAAGAGCTCGGAGGGCGCACCAGTACTCTGGCTAAGGACCTTGAACTTTATCCTCAGTAGTGGGGAGCCATGGAAGGATTGACACAGTCAGACTCCCATATTAGGAAGTTCACTCAGATGTAGGACATCAAGGGGTAAGAGGAGTGTAGCTGACAGGCTGGAAAACCTTGCTGAACCCTCCAGTGATGTCATGAGATGGCTGTTGTCCCTATTCACACTATGTAGAGGGACAAGTGGGTCCTCAGAAAGGAGAAGAGATTCATTCACATCTCATGAGTCTCAAACCCTTAACTGAATCCAGATTTAGTACATCGGCCTCGACCTGTGATTCCCATGGAGCAGGCTTGAACATGGCATGTGTTTTAATCCCTTAGATGAAATGGAAGAATAGCCTTCAGTTCTGCAACAGAAAATGCTGAGACCTTCATATTAGCTAAGAAAGGCTACCAATTTTAGTTACTCTTACACTCAAGTCAGATGAAATACTCATTCCATCTTCATAAGACAGACCTATGTTTATTTATTGCTGCTCTGTGTAAGGCATTTAGATGTATTAGGTCTAATTCTCACAGCTATTTGAGGTAAGTGCTATCATTTACAATTTACAGAGAAGGAAACTGAACTTTGGAGAGAGAATGTAACTATTTCAGGATTCCTCACTTAATATGTAACAAAATATGGATTCAAATCCTTTTTTTTTTTTTCTTCTGGTTCCAGAGCCCCTGTATTTTTCTGCCTCATGCTAATCTACTATCCTTTCTCCACCTGCATTGTGGATCTGACTTGCTGGACTCCAAGGCCCTTTCTCTATCTCTGGACCACACATGTGTTGCCTTGAGATGTGGCTTTAAATTCCATGTCTACAACAGCAAATGACACAGAGAAGAGAAATTGAGAATCTGCCACCCAGAAGCTGCCCCTTCCAGCAAAGAGGAAGGATTTTATTTGCAAAGGAGATGCAGCTGCCTAACAAATTGTGTGTGACAAGAAAGTTGTTGTGTCAGGGCATTTCTACAGAAAGCCAAAATATATTGACATACCCCATCTATATAAGCTGATGGCTCACAACTTACTGCTGATCTAATCCTGCCTTGCATGATGGATCCATCTTTATTTTGATCAGAGACTCCTGCTAGAAAGACTAGGAGACAAGAGCTGAGTGAAATATGTCCTCAGCATTCCACACACCTCGAGGAAAGGCAGGTTCATTCTTGTCAGACTTCGCATGGGAGATACATTCCAACACCTGGCAGAAGGGTGTTTGCTGTTGCATTGTTTGCAATTGCAAAACAATGAAAAACTGTAAATGTCCTTCAAAAAGAAAATGTTAAATGCCTATCTTATGATGGAACATTTAGATAAAAGGAGGGAACAAGATATCTTTATGAGTCAACATATATGGGCCAGAAATGCAGTGCTTTTTAATATTTCTTTTTAAAATTTCTTTGTTTGGCTGCGCTGGGTCTGAGTCATGGCACACGGGATCTTCAGTCTTCACTGTGGCATGTAGAATCTTTCTGTCATGGGATGGTATATGGATCTAGTTCCCTAATTGGGGATTGAACCCAGGCCCCCTGCATTGGAAGCACAGAGCCTTAGCCACTGGTCCACCAGGGCAGTCCCCGGAAACACAATGCTGATTGACAAAAGCAAGTTATAGGATACCATGCCTAGTATGAGTGCAGCTCACAAAAGCAACGCTATATCTTGTGTCTATATGTGTATATGTAAACATTCGAAAGACTGGAAGGATATACACCAATTGATGACTGTAGTATCCTCTGAAGAATATGAGAGGAAAATGGATCTGGAGCTGGTGTCAACCACAGATATCAAATTTATGAGGTTATTTTTTATTTTAAAAAAAAGACTTGAAGGAAGTATACCAAAATGTTAACAATTGCCAACCTGGGTTGTGACTACCTGAGTATTTATTATTTGTTTTCTGTAGTTCTCTGGGCATGTTTAAGTTTTCAACATTAGGCGCATACAGAGAATTTTGAATGACAGAGTCAAGTCAGTTGGTCAGAACATCCATTTGATTCATCTCCATGAATTCATAGTGTGAAGGCTCGTGTTACAGTAGCCATAAACAGAGGTCCTGAATGCCCCTCTCTTCTGTTGTGTCCATGCTAGTCCCAGGAATTAAATTGCGATTGAATGCTAGCCTTGCTTGCAGGTGGCTTCCAAGTGGTGCCAGTGGTAAAGAACCCACCTGCCAATGCAGGAGACTTAAGAGATGAGGGTTTGATCCCTGGGTCGGGAAGATCCTTTGAAGGAGGGCATGGCAACCCACTCCAGTATTCTTGCCTGGAGAATCCCATGGGCATAGGAGCCTGGTGGGCTACAGTCCATAGGGTAGAAAAGAGTGGGGACACAACTGAAGCGACTTAGCATGCACACGCTTACTTTCAGATTTGCATTTTGTAGTACTAATAAACCACATACAATCTTATCCAGTGTAATTTACAAACAGACTATTTATTCAGCTGATTTCCTCATTATATTGCCACCTCTGTAATGAAAATTGGGTGCAAAAATGAGAGATCTGCGGTTATAACTACTTTTTACCAGGTTCCTTCTATAAGTGATCATCTTGCCCATTAAATGGCTTTCAAATCTCAGAGAAGAAAGTAATTGTGACTCTTAATAGCATGTGTGCACATTACCTATCTACTCAGTCTCCACTGTGGCCTGATTGGGTGGATAGTTGCTAAAAACACAATGTAGCTGTTTCTTAGTGGAAACAGGAAGAGGATACCCTGCAGCGCTGTCAAATATATACTTAAGGCAAGCCAAGTCACAGACAGTATTGTTTTGTCAAACCTGGGCAAATTAGTAGATAAGAGCACATTCTAAACCACCCCCCCACCCCCCACTGCTGTGCAAGTCCTGCCTCAAGTAACAATTTTAAAGAACCCACCTGTGGTTTCCAGTAGTCTTTGACCTTTCATTAAACATTCAACTTTATGAGGCAATTGATTTTTGCTGGTCTCTGGGGTGGTCATGGAGATGGATTTCACTGTAGTTAATATTATCCTCGTTTTAGGACTTTTGCCAAGTGAGAATGTATTGTTAATGACCTTGTCTGGAGTGGATGTGCTAGTGGAGATTATGTGATGCTCTGCCTAAGGACTGAGTCTTGAACAAAGCAGATGAGAGAGGCCTTGCCTGGAGATGGAGGGGACTGGTAGAGGGAATGCTGGCTCGGTTCTTTCTGGGTAGCATATGGAAATGAACGCAGCACAGAAACTAGAGGCGAGCAGAGCTCAGCTCGGACCCCAGCGTGACCGCCACGTGGCTTTTGACCATTTCCCTCATCTGTCTAGGAGGTTGCTGGCTTCTAGCATTGCTGTCAGGATTAGATGAGATGGCAAGGGTGAAACATCTCATGCAGGACCTGACAAGTCCTGGATGCTCAACAAATCTTAATTCTCTTTCTTTTCTCCCTTGTTCCCTTGAAAAGAAACACAAATTACAACGAATTTTACATTGGTCTACATTTTTTTCAAATGAAAGGAAAATAGAAATTATACCCATCATATTACACGTGGGAAACTGCAGGCACAAAGAGATTAAAGAACATGACCTTTCTCTCCCTGTTTTACTCAATGTCCCACGAGTGCCAGGGACTCAACAAAAAGTGTTCCCTTATTTTCTAGACAGATGTCAGGTTCCATGTTGTCTGGCCACTCTGCAGGTGTAGCAGCACCTACCTCTCCCATCCCCCACTCACCTCTATGCACTATCTTCCCCCTAGCCTGGCAGACACTAGTCTCTCCAGGGCTTATTCTTGGCTGGTGTCTCTCAGGAATGTTTTTATCCTCTCCCGTGTCTTTTCGTGATCAGATCTGTATCTCTAGTGCAAATATCTCTCCTGAGTTCCAGATCTACATAAGAACTATTTATTGAGTGGCTCCACAGGCACCTGGAACTCAGCAGGCCCCAACTCCATCTTCCGCAACAAATTCCTTTGCTCCTGGTTTCCCCACCCACCCAACCACACACCCAAACTAGAAACCAGCGTCATCCTAAGCCCCTTTCTCTCTCTAATCCACACCCCATCCGGTTACCCATCACTCTGTCCATTCCCCCTGAAAAACATCTCATATGTCTGCCTCCCCCACTCTCTGTCCCCTGGATGCCAGAGTGGTTCAGGCTCACACCACTCATTGGTACCATTGCTTGAGCCTCCTACCTGCTTATCCTGCCTCTGGGCTTTCCCCACCTCCATCTAGCCTCCACACTGCAGCCACAGTGATGTCCTAAAGCTCAGCTCAGACCATCCATCCTGCATGCTTAAAAACCCTGCCTCCTTGGTAAAGTCCAGAAGAGCTAAGGAAGGAGATATGTTTGTCTTCTCTCGTCCTAAGACAAACTGAGTTCCAGAGCAGAGGCTGTGTCTTATATTTCTGTGTCCTCTTGAGCACAGTATCCTGAATATGATTTGTTCTCAGAAGTTTCGTAGACTCATAACATGAGAGGGTGACTTAAAAACCACCTAGTCCAAACTTCTCATTTTCCAGGGGATAAAACAGAGGCCCTAAGATGGGGAGGGTACTGCTTGAGGTCATACATCTAGCTGTGGTTGTAATCCCTGTATATCTCAAGCACTTTAGAGCTTATAAAGTGCTTTCACATATACTTTCTTATTTAATCCTTCAAATAGCCTTATGAGGTATGTTCTCTCATTATATAGGTGAGAAAAATGAAGCGCACAAGGACTGAAAAACCAGACCAAGATCACCCAGCTGCTGATGGACGATCTTCTGTTCAGAGTTCCATACTCTTGACTGTAGCTAGCCATAATCTGAGGCAATAACTGAGGGTTCCATAAATATTGCTGAATGAGTTAACTGATACTTGACTGATAAACTAATGTTCTGTCCTTAGTCCCTCAGTCATGTGCGACTCTCTGCGACCACATGGACTGTATGTAGCCCACCAAGCTCCTCTGTCCATGGGATTCTCCAGGCAAGAATACTAGAGTGGGTTGCCATGCCCTTCTCCAGGGGATCTTCCCAACCCAGAGATTGAACCCAGGTCTCCTGCATTGCAGGCAGATTCTTTACCACTGACACACCAGGGAAGCCAGCCTTGCATAAATGAGCAAATATATATTTATTGAATGGATGGATAGGCAGTGGAATATAGACCTAATTACCTTCTGATACTTCACTCTCTTCTCTGTGATGACCTTTAGAGGTGAAAGGCCACCCTCTTTTGGGTCAAACGCAGTCAATGAGAGCCTTGCCAAGACTAGACAGACGCGGAGTGTGGATGTCACGCCATTGCCTATTGATTGCGAGCTGTCCAGCTGGTCCTCCTGGGCCACGTGTGATCCCTGTCAGAAGAAAAGGGTAGGTACCCAGACCTTGGAAGCTTTCAGGAGCCCAATCCATCAGCAAGATTAGTTAATGCACTACTGACAATAACTGATCATAGTAGGAGTTTGATAAATGTTGGCTGATTTAATGAATGAATTTTATTCCTCTGAGCTTCCAAGAGGCAGTCAGATCCTGACTTTAATCCTTCAGGTTTGTTTTGAAGCATATCTGTCCTTTCTCCCATTAGCAGCTTCCTAATTAGACTTCCTGCCTCCAGCCTTATTCTTTCGATCCATCTTTCATGGGGCAGCCAGGGGAGCCATTGAAAATGAAAGTCTGGCTGGTCTTTTCCCTGCTTGAACATCCAAAGCCTATGCATAGCCCTTAGGATCAAGTCCAGACTCATGGTCTTCAAGGCCCCCACACCTTAGACAGACCTGGTCCACATCTTCACAGAACATCCCCCACACCAGCACACAGAACACATGTATTTTTCTGACCATTTCATACTCTGTTCTCAGGCTGAAATGTCCTTCCCACTTCCTTCATTGACTAACACCTACTCATGATTTGAAACTTTGCTTAGGAGCTACCTTTTTTGAGAAGCCTTCCTTGAGTTCTCAGCACCGCTTGCCCTTAGCCAGACACTCCTTTATGAACTGCAACAGCTCCTTATTCCTACTGTGTCCTAGCACTTATCATTTACTTTTCTTTTATTTGCCTTTCCATTAAACTGCAAGCACTTAAAAACTTATTCAATTCTGTATCTTTGGTGTATAGGCCAATGTTTAACATGTTTGGGATGCTCCATAAATATGTGTTTGATCTCGTTATATTTCCTGAAATCTCTGTAAGGGAGGCTAATTGTTACCCTTTCTATTAGGCAATAGATCAACAGAGACCCAGAGCAGGTGGGTGAATTCTTGGACTCATTTAGTAGTAAAGACAGATCTTGAACTTGGGCCATTGGCTTCTTGTCTAGCCAGTTCAATAGTCAAAACACACAGTCTCTGTGGTATTTGTTCTTTGAGCTTTCTTGTCACAGGAAGGCTGGTACAGGATCCAGGTCTAAGAATAGCACATTTGTCAGAGAATAGAGAACAGTTCTCACTTTCCCCAGCTCCTTGGGAAACCAAAGCAGCCATGAGCTAAGACCCTAAAGAGGCAGTGGAATAGGCCCAAGACAATTACACACTTAAGTGCATCAGTGTGGAGAGCCAAGCAGACACATTCAGTTCCCAGAGCAGGCTTTATTGCTGACGTGATTAACATTGATCCAATTATTTGGATAATTGCTTCATCTGCACCATAAACCAGGAAGACCCAGTGTGAGCCATCCATCCATCCACTCATCCAGTCAGAGCTCTACATGTACACTTTGCTATGCATGTTCCCTCAGTTGGATGTCATGTCTGTGGGGTCAGTGGCTGGGAGTTCATCATCATTTCTTTCAACAGGGATTGAGAGATGTCTTTCCTTTATCATCTCCACAGTCCTCAAACCCATTTTGTCTCTGGTGCCTGGTGCTAGTCTTCTAGTATCTTCTTTGCAGACCTTATCCCTGTCCTGCCAGCCTCTGCCTTCTAGGAAGAAAGATGCTTTAGAAATGCAAAGGAGCAGAGGTGCATGGTTGTCTATATTTCTTTTCTGGATTTCCAGATGCCACGTGCATAATAACTGTGGCTGGTTAACGTGTCAGTCTTCAGAGGGACTGCTATCAGGTCTGCTCCCCTTGGTAGTACCAAAATCTTGATTGCAGCTAGCATTTGGAAGTCACCCAAATCTGATCATTTCCTTCCCCTGCAGTGGCTTCTGATTTTACCATGAGGAAGTACTAAATCCAACCTTATTAGGGCCCAGGAGGGCCTACCTTAGCTGCTCCTGGCTCCGTGTCCCTCCGTCTCTTCTCACTCTCCCTCTTTAACTCTTCTGTCCAGCTAGGATGGATTTCTTGTTTCCTGGAATAAGGCACATACTCTCTAGCCTCTCGGGTTTGGCACAGCAATTCCCTCCATCTGGATTGCCCTTCTCTCCCCTCCTCATGCCAGCATTCCATGCTTGCCTGACGTGTCTCCTCACCCTTTGGGGCTCAGCTCAGATGTTGTTTCCGCATCTCCTAAGTCTGTGCTGAGGTCTCCTCTCTGTGTTCACGAGCACTCTGTCCTGGCCCTGTCACGGCTCCCCTCTCGCTGGGTTGCCACTGCCTGTGCTTGCCATCATGACCACCACCAGCAGCTGTGACCTCCTTGAGGACAGTCCACAGGACATGCTTATGATCAAGCACAAACAAGCATAAAAGCACCCACATTTTTCCAGCACTATGTAGCTGAATCAATATTTTGGAAATCCAGTCAATATTTCTGGAATAAGCAAACAGGAAAGTATAGACAGAGAAATATTTACTGCTAAAATTATTAATAATTCAAAAGAAAAGTAAGCAGAAGAAATTGAATGCCTATTCTGTACCAGACAACATAATGAGATTTCATATATAATTGAAACGACATAGCTGTACATAATTATCCCCGTTTTACAGATTAGTAAATTGAGATCACAGTGCTTAAGTAACTTACCCAGTATCACATAACTAGAAAGTAACAGAGTCAGTGGCTCCAAAGTAGATACTTCTGCATTTTAAGCTACTTAGTAAATGAGAATACTTGAATCAACCCATTGGATTAATCAAGCTGAAAGACTGAACTGGCCCCATCAATTCACTTACTACCTTTGACTCAAAAGTCCAGGCTTTCCCCACATTCAACAAACCTGTATTGATCACTGTGATACAGAGATTGAAGATAAAGTCCCTGCCCTCAGAGAGTTCCCAGACTATTTGAAATAGGCAATCAGCCAGTGTCAATATAGATCTTTAAGTGTGCCCTCCACTCCCCATGTCCCTGAGGCTCTGGCTTTGTCTCACCTTGCTCCTCTCTGCTATAGTACAGACATGCCTACTTGATCCGGCCCTCTCAGTTCCATGGGGAACCATGCAACTTCTCCGACAAGGAAGTTGAAGACTGTGTTTCCAACAGACCATGCAGAAGTCAAGTGCGATGTGAAGGCTTTGTGTGTGCGCAGACAGGTATAGAGGGACACAGGAGTGGGAGGGGATGGGTATCAAGTGAGATGATGGCATGTGATGATGGAAGCACTGGCTATTGCCTAATGCTCAAGATCAAAGTCATGTGTCAGGCCAGGAGGCCTCCTTGTCCTCCTTGACCTCTTTTTACACATATTATTTCATAAAAACAACCCTACCATGTAGGAGTTAATATTACCCCCTTTTTACTAATTGAGAAATTGAGACTTGGAGAAGTTACTCACCCACAACACTTAGGAGGTAAGTGGAGGCGATACTAGTAGGAATTTGGAAATTCAAATTACATTCACTGACATTAAGGACCAAAATTCTATGTGCTGGAATCAGAAATCCTCAGTCAAAGTTTATTTTGACTTTGTAATTTAGAAGAAGTCATTTGAACCTTTCTTCATGTTGGTTGTCTACACAGAAAGTCAGAAGTGATGTTAATACCTTATAAGTTTGCTATAAGCATCCAGTGGGTATAAGGGCTCCTTACAGACCATGAGCTCTGATGGCTTTCTCAGAGGTTCAGGGCTAAATACAACGTAGCCACACTCTCTGCAACAGTTCAAAAGGGTGGTAGCATCATTTATCTCTGAAAACTTTGGTGAGATAGTCCCTGCATTTCTATATCACCAAGTTTAAGCATAACCCTTAATGCATGAGATAGTCTTTGAAACATTTTTGATTCAAAGAAGGAAGGAAAAAGGAAGGACTGATGGATAGGCAGAAAGAGGGGAAGGAAGAAAGGGGCATGCAATGAATTATCATGAGCTGCAGAATTCAGTAAACACTTTCTTTTCAATTAATTCCTTTAACTAATTCAGGAAAACCTGACTCTTTTTCTCAAAGGCTCCAGCAAAAATGAGAGTATTTTGACCCAGATTACCTAGATGCAAGTTACAACTCTCTGCATTTGCCACAACTTTGTGAACTGTGCTTTAGTATCTTTACAGAAAGAACTAGGGATTCTTAGAGCAATTTCTAGGCATTATTGCAAACGCAGAGCTCCATCTAGTAAATCTGAAAGATGTTTATGTGTATCCATGGACTCATTATGACTGGTGTTCCATGATTCTGACCAAAGCCAATAATGGTTATTCAGGCCAGCTTTAGTTTAAATGTCTTGTAACAAACATTTGAAGACCAGATTGTTACTCTTCTGCCTTTACTACCCAAAGAACATTGGTTTAAAATGAACAGACATGCTTAAGGAAAAATGGCCACCTGTTTTATGGGCTTTACTCCCAAAAGATATGCAAATAAGAAAGGAAGTCAAATCAATGGGGAAAAGTTTCAAGGAAGTGGAGGTGCCTCAAATAACTTTAAATATACAGTCTAAATATTTTTAATATCTACTAGTCTGGAATGGCTCTGATGTTGAAGGCAGTGCCGTTTAATGGGGCGAGTTTGTGTGAAAGCTATAGCTTCCAATCCTGCTGCCAGCACTTACCAGCAGCGTGCATTTGGACCGTCAAGGTACTAATAATAGTAATAACAACACTTATCCAGCTCCTACCATGAGTCGGTGCTGCTGCATTCATTTGCTCGAATCCCCAGCGACCTTTGGGGGTAGGTATGGTGGCGTCCCTACTTTACAGATGAGTACATTGAGACAGGGAGTCGGGAAACTCAGGCAAGGTGCCACAGCAGGTACTGTTGCAGGACCCTCCAAACCCACCTCCTCTCTCCAGTCCCAAGCAGAAGAGTCCAGCCTTCCTTCCGGCCTGCCTGGCAAATCTGCCCTCAAGAGCATTCAGAAAGACAACACTGGCTTCTGGCGGGGAGTGAACGGTGAATTCCATGACCACTCACCCCCAGTACATGAGGACTAATGCAAACAGAGCTTTAAAGTTGCAGCCCAGAACCTGGGTCATGGTGGGTCTCAAGCCATGTGAACCCCCCACCCCTTCCTGGCCTCGACCTGTGGGTAACCCCATTTCTCCTTCCCAGGGAGGGTGCATAAACCGAAGACTTCTTTGCAACGGGGACAATGACTGTGGAGACCAGTCAGATGAGGCGAACTGTAGAAAGATTTATAAAAAATGTCAGCAGGAGATGGAGCAATACTGGGCCATTGACAGGCTGGCCAGTGGGTAAGTTACCTTCTTTCTGTTGTGGAGTGGGAAGAACATATAAGTAAATGTGACCTGGAGAAGAGAGAGAGGGAGCGGTAGACAGAGTGGCTCCTCTGTTCCTTTCTGGAAAAGGCTGGTGTGTTAGCAGATGCTCGCAGCTGCTTCCTGACGACAGAGCCGGAGGCTCTGGGACCACGTGCCATGGCCAGATGGACCAGATGTGACTGCAGGGAGGGAGCACTGAGGAGAGAGCTGTGGGCGGGGGGGCATGGCGGCTCCATACGAGGGCTGAGGGAAGGGTTATTTGATGCCTGCGCTGTGACCATGTCAGGTACTTTCTAAGCATTACCTTTGAATGCTATTGGCAACTGCCAGGGAGCTTTATCTGTTTCTCCATCCCGAGGCCTAAGCAGAGAGGCTGGCTCAGAGCAGAGGCCACCCAGTGGCTGCCCAGTGCAGGAGTGCGTTTCCAGCGTGGCTCTGCCGGCAGCCTGTGCACCGTTAGTCTGGGGGCTCTCAGTTGGTTAAATCCTCCAGGGAGGTGAGGGATCAGAAGGGGCTGACTGGCCTGGCACTCAGCCTCCTTTCCTGCTGCGCTGTGCAGCCTCTCAGCCTCCAGGGGAAAAGTCAGGGCCTCCCCCTCACAAATCAGCGTATGTGACACAGTGTGGGAAGCAGAGAGGCCCTGGACGGCGTTCTTCTTCCTAAGCAAACATCAGGTCTCCATCCTGAAAGGCTGCTGTTAGAGACACAGCCTCCTCCTGTGGGAAAGACCTCCTCCCAGGACGGCCTTAGACACTAGTGATGATAAGCCCCATCTCCTTGATGAGGAAACTGAGGTCTGGGAAGTTAGAGCTCCTGGGGGTCACAGGTCAAAGAGGGTGACAGAGTGGGCATACAGAGCCAGCAGCAGAAGCCAGCTGGACCCTGCAAGAGGGGCAGAAGGACGGCTTTCGTGCCTTAGCTTTGTCATTTGTAGATAGAAGTCAGTCATACCCTTCTTTTCAGGTCTGTGAGGGATAAACAAGCTAATGCCATGGTAATAAGCTAACACATGAGAGGCAAAATACGTGGTGGGGAGAAAGCAGACTCTGCTCTTGACTAGACTTCGATGCTCAGACTTTGAGTCCTGGCCCCACCAGCTGCTGGGCAGGTCAGTTGCCCTCTCTGTGTCTTACTTTCTTCATCTGGTAAATGAGTATAGTAATAATACCTATGGATTCATTGAACCAACATGTGTAAATGATTATTATGGTATTAAAGAAAATAAATGAATATACATTATTATGCTACATGAAACCCTATCACAGGAAAGACGGCCTGAAATGACTCTGGTAGGAGAAGAGCAAACCAATAGGCAGAAGCTGAAAGGAGACAGAACTCTCCTTTTAACAAAAGAAACAGAGCTGTCAGTCATAGTCAAAGCAAGTCAGGAAATGGAGGCTTGCCTTAGGAGGTGGTGAGAAATAATAACGTTGAGGTAGAGATGAGATTTTCATCCTTTCTAAATGGACATAATCACATCTACTACCCAGGGCTTTGGGGACACTACATAAGGTGATGTCCTGAGCCATCCGTGACTGTGCCTGTTTCCAGTTAGAAACTCAGTAAATTGGAATTAATTTAGTGTCTTGTGATGGGTGGCATACAGAAATTAAAAGGAAAACCACCATCTCGAAGGAGCACAGAATCTTGGGGAAATGACAGACATGTAAATAATAATAAGCCTTTATCGCAGACCAAGCCATGTTCTAAGCACTTAGTAAATATGGATACATGTAATCCTCACAGGCACTCCAAGAGATAGGATTTTCTTTGTTCTCATTTTATAGATAAGGAGACCTAGGTACAGAGGCTAACTGCTATGCCTGAGGTTACATAACTCATGAATGCCAGCACATTGGCTTATCACCTCCCACGTAGACTATTCTTGTAATGTAACTAACAGTAGGTGCAGAACAATAAATGCATGAATGGGGCAAGCATGCGATCTAGTAAAGGCCTCTAATGTAGCTTAGTACAGTTCAGTTCAGTTCAGTCGCTCAATCATGTCCGACTCTTTGTGACCCCATGAATCACAGCACGCCAGGCCTCCCCTGTCCATCACCAACTCCCGGAGTTCACTCAAACTCGTGTCCATCAAGTCGGTGATGCCATCCAGCCATCTCATCCTGTCATTCCCTTCTCCTCCTACCCCTAATCCCTCCCAGCACCAGATTCTTTCCAATGAGTCAACTCTTCGCATGAGGTGGACAAAGCTGATGCTAAGTTTCAGCTTCAGCATCAGTCCTTCCAATGAACACTCAGGACTGATCTCCTTTAGAATGGACTGGGTGGATCTCCTTGCAGCTTAGTACAACAAAAGAACTTAGTCTAGAAAGATGAGTAAGAGATGAAGCAGTGAGTATGGCTTCCCTGGTGGCTCAGTGGTAAAGAATCCTCCTGCCAATGCAGGGAGAATCAGGTTCGATCCCTGGGTCAGGAAGATCTCCTGGAGGAGGACATGGCAACCCACTCCAGTATTCTTGCCCAGTAAATACCATGGTCAGAGGAGCCTGGTGGTGTACAGTCCTTGGGGTCACAAAGAGTTTGACACAACTGAGCAACTAAGCAAGTGATGAGTGGCTGAAAGGGTTATTTAGGCATAGGGAACAGCCCTTACTGAGAAGAGAAGGAGCAAAACAGACTGGAGGGAGAACACCTCCGTGTAGTAGGGGACTGGCTTTGTGGTTGTGGCTGGGAGTGGCAGGGGATAAAGCTTCAGCAGATACTGAGGGCCATGTGTGCTGTGCACAGAAATTTGGGTGTCCTTTAGTAGGTCCACCAGTTGGGATTATATCCTCACCTCACCCCCTTTTCTGCCTCTTCCCTGCAGGATTAATTTGTTCACAAACAACTTGGAGGGCCCAGTTCTAGATCACAGGTATTACGCCGGTGTGTGCTCCCCGCATTACATACTCAACACGAGGTTTCGGAAGCCATACAACGTGGAAAACTTCATTCCACAGGTATGTGCCAGCCAGGAAGCCACCACAGGGCCATGGCAGGGACACTGGCAGAGGAGCCAGAAGCATGGGTCCAGACCTGGTCAGCAGCCCCCTGCTGGGCCAGCTCAGACGCATCACGTTTTCTCTCTGAGCTTCAGTTCTTCACAGGTAAAATGCGTGGTTGCCTCCAGACACAGCTGTGAGGCCAACCTACGGTGTATAGTAGAGGCAGTGCAGATATGTAGTAGCATAATTATACCAACGGCAATATCAAAAACTGCCATAAAGAGACAAGCACAGCTTGGGATTTATTGTCTGTTAGATGACTTTGCAACTTACCATCTATATCATCTTATATACCCTGAGCCTCCATTTTCCTATCTTTAAATTGGGATTTTAAAGGTTCTCCCTGCATAGAGGGGATAAGTGAGCGTAAATGCTTAGCACATACACAATACCTGGTTTAACTGTGAGCCTTGGGAAGTGTTAACTTTTTTTTTTTTAATGAAAAAGGCTTTTTTGCTTTCTTTTTTATAACTGGTAGCTTCACTTTCATATTTGGATCAAAAGCAAATACAGACACTGTAGGTCCTTTATTTTGCCTTTGAAAAATTTCATAGACTTTCACATATAAACAGTGGTATCACAGCTGGGACTTGCTAGCTGGACTTCCAGAGTTCATCCAGACGTTGTGTGTGTGTGTGTGTGTGTGTGTGTGTGTGTGTGTGTGTGTGTGCATGTTAGTTGCTCAGTTGTGTCCCATTCTTTTGCGACCCCATGAACTGTAGCCTGCCAGGCTCCACTGTCCATGGAATTCTCCAGGCAAGAATACTGGAGTCGGTTGCCATTCCCTCCTTCAAGGGGAACTTCTGACCCAGAGATCGAACCTGGGTCTCCTGCATTGCAGGTGGATCCTTTACCATCTGAGCCACCAGGGAAGCCCCAAAGAATTGTATCAGTGGGGTAGGAAGTGACCCATGCAACTTAACCTCATGATGAATCACTGGTCAGTCAATGATTTGAAGGAATGTAGTCAGTTGAGTGGCAAAAATGTAGATGTCCCAGATACCGGGTGATACTAGAGACATCACGCCAGACATGCAAGAATCCTAGCATCCAGAGACAGCCAGACAACAGGAATCAGCTTCTGTTATTATCAGATCCTTGCCTATTAGAATCAGGCATTGTTCCAAGCATTTTGGTAAGTTATAAGATGTTCTACCACGATAAGCCTGTGTTATTAAAACAGAGACTTAGAAGCAATCTCACAGAAAGTGGGGTTCAGAGGAGACGATGTCACTGCACAGTGCACACACAGGACAGAGGGGAAGATCTGGGCGCCAGGCCTGGCTGTGCCCCAGGACCCCGTTGCACTTTAGGCTAAATTCTTGCTCTGTTCTGGACCTGTTTCCTCATCTGTAAAATGAGAGGACTGGACTGGATGACCAGGTTGGTAGTTTTCATGTCTAAAATTATGCAGTCCTAGGATTTCCCTGGTGGTCCAATGGCTAAACTCTTGCATTTCCAATGTAGGAGGCCTGGGTTCAATCCCTGGTCAGGGAACTAGACCCCATAAGCTGCAACTAAGACCTGGTGCAGCCAAATAAATACGTAAATAAATAAAAATTTAAAATAAAAGCATACAGTTCTGAATGTTAAGCTGCTACCTCTCCTTTCTCTTCCTTCCTGGTCCCCTTCACACTCCCACACAGATATTGGCTAAAAATTACAAAATGAGTCTTGGGACAAATATACCCTCCCCCATGTTAACCAGCACCATCCCTCTGGCCTCCACGGTTTTTTTTGGTATCTCTATTTTTTTAATATAAATTTATTTATTTTAATTGAAGGCTAATTACTTTACTGTATTATAGTGGTTTTGCCGTACATGGCCTCACTTTCAAAGGAGAATCTCAGAGCAGACATTTCTCTCCTCCTGGTAACCCAGGCCGGCTATGTATCTCAGAGTCTCCTCTCTCTGTAACTGTTTTTGGAGCACGTGGCAGGCTCTGTGCAGTGTTTTACCCACATAGACTCAACCCTCAGAACAAGCCCCACTGGCAGGAACTGTTACTGTTTCCATTTTATACAGGAAGAAACTGAGGCACAGAGAGGTTAAGCCCAATGTCCAGGGTTACTCAGTGAGAAAATGGTGCACTCCACCTCAGGGGTCTCACTCCAGACCATGTTTGGAATCACGTCTGCTTTTCTTCCTCAGAAACTGAGGTGTTATGGGGGACTGCAAGCATCCGGAAGCCAGTGGGATGGGGCTGGAGACAATTTGGGGCTGGTCTCTTGGGGGCCACCGAGGCAGCGCCCTAGATATTTCCCTGTGCACCTCACCATGAGCACCAATTTTCGAGCAAACAGCTCCTCTAAATTCGCAAAGGCTTTCTGCTGTTCTGTCCCTGCATCTTCCCACCCCCATACCGCATCCCAAGACCTTTCACCAGCCCCTCATGAGCTGTCACCGAGCTCCTCCTCTGCTCCAGTTTGCCTCTGACCCCAAATCCATCCCTTCCAACCCAACCGCTATTCTGTCCTGAGCTTCCTGGTGCTCAGTCACTTCCCTCTGTTGGCTTTTTGGCAAGTCATCCCAAAGCCCCAATATCTGGATGCCAGCCCACTCTCTTATGAGCCCCCTGTCTTCTCTCTCTTGTATCTTCTGGTCCAGCCACACTCACATTTTCAACCCCCTGCAGTTTCTGGCCCCACCCTGCCCTCTCCTACCTTCACATTTCTGCCTGCACCCAAGTCCACAGCCTAGAATGTTCTCCTGCATTTCTGCCCATTGAAATCCAAATCAAGCACCCACCTCTGAGTGTCAGCTCACCGTGTTGGGCTCATCTGTTTCTCCTGCTGGATCAAGAGCCCTGGGGGTGGAGATATGGGTGCCTCTGAGATTTTTGCACCCAACGTACTTAGTTTAGCACCTGCAACATAGTAAGAGTACAGTGTGTGCCTGTTGATTTGAACTGAACTGATGTGAGTCAAATGACATACGGAGCCATTGTTTTTTTCTTCCTTCAGACCCGAGGCAAATCTGAATTTACGTTGACAGAATATGAATCGTACTCAGATTTCGAACATAACGTCACAGGGACGGCAATTAGCAAATCTAGTTTCAGCTTGGGTTTCAAAATTCCTGGAATATTTGAACTTGGCTATAGCAGCACGAGTAATATTGGCCAACATTTTATTAGCAGGATCAAACGATTCTCTCATACGGTAGGTACCCTTTGCTTGCTTTTCCATTCCTATGTATTCATTTGAATTTTCATATCCATGGATGTCTGTATACTGTATGGCTATTAATCCTGACAACCAATTATATTCGCTACATTGAAAAGCTTTTCACAAAAAATACCTTGGTCTTACATTAACTTTATTTTTCAGAAAGACCAGCCAGTGGTGGCCTTTTATAATTATTTACTCTACTTTTTAGTATGGCGTTGTTTATTTTTAAATTGTTTTAATTTTATTGGAGTATAGTTGATTTACAATGTTGTGTTATTGTTTCAGTTTTAATATTTTTATTGAAGTGTAGTTGATTCACAATATGCTCATTTCTGTTGCAGCCAAGTGATTCAGTTATACATATATATACATTCTTTTCCATTATGGTTTATCATAGGATATCGAATATAGTTCTCTGTGTACTCTCATTTTCTTTTCTTTTTTTTGTACTCTTATTTACTAATAAGCGTTTCACTTGGTTTTTATTAAACTAAGGAGCATAGTTTTGCCAAAACTAAATTATTTCTGGAGACTTTTCGACTCCCAGCAACTTGACTTCTATTCTAAGTCTTCAGCTGAAATTCCTTTCCAGAATGTTATCCAAGACCTCATCTCCAACTTCTTGGAGCTATTGATGGAGTCACATTCCTGTTTCCCATGGCTGCTTTCTGCTCCTTATCAGTTAGTTTTCTTCCTGGTTTCTAACAGCCCCACTTGTTCTCTATTTAATTTTTGGTCATCTTTTCTTCTTCCTCTATAGCCACCCACCCCAAGTTCCTTTTCTACTCACCCTGCTCCTCTGCCAGGGCAAGCATGAGCCTTCGCCACCACTTCTGCCCTTTCTGGGAAGCTCAGACCTGCATCATCCACTCTTCTGGGTATCATTACCCAGATGCCTGCCTGTGGACACTCCAAAGCAAGTTCCTCTTCCCAAGCTCTCTATGTTAAATAGCATTCTTTTCCTTCTGCCTTTCCAGGCTAAGAATATCTGAGTCATATTTGGTTCCCTTTTCTCTTTATTCCCATAGTGGCTTGTGGCTTGTGCTAAGTCGCTTCAGTGGTGTCTGACTCTTTGCGATCCTATGGACCGTAGCCCACCAGCCTCCTCTGTCCATGGGATTCTCCAGGCAAGAATACTGGAGTGGATTGCCATACCCTCCACCAGGGGATCTTTCTGATCCAAGGACTGAACCCATGTCTCTATGTCTCCTGCATTGACAGGCAGGTTCTTTACCACTAGCACGACCTGGGAAGCCCACCAGATCTTTCACTCATCAATATTTCTTCATTTTTTTTTATTGAAGTCTAGTTGATTCACAATGTTGTATTAATTTCTGCTCTAGCAAAAAGTGGTTCGGGTGTATATGTATATACTATATATATATATATTAAATTTCACGTGTAAGTGATATTATATGGTACTTGCCGCTCTCTGTCTGACTTACTTCACTTAGTATGACAGTCTCTAGGTTCAGCCACGTTGCTGCAAATGGCATTATTTTGTCCTCTTTCTGGCTGAAGCAGTCCATTGTATATGTGCAATATTTTCTCTGTCCATTTATCTGTTGATGGACATTAGGTTGTTTCCATGTCTCGGTGGTGGTGGTTTAGTCACTACGTCATGTCAGACACTCTTGTAACCCCGTGGACTATAGCCCACCAGACTCCTCTGCCCATGAGATTTTCCAAGCAAGAATACTAGAGTGAATTGCCGTTTCCTTCTCCAGGGTATCATTCTGACCCAGGAATCAAACCCGGGTCTTCTCCATTGCAGGTAGATTCTTTACTAAGTTATGGCTATCCAATATTTTTTAATCAAACTCTGATCACATCTTCACTAGCCTCGGACCTTTCACCTCTGGCTCCAGCCCTCCTAATGAGACTCCTGTCTTCCAATTTGCCCCTTCAAATATATGTGCTTCCAGAAAAATGCTTTTCTGATACTAACCTGATCATATCACCTGTTCCCCATTGCCTATAAGGGAAGGTCAAAGCCCATGACTTAGTGGAAGGGGAGCAGTTGGAATGGGAAGTAAGGTGACAAGAGGGCTTGGATTCCAGAAAGGACCAGGTGTATTTATTCCCTGGTCACTGAGAGTTTGCTACATGGGTGTGATGTTCTAGAAAACTAATCTGAGAGGAACATGGAGGAAATTAAAAGTCTACAGTGATTTATGTGAGAAAAAAGGAATGGTGAGGGGCTTAAGTTCTGCTGCCAAATTACCAACCAGCAGACAATGAGCCATAGCCATGAATTAGACTGTAATCGTCCCTGGTTGTTTTTCTTCATCTTCTCGGCTGTGAGCAGCTCGAGCACAGAGGCTCTTTCTTCCATCTTTAGGTTCAGGATGGCACTTGGTAAGTGCTCAAGACTAAAATAAGTGATGAAGAACAGGACTGATTGTAAAGTAACTTGTCTTATTAGGAGGGAAAGAGAAGGGTCCCATCCTTGTCTCCTTTTCTCTCTCCATCTCTCTCCCCTTCCCTCCCAGCTCCCTGATTTAAACAGCCAGTTACATAATGTTACCTCATGCTAGGTACTAATCTAGGTACTTGGAACCTAGAGACAAGCGTAGCACAATGCTTGCCTTCAAGCTCACAGTCTAGTAGGAGCAGCAAACATGTATGCAGATAATGGTCCTGATTTCGACATCAGCTGTAATACAGCATGTGTGTGTGTGCGCGCGCTAAGTCGCTTCAGTCGTGTTTGACTCTTTGCAGCTCCATGGACTCTCGCCCACCAGGCTCCTCTGTTCATGATATTCTCCAGGCAAGAATACTAGAGTGGGTTGCCATGCTCTCCTTCAGGGGATCTTCCCAACCCAGGGATTGAAACCATGTCTCCTGTGGCTCCTGCGTTGCTGGTCAATTCTTTACTGTTGAACCACCAGGAAAGCCCAATACAGCATGGTTTATTCTATAAAGGAAATAAAAGCAACGTGCAATGCAGTCCTGGGAGCTGGAGTGTCAGGGAAATTCAAGGGTGCCATCACGTAGAAAGCACAGCTAAGCCGAAATTTTAAATATGAGAAGGTGTGTGCCAGGCAGAAAAGAGAGGGAAGAGCATGTCTGGCAGAAAGAACATGTGCAAAATTATATTATGAGAGAGAATGACAGATGTGGGGAAGAGTAAGATATTAGATGGATATTGAAGTATGATGTAGGTGTTAGAGAAAAGTACAGTATGGTGGAGGGTGGATTTCATGGTTGTGAGAGTTGAAGCCAGGAGGCTATTGGGGGACATATCGTGACATGCTTACATTCAGAGTAATGGAGTTGAATTTATTCTTGGGCGATGGAGAGGCCGATGCTGGGTTTTGTCTTAAGCCCAGAGAGGCACTGAATGGTATTAACAATTTTAGGACATCAACTTTGGTTGGAGCACTGAGGGCAGCGCCTCCAGAATGACAGAGCTCCAGCTCTGATCAGAGGCCCGACCGGGCCGAGTTACGGGCCAGAGGCTGCTCTGCCCTGGGCAAGGGGAGGGAAGATTGGGCGAAGAGAGGGGATCAGAGGGAAAGCTTTTGTCATAACCCAAGCAGAAGAGGAAACCTAAAATATTTAGAAAGACCATGAACAGAGCATCTAGCAACTGCAGAGTTGGAAAGATGAGGAAGGAGTCATGGATGGCTGTGGCAGGACTAGGGTGGGGGAGCAGGGCAGGGAGCAGAGGTGGCATGACTTATAGAGCTGACAGGTCAAGCTGGCTAAGAGTTTTAAGATGCAGGAGGAATGTGCATTTCCTACTCATTCACCTTTTCCTCAGCCTTCACCACGGTGTAGGAACGCCTCATCTCAGGTTAAATTAACATCCCTGGATGTTTGCCCTTCATCTAGCATTGCCATCTTTCAGCTTCTTCCACACACCAGGGGTCACCAAACTTTTTCTCTAAAGGGCCAGAGAGTAGATATTTCAGGCTTTGCAAGGCTGCAGGGTCTCTGTAGCAATCGCAGAGCTCTGCCATCACAGGGTAACAGCAGTGATGAACAGTGAACAGATATGTGGGCATGGCTGCATTGCAATGAAACTGGATTGCAAAACCAAATACCAGATCCTGTGTGCAGGCTGTGGTCTGCTGACCCTTGGCATGTGCTGCAGTGTCCAGCCTTCCTAAAGCCTCGCTTTCACTCTTTCTCGCGTGCCTTTTCTTCAGAGTTTAAACAGCATCAACTGCCCCCTCTTCCCTTCTGAGACGGCCCATCCTTTGCCTGTGGAGTGTATTTCTCCCATGGCTTCTCTTGCCTTCCAAGATGGCCCACACTCTGCCTGTGCAGTGTATAGCTCCCTGAATAAACATTTTTTCTCTTTAAAAGAGGCTTTCCTGGTGGCTCAGATGGTAAAGAATCTGCCTGCAATGCAGGAGACTTGGGTTCAATTCCTGGGTCAGGAAGATTCCCTTCTCCCCTGGAGAACGGAAGGGCTACCCACTCCAGTATTGTGCCTGGAGAATTCCACAGACTGAGGAGCCTGGCGGGCTATATACAGCCCATGGAGTTTGAGTGAGTTGGGCACCACTGAGTAACACTTCTCTTTAAAAAGAAGCATCAGCCACGACGTTGCCTTTGCCGGTCGGCACACCCCGTCTCCCCTTGGAATGCAGCACAGGCGCCTGCTGCTGCCTGTCCTGTCTGCTGCCGCTTCCCTTCCTTCTCCTTGCTTATTTGCCTCTGTAAGGAAATGAGCAAAGAGCAAGCTCTTCCAAGCCGAAAAGGACATCAGAATATTTCTGAAAAAATGGAGGCTTGTCAAAGGGGCCATCTTCCCTCAGGTCTCCTAAAGGAATCATGAGTGATGACCCTGGCTACAACATTGGATGATATTTGCAAAGTTCATCTTCTCATTCCAGATTCCTCACTTTAAAGGTCTGCTTTTCCCTTGTTGGTGTTTCACTTAGAAAAGCAAATTCCTGCATGCACGCTCTGACCTTGAAGTAGCGCATTACAAGCTGAAACCCAGAAACCTCATGCTGCATCACGAATTTCTTCAGCGAGTCAAGCGGCTGCCTTTGGAATACAGCTACGGGGAGTACAGAGATCTCTTCCGTGATTTTGGAACCCACTACATCACAGAGGCTGTGCTCAGGGGCATTTATGAATACACACTCATCATGAACAAGGAGGCAATGGAGAGGGGAGGTACACCGCCCAAGGACCATGCCTTTACTGATGGGGCGCGTGGAGCTATGAGTTAACAGGGAGAGAGGCTTCTATTCCTTGTTGGGGAAGGGGTTATAAGTTATGCTCCTGTTTTCCTTCTCCCTCCCTGGTTTTCCTTTCACAGTTTCATTTGCAGATTCCTCATCCTTTGTTGATGTGTTGATGGTGGTCCTCCTCTGCCAGCCCTCTCTCTGGGTAGCCCTGTTTTCTACATAACTCCCCTCTGGACAGTAACATCTCATCTCCTGGCTCTAAATGCTTTATACATGCAGATGTATATGTCTATCCTGGATCTCTTCTGTGTACCGAAGAGCTCATGTAGAAATGCCTCTTTGAGATCTCCATCTGAATGTCTGCTGACCGTCAAAAAGTTAACATGCCCCCAAAAGAACTTTCACATGTTTCTTCTGTAGTCATCTACATCGCAGATTGATTCCACCCTTCAGCCAGCTTTGAGGTGATACCAGTGCTGCTGGTTCCCAAACCACACTTTGAGCAGCAATGTCTTAGATTATCAGGGCTTCCAAACTAATATTCAACTCCCATTTTCCTTCCACAATCCATTCTCCATACAAATATTACTAGTTGTCTTTCTAGTTGTAATCAATGTCAAGTCTAAGATATGATATCTTCCTCCCAATTCTGTACTCTTTCCTGCAATATGGCATTTGTCAGCTTAAGGGACCCGCCCCAGGTCTCCCAGGTTACAGTGGCAGAGCCAGGTTTCGGGTATAGGTCCAGTGAACTTGCAAGAGGACAGAAGGGATATAAGGTAAATTAAGGTCAGTGTGGCCTCCCTCAGTCTTGCAAAGATTAAGGGTACTGTACTCCATGCCAGAG
Source organism: Nanger dama (assembly GCA_917880005.1). NCBI lineage: Eukaryota > Metazoa > Chordata > Mammalia > Artiodactyla > Bovidae > Nanger > Nanger dama. The sequence goes on along the minus strand of CAKJTW010000031.1, from coordinate 4,263,814 downwards.
CTTTCAAAAGTACTTGTCATAATTCCTGATTGCTTTCTACAGAAAGGTTCTATGATCAAGTTGTGGAAACATAATAAATCCCACTTTGAGAGTTTCACAGGCATACTGAAATCAAGTGACCTTTCCATCACTTTTGATACCATATTTATCACACTGACTTGACTGCAGAAGCCTGGTTTCTTGTCATTCTTGCTCTTAAAGAAATGTAAAAGATATCATCATGGGATTCATGTTTCAAGGAACATGCTTTGGGGGAAACTGATCCACATCAACGTTTCTAGCAATCCCAGGTGTTAAAGCTGTTCTCCTCTCCTTTCCTTGACCTCAAATGCTATAAAAGGTGCTCATATGTCATATGGAAGACTTCAGCAAGCCCAGGATGGGAAGATGCCTTGGGGAGAGTTGGAGAGGAATAGATGGGAAATGGTCCAGAAATTAAGACTAAATAAGGGAAATGGGTTCTTCTCTTTGCCAGGGACTATACCAGACATTTCATAAACATTATCTCAACAATCAAGTAACTGTTTGTACTACATCAAAGAGTAGAGAAGGGAAGATAGCTCACAGCAGCCTCTGTTCACTGGATCAATACCTGGAGACTTGATAAGAAGCCATATTTTTAGAAAGTGACTCGAGCTCTTCTTGTCTTTGGAGAGCAGCAAAAACCCTCTGAGTATTTGTAGAGGCTGAAAGGGGGAAGTTGTTGCTGATCTCGAATGCGGTCTCTGGCCTGGTGCCAGGAGCTGCCTGCTGCATTTCTTGTCCCTAGTCTGGCCACCCGTTAATTTACGCCTGAGTCCCTGTGAGCCTCCAGGAAGGGTTTGGCGTCAGGGATCGACTGCAGGAAAAGGCCCAGGACAAACTGCCATTTTAGGTCATGAGCCACTTTTCTTGCTTCCTTCAGATTACTCTCTTAAGGATGTCCATGACTGTGCTAAACATGATTTTAAAATTGGCGCCGCCATAAAGTGGTCTATGTGAAGCTGGGTGTGTCGGAGGCCACGTGCAGTGACATTCTCAAAGAGATAAAAGGTGAGTGACTTCTCTGCTTATCATCCTTCCTTCTCCAGCAGCCCAGACCCATCACTCTTTAAGCTAAAGATTGAATATTCCAAGACATTTCAATTAAAATACTAATTCATTCAATAAAAACCTACCTAGCTCCTACTATGTATTGGTATGCAGAAATGAATAAGATGGTCTTCCCTATCTTCATGATATTCACATGAGTAGGCAAACAATTAAAAAATCGAGGACCGAGAAGTGATAGGCACCAAACTCACTCTGGCTTCCGAGAACAGGTATCATTTGAATGGCAACTTGAGAAGTAAGGTATCAAGGTTGCTTTTAGGTAGGAAAAAAAAAATCTAACAATGAAAATTTGCTCTGGGGGCCAGAAGTGGGCCTGGCTAGAGGTAGGATGCTCTAGGCTGAAGAGGTAAGAGCCAGGTAGAGGCAGTGCAGGATACAGTTGAGGCAGCTAGTCCTTACCTGAAGCAATGGGCAAGATGAAAACTAGAAAAGCAGGCAAAGCCACAAGTCATGTAGCAGAGTTCACGTGGAGGGTGAGACCAGGAGTGAGTGCTAGAGCCAATCTGGGAGCAGAGATCTCGGAGGCCACACAGGGGAGCTGGGAGTCAACACCGAAAGCAGAGTAGGAGAGGGAGGCTGATCAGCAGGGCTCTAGTCCCAGCCTCTTCTGCACCCTGAGCTACTCTCCTTCATCTGCTCTACAGACTAAGCTTGTCCTTATTTCTGTGATCATATGTGAATGAAGAGTTCCACAGCCAAAGCAAAACAAAATTAACCAACAACAAAATGAACTGCTGGTCTAGAAGAGTTTCTTGTGACTGATGGGCAGTGGATACTGTTGTTTGTTTATTTTGGTGGGGCTGGATTAGAACGTGCATCCTACATAGGAAGGCAGGCAGAAGACATAACACGCTCTTCAAAGAAAACTTGTAAAGTCACCCCCAATCCAAGTTACTGAATAGAGCATTACCCAGTACCCCAGGACCCTTATCAGTTACAACTCCTCCCTCCCTTTGGAGATAACACCATCCTGAAGTCTCTGTTAAAAACATCCTTCCTTTCATGGATGGAAAAGCCTGGTGGGGTCCAAAGAGTTGGACACGACTGAGCGACTTCACTTCACTTTCACTTCCTTTCATGATAGTTTTACATGTATTGCTAACCTCTGTGACTTAGAGTTGGGCTTCCCTGATAACTCAGTGGTGAAGAATTCGCTTGCCAATGCAAGAGATGCGAGTTCAATCCCTGGGTTGGGAAGATCCCATAGAGAAGGAAATGGCAACCCCACTCCTGAATTCTCGCCTAGGAAATTGCATGGGCAGAGGAGCCTGGAAGGCTGCAATCCATGGGGTTGCAAAAAAGTTGGACAGGACTTAGCAACTAAATAAAAACAGTGACTTAGAGTTGCTTGTTTTTGAACTTTATTTGGATGAAATGTAATCTTTCAGTTCTGTTTTTTTAAAATTTTGTTTTTCTTTGATATGTTTTTGTGTAAAACTATAGTTACTTCATTTTCACGGCTGCATAGTATTTTTATTGTATGAATATATCAGTTTGTTCATTCTGTTGTTAAATCTGGATTCTTTCTTGTGCCAAGCCATTATATTCAGAGCTGCTGTGAACATTCTTACACACTCTTCTGACGCACATGTGCAAGGGATACTCTAGGGAATGTATCCAGGAGTGAAACTGTTGGATTGTAGAGTATGTACTTATTCTACACTAGGTATACTGAGATTTTTCTGAAATGGCTGTATCAATTTACAATATGACCGTAGTATACAAGACTCCTTTTGTATGATGCTCAAGTGCTGCAAGCTCAGAGTAGAATAGTCACTTGATACCAGTTTCTTTGGCTTCGGACACCAGAAAAATTAGAATAGGAATGACTTGCTGATATGATTGAGGGCTTCCTGGGAAACTGCTTGAGAAGTCAAAATAATAACAGTAGACACTGAAAGAAAAAAAAACAGTAGACATTATTTAGTGAGAATCTATTACATTCATGCTCTCACCTTGTAGATTTTCCCACTTTTGTCATATAAGACAAAGAAGTGGTATAGCTCAGAGACTGGCATGGTACGGTGAGTAAATTCTTTCCCCTCTAGTGCCTAAGGTTGCGTATCTGCAAAGGAAGGATTATATACTTCCTATTTCATCCTGAAGATTAAGTGAGTAGATTAGTGGATGACACATAAATGATGAATAATCTTTGTCTATTTACCTATCTATGATCTGTCCCTATGTATGTATGTATGTATCTGTCCATCAGCTATTTTCCATAGACTCACTTAGCGACTATTACTTACAGATGCTAAAACTAAATGTCCCTTTCTCGTCCTGTCTCCAGCTTGTGTCATATGTGATAGAGTGCACTGCCCTTTGCCCTTGCACTGTGACTCCCTTGCTGGTAGGGATGCGTATTGTCCCACTTACATCTCCAGGGAGACCTCCCTGAACATTATAGTCACCAGGCTGTCAGGTGGGTTGCAGCAAATTCCAGGGTGTGGAAATGGATCCCCTGACATGCCAGGGCTCCGTATCCATTCCAGACAGAAACAAGAAAGACAGCATGGTGGAAGACTTGGTGGTCCTTGTACGAGGAGGAGCGAGTGAGTATGTCACTGCCCTGGCATACCGAGATCTGCCAACAGCGGACCTGATGCAGGAATGGGGAGATGCTGTGCAGTACAATCCAGACATCATCAAAGTTAAGGTACACGCACCCACCCCACCCATCCTTTCCTCTACTCAGAAAACAGCTTCTGCAGGGTTTCCCTGAGCCAGGGCATAGAATGCAGAGCGCAGTAAGACACAAGCCCTAGCCTTGAGATAGATACCTTATAGTAGAAAATGTATCCAGACTGAACTGATTGTAATACACTGCACAACACCAGCTAGAGACCCCTCACTCCCTCTCACTTGGGCTCCCAAGTTGCTCAAGTAAGTTAATCATTGGTTTCTAGTTCCAGGCTTCTTAAATCAATATCGTTTGCAATTTATTGGGGAATCCCTCATTTAGTTCTTTGTTCATTTAAACATTCATTCCTGCAACCAACAAGTCATTGCTAAGTTTCTGTGATGTGATGGGAACTAAGGCACTGGAGGAAAACAGAGGAGGATGCAAGGATGAAAAATGCAGTCTATGCTGGACAGTAAGATCCATGATTGCATTACAGTTTTACAGGATAGTGTAATACATAATGGTAATCACTAACACGTTTTGGACACCTACCATGTTCATGATACTCTGCCAAGGACTTTGGGAATGTTATTTCATCTAATTCTCATGAGCCTGCAAATTTAGTATGCTTATCTGCATTTTATGGCTGATAAAAATCAAGGTCACAGGGGTTTCATCCGTCTAAGTCCAGACCTGAAAAGTTGACCTCTTCCCTCCCCTCCAAATTTTCCTATGGGTTTGGTAAATAGAAAATAATGATCCCAACCAACTGTCACCCAAACAATGGCAGTTTTACAACCTTAAACCGAAAAGACGTTTGCTAGAGCAGTGCTGTCAGACACATCAGCAGGGCTGGCCCTTGCCTGTGGGCACTTCAGCACGGTGTCCATGTCACATCTTACACTGCCCTCTTCTTGCCATTGTCTGTACAATTATTGATGATCCAGCATCCACCCTCTGGAGATCTACTCTTGCAGCCAAGGAGAGGAGTTACGGGGCTGGAGCTCTGACGAGAGGATGTGCAGTTCCTGAACTTGGCAGTTTTCCAGTGTCTGTATTTATATGTCAATTGCATGGTTGCTGCAGAACAAGAAGGCTGCCATTCAAATCCTTTCCACTGCCACTTATTCAGTAGTTACACTTAGGGTTTAGTTGCTGGCAAGCATCGAGAAAGGTAAAGTGAGCCATAGCTTGCAGGCGGCTCTAGAGAAATCTGGGATGGGCTGATGACATGGTGACATTGGCTGGTATCACAAACAAGCATGGGAGAGAAGAGTGTGCATGGAAAAATAGACCCCTGGTCTTTACTTTTACTGTCATCTTATCTGAATTTTGTTTTAAACTTAGAATTAATGGGTTGTTCTGGTTACCTATCCATTTAGGTTGGAAGTGCTGTCATGGCATTGGGAATGTCAAGTATCCAGCAGCAAAGGATATGATCATGGGATGTGTGTTTTGTGTGTCTGTGAGAAAGAGAGAGAGCACATATTAGCATGCTAAGCATCTCAGACCTGCCACCATCCTCAGAGATGTGGTACTTCACTGATGACACAGAGGCTTCACCCAGCATGTATGTAATGTGCTGGAAAGTATCGTATCTACTATGCGTATGGTGCTGTGAAGGGCTGTGGGGACTGAAAGGGGAGAGATTAGAAAAGCAGAGATATTTCCAGTAGTGGCCGAGGTGAATTTTTTGAAGGCTTTTATGCATTTCTCCTATATATCCCTAACTTGACTTGGAAATATCTATTGTAGTCATAGATTCTTTCTAGAAAGAGAAAACTGTGTATGACTTGATATTATCTCAGAATAATTCTCTGCAGAATCAGCTTACCAGGTAGTTGGAGCAGCAAGTGCTTTCCAAGAGAGCAGAAACCACTCGATAAGGAATTCCTCGACACAGAGTATTGGCCAAGGCTCATGTACATAGACCAGTCTTAAAGATCAATATCTGAAAACACAGTTCCTATAGGAGCTGGGTAGGCAGGAAAGAACAGAGAAGAACCCATTCATATTGTTTACTGGTGAACATTAGATATAGAGACATGGCACTTTGTTCAAAGGAGAAGTAGAGAAATAACTGGACATATATAAAGAGAACTTTGAACACAAAAGATTGAAATTATATCCAAGATAAAATAGACAAACATATATCTAAACATAGAAGTAAATTTTACAATATATTTGCTTTGTGATTATAAGAAAATAAAGAATTTATGAACTAAAAATAGAAGCTGAGATGTTTAGACACTAATCAGATGAAAAGGGTAATGGCTGAATATAGGAAGCCAAAAGCACAATAGTAGAATCAACACCTACATTGGAAACTATAAAGAACAAAATTGACACTGCAGAAAATTGAGTCAGTGATGTGGAAGGTGCTGTAAAAATGTTCCTATGATGCAGAAGCAAAAGACAAAGAGATTAAAACAATGATATAAAAGAAATATGATGGACACAGAGTACAGAAGTGGAAATCTAAAACTCAAAGCATTCTTCCTGAGAAAGATACAGAATTAAATGTGAAGATGCGTTAATCAAACACATAATAAGGGAAACTTCCCTGAGCTGATAATGCAAAATGAACAGCTCATTGAAAAGCAGGCTAAAGTACTAAAGATAAAAACAATACTGAAATACAGCATGGTGAAATTTTTACTTTGAGGAGCAAATAGATCCTACAAAATTAGAAGTCATACTGATCTTAGAATTATTTGCAGTGCTAAATGCCTGAAGATGGTGGAGCGACAGCCATGAGGGAAAAACCTTGTGTCCCAGTGAAATGGTCTTTAAAGGCTGACAAAATTCCCCAAGACATTCCGAGGAGCCTGGCAATAGAGGATGTCCAAATAATTCTGAACTTCAGACAAATAAGGAATATTTTTTTAGGATAAGCATCTTTCAAATATTTCATGTGACATATTTGGTGGCTCAGATGGTAAAGAATCTGCCTGCAGTGCAGGAGACCTGGGTTTGATCCCTGGGTTGGGAAGATCCCCTGGAGAAAGAAATGGCAACCCCCTCCAGTGTTCTTGCTTGGGAAATCCCATGGACAGAGGAGCCTGGTGGGCTACAGTCCTTGGCAAAGAGTCAGACATGACTAAGTGACTAACACTTTTTCACTTCATACTAAAATTTCATCTGCTACTTATCTGAAATTCAATTTTAACTCAGAATACTACATTTGATTGTCAACCTTAGTCACAAAGCCTGTCATCCACGTACATATCCATTGTGGTTGGGGTGGCTAGGTTGTGGTCTGGGGTTCAGGCTAATGGAGAGTCCATGGTACAGAACATGGCATGACCAAGTGTAGAAGGGAAAATACAGTGGTGAGTGGTTCAACGAGGCATCAGGAGAGCCTCGGTTACGCCACTGTGAACCAGCCCCAAATTTCAACGACTTAGCCCAGCAAAAGTTTATTGCTCAGTCATATATCATGTCCAAAGTGTACTGGTAAAGGGGCTTTTCTGAATATCACTGTGGGATCAGGGCAGTGGAGGTTTTCTTGTCATTTGCTCCCAATATCATCACATCAATGGTAAGGGAATGGGAAAATTCACCACACTCTGCTGTCAAAGCTTCAACCTGGAAGAGATGCTCCTCTGCTTGCCTCTCACAGCTCAGAAAAAGTCACGCTGTAAACCTGTCCTTAAGGATGGTTCAGGGAAAAGCAATCCTGCCAAGAGCCCGGAAGGAAAAGAAGCTGATACATTTGGTAATCTGTGATAACGACCATTACACTTTACTGAAGCAATTTATTCAAAGATTCTCTAAAAGCAAGTTATCTGATCAACAGAAGGTTTAAAATGTAAATGCTGTGGTAGCATGAATCAGTAAGACATTTCGGACTTAGACTATCAGATCTCACTGGAAATAATAAATTCTGAATTTCAAACAAGGAAACTCACAAATATTATTAAGTGGAAGATAAAGTGAAAGTTTGAAAGTGAAGTCACTCAGTCATGTCTAACTCTTTGCAACCCCGTGAACTGTAGCCCAGCAGTCTCCTCCATCCTTGGGATTCTCCAGGCAAGAATACTGGAGTGGGTTGCCATTTCCTTCTCCAGGGGAACTTCCCGACCCAGGGATCGAACCCAGGTCTCCCGCATTGCAGGCAGATGTTTTAACCTCTGAGCCACCATAACACAACAACAAAATAATTTGCCACACGGGAAATCTTTCGTGTGTAAGGAATGATACTGTTTACAAGAAAAATATCTCAAAGAAATAGAAAACTCTCAGAAGAACTCAGATGATAAATAAGCAAAATTTTAACTTCTCAGCGATAAGAATAAAAATTAAAGTAATAATACAAAGTATCTTTTTGCCTATCAGATTAATGATGATTAAAAATCTTTAATACTCAACCTCATTGGGAGCAATGAGATGGAAACTTTATATTATGAAATAGGACTATAAAATGGTATAACCTTTTAGGAAAAGAATTTAACTGTATATATCCAAGACATTAAAAATGTTTACAGTGTTTGATCCAATAACCCTAAGTGCAAAAATTGACTATAGAAATCATTTTAAAAATTGATAAAGATGTATTTATAAAGACCTGCCTCATTTTATGCTGCTACAGTCTCACTTTATCTGACGCTTTGTTTTCTGAGGTTCAGTTACTCATGATCAACCATGGTCTGAAAATATTAAATGGAAAACTCTAGAAAGAAACAATTTTCAAGTTTTTAATTGCAAGCCATTCTGACTAGTGTGATGAAATCTTACACTGTCCCACTGCATCCCCACCTGGGGTCCCTAGCCATCAGCACCATCTGCTCCTGACAACCAGTCCCTGACATGACCGTGGTTCAGTAATCCAGGACCACCCGAAGCAGATGAACTTTCTGATGACACATCAACAGTAGGCTGATGCTGTCATAATGCCTCTGTCATTCACTCACTCTATCTGATCACGTTAGCACTTCATGATCTCATGTCATCACCAGTAGAAGAAAGGTAAGTACAGTACAGTCAGATATTTTGAGAGACAGAGAGAGCACATTCACATGACTTTTATTACAGTGTCTTGTTATAATTGTTCTATTTTTAGTTCCCATTGTTAATCTCTTATCATGCTTAATTCATAAATTAATCAAATTAAATAAAATTAAATAATCCTATACCCATAAATAGTATATAGGTATAGGAAAAAACAGTATATGTTGAGTTTGGTACTCTTCATCATCAAGGGTCTTGGAATGTATCCTGACTGATAAGGAGAACAACCATATTTGTAGTAGCAAAAGGAAAAATAAAAGTGGAAGCAACCTAAAGATTCAATAACAGAATATAGTTGAATATTGTAGTTCACCAGAACAAGATACCCTGTAGTCATGAAAATCATTTTATCAAGGATTATTGAAGAGCATAAGAAAATGTTCATAATATGATATTAAGTAAAAAAGTGGAAAGTAACCATTTGCTTTTCTTATGCCATCAATTTGGTGTAAGTATCTGTCCAGCTACCCTTCCAAAAATATATTCAGAAAGGACACAAATCACAATGGTAACAATTCATATCTTCTGCTGCTTACTGAGTGTTACTTTGATAAATTTCTTTAAGTTTTCTGTGCCTCAGCTTTGCCATCTATAAAATGGGGATACAGAAGTCTATGTAAACTGGGGATACAGAAGTCTACCTGACTCCTAAGATTATTGTAAAGATTAAGTTAGATCACATATGCTTTTAGTTCAGCAGCTAATGAATCCTAGCTATGGCAGTAATCAAGAATACCAGTCACCAGGGTCCATCAGAGAGAACTGCATGGAGTTTTATAGACCATGCCTGCCTGGCGTGCTGCAGTTAAGGGGGTCACAAAGAGCAGGACATAACTTAGCAACTGAATAGCCACTGCCATATCTGTGCAGCAATGTAATCAACAGTTTTCACAAGTGCAAGTGTGCTAAGGAACCAGTGATCAATGTGAGTAGTTAGGATTGGGTGTCTGGGGGAGAGATGTAGAAGAAAGAGGGAGGAAGGGAGGAAAGAAGAAGAGGACAAAAGAGGAAAAGACAAGAAAAGGTAACCAGTAAACCAAAAAAAAGACAAGGGAGCCACATTAAGTTAAAAAGGAAACTGTGGAGGGAACCTTAGGACTTGCTGCCAAGTTCCAAGGCAAACTGTCCTGGAGAAACCTGGGACAGAGGTTGGAAAGGAGAATAATCACCACTTTTATCACCAGTTTTCATGAACTCGTAGGAGAAGCACAGATTTGGGATTAGAATCCTGGCAGCGCTATTCAATTTCTTCAACTTAACCTCACCTGAAATGGCGCTGGTAATTGCTCCCGAGCGAGGATGAAGGAGCATCACAGCACAGCCCCTGGCACACAGTGCCACTGACTTGATCTCCTGGAGCAGATCTCAGAACTAGTAGCAAAATGCCTGGTAGGTGAAAAGCAGGTTAAATGCAGCCTTTCGAGGTGCTCTGGCAGGGAGAGCAGGCTGTTGGAGGAGCTCATTGTGGGTGTACAGCAACCCCCTATGTACCCCCGCCTACCCACCATGTGTGGCCAGAAGCTGGACCATTCTGCAAACAGCCTCTGGATCAATTCATTGACCACAAAACGGTGAGACAATGGGACCACCAAGGGGCCTTGCTTTGCCCACTGGAGTGAAGGTCAGCATCAGATGCATTAAGAAATGGAAGCAATTTTCTTCCCACTGGAGGCTTCTATTAGGCATGATTGCCTGTGTTTAGACGGACCCTAAACTCTCCAGGGCTGGATTAGGGCAGGATCACAAACAAAATCTGGTGAGGAACCTGACCCTGGAGCTGAAACTCTGAGCCAAGAGGCTCTGAACATGTTTAACTGCCTCTTTGGACTTTGCCTCTGTCTTTTCCAAGGCCACAAACACCCCCACATCCATCTGTGACCTCCTGCTCTCAGTCACGGCCATGCCCACTGAGAGCATCTTGCTCTCTGCTTGCCACACCCTGGCCTCCATGCCAGCTGCTGTTACCCTAATGAGGCCTCCCATTCCCTCTTCATCCTTCTACCCAGATATAAGCATCTGAATGCAGAGTTCCAAAGAATAGCAAGAAGAGATAAGAAAGCCTTCTTCAGCGATCAATGCAAAGAAATAGGGGAAAACAACTGAATGGGAAAGACTAGAGATCTCTTCAAGAAAATTAGAGGTACCAAGGGGACATTTCATGCAAAGATGGGCTCGATAAAGGACAGAAATGGTCTGGACCTAACAGAAGCAGAAGATATTAAGAAGAGGTGGCAAGAATACACGGAAGAACTATACAAAAAAGATCTTCATGACCCAGATAATCATGATGATGTGATCACTCATCTAGAGCCAGACATCTTGGAATGTGAAGTCAAGTGGGCCTTAGCATCACTACGAACAAAGCTAGTGGAGGTGATAGAATTCCAGTGGAGCTGTTTCAAATCCTGAAAGATGATGCTGTGAAAGTGCGGCACTCAATATGCCAGCAAATTTGGAAACCTCAGCAGTGGCCACAGGACTGGAAAAGGTCAGTTTTCATTCCAATTCCAAAGAAAGGCAATGCCAAAGAGTGCTCAAACAACCATACAATTGCACTCATCTAACATGCTAGTAAAGTAATGCTCAAAATTCTCCAAGCCAGGCTTCAGCAAAATGTGAACCATGAACTCCCTGACATTCAAGCTGGCTTTAGAAAGGCAGAGGAACCAAAGATCAAATTGCCAACATCCGCTGGATCACTGAAAAATCAAGAGAGTTCCAGAAAAACATCTATTTCTGCTTTATTGACTATGCCAAAGCCTTTGACTGTGTGGATCACAATAAACTGTGGAAAATTCTTCAAGAGATGGGAATACCAGACCACCTGACCTGCCTCTTGAGAAATCTGTGTGCAGGTCAGGAAGCAACACTGAGAACTAGACATGGAACAACAGACTGGTTCCAGATAGGAAAAGGAGTACATCAAGGCTGTATATTGTTACCTTGCTTATTTAACTTCTATGCAGAGTACATCATGAGAAACGTTGGAGTGGAAGAAACACAAGCTGGAATTAAGATTGCTGGGAGAAATATCAATAACCTCAGGTATGCAGATGACACCACCCTTATGACAGAAAGTGAAGAGGAGCTAAAAGCCTCTTGATGAAGGTGAAAGAGGAGAGCGAAAAAGTTGGCTTAAAGCTCAACATTCAGAAGACAAAGATCATGGCATCTGGTCCCATCATTTCATGGGAAATAGATGGGGAAACAGTGGAAACAGTGTCAGACTTTATTTTTGGGGGCTCCAAAATCACTGCAGATGAGGACTGCAGCCATGAAATTAGAAGACGCTTACTCCTTGGAAGAAAAGTTATGACCAACCTAGATAGTATATTCAAAAGCAGAGACATTATTTTGCCGACTAAGGTCCATCTAGTCAAGGCTATGGTTTTTCCTGTGGTCATGTATGGATGTGAGAGTTGGACTGTGAAGAAGGCTGAGCGCCAAAGAATTAATGCTTTTGAACTGTGGTGTTGGAAAAGACTGTTGAGAGTCCCCTTGGACTGCAAGGAGATCCAACCAGTCCATTCTGAAGGAGATCAACCCTGGGATTTCTTTGGAAGGAATGATGCTAAAGCTGAAACTCCAGTACTTTGGCCCCCCATGAGAAGAGTTGACTCACTGGAAAAGACTCTGATGCTGGGAGGGACTGGGGGCAGGAGGAGAAGGGGACGACCGAGGATGAGATGGCTGGATGGCATCATGGACTCGATGGACGTGAGTCTGAGTGAACTCCGGGAGATGGTGATGGACAGGGAGGCCTGGCATGCTGCGATTCATGGGGTCGCAAAGAGTCGGACACGACTGAGTGACTGAACTGAACTAAACTGAACCCACTCTTATTAGCCACTCTCACTAAGCTTGGGGCTGAACCCTCGAGATACAGCTGAGCAGTATATAGGTCTGATCTTCAGGAGCTTACAGTCTACTTAGAGATGAAGGAAAAGGGACTTCAGCCCAAAACATTGACCACAAGGAAGAAAGGAGACACAATTTGCATTGGATGAGTAGTGTCGACAGTATGCTGAGCGTTTCATAGTAGGAAGGTGTTCTGGAAGCTTCAGAGCTCAGGGAAGTTTCCCTATGGTGGCTCTTGCATGACATGAAAAATTTTCACAGGTTTGGGGTGTGGGTATTGCTGGAACAGGGCTCCCATAATACTTTCAAAGAGCAATTTGCAAATCATCTCCACTCTCCCACCAAAGAGAGATTAACCAGCTGCTCCTGTCTACCCTGGTTACTGTCCTGCAATTGGAGAAGGAAATGGCAACCCATTCCAATATTCTTGCCTGGAAAATCCCATGAACGGAGGAGCCTGGAAGGCTACAGTCCAGGGGTTGCAAAGAGTCGGACATGATTGAATGACTTCATTTTCCTCTCTACCTATTACAAGTTATCACTGTTACCTGTAACCACTGTTCTGTTCAGTTCAGTTCAGTTCAGTCACTCAAAAGGCTTTTTAGCCCCTCTTCACTTTCTGCATATCTGGGGTTATTGATATTTCTCCCAGCAATCTTGATTCCAGCTTGTGCTTCTTCCAGCCCAGCATTTCTCATGATGTACTCTGCATAGAAGTTAAATAAGCAGAGTAACAGTATATAGCCTTGACGTACTCCTTTTCCTATTTGGAACCAGTCTGTTGTTCCATGTCCAGTTCTAACTGTTGCCTTCTGACCTGCATATAGGTTTCTCAAGAGGCAGGTCAGGTGGTCTGGTATTCCCATCTCTTGAAGAATTTTCCACAGTTTGTTGTGATCCACATAGTCAAAGGCTTTGGCATAGTCAATAAAGCAGAAATAGATATTTTTCTGGAACTCTCTTGATTTTTGATGATCCAGCGGATGTTGGCAATTTGATCTCTAGTTCCTCTGCCTTTTCTAAAGCCAGCTTGAATGTCAGGGAGTTCATGGTTCACATATTGCTGAAGCCTGGCTTGGAGAATTTTGAGCATTACTTTACTAGCATGTGAGATGAGTGCAATTGTGCAGTAGTTTGAGCATTGCCTTTCTTTGGGATTGGAATGAAAACTGACCTTTTTCAGTCCTGTGGCCACTGCTGAGTTTTCCAAATTTGCTGGCATATTGAGTGCCGCACTTTCACAGCATCATCTTTCAGGATTTAAACAGCTCCACTGGAATTCCATTACCTCCACTAGCTTTGTTCATAGTGATGCTTTCTAAGGCCCACTGGACTTCACATTCCAGGATGTCTGGCTCCAGGTGAGTGATCACACCATCGTGATTATCTTGGTTGTGAAGATATTTTTATATAGTTCTTCCGTGTATTCTTGCCACCTCTTCTTAATATCTTCTGCTTCTGCTAGGTCCATACCACTTTTGTCCTTTATTGAGTGTCCATTAATGCGACTGTCTGTATCTCTAGATTCTGAGTTCTGGGGGAGTGGAGTGGGGATTTTATCTTATTCCTTACTATGCTTCATGCCTGGCACTTGGAAGGTATTCAGCAAGTGTTTGTTGACCTGAACTTGAATGGACTTGTTTGTGGCTATTGGCTGGGATGGGAAAGAGAAAGGATGAGTTATTCATCTGCATGCTGTACCATCCGTCCAATTCCATACGAATCCACTGTGATCTGCATGCAGCAAACCTGCCCATTCCTATGGAGCCTTACTTTGGGCTTTTGTTACTATATGACCAACGTATTCTGTTGAAATCATGCCTTTGCTCCTTTCCCAGGTAATGCCTCTGTATGAACTGGTGACAGCCACGGACTTCGCCTATTCCAGCACAGTGAAGCAGAACATGATAAAGGCCCTGGAGGAGTTTCAGAAGGAAGTCAGCTCCTGCCAGTGTGCTCCCTGCCAGGGGAACGGAGTCCCTGTGCTGAAAGGTACCATTTCTAGTGTCGTTAGTGGAAGCTACCATCTGGATGGGCTGGTTCTGGGGCCAGATCACGTTGTCAGATCCACACACCCTCCAGAGGTGTGTTTCTAGGTCAAGGTTTGATGTGACCAGGGGAATTTCTAGGTCATTCCCAGTCCTCTGTCTCAAGCTCCAGGGATTGTCATAAAGCTCCCTTCTTTGTCTCAGAGGAAAAAATATGAGCCCCTGGCCATTTGGAGCCTTTTAAAGCTGAGTTTCTCCACCCTGGTTGGGCATTAGAACCACTGGGGATCTTTAGAACTATCGATGCTGGGGCCCCAAATGTGATCATCATATGAAACTCTAGGGAAGAGACCCTTGTCAGGATGGTTAAACCCTCTCCGCTTCTGGTAGTTGTAATTTGTGGCTAGGGTGTGACTCACCGTTGCTCAAGCCCCTGCCTTCCTGGAGCACAGTGAGCTGAGGTTGGACCAAGGAGGCGCCTGTACTCAGGTGGCACTAATGGCCAGGTGCACGATGCTCCTGTCAAGGGTGCATGTAAAAATCACCCAGGGAGCTTTTCACAGACACAAAGCCCTGGGCCTCAGCCCAAAACAGTGAAAGCAAATCACTGGGACTGGCCTTTTAAAAGCCTACCAGATAATCCAGTGTACAGTGAGAGTTGGGCAGCTGTTCCATAGCTGAATTCACTGGCAGGCAGAATCCATGATTTTGCCGAGCTTTTAGACTAGCAGGAGAGCTAGACTTGACCCAAAGGTTGCGTTGAAATGTACTGGTGTTAGGACCAGGAAGTCAGAATGCAGGCAGCTAGAAGAGGCCGCTTGGGCTGTCAGGGTACCTAGGTTCTAGCCACAAGGGAAAGCAGTAAACTGAAGGCAGGGAGAAGCTGAGATGCTATGGCCTGTAACAGGGAGTGGGGGAGGGACTCTGGGACTCTGTCCTGGTCAGACAAAAGGCCCTCCCTGGGTGGAGCAGGGGAAGCCCCTCCTGCATATCCTGACCAATACATGGTGAGACAACTGGAAGACGGGGAGGTGGCAGCGTGGAAGGGCCGCAAGGGCTTCATTGCTAACTTGAGGGTCACATCCGGGGTCATGGCAGTGGGCAGAGCAAACGTGGGCAGGGCTGGAGACTGGGGTCATCTGCTCTTGTTTTGATGGACTGAGGAAGGGTCCTGTCCAGCATTACGCTGAAACAGGGTGCCAAGAGCACCTGGGTATGGCAGATCCCAGCCTAGGGAGCCAACCAGCAGAACTCATGTGGATAGAGTGAACTCAACAGAGGGGACACGAGAGGAGATGTGTTCTCGGGGAGAAAGATCCCACCTGCTCAGCTGAGATGGATGGATGTGTGTCTAGCTTCTCAGAGGGGATGGAGATGAGCAAAGCAGGCATAAGTGACAGCCTAAGGATGGAGAGTTCTCCTTCAGGAACAGGACCTGTAAGTGAGAGTCAGTTCAGCAGGAAGTAGGATCCATTCACCTGCTCCAGACTGTGATCTAGGATTGCTGAAATCCCCCTTGCCTTGTGTGTAATTTGGACCTAGAGACTGGGACTCCCTGGAGGTGAGGGAGAAAAGGAAGCCAGAAGCTGAAAGGGCCTGGCCTGTAAAGGACAGTCCTGTAAAGAGTTCATGTGGTTGATGCAAGAGAAGCTCCAGGGTGACATGTGACAGATTAACATAAATAATAATTTCTAAAATATCAGAACCAGCCAAAGGGAACATAAAAGTGAAAAGTGAAAGAAAGTGAAAGTCGCTCAGTCGTGTCCCACTCTGCTACTCCATGGACTATACATACAGTCTGTAGAATTCTCCAAGCCAGAATACTGGAGTGGGTAGCCTTTACCTTCTCCAGGAGATCTTCCAAACCCAGGGATTGAACCCAGGTCTCCCACGTTGCAGGCGGATTCTTTGCCAGCTGAGCCACAAGGGAAGCCCAAGTAGCATGAGATGTCCAAGAGTAGTGATCTCCCCATCACTAGAGGTGTTCAAGTGGAGACTAGGAAATTACTTGATGTGAAATTGAGCACCAATGACCACTGGCCCCAGTGACCTCAATAATGTATTTTCTGACCCCCAAATCCATAAGTCTAGGTCAAAGGTCAGCTAATGGGTAATTTTTCTCAGTAGCTCTACATCATTTTCTGTGGTGGAATAAACACCCTTTCATGAGCAAAGGACCTTCAAGAAAGGAGTGGGTATTCTTGGCACTGAACCTTCTTATTTCAACCCTTCAGTTAGACGTTTGTCCTATTTTAACCTAATGGAAAAGCTGTGAAGTGGAGGGAGGAGCTCTTTGTTTCACATGGTGTTATTCACGTTTTCTCCCCCTTGTCTTCTCAGGAACACGCTGTGACTGCCTCTGTCCCGCTGGATTCCAAGGCTCGGCCTGTGAGGTCACACATCGGAAAAGTAAGGAGTCTGTGAGAATGGATTGGGAAAGGGAAGTCTAGGGAAGTCCAGAAAATAATTCGAAAGAGTAAGAGCAAAGTCAGGGCATGGACTAGGGAACTGGACACTGTGAAGCTTGAGATCCATCTCTTTTTTTAAGCTTTATTTGTTTATTGTTTTGGCTGCACTAGGTCTTTACTGATGTGAGGGCAAGCTTTCTCTAGTGGCAAGGAGCTGGGCTTACTCTTCATTGCGGTATGCGGGCTTCTCGTGTGATAGCTTCTTTTCTTGTGGAGCATGGGCTCTAGCAAATAGTGGGTTTCAGTAGTTGCAACATCCAGGCCAAGTAGTTGCGGCACTTGGGCTCTAGAACTCGGGCTCAGTACTTGTGATGCCTGGGCTTAGTTGCCTTGCTGCATGTGGGAGCTTACTGGACCGACCAAGGCTTGAACCCATGTCCCCTGCATTGGCAGGTGGATTCTTAATCACTGGACACCCAGGGAAGCCCTTAGTCAGGGAAGCCTCCTGATTTTCTATTTTCACAACTGAGACTACTCCCATGTTGCAAGACTGCTCATGCATGGCAGCTGCAAGTCGTCTCTTCAAATCATTCTGGAATGTTTATCTTTTTTTTTTTTCAGATGTAGTGAACTCTTATTCAACCCTTAAAATTCAACACAGATGCCCTTTCTTCTGTAAAAGTATTCTAATCCAAGTGGAATTAATTTCTACTGTGGGATCCCATAGGACTTCAAACGTGTTTATTACAGCTCTTAGCACATTCTGTTTTGGGTTGTGTGTGTCTCCCTCCCCTGTCTCTGAGCAGGGATCGTGTCCCATTTATATCCCTGAGTCCTCAGGTTCCCACACAGTTACTGCTGTTGAATTAACAACTGAAAGACTGGATTCTTTAGCCAGTTTATTATCTAAGAATTCTTAATACCGCCTATTCCCCACCCCCACCTATTTCTTTTCCTTTCTGTGAATTTTTGGTGATATCATTAAAAAGGAAATGGCATATCCAATAAAAATACCAAACATGTACTAAATTCTCCACTAGGAAAATCTCCTGGAAGAGGAAATGGCAGCACACTCTAGTATTCTTGCCTAGTCTACAGGGTCACTAAGAGTCAGATATGACAGAGCAACTGAACACACACACACACCCCATTTGGTAGCAGACAACTTGGTGTGAGGGCTTTGACTCAGCATGGATTCAAATTCCATCTCATTTAATAGCAAATTACTTGACCTCTTTGTGCCTTGATTTCCTCATTTTTAAAATGGAGATAATGATATTAACACATCATTGACCAGAGATGTATTGGGTTGACCACAGGGTTCTTTCACATTTTTCTATAAGAACATATGGAACAATCTGAACAAACTTTTGGTCAACCCAATATTAATGCTTCCCTGATGGCTCAGTGGTAAAGAATCTGCCTGCACTGCAGGGGACCCAAGAGACATGGGTTTGATCCCTGGGTCGGGAAGCTCCCCTGAAGGAGGAAATGGCAACCTACTCCAGTACTCTTGCCTGGATAATCCCTTGGACAGAGGAGCCTGGTGGGCTGCAGTCCATGGGGTCAGACATGACTGACCAACTGAGCACGTATCATGTATACATGTGCAATATTAATGCCGCAGGTGTTAGTTTCTGAAAAATCCCCTGGTCGGTAGTGTGCTAACTCCCTCAAAGAGTTGTCATGAGTCTCTCTTGAGGCATAAAAAGCTCTTGGAAGGATGCCTAACCCATTGAAAGAGCAAAATAAATATTTGTTTTAGAGAAAAATATATAGTTAATTTTTATTTCACATGTATTAAATCCTTTCATCCTCACAACCTCATGAAGTAGATCCTGCCAATACCCCGTTTCATAGACGAAGAATCTGAGGTTCAGTGGGTGCCTAACTAATCTGCCCACATAGTAGATATAGGGACCCAGTTTCATGTCCAGGGAGCCTGTCTCTGTTGCCTTTGCTCTTGGTGCCTGCTCTGCTCTCCTCCCCAGTAAAGGGTTCAGAGGTTTCTTCATCCCCTCTCCTGCTATATCTCAACCAGATCCCTGACAGTGATCTGTCCAGTAAGAGTGCAATGACAAAAATCACAGGATTTCCACTGGTTGGAGGAGATCTTGGAAATCTCCTTCTCCTGGTATCTCATGTTACCAGTGGTGAGGCCCAGAGATATTAAATAATGTACCCAGAACTACACTGCAAGTTAGAAGCTCAGCCATGTGCATATCCATCATGGTGAATGTAACTGACTATTTTCCAGTCTCATCAACAACCAGAAATCCTAAAGGGAAAGGCAAATGTCAGGGAGGGGTGAGCACAGTGTAATCACTTCACTTTAAAGCACACAATGACCACTGTGGATAACAGAGCTCCCATTTGATACGCCGAGAAGAAGTTAACAGTCTAGCATGTATACCTTGGAAGTGTGGAAGCTAGAAACCATTTATTCCACGAATATGGACTCAGGGATTCCTATGTGCCAGTTTAGGTGCTGAGGTTCATTCAGTGTGGGGGTGGGGGAGAATCAGATATAATTCCTCTTATCATTGAGATTGCTCTTTAGAAAGACCAACATTTGAATCATCTGTTTTGACTGTAAGTGCTACAAAATGCTCTGAGAGCTTAAAATATGAAATATTGATGGGGAGTTAGGAATCAGGAAAGGTTTCCTTGCAGAAATAACACTTAAACTGAGATCTGAAGGATGAATAGGATTGACCAGAGGAACAGAGGAGAGAAGGGTATTTGGGGCCAGGAGGCCAGCATGTGCAAAGGCCCTGTGGTTAAAAGGAGCATAGTGACTCAGTGGCCTGAGAGGACAGTGGACTGGAGTGGGGAGATCAGAGATTCAGATTCCCAGTGCCCTAGGGTTCATACACCTCACCCCTCCTGTAGGGCACTCATGTGTAATAAATGCTAATTATCATTCATTGACCTTCTTTCTTATAGATGTCCCCATCGATGGGAAGTGGAATTGCTGGTCAAACTGGTCTCCGTGTTCTGGAGGACATAAAACAAGACAAAGGCAGTGCACCAATCCACCTCCTGGAAATGGTGGCAACCCCTGCTTGGGCCCTGCTTCAGAAACACTTAACTGTTAAGGAAGGGAAAGCGTTTGGCAGGTGATGCTCCTGTGGGCTGCACACAGCATACGTGCTGAGCCCTTAGAAATCAAGCCAGCCCCACGCCTGCTCCCATCTGGAGCTGGCCCATGGGTGGAGGGCTGTGCCATTCAGAATGTTTAAAATAAAGATATTATTTGTCAAGTGCACGTAAATTTGAACAAATAGTAAGTTAAACAGTAATTAGGGTCTCCTGAAGGGCTTAACCATCCTGATAATCTTCACTTTGCTCATCTCAGCAATTTTATTTTACTCACATTTACTACTAGCTGGGATTGTGTTGGAAGTTGTCTATGTGAAAGTCCCACTATCCACCAGTGACCTGCTCAGAGTAGGTTCCCAACGATGGATCCTTGAATAGATATTAAACTCTTCCTATCCTGAGGACATACTGGCTCATTCATCATGTCAGTGGGCAATTCAGGTTTATTGAATGATTAGTATGTGCCAGCCATGGTGCTCAGTGCATGTATTCATTCATTCCATCCTCAAGACCTTATAAGGTGGATACTTTATTAGCCCTATTAAACAGCAGGACAGAGAAGGCAATGGCGACACACTCCAGCACTCTTGCCTGGAAAATCCCATGGATGGAGGAGCCTGGTGGGCTGCAGCCCATGGGGTTGCAAAGAGTCAGACATGACTGAGCGACTTCACTTTCACTTTTCCCTTTCAAGCATTGGAGAAGGAAATGGCAATCTACTCCAGTGTTTTGCCTGGAGAATCCCAGGGACAGGGGAGCCTGGTGGGCTGCCGTCTATGTGGTCGCACAGAGTTGGACATGACTGAAGCAACTTAGCAGCAGCAGCAGCAAAATAGCAGGAGAGCTGGCTTAGAAGAGTTGAGTTACTTACTTGTCCAAGGTTATACAGTTAGGGAGTAGGGGAGCTGGACTGCAAACCTCGGCACTCAGGCTCCAGAGTTTTAAACTCTTAACAGTGATGCTCCCCTCCTCTCCATATTGGACATTGGATTAACAAAGAATTTTTTGTGAAATGTAGAAGAAGGTGCTCTGTGTGTGTGTGAGTGAGTGACAAATCCCCACCCACTGCATCCCAAAGAGCATGGATCCAGGTTCCTCAGCTCCTTTTGATGCTGAGCACAGGAAGTAAGTGTTTGTTCTGGGGCAGAGCTGAGTTGTTGTGACATGAGTGGGTACCCAGAGAAAATGCTGAACAAGAGACAAGAACAAAGGAAATTCATCATTGAATGAGAGACAGTTTGAAAAGAAAGAAAAAAAGGGGGGTTGTGGTGTTTCGAAGAGGAAACACATCAGGAAATGTTCAAGCTGATGGCCGTGGAGTGATGGGCAGTGTAAACCTCTGTGCCACTGTACGCCGTAGTCTGCTCACTCATGCTTTGTGAAAATCTCATTTGGGAAGGGAAGTACTTAAAGATGAGAATAAGAGTACGGTTGATCTTTAGGTTGCTAAGCACCAAAATATTTTTATTTCTTAGACTGAGTCAAATGATCATTTAAGTTTTGTTGTTCTCTTTCATTCCATCTCATTAGAACATCCGTTAATATTTTCTTTGCTCTCAGGCACTTCCTGTTGGATTGCATAACACCATGTGAATTTGTTGAAATCAAATTGGTGGGGGGAAAACAAAACAGTTGATTGAAGGTGAATTGGTTCATCCTGTGATTTTTCAACCAATTGGTTTTCAGCCACCTGATCTGCTGTAAGTTTGCCGCTGGGCTAGGTACTTGGACCCAAGACCATAACATGTCCATGACACCAAAGCACAGGTCCCCAGCACCAACCAATCACGCTGCCTAGCACTCTGGAATTGTCAGTAGAACAATATAGAAGCAGCCGATCCTTTGCTGCTCAGGGCTTGCTGCAGCAAGCGTGTCCATTCTGTCTGCCTTCTGCATCCTCATGTCCCCTGCAATTGAACTGATGGGTCCAGGCCCTTGTTTGGCTTAATATTATTGCTTTGCCGTCTGCTGTTATTTCAACAGGCTAATCCAATAGTGTTTTATCTCTTTCATTATACTGAGGCTGCATAATTTTCTTGTGTTATAATCTATCTTCTTTTAAGATTCCCCAGAGACGGGGAAGAGAGGTTCTGTCTTGGGTTGATGGCAGGCTCCCATGAAGCTGATACAGGCACGTGGAAGGCACCGCTGCCAAATTAAATTCTGAATCTCAATCACAGCCACCGCTTCCTAATGGGGAATTTGAGTTGATTATGGAGATGACAGCGCAGGTTCACGTTTATTGCATTTAGCAGAAATTGTTTATCCTATTAAATACAGTCTTGAAGGAGAGACAATTGAATTGTAGAGCACCGGTGAATACCCGGGTGACGCCCAGGCACAGCTAAACTGTGTAATAATTATATTCTTATTTGTGAGCTGAACTTCCCCTCGTGGCTCTTTTTGCAAACAAATGCATTTAAGAGGCGGCTGCAACAGAATGTAAGAATTGAACAAAATAAATGCAGACTGTGCTTTTGGAAAACCTTGGCGACTGTAGCTCACACCGGCATCCCCGTGAAGGAGCTGCAGCATTCATGGGGCCGGGGCCAGGGCCAGGCAGTGGGTAGCCTGGCAGTGCTCCTGGATGCTTGATCACAGCCCAGGATACCTGGAGGTGGGTGGGTATTGCATCTCAGAGTATGAATCTCTGAAATGCTGGGGGGCTCAGCCATGTGTTTGATGTCAAGACGGAGTTCTGTGTCTACACTTCCTCTGTGACCTTGGGGTAATTATATAACTTCTGTGGGAATAGTAAGTATTATAATTATTTTCACAATAGTAGTAATAATAATAGCTGCCAATTATAGAGCACCTCTCTGTTTATGAAATCTTTTAACCTGCATCATCTTGTTTAATCTTTATTTGAATTTGATGGGGTAGATATTAATACAGTCAGCAGGTGACATGTAGGGAAAGCTGCAAAGGAAACATGATTCTTGCCACAAACGGGCTGACTATGAAAATCAACATAGATGCTGAGGCTGGGAGAAGAGCATCTGCTGGCAGAGAATCCAGAGGAAAATGGCATCTTTATTTTAAAGGAGAGGGCTCTGGTCTGCTCCCAAGCACATATACAAAAATCCTACTGGAGAGAGTGGGGCTGGAGCAGAAAGCCCTCAGGACACTTGGCCAGGTCTCCCTAGGGACCTTTGTAATTAGCATCTCTTTGGACATATTTTGTTTTACAGGTTGAAGATGTCCTTAATGACAGCTGTCTATTTGCCAGTGTTTCCAGGCTCTGCAGATACTGTTGTAATTTGTTTTCTGTCTCCTTTTCTTTATGAAATATCATGTCCCCGAAGCAGAGATAATGTCTATCTACTGCACTCACATGTCCCAAGTACCCAGTACAGGGCCTGGCACAACAGGCAACGATAAGTCATTGCTGCATGAATTAATGAGAAGGAATGTGAGTGGGGCTCCGGGCAGAACCATCCCAGGCCAGACAGACTCTTTAGTGGATCAGTGGTACGTGATGGTGGTGTCATAAAACTTGGGGTACTGCAACCTTGAGACAGTGGCGACCACACAGCACTGACAGGGAGGTGCATTCAGCCAGCTTGGTGGACAGCTCTGTGGAAGAAGAGTAAAACAAAAGAGGCAGAAAAATTGCTGATGCAGGTAAGGCTGAAAGCACAATCCTTGTTAGGGGACTTCGGGGCACATACTGGGGACCACCGGAAATCTCCAGGGAGACTTTAAGAGGAAGAGAGCTGAAAACTGTCTTCACTGGTGAGGTAAACCTGAGAAGCACATATATATATATTGAGGAAGAAACCAAAACTCAAGAGGGTTAAAAAGCCTGCCCAGTGTGCAGCAGAGGTAAGAGAGGAATAAAGAAAAACTTAGAAAAAAAAATCTTCCAACATCCTGTCTTCACCTCATTTTGTCCTTTGTGGACTGGTATTGAACCTAGTACGACCGCCTCAGCCCTAACAGCAGCTAACGGAATAGTACACTTGGCGTCTTTGAGAATCCCTGTTTATTGGATGCTGTCGTGAAATCACTTGTTTCTATTTGGTGTCTTCCTCTTTGTCTTTCTGGAATGTTAATTCCAATACTGAGGGATGAGGGGTTCAGAAACTCAAGGGTGAGTCTGCTGTGATTCCTTGGCGGGGGGTGGGGGTAGGGGAAGCGCCACGACCTCTCGGGCAGAGCTGGAAACAGGGGAACAGAGACGGCGTGAGGCTGTGCACACACCAGGCCAGTGTGTGCCCTGGTACCACACTGCTGCTTTTGTATCCTTGCTTGGCTCTGTGATTTCCTAGCTCTGGCCTTACACAAGTTCCGTGCCCCTCTGTGCCTCGTTTGCTCATCTAAATGATGGGGATACTCACAGCAATGTCCTCCTAGGGTTCAGGAGGATGTGAATTAACCATACTCAGGAGAGTACCTGGGACAGTCAGCACTCCATAGTATCCTTGACATCACTGTTTCTGGGGATTTTCAAAACATCAGTAAGAACTATGGTTTGTGTGTTTGGTTTTTGTTGTTTTTTTAAAAAAAGTCATTTCAGACTGCTTTAAACTGGTTTAGTATATTTTGGTACTAAACCCACTGTAACACACAAGAACAAGAAAGACATAAAATAGCTTAGCTCCTAGGAGATATCTTAATAAAGGACATGGAAGGCTTTTATATCCCAAGCTCTGGGTTATTAAGGGAAAATGTAACAGCATAATAACTAATATTTGCAGAGGGCATTACCAGTTACAAAGAACTTTCACATACCTAATCCAGCTTAATCCTCTCAATGCCTGCAAGAGGAAGGATTTATTATCTGCCTTTGACAGGTGATGAAACAGAGCCTCGGAGAGTCTGGGTGATTTGCCCAAGACCACACAGCCTGAAAGTGGTGAAACTGCCTCCAGTCCATGGGTGGCTGCCGCAGGGCTCCCCCAACTTGCTGCAGGTCCAGTTTCTTTGTAGGGTGAGTGCCTACCCACCTGCCCACTTTCAAAGAAGAGATAGAGAGACCCTGGTCTGGCATTCCTCCACTAGAGTAGCAGAGTCATTTATTAATAGAAGACTTTGGGGCAGCCAGACAGAGAGGTCAGACCCCACACCACCATTTCCTAGCTGAGAAGCCTGGATGATTCCCTTATCCCCTCTGTGCCTGTGTCTTCGTCAGAATCCCCATGGCACAAGCATGAGGCTTGAATGACATGGCACGTGCAGAGGGACTCTCTTACCCCAGAGTGCTTGGTCCACAGCGATGCTCAACTGCCTTCCCCTGCTTGGTTGCGAAATCAGCCCCGCCTGATATCTGCTCGATTGCACTCTGCCTGGCAGCTCTTCCTGGTTGAGCGTGGAGACTGCATTTTACAGAATGGAAGAGGAGAGGAAATGGGACTTGCTTTTACAGCAGGGAATTCTTGGAGGACTGTCAAAGGAAAGCAAGTGGCTGGTCTGACATTCACCTCTGTGCAGGAGGCTGCATCAGAGCCTGGACACTCCCATTATTGGAGGCTGCGGCCCGCAGTTATCTCGTGTCTACACCTTGTAACCTCAGGTGCTCCTTCATTCATCACTGGCCATTGTCTGGTACCCATTCCTCCTTCCTCCACCACCTTCCGCCAAAGGGGCCTCCTTGTTAATAAGCCAGTTTGTTCAGATCCTGAAAACTATCTGATTCTGGTCCCTTTTATCCCAAACACCATCCATCCATCAACTGCCTGCTCCATGTGCTTGGTTAGGAAAATGGGAATGGTGGGAGGAGAGAGACAAATAATAGATAAAACTTCTTAGCTGCTATCTCTAAAGAAATAGAATGGATAAATAGATCCGTCAGACATGTATCATGCCATTGGACAGCAAAGTCCATTTGTTAAAAACAGGATGGGAGGATTTATCTCACATTTTAAGCTGTTAATATGGGAGGGAAACATTTTCCTTTATCTCTCCCAGAGGAGAGGGGAGTCCCTAAGCTACAAATGCATAAATTTTAATTCAGTTTGATGGTTTTCCCTTCACTAAGGTGGAAAAGGTGAGGGTCTCTCTTAAATCTGTGGTGTGGGCTTCCCTCTGATGTGCCAGGAAGGATGTAGGACCTGAGTGCACTATGAAAACGTCTTCCACGGGGTTGTCTCTCACCAGTTCCTACATGCTATGTGCAGAGGCTGTTCCAGAGCCTTTGCCTCTAGCACGGAGGGACCAGAGGGAGAACAGCATCCCAGTTTTTGCTGGAAAGCTCCTAGGTGTTCAAGAGCTATGCTAGATACTCGGCCTTCAAAAGGAAATCTCAGTCCCCATCTGCCCTGCAAGATGTCACTGTGTAACTTGACTACAGTGGTGGGGTATGGAAAGTTCTGGAATCCAGAGCTATGTGAGAGAGTAGGATCTGATGAAGTGTAGGGGGCACAAGAGGTCAGGGTTGGCTTTCTGGGTAAATGGACAGCTAATTCTTAGCCTGCAGAGTGCTGATTAAGAGTTGGGAGAAGGTGGGGGCCAGTAGGCAGCAGTGCTTCTCAGGCAGTATGTACAAAAACCTGGCAGGGACACGAAGCCTATATAGGGGATTAAATTAGAAATATTAGGTTGGCCAAAAGTTTGTTCAGCATTTTCCATAACAAATTTTTGGCCAACTCAGTAGTTCATTCAGACAACAAATATTTATTTAGTTCCCTCCTAAGGAGAAATACTATTCTAGATACTGGGGATCCAGCCATGAAAAAGCTTTCATATTAATGAGGGGAGGCACACCAAGAAAAATATCTATAATCTCAGATAGTGACGAGTGACATATGAGAAAAATAAGAGGGTAAGGTGTTTAGAGGGGAATTATTTGAGCATAAAGGGGAGTGAAAGAAGAAAGTGAGTCTTGGACGAACTCCTTTAGAGGATGAGCATTTCAGGTGCAGGAGAAAGCAGATGCAAAGGACCTGAGGCCTGAGAGAGCTGGACATGTATGAGGAACAGCAAAAGACTCCCATGAACAGCAGGACTGTGGAAAGAGTGAGTGGAAGGAAATGACATCAGAGAGTGGTGAGGGCTCAGCCTTCAGGGCTTTGTGGTCCTGTTAGGGACAACAGATTTGTTAGTCTAAGGGCTCACAAAGTCTGCAAAGGGAGAAAAGATGGTGTGATCCTTGGCATCAGACCAGAGAAAACCTTGTGAATCTAGCTTTAGATTCTTATGCTTTAATATGATGTCTGTGGAGAGTTGAAGCTCCAGAAGCTCTCAAGGAGGGCAGGGTCATGACTGGAAAGTGGCCCTCTGTGGAAATCTCCCTAGGACCACAAGCTGCTGCCATCAGGAAAGGCCCCATGACCAAACCAAAACATCAAACTCAGCTCTTCCCAGCCTGAGGAGGACTAGTGACCACCCCAGGAGCTGAGCAGTAACTGTTTTCCACCCCCTCGTGAAATTGGCCACCTCTCAGCTCTGCAATGGCACCCCACTCCAGTCCTCTTGCCTGGAAAATCCCATGGACGGAGCAGCCTGGTGGGCTGCCATCCATGGGGTCGCTAAGAGTCAGGCACGACTGAGCGACTTCACTTTCACTTTTCACTTTCATGCATTGGAGAAGGAAATGGCAACCCACGTGTTCTTGCCTGGAGAATCCCAGGGACAGAGGAGCCTAGTGGGCTGCCCCCTATGGGGTTGCACAGAGTCAGACACGACTGAAGCAACTTAGCAGCAGCAGCAGCAGCTCTGCACACACTCTTTCCTCTGAGATGTCCAACCCCTTCTTCACCTTTTTTGCTTTTCTAGTGTTAGTTGCTCAATCGTGTCTGACTCTTTGCAACCCCATGGACTGTAGCCCACCAAGCATCTCTGTCCATGGAATTCTCCAGGCAAGACTACTGGAGTGGGTTTCCATTCCCATCTCCAGGGCATCTTCCTGACTCAGGATCAAACCTGGGTCTCCTTCATTGCAAGCAGATTCTTTACCAACTGAGTCAACTCCCACACACTTCTTGGCCTCTGCTGGCCACCGTCTCCTGTCCTATTCAGGCTGTCTTACTGCTCCCCAGGTTGGGCTTCCTGGTGATTTGGGATCTGAGGCCCCGTTCACAGGCCTCCTCCATCAGACCAGATGTTCTTCCAGTGCTGGCACTGTGTCTGATTCATTTCTGTTCCCCAGCACCCAGCCTAGGGCCAGGTACAGGGGTCCCTAGAGTGCTCGCCCATATCCCAAGCAAGGGGGTAGCCTCCCCGATTTTCTTCACAGAGGATAAGCCTCTTTCTGCCAAGCTGAATCACTTGCCCTTCCTCACACGGAGCCGGCGGCTTCCTATGCTGTCTCTCATTTCTGCACCGTGGTTTTTGAAGCCTCCCTTTTCTCTCTGTCCATTTTCTTCACCCTAAAGGCATCTAGTTCAGAAGAGATTCATTGAGTGCTGAACTCTTTAGATCTTCCTCTATCTCAAAGCAGAAAAAAAAAAAAAAAGCCTCTCCTTATTGCTTTTCATTCTGTCATTAATTTACTTTTCAAAAGACACCTTGTCAAGCTGAAGATTATATCTTTAAACCGTGTTTTTACATCCACTACCTATAAAACTGTAGATTATAGATCTTCTGAAAAGACCTGAGGGAGAATACATTTGACGGGTTTTATGCCTTTTGCGTGATGAGAGCCAGACCATCTTGGAGAGGGAGAGATGCTGATCTGGTAAAGGTGGCTGCTGCCAATGCTGAAACTGCTGCTGCTGGTGCTGTATTTTAATTTCTAAAGATGCTGGGGATTCAGCATCCTCAGAGGAGCAGGGCAGACACTCGCCTTGCTTCTGTGGTTCAGACAACAGGAAGATGACATCGTTCAGCTGGTCGTTTTGGCTCACAGGTGAGCCAGACAATTGTTAATCCCAGTGTTCTCGTCTTGTGTCTAAAGGGCTACACTTGCTAATGAGCTCCCTGGCCTCTGTTTCCTCCTTCTCCCCTGCACCCCACACACCACCCCCCTCACTGGCAGGGATTCCAGAGCAAAGTTTGGGGAGTGCATGCTTGCTGGACTGCATTGACACCCTCGCCAGCCTGTCGGCTCTGTGGCCTGCCAGGTGCAGCCTCACTGAGACTCAGTTTCATTAGCCATAAAATGGGACTCGTAAAACATACCTGAGAGGTCTTCATAAAGGCTAGACAAAGCACACAGTAAACAGTACTGCGGTGCCCTTTGTCACACCTTCACAAGTGTCTAATGACTCCACCACTCTTAGGAATGCTCAACCTTGACTGCATTGGAATTGCCTGGGAAGTGTTCGTTGATTTATTTATTTTTAATTGAAGTGATACTACTTACTTGAAGTATAGTTGATTTACAACATTGTGTTACTTTCAAGTATATAGCGAAGTGATTCAGATATATATACATATTTTATGTATATATACATATAGATAGATAGATAGATAGATAGGTATTTCTTGTTGTTGTTTAGCTGCAGAGTTGTGTCTGACTCCCTTGTGACCCCATAGGGGGTTCCCCATAGGATTGCCCAGGCTAGAATACTGGTTGCCATTTCTGTCTATGGGGAATCTTCCCGTCCCAGGAATCAAAGCCACGTCTCTTATGTCTCCTGCTTTGGCAAGCGGGTTCTTTACCACTAGCGCCACCTGGGAAGCCCCCAGTAAATAATAAGTGGAAATTACTTATTATGACAAATTAAGTTTAAAAAGTAGGAAGTAAGTTAAAGACAGGATAAGAAGCAATATGAGAGTCTTCTTTTTTCTTTCAGATCAGTCTAGAGTACAGAAATAAACTTCTAAACTATAAGCTTTAGTTCATAGTAGTAACAGTAAAAGTGGTGAATAATTTCACGTATGACTGGCATTGTGCCAAGTAGTTTATATAACTTAATTTATTCCCCATTCCAACACATACGCACCCACACACACCCCTCATACACTTTCTCAGGTTCAAACTTCCTCACATGCTGTATTTCTATCTTAAAGTCGTTCTCCCTTTCTACCTAGTTCAAAACTCCCTCAATGTCTAGGTCAAGCGCCATTCCATATATTTAATATACACAAGGAAAGGTGAATCTCTCTCCTTTGGCCTTTATTTTATGTGCCATATATTTTGGCGTTAATTCAGCAGTTAACTTCCTGTGATCCTAACTTCTGATTTTTTTTTAATATATATGAATGGTTGAGGGGCTCCCCAAGTGGTGTTAATGCTAACAGAACCTGTCTGCCAATGTAGGAGACATAAGAGACATGAGTTCAATCCTGGGTTGGGAAGATCCCTGGAGGAGGGATTGGCAACCCATGCTAGTGGATTCTCTTGCCTGGAGAATCCCATGGACTGAGGAGCCTGGCGGGCTACAGTCCATAGCGTCGCAAAGCGCTGGACATGACTGAAGTGACTTAGCATGCATGATTGAGGATTCTGGAAGGATAGGGAGATATATACATATATTATATATGTGTATGTGTGTGTCAGTCAATACACGGTTTTCGTACCAACTGAGAGGGCAGGTTTTACCTTCAAGGAGCTCACAATCTTTGGGTCAACAGAAAAGTCAATGCAACACCCATGTTTTCCCTTTGAGGACTGATTGGAATACTGTGCGGACAGTGAGGCAGGCTGATATGACTGGCTCTTCCACAGGTGGGTAAAGTCACGGCACAGGGAAACTCACTCAGTCGCATCTGACTTGCGACCCCCTGGACTATACAGTCCATGGACTTCTTCAGGCCAGAATACTGGAGTAGGGAGCAGTTCCCTTCTCTGGGGGATCTTCCCAACCCAGGGATCGAACCCAGGTCTCCTGCATTGCAGGCAAATTCTTTACCAGCTGAATCCGAAGGGGAGCCTGAGGTGCCTGGCAGATGCGTGGATTTCACACTTCCCTCTGGGAGTGGAGGAGAGACCACATTTCTGAAATGACTCTTCGTTCAGTCCCTCATTTCACCCACAGATGCTTGTTAATTCCCTCCACTGCAAGGCACAGCCCTGACCTCTGGGGACGCAGTGCTGAATGAGACAAAGCTGATCCCTGCCTTCCAGATTACCATCCATGGGGAGAGAGGTCAAAAATAGTCACAGGAGATGTGGGATCCAATATATAATTACTAATTGTGAAAAGGCAATGAAAGAAAAGACTAGTGTGCTGTGAGAAAATAAGTGGGAGAAAGGTGATATTTGTGGTAAGAACTCAAGCAAACGCGAGAGATTAATTGAAGGAATACAAGAATATGTTGAGTCCCAGTGAAGGAAAATTGAAGGAACTTGAGTCAGTCTTTAATGTTTCTGTTTGTTTCAGTATGTCTTCTTACCTTGCAAACTAATAATGGTTCTCCAAATGAACAAATGTTATCAAAGAACTGAGACCATTCTCATGGTACTTTGTTTTATTGGTAATTGATGGTTTCAAAAGTATCTGCCTGCCTTGTCCCTCCACCATCCTAAAAGTTCCTCTAAGACATGGATGGAGATAGTTCCTTATTTTCTTTTCTTTTTGGATGATCCAAAGTGCCATGAGCAGCTAACCCTCTAATTAACTCTCAACACCCAATTTTGACTGAGTTATGTGGGTGATAGAACCGTTGGTTGTTGATGGCACAGTCTGATCCAGGACAAAGAAAAAGTCCATGCTGACGGGTCTCTTCTGTCAGCTGAGTGAGGTCTGTATCCATTGGTCAGCACGAGCAGTGACATCCCCTGTCCCCGCTCCAGCCTGTGCCCGGAGGCACTCAGCACACCTGGGTCTGCACCCCGTGGCCTGGACACGAGGCACCTCCGTTCTGGGGTGGGGGATTGTTACACTCTCTCCTCCTCTCCTGGGTGCCCGATCTGCAAGCCGACCAGGAGCTCCAGCAGCTCCAATGACCATCCGCCTTAGCTCCTGCATGGATGATTTCCCGGGGAACAAGGTTAGCATACCAGCAGCAGCGGATAGTGAAGACTGAAGCCCATCCCACCACCCTAGAGTGGTCTATACGCTCTCCTTGGGGAAATGCCTGGGTGTAGCCAACCAAGACCTCTGTGCTTGCTGCCTCACACTTAATTTGAAACTCTGAGTGGAGTGAGAAGAGGCCACTGGGACCTCATCTCATGAAACTTGAACCCACGGTTCCATGGAAGGTGGATAGCAGAGAGAGGCATGGAGGCGTGCGCCTCTGGAAGAATGACTCCAATCCAATGAAGTGTGTGCAGAGAGGGAGCTCATCTCCCAGCTGGGGCCTCACAGACAAAGGCCAGCCAGACATCCCTAGGGAAAGGATTACTGGGCTTTTAAATGAGGGTTCAAAAATCAACCCCCTTGGTCTCTGATGGAGCCTCAGTGGTTGATAGATTCTCTGCACAGAGCATCAGAACCTGTGTGCTGAACATGCACTGTCTCTGGAAACCCAGCTTACACAGTCCCTCCAGCCTGGG
Source organism: Nanger dama (assembly GCA_917880005.1). Lineage (NCBI taxonomy): Eukaryota > Metazoa > Chordata > Mammalia > Artiodactyla > Bovidae > Nanger > Nanger dama. Next base: position 4,231,411 of record CAKJTW010000031.1, on the reverse strand, counting down.
ACTGCTATCTGCCTCTGGACCAGCTCATCTCCTCTCTTAGCCTGAGTTTTCACCTCTGTAAAGGAAAAGGATGGATTCATCCACTGGGGTTTTTCCACCATAACTTTTTCATTACTGTTGTTGTTGTTGTTGTTACTTAAATCTTGGATGGGACCCAACATGGAAGTCAGATGAAAGTGAAGCTGTCCTATTTGAAGCTGGGGTGTCTGCTAGGTTTCCCTGCTCCCCTGGGGCAGCCCCTAGGAGACCCCAGCCTTCGTCAGATCCCAGTGTGAATATCACTGGGTTAGATATTCTTCAAGTCCCTTCCAGCTCTGTAATTATACTCCCTGGTGGGGCAGCCGCAGCAGGGCTCTCTATTCCTCTCACCTCTGTGGCTTGGTCTCTATAGGCAAAGATTTGCTGAGAAAATCCCTCGGGCCCTCCATTAGTGGGTCTCCATGGTGGCTGATTCCCCAGCCTTAGATTTCCTTGCCAGATTGATCTCTGTCTGGCTGAAAGTTCAGTCTGATAGCCTCACGGCCACCCGAGGTCCATACCCTGCTTAGATCAAGGTTAATGGAACCCCCATGAGCTGAATGCAACTGACTGAATGTAATCTTGCAAGGAAAACAGGACTGTGAGGGAGGACCCAGTGCTCTGTGCCCTGCCACCCCTGAGATCATTGTTATCATGTCCCCATTCTCTAGTGCCCACCATGGTTCATGTGACTCAGTGTGGTCACCATCAAGCCCAGCACTGGATCGCTGGTGAGGCATCTCTGGGTGTTCCCTCTGTTCCCTTTGCACTATGCTGTGTGGACAGGAATCCAAACAAGTCCCTGGCTCTAGGAGTCCTTGACATGCTCTGATTCTAATCATCCAGATAGAGCCGATATCTGTTCTTTTAAACCAGGTCACCTTATAACCAGCACTTGGACCATATCCTCCCTGTCCATTCCCCAAAGAGATAGTCAGTGCACTCATCTCAGACTCTCTGCCTTCATTCCCTGCATGTCCTGGATTCTTAGGACAGTAGTCCCCAGCCTTTTTGGCACCAGGGACCAGTTTCACAGAAGATAGTTATTCATAGACCGGGGTGCAGGGGAGATAGTTTCAGGATGATTTGAGCGCATTGCGTTTATCGTGCACTTTTATTTCTAATCTAATGCCACCTACAGGTGCACATCTGAAGGTTGGGGACCCCTGTCTTAGAATGTAAATTAATAGACTGTAACAATTAAGAGCGTGGGTCCTAACATCAGATCATCTGGATCCAAATACTGGCTCTGACTCTCCCCAGATAGAAGACCCAGCAAGTTATTTCACCTTCTTTCTGCCCCCGTATCCTCATCTGTGAACTGGAGTGATAAAGCATCACTGACTCTATGAATATGAATTTGAACAAATTCCAGGAGATACTGAAGGGCGTGCTGCAGTCCCTGGAGTCGCAAAGATTCAGACAGAATTTAGCAGCTGAACAGCGACAACATCACATTCGTGGAGGGATAAAAGAGTTCATGCACACGAAGTGTTGCAATAGTGCCTGGTGCAGAATTTGCTATTCTTTCTGGTCACTGACCTTTGGTTCCTCTGGAAAGTTGCCTGGCCGATGAGGCAAATGGGAGCTAAAATGCAGTGCAAACTCTGCTTGAAAAGTTAAGAAATCCCTGGGCCTTGGAGCTGGGCAGTATCAACCCTGCACGATTTTCTGCGTATCTCCCAACTTACACACCTAACAGGCAGTTTCTTTTTTCCAGTTCCTATGAGGAAACTGTACCAGGCTTGGCCCATGGAATTGTTCTGCTTGGGTTTTGTTCTTTGCATCTTCCTTCATAAGGACTCTAGAATTGACTCACATCTTGGCTTACCCCTCTTGGAATTCTTCCTACAGGATATCAGGAAGCTTCTTGGGACCCCATTTATATTCCCTTTAGCTTCCCTGGTGGCTCAGAGGTTAAAGTGTCTGCCTCCAATGTGGAAGACCCAGGTTCAATCCCTGGGGCGGGAAGATCCCCTGGAGAAGGAAATGGCAATCCGCTCCAGTATTCTTGCCTGGAGAATCCCATGGAAGGAGAAGCCTAGTAGGTTACAGTCCACAGGGTTGCAAAGAGTCGGACATGACTGAGCGACTTCACCTTAGCCCACAAAGGAGGGATTTAGATGTAGCTCCAACTCAGGACAGATCTTCTATCAGTAGAGTTCTCTCTTCTTTTTTCTTACTTGAACTGAGCTTGCCACACAAATTAGCTAGTTTCATTCTCAGCACACTGTGATGCAGGTACCAACATCATCCCCACTTTACAGGGGATGCCTACCCAACATGAAAATTAGCACCACTGGGATGTGAAGGTCTATTTGACACCACAGCTGTGTTATCTTGCCTCCCATTTAGAACAATGCTCCCATAAATAAAATTGTTACTCACCATCATCTTACTCTAAAACCAGGCTCCTATTTCATCTATCCCGTGCCTCAATAATTTGTTCTACAGATAACCTTAGATAGACCCTTCCAGAATTATTTTTCTGTACATTTTCATATTGCAGTTGTCAAATGAGAATGATTTATACATTGATTTGGTAGCCCATATTTTTGCCATCATTCTGTGTACCAGTATACATGGAAAAATTGGAAGCTTATGGATTAAAACATGCATAGCGATTCTTAAAGCTCAAATGGAAACACAGATGAGAAAGATGGGTCCCAGAAAGAAGAAATGATTATCAGCACATCAGTAAGTTAGTGAAACAGCTGAGATTTACACGCAAGTCTCTAGACTTCATCTTTAAGGGACTTAGACTCTCATTTGAGAAACTTCTTTTCTGGTGCGGTTGCTTTGTGTTGCAGCTTAATATGTTTAACTTTGAAATCTTAAGCATTACATTACTTGCCCCAAGCTTGTGTTTAGTCACAACAACTTACTTATCCCTTGCAGTGGATTGAATAATGCCCCTCAAAAGATAGGCAACCCCATTACCTGCAAATGTTGCCGTGTTTGGATATAGAGTCTTTGAAGATAAAATCAAGTTAATATGATGTCATGCTGGATTAGGGGAGGTCCTAGTCCAATGACTAGTGTTTCTATAAGAAAACAGAGATGTAGAATGGAGACCACCACATGAAGACAGAGGCAGAGACTGGAATGGTGTAGCTACAAGCCAAGAATGCTTGGTGTTGCTGACAAGCGCCTGAGGCTTAGGAGAAAGAACAGATTCCCTCATGGAGCCTCCAGAAGAAAGCAACCTGGCCAGTACATCCAGAATAGGATTTCTGAATTCTAGAAGTCTGAGACAATACATTTCCATTGCTATAAGCCACCCAGTTTTTGATACTTTGTTGTGGCAGCCTTTGGAAATGAATACATCCCTCCAGAAATGAGCCCTGTTGTCCATATGTGCCTCGGTCTTTCTCATCTGAGAGAGGGTCCCGATGGCAGGGAGAAAGCATAAGAACTGGTAAACGCAGGGGTCAGTCATAGAGCTCAGAATGTGGGTTCCTAGAGCAGTGGGCAAGAGGGCACAGAGGAGAGAGGCTGGGAACCCCAAGAACCCTCTGAGCTGGAGTAGGCTAGAAGCTGAGTGAGGATGTGCAGGCCTTACCCTCTGACTGTGGTTGCTCACAGGCAAGGCCCTGGTGACCCGCGGGGCACTGACACTTGCAGCTGGTGCCCTCAAGGATTGGCTCCCCATTGTTGAAGCAGGGCCCACAGCGGCAGGCATTGAACTCCATCAGGTACTGGTCCAGGGCCCGCCGCAGGTTCTGGCGCTTAGTCTCCAGGGACCCCAGGTTCGTGTGCCGCAGTATCTCATGGATCGGCCTCACCTGTGGGCACAGGAAGAACAGAGGACTACACCCTGGGCTCTGTACAGCTTCCCAGAGCCCAAGAACTGGTCATCAAGCCTCGGGAAGGCCTGTTGCGCGCCAGGCACAGCCAGATTATCCTGTTGCATTAGACCCAAGCAGCCACTCCGTAGAGTGGGTATGAGGTTTCCCAGGCTGTGGATGAAGAATCAGAGTCTAAGAGTGCTTGAGTGACCAGCTCAGGGCCACACACAATGGACCGTGCTGACCATGGTGCTGCATAGCTTTGAAACCTATGGTCCCCAGATCCCAAAGGAAGACGAGAACCCGAAAGCTAGCTGTGCCAACTCATCCGCCCCTCCAGCATTCTTAGGAGGCAGGAAGATATGAAGCACTTACATGTCTATGTGTGTGTTTTATTGTCAGCCTCCAAAGCAGGGATTAATAAAGTTCTTGATAGGCAGCTGTGTTGCCACTGCTGAGCACAACCCCTAATGGTGTGAGTGTGGGGTTTGCCTGTGTGTATGCTGGGGCTGTTTTATATTTGCAGCAGCAAATTCTAGGCAGGAATGTAGTCCAGGGTTTCTCAGCCTCAGCACTATTGCATCGCCAGCTGAATAACTCTTTGTTGGCAGGGACGGGCTGGCCTGTGCATTGTATGATCAGCACCACTGCTGGCATTTTCCCACCAGATGCCAATAGCATCTTCTAGCCATGAAAACCAAAACTGTTTTCTGATATTGCTAGATATCTCCTAGTGGAGAAAGGGTGGTCAACCCCTGCTTGGAAAGTCATAGATAGAACAGAAAGCATGAATCTGGGGCTAGAAAATCTGGCTTCAAATCCCAGCTCTGCTTCCAGCTGTGTGACCTCTGTCCCGTTACACATGGAGCCTTCCTTCCTCATCTGTCAAGTGAGAAATATAGTCCTACACTCCTGGTTTATCAAGAGGATTAAAGTTGAAAGTCAGGGAAGGGCTGTCACACAGTCACAGCTAAATGAATGCTGCTCACTTCTCAGCTGTGTGGCCCAGACTGCCCCTCCTAAGCCTGAGCCCCATTATCTGTAAAATGGGAATAATAGCTTACTTAAAATTCACATGAGGATCTAAGGAAATAATGAATGTGTGATACCATTGCAAAGAGGAAGAACAGAATAAAATAAAGCACCATTTCTATTAGATGTGATGATAGTAAAAAAAACCAAAACATTTTTTAAACTGCATGTGTATATGATTATCTTCAATATGTTTATAACACTATTTTTTAAACACATAAACATGAAAACTCGTTCCCAGGTCTCTCATTTTACAGGAAAGGAACCTGAGGAGCTGAGAGAGGAAGGATTTGCCAAGGTCACAGAGCCATTCTGAGATGGGACTGAGCCCTACTGGAGCAAACTTACTTCTCAAGAATGAGAGGTCAGTAAGGGCACTCGCCATGCTTTGAAGTAGGTTCCTGGAAATGTGTACAGAGAGATCTGTGGCAAACAAACCTTGTCCTGTGACCAGGGGCTGTGGCTGAGGTAACCAGGCTGGTCATGTTGGTATTGGCTGGGCCCCCAGCCAAGGGGAGAAGACCATTACTGGAAGTGCAGGGAATCTGGCCCCACTGTTAGGAATTTGGTGTGGAATGGACTGCCCTTGATAAATATGACTTTTAGTTCCAGAGAAATCCAGGACCATTGGGCAGCTTCCCTTTGACCTTCTGGGGGAGCCCAGAACTCAGACCTCCATCTCTCCTTTTTATTCCCCAAATCCTCAAGAAGAGGGTGTGGAAGGGCTGGTGGGACATAAAGAAGGAAGAAGATTGGGGAAATGATTCTTAAAATGTTAGAGCTTGAAAGCTATTTGCAATGGTCTTGTTCCCATTTTACAAATGAAAAAAATCAGAGAAAGAAAGTAGTGTGATATAACACACTATAAAATAACAGATAACATATAATGATGTATACCATAACCACATCATCACATGGCACGACTCCTGTGCCCACTCAGTCTAAGCACTTGCCATAAATAGACACTGCTAAGCTCTGGGAGTATGCAAGTAAAAAGATTCTTTCCACTCTGAGTATCAAGTTCCAAATAACTCTCTAACTGGCCTCCCCTCCATGTCTGTAGTCTGATTGCCTATCTGTCTGTCTGTCTCTGCGCATTTTGTTTAAAGCACAGCTTTAGTTGCATCAATCCCCTGCTCTATGACCTGCCAACAGCCTCATGCATTGAATCCAACCTTCCAGGGGTCATCATGGGTTGTCAAGAGGTCCTGAGCATTAGAATCAGTCAGTCTTGGCTCCAGTTGGGCTGTACCATTTTCTAGCTCTGAGATTTGACCAGCTCCCTTAACCTCCACAAACCTGCCTCCTCATCTGACTTCAGATGTAATATTTTACTATCCCCATGTTACACAGCAGAACCCTGAGCCTCAGAAAATGGAGTAACCTATCCAAGGTCACACACACACATCAAAAGGTGGCTGATCCATGAGCCAAACTACATCTTTTCACTCCAAACCCGAGCTCTCTCTCCCTAAAGACAGTATTGAGTCTTCTCCAAATCATGCACATCAGTCTTTCCCTTGGATATTTTGCTCAAAGCAAACAAAGAGCTTATCTCTTGCCCATGAAAGTTGATATATTACTCCTGATATCAATTTTACAGTTTTGCCCAAATCACTAATAGCTTGATGATAGCAATTTTCAGACACTATGTGAATTACAGGTGCGTGAAAATGGTCCCTTACTTATTGGAGAAGAAATGAAATCAAGGTTAAGCCATCTGACCTCTTTCTTCATAGAAAAGATGGTGTTGTAATAGATTTTTAGGTTTAACTGTTTGTATATATTTTAAAGAGAAGGAATGTGTCCACACCTGGAATTTTTAACTATATATAGAAAATGAGCAAAGGTCAGGAAAAATGGGCAAGAAAACAATAATATTTTACTTAAAAGCCCCAAATGCAACTCTCATTTGCTAATGGCTTACATCTTCTTCACCCTAAACTTAAGCTCTCTTTCCCAAAAGACAACATTGGGTTTTCTTGCATATGAATTGAATAGTGTGATGATATTGGTGGAACAATTTACTTGCTTTACAGTTTGAATACAACTTCACTTCCTTTGTGGTGTTAGAGCTTTAAGGCAAGCTTTCTCAGTTTTGGCACTGTTAGCACCAGCAGCCAGCTGTTTCCTTGCTGTGGGGCTGCCCTGTGCACTGGGGGTGTCTAGCAGCCTCCCTGGCTTCTGGCCCCTAGATGCCAATAGCATCTTCTCAGTTGTTACAAGCAAAAATGTCTTCAGATATTCCCAGTGTCTCCTGGGAGAGAAAAATTGACCCTAGTAGCTAAGAACCATGGCTGTAAGGACGGTGCTAGAATAGAGAGAAGAGAGAACTGGACATGAAGTCCAGAGGTCTTGGATCCAGGTACTTCCACTTATGGGCTCTGTGACCCTAAATGATTCCCTTGATGACTTGGAACCTCAGTTTCCTAATCTTTTCAATGGGGAGAATCCTGTCTGCGCCAGAGGTCATCGTGATGAGATCATTTAGAGCAGGGGCAGCAGATTGTAGCTTGAAATCACACTAAGCCCACAGCTGGTTTTTGTATGACCTTTGAGCTAAGAACGACTAACATTTTTACAAGATTGGAGAAAAACAAGAACTTGTATGAAAGTGACTGTATATAGCCTAGAAACCTAAAGTATTTACTATCTGCTCTTTACAGAAAAAAAGTTTGCCAACCTCCAACTTAACAGATGTGATTTTTAAAGTCTTTTATGTATACATGTGAATAGTGCTTTTTAATAAGGTGGCCTACTCCTGAAGAAATTCTAGGACTACTAATATAACACTAGACCCTAACCAGATAGTAAGCTTGTGACCCCAGCTCTCCTGTGGCCTGCACACAGAGTCACGCATGCCTGTAGTCAGGCTTGGGTAAGGCCACCAGTTCAGCGTGCCGTTACATTTCATCTTGTTTTTTGATGGACTCATAATAAGAAATATAAAATGATCTGGTCTGCTTCACTTTCATTCCTTGTGGGCCTAGAGTTTCTTCAACTGCGAAAAGACTTACCTCAAAATCAATAACAGCAGGATTATACTTTAATGACCTCCCCCAGGAACGATACGTAATGATGCTGCTGTCTTGCGTCAAGCCACCTCCCCAGTCAGCACTGCCACCGCGCACCCGAGAAATGAGGTCTTCCATTCCCAAGGCCTTCTGGTCTTTAGCTGCCCTCGAGAGAATAGTCACGTTAGTGCATTTCCTTAGATGCCAAAGGAGCAGTTGGCAAGCTCCACTGGATGAGATGTGGAGCAGAGTTTAAGTGCTCTCCTTGCGGCTGTCTCCCAGTCTTCTGCCTTGCTCAGTTAACTAGCAGGACAAGGCAGAAAAGAAGCATCAACACTTGGAAATCGACTCATCCTTTGGATTACAGCAGGCCCTGGGAAGACAGCTCAACCCAACATGGAGGAGGGAGAAGATGGGAGAATGGATAATGATTGATTTATTCATGTATTCATTTACAGGCCAAATGTTTGCTTGGTGCTTACTATATGCCAAATAGCTCCAACCAAATATTATAGGTGCTATAACTGATTTCTCAGTAGGGGTTCAGAGCAAGATGTGGTCAGATCTACAGTAGGAGGGGGAGGTGGTCAAGTAAAAGTCAGTTACCTCGAAGAATGGATAAATCTTGGCAGGTAAATGGAGGGAGGAGGGAAAAGTGACCAAGAGAAGTATTTGACTTAGGACCCTGAGACATGAGTAGCCCAGTGCAATGGAAGTAACTTGAACCTCATCTACTCATCCATCTATTATAAACTATTTCAGCATCCTTGCATCTTGTGTGTCTTCCACCTGGAAAAAATGACTCAATACATGTTGCATGAATGAATAAATGAATACATGAGCATGTATAGTGATCTGTGTGGGAGATGTTATAAAGTGTTCTTGCACAATTTTTCTCTAATAATTATTCTTTGAACTTGAATTTTGTAACAACATTTTATCCTTCAGCAAATTTGTGTCCTCCCTCTGAGCTGTACCTGATGGGACTTGATCTCAATCGTTAACTTTCCAGATTCTGTCTGCACATGCCTTTCCTCCCAGCTCTTACTCAGATCTTTGTCTGGTGCTTGAAATCTAGGATGTTGTACAAATAGGAAGTCAGGCATTTCTAAGATGATCTCAGCCCATGCTGGGATTCAAAATAGGGTCACTACAGGTCATTGGTTTGGGGTATTCAACAGATACACGTATGACCATCGACTGAAATGGAATCAATTGGAAAGGAGAACATATATGCCTCGATGAAGCCCATGATGAATACTTGCTTAGTTTGCCATCTCCAGATTTTTTACAGGGTCCTAATGATAAACTTCCTCCAACTTGTATCTTCTCTAAAAACTCATTCTCAATGCCCAAAGAGACTCCAAAGCATCTCTTGATTTCAGTACTGTTAACACCTGCAACAGGAAGCAGAGAAATACAGAATGCTGAGACACTAAAGACAGTGAATATGTACAACCAGCTCAAAATAGTAGTTCATAGCTCACCAGCTCACAGTAGTAAAAACTAGCTTCTATTTTATAGTCTATGAGATCTGGGTTGAAATCCCTGTTCTTTAACTCAGGTTCAGTATTTTCTTCTCTATGGTCCCAATGCAAATATTCTTGAAATAAGAAGGAATATGGATTGCACATGCTAGCTGGTCAAAAGTCTTTGTTCCTTTTCCTCTCCATGGGGCCTCCTTGAGAAGGTAATTCTATCTGATCCGTCTCCTTTACCCCTGTGCCTAGTGCAGTACCTGGCCCATGACTGGCACCAATCTTGCATATGTTGCCCCTCCCTCTCTCCTTTTTTACTGTCTTTCTGAAGTCCACACACGCTCCAATTTAAATACCATTTCTTCCGTGAAGCACTTTTGAATCAGAACACGTCCCCCTTTCTTCAAAGATACCCATGTGCTTTGTTTGGGTCTGAATGATCATTTGTGTCCCAATTCTTTTTACCCCAGGTCTCTTTGCACCTCGGAGAGGCTAGGTGCTGTCAGAAGACTGATAGATCTCCATGGGGAGGCTGCCTGACTTCTGACCCATGAGAACCATGAGGCCCACATTGGCTGTCTCTGTCTATATCTGAGGAGCTGCTGAGGAATCTGCATTTTGCAAATGAAGAACATAATTCTCAAAGGAATGATGTCATTTTGCCCCAAATCCCACAGCCTGTAGGTGAACAGATTGGGGTTTTCAACCCTTGGTCAAGTGGCAAGATAAGGCTAGAAAAGCAGAATGGAGAAAGATATTGAGCATTGCTACAAAGTTCAACTTCCTCTGTAGCTAAAGGCTTCTGAAGGCTGTGAATTGGAGTTTGTATTTTCAGCACATCATTGCTTTTCACTGCAACGATAAATAATTATAACTAGTCAGTGTATTATCCCAGCAACCACAAAGGAAAGATCATTTAGGTTGTAATTCAGTTAAGCTAAAGATTAGATTCAATATTTTCAAGGGAGTTTTGAGCAGCAAGTTTACTTGATGGCATTCCTATGAAACTAAACTCTATGAAGTTGAGCACTGACATCTTATTTACCACTCTGTCAGAGTGCCATGGAGGAGGAGCTCCATATACACTCTCAGGATAAATGACTGATGAATGAAAATGAATGCCAAGAATTGTCTGGTAACAGTTTCTGATGGAAAGAATCTTAGAAGCCAGGAATCATGAATTCAAATCCCAGTCACTTAGATGAATGGACAAGAAATTACTGTATATAGAATAATTATATACATATTATATAATTAATAATGATCAAATAGTTATATATAATTATAACTTATATATAATCATTATAATTATATAAATTATATTATATACTTACATATAATATATGATACATAATTATATGTATTAGTGTATACAATATAATTATAATATATAATATATGCAATTATTATATATTAAAAATTGTACACATATATATATACTTTATACAGCCCACATATATGTGTATGTATATATGTGTGTATACACACACACACACACACACACACACACACACACACCCTGTAGCTATATCTCATGTAAAGAGATCCTACCTTAAAATGTAAAGAAATCCTGCCATTTGGGACAATGTGGATGAAACTAGAGGACATTATACGAAAGGAAATAAGTCATACACAAAAAGAAAAAAGACTTTACTATGGTACTTATACATGAGCTCTACAAAAGTCGTATATATAGAAGTAGAGAGTAGAATGGTGGTTTCCCAGGACAAGGAGGTGGTTGGCAAGGGGAGATGCTGCACAAGGTTGCAGCTGTGTTGGAGAAATAAACCTAGAGAGCTAATATACAGCCTGGTGACTCTAGTTAATAATACTGTATTGAAAACTGGAAATTTGCATAGGGAGTAGATTGCAAGTACTCTTATCACACACACACATACACACACACACACACACATACACCTGACTATGTGAGGAGAATATGTGTTAATTAGCTTGATTGTGATAATCATTTCACATATATATATATAATCATCATACTGTGTATTTTAAATATATACAAATTTTATTTTATTTTTTAAAGTGAAACAAAACACATCCCAGTCCCTGACACCCTGTATGAACTTAGAAAAGGTCCCCAACCTCACAGGGTCTCAGTTCGCCGTTTATGGAGAGAAGGAGTTAGACTTGTTCATCCCAGGCCTCTCTTGGCCAGGGCCCTCTGAGCCTCTGTGCGCAGTGGTTTCTGAATAACTCTGAGCTGAGAGTTTCTGGGAGAAGTGATCCTTTAAGTACCAGCACTCAGCACCAAGCCAACGGCTTCTTCTGCCATTTCTGTTCAAGTACTTTTAATTTTTAATGCACTACTAATTGAGGAAGATTTAGCATATTTAATTGTTTTGATTAAAAATTGCTTCAACAGTGATAAACAAAAGTGGATGAAAGGAATTCATGGGCAGAAGCCAGAGTGATTACTTAGGTGAGTGGTGGAGTGCTGCTGAATTAAAGTGACAGGACGGGCTGATTAGTGGGGGCTGGAGGATGCCTGTGAAGTGATTATGCTCATGAAGGGTCTGCCGACAGCTTGCCAGGTGCTGCTGGGAGAAGCAAATTCTACAGTAAGGCTTGATTGCAAAGAATTGCTCCTGAGGACCCTGAAGGAGGGTACCAGCCAGCAAGGGGAGGTCTGTGACTTAAGAACCACACAGCGTGAGGGCTAAAAGTATCTTTAGTCACATACCTGACATGTCTCACATTTACCTGTGACATGCTTGGTTCATAAAGATTAACTGTCTTGCCTAAGACCACACAGTTAAAAAGAATAGTGGAGCTGAGATTCAAACACGTCTGTCGTGCTTAGAAGAATTAGTGGTACTTTCACTAATTCCAGTTATTTCATCAGAATAAATTCTGCTGAAAATTTTAGTAAGCATCTACTATTACCATCCCAGGCATACTGTATGTTGGACAAGGTAGACACTCTGAGGATAAAACTGATATAAATATGATGCCAATCTGAACAAGTAAGGTCCTGGCCTTGAGAAGCTAGCAGATGTGGGCCATATCGTCAGTGAAGACTCAGTTGGATCTGAGAGTTGCTCAGTTCAATACACCAGGACTAGAAGAGGAGTCTCTTGCCAGAAGTCATGGGGACTGCAAGTCAGAGCTGTCTAGAGAGCACCTATAGAAAACCAAGACCAGTAAGCTGGGATAGGGGCTGGGGGAGGTCAAATGTGATGCCAAAATCCAGGACTTGAGGCTGGAATAGGAACTAAGACACGAAGCCAGAGTGACAGATGCAGAGAGCAGAGGAGGGGGTGAAGGGAAGAGCAGAAAAATGTCCAGCATGACTATCACTTGCCCAGACGGGCACATGGCATGGGTGCTCTGCCAGGGCTCCACCCCATCTCAGCAGCCTGACTCCTTAGATGGCAGCTCTGGGCCAGATCAAACTGGCATTTGCTTTGGGCTTTTGAACTCAGTGAATTGGAGTTGATGTTTGCTGAACCTGGCTACATAGTGAGATCTTCTGGAGTGCTTATTAAAAACAGGTTCCAGGTCTCCACTTCTCTCGATTCTGATTCTGTACTTCAGAGTAATCAGCAAATGATATTTTAAACAAGTATCTCATATGAAACCTATGCAGTGCATCTGGGATCAGATATTAAGTACCCTCGTCCTACAGAGAACCTCCAGTGACCTGTCACAGCAAGCTGGCCTCCACCCTGTCCTAGTTAATGCCTTAAATAAGGACCTAGCAGCCAGGCTCATTGTATCTACCCAGGCAGAAGGAACTAGAAAATGAACCAGGATCCAAAAGGCCCTCAAAAGGCTGATGAACAGACAGACCAAGCACGAGAAATGAGATTCAGATTGGAAAGTTACAAGATCCTGTCCTGGAGATAAAATACCAAGTACATGAGCACAGTAAGGGATAGAGTCAGCCTAGCAGGAGAACCAGAGAAAAGGCCTAAGCGTTCTGGATAACTTCCAGCTCAGTAGGATAGTGACGCCAAGTGAAAATTATAATCAGTAGAGGAAAGGCAGTGATAACCTCACTCCTTCTGCACAGGTTAGAGAAACTCGGAACCTGGAGCCACGTTCTGGGAGCTATACTTTTCAAAGGAAATAGGAAAATGAGACATTCACTGGACACCACACAGCCTTTGAGAAAAAGGAAATACTGCTGTATGCAACATCATGGCTGAACCCTGAGGACGTTATGTTAAGAAGCCAGTCACAGAAAGACCAGAACTGCATGATTCTACTTAGTGTGAAGTATGTAGAGTGGTCAAACTCACAGAAGCAGAGCACAGAATTGTGTTTACCAGGGGCAGAGGGAGAGGGTGATGGGGCATAAACTCTCAGTTACCCTAGGTGAATGAGTTCTGGAGTTCCTGCTGAATCACTCTGTCCTTAGAGTGAAGAATTCTGTACTCTGAAACATTTGTTAAGAGGTAAATCACGTGTCAAGTATTCTTGCCACAATAAGATAAAAAAGAAGCTGGGGAATGATTGGGTAAGAAGAAGCACAAGGTTGAAGAAATCCAAAGCCTGGTCCTTTGGGGAATGTTTAAGGTGATGTGAACTTCCAGATGTTCAAGCTGGTTTTAGAAAAGGCAGAGGAACCAGAGATCAAATTGCCAACATCCGCTGGATCATCAAAAAGCAAGAGAGTTCCAGAAAAACATCTACTTCTGCTTTATTGACTATGCCAAAGCCTTTGACTATGTGGATCACAATAAACTGTGGAAAATTCTGAAAGAGATGGGAATACCAGACCACCTGGCCTGCTTCTTGAAAAACCTATATGCAGGTCAGGAAGCAACAGTTAGAACTGGATATGGAACAACAGACTGGTTCCAAATAGGAAAAGGAGTATGTCAAGGCTGTATATTGTCACCCTGTTTATTTAACTTACATGCAGAGTACATCATGAGAAACGCTGGACTGGAAGAAACACAAGCTGGAATCAAGATTGCCAGGAGAAATATCAATAACCTCAGATATGCAGATGACACCACCCTTATGGCAGAAAGTGAAGAGGAGCTAAAAAGCCTCTTGATGAAAGTGAAAGAGGAGAGTGAAAAAGTTGGCTTAAAGCTCAACATTCAGGAAACGAAGATCATGGCATCTGGTCCCATCACTTCATGGGAACTAGATGGGGATACAGTGGAAACAGTGTCAGACTTTATTTTTCTGGGCTCCAAAATCACTGCAGATGGTGACTGCAGTCATGAAATAAAAAGCGCTTACTCCTTGGAATGAAAGTTATGACCAACCTAGACAGAGGTTAGGTTAGTTATGACCAACCTAAACAGTAAGCAGAAGTAGAGCATATTGAAAAGCAGAGACGTTAGTTTGTCAACACAGGTGATCTAGTCAAGGCTATTGTCTTTCCAGTCGTCATGTATGGATGTGAGAGGGGACTACAAAGAAAGCTGAGCACCTAAGAATGGATGCTTTTGACCTGTGGTGTTGGAGAAGACTCTTCGGAGTCCCTTGGACTGCAAGGAGGTCCAACCAGTCCATCCTAAAGGAAATCAGTCCTAGGTGTTCATTGGAAGGACTGATGTTGAAGCTGAAACTCCAGTACTTTGGCCACCTGATGGGAAGAACTGACTCCTTGAGAAAGACTCTGATGCTAGGAAACACTGAGGGTGAGAGGAGAAGGGGACAACAGAGGATGAGATGGTTGGATAGCATCACTGACTCAATGGACATGAGTATGGGTAAACTCTGGCAGTTGGTAATGGACAGGGAAGCCTGGTTTGCTGCAGTCCACGAGGTCACAAATAGTCGGACACAACTGAGTGACTGAACTGAACTGAAAGTGATATGGGATGTTTATCGGAACGAGGAAGGAGAGATTTCTCTCTCAGAGAACTAGACTCAGTTTCCCAGAGGGTTGTCTTAAGGAAAAGGAATTAATGGCTTGTTGGTGGGACTACAAGAACAAGACCTAGGACCCAAAGGGCAGATGCTACAGAGAGAGAGTCTGAGACTCAGTGTAAGGTAAACCACCGCAGCACTCAGAGGCCAAAGAGATCATTGCTTCGTGAGGCAGTGAGCTTCCCACATCCGGAGGGCACCAAACAGAAGCCGACTGTGTGCTTGTGAGTAGAAGGGTTTGGAGTATTGACAAGTGGTCTTTTAAGAGCTCCTCTAAAGTCAAGATTCTGAAACTTTAAGAACATACCAGAATACTTGAACATTTGGGATAATTTCATCATGTCCTTAGTAATTTCTTACTGTGTGCCAGGCATCTGGGAAATAAAGAAGGGTAAGGGAGTGTTTGCTTGCAGGGCGCTTACGTGGAGACATGGATAGGTAAGCTGACAGTTCTTGTACTGTGTGGTGAGGACTTTGAAAGAAGGCAAAAAATGCACAGGTATAAAAGGAAGGGTACCAGAGGCAAGTGTGAAAGGATGAGTAGGTATTAACCAAATTGTGAGGAGGACGTTGAGAGCAGAGGGTGGGCACAAGGAGGCCTGGGGACGCCAGCAGCAAGATTCTGCTCAGAGAGGCCAACATGGTCTAAACTCAAGAATGGAAGAAAGAGAGACGCAGATCAGTCCAGGAAGCGCTGGGAGACTGCTGGGGCCCTCCACACTCTCATCTGGTCCCTAGAGGATCTGCCGTGCCCGCCAGGGAGGCCAGGAGCCTGGGAGACGCGTCTCCGGCCACTGGGTCTGCTCCTTGTTTTCCACCTGGTCTGGGCTGTGTGCAGGTGTGAGAGCTCTCCTCACACCTCGCATCTCTGTGTGGAGATGCTGCATCCACACGGCTCCGAGGCAGAACCAGGCAGCCTGACTTGTGAGGTGCCAGAAGCAGCAAGTCTCTGTCATTCCTCAGATGAAAAGCATCGAGTGGAAACAGCAGGTGTGATGCATTATTTATCTCTGTGCAACGAACAAATGCCACTCAGGTGGCTGTGATGTATGTGTTGTGTTGCTTTGCTACATTGGTTGCTCCCAAAGACAGCCTCAGAAAGGAAAGGAAGAATCGTATAGTCTATTTCACGCCGTAATGGTGGAAAAGATGATTGTTTAGTGTGTGGCTGGATGAGCCAGGAAGTGTTGGCTAACTTACTTGCCCCTTCTGTGCTTCTGTGTATCCTTTAAAATGCATGCTTCTTCCCAACTACCTAAGAATAAGAGTGCCAGTAGCTCTGTGCCCTGGCAGGTGCTGTTCCCTATAAAAGTCCCCTTACTTCCTTCCCTGAGTTCCTACCACTCAGCTCGAGGAAGCTTTCCCTTACCCCCAAAGGCCCTGTGTGTCCCCAAGGCATCCCTATGTGTCCGTCATGGTACCCCCATGCCTCCCTATAGCATAGTATTTAGCGCACTATGGCAATTGTCAATTTCTTGATCTGTTTTTCCAATTATTCTGCAAACTTACAATGTCATCTCTTGGGTTTTCAAGACTTAGCATGTGATGGGCCCCAGAAGTGCCCAGGGATGCGCTAATTCCAACCTATTTAGACAGTACCTCTAAAATGTTTCTTTGAGAGTCACTGGTCTTCTTTTGGTTGAGGATACAAATTGCATCTTTGTAATATTTCCTGTTTGATTGAGTTGGTATTTTATAAAGCTCTTTCATCAACATTATCTTATCAGAGCCTCAAAACAATCTTATGGGACCAGGAGGCTTTGCTCTTTTTACAGGCAAACTAGGGTTGGAAAAGGAGGTAACTGGGGGGGTTAAGCATGTGAACTCAGGAGGCAGAGTTCTACCCATCCCTGGGAGTATAGCTTTGGGTGAATGGCTGAGCCTCTCTTTGCCTCATGTTGCCCATTTGCAAATGGATTCTATACATGAGTCTGTAAAAGCAGTATCTGGTACAATTAAGTGTTCAACAAATTTTGTTAGTCTTTGCTGTGGTTGTTAGGTAACTTGCCTTAAGATCTATGACTAATAAGCCCAAGAATCAGGGATTGATGCGAGGTGTGCTATACCCAAATTCAGGGCCCACTCCATCTCATCAAGACAGTCTTACTCTGCAGGAAACATTCATAACAGGGCCTGAGTAGCAGCAGCCTCACCAAGACTTTCATTCCATGACCCCCTCATTCCACAAAGCAGCTCAGAAAAGGAATCTGTGCTTCCAATGGCTAATTTGGGGGCTGCAATCTCTTATACTCCCCTGCCTGATGAGAGGCTACCCTCAGAAACTCTGGCCCACTAGATGACTGTGGTCATGACAAGAGGCTGGAGGATAGCTGAGGGCCAGGCACTGAAGTGGAGACTAATCGAGCTGAAATGTCCACGCACACTGACTATCTGGACCTCTCTATATCACAGTTATCTATAGTGTGGAGATTAGAACACTCTCTCACAGGGTTGCCCTAAGGGTTAAATGAGTTAATCCATGCCATGTACAGTGCTTCAGATAGTTCCTGGCTTGAAAGTAGCCAAAATGGTCAAGAATTACTATTATTGCTGTTGCCAGAAATGCCACACCATACACAGGCTGTGCTGTTGGTTCCTGATTCTGAACTGGAAAAATCAGAGACTAACGGAGGCTGAAGAGTTTATGAACACCTGTT
The DNA here is from genome assembly GCA_917880005.1 of Nanger dama. NCBI lineage: Eukaryota > Metazoa > Chordata > Mammalia > Artiodactyla > Bovidae > Nanger > Nanger dama. Next base: position 4,213,574 of record CAKJTW010000031.1, on the reverse strand, counting down.
TTCTTAATCAACTTCTCTGTGGTGTTAGCTGTACTGAAAACTGAGACGGAATGAATGAAGAAGATGGAACATCCACATTACGTGCTGGCAAAAATTTTCCAGGCATTATTTAATATGCACAGATCATTCCACGGCAGGTACACTTTCCCCCATTTTAGAGATGAGCAATTCAAGGCTTAGAAGATTTCAGTCACTTGCCCAAAATGATACAATAAATAAATAGTAGACCAGGGATTAAACCAAGATCTGTGTCCAGGGCCCATTTTCTCCTTGCCTCATCACTTGTGGGAGAGGGAGCTAAGGGTGGCCATGGGTGTAATTTTGACATCATCATCACCTTCCTTTCGGGCTGAGGCTGTTTTCAGTGATAGAGGTGGAAAGTCAAAAATCAGGGTAAATTCAGGAGGATGGTGCTAAGGGTCTCAATTCCATGTGTATGTAAATGACTTAAGGGGGGTGGGGACAGAGCCAAGACACCAGGAGTCTGTCAGTCAATCAATACCATCCATCACTGTGAAGCCTGGTTGTCATGGTAACTGAGAATAAAGCCCAGAGCTTGTCAGAATCTAATGCCTCTCTGTTCAGGATGATTGGTTGGTTAGCAAACACAGTGAAAGACCTTTGGGCCAACCCAGACTACTTATCCATAAGTACAAGACCCTTTGCAGTCAGGTTCCTGCCCAGCTCACCATCCTTACTGTTCAGTCCCACTCAGTCTCTGTAGGGATTCACCTCTGACTCTTCAGAGTATAAGAGAAGCTCCAGAGCGTGCCCAGCATCTATGGGTTTAGATTCTGAACCAGCCCTGCTAGAAAGCACTGAGTCTCTAATATGAGTCAGCCTCAGCCTCTGGGCAAACTTCCAGGGACACATCATTCACAAGATGCACTATGGAAGCAGGGGGTTGTAATAGTGTGATATACATAGAGCTATGTCCTGGGTGCATTGAAGTACCTAAGGCAGGCTGCCAACCCAGAGCCGGGGAGATGGAAAGACTGCCTGGAAAATCCTGTGTGAGCAGAGACCAAGGGTGAGTAAGCATTAGCCAGGTGATAAAGACTGAAGGAGGGGAGGGGAACAAGAGTCCCAGGTGGAGGGAACAGCACCAAGGAGAAAGTCTGATTAAGTCAAGGGACCAGCAAGTAGCTCAGTACCACATAGACCAGGGGGAGCTGTGGGCTGGAGGGCTGAGTGCACGCTCCCTTGTCCAGGGCAGGGACCCTCCTGCCTCAATGTTCACCTTTGCATGGCTCCAGCAGCTTGCTGTTCTGTAGCTTGTCATCCTCTCTGGCTTCCTGGAAGCCAACACTGACTACATTTCCAGGTTACTGATACATCATCACTCCTCCTGCAATAACCTAAACACTGGATTGTTCTCATGTATGCACTGGCCTCAGGGGCAAGCCCTCCACGGAGAGTCTGGCCTTGGCGTGAATCACTCATCTCCTGTTGCTCATTCTTACCCCTGCTGCTTCAGCCACTCCCACACAACTCTCTCCTCTTAGAAAGATACAGCAACATGTTCCACCAGGCATGCTCCTACTCCATCTAACTTCAGAAGATCAGGTTTCAGTGTCTCTAGAGTCTAGAAGATGGGAGCAGAAGAAAGGAGGAGGGAGGGTTGCTCCCTCCTTTGTACTTCTACTGAATTTTTTTCTATTCAAGCACTTATCACAGTATATTATTCTTAGCCCCCAACTGACTACATATTTCTCCAGGATGGAGATCTATGTGTTTTACCCCATATCTCTGGAAATCATGGGTTCTCTCTGAATATTTACTAGATAAGTAGATAGATTGCTGAATGGATGGAGATTGGATTATGAGAAGAGTTTTCCTCGGAGATTGTTTCCTGCCTCTTAAGAAACGCTGGACTGGAAGAAACACAAGGTGGAACCAAGACTGCCGGGAGAAATATCAATAACCTCAGATATGCAGATGACAGCACACTTAGGGCAGAAAGTGAAGAGGAGCTAAAAAGCCTCTTGATGAAAGTGAAAGAGGAGAGTGAAAAAGTTGGCTTGAGGCTCAACATTCAGAAAACGAAGATCATGGCATCCCATCCCATCACTTCATGGGAAATAGATGGGGAAACAGTGGAAACAATGTCAGACTTTATTTTTGGGGGCTCCAAAATCACTGCAGATGGTGGCTGCAGCCATGAAATTAAGAGACGCTTGCTCCTTGGAAGAAAAGTTATGACCAACCTTAATAGTATATTCAAAAGCAGAGACATTACTTTGCCGACTAAGGTTCATCTAGTCAAGGCTATAGTTTTTCCTGTGGTCATGTATGGATGTGAGAATTGGACTGTGAAGAAGGCTGAGGGCCAAAGAATTGATGGTTTTGAACTATGGTGTTGGAGAAGACTCTTGAGAGTCCCTTGGACTGCAAGGAGATCCAACCAGTCCATTCTGAAGGAGATCAACCCTGGGATTTCTTTGGAAGGAATGATGCTAAAGCTGAAACTCCAGTACTTTGGCCACCTCATGCAAAGGGTTGACTCATTGGAAAAGACTCTGATGCTGGGAGGGATTGGGGGCAGGAGGAGAAGGGGACGACTGAGGATGAGATGGCTGGATGGCATCACTGACTTGATGGTCGTGAGTCTGAGTGAACTCTGGGAGATGGTGATGGACAGGGAGGCCTGGCGTGCTGCAATTCATGGGGTTGCAACGAGTCGGACACGACTGAGCGACTGAACTGAACTGAACTGAAGAAGGGAAAAGTGCTCTGCTCAGAACCTTCCTGAAAGGGAATTATAAGCAAAAAATAGCCATAATATATAAATGTGATGGAATACATGAAAAATTTGAGAAACTTAGATTACACATCCATCTTCCCCAATTATTCCTCATATACAGCTTAACCATCTGGGCTGCCTTTGTCCCATTCTAGTAAAGGAACAGAAAACACAAAGCTCAGAGGTTCTCAGTCCCTGCTCAGACCCTTTAGGAATCCACCCCTGACTCTCTGGAGCTCAAGGAAAGCTCTGGAGGATGTCCAGGATCGATGGGATTGGATACTGAATTACCCCAACAAGAAAGACACTGAAGCTCTACCATCGGTCAGTCTCTAACTACGACAGACGTCATTGATTGACCACAGTATTTCTGGCTGAGCTGTTATCTGGTGTCACAGTCCTCGACTCAATAGTCCCAGTAGCACTTGCTATTAAAACTCCCTGCCATTAGTGGCTTAGATACATTTTATGGCCTACAGGTCTTTAAGGCTCACCTCTTTGTGTGCCATGGGTGCCATGGGCACCATGCTTGTTCCTAGCTCTGTGAATGTACCTAAGCTTCAGAACAGGCCATCAGTAGCTGGTCAGTTTAAGCCTTAACAATTCTCTGTTATAATTCTCAGTCAGCTGGTCAGTTTAAGCCTTAACAATTCTCTGTTATAATTCTCAGTCAAAGTTCAAACTGACCTAATACTGCCCTTAGGAGTAAATATCGAGTATAATACAACTCTCTGTGTGCATCCATGCTAAGTCACTTCAGTTGTGTTCAACTCTTCTGTGACTCCATGGACTGGAGCCCACCAGGATCCTCTGTCCATGGGACTCTCCAGGCAAAAATACTGGAGTAGGTTTCCATGCCCTCCTCCAGGGGATCTCCCCAACTCAAGGACAGAACCCATGTTTCTTACATCTCTTGCATTGGCAGGCTGGTTCTTTACCACTAGTGCCACCTGGGAAGCCTATTATACTCCCTTCAGTTGAGTTGCTCAGTCGTGTCCGACTCTGCAGCCCCATGAATCGCAGCATGCCAGACCTCCTTGTCCATCACCAACTCCCTGAGTTCACTCAGACTCACATCCATCGAGTCGGTGATGCCTCCAGCCATCTCATCCTCTGTCATCCCCTTCTCCTCCTGCCCCCAATCCCTCCAAGCATCAGAGTCCTTTCCAATGAATCAACTCTTCCCATGAGGTGGCCAAAGTACTGTAGTTTCAACTTTAGCATCAGTCCTTCCAAAGAACACCCAGGACTGATCCCCTTTACGATGGATTGGTTGGATCTCCTTGCAGTCCAAGGGACTCTCAAGAGTCTTCTCCAACACCACAGTTCAAAAGCATCAATTCTTCAGCACTCAGCTTTCTTCACAGTCCAACTCTCACATCCATACATGACCACAGGAAAAACCATAGCCTTGACTAGACAGAACTTTGCTGGCAAAGTAATGTCTCTGCTTGTTAATATACTGTCTAGGTTGGTCATAACTTTCCTTCCAAGGAGTAAGCATCTTTTAACTTCATGGCTGCAGTCAACCATCTGCAGTGATTTGGGAGCCCCTCAAAATAAAATCTGCCACTGTTTCCACTCTTTCCCCATCTATTTCCCATGAAATGATGGGACCAGATGCCATGATTTTAGTTTTCTGAAGGTTGAGCTTTAAGCCAACTTTTTCACTTTCCACTTTCACTTTCATCAAGAGGCTTTTTAACTCCTCTTCACTTTCTGCCATAAGGGTGGTGTCATCTGCATATCTGAGTTTATCGATATTTCTTCTGGTAATCTTGAGTCCAGCTTGTGCTTCTTCCAGCCCAGCGTTTCTCATGATGTACTCTGCATAGAAGTTAAATAAGCAGGGTAACAATATACAGCCTTGACATACTCCTTTTCCTATTTGGAACCAGTCTGTTGTTCCATGTCCAGTTCTAACTGTTGCTTCCTGACCTGCATATAGGTTTCTCAAGAGGAAGGCCAGGTGATCTGGTATTCCCATCTCTTTCAGAATTTTCCACAGTTTATTGTGATCCACACAGTCAAAGGCTTTGGCATAGTCAATAAAGCAGAAATAGATGTTTTTCTGGAACTTTCTTGCTTTTTCCATGATCTAGCATATGTTGGCAATTTGATCTCTGGTTCCTCTGCCTTTTCTAAAACCAGCTTGAACATCTGGAAGCTCATGGTTCACGTATTGCTGAAGCCTGGCTTGGAGAATTTTGAGCATTACTTTACTAGCATGTGAGGTGAATGCAATTGTGCGGTAGTTTGAGCATTCTTTGGCATTGCCTTTCTTTGGGATTGGAATGAAAACTGACCTTTTCCAGTCCTGTGGCCACTGCTGAGTTTTCCAAATTTGCTGGCATATTGAGTGCAGCACTTTCACAGCATCATCTTTCAGGATTTGAAATAACTCAATTGGAATTCCATCACCTCCACTAGCTTGTTCTTAGTGATCCTTTTAAGGCCCTTGGGTATTTTTAAAACCTCACTTAACCACTTTCAAATCACAAGTGGTTTAATAGTTTTAAAAAAAGAAGATAAGCAAAATAATATACAGAGATATCACAGAAGCACTGAACCAAGAATTAGAAATCCTTATGTCATCGTTCACTTTGCTTCTAAGCGGTGGTGTCATCTTGGATGTGTCATTTATATTTCAGTACCCTGTTTTCATCATTTGTAGAATGGCTACAGCCATAAAATACAGCTCAAAGCATTGCCAGGAAGCTTAAATAGGATGCAGTTCATGTAAGCACTCAGTATGCTGCCTGCCACAGAGTTAGAACTCAGTGATTGCTCGTTTTTTCATTTTTATTTGGATAAGCTGTTTAATTACATGAGAGTTCACACACCTGTCTCAGCAGTTAATACTAACATCTGCCTCTAGATTTCCCTTTGACTACCTTCCTGTGATGGTTAATTGCCTGCATCAATTTGACTGGGCCAGAGTGTCCAGATATTTGGTCAAACATTATTCTGGGTGTTTCTGTGAGCTATTTTTGGATGAGATAAACATTTAAATCAGTAGCTTGAGTAAAGCAGATTGCTCTCCCTAAAGTGGGTGGGCTTCATTCAATTTGAAATCCTGAATAGACAAAGAGACTGACCTTTCCCTGAGTGAGAGAGGATTCTTCCTGCCTAACATTCCTTGACATAAATCACAGCAAGATCCTCTGACCCATCTCCTAAAGTCATGGAAATAAAAGCAAAAGTAAACAAATGGGACCTAATTAAACTTAAAAGCTTTTTCACAGCGAAGAAAACTATAAACTAGGTGAAAAGACAACCCTCAGAATGGGAGAAAATAATAGTAGATGAAACAACTGACAAAGGATTAATCTCCAAAATATACAAGCAGCTCATGAAGCTCAATACGAGAGAAAGAAACAACCCAGTTAAAAAGTGGGCAGAAGACCGAAATAGGCATTTTTCCAAAGAAGACATAGAGATGGCTAATAAACACATGAAAAGATGCTTAACATCGCTCAGTATTAAATAAATGCAGATCAAAACCGCAATGAGGTATTCCTCACAAGGATCAGAATGGGCATCATCAAAAATCTACAAACAATAAATCCTGGAGGGGATGTGGGGAAAAGGGAACCTTCTTGTACTGTTGCTGGAAATGTAAATTGATACAGCTACTATGGAAAACAGTATGGATTCCCTTAAAAAAACACACACAAAAAAACCCTAGGAATAAAACTACCTTATGACCCAACAATCCCACTACTGGGCATATACCCTGAGGAAACCATAACTGAAAAAAAGACACATGTGCCCCAGTGTGCATCACAGCACTATTCACAATAGCTAGGAAATGGAAGCAACCTGGATGCCCATCGACAGATGAATGGATAAAGAAGTTGTGGTACATATACACAATGCAATATTACTCATCTATAAAAGGGAACACATTTGAGTGAGATAGGTGAACCAAGAGCCTATTATACAGAGTGAAGTAAATCAGAAAACAAACATTGTATATTAATGCATACATGTGGGATCTAGAAAGAGGGTATTGGTGAACCTATTCGCAGGGCAATAAAGGAGACACAAACATAAGGAACAGATTTGTGGATATAGCCGGGGAAGGAGAGGATGGGACAAATTGAGAAAGTAGCATTGAATCATATGCATTACCATATTTAAAATAGATTGCCAGTGGGAATTTGCTCTGTGATGCAAGAAGCTCAAATCTCATGCTCTGTGACAACCTAGAGGAGTGGGATGGGGTGGAGGGTGGGAGGGAAGTTCAAGAGGGACATATGTATACCTATGGCTGCTCCTGTTGATGTATGGCAGAAACCAACACATTATTGTAAAGAAATTATCCTCTAATTAAAATTAAATAAACTTTATTAAAAAGGGAGGATTCTTCCTGCCTAATTGCCTTGAACTGAAAATTGGCTTTTTTCTTGCCTTTGGACTCAAACTAAAACATCAGCTATTTCTGGGTCTCAAACCTCCAGTCTTCAGATTGGGACTACACCATCAGCTCCCCTGATTCTTAGGCCTTTGAACTCAAACTGGAACTAAATCATCAACTCCCCTAAGTCCACAGCTTGCCAAATATGGATCTTAGGACTTGTCAGACTCTATCGTTGTGTGAGCCAATATTTTATAAGAACTCTCTTTACTTATATAAGTAAAGTATGTATTGGAGAACCCTAACTAATATATTTCCTAGTGCCTTTGTTATGGCTAGTGATGATTTTTCCTTTATTTAAAGTGATTACATGCGTGGCTACAGTCAGTGGAGCACACTGGGTTAAGACAGTATGACTACCCCCAAAGTAAGCAATACAGTTGACGTCATGATCCAGCCCATTTACAGCCAGCTAAAATAAGTTGCAGTTCTTAACCATGCTTTCTGTGATGCTTGCTGAGGCTCTCCTTCCTAATGTATTCTGTTTCATTTTATTAAATGCTAGTCATGGCCCACTAAATTTCTCTTACAATCTGCTAGTGGGCTGTAGCCTGTAGTTTGAAAAACCCTAGGTAAAACATCTGTGAGGCATTATAGAATGTTTATTAATATCACAGGTTCTCACACTGAACTTGGACTCCACCCCATAATAACAAGGCAAACTTGACCTTGCACAAGATATTTAACATTGCTGCGCTTCAGTCCTTCATTTGTAAATTGAGTGTTATAGTATGCTCTTCCCAGGTCTTTCCTGAGGATAAAATGAGATAGTGCATCTAAATGCCTAATTCAGTGTCTGCCATGTGATGAAATGCTCAGTAACTGTTAGCCATTTTACCACTGCTACTAGAGTTTAAGCCCTTGGAATATAGTATCATGAATGACAGAGTATGAAGAAATGGGGAGGAGGTGACGGGAGGCAAATACATGGACAAGATATAAACTCTATATCAGAAGACCTTAATTCAATACTAATTGAATCATGTTGAGCCAGTTACTTGGACTCTTTAGACCTAAGCTTTCTCTATAGAATTGGAGAGAAAAATATTAATGAATTCCTTATAAGCAATTATGAAGATCATTTTCAATACCAGATGTGAAGATTGTATTTTACCAACCTTAGGAGTTAATATAGTTATTAGAATCAAATATTTTAAATATATTTTGTTAGAACCAAATCTTTTAGCTATTTCTAAGTACAGTGAAAACAAAAATAAATTGTTAATTCACTATAGGTGGTAACCAATCTGGTTGTCCCTATAATAAATCATCCCTGACTATAATCACATGATTATAACAGAGAAAACCTGTTACCTGCTATATGAGATAATAGGATCCATGTTGGTGTCTAGACAGTGCTAACCATATTCTGTGTGCTTAATATGTTTGTTGAATGAAAAGCTATTGAATAAATAAAGAGAAGGAAAGAGGACAAAGGAAAAGAATGTAAAACTATAATTGACATCAACTTTAGTGAGATTTTTGTCATGTTCCTATGGGTTTTTCTACCCAGTGTGTTAGGTAGTAGACCAGTTGGCCCAAGGACCCTAGTTGGAAAGTGATGATCAGTGATGGGCTGAATGTATTGCATTTTCACTGAAAGGGTCATTTCCAGGGTCACTGTTATCTGGTATCCATCAAAGGGAGGCATGATGGAACACAGGCACTGATTGGGCTTGTTAAGACTTTGAAAGATAGTGAAAAGAATTCAAACTGACCTTGATCAATGGGAGGAGCAGTCCCTCCAAAATGGGATGAGGCTCTAGGGACAGAAATGAATGACCTTGATTTAAAAAAATGGCCAGGTAAGGGATGGAGGCATGAATGTTAAGATTCCAAGTCTTACAGCAGAAATGTTGGCCACTGCAGGCTGGGCATAATGATGTTTCTTCCATTTGAACAATGTTTCAAAGCTGACCAATTGCAGAGACCTATGAGATAGGTTGCCTTATTGTCCCCACATTACAGATGAGAGGATAGTTAAGATTGTAGAATTAACAACTGGACAGCTGGGAGTAATGAATGTGGTAATAGTAACACCAACATTGTTGTTGTTCAGTCACTGAGTCATGCCTGACTCCTTGCAACCCCATGGACTGCAGCACACCAGGCTTCCCTGATCTTCACTATCTCCCTGAGTTTGCCCAAACTCATGTCCATTGAGTCAATGATGCCATCCAATTATCTCATCCTCTGTCATCCCCTTCTCCTCCTGCCCTCAATCTTTCCCAGCAGCAGGGTCTTTCCCAATGAGTTGGCTCTTTGCATCAAGTGGCCAAAGTATTGGAGCTTCAGTATCAGTCCTTCCAATGAACATTCATGGTTGATTTCCTTTAAGATCAACTGGTTTGATCTCCTTGCTGTCGAAGAGACTCTCAAGAGTCCTCTCCAGCACCACAGTTCACAAGCATCAATTCTTTGGTGCTCAGCCTTTTTATTGTCCAGCTCTCACATCCATACATGACTACTGGAAAAACCACAGCTTTGACTAGACAGACTTTTGTTGGCAAAGTGATGTCTCTGCTTTATAATATGCTGTCTAGGTTTGTCATAGCCTTTCTGACAAGGAGCAAGAGTTTTTAAATTTCATGGCTGCAGTCACCATCTTCAGTGATTTTGTAGTGCAAGAAAATAAAGTCTGTCACTGTTTTCATTGTTTCCCATCCTATTTGCCATGAAGTGATGGAACTGGCTGCCGTGATCAACGTTTTTTGAATGTTGAGTTTTAAGCCAGCTTTTTCACTCTCCTCTTTCACCTTCATCCAGAGGTTCTGTAGTTCCTCTTCATTTACTGCCATTAGGGTGGTGTCATCTGCACATCTGAGGTCATTGACATTTCTCCCCACAATCTTGATTCCAGTTTATGCTTCATCCAGCCTGGCATTTCTCATGATGTGCTCTGCATATATGTTAAATAAACAAGGGGACAATATACAGTCTTGACGTACTCTTTTCCCAATTTGGAACCAGTCTGTCGTTCTATTTCTATTTGTAACTATTGCTTCTTGACCTGCATACAGATTTCTCAGGAGGCAGGTAAGGTAGTCTGGTATTCCCATTTCTTTAAGAATTTTCCACAGTTTGTTGTGATACACATAGCCAAAGGCTTTAGCATAGTCAGTGAAGCAGAATTAGATATTTTTCTGAAATTGTCTTGCTTTTCCTATGATTCAACAGATATTGGCAATTTTATCTCTGGTTCTTCTGCCTTTTCTAAATCCAACTTGTACATCTGGAAGTTCTCAGTTCATGTACAGTTGACACCTAGCTTGAAGGATTTTGAGCATTATCTTGCTAGCATGTGACATGAACACAATTGTGTTGTAGTTTGAACGTTCTTTGGCATTGCCTTTCTTTGGGATTGGAATGAAAACTGACCTTTTCTAGTCTTGTGGGCAATGCTGAGTTTTCCAAATTTGCTGGCATATTGACTGCAGCACTTTACAGCATCTTTCAGGATTTGAAATAACTGGTTGGAATTCCATTACCTCCACTAGCTTTGTTAGTAGTATTGCTTCCTAAGACCCACTTCATTCCACACTCCAGGATGTCTGGCGCTAGATGAGTGATCACACCATTGTGGTTATTCAGGTCATTAAGACCTTTTTTGTAGAGTTATTCTGTGTATTCTTGACACCTCTTCTTAATATCTTCTGCTTCTTTTAAGTTCATGCCATTTCTGTCTTTTATTGTGTCCATCTTTGCATGAAATATTCCCTTGATATCTCCAATTTTCTTGAAGAGATCTCTAGTCTGTCCCGCTCTATTGTTTTCCTCTATTTCTTTCCTCTATTTCTTTGCATTGTTCACTTAAGAAGACTTTCTTATCTCTCCTTTCCATTCTTTGGAACTGTGCATTCAGGTAGGTGTATCTTTCCCTTTCTCCTTTGCCTTTCACTTCTCTTCTTTACTCAGCTATTTGTAAGGCCTCCTCAGACAACCATTTTGCCTTATTGCACTTCTTTTTCTTGGGAATGGTTTTGGTCACTGCCTCCTGTACAATGTTATCAACCTCCATCCATGGTTCTTCAGGCACTTTTGTCTATCAAATCTAATCCCTTAAATCTATTTGTCATTTTCATTGTATAATCATAAGGGATTTGTTTTAGGTAATTCCTGGATGGCCTAGTGATTTTCCCTACTTTCTTCAATTAAAGTCTGAATTTTGCAATAAGGAGCTCATGATCTGAGCCACAGTCAACTCCTGGTCTTGTTTTTGCTGACTGTAAAGAGCTTCTGCATCTTCAGCTGCAAAGAATATAATCAGTCTGATCTTGGTATTGACCATCTGGTGATGTCCATGTAAAGGGTCTTCTCTTATGTTGCCAGAAGAGGATATTTGCTATGTTCTCTTGGCAAACTCTGTTAGCCTTTGCCCTGCTTCATTTTGTACTCCAAGCCCAAACTTGCCTGTTTCTCCAGATATCTCTTGACTTCCTACTTTTGTATTTCAGTCCCCTATGATGAAAAGGACTTCTTCTTCTTCTTCTTCTTCTTTTTTTTGGTGTTAGTTCTATAAAGTCTTTTAGTCGTCATAGAACAGTTTAACTTCATCTTCTTCAGCTTTAGTGGTTGGGGTATAGACTTGAATCACTGTGATATTGAATGGTTTGCCTTGAAAACAAACCAGGTTTATTCTATCATTTTTTGAGATTACACTCAAGCACTGCATTTCAAACTCTTGACCATGAGGGCTACTCCTTTTCTTCTAAGGGATTCTTGTCCATGGTAGTAGATAAAATGGTCATCTGAATTAAATTCACCCATTTCCATCATAGTTTTACTACACCAATATAGTGCAGCAATAAGTACCATTTTTAAACTCTTATTACTATATGTCAGGCCCTGGGCCACTTGATCACATCTCTTTCTCTCTCTTAGTCGCCAAGTTGTGTCCACCTCTTGCAACCCCATGGTCTGTAACCTGCCAGTCTCCTCTGTCCATGGGATTTTCCAAGCAAGAATACTGGAGTGCGTTGCCATGTCCTTCTCCAGGGGCTCTTCCTGACCCATAAATCAAACCCAGGTCTCCTGCATTGCAGGCAGACTCTTTACCAACTGAGCTATGAGGGAAGCCCTGATCACATAGACTGTTTCATTTCATATTCATAACAGTCCTATGAAATGTCTTCTGTCATTGCCTCATTTAGGGGAACAGGAACAAGGCAGGAAGAGGGAGGCATTTGCCTGAGGGCATTTGCCCAAGGGTCACATGGTCAGTCAGTGGTAGAGATGAGATGTGAACACAAGGAATCTAAATTAGAACCTTTTTCAGTAATTGATGCTTAATGAGTGCTCATTATCATTAGCTTTACTCTAAATATTTTCTGTGGATAACTTTTCTTATTCCTCATAATTAATATGAGTTAAATGCCATTAATACCTCCAGCTTATGGGATGAAGAAATTAAGACTTAAAATGATTAAATAATCTGCTGATAATCACACAGTAACCTGACAGAACTTATATTTTCAAACACTAAGCTATACTAACATCCTGCATTCAAGGGAAAACAAATCTCTTTAAACACTTACCATCCAAAATGTACTGATGCTTGGAATTATTCTCAAACAAGCCTTTACTATCACTCCTATTTGGGTCTTAAAAAACACTGAGGTTCAAAGAAATTTAGTTCCCTGATCGGGGTCATGCAATACTAAATAGTAGAACCAAGCTGTCCACTCAGATGTGTCTGGCTCCCAAGTTTGGATTCCTCACTACCATCTGCCAGCATATTTCTTCACTCCACAGACTTTGATCAAATGATTCTGCTACTTACGCACCCCACCTAAAACTGTAATCTATAATAATAATCACTGCTTACACAGTATTTTCTTTATCATGATGCTTTTTAGAAATATCTTCATTAATTCTTGTAATGGTTTTTAAAAGTAAGTTATTATACTTACATTAGTTGTGGGAAAACTGAAACTCAGAGATACAAAGTAGTAGCTTTTAAATGGCAGAACCAACAATACAGATTGTAATTTAAAAATAAATAAATTTAATTTAAATAAATAAATAAATAAAAATAAATGGCAGAACCAAAAGCGAAGATATCTTTGTAAAAAGAACCCTTTTCACTACCACATTGCCTGATGGCTTTCATGGGGCCATAAAATACTATTGGCTTCCTTCACAAGTGAAACATCAATAGAAGTCATTCTCTGTAAGATCTTTGCAGACCTTCTCAATATTCCAAACTACAGAATCAAGAGACTTCCCTAGTGGCTCAGCAGTGAAGAATCCACCTGTAATGCAGGGGACTCAGAGACATAGGTTCAATCCCTGGGTCAGGAAGATTCCTTGGAGGAGGAAATGGCAACCCACTCCAGTAATCTTGCCCCAACAATCCCATAAACAGAGGAGCTTAGTGGACTATTGTCCATGGTGCCACAGAAGAGTTGGACACACCTGAGTGTCTAAACAACAGCAATAGAATCATGAACCTTTAGAGCTTTGAGGGCTATTGGTTTACTTTCTATTGCATGCATAGCTTCCCTCACATCATCCCAGATGGAGGTATCTTATCTGACTTCCTTAGATTCCTTAACTTATAAGAAAGTCTGTTTCATGTGGCATTTGAGAGACAAAGAGCACAGAAGCTAAGCTAAATGTGTGAAGGAAGCCCAAATGCCTCAAGAGGTAAAGAATCTGCCTGCCAGGCAGGAGACACAGGAGACAAGGGTTCGATTCCTGGGCTGGGAAGATATCTGAGAGAAGGAAATGGCAACCCACTCCAGTATTCTTGCCTGAAAAATTCCGTGGACAGAGGAACCTGGCAGCTACAATCCATAGGGTCACAAAGAGTCAGACACAACTGAGCACGCATGTGCAAGACCTACCTACATTGGCCATCAAGGGAAAGTCTAGTCCATTGTCTAGTAGAAAAGACACATAGATAATTACAATTAGTATGGTGTATGAATTTATATATACATACATATATATTCTGGATTATTTTCCAGGCTCGTGAATCCCTGCCATATTTCCAAATGCCTAGAGGTACCTCTCTTCGGAAGTTGGCCCTCCCAGGCACACTCATCATATTCTTCTTGCCCTATTATGTTTGTGTGTGTGTGTGTATGTGTGGTTGAAATATAATATAGAAGGATTATTTACGCTTCACAATTCACACCCAGGTCATCTGCAAATTACCCAAACTCTATTTCAAAATATGTCTCAAATCAATCATATTCTTTCATCTCCATTCTGATTCCTTACCTGGATATCAACTAGAGTCTTCTAACTGTGCTCCCTGAGTCTGCTCTCATCCCTCTAATCTGTGCTCTCCAGAGAGTAGAATGACCTACTGACACAGAGATTAGACCATGGCACTGCTGGGTAACATTTTAGTGATTTCCTTTTCACGACAGACAAAGTCTATACTTCTTACTACAACCAGCAAGACTATCTGCATCTACTTCCAACCTCAGCTCCCTCCATCCCCCACCTTATCTGCAGGCTTCAGCCACACATTCTTATTTCAGTTCTCAAACACTCCAGGTTGTCCATTCTGCCCAGGGCACTTTCCCTCTGATCTTGGGAATCTCCTTCTAAGTATCTTTTTGGACATTATCCTATTTACTCAAGAGATTTTCCCAGATAAAACTAAACTCATTGTCTTTTCCCTCTCCTTCTGCAGTTAGTCTCTATTTCTACAACCTGTTCATTTTTCCACGTAGCTCATATCACAATTTGCAATTGGCTCAGCTGGTAAAGAATCCACCTGCAATGAGGAAGACCTGGGTTTGATTGGGAAGATCCCCTGGAGAAGGGAAAGGCTACCCACTCAAGTATTCTGGCCTGGAGAATTCTGTGGACTATATAGTCCATGGGGTCTCAAAAAGTTGGACACGACTGAGTGACTTTCATTTCACTTCACTTCATGTATCTATTCATTAGCTCACGCAACAGAAGCTATTAAGGCCAAACACCGTTCTAGGAAATGAATGTATAATAGCAAACATATGAGAACCCTGCTCTCATGGAACATGCATACTAGGAGGAAGAGGTTGACAATAAACAAATAAGCATGTGAACATGCTAATTACTGAATATGTGATAGCCTGAGAATTAAAATAGGGTGCTATACCAAAGAGGGACTTGCTACATGGTCATAAAAGGAGTTTTGGAAAGGGGCATTTAAGTTGAAGTTTGAATGGTTAGAATACTGCTGTGCAAACATAGCGGAAAGGGTAGCCCAGACAGAGAGAACTGCTAGTACCAAGGCTGTAGGCTAAAATAAGCTTTGCTATGTTAGAGTGTTTGCAGAACAACAGTGACAACAACAAGAATAGAAAGAGGTAAAAGAAAAAGTAAAAAGAAAGAGGAGAAAAGTAAAGAAAGACAAAATAAAAGCCATCATACTCTAGCAATGGCCAGATAAGAGACCTCAGTGGTTCGGACCGGTCAGATGGTAATAGAGATGTGGTCAGATACCATGCATGCTTTAAAAATAAAAGATGACAGATCTCACTGATGAGGGGCAGAAAGTAAAGGAGGAACCAAGAATGACATCTGGATTTTAAGGTGTTTATTTCATTTCTTCCACTAGATTGTAAGCTTTGCAAGAACAGGAACCATATCAATTTTGTTTACCTGCCACATAATAGAAACATATTTGATGAATGCATATCTGTATGAACAAAACTGTGAAAGAACAGGCAGATGGGTGTCAGGGCAGGTTTCACAGAGGTGGGGACACCCATAGGAGGTTCCAAAGAATAAGTTGAAATCTGTCAGGTTGGCAAGATGGGGAAGCATTTTGGAGGCTGACAGACAGCACCCACAAAAGGAGGCAGGAAACATACATGAACAGCACAGTGTCACTGAAGTACCAGGTAAATTATCAGCTCAGTAATAGGCCTAGACTCCAGAGAGGCCAGATGGTGAATGCACTATTCTCTTCATCATATTTTTATATAAAGACAAATAATAGGAGCTCCAAAGAAGGGATGAAGGAGAAAATAAATCTAAATCCAGAAATTCCAGCCCAAAGCCATACTGACCCTTGTAGAATGTAGAAAGCTGTCAGCAGCAGCCCTTGAGGAAAGTCTAGGGTCCTGCTGAAGTCTAACATCACCTCCCCAACATCCAAGACGCCCCTTGATTGTTGATGCACAGTTTCATGCTGTCTTTAGGGGAGACGCATTTTATCTAAAGGACACAGTAGAAGAAAACAGCCTTGCACATCCTCTGGGATGAACCCATAGAGGATCTGAGGCAAACCCAAGGACAGATGAGTCCCCAAAGCAAACCAGCCCATGTGTTCATTTAAATCATTCCATTCCAAGCTCAGCTCTTTGAGGGAGGGGATGTATTCCACACAGTGTGTTTCTTAGAAACCAGCACTTAATAGAATATAAATATTATTAAAGTCATATAGATCAAAGACTCCCAGAGAGAAAAAAGACACTGAAAAAGTGGAGAGCAAGAGAAGGAGTGAGAGAGAGGGTGAGAAAGAGACAAAGAGAAAATCAGACAAACATCAAACATGGAGTTAGAGTAAGCATGATTCTGTTTGTCAAAGGGAAAGAAGGTAGATGTTTTTGTTCTTTGTAGGTTAATATGTAAATGACATTCTGATTTATTAGCGGGCTCCAGCAGATGAGGTGATGATTAGCACATTTCCATATTTATAGAAAAGCAACACTAACTTTCCGGATTTATAGAAAATCAGCTCTTCACAAATAGCAAATTGTGCTATTATCGACATATGGCTTTCTATAAACAGAGCTGGAGGTAATTATCCCTGGGACAATTCGTTGGTGGGCTCCTTTTGAATATTAACCACATTGGAAGCCCATTTCTGCCTCACAGATTTTAAAGCGGAGGGGGCTTGAGATACCCCAGGCAATTAATTAGTAACCCAGTACCAAAGACAGAGCCCAAATGAAAGGCTGTACCAGGAACACATGGCGAAAAGACTCAGGTCCGGGGGTCTGATGCCAGTTTCCTGCAGCCCTGGGCCAAATATAGGGAAGTAATTAATTTCCCTAAGGATCCTCAGCACTTCTGGGGCTAAAACTAGAATAACACCAACCTCCAAATGTTGTCAAGAAGATTAAATAAGAATATATACAACAGCCCCAGAACTTAGTAAGTACTCAATAAATGTTAGCTCTTTGTTCTTCCTCATGGTTTTGAGTGACTCTTAAAAAGATCCACTTGAATTAAGTTTGTCAAACTCTTTTTATACTGATCTATCCTGAACTATTTCATTTGTCATGACTCTGCACATATATATGTCTTTAACCAAAAAAATTTCTTGAAGCAATAACTTATCCTCACTGCATACAAACCATTATGATATTTTCTCTTCTGTTCTGTGTTGTTCAAAATGTTTGTGAGCCATACATTGATTTCAGATCTACTATTGGTTTTCAACCTACAGTTTGTTAAGTATTATGCCGCAGGAAGGTAGGGACTGTATTTAGATTTGCTTGCCTTTGTATTCCTAGCACAAACCTGTAGAAGGTACTGAATAGATATTTGAATTATAAAACAATGGATACAGAGATAGATGGACAAGTTTATGAATGGCCCTAGTTATGAATCTAAGTTAACACCCTCTTCAAACTCAGTGTCTTGTTTTGCTTGCTCACTGTGTTGAGCGCTAAAGAGGTGGAAAAGTGTCAGACACGATGCTTGCTTTCAAGGATCTTGCTGTATAGATGAAAAGAGAAATAATTAATATTTGGAAAATTGCTTTAAATATTAAACTGTAGAATTTATATGAATGTATTGAAGGAAGGAAGGAATTGACCAGTGTGAACTGGTGCAGTCAGAGAAACTTCTTGAAACTTAGAGGTTGAACTTGGCCTTGAAAAATGGATACACCTCTCACCCTTCTACACATTCACTGGTTCTCAAACTATACTAAGCATCAGAATAAACTGGAGGGTGATTGTTGAAACACACTGCTGGACCCACTCCCAGAGTTTCCCATTTAGCAGGTTTGGGATGAGATCCTGAGAATTTGCATTTTAACACATTCCCAGGTGATGCTGATGCTGTTGGTAGGAGTCCGCATGTTTTAGAACCACTATTCTAGCAGTATGGAGTGAGACCATGGAGACTGTTGATGTCTTGCTAAGGATTTTAGGTTTTAGTATTAGCCTTGCAGGATCTTAGGCAAGGAGGTGACATCCTAAGTAAGATCTGTGAGGCAGAAATATCCTTCTGGTAGCAGTGTTGAGAATGGATTGGAAGGGGTGAGTCTTCCTTTGAAGACCATTTAGGAGTTGCTACAGTAGTAAGTGAAAGATATAAACCCAGCCTCCCACTGCAGGAAGGGATGTAGAAGAAAGGATGGAGGAGAGCTGCTCAGGAGAGAGAGCTAAAGGGTCTTAGAGATCTACAGGGATGGAGGGGAAGGAGGGTCTGGGATGACTCTAGGTTTCTGCCATCACTGACTGCTTGGATGGCCATTCTACCCACCAAGAATCTACATTTAAAATGTCTTAACATTTTAAACAGCAAAACCCCAGAGACCCTTTATTATTAAAGAGATAACTATGGTGCCATAGCGGAGAAGGTGATGGCACCCACTCCAGTACTCTTGCCTGGAAAATCCCATGGGCAGAAGAGCCTGGTAGGCTGCAGTCCACGGGGTTGCGAAGAGTCAGACACGACTGAGCGACTTCCCTTTCACTTTTCACTTTCATGCATTAAAGAAGGAAATGGCAACCCACTCCAGTGTTCTTGCCTGGAGAAACCCAGGGACAGGGGAGCCTGGTGGGCTTCCATCTATGGAGTCACACAGAGTCGGACACGACTGAAGTGACTTAGCAGTAGCAGCAGTATGGTGCCATAGAAAATGCATGATTTTGGAGAAAGAAAAATGGAACTGGAGGAATCAACTTGCCTGACTTCAGGCTCTACTACAAAGCCACAGTCATTAAGACAGTATGGTACTGGCACAAAGACAGAAATATAGATCAATGGAACAAAATAGAAAGCCCTGAGATAAACCCACACACCTATGGACACCTTATCTTCGACAAAGGAGGCAAGAATATACAATGGAGTAAAGACAGTCTCTTTAACAGGTGGTGCTGGGAAAACTGGTCAACCACTTGTAAAAGAATGAAACTAGACCCCTTTCTAACACCATACACAAAAATAAACTCAAAATGGATTAAAGATCTAAATGTAAGACCAGAAACTATAAAACTCCTAGAGGAGAACATAGGCAAAACACTCTCTGACATAAATCACAGCAGGATCCTCTATGATCCAACTCCCAGTATACTGGAAATAAAAGCAAAGATAAATAAATGGGATCTAATTAAAATTAAAAGCTTCTGCACAACAAAGGAAACTATAAGCAAGGTGAAAAGACAGCCTTCTGAATGGGAGAAAACAATAGCAAATGAAACAACTGACAAACAACTAATCTCAAAGATATATAAGCAACTTATGCAGCTCAACTCCAGAAAAATAAATGATCCAATAAAAAAATGGGCCAAAGAACTAAATAGGCATTTCTCCAAAGAAGACATACGGATGGCTAACAAACACATGAAAAGATGTTCAACATCACTCATTATCAGAGAAATGCAAATCAAGACCACAATGAGGTACCATTTCACACCAGTCAGAATGGCTGTGATCCAAAAGTCTACAAGCAATAAATGCAGGAGAGGGTGTGGAGAAAAGGGAACCCTCTTACACTGCTGGTGGGAATGCAAACTAGTACAGCCATTATGGAAAACAGTGTGGAGATTCCTTAAAAAATTGCAAATAGAACTGCCTTATGACCCAGCAATCCCCCTGCTGGGCATACACACCGAGGAAACTGGAATTGAAAGAGACACATGTACCCCAATGTTCATTGCAGGGCTGTTTATAATTGCCAGGTCATGGAAGCAACCTAGATGTCCATCAGCAGATGAATGGATAAGAAAGGTGTGGTACATATACACAATGGAGTACTACTCAGCCCTTAAAAAGAATAAATTTGACTCAGTTCTAATGAGGTGGATGAAATTGGAACCAATTATACAGAGTGAAGTAAGCCAGAAAGAAAAACACCAATACAGCATACTGACACATATATATGGAATTTAGAAGACAGTAATGATGACCCTATATGTGAGACAACAAAGAGACACAGAGGTATAGAGTGGACTTTTGGACTCTGAGGGAGAGGGAGAGGGTGGGATGGTTTGGGAGAATGGCAATGAAACATGTATATTTTCTTGTAAGAAACGAAGTGCCAATCTGTGTTCACTGTAGGATGCAGGATGCATGGGGCTGATGCACAGGATGATTCAAGTAGAGGATGTGGGGTGGGAGGTGGGAGGGGGCTTTGGCATTGGGAGATTGTGTTCACCTATGGCTGATTCATGTCAATGTATGGCAAAACAAATACAGTATTGTAATTAAAAAAATAAATAAATTTAATTTTTAAAAAAAGAGACACTCCCCCAAAAAAAAAGAAAATGCATGATTTTGGACAGCCAGACAAGTCTGCATTCAAACTCTGTGGTGCTTCCTAGCAAGCCACTCCACCCTGTTGAACCTCAAGTTTCTATAAATAATAATACTAATGCTACCTTAGAGAGTTGTCATGGAGACTAAGTGAGATCACGCGTGGCTGAGAGTCAGTAACTAGAAAACTGCTCACCACGTCTGGTATACACATTGAACACCATGTGCATCACGCACCCATTCTACTTACCAGCTGTTTCCATTTTTTCTCTGTTAAGCACCAGGATATACTCATAGACACCACCCATCGATCCAGACGTTATGTAATGGGTGCCATAGTCGTTGATGAACTTGGCGTACATGCCGTAATGGTATTGCTCTGGAAGCTCCATTAGTGACTGCTGCATACTTTCATCCAGCATGATGTTTTCCCTCCTCATCTTAAAATGAGCAGTCTGCACCTTTGTGAAAATTCTCATAAAGGTGTATTTCTGCCAACCACCACCACCACCATTAAATGAGGGAAAAGAACACAGAGAGTATATATTTACCACATGAGATCACGTAAAAGGTCAGCATTTAGTACCTGTGGATATATATACACCTACGTATAGCTGTGGGAATTATATGTAAATGTATAAATATACTTATATATATATAAATATACATAAATATATATAAGAGGGATTACTACATTTTGCAAGCATGTATCAGGCACCAGTGTGTGCCTGGCTTCTCCTGTGCCTTCATCTCTTTTCTACTCTGCCGCCCAGGTCAAGTTCTCATCAGCCCTCCCTGGGTTCATTATCACAGTGCGCTTCAGTGTGTTCCTTGCCTCTACCCTGCCCTCAGCCCACTCTTACCTCCACATCTTTCTCTAATTAAAGCAGTATGCAACTTCCAACATAAGTATTAGGCATCCATTAAAAAATTATGCTTAGGAATATTTCGATAACATTGTGAAATGCCAATATCATTTAATTTATTGAACAAATACCTATCAGTGCCTGTCATCACATGCTTTCTGCTAGGTGCAAGGAACATTATCTTGAATGAGATAGTCCCTGCCCTCACAGAGCTTATATTTTAGTGGTATCTTATACCATTCAGTAATCAAGAAATGCAGGATCCTGATATAATAATGAAAAAAAAGACAGGACCAGGGTTAGGTTGGATTGGTTTAAGAGGAAGTGGGTTATGCATGAGCTTTCCTTGCAGAGAATGTAACCCTTGTTCCAAAGTGATAGTGAAAGTTGAAGGAAACGACCTGGTTTTTGAAAAGTCCACATTACCCTAAGAGTTGTATCTCAGAACAACACTTCCCTTCAGATCAATAGCTTATTTGTGGCAAAGCTCCAAAATGTAATTTATATTTGTTAACAAAGTTAACTTTTATAACTGCTTTTTCATCATGTAAAATCATGTTTTGAATCCTCTGTAAATCCCAAGTTCTGGTACAATGTTTTGAGGCTTTGGGGTAAATTTCTGATCAATTCAATGAATATTGCTCTGGCTCTTAATTCCCTCTCCATCCTTATCACTCCCTGTTTTCCCTTCCCACCCAGGCTTCAGACAGTGGAAGTCCTTTCAGTCCACATCTGTGTGAGGCATTTTCTCATCTCCAGGCTTTTGCACATGCTCTTTCCCAGGCTGAGAACAGCCTTCTGTTAGCTTCTGCCTCACTTCATCCAGACAACTGGTACTAGTCTTTAGATATCAGTTAAGTCAGACTCCCTGACTTCCTCAAGGAAGCATTGCCTGATAATAGACAGGATAATAGGCAATTAGTAGTAAATGGTTGATGAAGAAGTGTTGATGAAGAAAGATTCATTGAGCAGGCCAGCCATCCAATCTATGGAAAAGCCTGGAAAAGCCAGGCTTGCTGTAGAATCCTTCCAAGTCTAGTTTAGAAGCCTTAGCTATTTCTCTTTAAGACATTACCATTCTAAGTATTTCCCTGTATGCTCCAGGTAACCATGAAAAAGGATGGGGAAATGATAAGAGTACTAGTGTTATCATGCAATGTTATTCCCTTTGTGATGATTCTGTATGTGAAAGTGTAATAAGAAAACAAACACGATTACCACTGATCAGACATTTCCAATTATACAAGCAAATGAAGGTTCAATTACTACTGTACTTTTTAATGCAGTTAAGGTAGTACGTGTTCGGCATAGATTATGGGATACTGTGCAACATGGGCATTATGTTGTAATACCTTCTCATTATACTTCCTTAACTCTTTTAAGAAGAAAGCATCCTGTGACATGGATACACCTGCAGTCACCATGAATGGGTTGCCTATAGAGCTCACACCAATGGTCAATCCCCTTGACACAGAATTGTCATTTTTTACTTTAGTAAAAAGATCAGTTGCATCATTATATATCTCTGAAGAGATTTTAGTATCTGCCAGGGCCTGAAAGGAAACACATAATGTTAGCTTTGTACACATAAAGTTATATTCCAATTCATAGGTAATATTTAAATCTTTTCTCTGTAAATAACCAATGTTTCAGATTATTATAAATACTCCTTTAAAAAGGCTATTCCAAATTGATACTAAAATGCATAAAATTCAGCAGTGCTTAGTAATTAGTGCTACTACTAAAATATTTAAACATACACACATGATTCTGATAAAATGTTATAATGTTCTGTGCACTTATTTCTTTCCAGAGGGCTTATCCTTCCTGTGTAGAAGATAGGAAGATAGATACCCTTCCTTCCTGCTTGACTCTGTAGTGGGGAAATACAGAAAGCCATATCTAGGCATGGACAAGAGGCAAAGGCAGGCAGGTGGTGACAGTTCTAAATAGAGGTATGCTTAGGGACCACCCAAAAGTGTTTGGTTATTTCATTCCAGGATTGCATTTCTCAGCCAGCTTGACCTGAGGTCTGGTCATGTGCTCTGCTTGAGCCAAGGAAGTGAGGGTTAGGAGCCCATGGGTAGTTCACTCTGTAATCACAGGAGCATGTGTTGAGATGGAGGCTCCATTAATTTGGGTCCTGAGTGTCTGTGATGATGAGCGTTTCCTTTCCATGTTAGGATGAATGAATAGCAGAAGAGGGGCATTACTGTTTTAAAGCACTGAGATTGAAGAATCTTTTGTTGCCACAGCGTAGCCTAGTCTATCTTGCCTGACACATAGGGCCTAGACCATCCTCCGGTTAGGAAAACAGCATTGCCTGTCTTCCAGCTTGGCTTACTTAGACCCGATGGCAGAGGTGGAAGTGGGCTGGGGAGAGCCAGTTTCTTCTTTTTTAACGTAACTATAGTTGATTTACAGCATTGCGTTAGTTTCAGGTATGTAGCTTCAGATTCATTTCCATTATAGTTTATTACACGACATTGACTATAATTCTCTGTGCTATACAGTAAATCCTCATTGTTTATTTTATATGTAGTAGTTTGCATCTGTTACTCCCCTACTCCTGATTTATCTCTCCCCTTCCCCTTTCCCCTTTGGTAGCCTTAAGTTTGTTTTATATGTATGTGAGTCTATTATTATTTTGTGCTTAAGTTGATTTGTATTAATTTCTTAGATTCCACATATAAGTGATTGTATAATGTTTACCTTTGCCTGGCTTATTTAGTGTGATAATGTCTAGGTCCAACCATGTTGTTGCAAATGGCATTGTCATTCTTTTTTTATGACTGAGTAATATATGTACCACACCTTCTCCATCCATCCTCTGTTGATGGACATTTGCTTCCATATCTTAGCTACTGTGGACAGTGGGAACCAACTTCTTAAAACAGAATCCATAAACCTAGCCTTATCCTCTGTCAATATTTTTCTTTTGAGAAACTTGAGGGGGTGGTGGTGAGGGATATGACTAGATAGTTGTTCAGGGTCCTGGCATCCTATCATCTCTTTCTATAGATAGAATGTAGATAGAATATATATGATACAGAGAGAATTTGCATCATCTAGCCTCCCTTCTAAATGCTGTATAGCCAGGCATAGTTCAGATAGATCTGGATTTCAATCTTATCTCTGCTACCTATTGGGCCTGACATTTATCCCTCTATGTCTCTGGGATTTTTAATATCTAAAATGGGTCAATGGTAATATCTGTTCCATTGTCTTATAATGAGGATTCAGTGGGAGAATTTGTGTGAAAGTAGAGGGGACACTTGGTAAGCCTGCAGTGAGGTGTGCTGTGTACATGGCTCACCCACAGGGTGAAGGGTAGAGAAATGAATGGTTAGGAGCAGGCCCTGGAGCTGACTGTGAGCTCCATGGTGACCAGGAGACTGCAGAATTTTAAAGATGTGGAGAATCTTAGGGAATCTTAGCAGTTTTCAAGCACTTTTCGATAGCAGAACCTTTTCTTCCAACAAAATCATGTACAGAAAGCCAAGAGATGAAGGTCATCAGTGAAAAACTGCCCTTGGGGAAGCAGGGGTGCAGGTCTCAGGACCCTCAGCCACCTCCTGTCTTGCCCCCATTTTACATCTTAGGAACCTGAGCCTGGAGAGGGACAGTGAGCTGCTCAAGGTCTGATACACATCTGCGCTAATAGTGTCAAAACCTGGAAATAGGGCTTCTGACTAGCAGCCCAGAAAGCAGGGCACCAGTCAATTTCACTGCTTTAGGACCAGAACCGAGATCTAGCAGAGGTGGTCCCATTTACAGTACAGCCCCGTCTACAGAGGCTCCCTGGCCCTGACCTTGACTCTTCAGCCCTGAGCATGTGTGGGAGCAGGTGCATTGGGAACTTCAGCCACCAGCAAGCCCTATAGGAAGTAAAATCTTCCAAAGCAAGTCATCCTGTCTTCACCAATAGACTTCCCCTCCATGCCTTCCTGCCACAGTGGCCTGTGAGCACCCCGTTCAGACTTACTTCAAAATGATATTTCAGGAAATTGTAGGGTTTCCTGAAGTACTTTTCATCATCTCCATAGTAGAGACGCTCACAGGCGGGGTCATACTGAAGCTCCCTCCATTCCCCATTGTATACAGTCTCACACTGGCCCCCCGTAGTACCTGGCATCATACACATTCTGAGTTTCTTCCTGGGTCAGGATATTATACCTAAATTGAAAACAAAAGCAGCTTCTAAGAGAGAGCACTGGAAAAGCAAAGAATAACACAAAATCTCCTCTGCACATTGATGTAACTGGTAGGCTGAGCAGTGTTTCTCCAGCTGAGTTATGTGAGGCACTAGGTTTCTTTGAAGTACCTTATGGGCCATTCTGGGTAAAGGTGGGAAACCGAATGGGCTGGGCGTGAGCCCCCACCTTCCCTTAAACCAGACCAGCCAGACAACGTCATTCAGCATCTAAGACAGGGCTCCCACATAGGAGGCCCTCCTAAATATTTGTTGAGTAAACTAAAAATATATGCATGATTATCAAAATTCTGAGCCCAGGAACTAGACAGTCCAGACCTGTTTCCTGTCTCTCCCACATCTAGCTGTGTGATTGACCTTGGGCAGATCATTTAATCTCTTTGTGTTTCAGTTTAGTCATTTGTAAAAAAAAAAAAAAAAAAAAAAAACCAGCTAATACTACTGCCCTCGCAGAATTAAGCATGAGTTAAAACAAGTAAAAGAATCATAATAGTACTCATATGAAATAATTAAAAAAAATGTTGCTGTTGCTGGTTTTTGTTAATATTATTTCAGAAGAAGTTCTGCTGCTAAAAACTAACTTTGAAATATTAGTATAGTTCATAGTGGTAAGCTGATGATCTAATCCTCAGAAAGGCTGTAGTCTTCTAGGTAGCATGGAGAAACACAGTGTGAAGCCAGGGAGTTGAGTCGCTAAGTCATGTCTGACTCTTTGCGACCCCATGGACTGTATTGCTCACCAGGCTCCTCCATGGGATTATCCAGGCAAGAATGCTGGAGTAGGTTGCCATTTCCTTCTCCAGAAGTCAGGAGACACCTGGTTAATTTCTGGCTCTGTCATCTACTAGCTGTGTGACTTTGTAGAGAGTTTCTACAAACTTCCAGAAGATCATTTTCCTCATTTGAAGAACAGAATAGTAAAAGTGTCATTTAGTGAAGTCTAAATGAGAGCAACAGAAATACACTTGATAGTAATTCTTCTTTTCCCTTGGCCCAATACCTTTCCAGTAATATTTTCTGATTCCCTGGTGGCTCAGAGGTTAAAGCATCTACCTGGAATGCTGGAGACCCGGTTCAATCGCTGGGTCGGGAAGATCCCCTGGAGAAGGAAATGGCAATCTACTCCAGTACTCTTGCCTGGAGAATCCCATGGAAGGAGGAGCCTGGTAGGCTACAGTCCATGGGGTCGCAAAGAGTCAGAAACGACTGAGCGACTTCACCTTCACCTTCCCTCTCTGAGGGTGTTTCACGTCTATCTGCCTAAGTCCTCTGCTTTAGGTCATGGATGGTTTAACCATATTTAGGTAAAAATCATGTGAAACTGGTGAAAGATAGCTTTAATTTCTTAAAAGAGAAAGTTAACTGAACAAAAGCATGAAACTTGAGTAAGAGTTCAAAGACCTTACAATCTAAGTCTCTTATGTTGTAGACAATAAAATGATTGCTTTTCTTTTCATCTCAAACTTCTGTGCAGCCTTTAAGACCCAACTCGAATGTTGCCTCCTCTGTATCACCTTTGATTATCCTGGACAGATAATTGTCCCTCCTCTGTGTTCCCATGGCATTTGGTGATTGCCTCTGGCATAGCATACGTCATGTTTGTTTATTTCCTTTGTGAAAAAGCACAAAGGCAAATTAGCAGGGGAAGGATTATGAATAAAACCTGCTTCAAAAGAATAAATGGATAATTATAGAGCACTTGGAGTACAGTAGAAATTCAATGTAAGTAAACTTCCTTCTTCTCTTCCTTTCTCTATCTCTTTCTTCCTATTAGTGGAAGTGATGTAATAATAGCTGTGATGAATTGAATACACATTTTACCAGACATTTAGTATACATTAGCTTTCAACCTCATAACAATTTTGCAAATGTACAAATTGAAGCTCAGAAAAATTAAATAACTTGCCTATAGTCAGAACTGGGATTTTTTCCTAGATTTTTGGACACTACAATCTAGGTTCTTACTCTTTACCCTGCAATTTCTATCTTTCCACCTATGGGACATGTTGCTGCCTATAGCTGATAAATACAGTGCATTTTCATATGATTGGGAAGTCCCAGCTTAACAGGGGTCAGCTCCAGGAAGGAAGAGAGAGAGGGTAAGTGGGTTGGACAAGGTTAAGGACAGTGAAGGAAAAAGTTCAGTTCTTACCTCAAATAGTTATTACTTTTGTAACAATAAATAAAAATTAAAAAAACTGGGAAATGCCTAAATAAGAAAAAAAATAAAATATTGAGAGGGTAACAGGCAGGAAGGCCAGGGGTCTCCAAACGGAGGAAATAGCCTGCAAGTGTCAGACATTTTATCTCTCTGGCAGGAGGAAACAAACTAGGGATACTTTCTCCTTTATACAAATTTAAAAGGAGGTTTCTCTTAAAATTCTGTGTTGCCATAATGACACTTGGTTTCACTTAAAGTTAACCATTGCCTTTTTCTTATGGAAATGTTTATCTTAAGCTATGCTAATGTACTGTGCATTTACCCCAAACTCTGTCTTCAAGTCGGTTCTGCCTTTTGGGCCCAGAACCTACCTGATAAACCAATATGTTATATTCCGATATTGTTCCCCTAATCTATGTAAATGAAACTATTTGTATGGTGATCTGCCCGTCTTCAAGATTCAAGTTAATCATTTTATGGCTCAAGATAAACCATTTGCAGCCAAGGTTATCCCAAAATACATCTTATGGGTGAGGGGCCTGGTGCCATTCTAAGTTTGGAGACATTCCTTTCTTTCATTAACAGACTGCTGGTGACTATATAACACCCAGCTAAAGACTAGCAGGGGGTACTCTTTCTACCCCCTTCTGATGCCCTGTCAGAAGCTTTCTCTGTCTCCTTTATACTTTAATAAAACTTTGTTACACAAAAGCTCTGAGCGATCCAGCCTCGTCTCTGGCCCCGGATTGAATTCTTCTCCTCTGGGGGCCAAGAATCCCGGCGTCGTGATTCAACAACAACCTTTCAATATCAGGAAAGGCCTCTGAGATCTTGTAGATGAATGGAAAAACCACCATAATGTCAGCTTTTGGGAGTGCGGGTGGCCCCTTTCTGCTGTTTTCAGTGTTCAGTGTGAGCAAAGTACTCGACCCCACAGGTATTAATATATTTGAAATTCTCTTGATCGAATCACGCAAGATCAGGGTCACGATCTGAGATCTTTTTGTCAATAAGGAGGTAGTCGTTTTCTAAGTCAGCACCTCAGTATTTCATGCTCATACTCTTTGCATCCCATAGTCACTTTCAAAATCAAGATTTTGGTGGTAGAGCCTGAAATATGCCCTCCCCAATATTCAGATGTTGAAGTCCTGACTCACCAAACCTCAGCATTTTACAGTATTTTGGTGATAGGCTCCTTAAACACAGCAGCTGAGGTAGAATGAGCTCGTTAGGGAAGGCCCTAATCCAATATGACTGGTGTCCCTACAAGAAGAGGGAGCTAGGGCACAGCCCTGGGCAGAGGGGAGACACTGTGAGGACCCGGGAGAAGACGGCCATTCAGCAGCCACGGAGGGAGGCCTCAGGAAAAGCAATCCTACCTAGTCCCAGGTTTCTGGCCTCCTGAGAAGAAAGTTTCTATTGTTTTAAGCCACCTAGTTTGTGGCACTTTGTTATGGCAGTCCCAGAAAATTAATATCATTGGTCCAAAAGAAGCAAATACTTGCTCATCTTTTCATGTGTGTGTGGCCCCAGGCACTTACTGCATTCTGTCCTATCTGGCAGGTGGGCTGTGATCTGAAGGTGATTAAAGCACAGTGAGTGAGCGCTGCACGTCACAGAACCCACACGTGACTGGGAGTGGGCTGCCACGAGGCCCAGCTGCTGTGTGATGATCACTACCTCTCTCTGTCTCCTCATCTGTAAAGATCCAGCTGCTCCTATTGATTTCACTGCAATCCATACTCAGTGACAGACTGTTCTAGGAAAAGCTCTGATACAGAGGCTGAGGAGATGAAAAACATGAATCAGAGCAGCCTCTGCCCTCAAAGAGTTTATGTTCAAGCTAGGGGACAAGGCCCAAAGCAAAGACTAGCAATGCCATGTGTCACTACAAGCTCAGCCCTGTGCTGGGTGCTGGAGAAGCAGAGATGATGAGGGATCCCTCAGCCTGGGAAACAGATGTCTCTGCCCTGTTGGCTAAGTGCTGGGAGAGGAGGACACACAGGGATGCTAGGAGCAGTGGGAGGGGACTAAGTCAGCCTAAACAGCGTTGAGACGAGGAGGGGGGGGTGTCAAAAAGACCAGCTAGAGGAGATGATGCCTGGGTGTCTTAACTGGGCTGTCACAGCAAAATACACCCAATACAATACACAAGTCTGGGTGACTCAAAGAATTTTGACACATTTATGTTCTCTCACTTCTAGAAGCTGGAAGTCTAGGAGAAAGGTACCATCAGGGTTGGTTTCTGATAAGGCCTCTCTTCCTGGGTTGCAGATAATCTCAAAAATGACAGAATGATCTTTGTTCATCTCCAAGGCAAACCATTCAATATCACAGTTATCCAAGTCTATGCCCCAACCAGTAACGCTGTAGAAGCTGAAGTTGAACAGTTTTATGAAGACCTACAAGACCTTTTAGAACTAACACCCAAAAAAGATGTCCTTTTCATTATAGGGGACTGGAATGCTAAAGTAGGAAGTCAAGAAACACCTGGAATAACAGGCAAATTTGGCCTTGGAATGCGGAATGAAGCAGAGCAAAGGCTAATAGAGTTTTGCCAAGAAAATGCACTGGTCATAGCAAACACCCTCTTCCAACAACACAAGAGAAGACTCTACACATGGACATCACCATATGGTCAACACAAATCAGATTGATTACATGCTATGCAGCCAAAGATGGAGAAGCTCTATACAGTCAACAAAAACAAGACGAGGAACTGACTGTGGCTCAGATCATGAACTCCTTATTACCAAATTCAGACTCAAATTGAAGAAAGTAGGGGAAACCGCTAAACCATTCAGGTATGACCTAAATCAAATCCCTTATGATTATACAGTGGAAGTGAGAAATAGATTTAAGGGACTAGATATGATAGATAGAGTGCCTGATGAACTATGGAATGAGGTTCGTGACATTGTACAGGAGACAGGGATCAAGACCATCCCCATGGAAAAGAAATGCAAAAAAGCAAAATGGCTGTCTGGGGAGGCCTTACAAATAGCTGTGAAAAGAAGAGAGGTGAAAAGCAAAGGAGAAAAGGAAAGATATAAGCATCTGAATGCAGAGTTCCAAAGAATAGCAAGAAGAGATAAGAAAGCCTTCTTCAGCGATCAATGCAAAGAAATAGGGGAAAACAACAGAATGGGAAAGACTAGAGATCTCTTCAAGAAAATTAGAGATACCAAGGGAACATTTCATGCAGAGATAGGCTCTATAAAGGACAGAAATGGTCTGGACCTAATAGAACAGAAGACATTAAGAAGAGGTGGCAAGAATACACAGAAGAACTGTACAAAAAAGATCATGACCCAGATATTCATGATGATGTGATCACTAATCTAGAGCCAGACATCTTGGAATGTGAAGTCAAGTGGGACTTAAAAAGCATCACTACGAACAAAGCTAGTGGAGGTGATGGAATTCCAGGGGAGCTATTTCAAATCCTGAAAGATGATGCTGTGAAAGTGCTGTACTCAATATGCCAGCAAATTTGGAAATCTCAGCAGGGGCCATAGGACTGGAAAAGGTCAGTTTTCATTCCAATCCCAAAGAAAGGCAATGCCAAAGAATGCTCAAACTACCTCACAATTGCACTCATCTCACATGCTAGTAAAGTAATGCTCAAAATTCTCCAAGCCAGGCTTCAGCAATACGTGAACCATGAGCTTCCAGATGTTCAAGCTGGTTTTAGAAAAGGCAGAAGAACCAGAGATCAAGTTGCCAACATCTGCTGGATCATTGAAAAGGCAAGAGAGTTCCAGAAAAACATCTATTTATTTATTGACTATGCCAAGGCCTTAAATGTGTGGATCACAATAAACTGTGGAAAATTCTGAAAGAGATGGGAATACCAGACCACCTGACCTGCCTCTTGAGAAATCTGTATGCAGGTCAGGAAGCAACAGTTAGAACTGGACATGGAACAACAGACTGGTTCCAAATAGGAAAAGGAGTATGTCAAGGCTGTATCTTGTCACCCTGCTTATTTAACTTTTATGCAGAGTACATCATGAGAAACGCTGGGCTGGAAGAAACACAAGCTGGAATCAAGATTTCCAGGAGAAATATCAATAACCTCAGATATGCAGATGACACCACCCTTACGGCAGAAAGTGAAGAGAGCTAAAAAGCTAAAAAGCCTCTTGATGAAAGTGAAAGAGGAGAGTGAAAAAGTTGGCTTAAAGCTCAACTTTCAGAAAACGAAGATCATGACATCTGGTCCCATCACTTCAGGGAAATAAATGGGGAAACAGTGGAAACAGTGTCAGACATTATTTTTCTGGGCTCCCAAATCACTGCAGATGGTGACTGCAGCCATGAAATTAAAAGACGCTTACTCCTTGGAAGAAAAGTTATGACCAACCTAAATAGTATATTCAAAAGCAGAGATATTACTTTGCCGACTAAGGTCCATCTAGTCAAGGCTATGGTTTTTCCTGTGGTCATGTATGGATATGAGAGCTGGACTGTGAAGAAGGCTGAGCACCGAAGAATTGATGCTTTTAAACTGTGGTGTTGGAGAAGACTCTTGAGAGTCCCTTGGACTGCAAGAAGATCCAACCAGTCCATTCTGAATGAGATCAACCCTGGGATTTCTTTGGAAGGAATGACGCTAAAGCTGAAACTCCAGTACTTTGGCCACCTCACGTGAAGAGTTGACTCATTGGAAAAGACTCTGATGCTAGGAGGGATTGGGGGCAGGAGGAGAAGGGGACGACCGAGGATGAGATGGCTGGATGGCATCATCGACTTGATGGACATGAGTCTGAGTGAACTGTGGGAGATGGTCATGGACAGGGAGGCCTGCTGTGCTGCAATTCATGGGGTCACAAAGAGTCAGACATGACTGAGCGACTGAACTGAATTAGCGACTGAACTGAACTGAACTGAACCTTCTCACCATGTCCTCACATGGTGTCTTCTCTGTGCATGTGGTGAGAGAAAGCTCTCTGGTGTCTCTTCTTCCTCATATAAGTAAAACAGTCCTATTGGATTAGGGCCCCACCCTTATGGCTTCATTTGACCCTAATTACCTCTGTAAAGGCCCTATCTCTAAATATAATCACATAGGTGTTAGGGCTTCCATATATGAATTTTAGGGGGATACAATTCAGTGCGAAACACTAGGTAAAAAGGTAACCAGATAGGAATATAGGGAAGGATATTCCAGAAAGAAGGAACTAGCTTTATGAAATCTCAGAAGAAAAGTGAGTGTTGTGTGTGTGGGTTTAAACCTAAACATAAGGTATACAATGAAGTAAAGTTAGAATCAAGGCTGATTGGATCTCAACAGATTAAAAAAAAAAAGTGTCTTGAGAGGTGTGAGTCAGCAGCCCCACAGGGGGAGATTCAGGCTCCACTGAGCCTCACCTTAAGTCCATTTTCTGCAGTGTGTCACTGTGTTGGCCTTGGCTGTATCAGCAACTGCAGTGCAAAGCAGAGTATGAATAAGGCCACTGGAAAGTGCACTTAGAGAAGAACTGTTTGGGGGAATATTGGAAGCCTTCGTAGAAAACGTAGCTTCATAAATGGGCCTTGGAAATGGAACTGGGGCAAGAGGAATGAGCAGTAGAGTGGGAAAGGGTGAAATAAGGATATGCGGATAGAGACATAGAGGGGAAAAGAGGAGCTATGTCATGTAAACAGGACTGAGCAAGTCACCTGTTACGGACTGAACTTTGTGCGTCCCCCCAATTCATATGCTAAAACTCTAACCCCCCATGTGGTGGTATATAGATGGAGACCTTTGGGAGGTGCTTTGGTCATCAGGGTGGACCCCTCATGAATGGAGCTACTGCTCTTACAGAGGAAACCCACGGGGCACCCTGATCCCTGCCTCCACGGGAGGGCACGGCAAGAAGACTGCTAGCTGAAAGAACACTCTCACCTGGCCAGGCTGGCACCCTGACCTCAGACTTCCAGCCGCAGAAGTCTGAGAAATTAATTTCTGTTGTTTATAGGCCACCCAGTGTGTGGTATCTTGTTAGAGCAGCCTGAATGAACTGAGACACTAGAGGGACACTGGCCTCTCAGGATGCACTCTAGAGGAATTCCTCCCAATTCCCTCTTGTTTCCCTGAAACCAATACTCATGACTGATGAGAGATCATGCCCGGGACTCACAGAGCCAGTGGGCAGTGACTCACCCCAAGGCCGCCCTCTCTGATCCTGGAATTGGGTCATACTGGCTGCAGTCGTTTTCCGAGATCCTGACGTCTTCACAGTCGTCCTCGTCAGAGCCATCCAGGCAGTCCTTGTCTCCATTACACACCAGGTGGCGTTTCAGGCAACGACCTGAGCAAGGAGAGGCAGTAGATGCTTCTAGAGCCTCCAGGACTCCTCCCCCTCCCTCATGACCCAAATCAGTTCAGTTCAGTCGCTCAGTCATGTTCGGCTCTTTGCGACCCCATGGACTGCAGCACGCCAGGCCTCCTTGTCTATCACTAACTCCCTAAGCTTACTCAAACTCCTGTCCATTGAGTCAGTGATGCCATCCAACCATCTCATCCTCTGTCACCCCCTTCTCCTCCCACCTTCAGTCTTTCCCAGGGTCTTTTCAAAGTCAGCTCTTCACATCAGGTGGCCAAAGTATTGGAGTTTCAGCTTTAGCATCAGTCCTTCCAATGAATATTCAGGGCTGATTTCCTTTAGGATTGACTGGTTGGATCTCCTTGCAGTCCAAGGGACTCTCAACACCATAGTTCAAAAGCATCAATTCTTTGGTACTCAGCTTTCTTTATAGTCCAACTCTGACATGCATACATGACAACTGGATCTGTTCCATCTCTGAAACAGCCCTTCAGTCCTCAGTGCTGTTCCAAATCCTCCTTTAATCCTCACTGCCTCCACCCTCCTCCCAGCCTCGATGTCTCCCACCTGCAGGCCTTCAGCTCAGACCTCGCCCCAGGCTCCTCCTCTCTATTCAGTCTCCACATCACAGCCCCAGGGGTCTAAAATGCTCTGCACCCTCCAGAGTCTCCCCATTCCTCTGTCTCCAAATGCCACCATGTGGTTCCCAGTTAAAAACCTGGCCCATCCCCTGCCTCTCTTCCCAAAGCACTTATTTTGGGCTGATTGTGAGTCCCTAAACCCTTGTGCTTTTGCACATTTTGTCTCTTAGCAAACTTGTTCATTTTCTAAGTCTCAGTTCAAGTACCGTGTTGAATCCTGCCCTGACTCTCCAAAGCAGATTTAGGCAACCCTGCCAGAGAATCTGTACATTGGACCCTATACATACACTCATTACACTGGCTATCACAGGACATTGTCATTGATGGCTTATTGGTCTGTCTCCCAAAAAGTCTAGGAGTACTGAGGATCAAGCACATGATTTTTTTTTTTAATCTCTGCATCACCACCAGCAGGTAGCACATTACCTGGTCATCATATGTGCTCAATTAATATTTATTTAATGAATGAATGGATGTGTGAATTGTACCTTTTTAAAATCAACATATGTTCCCAAAAACTTGCATCAAGATTACTTGGATTGCTGGCTTGGCTTCAAATTCAAGTTCCTAGGTCCCATTCAAAGCTTCCAGAATGATAACTTCCAGGGCTCTGGAGTTCTGCATTCTAACAAGCTCCTGGAGAACTATTTTATACATTGAGTTTGACAGACACAGCTGTTATCTTGCTGTGATGCTACTCACCTGTCTCCTTACACTGGAAATCCTGTCCACATTGTGCTTGACTCAGACAAGCTATGGGACTGTGACAGCTGGCTTGGTCCCAGACATTCCCACTGCAGATGGTTCCCCCAAACTTGTTTGGCTGCAAGAGGCTCCGGTATCTGTACTAAATCAGATTTGGAAACAGACACATTCATTGTCTTATCAATCAACCGAGATTGGTGCAGGCAGGTCTCAGCTCAACATAAGGAATGACTGTCTTAATGATTGAGAGCTCCCTGAAAAGCTGTCTTTTGAGGGGATGAGTAATCATAAATGGTGATGTTCAACCAGAGGTTGTCATCAGCTGGAATATTGAATTAGGGCCTCCAAACATCAAATGAGAAGTTTGGATAAGGTATTTCTAGGGTCTTCCTCCTTGTCAGGAAGGACGTCCATCTTCTCTTTCTGAAAGTACCAGTTAGTACCTATTCATCTTTCAAGATTCATGGTTTACCTTCTTGGGAAGAAAACTTCTATAACTCAGTTATATATTCTCAGTTCCCTATGAACCCTCTCTCCTAGCACTTGTCATACAAGATTGTTATTGTCTACTTCTTACTTTACCTCTCTCCTTATTTTAGGAACAATTTTCATTTGGGGTTAGGGCTGCTCAAGGGAGGACCTTGTCTTATTTGGTTTCATATACTTGGCATTTGATCTATGATGCATTGCATGGGAGGCACTTTTAGAAGATGTTTATTGCTTCTCCTTTGTAAAATTTTTTCTGCTCATGGCATCTCCTCTTTCCTTGTAACATATCTCATTGATTCAGGTAGGGGTGATGTCACCCCCTAGTCACAAAGTTGTGTGGATATGAATGAGGCAGGGAAACCAGGCCCCATATCTGCCAAGTCGCAATGATTGGTTCATGGCTCAGCCTTATGGCAATCATAGTCCTCTCTGGGAATTTTCTTTCAGAACTTTTGGGAAAAGACAGTTCATTTTTAGCTGAAGTTGCCTGGTATCAAGTGATTGTACCTATGAGGTAGGTATGAGGTTGCCTATGAGGTAGAAGGAGCCCATGCAAGAGGTTGAGAGACAAAGAGAGCTCTGAAGACACCATCTGAGCCTCTGTGTCCAGCTTTGATGACAGATGAATAAAGACTTACTGAAGGAAGGATAGAAAGAATAAAATGCATACCAATCTTGGGCTTGATGTTTTTATGTTACTGTTTTCTATAGGGTATACAATATGAGGTACTAGTGTATAAAGAGGAAGCTGAACAGTAAGATATTCCAAGAAACTGAAGTTCCATCCCTGTCTTTGAGAAGCTGAGAGGCTAGTTGATGAGATGAAAAAATATAATAACACAGAACATGAGGTTATAGAGAGCCTCATACAGAGTGTCAGCTCCATATTTTCTGCTGCCTCTTATATTGGCTCAGCCCACAGGCCCTGCCTTCGAGACTGTAAGTAAGTAAATAAGAAGGCAATGACTTGAAAAGCAAGAGAATTGAGTTCCTGACTTGAATCTATCTCTGACTCACTGTGTACAGTATCAGTGCCTGGTACTTTCTGCCTCAGTTTCCAAATCTGTAAAATGAAGTGGCTGACCTAGTTGACTTTACTAATCATAACTACTAATGATTCCTCCACCTGTGTCCTATAGTTGGAAAGCACAGGCATGAAATTAGCCCAAAACTAGACCCACTTGAGTTCAAACCCCAGATTCACTTACCAACTGCCCATGAGCAAGCCACTTATCTTTTCTGAGCATCTGTTGTCTAATATGTAAAGTGGTTGTGATGATACCTTAGCTCAAAAGGGTTTTGTAAGAGCTGAGCAAGAGGTCTGAGACCATGTAGCCTTGTGCCTGGCATATCACTGGTGCTTAATAAGCAGAAATGTTTTCCACATCATTACCGTTATCAATGCAGCCTTTTCCAGATGCTTCCAGGGATGAGTGCAAAGCAATGTGACTTCCCCTCTCTTTCATCATGCTCACTTCTGCTTACATGACTGCTCCCTAGCAAAGAGGCAGTTGTAGCAAAAGAAGTGAGGCTCCAACCAGTCCATCTGCCTTTCGTGCCTGTCACTTAATAACAGCAATGGCAGATCTGTAAACTTGGTGGGAAGAGATTATAATTAATGGTCAGTGTGGGACTATGAAGATATTCTCAGTGTCTACCCACATTCTCGTTCCACAATGCAGTAAGTACAAGAGAGCTTGTCATACCAGTAGAGAGCCAGTTCTCAGCTCTTTCTTGCCCTTAAAAACATTCATCAGTTATGAGACCTGCAGCTACCTACGTGCTGCTGATGATGGTGGTGGCTACCAGTTATTGAGTGCTTACCATTGGCTAAACACTTTACATTCTTTTAAAAAATATTAGTATTTATTTATTTGCCTGTGCCTGGTCTCAGTAGCAGCATATGGGATCTTTAGTTGAGGCATGCAAGCTCTCAGTTCGTGGCATGTGGGATCTAGTTTCCTGTGTGCATGCATGAGGGCTAAGTCACTAGTCATGACTGACTCTGCTGTCCATAGGATTCTCCAGGCAAGAATACTGGAGTGGGTTGTCTTGCCTCCTCCAGGGGATCTTCCCCACCCAGGGGTTGAACCTATGTCTCTATGTCTCCTGCATTGGCAGGCAGGTTCTAGCACCACCTGGGAAGCCCTCTCATTCCCTGACCAGGAATCAAACCTGGGTCCCGTGCACTGGGAGTGTGGAATCTGAGCCACTGGACCACCACAGACGTCCCTGTATGTTGTTTATCTCATTTAGTTCTCGCAAGTCTAGGAGGTTACATTCTATTAATGATCCCATCTTAAGCTGGGTTAGAATTCCAGTTCTGCAACTCACAGTGTATGCGTCACTGGATAAATTCCTTAATTCCTCTGCCCCGTAGTGTTCTCATCCATAACATGAGAGAGGTCTGAGAGTGTTCTGAAGATTAGTGGTCACACAGGTAAAGATATCAGCTCTCTGTTCCATTCTGGTGTGTACGCAGTAATAAGAGCTGTCCACTTTGTCTTCATCCTTGTAGCTGTTGGACTACTCTGGAACAATTATGACTGAGAAGGTATTGGATTAGATAACCACTAATATCACTCACTACTCTCCATATTGCTCCAGGAGAGGCATACAGTTCAGATTCATGGGCATTTTGGAATCAGAATGGCCAGATTTTAAACTGAGGCTCTGCTGCAATCTTAATGGGCAACCTAAGCAAAGGGTAGGACGGTGTCTGGTGTCTGTCTATCACACACTACTGGCTGCCAAAGTCAAATAAGAAGATGATTTATTGAAAGCATTAGCACAGTCCTTGGTCTACAGAAATTATTTAATAAATGGCCACTATTACTGTCTTTAACATCCTTCCTGTGGGCTTCTACACTTGGAATGATGGTGCAGGCATCAGGTTCATTCCCACCCACTCCCTGGTTTCTAGGTTGTTCTCAAATAATGAAGACATTGTATTGCAGACAGGTTGATAAGGATACTCCCCCAGGGACTTCTCGGTGCCATTGCCCATGGTTGGTATCATTAAGACATAATTTTCTTTTCTACCTAGTAGACAATGTTTCTTTTCAGAAATGCACATCTTTGGGAGATTTTGAGAGGAAGAAACATATTAAGAAAAAGAAACTCAGATGGCCTTTCAATAAAATAGCTAACAGAATCATTTTAAGAATTACTTTAAAGGCACGAATTTTTGAATCACTAAGAAAGTAATCAATGCTGATGCAAACTGTAAGTCATTCACCTGTGCCATCTGCTGTCTACACTGTAACACAAGACAAAAAGGTAGCTTTAGGATGTTATTTCAATGTATAATAGGTTGAATAATGGCCACGCAAAGAAATCAAGTCCTAATCCTTGAAAGTAGTAAATGTTACCTTATTTGGGGAAAGGATCTTTGCAGACATCATTAATTTGGAGACATTACTCTGGATTATCCAGGCAGACTCTGAATGCTATCAGTGTCCTTGTAAGAGGAAGGCAGAGGGGGATTTCACTTATACACACAGAGGGGAGGGAGTGATGCAGACAGAGGAGCAGAGATTGGAGCGAGCAGTCCCCAGAAACTGGAAGAAACAAAGAACAGCTTCTCTCTGGAGCTTCCAGAGAGAGCCTGACTCTACTGACACCTCGACTGCAGACTTCTGGCCTCCAGAACTGTGTGAGGATACCTTTCTGCTGTTATAAGCCACCCAGTTTGTGGCATTTATCACAGCAGATTCAGAAAATTAATTCAAAATGTGAAAGCAGAATGAGAATTGGGAGACAGATATTTTTAAACCAGAATGCCTAAAATTCTTTAGCATATCCCAGAGGTGGGAGAGGTAAGGTCATAAGTTTTAGACTTCAGAGTTGAATAAACTAGGTCCAAATGGTGTTTCCACCACTGTCATAAGATCTTCCCAGAGCACTTTCTTGTCTCACTGAAGAGGGGGCTGGAGGCAGGAGAACCATCCGCAGAGTCTGTAAGAGGTCAAATGAGAAAAGAGCAGGGCTTGATTCGAGGCAGAGGGAGTAGGGGTAGAGAGGAGGACACAGAAAGGATGTAAAACCACTCATATTTATTGAATACTTGCTATGTGCCCTGGTGACTCAGCCAGTAAAGAATCCTTCTGCAGTGTGGGAGACCTGGGTTCGATCCTCTGGAGAAGAGAACAGCTACCCACTCCAGTATTCTGGCCTGGAGAATTCCATGGACTGTATAGTCCTTGGGGTCACAAAGAGTCAGACACAACTGAGTGACACTCACTTCCACTGTGTACCAGATGCCATGAAAAGTGCTTTTGTATGATTATTCATTTGATGTTCTCAAAAACCTATGATGTACATACTGTTCCTACTTTCACTTATAGATTAGGAATCAGAGGCACAGAGAAGGTAAAAGATATGTCCAAAGCAACACAGCAAATAAGGTGCAAACCAGAACTGAGGCTGTTCAGTCAAAGCTGAAACACAGGCTTGACAGCAACCGGCTAGTAGACAAGGCTGAGGCAGTGGTGTACCACGTAAGGGGGCTGCACCCACCCTGCATCCAGTGAAGGTGTGTGTTATCTGCAGAAATTTTAAAATGCTAAGAAAACAGAATAGAAGTTAGTCTTTTTACTATCATGATAGGCCAGTGATTTTGAACAAAGACAGAGCTGTAATACTTCTCCCTGCCAGAGCAGAGTGCACTCAACACCCCCTTATGCTACTGAGTTTAGCAATCATTTTGGACCAATTAAAACCACTTATGTGGGCAAGATAGATATACATCTGTTCATTGCATTGGACATGTCAGCCTTTTTCAGTGCATGAAAGTGAAATCCTCAGAAACACCCTGTGTGGCATGCTTTGGTTTATCTCAGTTTTCCATAGGTCATGGACAGCTTGGCGTTTTGTTCCCAAGTCATTGGTCCCTCCAGATGACTCTCACAAGACAGCAGTAGGTTGGCCAGGATCCAGAGGGTCCAGTAGGGATCAGTGTGCTCATGTCTGGAAGGCTCCTTTTTCCATCTAAGCCATAACATACATGTCTGTGTAGCTTCATCCAAATGCCTTACAGACAAAATCAGAAGAAGCAGAAATATGTTCCACCGTCATGTGTGTATGGTTCTGAATACTTATTTCTAGACCCATTTTCTCCCCAGACTTCTAGATTTATAGTGCCAACTGCTTATCCCCATTTGGATGCATACTACACAATTCAAATGCTAAATGCTCCAGAATTGGTTGTTAATGTCTCACCTTTTTGTCCTGGCACGGAAAGCAGTCTGTCCACTCTGCCCAGTTGTCCAGCTGGCAGGAGACAGCTGTCGGGGGTGAGACTCTCAACAGCTCGACTGACTCTCCTAAAGAGATGGAGGACCTCAATTTAGTTTTTAATTTTTTGTCATGATCA
This sequence comes from Nanger dama, assembly GCA_917880005.1. Classification (NCBI taxonomy): domain Eukaryota; kingdom Metazoa; phylum Chordata; class Mammalia; order Artiodactyla; family Bovidae; genus Nanger; species Nanger dama. The sequence continues at coordinate 4,172,214 of CAKJTW010000031.1, read as the reverse complement.
TTTTAATTTCTGTAATTATAAATGTGAAAAGGTGTTTTAATATGATAGCATCTTACAGATGATACCACCCTTATGGCAGAAAGGGAAGAAGAACTAAAGAGCCTCTTGATGAAAGTGAAAGAGGAAAGTGAAAAAGCTGGCTTAAGGCTCAACGTTCAGAAAACGAAAATCATGGCATCCGGTCCCATCTCTTCTTGGGAAATAGATGGAGAAACAGTGGAAACAGTGTCAGAATTTATTTTGGGGGCTCCAAAATCTCTGCAGATGGTGACTGCAGCCATGAAATTAAAAGACGCTTCTCCTTGGAAGAAAAGTTATGACCAACCTAAATAGTATATTCAAAAGCAGAGACATTACTTTGCTGACTAAGGTCCATCTAGTCAAGGCTATGGTTTTTCCTGTGGTCGTGTATGGATGTGAGAGTTGGACTGTGAAGAAGGCTGAACGCCAAAGAATTGATGTTTTGAACTGTGATGTTGGAGAAGACTCTTGAGAGTCCCTTGGACTGCAAGAAGATCCAACCAGTCCATTCTAAAGGAGATCAGCCCTGGGATTTCTTTGGAAGGAATGATGCTAAAGCTGAAACTCCAGTACTTTGGCCACCTCATGTGAGGAGTTGACTCATTGAAAAAGGCTCTGATGCTGGGAGGGATTGGGGGCAGGAGGAGAAGGGGACGACCAAGGATGAGATGGCTGGATGGCATCACGGACTCGATGGATGTGAGTTTGAGTGAACTCCAAGAGATGGTGATGGACAGGGAGGCCTGGCGTGCTGCAATTCACGGGGTCACAAAGAGTCAGACATGACTGAGCAACTGAACTGAACAATATGTAAACAGATGCTGAGTTTTTCCCCAGCTTTACTGAGGCATAATTGATAAAAAAAAAAAAAAAAACTGTATGGTATATTTATGATGACGGGGTGTGATAGTTTGATATACATATACATTAAGTCACTATGCTGCACGCTAGAAACCCAGAACTTTTCATCCTGGAAATTGAGAGAGTCAATTCCCAGGCAGGCTGATAAGAAGTCTGGGGTCCCTGAGGAGGAGAAAGTGGTCTGGGGGCTATCGAAGTGGAGATAGGGGTCTGGAATTCTCAAGGAGGAGGAAGGGACAAACATCTTTCTGTTTTCCTCTCTACATTCCTTAGTCTTAGTCACATAGTTTTTTTCTGATGATTACACAACAAACAACTCAGTTTAAATTCTGTACTAAGGATTATATAACAACAGTGTATTCTGCTTGAGGACAGTTTCTACTTCCTGAAAACCTTCTGGCTAATCTTAAAATGTAAATTATGGGAGTGGGTCTAGCAAGATCTTGACAACCTTGGGACTTTCTTTTGACTTATTGTAATAACTAATTTAAAATGTATATAATTCCCTTGCTTAGACTAGTGATGGGGGCACTCTCTGCCCCCTTCTGATGTCTATGTCAGAAGCTTTTGCTGTCCCTTTTTCACTTTAATAAAACTCTGCTACACAAACGCTCTTGAGTGATCAAGCCTGGTCCCTTATCCCAAAGCTAAATCTTCTTTGGAGATCATGAATCCGACATCATTCACCATAAGCTATCACTATGACAGAAAGTTTATATCCTGTGACCAACCTCTGCCCATGTTGTTCTCGCCCCAAACCCCTCTATTCTATCTCTGGTTTTATGAGTTAGACTTGTCTTTAGATTCCAACATATACCTGAGATCATGCAGTATTGCCTTCTTTCTGCCTGGCTTATTTCACTTAGCATAATGTACTCCAGGTTCATCTATGTTGTCACAAATGGCAGAATTTTCCCCCTTTTCTATGGCTAAACAGATGCTTAATTTTTTTTTTAATTTGTACAGGTTGCCCATTAATTTGTGCATCTGGGTACTTGTAGCCACAGAACATGAAACAATATCACAATATATATTCCCTTAACCTTCAAATTATCTGGAAGTAGGAGTGGGGATAGAGCAAGAAAATGAGAGGAACATTCATAAAGGCACAGTTTTTACTTGGAACCCTGGGCTGCCGGAGCATTTCCAATAGTTGATTAATTCTATCATCCTTCTTAAAAATGCATGTGCTGTTTTTAAAACAAAAGATATATAGCCTATTGCTCTTTTTACTCCAATATTTTATTGTGGCAAAATATACATAACATGAAACTTATACTTTACCATAATCATTTTTAAGTGTATAGTTCAGTGGCATTGAGTACACTCATATTGTACAACCATCACCAGCTTCCATCCCCAGAACTCTTTTCATTTCCATGCATCAATTTTGAGATGTAAAATTTAAGCGAATAAAAAAATAACTGTGCATGTTTTCCTTTCAGTCAATCACAGTTTTAAGAAATAAAGAATAAAAATATATTGTGCCTCTACTGTTTGCAAGGATGATGCTGTAGTGCTTCAAAACTCAGTCTGATTATGCCATGAGCTGGTCCTCATAATGAATGATGCCCCCTAGGCTGCAACCCCAGACAGGAAGCCCTAGGATCCTCAGGAAAGTGGTGTTCACATTTATCATTGGTTCTCAACTTTGATCCTAGGAACCCTTTATACACTAACATACTATGAGGACCCTGAAGAGCTTTTATTTAAGGGGACTAGATTTTTGATTTTCGGTGAGCAGTCTAGTCTTGGTAGTTACTGATTTATAGTTTAAGGAAGTGTTTTGTTTGCACTGAGTGTGTGTCAAGAGTTGAGGGCAGGGACTTCCTGGGGGTCCAGGGGTTAAGACCCCAAACTCCTGACACAGGGGGCTCAGGTTCCATCCTTGGTCAGGGAGCTGAAGTCCCACAGCCACCGCCACACAACGTAGCGAAAAGTAAATACATAAATAAAACGGAGAAGAGTTGAAGGCATTTGCTGCGAGAGATGACCCTAGTAGGCTTTGCATTTCGGGTTTGGTAGGTCAATAAGAAAGTGAAAGTGAAGTTGCTCAGTCGCCTCTGACTCTTCTCGACCCCATGGACTGTAGCCTACCAGGCTTCTCTGCCCATGGGATTCTCCAGGCAAGAATACTGGAGTGGGTTACCATTTCCTTCTCCAGGGGATTTCCCGACCCACGGGAACTCGGGTCTCCCGCATTGGAGGCAGACGCTTTAACCTCTGAGCCGCCAGGGAAGTGGTTATAAATCCAAATGATGCAGTTTTGCTTCTACTAGTCAACTTTATGGTATGATTATATGTGATTCATTTTTTATCCTTCTCTTAACAATGTAGAATGGTCATTAGATGGCAGCCACAGACAGCCATGTAGAAGTCTTGATGAGCATTCAAGTTACTTTTAGTGTCAAGCCAGTTAGGTTGGTGAGTGGCCAGGGACCAGCGTGGTTGTGGTACACACCTGTCCTGCTGAGCCCCTCTTTCTTGAGAAGCGGACCCTGGGGCCCTTTCTGGGCGCTGGGGGCAGCAGTGAGCCAACAGGCAGGAGGCCTGGCCCATCTTGGGTGTCTTTTCAGAGGACAGGAAGGATTGCTTGGACCCTGGGCCACAGGCAGTGGGGCACAGCTGATGACTGTCAGGAGAAGGCACTGGCGCCCCACTCCAGTACTCTTGCCTGGAGAATCCCATGGACCGGGGAGCCTGGTGGGCTGCAGTCCATGGGGTCGCTAGGAGGCGGACACGACTGAGCGAGTTCCCTTTCACTTTTCACTTTCATGCATTGGAGAAGGAAATGGCAACCCACTCCAGTGTTCTTGCCTGGAGAATCCCAGGGAGGTGGGAGCCTGGTGAGCTGCCATCTCTGGGGTCGCACAGAGTCGGACACGACTGGAGTGACTTAGCAGCTAGCAGACCTATTGATAGTCACAGAATTAAAAATCAAAACTGAGAAATTTTGAAGTGTTTATTTTCCCATTTAAAATCACTGTGAAATTGTTACATGTTACCATGTATATTTATTTAAAAATCCATTTCCAAGAAAAATAATTATTGAAAAGTGTTATGTTTTATGTTTTTGCAAGTCTCTTTGATGCCTGGTTTATAGGAAGCAGCTAGACTCTCACCTCTGCTTCTTCATTGAATATGTTGCTTTAATTGAAATCTATGAAGAAACTCCAGCATCATACAGTTATATACTTGAAAAAGTAATGTAGTTGAGGAATGTTTTAATAGTCTTCTCAGATAATTGCGGATGTTCTTTGATGTTACACCAACACTTTAAAAGCAATAATTTCTTAAATGTTAGTTGTAATCTGAAAGCCTATCGGTGAATTTTTTAATTCTCTGTTGCATTAAAACTCATTGGTCTGTGCCCGCCTTAAATGGCTCCAGTACTCATGCATGGGCTTCCCTGGTGAAGCAGTCAGCTGCCAGTGCAGGAAATATGTGCTCAGTCCCTGGGTGGTAAAGACCCCCTGTAGAAGGAAATGGCACCCCACTCCAGAGTTCTTGCCTGGGAAATCCCATGGACAGGGGAGCCTGGTGGGCTACAGTCCATGGGGTCTCAAGAGTTGGACATGAGTTAGCAAGTAAACAACAACAACATCCATACATAATTTTTACAACAGCAAACATTGGAAATTGAGAAAATAATGGCTCCCAGAGTGCATGTATCTTAAAAATATTCACATATTTCAATATAAAATAGTTTAAAGTCAAATTTATTAATACTAACAGTGATCTCAAGCTCATAGTAGTGAGTATGTTTTCCAAAATTTTAGTTTTCATTTGAAAGCCCAAATTTTGTCATTAGTAACAAATAATGCTATCCATTTTCCTGGAAGTAATAGGCCCTCTGCTCATTTTTGAGACAATGTCTACCAATTATCTTAGCCTGAATAACAGTAGTTTGTCTAGCAGTCATTTTGTCAAGTAAAACAGTGTTCTAGGAAAAAGACATCAACATTGACTTAAACAGTTGCTTTTTCTCAAGACAGTCATCATACTCAGGTACAGCAGAAGTTCTGTATGCATTCTTTTCATTTGGCCACAAATAATATTTAAATAACATGTTTTCAAAGATTGTGTTTTAATAAAATTAACAATTTTAACTGTTTAAAGGGACTTTTAAGTGAAACAACTTCTTTCTGCCTTGATTTGTGTCAAGGCCAGAGTAGCTTTATTCAACATTAATTTTATACCATCAGGGCAAACATAAACACAGTGAAAAGAGAAAATAATATCTTAGTATTATTGTGAAATTGTTTTGAATTCCCAGATACTGCCCTCATAAGATCTTGGGGACTGCCTACAGTCTGCAGACCACACTTTGAGAAACTCTGATTTATAAAATGATGTTAGTATAGAATACCAGCTCTAGCATCCCTTCAAAGAAAACTTTAGTGTTCAGCTTATCATCTTCCTCTCCACTCCAGTTCCTCTCATCACCGTGGGAGACCTCAGTATCGCTATATACGAACCACTCAATGCTCTCTGCTCTCAGTTGTTCCTTTTCTTTCTCTTGAATAACTCTTTTCTTTGTTCCATTATCTTCCATGATTTCATCCTAGATGTTTGCTCTCTGAAATAGCTTCCCTTCCAAATGACTAATTCATGGGTCACCTATGAAGTTATTTGGGATTCCACAGCCTCTTTTCCTTCTATTTCTATATACTCAAGGATTCCCGCGAACTTTTCTTGGACCTCGTTGGGGCCTCCATTGACTCCTAAGCTTTCTCTCTAGCAATAAGACCTCCCCTGTTTTCATTTTCCTTCACAATCAGTTTTTATTTCATGACCCATCATTTTAAAATTGTAATTACGTCCCGAATTCCTGGACTTCACTATTCTGTTGATCACACCTACCAGTGAAACCCAGTCTTGAAAGAATCCAAATATCTTTCTCCTGGTTAAGTCCTAGGTGTCTTCACCCTCATCATAAACATCGGTTCCTTAGGAAAACATTCCTCAATACTCTGACTGATGAGATATCTCTCTTCACATGATTTGGTCGAATCTCTGCATGTTTTTGTCTCAAAACTTAGCACACTTATAATATTTGTATAGTTTCTGCCATCTCCACCAGATCATAAACTGTATGAATGTGGGTACTTGTACTGTTCACATGTTTGCTACTGAACTCCCAGCACTTATCATGGTGCCAGACCCAAGGAAGGTGCTCAGTAAATATTTAGGAAAGTAAAGAAAGGGAGAAAGAGAGAAGGAGAGGGAAGGAGAAGAGAGGAAGGGAGGGGGGAAGGAGGGAGAATTAAAGGGGATGGAAAGAATGAAACCAGTTTATGGAAAATAGAAGGACATTGTTTAGAAATTTATTTGAACTTAATTTCCAGTTAGAATCTAATTAAATAATCCTGGTGTCTAGACATTCAGATGGCTCAAGGTTTGGTCTATATGTTATTTTTCTAATAGATTGCCCTAATATTAAAAGTTTGAAGCATAGAGACATGGAGAAAAGCAAGGGTTCCAATCACCAAAAGATGGGACAGAAGTTACGAGGGCAGAGGTTTGGGGACGGAAAATGACTACAGCGTTAGTTCTGCGTCTCACTGCAGAACTGTCAAGATAATGTCATTGTAAGCCCACAGAGACTGCATTATGATGTCAGAAAGGAAGGAAACGGTATTAATGGGTGGAAGCACAAGTTTAGACAGAGCAGTGGTGTGTTGCTGTCGTTTTAAAAGCTTTGTGACATGATGTCTAGACAGAGGCACACACAGTCATGCTGTCCCTGAAGCGAGGCTACAGAAGGCACACAAGGACCATTCATTAAGTCGTTACAGGGCTCCAGCCTTTGAGCCAGTATCAATATGACTGGCGTTGTCTCTTATCATGCCGATGGATTTTTTAATGTAGTTTATTTTTTATTTTGAAAGTCATGCATTCTCCTTAAGAGAACATAGAAAAGATTAAAAAAGAAAAAAATTATCCCAACTTTCCACCACTGTTAATTCTGTTTCCTTCCCTTCTTTATTTCCATAAAAGAGTTGAGGTCATACTATTACATTTTTATATGTTTATCTTTCCATTTAATATTATCAGAGAAATATAAATTTTTATGATGATTGCACATTGTTCCATTCCACTAACATTAAACAATTATAGTATTGAGCACCCAGTTTTTCTGTTTTCTAAGTTATTTACTGAAGATACATCCTGTAGAATAAGATGGCTAAATTGAAGAATACAAATGGTTTTAAAGTTTATGACACATATAGCCAAATGGCTTTCCAAAAGAACTGTATCAATTTTTCAATTACTTAAGGGACATTTCTTTTCTGTTTATTTATTTATTTTACTTTACAATATTGTATTGGTTTTGCCATACATTGACTTGAATCCGCCGTGGGTGTACATGTGTTCCCCCTCCTGAACCCCCTCCCGCTTCCCTCCCCATCCCATCCCTCTGGGTCATCCCAGTGCACCAGCCCCGAGCACCCTGTAACATGCATCAAACCTGGACTGGCAATTCATTTCACATATGATAATTTGCATGTTTCAATGCCATTCTCCCATATCATCCCGCCCTCGCCCCTCCCACAGAGTCCAAAAGACTGTTCTATACATCTGTGTCTCTTTTGCTGTCTCACATACAGGGTTATAATTATCATCTTTCTAAATTCCATATATATGCGTTAGTATACTGTATTGGTGTTTTGCTTTCTGGCTTAATTCACTAATAAATCTGTGGCCTAGTAAATCTTGGCAAATAGTTTGAAAGCATCTCCAAGTTACTGAAAGTTTACTCCAACGGTAAGATGCTGGAGTCTTTGATACTAGTCTTTAGTTGGCATCTACCTTCTTTTGCCACTCTGAGCAGAACCCAGAGAGGCTTTTAAGTTTGTCATCTGTGGAATCAACACAAGGAAACATAGTGGTCTGTGCAGGGTTCCTCCACTTTGCACAGTGTGCTCGGTGGGGTACTGCTTCCTGAATTATGCACTAGAGGTGGAAAAGGAAAAAGAAGCAAAGTTACCTGGTCAAATAGATTTGGATAAACTGCATACAACATACTGCTCTTGAAGATTTAAATGTCCAGTAATACTTTAAAGGCACTGAGAAGTTCTGCATTTTAATTTAATTAATCCAGCAGTTACCCAATTTTTGACCATAGGTCTTTTTTTTTTTCATGTAATAAGACCATACAGCACAGTTGAAGAAACACTGATGTAACAGAAAGAGGTTTAGAGTATACTGAAGATGTATATAATCCAGATTCTGCTATTCAAAGCTGAAAATCAGAGATGGTAAAAACTTGTGAGACTGTTTTGAATATGGGAATAAGATTACATATGCAAAGCCCTAAGCATCAGCCTGACATACATGCTAATTTCTTCCCTATAACCTTCTCAACCCCAGACATGCTCATCAAACCTCTTCATCTTCATCAAAAACATATTGAATGCCCACTCTGTGGAGTGCCAGAGACTAGTGATAAGCTTCCCACCTGCCTTTTTAGATAGGGTGACATATTGGGCAAAAGGCCTAAAACCTGGAATTGAATGTGGCCATCTTAGCAATGTAGATCACAGAATAATTAATTAGCTACCCATCCCAGGTGAGAAGATCAGAAAGCCCAACCCTGATTACTTCCAGTGGGTCATCCTAATAAACTGGCTATGCTTATATTCAAGGCTGATTGTCACTAGTTATACAACCTTGAGCCACTCCCATTCAGTTACGTGGAAATTTACCTCATGAAACAAGTTTGACTTTCAAAGTGCTGAGTCTCCAGTGACCTCAGTGTTGCTGAATTCAGTGGAAAGCTTTCTGGCTTGGTCTTAATAGCCCTCCGTTAACCAGCATTTCCTTCTTGAACTATTTCTTCTCTGGGACTTCTTCAGCACCAAACTTCCTTGCTCCCTTCTTACCTCTGTGGCCAGTTCTCCTTGATGTCTCTGAAAACTAGAATCCTTCAGGGTACAGTCTTGCCTTTTGCTCTTCTCATTTTTGAGAAAGTGGGATCCATTTCCTGGGCTTCTCATACCATCTGTGGTAATGCCTCTAGATTGAGATCTTCAAGCTTGGAAATCTTATCTTTATCGAGTTGTCCCATTTTATATCTCCACTAGTGCCTCTCAGTCATGGTGAACTTAATGGCTCCACGTTTAAACCCTTAATTTTCTTCTTTTAACCTGTTCCTCTCTCAGTTTTACCCATGTCAGTAATTGGAACGACCCTAACACATGCTTGCTCAAGCCAGGTACCTAGTTGCTTCTGCTGCTGCTAAGTCGCATCAGTCATGTCCGACTCTGTGCGACCCCACAGACGGCAGCCCCACCAGGTCCCCGTCCCTGGGATTCTCCAGGCAAGAACACTGGAGTGGATTGCCATTTCCTTCTCCAATGCATGAAAGTGAAAAGTGAAAGTGAAGTCGCTCATTCGTGTCCGACCCTTAGCGACCCCATGGACTGCAGCCTACCAGGCTCCTCTGTCCATGGGGTTTTCCAGGCAAGAGTACTGGAGTGGGCAGTACCTAGCAGTGGCCTTTGATTCCTTCCATCCCCTCACACCCATATCCAGTCCTTTGGAAATTTCTGTCGGTTTTGCTTTCAAGATGTATCTCAAGTATCTTCCCCTCTGCTTATCTAGACTGCCTCATCCTAATTTTAGACATTCTCTCTCACCCAGATCATTGCTTGGCCTGCCATGGTCTGAGATGGTCCACTCAATTTCCTCCAATCTTTGCTCTGCACAGACACAGTTTAAAATGAGAAATCAGATAATACCCACCCTGTAGAAGACATTCCATGTGATTTTTGGAAATCACATAGACTAAAATCCAAATTCCTCATGAAGATGCCAAAGGATTTCTGTGATCAGGCCCCTGACCACCTTTCTGACATTTTCTCAGGACACAATCCCCTGATCTCATGCTGTCCCAATCCTGCAGGTCCTTGAACCTGACAAGCCATTTCCCCAGGGGTTCCTAGTGTGTACTGACTTCTCCACTCTCCCTGCTCTTAACATGGTTTCTCCCTCTTCACCATCCTTCATCTCTCAGCTTAAATTTTAACCACCTCCACAGAGAACTCCCTACTTGCCTATTTTTAGATTGTTCTAGAGAAGGTAACAAGCAGGAAGGCCAGGGGTCTGCAAATGGAGGAAACAAGCTACAAGTGTTAGATTTTTTTCCCCTTCTCTATACAAATTTAAAAAGGTGTCTTTTAAAATTCTGTGTTGCCATAACACATACCTGATTCCACCTAAACTTAACTTTTCTCAAACATTGAGCTAACCAATGCATTTCTCTTATGGAAATGTTTTTCTTAAGCTATGTTAATGAACTATGTACTTACCCTAAACTCTGTCTTTAACTTGGTTCCACTTAACACTCAGAATCCATTTGACAAACCAGTATGTTTTACTCATACAGTTGTTCTCTTAATCTATGTTAATGAAACCATACATTTGTTTGGAAATCTGTCTTTCTTCAAGATTCATATCAATCATTTTATGGCCTGGGATGACTCACCTTGTGCAATATTACCTCAAAATGCATGGGAGTTTGGTGCCACTCTGAGTTTTGAGACATCTCCTTTCTCTAATTAACAGCTTGCTGATAGGTATATAACATACTGCTAAAGGCTAGCAGGGCAGCACTCTTTCTGACCCCTTCTGATGTCTATGTCAGAAGCTTTCTCTATCTCTTTTATACTTTAAGAGAACTTTATTACACAAAAGCTCTGAGCGATCAAGCTTTGTCACTGGCCCTGGATTGAATTCCTTTCCTCTGGAGGTCAAGAATCCCAGCATCTTTCATGGCTCAGCAACAACCCTTCGCTCTGATAGCCTCTATTAAAGACGCTTTTTGTTTACTTCATAGTATTTGCCACAATTTTTACTGAACATTGTGGTAAATACTATGAAGTAAACAATAAGGGTCTTTAATAGAGGCTATCAGAGCGAAGGGTTGTTGCTGAGCCATGAAAGATGCTGGGATTCTTCAGGGGGCTTCCCTGGTGGCTCAGACAGTAAAGCGTCTGCCTGCAATGAGGGAGACCCACGTTCGATTCCTGGGTTAGGAAGATCCCCTGAAGAAGGAAATAGCAGTCCACTCCAGCACTCTTGCCTGGAAAATCCCATGGACGGAGGAGCCTGATAGGCTACAGTCCATGGGGTTGCAAAGAGTCAGACACGACTGAACGATTTCACTTTCACTTTACTGAAATGTTCAGTGTACATGTTTATTGATTGATTCCATCACTACACAGTAAATTCCATGAGAGTAAGGACATTATCTCTTTTGTTTCCTATGTACCATACCTCTTTTTTTCTTTGTTTGTCTAGTCACTGTCGTGTTGGACTCTTGCGACCGCGATGATTATCTTCCCAATCCAGGGATCAAACTCAGATTTCCCTCACTGGGGGCAGATTCTTTACCATTAAGCCACCTGGGAAGCCCATAAGCATACCTAGAATATGTATTAAATGAATGAATGAAAAGAAATGAATGAAAGAATGAGCAGTATCTACTGTGCTCTAGGTACACATAGAATTCCACACAGAACCTCTAGTTCTGACCCTTTTCCAGGCTCTCCTACAATATGCATAATACTCTTTCTTCCACATGGAGTAATCACACCCCATCCATCTGCCCAGACTGTCCCAGTTCAGTTAGGTCTCATTTCCTCCAGATGGTTTTCTGCATCCCACCATGCATATTGAGTCTCATCAGTCGTGTCTGACTCTTTGCAACCCTGTGGACTGCAGCCCACCAGGCTCTTCTGTCCACGGGGATTCTCTAGGCCAGAATACTGAAGTGAGTTTTCATGCCCTCTTCAGGGGATCTTCCCAACCCAGGGACTGAACTTGGGTCTCCTGTTGCTCCTGCAGTGCTGGGGGATGCTTTACTGCTGAGACACCAGAAAAACCCACCTACCCTCTGCTAACATAATCCCACATGTGTAGAACCTCCCACACTTTATGTCGACCCCTATACTGCAAATTCTGCAAGGTAGCAGAGCATGACTCTACTGATCACTGTGGTCCCTAGTGCTGAGCCACCCCAGCATACAGTGGGAATTCAATAAAAACTTTTGTATGAACACAGGAGGGCCTGGCGTGCTGCAGTTCATTGGGTCGCGAAGAGTCGGACATGACTGAGCGACAGAACTGAACTGAACTGATCATCTCTTTCAATCTTATATAATTTAAATTTTATCAGACTCCTGTGGAATATTATATCTATTTTATAGATAAGTAAAACAGATTCAGAGGAAGATGAAATAATGTGCTTAAATTTATAATATATTGATAGTAAGTGGTTGGTGAAGCAAGAATTCATACCAAGACTTTTTCTGACTCCTTTGAACAAAAATGAATGAATGAATAAATGAACAAATGAATTTTTAAAAAGTATCTACTGTGTTCCAGGTACACATAGAATTCCACACTGAACTATACATATTTAGAAAACATTCCAATATATACTAGAATAAATTCCATATTGGAAAATATTCCAACATATATTCCAATATGTATTAGAAGATTTTTAGAAAACATTTCAATTTATACTGTGAAGGATTGCTGACAAAAGGGAAATAAAGTAATAAAAGTAGTTTTCTAAAAGCTTACCATGTGCCAGCTTCTATGATCAGCACTTTATGTGAACTCTTTAACTCTTGACAAGCACTCATGAAATATGTATTATCTCTATAGATAAGAAAGTTAGCCTTGAAGGGTTTAAGCAACTTACCCAAGTTCCATAGCCATTAAGAGGTGAAGCCAGGATTTAAAACCTAGTTGATCGCACATCAAAGCCCACACCCAATACTGCTTGAAGTACAGCTAGAGATTAGTTACCCCAAAAGAAAAAAAAGTGCCCATAGTAATGAGACTCATTTTGAGTCACATCGACTACTGCATTGTTTGTATTAGCTGAAATTTCATGTAGTCTGAATACATATTGATTTCCACTCATCTGGACAACTACAGAAAATATTCACATGGCCCTGGCCCAGGATACTTTGGTGAATACTCTGATGCCCATGAAATAAAAAAGAGGAGAGTGATTTAAATTTTATTAGGCTCCACTGCCTATTTCATCTATTTAGAGAAACAAACAGACCCATGTAATTATTCTGTATGTTTGAGATCTTCACTTGTATTTCTTTAACCCCCTGCCCCAAGGGACTTATGTTTATTCTTCATCAGTGGAAATGTTGGATTGGAAGTGGTATAAAAGCCTTTGGGTATCTTAATTCCATTAATTTTATTTTTTTTCTTTTTAAAAAATTTGTTGGAGTATATTTGGTTATAAAATATTGTGTTAGTTTTTGGTATATAGCAAATTAAGTCAGTTATACACATACATATATCCACTCTTTTAGATTCTTTTCTCAACAGGTCATTACAGAGTATTGAGTAGATTTCCTTGTGCTATACTCCAGACCCATATTAGTTTCTATTGTATATACAGTAGTGTGTATATGTCAATCCCAATCTTTCAATTTGTCCTCCCCTACTTATCCCCTCTGATAAAGTTAAGTGTGTTTTCTTACATCTGTGACTCTATTTTCGTTTTGTAAATAAGTTCATTTGTGCAATTTGTTTTAAATTTGGGTATTGTTGCTTTACCATATTGTATCAGCTTCTGCTATACAACAAAGTGAATCAGCTATATGCATATCTATTCCCTCCTTCTTGGATCCTCCTCCCACCCACACCCCATCTCACCCATCTAGGTGAGTGGTATAATGTGATGTTTATGTTTCTCTGTCTGATTTATTTCACTCAGTGTAACAGTCCCTAGGTCCATCCGTGTTGCCGAAAATGCCATTGCTTCACTCTTTTTATGTCTGAGTAATGTTCCATTGTATAGACGTACCACATCTTCTTTAGCCACTCCTCTGTTGATGGACATTTAGGTTGCTTCCATGTCCTAGGTGTTGTAAACAGTGCTTATCAAAATGGGTGCTCAGTTTTGGAAAGATTTTTTTCTGATTGAGGGTAGCAATAATGGTGTAATAATACTGATCTAGGAATTAGAAGGCCTGACTGTGCCACTAGGACTTACATATGAAATTGCTTTGTTTCCTCTCTGGCCTTCAACTGTGGGGAATAATAATTACAACAATCTCAGAGGAAAATAATGACTGAATTTGTCAATACTCATAAAATGCCTAGAGAAAACAGTCCAGTTGTTATTGAATATTCCACTTCTCTTTCTGAAAGTCAATTTTCTTATCTGTAACATGAGTGGATTCAGTTTGATGTCAAAGTCCTTCCTAATTCTAAAGACTCATGAAATAAAAGCGATGGAAGTCACAAACAATGATTTTAAGAGAGTTATTTTAAGTATATTAAAGGGAATCATAAACATTATGAGAAATGAAAGATGTCAAAAAGTACCAAATGAAACTTTTAAAGCTGAAAAATTATAATAATCAAAATGAAAGATTCATTGGATAGGCTAAAAAAAAAGAGATTAAATATTTCAGAAGAAAAGATCAGTAAACTTGAAGATATATTATTTCCAAAATGAAACAGAGAAAAAATACTGCCAAAAACAATTTTTTAAAAAGAAGAGCGCCCCAGGGCCCTGTAAGATAATATGAAGTAGTAGACTGTATCTACAGTCAGAAGGAGAGGAGAGGGTATGGGGTAGAATTAATAAAGGCAAATTTCCCCCAAATTTGATGTGAACTATAAATCCACAGAATGACACCAAGACACATCATAATCAAACTGCTGGAAATCAATGATAAAATATTTGAGTCCATTTTTTAAAAAGTTTGACACACAAAGAATAACAAAGTAGACTTTTCCTCAAAGACTATACAAGCCAAAGATAATGGAATGATATCTTCAAAGTCATGTGGAAGGGAAAGACGAAACTTTTCATGTAGAATTTCATATTCATCAAAGATATCCTTCAAAAAAGGCAAAATAAAGAGCTCTTCTGACTAATAAGAAAGGATCATTCTCTCACCAAAATTCATTCTGACCATAAGAAAGGTCAAAAGAAGTTTTCAGGGAAAATAATAATGATATTAGAAGTGATATGATATTATTTGAAGGTAGGCTGTGATAAGTTAATGATGAATGTTGCAAAGCTTAGAGTAACAGCCTAAATAAATAAATAAAATACAATCACTAATAAGTGATTTGGAATTAGAAAAAAAAAAAATCCAAAAGAAGACAAAAAGAAGAAAAACAGAAACAAAGAACAGATGGACAAGCAGAAAACAAATAGAAAATTAGAAACCCAAACCCGAGAGTATCAGTAATTACATCTTATATAAGTGGTATAAATACTATGATTAAAAGACAGAGATTGTTAGACTAGATTATAAAGTAAGACCGCCTATATGTTATCTGCATGAGTCATACTGCAAAATATAAAGAATCAGATAAGTTAAAACAAAATATTGGGGGAAAAAATCACCATGCACAACCCAGGAATATGAAAGCCTTTTGCAATGATAAATGGGCAAATCAGGTACAAACTTGTATATAGATAGATAATAAGAGAGCTTCAAAATGCATGAAGCAAACAACTAAAAGGAGAAACAGATAAATGCAAAATATAGTTGAGGATTGCAGCCTCTTTCCCTCAGTAGTTGTTAGACAAGGAGGTGAAACTTGAGCAGTTTAACAACCAACTTAATGACTTAAAACTGCGCCCAACCACAGATGAGAGCACACTTTGAAGCACCCGTGAAATCGTCACTAAGAGCATGTTCTTTGTCATAAAACAAATCTCAATAAATTAAAAGGATGGAAAAAATCTTTAAAGTTTTTAAAGCAACACACATGCTGAAACGTATTTTTGTATAAAGCACATAAAAGAGAGTCATGATTTTTGAGCTGAATATTATAATGTCTTTTCATCGACATTATCTTAAAATATTTTTTTCTTAAGCAAGTCCATTTTTCTAAGAATTTATAGTAATGGTGTAATAACACACAGGCAGTATAGTTTATAATAATGGTAAATATGAGCTTATAAAAGTAAATGTATGCCATTAAAAATGTAAATATATACCATCTGTTCTCAATGTTAGTGTTTATATAAGATTTTATTTGAGAAAAATAGTTATTTATTTTGCCATTGTTAAATTTTCTTAAAGTTTGAAATCACAGACTAATCCAAAAGATGCATACTAATTGGCACATTACAAATTTATTCTCATTTTTATCAACCATTGGAGAGAAGAAAATACCCCCTCAAAATGACAATAACAGTCATATAGCACCACTGGTAACAGCTGTCATTGAATGCTTATTAAGTACCAAGTGTCATTTTAAGTACTTTTATGCACTTTATTGTTCCTGTTATTTGCCTCCCACTTTACAGCCCAGAAAACTTAAATAACTTGCCTAAGATCACACAAATAGTACATGCTGGTGCCAGAATTTGAACCCAGTCAAGTTATTTCACCATGTAATTTTGCATTTGCAAAGCCAGGTTCAGACACTCTGGCATTAGACACAAGACTTTGTGATTTCCTACTTCAGCACTTTGCAGTATATTTAATTGGTTCTCTTTTGCCTTGACTTCAAATTTGCCTCTTCACTGGTCTGTCTTGTTTGATAAGTTCATCAAACATCAAGACTCTTTGTTCATTTTCAAAAGGATTACAATGATAAGCTTTTATAATTAAGGATATCTCAGCAGAGATTTCCTTTACCACAGTTCTGTGGCCTTTTTATCTTCTAATTATTAGAGATGAATTTTCTGATTTTTCAAAATGGTATTTGCTTGAAATACAAGTTGCAAATTAACTGCTTGTAAAAATGCCTTTCCCCCTTCTGAACTGCTGTTAGTTAAAGGAAATCTCTCACTTAGCATTTGAAAGCAATAATGATTCAAAATTGAATCATCCAATAAGAATTTTAATAAAATAGCTCTACTTGAAATTTTCAATGTTTAGGACACAGGGACTCCTTTAAAACTATCCCACAGGCAAAATAAGAGGCTATTTAAGCACTACAAAATACTTGATGTTAAGATTAAAACATACACACACACACACACATATGAAGCCAGTTTGTGATATTCAAGAAAAAGGAATGCATAAAATGCGGTACATAGATAAATATATCTTCCATTCATTCCTCCATAGCAAAAGGCTGACTTTCTGGAATGAAATGACTCTATCTTGTCTCTTGTGTTTTCCAAGGTAATTTTATATACTTTATCTAATTTTATCCTCCCCCAAACACTATGAGATGTATATTCTTATAATTCACAAATGGACAAGCAGAGGTTAAATTGTCCAATATCATTCAAGAGAATTATCATTTATTAAGCTGAATATATTTTATATCCAGGGTCTTATTTCATGTTCATTAAGGCTATCCAGGTGGTGCTCGTGGTAGAACAGACCTGACAATGCAGGAGACATAAGAGATTCAGGTTCGATCCCTGGGTTGGGAAGACTCCCTGGAGAAGGAAATGGCAACCCACACCAGTATTTTTGCCTGGAGAATTCCATGGCCAGTAGAGTTTGGTGGGCTACAGTCCATGGGGTCGCAAAGACTCGGACACGACTGAAGCAACTTAGCACAGAACAACTGTGCTAAGCGACTCTTACAGAAGAGGTCTTATCATTTTCATTTGACCAATCGAGAAATAAGTGAAAAGAGATGAGGCGATTTAGTCCAGGTGACTCAGCTCCTAAGTCTTGGATTTGCACACAGGCCTATCTGACACCAAGTGAATGCTCTTTTTACTGACCTGGAGTCCTTCACTGAATTAGTTAGTAATAGTGTGGAAAAAAAGTCACGTTCCATCCTATAACAGCCTGTTGCAAAAATGACAGCCGCTCATCTCCCGGATAAGTAACCCTTTAAACTGCAAATTTTGCAGAAGCTTTTGGTCAACTCACCAGTTCACCTTCTCCTGTATGGTTACCCCAGGCTGATAACTCATCAAAAATAAGAGGAAAAAAGCAGCAGCAAACATCTCATCCAGGAGCTACCGACCTGTATTACCTAGAGAGCAATAAAACTACTCAGGGAGTTGGAATAAAAGATGTCTACAGTCTGGGATCATTCTAACATTTGAAACTAAAAAAAAACTCACTTGATTCTCATTCAAATATGGTTAATTACTTACTAGGGTATTGATTAGCCAAATGCCCTAAAATCCTACACACCAAAGGCCACTGCCACTCAGATCTTTGAAAAAACAATATACATATGGTTGAGAAAAGGAGGAAGTGAAGTCACTCAGTCGTGTTCGACTCTTTGCGACCCCAGGGACTGTAGCCCACTCAGGCTCCTCTGTCCATGGGATTCTCCAGGCAAGGATACTGGAGTGGGTTGCCATTTCCTTCTCCAGGGGATCTTCCCAATGCAGGGATCAAACCTAGGTCTCCCGCATTGCAGGCAGACGCTTTATCCTCTGAGCCACGAGGGATAATCAATATCAGCTGAGCAAAAGGATCTTATTTTCAGAATGAGGCAAAAACCAAACCAAGATATAGCTCCAGAATTCATGATCTTTTCAAGTAGCTGCTGGAATTTCTAAGGTCAGATCAATTTGTTTTGTAAGACTGAAATAAGGCTAAAACTGGCATTTCAACTCAGACATAAGCAGCCATCAAAATACAGGAAATGCCACCGGTTCCATGGGAAAGTTCTCCAATGTGTTGCCAAATATGTGGGGTCTGAGAAATGTGGATAACTGAATGGGCTTTCCATCTCTCATCCAGACATTGGGTATCATTACCATCTTGTTTTTATTTTTTACCTTTTTTTTAATATTGGAGTATAGCCAGTTAATAATGTTGTGATAGTTTCAGGTAGACAGCAAAGAGATTCAGCCATATATATACATGTATCCATTCTTCCCAAACTCCCCTCCCATACAGGCTGCCACGTAACAATGAGCAGAGTTCCCCTTGCTATACAGTGGGTCCTTGTTGCTCATCCACTTTACATATAGCAATGTGTACATATGTATCCCAAACTCTCTAATTCTCCCTTCTCCCTATTCCTTCCCCTTGGCAACCATAAATTTATTCTCTAAATCTGTGAGTCTGTTTCTGCTTTGTAAATAAGTTTATTTACATCTTTTTTTTTAGGGTCCTCATATAAGAGTCATACAATATTTCTAGCATATTTGTGTCTTCAGGGAACCAGATGCCTTAAATGGATATCTCCAGAAGCATCCTCTAGAATTTTAACAACAACTACACACCGGACTGATGATGCCATGTCTACATATCTTCTCTTACTCGTCCAGACATAGTCATAACTCAATTACATAGAGAGGGTTAGATAGAAAGATAATAATTGAATGTGTGTCAGGCATTTCATTTGTCTTATTTTACTTAATCCTCACACTAAGTTTATGAGATGGTAATGATTCATTTCATTTTGCAATTGAAGAAATGAAGATCCAGAGAAGTTAAGCTGCTCAGGAATAGACAACTGTCTTGATATCCTCAGCAATCATTAGATTCTATCATTAGCAGGATTGGCCAATACTCTCATTATTCGTCTCAAAATTATTTTTTTTTAAAATGTACTAAATAGCTTGCATGCCTAAGAAATCTGTTCCTGGTTTAATTGTGGAGATTTAAACAAGGTTCTCAGTTGTTATTATCTCTGTTTCTTCAGAGATTAAGGTGCAGTTTGGCAGAGGTGAATACCAATTATTCCAGGCCCTAGAAACCGTGCCCCCTCTCCCACCTGCCCTGTCTCTGATTTTTGTGTCTCTCTTCCTCCCTGTCTTTGTTTTGACTCCTGGGTCCTCTTGGCTGTAATTTTACAATCCTTCTGACCTATTTGGAAAACTCTGTTCTTTTACTTCTTCCTCAAGTAATCTAGCCATGACTAATACCTCATAATGCTTTTACTGACATGTGGATGTGATGGGAGGTGTTATATCTGGACACCCTAGGGGCAGCTCCGGGAGGCACACCTGGAACCCACTTCTTTCCACCAACTCCCTAGGTGCCTCTGTCTTCCCTCCAGGTCCATTTAAAGTCCAGAGTCTGAGCCAGGTCATCAGCCCCCTGGGGCATGTGGCTCGAATTTTCCTTCCGCACCTCTGCAGCGATTCTCATGGGGAGCAGACCTCTCCCTACGACAGGGGTCTCAGTGGCAATGACTTTGCCTCTCGGGGAACATTTGGAAATTTCCAGGGACTTTTATGGTTGTCACAACTTTGGAGGTTGTGTGGCTGGCATCTAGTGGGTGCTAAACACCCTACAGTGCAGAGGGCAGGTCCTCCAGCAAAGAATTCTCCAGCCCCAGATGTCAATAGTGCCAAGGTTGGGAAACACCACCAAGAGTGGTCTGCCCTTCCCTGACCCCCTGGAATCCTGGTGAACTAGCTCTCCTCTTCTTTTTGCATGCAGAGAATATTCTTGTTTGTTAGAGCAGCTCCTTCTTGGCATTGCCCTGTGCAAGTCCCCTCAACCAGGACTTCAGTGGCACTCAGGATTCCTCCTTAACGTCATTCAGGTGAACTCTCTCACCTTCCACACCTCCATCTGGCTTCCTTAAATCCTATAATATTTTCCCTCCAACTTTCTCTCCTCTGCTTTCCCTTTGATCTATTTCAGGGCCTTGGCTCTCTCCTAAACTTGTCTAATAGACTCCTAGGGTGCCTCTGTTTCACCTCACTCCAACCCTCCCTATGCATTACAGCTGGATTGACCTTCAGGAAAGCTGGATCTGAAAATATCACTCTCCTGCTCAAAGACCTTTTGTGGACCCTCCATTTTCTGTGAGGTTAGAAGTCCAAATTCCTCCATAAAAGCCCAATCCATCTTTGCAACCTTATCAGCCACAACCCTCTAATTATCCTGCACATTACAGTCTAGGTTCCCCTCACCTTTCTCACACTTTCTCACTGCCGTGATCGTGCTCATGCTGGATCTGGACGACTTTTATCTATCATCTGCTTCTCTTCAGCAAAGTGTTTTCTCAAATAGCAGGTCCATCATAGAGCCCTGGCTGATGGCCCCATCTGGAAGGTGTCTCCTTGTTATCTTTGAACCTTACAGATACCTCACCAGCACTTTTCATTTTTGCCATATGTTATGTTTTTCCAACAGAGTGCTGTATATCTTGAGAATGAAGGTTTCTCGAGGGTAAATTCTGTCTGATTCTCCTTTGTTGTCACCCTTATCATTGACCACTGAACCTTTCCTGAGAAATATTGAGTGATTGATCAAAGGACTAAAAATACTTTATAATTTCATGGTAGTTTCAGGTATATTTTCTCATTTAATCCTCAATATAATGTTGCAGATAAATGTCATTATTCTGAAGAGAATCCTGAGAGTCAATGATACAGTGATTAAGGTAGAAAACAGAACTAAGAGATACAGAGTACCACTTTTTGTGTTTTTATCAATCTCCTTTAATGTATTTAATCTTTACATGATCTTGCAAGACCAGTAATAACAGTGTTGTTTTGCAAATGAGGATATTGAATTTCAGAGTAGTTAAGTACTTTGCCTGCAGTTGCACAGCTGGTGAGTCTCAGAGCCATGGGTTTATTTGTCCAGCTTTAGAAGCTCAGATAGTTTTTGGTCTGGCCACACAATGACTAAAGCAATGTATCAGGGCCAACACCTGGGTCTTCTAGCTCCAAGTCCAGTTCTCTGTTTATTATGCCTTAGCTCAGAGAATGAATACGTTTTCAAAGGCAAAAAGCAAAATAAAGTGAATGGAGAGAGGCCCACAGGGTAGTCTCAAGAGAGAAGCTAAATCAGACGGGATCATTCCCTGCCTCTGTGACTAAGTGTGTGAGTGCAAGTGTGTGTGTGTGTGTGTGTGTGTGTGTGTGTGTGTGTGTTTGGAATGGGGGCAGGGCGCTCATCTGTTTTCAGCCAAAATCTTCTAAGATGAATGGGAAATGCCAAAAAATTGTTAACTTTGCATATGCGGATTTCACCTTAATTGTAGCATTCTGTTATCAGAGATAGATAGTTATAAAGTATCATGCAGAGTAGACAGCAAGATGGCAGTTCATTTTGTAAACACATAACTTGTCTTGGGGAAATACTTTCCACTATCTAAATCAGCTTGTGAATTATGGCCTCAGAATGGAACATGTTCTGTGTCAGCCCAGACTCTCTCTGCAGGGTGGCAGCCAGGCCTGTGCTCTTTGAAAAGCTGCAGAAGCCCCAGGCCCATTCCCCTGTGCTGGGCCTGCAGGGTGCTCAATACAGACACATCAAAGTTCTGCAAAACGAATGCAAATAGAGGCAATTTGCTAGAATGGAAAGAGTGCAGCTGTAGGTCAGAAGACAACATTAACCCATAATTGTCTCCTAACCTCAGTTTCTTTGTCTGTAAGATGGGCAAAATATTAACTGTCCAGTGCTGCTGCTGCTGCTAAGTCGCTTCAGTCGTGTCCAACTCTGTGCGACCCCATAGACGGCAGCCCATCAGGCTCCCCCCGTCCCTGAGATTCTCCAAGCAAGAACACTGGAGTGGCTTGCCATTTCCTTCTCCAATGCATGAAAGTGAAAAGTGAAAGTGAAGTCGCTCATTCGTGTCCGACTCTTAGCGACCCCATGGACTGCAACCTACCAGGCTCCTCCGTCCATGGGATTCTCCAGGCAAGAGTACTGGAGTGGGGTGCCACTGCCTTCTCCAACTATCACATAGGATTGAAGAATTGTAGAAGAAATTAGAAAATATACCAACTGGGAATTCGGAACATTAGTAACTTGTTTATTAAAACAATCCTTCCCTTTCTTTTTGTTCCTTCTTCCCAATACCAGTTTATCTCTTTCATAGTGTGGAAGCTTTCATTTAAGAACCAAGGAATGGGGGCAGTGGAAGAAAGGTGAGGCCTGGCAAAGAGAATGATGAAGGAGGATGAAATAAATGTGGGAGGTTCATGTCTCCAGGTATCCTGGGCTTGTTGCAGGAAAATGGAGCATAAGAGAGTGGTCATGTCTCAGGTCTTGCGTGAGTCCCTAGGATAGACTGCCAATGAGGGTTTTTAACTTCTCGCAGGAAATAATTCAAGAATGGGTCATGGGAAACTGAAGGCAGGTTTACTGAGATACATGTTCCATAGGCAGAATGAGGTCTGTCTCAGAAGGCGAGAGCAACCTAAGGGCTTAGAGTCATCTTGGAAAGTGATAGTGGCCTGAAATATTGGGAAGTTAATGTTTATGGTCTGGGTAATTTTATAGGTTAATGAATGGGAGGATTTTTCAAACCATTTTCAGGAAGCGGCAGGGATTTCCAAAAGTTGGGGCAACATTCACTTTTTGACCTGTTAAGGCAAAGGAGAAGCCCCAACAAGACGGTAGGAGGGGCACAATCATGTTTAAAATCAAATACCATACCTGCCAGCGATGCTCAGAGGGCACAAATGAAACCTCGTGCACACTAGGACCACGGGAGAGGGGCAGTGACCTCCACAAGAGACTGGGTCAGACCTGCCTGTGAGTGTTTGAGTGTCTCCTGCGGAGGCATGGGTCAGCAGGGCCCACCTTGGGGACAGGGGCTCTGGCTGCAGCAGACCTGGGAGGCACAGTGTGTGGCATAAGTCCTCTTAGAGAAGGTCACCGTTAGCCCCACCATAGAACCACTGAGCAGGTGACCCACAAACTAGAGAACAGTTACACAGAGGTTCTCACACTTGTTGCAAAGTGCTAGGGCCCACAGCAGACTTCCCAACCCGGGGATCCGGCAAAGGCACCAAGAACCCCCCAGGGAATCTGACTTTGAAGGCCAGAGGGATTTGATTACAGAAGTTCCACTGCACCAAGGAAACAGACACTTGGAGGGCACAAACAAAAACTTTTGCACACCAGGATCCCAGATAAAGGAG
This sequence comes from Nanger dama, assembly GCA_917880005.1. Taxonomy (NCBI): domain Eukaryota; kingdom Metazoa; phylum Chordata; class Mammalia; order Artiodactyla; family Bovidae; genus Nanger; species Nanger dama. The sequence goes on along the minus strand of CAKJTW010000031.1, from coordinate 4,148,555 downwards.
CAGTGACCCTACACGAGACTGAGCCAGACTTGCCTGTGAGTGTCCGAGTCTCCCACAGAGGCGTGGTCAACAGTGGCCTGCTGCAGAGTCAGGGCACTCACTACAGCAGTCCTGGGAGCCTCAGCGTGCCAGCATAAGTCCTTTTGGCCTTAAACCAAACTTCAGAGAGGGAGCACAGCCCCATTCACCAGCAGAAAATTGGATTAAAGATTTACTAAACACTGCCTTGCCCACCAGAACAAGACCCAGTTTTCCCCACAGCCTGTCCTTCCCATCAGGAAGCTTCCACAAAGCTCTTGTCCTTATCCATCAGAGGGCAAACAGAATGAAAACCATAATCACAGAAAAATAACCCAGCTGACCACATGGACCACAGCCTTGTCTAATTCAAACTATGAACTATGCCATGTAGGGCCTCCCAAGATGGAAGGGTCATGGTGGAGAGTTCTGACAAAACGTGCTTCACCGGAGTAGGGAATGGCAAATCACTTTAGCTTTCTTGCCTTGAAAACCCCACGAACAGTATGAATAAGCAGAAACATATGACATGGAAAGATGAACTCTCCAGTTTGATAGTTGCACAATATACTACTGGAGAAGAGTGGAGAAATAGCTCCAGAAGGAATGAAGAGGCTGAGCCAAAGTGGAAACAACACCCAGTTGTGGATGCAACTGGTGATGGAAGTAAAGTCTGATGCTGTAAAGAATATTGTGTAGGAACCTGGAATGTTAGGGCCATGAATCAAGGTAAATTGGAAGTGGTCAAACATGAGATGGCAAGATTGAATATCTACATTTTAGGAATCAGTGAACTAAAATGTACTGGAATGGGTGAATTTAATTCAGATGACCATTATATCAACTACTGTGAGCAAGAATCCATTAGAAGAAATGGAGTAGCCCACATAGTCAACAAAAGGTTCCAAAATGCAGTAATTGGGTCCAATCACAAAAACAACAGTATGATCCTGGTTCATTTCCAAGATAAACCATTCAGTATCACAATAATCCAGGTCTAAGCCCCAGCCCTAATGCCAAAGAAGCTGAAGTTGAACAGTTCTATGAAAACTTACAAGACCTTATAGAACTAACACCAAAAAAAGATGTCCTCTTCATCATAGGGGACTGGAATGTGAAAGTAGGGAAGTCGAGAGATACCTGGAATAACAGGCAAGTTTGGCCTTGGAGTACAAAATAAAGCAGAACAAAGTCTAATAGAGTTTTGCCAAGAGAACAAACTAGTCATAGCAAACATCCTCTTCCAACAACACAAGAGACAACTTTACATATGGACATCACCAGATGGTCAGTATGGAAATCAGACTGATTATATTCTTTGCAGTTGAAGGTGGAGAAGCTCTATACACTCAGCTAAAAAAAGACCAGGAGCTGACTGTGGTTCAGATCATGAGCTCCGTATTGCAAAATTCAGACTTACATTGAAGAAAGTAGCGAAAACTACTAGACCATTCAAGTATACCTAAATAAAATACCTTATGATTCTACAGTGGAAGTGACAGATAGATTCAAGAGATTAGATCTGTTAGACAGAGTGCCTGAAGAACTATGGACAGAAGTTCATCACATTGTACAAGAGGTGCTGATCAAAACCATCCCCAAGAAAAAGAAATGCAAAACAGCAAAATGGTTGTCTGAGGAGGCCTTAAAAATAGCTGAGAAAAGAAGAGAAGCAAAATGCAAAGGAGAAAAGGAAAGATATACCCATCTGAATGCAGAATTCCAAAGAATAACAAGGAGAGATAAGAAAGCCTTCCTAAGTGAACAGTGCAAAGAAATAGAGGAAAACAATAGAATGGCAATGACTAGAGATCTCTTCAAGAAAATTAGAGGTACCAAGGGAATATTTTATACAAAGATGGGCACAATAAAGAACAGAAATGCTATGGACCTAACAGAAGCAGAAGATTTTAAAAAGAGATGGCAAGAATACACAGAAGAACTACACAAAAAAGATCTTAATGACCCAGATGACCACGATAGTGTGATTGCTCACCTGGAGCCAGACATCTTGGTGTGTGAAGTCAAGTGGGCCTTAGGAAGCATCACTAAAACTAGTGGAGGTGATGAAATTCCAGCTGAAAGACTCTTTGTGAACCCATGGCCTATATAATCCATGAAATTCTCTAGGCCAGAATACTGAAGTGTGTAGTCTTTCCCTTCTCCAGGGGATCTTCCCAACCCATAGATCAAACCCAGGTCTCCCACATTGCAGGTAGATTCTTAACCAGCTGAGCCATGAGGAAAGCCCAAGAATACTGGAGTGGGTTGCCTATCCCTTCTCCAGTGGATCTTCCCAATCCTGGAATCGAACCAGGGTCTCCTGCATTGCAGGCAGATTCTTTACCAGCTGAGCTATTTCAAATCCTAAAAGATGATGCTGTGAAAGTGGTGTACTCAGTATTCCAACAAATTTGGAAAACTCAGCAGTGGCCACAGGACTGGAAAAGTTTAGCTTTTATTCCAATCCCAAAGAAGGGCAATGCCAAAGAATGTTCAAACTATCGCACAATTGCATTCATTTCACATGCTAGCAAAATAATCTCAAAATCCTCCAAGGTAGTCTTCAGCAGTATGTGAACTGAGAACTTCCAGATGTTCAAGCTGGATTTAGAAAAGGCAGAGGAACCAGAGATCAAATTGCCAATATCTGTTGGAATATAGAAAAAGCAAGAAGATTCCCCGAAAACTCCTACTTCTGTTTCATTGACTATGCTAAAGCATTTGACTGTGTGGATCACAACAAAATGAAAAATTCTTCAAGAGATGGGAATACCGGACCACCTTACCTGCCTCCTGAGAAGCCTGTATGTAGGTCAAGAAGCTACAGTTAGAACCTGACAGGGAACACTGAACTGGTTCCAAATTGGACAAGGAGTACATCAAGGCTGTATATTGTCACACTACTTATTTAACTTATATGCAGAGTACATCATGTGACATGTTGGGCTGGATGAAACACAAGCTGGAATCAAGACTGCTGGGAGAAATATTAATGACCCCAGATATGCAGATGACAACACTCTTATGGCAGAAAGCAAAGAGGAACTAAAGAGCCTCTTGATGAAAGTAAAAGAGGAGAGTGAAAAAGCTGGCTTAAAACTCAACTTTCAAAAAATGAAGATTATGGTATATTTCTCCATCTATTAGTGTCCTCTTTTATTTCTTTCATCAGTGTTTTATAGTTTTCGATATATAGGTCTTTAGTTTCTTTAGGTAGGAATATTCCTAAGTATTTTATTCTTTTCGTTGCAATGGTGAATGGAATTGTTTCCTTGACTTCTTTTTCTACTTTCTCAGTATTAGTGTATAGGAATGCAAGGGATTTCTGAGTGTTGATTTTATATCCTGCAACTTTACTATATTCATTGATTAGCTCTAGTAGTTTTCTGGTCGAGTCTTTAGGATTTTCTATGTAGAGGATCATGTCATCTGCAAACAGTGAGATTTTTACTTCTTCTTTTCCAATTTGGATTCCGTGTATTTCTTTTTCTGCTCTGATTGCTGTGGCCAAAACTTCCAGTACGATATTGAATAGTAGTGGTGAAAGTGGACACCCTTGTCTTGTTCCTGACTTTAGGGGAAATGGTTTCAATTTTTCACCATTGAGGATAATGTTAGCTGTGGGTTTGTCATATATAGCTTTTATTATGTTGAGGTATGTTCCTTCTATTCCTGCTTTCTGGAGAGTTTTTATCATAAATGGATGTTCAAAGAGGACACTAATAGATGGAGAAATATACCATGCTCATGGGTCAGAAGAGTCAATATAGTGAAAATGAGTATACTACCCAAAGCAATCTACAGATTCAATGCAATTCCTATCAAGCTACCAGCAGTATTTTTCACAGAACTAGATCAAATAATCTCAAGATTTGTATGGAAATACAAAAAACCTTGAATAGCCAAAGCAATCTTGAGAAAGAAGAATGGAACTGGAGGAATCAACTTGCCTGACTTCAGGCTCTACTACAAAGCCACAGTCATTAAGACAGTATGGTACTGGCACAAAGACAGAAATATAGATCAATGGAACAAAATAGAAAGCCCTGAGATAAATCCACACACCTATGGACACCTTATCTTCGACAAAGGAGGCAAGAATATACAGTGGAATAAATACAGTCTCTTTAACAGGTGGTGCTGGGAAAACTGGTCAACCACTTGTAAAAGAATGAAACTAGACCCCTTTCTAACACCATACACAAAAATAAACTCAAAATGGATTAAAGATCTAAATGTAAGACCAGAAACTATAAAACTCCTAGAGGAAAACATAGGCAAAACACTCTCTGACATAAATCACAGCAGGATCCTCTATGATCCAACTCCCAGTATACTGGAAATAAAAGCAAAAATAAACAAATGGGATCTAATTAAAATTAAAAGCTTCTGCACAACAAAGGAAACTATAAGCAAGGTAAAAGGACAGCCTTCTGAATGGGAGAAAACAATAGCAAATGAAACAACTGACAAACAACTAATCTCAAAGATACACAAGCAACTTATCCAGCTCAACTCCAGGAAAATAAACGAACCAATCAAAAAATGGGCCAAAAAACCAAATAGGCATTTCTCCAAAGAAGACATATGGATGGCTAACAAACACATGAAAAGATGTTCAACATCACTCATTATCAGAGAAATGCAAATCAAGACCACAATGAGGTACCATTTCACACCAATCAGAATGGCTGCGATCCAAAAGTCTGCAAGCAATAAGTGCTGGAGAGGATGTGGAGAAAAGGGAACCCTCTTACACTGCTGGTGGGAATGCAAACTAGTACAGCCACTATGGAAAACAGTGTGGAGATTCCTTAAAAAATTGCAAATAGAACTGCTTTATGACCCAGCAATCCCACTGCTGGGCATACACACCGAGGAAACCAGAACTGAAAGAGACACATGTACCCCAATGTTCATTGCAGCACTGTTTATAATAGCCAGGTCATGGAAGCAACCTAGATGTCCATCAGCAGATGAATGGATAAGAAAGGTGTGGTACATATACACAATGGAGTACTACTCAGCCCTTAAAAAGAATAAATTTGACTCAGTTCTAATGAGATGGATGAAACTGGATCCGATTATACAGAGTGAAGTAAGCCAGAAAGAAAAACACCAATACAGTATACTGACACATATATATGGAATTTAGAAAGAGAGTAATGATGACCATCTATGTGAGACAACAAAAGAGACTCAGGGGTATAGAACGGACTTTTGGACTCTGAGGGAGAGGGAGAGGGTGGGATGATTTGGGAGAATGGCATTGAAACATGTATACTATCTTGTAAGAATGAAGCACCAGTCTATGTTCAATACAGGATACAGGATGCATGGGCCTGGTGCACAGGATGATTCAGGGAGATGATGTGGGGTGGGAGGTGGGAGGGGGCTTCGGCATTGGGAGATTGTGTTCACCTGTGGCTGACTCATGTCAATGTATGGCAGAACAAATACAGTATTGTAATGTAGAATAAAGTATTTAAAAAAAATGAAGATTATGGCAGCTGGTCCCATCACTTCATGGCAAATAGATGGAGAAACAATGGAAGCCATGGGGAAACAATGGAAGCCATGACAGGCTTTATTGTTTTGGGCTCCAAAATCAATGCAGACGGTGACTGCAGCCATGAAATTAAAAGACGCTTGCTCCTTGGAAGAAAAGCAGTGACAAACCTAAGCAGCATAATAAAAAAGTAGAGACATTACTTCGCCAACAAAGGTCTATCTAGCCAAAGCTATGGTTTTCCAGTTGTCATGAATGGATGTGAGGGTTGGACCATAAAGAAAGCTGCACTGAAGAATCGATGCTTTTGAGCTGTGGTGCTGGAGAAGACTCTTGAGAGTCCCTTGGATGCAAGGAGATAAAACCAGTCCATCCTAATGGAAATCAATGCTGAATATTCATTGGGAGGACTGATGCTGAAGCTGAAGCTTCAGTACTTTGGCCACCTGATGCAAAGAACTGACTCACTGGAAAAGACCCTGATGCTGGGAGAGATTGAGGGCAGGAGGAGAAGGGGACGATAGAGGACAAGATGTTTGGATGGCATCACTGACACAATGGACATGAGTTTGAACAAACTCCGGCAGATGGTGAAGGTCAGGGAAGCCTGGTGTGCTGTAGTCATGGGGTCACAAAGAGTCAGACATGACTGAGTGACTGAACAATAACAAATGGACAGTCTCTGAACTGACATGGCACCGGTGAGTGTGTCATCTAGAATATACTAACACACTACAATGAGCATATAATGAGGCTCCAGGTCCACTGGAAGTCAAATCTTCCACCATCCTTGATGTAGCTGATTCTAACTAGTTTTTGCCCACTGTCTCTGTCATTCTCTGCCAGTTGTGTGCTGCCCCTTTCCTCCTGTCTCAGGCTGATTTTGAGCCTTCTGGAGGGAGATTGCTACCAGCAGAAGCTGATAGAATGATTTCAGCTGTGGGGCCTGGGTGACCTAGTGGCAGAGGGCCTGTTACCCTACCACTGTCCGGTTTCCAGGACCATTCCAGCATCTCAAGGGTTGAAAACTTGGGGATCAATTCAAAGTAGTAACTTCAGGTGGAATAAGCTCAATCCCACGATGATTAGAAAGCTAGTGAAGCTTCTCCAAGCAGCTTACTGGTTGGTAGTCCACACAGATGCCAAAACAATTTTTTATTAGTTTGTCTGACATCTCTCCTGGGTGTCTATGGGAGTGGGTGTGGGGGGGTGTGTTTATGTGTGTGTTAGGGCTGGGTGATGACCTACTCCATGCAGAAACTGCCAAAATATTCCAAGACCTGGCACAAACTCTGCAAGTGGTTTGTAGTCCGTGTCCGCTGCATTGACTTTCCCCCAGTCCTTCCTCAACCCTTTGCAAGACTGTGTGTCTCTGATATCTGTTTTTCCTTCTGATTACTTCATCAGCCTAGAGTTGCAGCCAACAGATTTCAGGAGAGGATGTTCGGCTGGAAATGAGGTGGGGCTGCTTTGAGTAATTGGTCTCAGAGGCTTTACAGTGGAAGGGCTAATGCATGCCTACTGCTCCCATGCTCTCACTTCCTGGTGAAGCTTTGCCTTTGCATTTAAGGGTTAGGATGGGAGGGAGTCAGTGCCTGGCTCATTGGCATAGGAATTAAAGACCTTTCCTCAAAGACGGCACAGAATACTTAAGCAGCTGTGACCAAATCAGGGTGGTCCTTTGGGAAGTTCCTCTTGGACTTTGGCTGCAATAAAAACCAGAGTACATTTTGCACCTGAGCTAGCCCTCCAGGCAGCATCTGTTAATTGTCTCCTGTGTGATACCTTCACTCACAGCACGCTGTGCAGCATCCGTCTCCCCTCCTCCCATTATATACCCTGGCCTCATCCCCTTCTCTGAAAGACAGTGGACTTATGATTCTGCGACTCTAGGAAGATAAGACCATGCTGACCCACAGTCTCCATGAACCAGATTTGTGAGAGTTCAGGAATGGAGCTAGCCTTTCTACAGCCAGACTGATTCCCTGTGCCCCATGAGTAGACAGCAGACAATACAGGACCACAGAGCGTACACAGGTATTAAGAACAATAATAAAGCCCACCGGAAGTCAGTCTGGCTTTTGGACACTTACCATATATAGGCAAATACTAACCATGTCTGAGGTGAAATTTCCTTCCTCACAGCCTTCCATCCTCCATTCCCTGCCAGCATCACCCTGAGAGAGGTGGTTCCTTTCCATACTCCCAGGACACTGGGGTCTTCTTAGGGCAGAGGCCAAGTTTCCATCACCTTTGTGTCCCCAGCTCTGGCACAGAGTAGGTCCTCCATAGTATGCAGTCCAGTAGGGAGACTGCAGTTTTCAAGTCCAACACACCTAGACTGAAGGCCTAGCACCATCGTGAGCCAACTGTGCAGATTTGGACAAGATATTTTGCCCCTATGCCTTAACTGCCCCTCCTGTGTAATGGGTTTGATATCATCATGCTGAGTGAAGGAGTCACAGAAAAGGAGACAACTGATCAATATATGTGTAAGTTCATCTGTGGTACACGTATAGGCACATCAGTTCAGTTCAGTTGCTCAGTCGTGTCCGACTCTTTGCAACCCCATGAATCACAGCACGCCAGGCCTCCCTGTCCATCACCATCTCCTGGAGTTCACTTAGACTCACGTCCATTGAGTCCGTGATGCCTTCCAGCCATCTCATCCTCGGTCGTCCCCTTCTCCTCCTGCCCCCAATCCCTCCCAGCATCAGAGTCTTTTCCAATGAGTCAACTCTTCGCGTGAGGTGGCCAAAGTATTGGAGTTTCAGCTGTAGCATCATTCCTTCCAAAAATCCCAGGGCTGATCTCCTTCAGAATGGACTGGTTGGATCTCCTTGCAGTCCAAGGGACTCTCAAGAGTCTTCTCCAACACTACAGTTTAAAAGCATCAATTCTTCGGTGCTCAGCCTTCTTCACAGTCCAACTTTCACATCCATGCATATATGCACAGAGTATCTCATAAATCCCTGGAGAAGGAAAAGGCAACCCACTCCAGCATTCTTGCTTGGAAAATCCTATGAACAGAGGAGCCTGATGGGGTTGCAAGAGTCAGACACAACTTAGTGAGTAAACCACCACCACCACCACCTCATAAATATTTGTTGAATTGACCTAAATTAACACGTATTTCCACACAAAATCAAGACGGATCCTGTTTTTCTTTGCAGTCCTTTTGCTTCTTGCCTTCTCTGTCATGACCATCTGCTCTAGAAACACCCCCTGTGACACTGAGGTGGGGGCCTGCCCTCACCTGAGCAGCAGGTGTTCACATGTCATCTGAGGACTCAGCGATGCAGTGAGGGTCACCGAGAAACTGATAGAATGGATCTATGCGGGTGTCCTTTTTCTCTATATTAGGCATCTGTCATCAGGCCATAGGCATTTACTGCTTAAATGAGGCTTCTTAGAGACAGTAGCATCTGTAAAGCTCCAGCCAACAATAACCCAGGGGACTGATCAGTCAGACCATAAGCTCTGGGAGGACTGCGCAGGCATGTTTTGTTCCTTGTCGCATCACCAAGTAGTTGCGGATTACAACCAATCAGCTCGTTACGTCCATTCTGTCAGAGGCTGGCCCTCAGCACTATGGTGGGCACTAAATACTCAGGAGTGGGGGGAGCGAGCACAGTCCCTGCCATCCCAGCACCCTGCCCAGATTCACCGTGCCGTGGGGACCTGCAGGGGGCCAAGCTGGAGTGTCATGAACAGCTGCTTACATGTGGTTCGGGCTTTGAAGAAGGCAGTGGGGGGTGGATGGGAGGGAGAAGTTCCTTTAGACAGAGGGGCGATGAACGCCATCCAGGTGGAAGAAACTCTGTGAGCAAATTCATGAAGATGCAAAGGGATGTGACCAGTTTGAGGACCAACAGCTACCTGGTGGGACAGGCAGACACATAGGGAAGGACCACATCAAAGGGCTCCTTTCTTTTGCCAAGACTAAGATGTAGATTTTACCCCTAAGTGCATGGAGGGGCTACTGCAGGAAACTGATGCAGCAGAGCCCCGTGAGCACAGTCCTTTGCACTCTGGGGACATGTGCAGCAGCTGAGGCAGAGGAACCAGCTTCGAGACAGGCCCCTGGGGGTGGACCCCACGCACCTGACACACGAGAGGAAATGCTTGGGGGTGGCCAGAGAGGATACTTGGAACTCAGAAGCCTGGGAGTCAGGCCTCAGCATGCATATGCTGACCTCTGCAAGATGACGCTGCATAACCTTGGGACAGTCACCTCAGTGTCCACACCTGGGGGCTGGCTCTTCTCTGCAGCCTCCTCTGGTCTGAAATCCTAGGCTTCTGCAATTCTGATCTGAGACCTTCCCCTTCGACTACAGGACTAGGAAACAAAGCTCTGTCTATTTCCAAACCCGCCAAGTCTCTCTTAATACTTTTATTCAGGACCTGTCTTCCCAGGAGACACTCAGGGCTGTCAGTCTGTAATTAGACTCTCTCCCCACTCGTACAGCCAGGCGTGCAGCATGGTTGCTGAAGCCGGATTAACGCACTGTAAACAAATTTGGTCAGTCCCCTTCTCGCCAGCCTCCGTTCCAGTTGAGCAGATTTCAGCAGCTCCTGGGTGAATGTTAATGCCTCCTACGTACGCGGTTGCAAGAAAATTATCACGTGTGCCTCTCCTTCTTGAGATGCTGTGGGTTTCGCTTCTCAAACATCTCTGTGACACAGCGTGGGGCAGGGGGTGTGGGAGGGGGCAGGGAGACAGCACAAAGACATTCGAAAGAGCCTCAGGCAGGAGCTGGGGGACCTGGCTTTCAAGGCAAGCTCAGCCACTAATTTTCTTTGTAACCTTGCAAAAGTCACTTCAGTTCCCTGAGCCTCAGGTATCTCAACTGTAAAATGAGTCTGAGAACACCTGCCTTGCAGGCCTGCTGAAAAGGGTAATTGAGGTAATGGACGTGAGAGCCTTTGGTAAAGCTTTGTGGGCGAGGGGCCAGCATTGAGGATCACAGGCTCAGCTTTCCTGTGCAAAGGATGAGGGAGTCAGTGCAGGCCTAGAGCATGTAGGAGTGTGAGGTTCAACAACCTCATCAGCATCAGTCCTCGAAAACAGGAGAGAAAACCTGATGCCCCATGCTCGGCCCTCTGACCGAAATTGCCGGGAAAGTGGACGTACGTTTTCAGTTTTACAAGGTTTTCAGTTTTCAGGTTTACAAGAAGAGTAGTAACATTTACCGAATAACATTTACTGAATTTATTTAATTGTGTTCTTCTTGGGATGTTTATGACAGCTTCAGATGAGAATTCTTATGCCCAGTCCAAAAATGGAGAAACAAACCAGAGAGGGAGATAGGATTTGAGGCCACATTAGTCAGCCTGACATTAAAGTCTATCTCCACTCACTGTCTTTGGAATTACAAGCAGATGAAAATCAGATTTAGATGTGAGACAGATATGTAAGTCATTTCAGTCGTGTCCAATTCTTTGTGACCCTGTGGACTGTAGCCCGCCAGGCTCTTCTGTCCATGGGATTCTCCAGGCAAGAATACTGGAGTGGGTTGCCATGCCTTCCTCCTGGGATCTTCCTGACCCAGGCACACCTCTATGTCTCCTGCGCAGGCATAGCACTAGCGCCAGCTGGGAAATCCATAGTAGGTGATGAAGAAAACAAAGGTTGTGTTTGGTGGAGAACTACTCATCTTTTCCCAGCCAGTCTAGGAGGATGAACCTATGTCATCAACTATAAGCATCAGGCAGGCAGTGACTGTGTTCATCACGATGCCCCCTCAGCCCCCCATACCTGGAACACTGCCTGGGATAGAGCAGGCACTCAGTAAACATTTGTTGAATGAATGAATGAATGAATGAAAACCCCATGAGGCTCATAGTCACCCCTTTAGCTTTTCTGGCTGAGCACAAATAGGAAGTGCTTCACAGAAATTGCCCAAGGAATTTATACACCTTTCTTCCTCCAATTGTTTCCATCTCTATTGCTATATAACAAACTATCCCACAGTTCAGTGGCTGGAAACAACATTGATTCATTATTTCATGGGATCCTGTGGAAGGTCACTGGTGGGACTGCATTCAGCTGAGAGCTCACCTAGAGCTGGAATACCCGTAGTGGCCTCTCTGCCTTCTGCCTTTTCTACAAGTCCTCTCAGCATGCAGTAGTCTAGCCGAGGTTTCTTTCTAGCAGAGCAACTGACTTCCAAGAGAGCATGCTCTGCTTATTGCATACCTGCTAATGTCCAATTGGCAGAGCAAGTTGAATTACTAAACCCAGGATCACTGTGGGAGGAGGCCACACAGGAATATCAGGATGTTTGGTTCATAGAGACCTACTGGTCCCATCAATATTCACAAGCAGCACATAATATCGCATTTATGTACGTAAAGTGGTTAGAAATGGGCCTGACACTTAGTTTACAGTATTTTAGCATTAGTAATAGCTGTTTAGTGTTAATAGCTAATTACTATAAGTAAGTTAGTCACTGCAGTTGTCTTTATATTGACTATGAAATAAGAAAACTTCCCAGGTGGCTCAGTGGTAAAGAATCTGCCTGCCAGTGCAGGAGATGCAAGAGATGCAGGTTCAATCCCTGTGTGGGGAAGATACCTTGGAGTAGAAAATGGCAATCTGCTCCAATATTCTTGCCTGGAAAATCCCAGGGACAGAGGAGCCTGGTGGGGTTGCAAAAGAGTCTGACACGACTTAGCAACTATACAACAACAATGAAACAAGAACCCCCATGCTAGGGACACTCTAGGGTATCCCTCTTGGTCTGAGCATAGTAGTCACTGTGTTACTGAAACGACATAACTGTGTTTGAAGACCTGCATCAGCAAGAAAATATGAAACTGAATGCTTATTTCATCTTTTCCCCTACTCATGTCTTTTTACATACCTTCCCTAACCTGGGTATGCTTTTTGCTTATTCCTAAAAGTGATGTCAGACCCTAAATGAGGATTACTTCTTTCTGTAAGAACCCATTCACCGAACAACAGTGTTCTTGCCTGAATATCCCAGGACAGCAGAGCCTGGTGGGCTGCCATCTATGGGGGTGCACAGAGTCAGACACGACGGAAGCGACTTAGCAGCAGCAGCAGCAGCAGCATTGTAGTATCTTTTCCCTTTTCCAGAGATTCATTTGGAGATGGACAGGGAGCCTAGTTCTGACAGAAGAGATGTACAGAGAAATCTGTTGAAGAAGGCATTCTACCCTGATGAAAAGAAAAAAAGGTATGCAAGGAGAATCCTTGTTTCTCTTCCTGCTTTTGGACATAGTCATGTGAGGGCATGAGCTTCCCTGGTAAAGAATCCGTCTGCAATGGAAGAGACTCGGGTTTGATCCCTGGGTTAGGAAGATCTCCTGGAGAAGGAAATGGCAACTCACCCCAGTATTCTTGCCTGGAGAACCCCATGGATGGAGGAGCCAGGCGGACTACAATCCACGGGCTCACAAAAGTGTTGGACATGACTTAACTAACTAAACAACAACAACAACGTATCCCAGCATGATAATCAGAGATGCCTTTTAAGCCTCTGCTATCACCATGAGAAGAATATGCTCTGGGTAGCCCTCTAGTCCCAGAGGATAAAGACACATAAAACAGAAAAACTCAAGAAGCATGCAGACCTTCAGCTTGAAGTAAGAGTTGCTCAGTTAGATCCAGACTCAATCTGGCTGCCACACCTCAAGCGGAGCTGCTTAACTGGCCATAGCTAGACCTGTGGGGAAGGAATGTGGCTTAAGCATTGAGTTTGGGGATAGCTTGTCATGCAGCACCATGTGGCAATAGCTAACCCATGTTATTCCCTAGTCTACTGTCAGCTGAGTTTCTGAACTTGATGTCTCAGCCCAGAACCACCCTGAATGAAGGGGAGTAAGTAGAGGATGTGGGGTGGGAGGTGGGAGGGGGCTTCGGCATTGGGAGATTGTGTTCACCTATGGCTGATTTGTGTCAATGTATGGCAAGACAAATACAGTATTGTAATTAAAAAAATAAATAAATTTAATAATAAAGAAAAAAAAAAAGAAAAGTTCTTGAGAGAGGTGCCCTTGGACTTTAGGGATTTAAGAAAATGCAAGGACTCCTCCAGGTTTATGAACACCAAAGACTTGCTGACATAGCACACGCGAGCAAGGTTACGTAGGGACCAAGGAATAGAACAAGGAAGTTGTTCTTAAGTTGTTCTTAACTTCCTTGAAACAAGGAAGTTAAAATACTGGGTTGCGTCTATCCTAATTCCAGAGAGCAACCAAAAAACTAGATTCACAAATAAAATATGAGAAAGCCAATTTCAAGAGAGCTTAGCTGAAGGCCATGACTGGAAAAAGAAGTGAAACTGTGTCCGGTTTATACCCCTCATTGTAATTATTCAGTAAATCTGCTCCACCTGGTACTTCACTCTGCCTCAAAAATACAGTGTCACTTTCAACATGGAAATTTCACTGTGCCCTCTGCCACCTGGGCCATCAGTGAAATTCTCAACACCGCTCTCAGGATGTCTCCCTTTCTGTTTGTATTTTATTTTCTCACTTTGTGCCAATATATTCCTTCTATACCTGGCTTTTGCAGGAGAAATCTTTCAAAAGATATTTCAATGTATACATAATTTAAACCTTGTCTCCACAGTTATAGAAACTTTCAAGGAATATTAGGAATTTAGTCAAGTGTGATCAACACTGTTATTGCTAAAAATTAAAATTGTTAGCGGCAGCAGAATGGCAACTACCATTTCCTGGGCACTTTCTACTTGCCTAGCTCCGTGGAGGTGTTTTGCATGTAATTTATTTAATACTCCTGCCAGTTGATTAAATGGATATTATTAGCCCATGTTCTTCTAATAATAATAAAGCAACATCTGTCAGCATTGCCTCCACACCAGGCACTGAAGTGAGCCCATCACATGCAGTGCCCCCTCTCCACCCACCTTCTCACACAACCCTGTCAGCTGGAGTGATCGTTTCCCCATTTGTCAGATCAGAAAGCTAGACATCCTGAGGATAAAGGGACTTGCCCACAGCACACAGTCAAGAAGAGGCAGTGCCAGGATTTGAACCTTAATCTTCAGACATCTAATTCCATATTCAGCTGTTCCAGGATTATTTATCAGAAGCAGAGACCATGTACCCATCTTGCTACTCTGACCTTGTGGCCCCAGTCTGGACTGGGGCTCATTTGCTCCAGAAATCTCACTTAGCACCAAAAAAAAAAAAACTGGATTATAAGATTCAAGTGAGATCCCATGCGGATGAAATATGGTGACTTCAGGGTAAAGGCAAGCACACACAAAAAGTCAAATGACTTTTAGCTAATATCCAAGTAGCAGCTCCCTTCTATCCCCTCTGCCTCAGAGATCAAACTGTCACCAGCCCCAGGATGGAGGGGTCCACACCCTGCTGATGTTGGGGCTTTGACTAGGGAGCAGCCAGTGGGGGTTTAACAAAGGAAACACACACACATTTTCCCTGCATAAAATATTACAGCTCTCAACTTCTCTTTTATATACTTTGAGTCCTGCATTCACTCTGTGAAATAAATATCATGATGCCCAGTTTATTTGCATATCTCCAGTTTCAAATTCAACTCTCCTTTACAGAAGACCTAATATATGTTAGGAACTTTGCTGGACTGTTTCTGGACCTCAGTTTTTTTTTAAGTTTTCTTTTTTTTTAATTTTTGTAAAATTGTTCATTTTAATTGCATATTTTGGGGGCTCCAAAATCACCTAGATGGTGACTGCAGCCACGAAATTAAAAGACACTTGCTCCTTGGAAGAAAAGTTATGACCAACCTAGATAGTATATTCAAAAGCAGAGACATTACTTTGCTGACTAAGGTCCTTCTAGTCAAGGCTATGGTTTTCCAGTGTCATGTATGGATGTGAGTTGGGCTGTGAAGAGGCTGAGCACCGAAGAATTGATGCTTTTGAACTGTGGTGTTGGAGAAGACTCTTGAGAGTCCCTTGGACTGCAAGGAGATCCAACCAGTCCATTCTGAAGGAGATCTACCCTGGGATTTCTTTGGAAGGAATGATGCTAAAGCTGAAACTCCAGTATTTTGGCCACCTCATGAGAACAGTTGACTCATTGGAAAAGACTCTGATGCTGGGAGGGACTGGGGGCAGAAAGAGAAGGGGATGACAGAGGATGAGATGGCTGGATGGCATCACGGACTCGATGAACATGAGTCTGAGTGAACTCCGGGAGATGGTGATGGACAGGGAGGCCTGGCGTGCTGTGATTCATGGGGTTGCAAAGAGTCGGACACGACTGAGCGACTGAAGTGAGTAAGTGAGTGAATTACTCTACAATATTGTAGTGGTTTTGGACCTCATTTAAATCTCAAAATTCTCTATGAAGTAGAGATTATTCTTCCCATCTTGAAGAAGAGAGAATGATGCCTCCAAGCAATGGATAACATATTCAATACTGACCATCAGATCAGTGCTAGATTTGGATTTGAACCCAGGTCTCCTGCGATCACAGCTGTGCTCAGCACTAGGCTGCTGCAGAAGGTCCCCGCCAGATTCTGACACAGCAGCCCGGCCTCCGCTGAGCTCTGTGGTCTGATGCTCTGTCTCAGTGTTATTGAGGGAGTAGATGTCTTGTCTCTTCAGCTGACGGGACTTCTGATCCAGAAGGAGCTGTAGCTCAGGTCGGTATTCAAGGAGCATCACTGACACCTCGACCTGATTAAATGACAAGAGCCTGAACCTAACACCATAATGAGAGGAGACTTTTCAGGGATATTAGGAGGTGCTGGGTATAGTTTATACTTGGAATACATGTAAATAATTTGTGGCCTGAGGACAGACTTTGGCGGGGTTGTTTTTAGAACATCCTGAGACTCGTCTATGCTTTCCCTGTCAAGAGAGGGTTCTGTGTCACTCCCCTTGAGTCTGAACTCTAGGATGGCTTGGCTAACAGAAAACAACAGAAGTGGTGCTGTGAGAGTGCCAGGCCCAAGACGCAGTAAGCGGACAGCTTTCACTCCCTGTCTCTCGGGACACCTGCTCTTCAAACCTCACCATTGCACTGTGAGGAGACCCACGCCATGCTGTGGAGAGACTTGGGCAAGAGGCACCCCCAGATAGCTTTGCTGGCCACAGGGGTAAGCCGTGCTGGAGGAGGGTCCCGCTGAGCCACCCCAGTCAGTGATGCGTGGAGCAGGAATGAGGTGTCTCTACAGAGTCCTGACCCCATTGCGCATTCACAGGCGAAAAAGAGGATTGTTGTAGTTTGGGAGTGCTTAGTTACAAAGCAGGCTTCTCGGGTGGCACAGTGATAAAGAATCTGCCTGCCCGTGCAGAAGACATGGATTCTATCCCTGGGTTGGGAAGATCCCCTGAAGAAGGAAATGGCAACCCACTCCAGTATTCCTGCCTGGAGAATTCCACAGATGGAGGAGCCTGGAGGGCTACCGTCCATGGGGTCACTGTGTCAGACACAGTGAGGGACTGAACACATACACAGAGCAAGAGGTGACTGGAAGAAGGTAAATGACCCCAACATCCGTGCAGTCCGGACTCTCTGACAAGGTCACTGCAGTGATGATCATTTTGACCTCTTAGAGAAACTCACTGAAACAGACAGAGAAACTGAGGCTCAGAAAGGAGAGATGGCTTTCTTGAGGTCCCAGACTTTGTAAGTGGATCAGCAGGGATTTGGATTCAGTCTGGATAAGGCTTCCAGTCCCCCTTAGTTCACTCAACCCCAGGGCAGTGAAACAGAGACAGCTGCTCTTCAGCTCTCTGGCTACTGGTCCCTAAAGAATTCACCTGCAATGCAGGAGATGTGAATTCCATCCCTGGGTCAGGAAGATCCCCTGGAATAGGAAATGGCAACTCACTCCAGTATTCTTGCCTGGGAAATCCCATGGACAGAGGGGCTTGGTGGGCTATAGGCCACGGGGTCGCAAAGAGTCGGACACAACTGAGAACACACGCGTGACCTGCCTTTTTCTAGCAAGATCCCGTGCAAACTGTAAACGCAAAACAAATATACTAGACACCTCTTTGTATTTTCTGTTTCTTTTCATGGAAACCCATTTTATTTTGAATATAGCAGTGCATATATGTCAATCTCAAATTCCCAATCTATCAGACAACCGTTTTTATATCACATGATGCTTATTTAGGTGTAAATTCCAGGTAGAACTCCAGGGGGCAGGGGGCAGATGAGCAGTTTCTGG
Organism: Nanger dama; assembly: GCA_917880005.1. NCBI lineage: Eukaryota > Metazoa > Chordata > Mammalia > Artiodactyla > Bovidae > Nanger > Nanger dama. Next base: position 4,130,865 of record CAKJTW010000031.1, on the reverse strand, counting down.
CTATGTGACCTTGGGCTTAACATTTACCTTCTCTGAGACTCAGTTTCTCCTCATCCATAAGATAAGGACAAGCACATCAGCCTCACAGAGTTGTTATCAGATCTAACAAGGACAGGTTAGGTAAATGACTTCACACAGCATTTTTGTGTTAGTCACTCAGTTGTGTCTGACTCTGTGTTATCCCATGGACTGTAACCCGCCAGACTCCTCTGTCCACTGGATTTCACAGGCAAGAATACTGGAGTGCGTTGCCATGCTCTCCTCCAGGGGATATTCTCCACCCAGGGATCGAACCCGCGTCTCCTGCATTGCAGGCAGACACAGTACCCAGCTGCAAAGAAACATTCAATACATCGAGTATCCCTGACCTTGAGAATTCCAAGTCAGAAGAGTTTTCTTCCTTCATCCCTCCTGACCCAGAGACAGACTCCCTAGGGTCACAATGAGACAGCTGCCTCCCACCCCTGAGCATCATTTATTTTCACCTCGAAGACTGAGCCCTTTATGCCTGCGCTGCTGAAGCCCCTCTGGACAAGAAGGAAGCACGAGTCACAGCCAGTGAGCTTTGCTCACAAACTCCTCCTTCACGACTGACTGAGCCCCGATACCGGAAAGAAACATTCTGTTGAAACATGTAAATCCCCACTCATCCCCAAATTGGGTGCTGGAGTGCCTCGGGGAAGTGATTTTACAAGCTCACTGACTCCAGCCAAGGTAGATGCCAATTACTCTTGCGAGATAATTCAGCCTGACCTCCGCTCCCCACCACCCCTCACCCCCACCCCCCGTCCCAGATGCAAGATCGAGGGGCTCCCTCCCTTCTCACTAGAGGAATGGCCCCCTGAGCTGCCAGCAAACAGCCCCTTCTCCCAGGAGGCAGAAGGAGAGAGGCCATAAGCCGCCTGTTCTAGCCGCCCTCCCCAGACAGCACAGGGGGAGTTCAGTGACTCCCGGCTTGCATTGTCACTTGAACAAAGGATCTCTGATACTGGTAGGGAGGCTATCTGGAGAGGTGTCTGGACTACAAGGACAAGCTCGCCTGTGCTTTCTCTCATAGTCTCCTGTATTCCAGAGGTAGGGGATGCTATGGTGGACCCAGTCACCGCTGCAACTCTGTGCAAGAAAATGCTTTCTAGCCTGCTGTGCCTCTGGGGAGAACTGTTATCTTTTCTTGTACTGCTGCTTTAAAAAAAAATTTATTTCCAGAGCTGTTTCACCAATATTCAACTCATAGCCAAGTGGGCTGCATGAAGTGCCCAGCCAGCCTTATGTAACTCAAGATGCTGTATCCGCCTCATCATCAATAGCAAGACTACGCACATTAGTTGGAAAGATTATTTCCTTCCTAAGTCTTTGGGAGCCGAAGTCCAATCTAATATTTGGGAGCAAATATTAGAAAATTGGTCAGCAGTTCCACTAATACTCATAATCATAAAAATTACTATCCACTTCTGAGAGTTCAGTCTCCAAGGACTTAATAACCACTCTATCATGGGTTTTTGCTTCCACTCCGAAAGGTAGATCTTATTGCCTGCATTTTATACATGCAGAAACGGGTTCAATAATCAAGCAATTTGTTCAAGGTCACACGGCTCATACGTGGCAGTGCTGGGATTTCCATTCTGCCATCACTGACACCGCTAAACCCTGTGGGGTGAGTTCTCCTCTGATGGCTGTCCACAGGAAAGGGGACCTCCTCATCCAGGCTGGCTAAGTGACAGCGCTTGACTGCCCCAGGCTCAGCCAGAGCCCTCTGGGATCTCCATCCATATCTCACCTTCTCCAGGTTCTGAGACAGTTTGGACCTGGCTCTGTCCTCATGAGCAGATGGTGTCTGGGAATTCTCTTGCAGTCTCTAGGTCACTGTCTGGTATGTTGGGAACCAATGACCTCACCAAACCGCAGTGCCTGCTTTTTTGGTCCAGGCTATGTTCCCTCTGCTGTATGCATCCTGCTCTTGAGGCTGGAACAGATCAGCAAAAGAATTCCTTACAGAGGATGGAGCCACAGCAGAGACTCCCAGAGGCCTGAGGCTACCAGAATCCACAGATGTTTGCAAATCACTCAGAGTCTCTTTCTGACCAGCACAGCTGACCAACAGCACTGCCCTGTCCACAGCGCTGCCCACACACACCCAGCCCCTGCGTGGCCCTGTTCACGTGCAACACCCTGGGAGCCTGTGACCGCACTAAGAGCAGACTCCTGACCAAAGGCTGGCTCTGATGTGGCCAAACATGGAAAACTCCACCCAGAGAGAAGTGAGCTGACCAATCAGATTTTCACTCTGGGGAAGCCGAATTAAAAGATGTAAGGAAAATCCAGTTATGAGTAGCAGAAACTAAGACAGGTGGAAGCCAAGAGAAAGGCTGTCAGGTAGAACAGAGATCCTGGAAAACTGATATGACCTGAAGACAAAAGTCATGATAATGTGGAAGTCTGGGCAAGCAGAAGCTGTGAGGAAGACCGTGGACAAGTGAGAGAGTGGATTGCTGGCAGAAAGAGAAGCAGAGAGAATCCAGTCTTTGGACACAACTTAGCTGTGCTAGCAACAGAGCATAGTATGGATGCCAACCATTCCTTCCAGAAGGTTCTGCAGGGGTCCTGGACCCCAGCCATGACTTGGGGGCCTGGCCACACTGTGGTTCCTGCTCCTAGATTCCCAGGATATCAGCCTCTCTCTCACTGCCAAGCCCATCCTTACAGGGACACCCTGCCTGCTTCCTTCCCTTTTTGATGTCTGCACAATCCTCTTTTCATTACAGCTAAGAGAATGCTGTTAAAAATTGGCTTATTTGTATTTTATAGACTTGGAACTTAATAGATGTGAGAATCTGTGGGCATCTGGAGGCCAAGGGGATGCATGTGTGCCCTGCTTGATCAAGGGAAGAGATTATTATGCGTGCAGTTGTCTTAGTTTTATCTTTAATTCCAATGCATGCCCTGGTATGTGCTTAGTCGCTCAGTCGTGTCCGACTCTTTGTGACCCCATGAGCTGTAGCCTGCCAGTCCCATCTGTATCCATGGGATTCTCCAGGCAAGAATACTAGAGTGGGTAGCCATTCCCTTCTCCAGGGCGATCTTCACCAACCAGAGATCAAACCTGGCCCTCGTGCATTTCAGGCGGATCCTTTACCATCTGAACCACCAGGGAAGCACGTGCCCTGGCACCCGTGATTCTTAATTCCACTTTTAACTGTGGTGATTTCATGTGGTATATACCCTGATAAGCTCCTTTATAAAACAATGTATAAATAAATCTTCACAAAGGGATGATACATACATCAGGGCCCTTATGGAAGTCAGGATTCAGCTCAGGTCATTCACAAATGAGATCTGAATGACAGGGCCTTTCAGGGAGGGGTGGACAGAGTTGAGGGAACTGACAAGGGGCAGTGAGGCACCTAGAGATTTGCAAGCGCAGGAAGCCCTTATCTCCAGATGATTGGAGGAAAGGTGAGCACAGAGGGTATGGGGCCAGGAGGAGGGTAGTGGAGTGCAGTGATGCTCCAAGCAGGGAGTGGCTCAGGGGAGAAATGCCCAACCTCCTTCTTATCCCGCCTTTGGTGTTCCCACTGGCGCTTTACAGCCTGATGATTCAGTCTGTGTGGGTCAGCCTCTGGGCGCCCAGAAAAACACTGAGGAAGGCAGAAGAGGGGAGGGGGCCTGAGTCTGGGCAACTGTGATGGACATGAGTTCACCAGCAGGAATCAGACCAGGAGGAGTGGGAGGGAACAGAGCTGAGTGTTTAGGACCAGTTCTGAGGATGGGGCGCTGGCTCTGGGCTCTCCACATGGTGTGCTGGCAGTCCCTGCAGCACGGGGACCTTTCTTCTTAGGATCGTCAGTTTTCTCTCAGGGCTGGGGTGCTGACCTGACTCCACATGCCCCCACCCCACCCCCAGAGTGTGGTGATTGCAGGATGCCTGCAATGCTCTCTGCTTCCAAGCCTGCACTCGGCGCGCCCCAGTTCCCTAGGTGCTGGCCGAGGCCCTCAGTTTCACCAGGGCCTGTTGTGCTTCTCACACAGTGGAGGAAAGGGTGTCTCAGTGACTATGGCAGCTGGTGGGGAACGTGGGCTTTACCTGTTCTCTTTCCCACTCTCCCCTTCTTTGGTCCCTGTGCTTGAGAAAGCCTACTCAGCTCAGTTACATGCCTGGGTGTCCTGGAGCCTGCACTCCCCAACAAATAGGCTGCGGGGTCCAGAGCTGAGGCATTCAGGGAGAGAACGCCCACCGTGCCTTCTAAGTAAGTTCTCCTGTATCCAGGTCCACAGACTCAATTTGTGGAAGCATAGAACCAGGCTCTGTTTAGACTTATTTGTTGCCATCCTTAGGAAAACAAGGGGGCTTATCAGAGTAGAAAGCTGATGTTCACTGACCACTCCTGATGTGATAGGTACTTATGTATCCCATTTCATTTCATCTTTATGGTTACTCTGTGAGATGGGCTTTGCAGAAACTGCAGATCATAAAGGTTAAGTAATTTGCCCATAGTCTCACTTTTGCTGGCCCACAGATGTAAGATTCAGGCTGTCTCTCTGGAGCCAGGGACCATGGTTGTCTCATTAACACAGGCTGCTGCTTAGCCAGAGTGCTGCTCAGGGGATTGACTGGAGAGGGCAGAAGGGCCTGTCTTCACACAACAACCTGGTTTATGAAAGCGGGATCTTCTGAGCTCCATTACTTGGTATGAAAATAATAAAACCATACTTCCTAAAATAATTCTATAATGTTCACTATTTAGTTGTTTGGACGAGATTATTCTACCCTACCTCCCCTGTGCTAGGGAAGAGCAAGTCAAATTCACTGTAGGCATACATGTACACACACACACAACCACACACACATACACACACTTCCAGCTACCTCCCCAAGCCCATCAAACTCCACTGCCTCCAGGGCAAATATCTCATGTCCACCAGGGCCAGAATTCACATCCTCTGATTTAAATTTTGAAGACAGAGATTTACACAGGATTACAATCTTTTTTTTTTTTTTTTTGATTGTGGTTGCTTCCAATTTCTATTGTCTGAATCATAGTCGTGGAAATAATTGAATCTTTTTGTAGCATAGAATATATTACTCTTGAAATAGTAGGAAATGTTGATAATTGCCTTTTATTGGACTCACAAATAATTTATAAGTTGGTCCGATTTGAAAAAAAAAAATCATAGTCTTTTATTTCTTTGCCTTCTTCCTTGAGGCTAGAAGCAGCCTCCAAAAATAGCTGCCTGTGCAGACATAGGTCTAGCGCTCCCCCTTGTGGCCACTGTGTGGGATTGCGGACCCAGTAAATGAACCCCAAACTGCAGACACTGGTATTTGAATAATTCTTTCTCCCCTAAGTACACAGAGAAATCTGATTTATTCTTCACAGTCATGTCTGCATTACAGAGCACTTCTCCTTATAAAGTCCATCTGCTTTGAGGATAAGTAAATGATCAATCCCTCATATACATTATCATGCAGTGAGCACTTCTCTGAGGTAGTAACAGCTTCTGTGGTTTTACCAAATGTCAGGGAAGCTGAGAGTTTCTTCTTTCCCTAAGAAGATACTGAAAAGAAATACAAATTGACCTTTATGTAACTGCTTACTGAGGGAGTTAACAAAAACGCGAAAGTGTATGAGAGGGGAGGGGGTGCTAGAGGAAAAAGAAGAAACTGGAGAAATAGAAGGCCGGGGAAATGCATTGCTTAGCTTAGAATCCAGGCGCTGCTGAATGGCAACCCACTCCAGTATTCTTGCCTGGGAAATGCCATGGTCAGAGAAGCCTAATGGACTACAGTCCATGGGGCACAAAAGGGTCGGACACGACCGAGCGAAAAGCTCAGAATCCCGCCTCTGCTTACAAACTGTGGTAGCCCTCCGCTGGGTAACAGACAGACGGAGGAAGACCATTTCCTAGCTCACTTTACAACTGGGAGCCACCCACTGAGTTCTGGCAATGGGATGCAGGCAGAATGACAAGCCCATTTAGAGCTTACTCCGGAAGCTCCTAGTGATTTTTGCCACTGTCTCTGTATCCACACCATCGGAACAGAACATTCCGGGATGTCAGGGTTAAGGAAGTAAGCCAGAACCTCGAGTCATCACTTAAGGACACTCACTTAGGAAAAGCACTTGATTGCCTTCAAACTGTGATATGAACAAGAAATAAATTTACATATGCTAAGCAACTACAATTTGAGAGTTGTTACAACAGCCACTGTTAATTATCCTTCTAAAGCAAGTCACCTTTCAGCCACAGTTTTATCAACTAAAAATAAAGATAATGCGTGAATATTCAATGAAACAATGTATGTGAAAACATTTGGCACAGATTTGGGGCTTAATAAATGCTGGTTAAAAAGCAGTTGTTTCTCACATAAGCAATATTTTCATTCTACAAAAGAATTTTTATTGTTATTACACAGGTTTCTATCACAGGAAAAAGACGACCCAACTCCAACTGGCAAGCCAAATGGGGATTTTATTGGCTCCCAGAGCTAGAAATTTCAAGTGTAGATTAAGCCTTAGTGCTGATTTAATCTATCCAACAACTCCAAGAACCTGTTCTTTCTTCTGCCTGGTAAGCTTAATTTTCTGTTACTGAATTACAATTGATTTACAGTTTGTATTAGTTTCAGGTGTTCTAAACCCGACTCTCCTGATGGTCAAAGATGGCTGTCAGTAGTCCCCACTACTACATGCTCCTAGTGTGCTTTGAGAGCAAGAAGAAGTCTCATTCCAGTATTCTGAGAATCATCTGACTCCTCTCTTTGGACTGGTTTAGATCACATTATCACCACTGAGCCAACTGTTGAAGTAAAGGGCGTGTACTGTTGACCTGTCAATCAAGACCCATACCTGGAACTAGAGGTGGGATCACCTCTACTTTTCCCTACATCACTTGGGCTTATGGGGGAAGAATGAGTGCATACATTTTTAAGGTATATTTTCAAGCACAAAAAAGAGGAAGCGGGGGAAATGAATGCTAGCTACAAAAAGCATGTGCTAAAATTGGTATGTTTATTTTCCTTGAAGCGAAAAAAAAAAAAAAAAAGACAAGTTGTAGGAGTAAATGTTATTTTGTGATCACTCTAAGTGATCACCCAACCTTTCATAAATCTGTAAGTTAACTAGATGTTATGGTTTTCAAATTCCAAACCTCTTACAATGAGTTCCCTAAAATATCCTCAGATATTGTCTTCTTGAAATATACTTGGATATTGACTTTCTGTCTCTCTTGACAGTGCAGTGTTAAAAAAAAAAAGTCTCTTAAGAATAATTTATTTCTTTGTACTTTCCTTTGATTTTGTGCAAGTGTTTTAAAAGCCTAAGATGCTATACCAGTGGGAGGGGCTGTCCTTTTCATCTGCTCCTCATGCCTAAACTAAATCATATGATGCTGAATCATAAAATAATGAGACTGACTTTTAAACTGGCTCCTTAGATGTAAGAATGAGTCCTGTACTTCTGAGCAGTCACCTAGAAGAGTGATCTTCACATTCCAGTGATGGACCCATAGCTCAAATTGCATTAATTACAGCTCAGTTTTGGCCACAAAAGCACAGTGACATGTCTAACCATACTCTTCCTCTGATTGGACTCCCAGTCCCCTGCGAGGTTTCAAAAGGTGAATCTCTTGAGAGTCGCTTAGGCAGCAAGGAGATCAAACCACTCAGTCCTAAAGAAAAATCAAACCTGAATATTCACTGGAAGGACTGATGCTGAAGTTGAAGCTCCAATACTTTGGCCACCTGATGCAAAGAGCTGACTCGTTGGAAAAGACCCTGACACTGGGGAAGATTGAGGGCAAGAGGAGAAGGGGATGACAGAGGATGAGAGGGTTGGATCGCATCACTGACTCAATGGACATGAGTTTGAGCAAGCTGCCAGAGATGGTGAAGGACAGGGAAGCCTGCTGTGCTGCAGTCCATGGGGTAACAAAGGGTGGGACACGGTTGTGACTGGACAACCACAATCCTCCAAAGCAGAGGTGTGCCTTTTCAAATATAGTATCTTGAGCTCAGAAGACAGTCAGCAGACCAGAGAATTCCAACCTTATTTTGAATAAATGTAAAATATGAGCACCCAGGAGGACACTGGAGTTCCCCACTGGCTTAGCAGGAGAAGAGAGGATCTTGGGGGTATCAGACTCTTCCTCTACAATGGAGATCATCTGACTACCACCCTCTTTCAGTCACCCTACAGCTGAATTCCACAAGCCTCCAGGCTACTCTGAGCTCTGCAGACCCTTCAAGCCTCAAGCCACCCCTGTGTTCTGCTGTGGCTCCCTCTGGTCTGCTTTTCTGCCCACCCTCTTAGTTAGATTCTCTCTGCTCTCTGGGAACACTGGCCACTCTCCTAAAGCTGAGGTCCTGTGCCTGCCATTGCCTCTCCTGAATGTCCTTTCCCTGCTTTCACTTCATTCTCTCAAGGCTCACTCAAGACCTGGCTCATCTGTCATCTCCAAAATGTTTTCTAACCCCTTCCATACATACAAAAAAGGTACTTTGTTACTCTTTCTTTTTTTTTTTTGATCTTGAGAAAACATTTGGTCAGTAGGAGGCATGACCAGAGATAGGATGGATGGAAGGGAGAAAACAGGCTAACTGCCTCTTTTCTATAGAAGCCCTAGGAGGTTAATGTGCCAATGGCCATTTCTCTCTCGTCTCCTCTGCCCGATCCAGCCCTGAGCCCTGATAACACCACGCCCTCTTTGTTATGTCAGCCCAGCGGTTCCCAATTTTTGAGACTCTCTGGGCTTCCTTGTGGTCCTCATTTTGGTCCTAGTTTTTCCATCCCTGGTGTAACCAGTTCTTTGTGTTACGTTCAGAGTGATTGCCTTTTTTCCTGACTGGGTCCTAACTGAGAATGGTGGTGAAGTGAAAGCATCAGTGAGTGGATGAACAGACGGTGTCTACCTGTCATGTATAATGCTTATGTTTCCACTTTCTGAGACACTTTTATGACTCTTCCTGTCACCCTCTCTTTCCTTCTGCCACCCCTAATATTTGTTTTCGAGCCCTACCCACTTTTCCTAGCGGGATTCCTCCCGCCCTAACCCCTTGTTCAAGTTTACCCACACTCAGTCCTTCATGGTCTCTGTGCTGCGGACAGATGGTGAAGGCATCGGGTGTAGAGTGGATCATCAGGATGAGAACAGCTGCAGAATTCAGGCAAGCCCAGGCTGTTGGCCGGGACCCACAGGACGACAGTGGAGGATTCATAATCTCTCCGCTCTTCAGGTCTGTCTGTGACTTCAGCCAGAGCCAGGCCAATTTACAGTGATTCCCAGAGCCCAGTGCAATTTGCAGATAAAACAGAAGATGCACATTTGTGGCCAAAGTGGAAGATTCAAGTATTAGCCTGGCTGCTAAAATGCTCCCCCGTGCGTGAGACCAGCACACAGCCGGATGGTCTCCTCAGCGCTGCCCAGACCATCGTTTTATTGCCATGGTCTGGAGGCCAAGTGAATACTACAAACCAGGCATTTGGAAGGGATCTGGGAGTGGGGCAGGTTAATGCTTCTGCTCCAGGAAGTGGGGGGCGGGGGGGTGTCACCCAACTTCTTGCCCCTTCCTGCCCCACACAGTGTCTCTCAAGGCTGTAAATGAGGCTGACCAACTGTTGGGAAGAAGCTTAGCACTCAAGGGAGAAAAGGAAAATAATACAATTTCATGATATCTCCCCTGAAAGGTAACACATTTAGGGAGGAAACATGTATTGTGGGCCCAGCATTCAGTTGGATACAGAGGATAAAAGTGAATAAGAAACAATCCCTTCCCTCGAAGGTGCTCCCGTCTACTCAGTGGAGACAGACCTGGGGAGAAGGGGCCAAAGGCAGTTTATGGGCTGAGCTGGAGCCCCGACAGTCTATGTGGGTCCATGCTCAGCACAGAGGAATATGTGCCCTGGGTGAGAAGACGGCTAATCCCAGCTCACACACTTTCCAGCCTGGTGACCTTGATCTGTGACTAACTTCACTGAGTCTCAGCTTCTTCATCATTTTTACAATAAAGTTAGTGTAGTTGGGAGAATGGGTTTACACGTGGAAAGTTCTCTCCACCTTGTCTGGTTCAAGGTCAGCCTCAGGACACTGGTGTCCTCCTGGGTGGTCACCCTGGGTGGTGGTTCCTCTACCCATTTCATAGGCCCTGGACTTTGCAAGGAGGAGCCAGGGCCAGAAAGGAGGCCTCAGTGAATGCCACGTGGTGACTGCAGCTGACTCCATCCTGCTTAGTGGACACCTAAGAAGCCCTTTTGAAGATTCTCAGACATCCCAGAGGGGTGGGGAGTTTGTAGTGGACTCAGTGTTATCCCATGTTTCTACAGGACCAGCTCTGTAGTCACAGCTTGGTTGTAAAGCAAATGATGAGGGAACTGTGGGAACAGAGGGTTGAGTATATCACCCTGCCTGAAGTCATCAGGAATGGCTAGATGCACCAACTCTGGAAGGCTAAAGTGGGAGGGGTGCCCAGGTGCATGGCAGGGATGCCAAGGATGGCATTCCAGGTAAAGGAAATGGAATAGGCAAACATCCAGAAGCAAGAAATAGCACTGTGGGCCCAGGAATAAACTCTGTGTGGCAGTGTGTGGAGCCTAGTGATGGGGCTGCAGAAGCTCTGCGAGGCCAGTGCTGAAGCCTGTGTGTCCTGGGAGAGTGTCTGTGGCATTGGAGTCAGAGGAGGCTTTTGACGGTGGAGTACATGCACGGTCAGAGGGGCTTTCCTGGTGGCTCAGTTGGTAAAGAATCTGTCTGCAATGCAGGAGACCTGGGTTCGATCCCTAAGTGGGGAAGATCCCTGGGGAAGGGAATGGCTATCCACTCCAGTATCCTTGCCTGGAAAATTCCATGGACAGAGGAGCTTGGCAGGCTACAGTCCATGGGATCACAAAGAGTTGGACACGACTGAGTGACTAACACTTTCACTATATGGTCAGATTTGTGATGGGGAAGACCACTCAGGTGCCACTAAGAAAGCTTATCTGATGGGAAGGGGGATGTTAGAGGCAGTGTCATTAGATTAATGAGTCCGGCTTGTTGCTCACTACTTACAAAATCAATAGAGTAAGTCCCCTACATATAAATTAGTTCTGTTCTTAGAGTGCATTCATAGGTCCAGTTTGTTATAAATCCAACAAAGTTAGCCTAGGTACCCAGATAACACAATTGGCTATATAAAACTGTACTGTAGTAGGTTTATAATACTTTATACACAAATAACACATAAAAAATAAAGCAAGCACAAAAAGTAAAACATTTTTAACGTTACAGTACAGTAAACCTACAGGCCAACTAACTTTTATGATTGGACATGCAAACGTATCTTTGAAAGTTCACAGCATCTTTTATTTTTTTTTTTTTTATTTTTTTGTATTAAAATTTTCAATTTATTTGATTTAACCAAACTTTGTTTTTTTAATTAATTAATTAATTAATTTTTTTTAAAATTACAATACTGTATTTGTTTTGCCATACATTGACATGAATCAGCCATAGGTGAACACAATCTCCCAATGCCGAAGCCCCCTCCCACCTCCCACCCCACATCCTCTACTTGAATCATCCTGTGCATCAGCCCCATGCATCCTGCATCCTACATTGAACATAGATTGGCGCTTCGTTTCTTACAGGAAAATATACATGTTTCATTGCCATTCTCCCAAACCATCCCACCCTTTCCCTCTCCCTCAGAGTCCAAAAGTCCACTCTATACCTCTGTGTCTCTTTGTTGTCTCACATATAGGGTCATCACCACTGTCTTCTAAATTCCATATATATGTGTCAGTATACTGTATTGGTGTTTTTCTTTCTGGCTTACTTCACCCTGTATAATCGGTTCCAATTTCATCCATCTCATTAGAACTGAGTCAAATTTATTCTTTTTAAAGTTCACTTGAAGTTTCGTTTGCAGGGGACTTGCTGTACTCAACAAAAGTTTGTAGCAAAGTAAAAGTGCCTTTAATCACAATGCTGGCAATGTGGGGAGATGGTGGACTCAGTGTCCCCCAAAACTACCTCCAGAGATTCTGCTTGATCATGAAACTTTTATAGGGAAAGAGAAAGTAATCTCGGCTAAGCATTGAGATAGGGGTCAGACTTATCACCATCCCCATCTGCATGCAGGCTCACTGACTCCTTGTGATCTTTCTTTAGATGCTGTCTTGTTCACAGTTTGTTTGGGAGATTACTGAAGGGGAAGCTAGGGAAGCGATCTGGTCATTTGTTAGTTACTTATTCTTCATTCCTCCTTTCAGTCTATGAAAAGAGCCGATAAGTTGTTAGGCAAGGTATTATGTGATTAAAAGACTTGAAAGGTGTGCTTGGGCTGCAGATGAATAGAGCCTGGGAGTGCCTGGTTTAAAAGTTACTTACAGTAAAATTTTGCTACAGTGACAGGAAAAAGGGCTTCGACGGACAGAGATTTCATGCAAAGGGCATCCTATAGCAGGGGACCACCAGCCTAAGCCTCCCTCCTCCCATAATAGGGAATCAGTCAGTTCAGTTCAGTTGCTCCGTCATGTCTGACTCTTTGTGGAGCATGCTCAAACTCATGTCCATTGAGTCGGTGATGCCATCCAATGATCTCATCCTCTGTCATCCCCTTCTCCTCCTGCCTTCAATCTTTCCCAGCATCAGGGTCTTTTCAAATGAGTCAGTTCTTCCCATCAGATGGCCAAAGTATTGGAGTTTCAGCTTTAGCATCAGTCCTTCTAATGAATATTCAGGACTCATTTTCTTTAGGATTGATTGGTTTGATCTCCTTGTAGTCCAAGGGACTGTCAAGTCTTCTGCAGCACCATAGTTCAAAAGAACCATAGTTCAATTCTTCCGTGCTCAGCTTTCTTTATGGTCCAACTCTCACATCCATACGTGACCACTTGGAAAAACCATAGCTCTGACTAGACGGACATTTGTTGGCAAAGTAATGTCCCTGCTTTTTAATATGCTGTCTAGGTTGGTCATAGCTTTTCTTCCAAAGAGCAAACACTTTTTTAAATTTCATGGCTGCACTCACCATCTGCAGTGGTTTTAGAGCCCAAGAAAAATAGTCTGTCAGGGCTTTCATCGTTTCCCCATCTATTTGCCATGAAGTGATGAGACCAGATGCCATGATCTTAGTTTTTGAATGTTGATTTTAAAGCTAGGTTTTTCACTTTCCTCGTTCACTTTCATCAAGAGGCTCTTTAGTTTTTGGTGTCTGCCATAAGGGTGGTGTCATCTGCATATCTGAGGTTATTAATATTTCTCCCAGGAATCTTGATTTCAGCTTGTGCTTCATCCAGACCAGCATTTTGCATAATGTACTCTGCCAAAGCCTTTGACTGTGTGGATCACAGTAAACTGGAAAATTCTGAGAGACATGGGAATACCAGACCACCTGACCTGCCTCTTGAGAAACCTATATACAGGTCAGTAAGTTACAGTTAGAACTGGACATGGAACAACAGACTGGTTCCAAATAGGGAAAGGAGTACGTTAAGGCTGTATATTGTCACCCTGCTTGTTTGATTTATATGCAGAGTACATCATGAGAAATGCTAGGCTGGAAGAAGCACAAGCTGGAATCAAGATTGCTGGGAGAAATATCAATAATCTCAGATATGCAGATGACACCACCTGTATGGCAGAAAGTGAAAAAGAACTAAATAGCCTCTTGATGAAAGTGAAAGAGGAGAGTGAAAAAGTTGGCTTAAAGTTCAACATTCAGAAAACTAAGATCATGGCATCTGGCCCCATCACTTCATGGGAAATAGATGGGGAAACAGTGGCAGACTTAATTTTTGGATTCCAAAATCACTGCAGATGGTGACTGCAGCCATGAAATTAAAAGACACTTACTCCTTGGAAGAAAAGTTATGACCAACCTAGAGAGCATATTCAAAAGCAGAGACATTACTTTGCCAACAAAGGTCTGTCTAGTCAAGGCTATGGTTTTTCCAGTGGTCATGTATGGATGTGAGAGTTGGACTATAAAGAAAGCTGAGCACTGAACAATTGATGCTTTTGAACTGTGGTGTTGGAGAAGACTCCAGAGAGTCCTTTGGACTGCAAGAAGATCCAACCAGTCCATCCTAAAGGATATCAGTCCTGGGTGCTCATTGGAAGGACTGATGCTGAAGCTGAAATTCCAATACTTTGGCCACCTGATGGGAAGAACTGACACCTTGGGAAAGACCCTGACGCTGGGAAAGGTTGAGGGCAGGAGGAGAAGGGGATGACAGAGGATGAGAGGGTTGGATGGCATCACTGACCCAATGGACATGAGTTTGGGTGGACTCCGGGGAGTTAATGATGGACAGGGAGGCCTGGTGTGCTGCAGTCCATGGGGTGGAAAAGTGCCTGACACGACTGAGCGACTGAACTGAACTCTGAATATAAGTTAAATAAGCAGGGTGACATACTTGATGTAATCCTTTCCCAATTTGGAAGCAGTCCGTTATTCCATGTCTGGTTCTAACTGTTGCTTATTGACCTGCATACTGATTTCTCAGGAGGCTCATAAGGTGTGATATTCCCATCTCTTTAAGGATTTTTCATAGTTTGTTGTGACCCATATATATAGTCAATGGTTCTTTGTGACTCCATGGACTGTAGCCCACCAGACTCCTCTGTCCATGGAATTCTCCAGGCAAGAATACTGGAGTGGGTTGCCATTCCATTCTCCAGGAGATCTTCCCAACCCAGGGATTGAATCCAGGTGTCCTGCATTACAGGCAGATTCTTTACCATCTGAGCCACCTGGGGAGCGATAATAGGAGATGGAGAGAAGAAAACTAGTTGGAGAGATGTTTTTGAGTAGTCTTGTCATTTTCTTAGGTGAAACTAGACTGTGAGCCTCCTGAGGGAAAGGACTGTCTGCTTTTGTGTCAGAAAACTTCAACTGCCTCACACCAAAATGAGCACTAAGCAACTACCGGTGAATGTTGTTGAATGAGGCACAGTGCACTTGAAAAGTGAAGATTAATGGGAGTCAGGAATGGCTAGGTTTCATGAGCTGTTTGTACATTTTGGAGATTAATTCCTTATTGGTTGCTTCATTTGCAAATATTTTCTCCCATGTAGCTCAATATATTAAAAAAGCCAAATAACCCAATCAAAAAATGGGAAGAAGATCTAAACAGACATTAAACCAAAGAAGACATACAGATGTCCAAAAAGCACATGAAAAGATTCTCACCATCACTAGTTATTAGAGACATTCAAATCAAAACCACAATGAAGTTATCACCCACACTGGTCAGAATAACCTTAATCAAAAAGTCTACAAACAGTAGTGTTGGAGAGGGTGTAGACAGAATATAAATTGGTACAATCATTATGTAGAACAGTATGAAGTTTCCGGAAAAGACTAAGGCTTCCCAGGTTGTTCAGTGGTAAAGAATCCACCTCCCAATGCAGGAGAAACAGGAGATGTGGGTTTCATCCCTGGGTCAGGAAGATCGCCTGGAGGAGGGAATGGCAGCTCACTCCAGTATGACTGCCCAGAAAATCCCATGGACAGAGGAGCCTGGCAGGCCACAGTCCATGGGTCACAGAGAATCAGACATGACTCAGAATGAGTCCCTGAAAAACTAAAATAGAGCTACCATATGGCCCAGGAATCCTACTCCTGGGCATATATTCTGAGAAAGCTCTAATTTGAAAAGATACATGTACCTCAATGTTCAGCACTACTTATAATAGCCAAGACATGGAAGAAACCAAAATGTCCATTGACAGATGAATGAATAAAGAAGATGTCACATATATGTACAATGGAATGTTACTTAGCTATAAAAAGAACAAATTAATGCCATTTGCAGCAACATGCATGGACCGAGAGTTCATCACACTAAGTGAAGTCAGCCAAACAGACAGATATTATGTGATATTACTTACATGGGGAATCTAAAAATGGATACAAGCTTATTTACAGAACAGAAACAGACTCACAGACTTGGAAATCAAACTATGGTTACCAAAGGGAAAGGGGGAGAAGGATAAATTAGGAAGCTGGGGTGAACATGTACACACTACTGTATATAAAATAATCAACAAGGACCTACTGTATAGTACAGGGAACTCTACTCAATATTCTGTAATAACCCAAGTGGGAAAATAATTTGAAAAAGAAGAGGCATACGTATAATTGAATCACTTTGCTATACACTTGAAGCTAACAAAGCATTGTAAATCAGTTATACTCCAATATAAAATAAAAAGTAAGGTTTCTGCTTTGGAAAGTAGATGAACTGGGTTGATGAATTTGAGTGGGTTTAGGGGATCAAGGCATTGGCTTAGTTATGACTGTGTTGAGTACGAGGTGTCTGTGGAATGCCCAGGTGAGCAGTCCAGCAGAGAGCTGAATAAGTGGATCAAGGCTGAGTCCTCAATATATAGAACAGTGCCTCGCTCAACACACTGAGGAGGTGCTCAATAAATATTTGCGGGGTGAATGAATGGGTCTGGAATTCAGTTATGACTTAGCCTCTTTGGCCACCTTCTGTGAAGCTGTTACTGCGCTCCCTGTTCTTTTCCTTCACAGCACTTGTGACGTGACGCATCAGATGACGATTCACTGGTTTGTTAAATGCCCAGCCCCCCGCTAGACCGCAGGCTCCATTGCAGTGGGGACACTGTGTTTTCTTCTCCACTGAGTGTCTTGGCCTAACCTAGCTCAGAGTCAAGATGAGGTCAGTACTTTTGAATGAATGCAGGGCTGGGCATATGGATGTGGACACAGGATGTAGGCAGAAGCCAAGGGAAAGGATGGATCTTTGTGAGCTGGAGATTCCAGGTTCAAAGTTAGTTGTTTGTAACATTTTTCTCCAACCTTCTCAATTCCCTCCTCTTCTCCACATGCCACTCCCTCCCAATCTAATCCTGATCAAATCCTTTCAGGTCCTTCTCTGAGCTTCTGTTCCCTCATCTGTATAATGGGGATTTATTATGTGCCCTGGCTGTGAGCACTGAATGATGTAATTCAACTCAACAAATGTTTATATAGGTGATTAAATGCCACGGTGAGAAATGCCTTTGAATAAACACACTGACCTTCCTGCTCTGTTCCACCTGGCTTGGAGCAGCCTCCTCTGCTCTGGGAAAGAGTGGGAAACAAGTTCTCTTTGACATGTCACCCCACACCCCCCAGAAAGCCCTTCATTTCAACCACAAAAGACTCTCATCTTGCAACCTGAACAGGGGCCAAATGGCCTGTCCCATCCAACACCCTCGTTCAGGATTGATTGAGGTCTTTCACATGGGGCTGTGCAGGCGGGGGCCCTGGCTGCAACCCACCTCCCTACAAGCTGCTGCACCAGCTTTTGGCAGCATGGAGCCTGAGGTCCTGGCCACTCTGACAAGGTACTCAGTGAGTGAGAAAATAGCATAAGAGCGGAAAAGAATGTACCATCATGGGGCTGCTTTCAGGATGATGAAGGGTCAGAAACAGCAACTCCTGAAAGTGGAAACCAAGTTTTTTTAAGACTTTTCTCCCTCTTAAAGGGTCTACATAGAAGGCTTGATGATTGAAGCCAGGGCTTTGCACAAGGCACTCTCTTCCCCTAGACGTCCCCTCCTTGACTACTCTAGGGCTAAGATCAAGACTTATTTAGACTCGGAAGCCTCTTTCCAACCTCTGGGCAGAGATTAGATATCTCCTTCTCTATGGAGAGGGAAGAGGGGAGGGAACCAGCCTTTACTGACTGCCTGTTAGGTGTCAATTACTGTATGTTATTCTTTGTATTACTGTGTAGTATTTTGTACCAGAACCATCTGTGGGACTGAGTCTGTTAGACCCATTTTACAGATCAAAAGCTGAGGGTCAAAGACATGAGTCACTTGGTTGAAAAAAAGCTTGTAGTTGGCTGAGCCAGGATTGGTCAGAAATCAAATACCCAGTATATTTGCTTTCTCCATATTTCTAATGGGATATAATTGTGTTTTCTGAATGTTTATTTTTGTTTTCTTTTTGGCTGTTCTTGGTCTTGGTTGCTGTGTGGGCTTTTCTCTAGCTGTGGCTAGTGGGGGACTCTCTAGTTGCAGTCGTGGGCTTCTCACTGCAGTGGTTTCTCTTGTGGAGCAGGGGCTCGAGGGCGAGCAGGCCTCACTAATCGCAGTTCAGTAGTTGTGGCACACAGACTTAGCTGCTCCACAGCAATGTGAGATCTTCCTGGATTAGGGATTGAACCCGTGTCTCCTGCATTGGTAGCTAGATTCTTTACCACTGAGCCACCAGGGAAGCCCCCCGTTGTGTGGTCTTAGTTGATCTGTTCACAGCTGAGTGCCTCTAGGGCCAGAATCCCCTCTCATCCATCTCCTCTCCTGCCCCTGCTATACACTGAGCAGGTCTAGAGGCCTTTGACCACCAGGCCCAGGCCCGCTCAGACCCTTAGCATCTCCTAACCGAGTGGGAGGATGGTAGGGGCAGGGGAAGGAGGGCTGGTGCTAATCCTGCTACACCGGTCTCTCGTCCACTGTCTCCTGGGGTAAATTTTCTGTCACCAGTGTGCTGCTGTGCCTCAGCTGTCACCCAGCCTTTGCTGTGTGTACCTTGTTCCACTGATTAAACATTTGCCTCTGTTCTTGATTTTTACTCATTTTTCCCCCTCTGTAAGGCCTTAAACCCTAGTTTGCATGCCCACTGCCCTAATAAATTGTCTAGATGCTGCAACTTCTTTCCTGAGGTGCTGAAGTCTATCTCAGGATGCTGTCAATAATCCTCTAGCTAGCTGATACAGTCCCTTTCCTAGAATCACAGTGATGCCAACCTTGTGAGCTTTGGCTTGGCTACCGCCTACAGCACTGTGATTACTAGCACTTGACTCCAAAGGAACAGGTGGATTTGAACCTAATTCTGCCTCTTATAGGCTGTGGAAAACAGAGGAAAAACTCTCAGTCTCTTTATGCCTCAGTTTCTTCATCCATATAAAGGGGATAATGACATCTAACTCCTAAGATTATTGAAAAGACTGAACACAATATATATTTGATGCACACAGGAAATTTGATATACGTAGTGACCATTGTGCCTGATAGAAAACAAGCACTCAGTACTTAAAGGGTGCCTGCTGTTGTTTCTAACAGCCCAGATCATGATATTTCAGCACAGAAATCTGGTCTTCAATTCAGTCCTCAAGAAGCTGGCTAAATCCCCCTAAGGATTCGTTTCCTTATTTCCTGACCCAATTCTTGCTATGCTCTCTTCTTTTCCTGCCAGCTCATTGTCAGTTTTACTACAGCTCACTAATAATTGCATTAGTCAGAATAAGATAGGTTATGCTGCACTAACAAATAACCACCCCCGCCTCCCCCGATTTTAATAGCTTTATGCAGCAAACGTTTATTTACATCAAAATCTGATGACTACTGGACAGGTCTCCTTAGAAGCTCTCTTAAAAGAACAGACTTTGGGATCCAGGCTCCTTCTGTCTTGTGATTCCACTCTTCTGAGATTACTGCAAAAGGAGAAAAGAGAAAGTGGACCACTGAGTGGCAGCCTTACAAGTAACATCCCCTACTCTGCCCACATCCCATTGATGGGAACCCAGTCACACACCCAAATCTAATTGCAAGGGAGGTTGGAAAATGTAGCCTTCTCAGATACCCAAGAAAGGGAGAAAGAATTGGGGTTTGGTGAATACAAGCATTTTCTCTGCTCATACCAGGCTCCTCTATCCATGGGATTCTCCAGGCAAGAATACTGGAGTGGGTTGCCCTCTCCTTCTCCAGGGGATCTTCCTGACTCAGAGACTGAACCCAGATCTCCCACATTGCAGGCAGACGCTTTAACCTCTGAGCCACCAGGGAAGCCCTCTTAGTAAAATAACCTCCATATTATTTAGCTACCAGAAGAGGTAGCTATATCTCAGAACCTTGAGTCTTCTATCTCTCCTCCTCCAGGCTCATCAGCATTGTGCTGCTGCTGCAGCTAAGTCGCTTCAGTCGTGTCTGACTCAGTGCAACCCCATGGACTGCAGCCTACCAGGCTCCTCCATCTGTGAGACTTTCCAGGCAAGAGGACTGGAGTGGGGTGCCATTGCCTTCTCCGTTCATCAGCACTGTGAGTCTCTTGTTAATCAGTACTGTACCCATGCTGACCTCAGTGGACACTGCTCTTTATTTAACATTTCATCCCGAATATAGACCAAAGGTGCTTCCTTTTTCACTATTCCAAAGCTGAGACTAAATATCAAATTATATTAGATTTTACCAAAGACTGGGGAATGATATATGAGGAATAAATACAAAGAAATATACAGTTGCTAATTTGCTTCTTTATAAACGGATTTTATGCATCTTCAACTGAATCTTCCTTAGGATCACCTGCCTTCCACACTCCTGTCCTGCAGCCACAGGTTAGGGGCCATCTGACCCATCCTATCAGGGAATGCCATACATGTGTCTCAAGTCCGCGAAGTAAAGCATGGCATTTGTGGGGGAGTGATTAGAGGCAGGGGGTGGGTACTTGGGTGGAGGAGAGAAGCTATTCCTCTGTAACTCCTTGCAAGGAAAGCAGATCCAACATTTACCCTTTGATAGAGCTTTCAAATCCATGTAAAATCCTCTAAGCCAAATTATGATTCACAAGTCATATGCCAGTTGACCTGTGCCACTCTTATCCCCAGTACTCTGAGCCTACGAGTTGCAATCATGTGGTAATCCTATGCCACATGTGGTATTCCATGCGGTATTCCTATGTTTTCCAAGGAAACATGACCAAAGAGAGACAGAGAGTTTCCTGATAGAATCGCCCATCTGAAGAACCCCTTTTCTGGATGACGGAATATGGTTGTGACTGATATTGGGAACAATTCCCTACTTCCAGGCAAGCCCAGCTCCTTCCTGCTGAGGAGTGGTATTCCTTTGATCTCTACAAGATAAGTAGATCAGAAAAACATATTAATAATTCATCTGAGTGATGCATGCATAATGTAACTGGAGTTAATAGAGGAAGATGGCTTCCTTACAAGAGCCTAAAGGGTTGCTATGTCTCCATCTCCAAGCAGAACTCAACACAAACTAGATGCTCAGATTCTTGATAAAAGGCTGTTCAAGGGAAAGCAACTTGCCTTAGTCATGTTTGTTCAAGGGAAAGCAACTTGCCTTGGTCGTGTTTATTTAGCATCCTTCAAAAAGCTCTTACTAAATGATGATATACTATTAAGATGATGAGTTAGATAAGCACAAAATTCAGATGCGTGCTTCCTTCCAGAAAAAAGACAAACCATCTGGCTTGTACAGTTTTCACAAACCGGTAGGAAGGAAGCAGACCCTTTCTTGAACCCACACATCTCGTAACATAATTTGAGGTATTTCATCCTTAAATTATGTCCATTTAACTGCATACCTTGTAGTAATCATCTCATATTTCCACACTGTTCATCAATCCTTTCTGCCTTCCCGTCCACCCTGTCCTCTGTATGGCTTTTATCTTTCTGTTTAATCATCCTATTTTATTTGGCTCTGTACTGCCCAGTCCTTCAAGTCCTTATGGATGCATCATGGAGGGGAGGAAGAAGCCATGGGTGAAGGTAGCTGCTGCTGCTAAGTTGCTTCAGTCGTGTCCGACTGTGCGACCCCCATAGACGGCAGCCCACCAGACTTCCCCGCCCCTGGGATTCTCCAGGCAAGAACACTGGAGTGGGTTGTCTTTTCCTTCTCCATAGCATGAAAGTGAAAAGTGAACATGAAGTTGCTTAGTTGTGCCTAACTCTTAGGACCCATGGACTGCAGCCTACCAGACTCCTCTGTCCATGGATTTTCCAGGTGAAGGTGGAGTAGAGTCAAAACAGAGAGTCAGACTTGGACTTTGCATGGCCGGAGAATTTGCCTTGACCTTCCTGAGTCTCATGTGCTTCACTTGCCCACCAGAGATAACCTCTCTTATCTCACCATTGTCCTGAGGAACAGAAGAAAATAAACGCAAAACCACATAGCTTGTTACACAATGGATTCTCAATAAATTGAAGTTCCCTTCATCTTTCCTTCTCTCCCTTTTGAAAGTAGTCAGGATATAAATTATACATAAATAAATCACACATTGCACTGGAAATCCTCAGAAATGATTAATGTAACCAATAATAATTTTAATATTAATAATGGGTTGCTTCAGCAGCACATCCTGATTCTGACAATCAATGTGCTCCAGCTTTGTCTTAACATCACGAACAGTGCTCAGAGCTTTACCTTAGGAAGAGATGAATGCACAGCATTTCCCATTTGTGGATGTTACTTAAATCTTCCTTTTTAAAAAAAAAAAATCACAGTATTCTGCTACAAACCCTTACTTACAGTGCAAAGTGTAAGCAATATGTTTGCCAAGAAATGAAAAACAGACATGGAGGAGCGAAAAAGATGGCGGAGGAATAGGATGGGGAGAACACTTTTCTCCCTCTCTACCTCATCAAAAGAACATTTCAACGCTGAGTAAATTCCACAAAATAACTTCTGACTGCTGGCAGAGGACATCAGGCATCCAGCAAAGCAGGTCATTGGCTTCAAAACCAGTAACTCAGCGATCCTCTAGGGACGACCCTCAAGGTGGAGAAACCTATCATCATTAACCTAGATGTTTTAACATTAGTGCTGAATAGATGGAGAAATCATGAGGCTATTGTAAAAATAAATCTGAAAACCAGAATCAGGAGGTGTAAGTCCAAATCCTGAGATCATCAAAGAATTCCTGAATACAGGGAACATTATCCAATAAGAGCTCATCAAACGCCTTCATACCTTTACTGAAACTGAGCACTGCCCAAGGGCCAACAAGCTCCAGAGCAAGACATACCACACAAATTCTCCAGCAACACAAGAACAAGCCCCTGAGCTTCAATACACAGGCAACTCAAAATACTCCAAAACCATCGACGTCTCATAACCCATTACTTCACACTTCACAGCACTCCAGAGAGAGGAAATCCAGGTCCACCCACCAGAACTCCAACACAAGCCTCCCTAATCAAGAAACTTTGACAAGCCACTGATATAACCCCAAACACAGAGAGGAAGCTCTATAAGAAAGAGAATTCCACAAATTCCCAGAATATAGAAAAGCCACCCCAAACACAGCAATATAACCAAGATGAAGAGACAGAGGAATGAATATCCAGTAGGTAAAGGAACAGGAGACATGCCCACCAAACCAAACCAAAGAGGAAGAGATAGGGAATCTACCTGAGAAAGAATTCCAAATACTGATAGTGAAAATGATCCAAAATCTTGAAATCAAAATGGAATCACAGATAAATAGCCTGGGGTCAAGGATTGAGAAGATGCAAGAAAGGTTTAACAAGGACCTAGAAAAAATAAAAAGAGTCAACATATAATGAATAATGCAATAAATGAGATCAGAAACACTCTGGAGGCTACAAATAGTAGAATATCGGAGGCAGAAGATAGGATTAGTGAAACAGAAGATAGACTGGTAGAAATAAATGAATCAGCGAGGGAAAAAGAAAGACGAATTAAAAGAAATGAGGACAACCTCAGAGACCTCCAAGACAATATGAAACGATCCAACATTCGAATTATAGGAGTCTCAGAAGAAGAAGACAAAAATAAAGACCATGAGAAAATACTTGAGGAGATAATAGTTGAAAACTTCCCTAAAATGGGGAAGGAAATAATCACCTAAGTCTAAGAAACCCAGAGAGTACCAAACAGGATAAACCCAAGGCGAAACACCCCAAGACATATTTTAATCAATCTAACAAAGACCAAACACAAAGAACAATTATTAAAAGCAGCAAGGGAAAAACAACAAATAACACACAAGGGGATCCCCATAAGAATAACTGCAGATCTTTCAATAGAAACTCTTCAGGCCAGGAGGGAATGGCAAGACATAGTTAAAGTGATGAAAGATAATAACCTTCAGCCAAGACTACTGTACCCAGCAAGGATCTCATTCAAATATGAAGGAGAAATCAAAAGCTTTACAGACAAGAAAAACTGAGAGAATTCAGCACCACCAAACCAGCTCTCCAACAAATACTAAAGGATAGACTTTAGAAAGGAAACACAAAAGGATGTATAAACCCGAACCCAAAACAATAAAGTAAATGGCAACAGGAGCATACTTATCAATAATTACCTTAAATGTAAATGGGTTGAATGCCCCAACCAAAAGGCAAAGACTGGCTGAATGGATACAAAAACAAGATCCCTATATATGCTGCCTACAAGAGACCCACCTCAAAACAACGGACACATAGAGACTAAAAGTGAAGGGCTGGAAAAAGATATTCCATGCAAATAAAGACCAAAAGAAAGCAGGAGTAGCAATACTCATATCCGATAAAATAGACTTTAAAACAAAGGCTGTGAAAAGGGACAAAGAAGGCCACTACATAATGATTAAAGGATCAATCCAAGAAGAAGATATAACAATTATAAATATATATGCACCCAACATAGGAGCACCGCAATATGTAAGACAATTGCTAACAAGCATGAAAGGGGAAATTAATAATAACACAATAATAGTGGGAGATTTTAATACCCCACTCACACCTATGGACAGATCAACTAAACAGAAAATTAACAAAGAAACGCAAACGTTAAACGATACAATAGACCAGTTAGACCTAATTGATATCTACAGGACATTTCACCCCAAAACAATGAATTTCACCTTTACTCAAGTGCACACGGAAACTTTTCCAGGATAGATCACATTCTGGGTCATAAATCTAACCTTGATAAATTCAAAAAAATCGAAATTATTCAAGCATCTTCTCCGACCATAATGCACTAAGGTTAGATCTCAATTATAGGAGAAAAACTATTAAAAATTCCAACATTTGGAGGATGAACAACACCCTTCTAAATAATCAACAAATCACAGAAGAAATCAAAAAGAAATCAAAATATGCATCGAAACGAATGAAAATGAAAACACAACTACATAGAACCTTTGGGACACTATAAAAGCAGTCCTAAGAGGAAAGTTCATAGCAATACAGGCATACCTCAAGAAACAAGAAAAAAGTCAAATAAATAACCTAACTCTACACCTAAAGCAACTAGAAAAGGAAGAAATAGAGAACCCCAGAGTTAGTAGAAGGAAAGAAATCCTAAAAATTAGGGCAGAAATAAATCCAAAAGAAACAAAAGAGACCATAGCAAAAATCAACAAAGCAAAAAGCTGGTTCTTTGAAAGGATAAATAAAATTGACAAACCATTAGCCAGACTCGTCAAGAAACAAAGAGAAAAAAATCAAATCAACAAAATTAGAAATGAAAATGGAGAGATCATGACAGACAACTCAGAAATACAAAGAATCATAAGAGACTACTATCAACAATTATATGCCAATAAAATGGACAACTTGGAAGAAATGGACAAATTCTTAGAAAAGTACAACTTTCCAAAACTGAACCAGGAAGAAATAGAAAATCTCAACAGACCCATCACAAGCATGGAAATTGAAACTGTAATCAGAAATCTTCCAGCAAACAAAAGCCCAGGTCCAGACGGCTTCACAGCTGAATTCTACCAAAAATTTCGAGAAGAGCTAACACCTATCTTACTGAAACTATTCCAGAAAATTGCAAAGGAAGGTAAACTTCCAAACTCATTCTATGAGGCCACCATCACCCTAATACCAAAACCTGACAAAGACACCACAAAAAAGAAAACTACAGGCCAATATCACTGATGAACATAGATGCAAAAATCCTCAACAAAATCCTAGCAATCAGAATCCAGCAACACATCAAAAAGATCATACACCATGACAAAGTGGGCTTTATCCTAGGGATGCAAGGATTCTTCAATATCTGCAAGTCAATCAATGTAATTCATCACATTAACAAACTGAGAAATAAAAATCATATGATTATCTCAATAGATGCAGAGAAAGCCTTTGACAAAATTCAACATCCATTTATGATAAAAACGCTCCAGAAAGCAGGAATAGAAGGAACGTACCTCAACATAATAAAAGCTATATATGACAAACCCACAGCTAACATTATCCTCAATGGTGAAAATTGAAACCATTTCCCCTAAAGTCAGGAACAAGACAAGGGTGTCCAATTTCACCACTACTCTTCAACATCATACTGGAAGTTTTGGCCACAGCAATCAGAGCAGAAAAAGAAATACAAGGAATCCAAATTGGAAAAGAAGAAGTAAAAATCTCACTGTTTGCAGATGACATGATCCTCTACATAGAAAATCCTAAAGACTCGACCAGAAAACTACTAGAGCTAATCAACGAATATAGTAAAGTTGCAGGATATAAAATCAACACTCAGAAATCCCTTGCATTCCTATACACTAATAAAGAGAAAGTAGAAAAAGAAGTTAAGGAAACAATTCCATTCACCATTGCAACGAAAAGAATAAAATACTTAGGAATATTCCTACCTAAAGAAACTAAAGACCTATATATCGAAAACTATAAAACACTGATGAAAGAAATCAAAGAGGACACTAATAGATGGAGAAATATACCATGCTCATGGGTTGGAAGAGTCAATATAGTGAAAATGAGTATACTACCTAAAGCAATCTACAGATTCAATGCAATTCCCATCAAGCTACCAGCAGTATTTTTCACAGAACTAGATCAAATAATCTCCAGGATTTGTATGGAAATACAAAAAACCTCGAATAACCAAAGCAATCTTGAGAAAGAAGAATGGAACTGGAGGAATCAACTTGTCTGACTTCAGGCTCTACTACAAAGCCACAGTCATTAAGACAGTATGGTACTGGCACAAAGACAGAAATATAGATCAATGGAACAAAATAGAAAGCCCTGAGATAAACCCACACACCTATGGACACCTTATCTTCGACAAAGGAGGCAAGAATATACAATGGAGTAAAGACAGTCTCTTTAACAGGTGGTGCTGGGAAAATTGGTCAACCACTTGTAAAAGAATGAAACTAGACCTCTTTCTAACACCATACACAAAAAAACTCAAAATGGATTAAAGATCTAAATGTAAGACCAGGAACTATAAAACTCCTAGAGGAGAACATAGGCAAAACACTCTCCGACATAAATCACAGCAGGATCCTCTATGATCCAACTCCCAGTATATTGGAAATAAAAGCAAAAATAAACAAATGAGATCTAATTAAAATTAAAAGCTTCTGCACAACAAAGGAAACTATAAGCAAGGTGAAAAGACAGCCTCTGAATGGGAGAAAACAATAGCAAATGAAACAACTGACAAACAACTAATCTCAAAGATATATAAGCAACTCATGCAGCTCAACTCCAGAAAAATAAACGATCCAATCAAAAAATGGGCCAAAGAACTAAATAGGCATTTCTCCAAAGAAGACATACGGATGGCTAACAAACACATGAAAAGATGTTCAACATCACTCATTATCAGAGAAATGCAAATCAAGACCACAATGAGGTACCATTTCACACCAGTCAGAATGGCTGCGATCCAAAAGTCTACAAGCAATAAATGCTGGAGAGGATGTGGAGAAAAGGGAACCCTCTTACACTGCTGGTGGGAATGCAAACTAGTACAGCCATTATGGAAAACAGTGTGGAGATTCCTTAAAAAATTGCAAATAGAACTGCCTTATGACCCAGCAATCCCACTGCTGGGCATACACACTGAGGAAACCACAATTGAAAGAGACACATGTACCCCAATTTTCATTGCAGGGCTGTTTATAATAGCCAGGACATGGAAGCAACGTAGATGTCCATCAGCAGATGAATGGATAAGAAAGCTGTGGTACATATACACAATGGAGTACTACTCAGCCCTTAAAAGAATAAATTTGACTCAGTTCTAATGAGATGGATGAAATTGGAACCGATTATACAGAGTGAAGTAAGCCATAAAGAAAAACACCAATACAGTATACTGACACATATATATGGAATTTAGAAGATAGTAATGATGACCCTATATGTGAGACAACAAAAGAGACACAGAGGTATAGAACGGACTTTTGGACTCTGAGGGAGAGGGAAAGGGTGGGATGATTTGGGAGAATGGCATTGAAACATGTATACTATCTTGTAAGAAACGAAGTGCCAGTCTATGTTCAATGCAGGATGCAGGATGCATGGGGCTGGTGCAAAGGATGATTCAGGTAGATGATGTGGGGTGGGAGGTGGGAGGGGGCTTCGGCATTGGGAGATTGTGTTCACCTGTGGCTGATTCATGTCAATGTATGGCAAAACAAATACAATATTGTAATTAAAAAATAAATAACTAATTAAAAATTTTTTAAAAAGAAAAAAAAAAAAAAAAAAAAACAGACATGAATGGAAATGCTAAAAAGCTATAAGCAGCGTCCAGATCTGACAGTAAGGTTTGGAATCATGAAGAACGTGCTGGAAATACTTATTTCTACTGCTCAGTATGTGCAAGAATGGACAACACCTCATTGGTGAATATGGTCCATTATCCCCACTACAAGGAGGAGCAAACTGAAACTAGGGGCTTGAAAGACAGCAATACCTATGAGATATGGAGCCTAACTTTAGCCCAAGGATCTGCTAAGCTTTCCCAGTGAATATAAGAGAGTTCAAATAACCCTCCAAGCTCTCAGATTCTGTGTTTATGAGTCTATATCTCAAGGATGCAAGTGGAAGCAACCAGAAGGGTGGTGAGTGTGGACTCTGGAGACAGACTGCCTGGATTGCAGTGTCTGCTTTCCCATTTGTTAACTGCCTTAGCCTGGGATCAGTGACTTTCATTGGTCTGTGGCCCATTTTCCTCCACTGGAAAATGAGAATCACAATAAAAACTAAATAAGGTGACATTTGTAAAGTCTGGGGCACTGTCCCCAGGAGAGTCCGAACCTGGTCAGTCATTTCCTGCTCCAGGATTAAGTACAGGTCGCAGTGGGCCACCCACCGCCTTGCCAGTACAGGAGGACCCCACAGTTCTCTCTTCAGTTGAATTATTTTTCCTGAAGTGTTCAGTTCAGTTACTCAGTCATGTCTGACTTGTTGTGACGCCATGGACCACAGCATGCCAGGCCTCCCTGTCCATCACCAACTCCTGGAGCTTACTCAAACTCATGTCCATCGAGATGGTGATGCCATCCAACCATCTCATCCTCTGTCGTCCCCTTCTTACACCTTCAATCTTTCCCAGCATCAAGGTCTTTTCCAGTTAGTCAGTTCTTTGCATCAGGTGGCCAAAGCATTGGAGTTTCAGCTTCAGCATCAGTCCTTCCAATGAATATTCAGGACTGATCTCCTTTTAGGATGGCCTGGTTGGATCTCCTTGCAGTCCAAAGGACTCTCAAGAGTCTTCTCCAACACCACAGTTCAAAAGCATCAATTGTTCAGCGCTCAGCTTTCTTTATAGTCCAACTCTCACATTCCTACATGACTACTGGAAAAACCATAGCCTTGACTAGATGGACCTTTGTTGGCAAAGTAATGTTTCTGCTTTTTAATAAGCAGTCTAGGTTTGTCATAGCTTTTCTTCCAAGGAGCAAACATCTTTTAATTTCATGGCTGCAGTCACCATCTGCAGTGATTTTGGAGCCCCTCAAAATAAAGTCTGTCACTGTTTCTATTGTTTTTCATCTATTTGCTAGGAAGTGATGAGATCTAAACTTAGATCAAACCTCACATCTCCAATCACCCTACCCACAGTGTCTCCACTATGAACCTTCTTTTCTGCCTCTCCCCTCCCATGTAAGCATGTGTGAGTTCTCCTATCAAGCTGAATGCAAAGGCCTACTTATTCATGGGATGGGGGCTCCCGAGCAAACTGGGATCATCACAGGGAAACAAAACAGTTTTCCTTCATCAGTACACCCAAATGTAGCATGGGCATTTTGACAGTGACATAGCCACCATGAACTGAGGAGAAAAGAAACAAGGAAGAGAGGAACTTTTGGGTGCTTATTTAGCAGTAAGCACTGTAGAGATTTTTGCCTGGCATAGTAATCCTCAAGCCAACATTGTCAGCCCTCTTATCTAGTTGTACACACCAGGAACATACACCCCAGGGGTTTGTTGAGAATCCCAAGGCCAACATCTAGTGGCGAAACTGAGTTTAGCACCTAGAGGATCATAAGGTAATAACAGGGGATCCTACAGAGTTCCAAGAGTCACAGTTCTTAAGCCCACTTGCAAAACACTCCTAACAGCTACCAATAAGTAGTGCCCATGACATCCTTTGACCTACCCCTGTAACTTGTCCTAAACCAAACCAGAAGTAGAGAGCGGTCAGTCCTGCCAGGTCCAGAGAGATGAAAGCCCTCCTGACCTACCTACTCCATCCCCCTGTCTTTGTAGGCTGGCCTGAAGCCACCAGGAGGTGCCCTAGCATTAAGAGCAAAAAGTATTTGACAGCCTAATTATCACCTGGGGTTGGAAGGAGGCTTCCCTTCCTGAGAGCTTCTGCCCTTGATTTCTCATCATATGTTGTAAACGAGTATGCAAAACATCCTTGCCTTTGACCTGAGTGAAGGCCAGGCTTGGAGGGAAAGTTACAGAGAATCTTGGGTTTGTGCCTCATTTAGCTTGGAGGAGTGGCACCATCTGTTGGTGGGCAGAGCCCACACCACTACAGTGTGGAGCAAACTGTGAGTTATGGAATCAATGGAGCGAGTGGGCTGACCATCGATTTTTTTAATTAAATAGCACATCGGGGCTCAGAAAACAGAAAATATCAGGGTAATCACACACACAGCAATTATTGTTTTGAAAAATTTTAATTGTAGTGTGTATGTGTCTGTGTGCTGACTCATGAGATAAAAGGTAGATCTGTGAGTCATTTATTATTAGAACACCTTGACCTAAAAACCTGATTAAAATTCAGATTCCCAGACCCTAGACCAGAAGAGGGTGTTCCTGTCTTCCTGTCTGCCCTGGGGCCTTGAAGCCTGCCTATAGTTTTAACACATTCCCTGGGAGCTGTGAGGATCAGCTCCATGGGAGCCACCTGTTACAAGAAAAGGCACTTCACTGAGTTTTCTCACCTGCTTCCCCTCTCCCCCTTTCCCTGGACAGGGTAGGGCAGGCTTTTCATTTCTTGTGAACTTGGCCTAACAAAGCAAGAAAAGTCACACTGACTGTACTTGAAACAGAGAACAAGCTGCTGACTGGCCCCCAACTCCAGGACAGCTGTGAGCTCTGAACAACTAGAGATTGGGTTTCCAGCACCAGCTCTGTCAGAAAACAATCAAAAGCACGAACACACAAGAAGCCAGAAAAACAAAATCCTTTTAGAATTAGCCAGACCTGTGTTGATGGAGAAGGCAATGGCAGCCCACTCCAGTGTTCTTGCCTGGAGAATCCCAGGCATGGAGGAGCCTGGTGGGCTGCCTTCTACAGGGTCACATGGAGTCCGACACGACTGAAGCGACTTAGCAGCAGCAGCAGACCTGTGTGTGCTGAATGCGACCACGGGGCAGGTTATTGGTCCTGTTTCCTTTCCTCGTTTTAAATGGGATTATAAGCCTTCCCAGGGTGAATGGAAGATTTGGGGAGAATAATGTATCCACATGCTCAGATAGGGCCTGACCAAAACAGGTGCCCCGCTCTAACAGCTCTCTTCCTGGCTCCCTGAAATCCCCCGTGAACTTGGGCGGGCTCTGTCCCCTTTGGGCTTTGGTTTCTCCGTTGTTAACAAGAGGGAAAGCACCCATCCTCAGGGCTGGAGTGGGACTGAAACTGTAACCTAGAAAAATTACATTGTATGGCCTGAGCCTTCTGCCCTAACAGGAGCCCCGCCAGCCACCTTGTTCACCAACTACTCCCACGAGGGCACAGCGTGAACTCTCTGCAGGGCGACGGGCGGACCAGCCTGGGAGAGAACAGCGGGCAGAGCCGCTGGCTGAGAAGCGCCAGAGTCTGTGAATCTCTGGACGGAAAGATTCCTCGCCCCCTGCAGGTGCCGGTCCTGCGAACTCGGGGGATGGAGGCCGGCGCGCGCCCCGCCGCGGGCGAGAGCGCTCCAACCCCAGCAGAGGGAGGAGCCGCCGCCCAGGTGGGACAGGTGGGGAGCCTGGGCTCAGGTGTTTCCGCGGCGGCGGCCAGGGGAAGCGATTGCTCCCCAGCAGGCGCAGGCAGAGCCAAACGGACCCTTGGCCTTAGGATCCAGCTCTGGGAAACCGGTTTTGTCTTCCAGACTCTACCTCGGAAGAAAGTCATGGAAGCGGTAAGTCGTGGGGGGTTGGCCGTGGGCTTTCTTGGGGAGAGGCTGCCTGTGCACCCTGCCTCCAGGAGAGGAGTAAACTTTCATGCCTTCCAGCTCACACTGGCCTGGCCTGGCGGGGGTAGGGTGGGGAGACGGATGCGGGGTGCGTGTACCTGTCCTGTGCCACCTTGGAGGCTGAAGGGCAAGGGTCTCAGGCGGGGTGGTGTGAGGGACTCTGCCTCCAGTGCTGTGAGCTAGGTTTCTAGCCTCCCCTCCCCCGACTCAGCCCCGCGGCCAGTGAGTGTTGCTCTGTCTGCCTGTCCTTTTGCCAGTCCTCTGAGATTCGAGATTACTGGTCGGAGGCTGCAGGGGCCCTTCTGTGGCTGCGGTTTTCCTGCGGGCTCTTCTTATAAGCTGTATGGCCTGGGGCCAGTAAGTTCATTTTCCTTAGCCTCTTGGTCTTCACTTGTAAAATAGGATTACTACTAGCATAACTAGTGAGATGATTGGAGGTGTTTGCTAAAAAAACAAAAATTGGGGAAGTGCCCTGCACCGAGCAGGTGAGCTTCCCTTCTGCTTGGATGGACGGCCACGTCCTGTTTGCCTAGTTGGAGAGTTTTTTCACCTGACTGACCATATTTTCCTCTTTGCTTTTCCAATTCGCCGCCGCCTCCCTGACCTCTCTAAAATAAGTCAGTTTCTCTACAAGGGAGCAGGGCAATGATATGTTTCACCTTCATTGTCTTCTTTATTATACATCTGGAGTCAAGTCATTTTCTTCTGTGAATCAGGCACTTCCTTCTCAGAGGTTGGTTGTACGTGGGAACGGAGGACCCATTTTAGTGGTCACCGATCAGAAGAAGCTCCCCTTGGTCCCAGGGCAGTGGACACATGTCTCTCTGTGGCTGGCCCTCCATTCCAGCTAGCTGAGTTTTGGAAGAGAGAACAAAGGCACGCTGGTGTGGTTTCTGTCTCCCCTCTTCTGAATTCTCTCTCTATCCTACAATTTTAGCAATTTCTGAGAAACTCCTAATTGATGGGAAAATGTCAGGGTGACTAGATCCAGTGTGGTTGTGAAAAAAAAAAAACCATTTATATTTTGGCCTCTCTGATATGCCAGCGTATGCACTACCTTCCATTGTTTCAGTGTATCTAGGTAACAACACAGTGAGGTCGAGGTCAGTGCTTTCTGCCCCAGTTCTTACAGGAAGGAAACAGAATGTTGTTTGTTACTCAGTATCACACAGCGGGTAAGCAGCAGAGCCAAAGCATGGGCTGTGATTTGTCAATAACAAATATTGAGTGCCAACTATATGCCAGGCACTGCTGGCAAGGATGACAACTGGAAAATGGGGGACTGTTAGGTAACTGGAAAATGGGGGACTGTTAGGTAACTGGAGAGAAAAATGTACCAAAGGGCATGTTAGCTCATGGCATTTTTATGGGACAAGATAATGCAGTTCTGGGATAAGCTGATGTGGTTATGCAATGTTTCCTGCTCAGAGAAGGGGTTGGGGGAGATCAAAAGAGAAATATCGGTTATTTCTCATTTTAAAAGGAGGATTTGTTTATTGTAAAGCTAACAACATACCCAGTCCATATGCATAACTAAGCACCTGCATTGTGTTTTTAGGCCTTTCAGGGGCTGCAGATGCAGCAGTGACCCAGCCAGAAATGCCTGCCTTCATACAACTTGTGTTCTACTGGTGAAGACACACACACATTAGGTCAAATAGTGGTGAATTCAATGTAGAAACACAGAGGAAGGCAGAGTTTACGGACTTTGAGGCAGTGAGCAGGAGAGGCTGATATTTTAAATGGGATGGCTTCAAGAAAGGCATCAATACAAGGTACCATTTGTGCAGAAGCTTGAAGCAGGTGAGGACTTTGGTGCTGTGGATCTTTTAGGGAAGAGCACTCAACAGAGGGATAAAAAAACAAGTGCAGAAAGGCCCTGGGGCAGAAGCTTGTCTGATATGTTCAAGGAGTCTGTAAGATGCCCAGCATGGAGAGATCAAAGGAGAGAGTGGGAAGAAGTAGAGGTCAGGTCACGTAGGATGCTGGAGGCCATTGTGGGAATTCCAGGTGCTCCTCCAAGTGAGATGGAGAGCACCTGAGTGTAATGAGTGGCAGAAGAGAATGATCCAACTTGCTTTTTAAAAGAATCACCTGGCTATTGTTTAGAAACTAGATGGTAGAAGAAGCAGGATTAGAAGCTGGCTGACCAGTTAGGAGGCTCTTGCCCAAATTCAAGCAAGAGAATATGGAGGCTCGGGCCAGAGTCTTACCAATAAAGGTGACTAGAAATGGTTAGTTTCTGGATATGTATTAAAGGTGGATTTAACAAGATTAACTGATGGATGAAACAAAAATGTGAAGGAAAGTGACGCCAGGGTGTGAAGCCTAAGCACCTTGAAGAATGTAGTTGACATTGAATGAGGTGATTTAAGGTGGAACAGGTTTGCAACACCACGGAGTCAGTTTGAGACACAGTAAATTATAGGTTGAGGGGCTGAGTAGACAGATATTGAGTTTAGAGTTTGAGGGGGAGGCCCAGGCAGGAATATGATTAACATAAAAAATTTTCATTGCTTGGCATAACGCTGAGTGCATAGCAGCATTTAGTATATGTTACTGTGGTGGTTTTCAAACTTGTCTACACATTCTCTGACATTCCTCCCATCAAGGTGTGGAGTCTGTGTTCCCTTGCCTTGAATCTGGGCAGAATCATGACTGGTTTGGCCAATAGACTGTGACGCAAGTAACATTATGTGACTCTGGAGGCTGTCGTAAAGGACTATGCAGCTTCTACCTGGTTTGTGAGAACCCTTACTCTTGCAGCCCTTAACCCCCATGTAAGCGGTCTATGGGGACATCTGTCAACCAGCTGCTCTGGTTGACAGTTCCTGCTAAACCTAGCCTTCCAGCATTCCTGCGTGACAAAGAATCAGGGTTCTGCAGACCAGCCCATTTACTGGTGAGATACCACTGGGGCAATTTTATCGCCACCCTGTGGAACAAAAGGGTCACCCTACTGAACATAGCTCAAATTCCTATCCCAGCTAAATTGTGAGATAAGGAAAAATGGTTATTGTTTTAGGCCACTCAGTTGTGAGGTGGTCTGTTTTGCCACAGTAGATACCGGAACTATTAATTCTTTCATTCTTTTAGCTATAAAAGTATCATTCTCCCTCCCTGGATATAAGGCTCTAGGGAGTTCTGTAAAAATAGACTTTGTTACTTAGTTCAGAGGTTGATGAAGTTCTACCTTGGTGCCTTCCCTCAGCTGAGAAGTTCCCCAGTCTTGGCAAGAGAGAATCCTAGCTTTTTAAGCTGAGATTGCTTGTCAGTTGGGGAGCTTAGAAAGGCTACTTGAATTCATGATGAATGAGCATTGGCTGCTGCTGCTGCTAAGTCGCTTCAGTCGTGTCCGACTCTGTGTGACCCCATAGACGGCAGCCCACCAGGCTCCCCCATCCCTGGGATTCTCCAGGCAAGAATTCTGGAGTGGGTTGCCATATCCTTCTCCAATGCATGAAAGTGAAAAGTGAAAGTGAAGTCACTCAGTCGTGTCCAACTTTTAGCGGACCCCATGGACTGTAGCCCACCAGGCTCCTCTGTCAATGGGATTTTCCAGGCAAGAGCAGGGTGCCATTGCCTTCTCCTGAGCACTGGCACTGGACTCCAAATACCTCTGTTTATGTTTGCTTCTGCCTCTTACTAGCCAAGTGATTTGGGCCAACCATTGAATAATAAAATGTAGGAGTTGGGAGATTTCTCAAAGACCAGCCAGTCTAATGATTCCCATTTTAGAGATGGGAAACTTGGAGCCCAGGAGGGAAAAGTCACACACTTTGTAACTACTTCTCGGCTGTGCCTGGTACATAATGGATGCTCTTAAATGATCTTCTTATTTTTTGAGAGTAAACTCTAGCATCATCAGATCATTAGCTCTCCTCTTACATTGTTCAGCAGAAAATCACCAAACATCTTCTCTGAGTGAGGCCCTAGCTTAGAATTTCTGAGAGGGGGTCTATCA
Organism: Nanger dama; assembly: GCA_917880005.1. Lineage (NCBI taxonomy): Eukaryota > Metazoa > Chordata > Mammalia > Artiodactyla > Bovidae > Nanger > Nanger dama. Next base: position 4,094,762 of record CAKJTW010000031.1, on the reverse strand, counting down.
TGCATGCCCTTTAGGTGCTCAGTTTGGCAGGGGAGAGTGTCAAGAAAACAGACAATTGCAGTATTGATGAAAAGTAGGATAATGAAGAAAGGCTCAGGTTTTACCAGGAGCACCAAGAATAGGGACCTAACTCTAAGTGGGACCATCCAGGGTCTGTTGGAAGAACTGGTATCTGAGATGCATGTCAGAAGAAGGACAGAAAGGGGAGGGAAGGACAAGGGAAGAGCCAAATCCCAAGAAGTAAATCGGAGCCAGACACTGAAAGCGTCAGTATCTGGATAGCATCACCAACTCCATGGACGTGAGTCTGAGCAAACGCTGGGAGATAGTGAAGAACAGGGAAGCTTGGCGTGCTACAGTGCATGGGAGTCAGACATGACTTAGTGACTGAACAATAACTGAAGCCCTTGAACACAGATGTACTTCATGCTGCAGACCAAGGGAGCCACTGAGGGCCAGCACCTCCGGGATGGGACTAAACACACCCCTGTAGTCTTGTCATGCTCTGACGTCATAGGACTGTCCTAAGGTCATAGGGGGTTTATTTTTTACAGTTCTGTCTAGAACCCAGGTTCTGAATGCTAAGTAAGACCACTTAGCAAGCCCTCAAGAATGATTTCAAGGGTTTTTCCTGAATATTCTGATTCTTAATAAATAGGTCATGAGGCAGGGTAACGTCTGGAAAGGGATGGGCCCACTGAGAAAGATATTGCTGTGAAGATGGTCTGTTGTTAATGAGCTTGTCCTGGGACAAGTGGAGTGCACAGAGATTCAGATCAGATGGTTGGGTGAAGCTTCTTGGGAATTCCAAGAGGTGGCCTTAAGACTGGTTCACCTCCCTTCTATCTTTGCAGAGAAGCTGTACTGCAGAGGCCTCTTGAACAGTGTTGCTTAGTCCTTGATCATGAAACATGGAATGACCTGCATAGCTGCAGGGCTGATGTTCAGTCTTAACCAGCAGCTTGTACCCTGGTAACCACAGTTACCTTGACATTGAGTCAAGCTTTCTCTTCCCCAAACTAGGCATCCACATTTCTCCACTGGAGAAGTGGTTCTAATAGGCGAGTTTGATCATGTCACACCCCTGCCAAATCTCCTCAAATTGTCCCCCATTGCCTGTGCAGCAGAGCCCAGGGGCTTCTGGACAAGCTCAGTTCAGTTCAGTCGCTCAGTCGGACACTCCCAATTCAGCCTCCTGGTCCTGCATCCCTTGTGTTCCAGCCTGTTCTGCACCATGCACATTCCTCTCGATAGAATCTTACTTGTCACTTCATTAATACTCAGCTCAGCTATCACTTTCCTGAGAAGCCTTCTCTTGCTCCTGGGTGGTCATGATTGGTTTTTCTCCAGCTTGCAAGTTCCCAGCCCTTTGACCAGCTCCAGGTCTGGACTGTGAGATCCCAAAGGTAGCACAGCCTGAGGGTTAAAGGCACAGGCTCTGGGGCAGCCCAACTGGTTTCAGTTTCTTGCTCCACAATTTACTAGCTGTTTGTCTTTGAGCAAGTTACCTGTCTCTCTGTGCCCAGTTGCCCCATCTGTAAAGGGGAGAATGGCATCTACCTCTTGGCAGTCAGCTGAGTTTTATATAAAGAGCTTAGGTCAGCTCAGTGAGGTCACAGGGCAGGTAATTCCACAAGCTAAAATAGTGATATGGTACAGTAAAAGAATCTGCCTACAATGCAGGAGACCTGGGTTTGATCCCTGGGTTGGAAAGATGCCCTGGAGAAGGGAAAGGCTACCCACTCCAGTTTTCTGGCCTGGAGAATTCCATGGACTGTATATCGGGTCTCAAAGAGTTGGACATAACTTAGTGACTTTCACTTCACTTCCCAGTAATAATACATGGACCTCATGAATTGAACTCTGTCCCCTCCCCCCAGTCCCGTATGTTGATGTCTTAACCCCCACTGCCTCGGAAGTTGACCTTATTTGGAGACAGAGCCTCTACAGAAGTCACCAAGGTAAAGTGAGGTCCTTGGGGCAGGTCTAATCCAGTATGACTGATGTCCTTATGAAAAGGAGGGGTGGACATGGAGATACACAGAAAGGGAGGACAGTGTGAAGATACAGTGAGCACATCTTGTGAGCACGGAGATGGCCATCCGCAGGCCAAGGAGAAGGGAGCACCCCCTTCCCTTGTGGCCCTCAGAAGGCACCAAGCCAATGACTCTTGATCTTTGACTTCCAGCCTCCAGAACCATGGGGCAACACATTTCTGTTGTTTGAGTCACACAGACAGGGGTACCTTTTCAGAGCAGGCCCAGCAATCTCTTACATGGACCTGACTGGGAAGTTAAGAGGGTTCACTTGAATACTCAATACAGTGCCCTTCCCCATCACCTGGGAAGGATTTGGGGCCATGTTGTTGTTCTGATGATCAAAAAGACAGCTGTGCTTAGATCTTCAAAGAAGAAATCTGAGAAGTATTTATCAGCACCTGGCTTGGGAAATGGAGTGAAATGATATCAGGATTCTGGTCAGTATTCCTTCCTGATCACTGAGCCCTAGGTTTAGGTTTGGTTTTTCTCATCTGTAGAACTCTAAAATACCCAAGTCTTAGGGTGATTTTTCAAAACAAATACTCATATTTTGTTGGGACATAATAAATACAGGCAAGTTAACAAATTATGTGCTTCTGAAAGAATAAGCAGTTTTTGTTTGTTTTTAATTATTTTTTTTAATTGCTAGATCTTCACTACTGTGCTCAGGCTTTCTCTAGGTGCAGTGAGCAGGGGCTACTCTTTGTCATGGTAAACGGGCTTCTCCTTGTGGTAGCTTCTCTTGCTGTGGGCACAGCTCTCAAGTGTGTGGCCTTCAGGGATCGGTGGCACAGGGGCTCAGTAATTGTGGTATGCAGGCTTAGTTGCTTGGAGGCATGTGGAGTCTTCTCAGACCAGGAACTGAACTCATCCCCTGCATTGGCAGGCAGATTGTTATCCACTACACCACCAGGGAAGTCCAGACTAAGCAGTTTTGGGTTATACTATTGGAAAAAGTTAGTCTTTATTTCTTATTGTTCACTCTTACTGTTTTCATCTTCTCCATTTTACAGATAAGGCAGACTGAAGATTCAAACTCAGATATATTTGACTCAGAGTCATCTTGACCTTTGGTTTGGTTCAAGTATGGTCATATTGAATGGTTTTTTTGGACAGAGAAATTTCAAAATTTTTAAAACAGAACACCTGACCAATTCATGTTGATGTTTAGCAGAAACCAGCAAAATTCTGTAAAGCAAAAAGAAAAGAAAAAAAAGTACACCTGAATTCGAGTCTTGGTCTATCATCCCAATCACTCTACTTTTCTGAGACGCAGTGTTCTTACCTCTGTGTCTCATAATACCTATCTGACATTTTGTCCATGAGGATTATATAGGATAATGTCTGTAAAGTACTGCTGTAAATAATAGAATGCCATAAAAATATTCAGAATTGTTGATATTATCACAGTTCCCCATTCCAAAATTTAACCAGAGGAGACAATAGAGTTTAAAGCACTCTCTACTTTGTGTGAGCCAGTCAAGAGCTCACCTTAAAGATCAGTGTGTGATCTTCGGTAGGAATAAGGAAATCATACTTGGGAACAATGTTTAACAATTCAAAGTTGATATACAAGAACAAACCAGCATTTTCCCTTAAGCACTTAAAGGATCAGGACAGAGGTCCATCTTCCACATCCTTAAAAATATCACCCCAAAGTCTCCTGTGTTTTATTTTTTACCCAGTGTTGTTTCTGTGTACATGCCTAGGGACGTTCCCCCAAGCTGTGTTACCCAGGAAAGGGCACTGAATTGGGAGTCTGAAGATCATGATCTGAATTTAGTCTCTGCCACTCCTGCCTGTGTGCATTGAGGCTGTGGTCTACCCAGGGGGATGGGGAGGGGCCCTCAGTTTTTATTTTTTTAATTATAAAAATATATTTTTATTCAGTTCAGTCACTCAGTCACATCCAACGTTTTGTGACCCCATGGGCTGCAGCACACCAGGCCTCCCTGTCCATCACCAACTCCCGGGGTTTACTAACTCATGTCCACTGAGTTGGTGATGCCATCCAACCATCTCATCTTCTGTCATCCCATTCTCCTCCCACTTTCAATCATTCCCAGCATCAGGGTCTTTTCCAGTGAGGCAGCTCTTTCTGTTAGGTGGCCCAAGTACTGGAGTTTCAGTTTCAGCCTCAGTCCTTCCAATGAATATTCAGGACTGATTTCCTTCAGGATGGACTGGTTGGATCTCCTTGCAGTCCAAGGGACTCTCAAGAGTCTTCTCCAACACCACAGTTCAAAAGCATCAGTTCTTTGGCTCTCAGCTTTCTTTATAGTCCAACTTTCAAGTCCATGCATGATACTGGAAGAACCATATCTTTGACTAGATGGACCTTTGTTGGCAAAGTAACGTCTCCCCTTTTAATATTCTGTCTAGGTTAGTCATAACTTTTCTTCCAAGGAGCAAGCATCTTTTAATTTCATGGCTGCAGTCACCATCCTCACTTATTAAACAGGATTAAATAAATGAGATGACATATTGAAAAAAAAAAAGCATCAAATATATCCATGTGAAAAGTGAAAGTGTTAGCTGTTCAGTCATGCCCGACTCTTTGTGACCCCGTGGACTGTAGCCCATCGGGTTCCTCTGTTTACAGAATTCTCCAGGCAGAAATACTGGAGTGGGTTGCCATTTCCTACTCCAGGGGATCTTCCCAACCCAGGGATCAAATCTGGGTCTCCCAAATTGCAAGCAGATTCTTTACCATCTGAGCCACCAGGGATGCCCAGCATCCATGTACTGTTAGGCTAGCCTGCTATTCATTTTTAAGCTGGGTGTTGGAGACCCTAGGAAGAACTTAAGATATTTCTGCTTCATTCTGGTGTACATGTCGTGGACAAGGACCCTAATGTCTGGATCTATAGTTCTCAGAAACAAAGGAATTACCAGTTCTGTGCTAACCAGCTCTGAGCTCTTAATTCCCTCTTAGTGCCCACTCCCATCCCTTGCTTAGTGACTGTTTTGTTGACCTATATTCCAGGAAGGAAGAAAGATAATACTGGTGGAGCACTCACTCCGTGCCACCCCTTGCATCTAGATGCATTGTTTTGTTCAAATCTCACAAGTCATCTGTGAGAAATATTATCCCCATTTTACAGATGAGAAAACAGAAGTTCTCTGGGGTTGCGTGGTTTCATGCTTGTCATGATTAACGATAGTGGCTAATGCTGACACTTAGATACATCAGCCATGATGCTTGGTGCTCGTTATATACTACCTCTCAGCCACTCTAGGACAGGCACTGTCATTAGGCAGGTAGGCACTCCCTGGAGGTCTCCAGTATAATGAGAGAACAAGAGAGGGTGGACAATTTGCTGAAAGTCACACAACCAGTTGGAGTCAAACCCAGAAGCTGAAGCTTTGAAGAACACATTCTGTAAGAGTTCGTCTCTCCCAGAGAGTCTATAGATAGTGGTGTCAGGGTGTGGAAAGGACAGAGCTGGCTGAAAATGGGAAGGCATCCCAATACCAACACCAGGAAACCCTAGGACACAACTAGCCACATTCTCTGCTTAGAAAAACAAAAGCATTTTGGCAGTATACAACCCCTAGGGGAAAAGGCATCGTCGAAACATTCTTACCATTCCTCACACCTCTCTTTCAGGCAAGACATCTCTTCATAGCATGCATTCACAATGAAAACCAGTAAGAAATCTCCTAGCAGAAAAATAGATCCTGGCTACACCCTTCGTCTGAAAAGTTGTTTCTGAATATGTTGTTCTGAGTGCTTTCCAGTTAACTCCTTAACATATCAACTGGTGAAGGCGTTCATCTTTGCTTCATGGGGTATAAATCTCCCATATCTTTACTAGTGCCAAAGACAAATTTATATAGGCTTTTGGCTTCACAAGTTTGATTTAGGAGAGAATATTCAACTTTTAGACTGTTGGGAACATTTCCTGTGTTTTCCTCCAATCCAGGAATGCAGTGTGACACTGGGGACTGTAAAGGATAAGGAATTCCATTAATTGCCTTTCCATGCCACCAGCACTGATGAAGAGAGGGCTGCATCCTCTCAGAGGAGGTGGCGTAGTATAGGTTAGGAACCTGGGCAAGGTTCCAGAGGCTCAAAGTTAAGCTCTGCTCCTTGGGACTTTAACTCCATGGACCTGTTTTTCTTCAATCTGAACAGTTGGAATACTATCTGAACATAGCGCATCCTCCACTCAGTTTGGGCTTCCCTGGCGGCTCAGATGGTAAAGCGTCTGCCAGCAATGTGGAAGATTTGAGTTTGATCCCTGGGTCGGGAAGATCCCCTGGAGAAGGAAATGGCAACCCATTCCAGTACTCTTGCCTAGAAAATCCCATGGAGGGAGGAGCCTGGTAGGCTATAGTCCATGGGGTTGCAGAGTTGGACATGACTGAGTGATGTCACTTTCTTTTTCTTTCTATATCTTATGAAAATGATTCACAGACGTACATGAAATGTCTTTCTCTGCTTCAGTTCTCCCACTCAAAATGTTAGGAAATATGTTGTTTTGAGAAACAGCTTGGCCTTGGGAGGAAATCTATGTGACTTTGGACAAGTCTTCAGTATCATCATCTGTAAAATGATGGGTGGAATCAGAGTCTCAGTTACCACTTTGAGACATGTGAAGAATTTCTGGTTCGTGGGGGAGGTTAAGAGGATTAGTGATGTTTTTCTTCTTCTTTATTGGTAAACCCACTGTTTTGCCCTAAGTAGAGTCTGAAGCAACTTAATGTTGTTTACATATCTTTATGCTTTTGCATATGCTTTGTGCATTTCTTTATGCTTCTCTGGCTGATGAACTCCAAATATAGGATTGTAGTCAATACTGAGCATCTAACAGCTTCAAGTCAAACATTTGGTTCAGATTCTGGCTCTCTGACTTCCAAGTCATGTGTTGAGAGGGTGACGTCACCAGTGGGGGGTCCCTCAGTGAGTATTACCAGCTCATGTCGACATGTAGTGTGTGTATATATGTGTATGTATGAGTGAGAGACCGACCGACTCACCCTGACCTTTAGGTTAAGCCACTGAGATTGAGGAGTTGCTTGGTTACAATAAAATCTAGTCTATTCTAAGTACTGTATACCCCACAAATCTTATTTCAGAGCATGTATGTGAGTTTCCAGTTGATAACATTTTGGGAGATAAGCATGAACACGACTGTGACTGACACAGCCACGCTGTGTCTAGCGCTTCCTTTGAATGTGCTGGCTAAGTCGCTTTAGTTGTGTCCAGCTCTTTGCAGCGCTATGGACTGAGCCTGCCATGCTCCTCTGTTTGTGGGGGTTTTCAGGTTAGAATACTGGAGTGGGTTGCCATGCCCTTCTCCAGGGGATCTTCCCATCCCCAGAACTGAACCCAGCTCTCCTACATTGTAGGTGGATTCTTTACCGTTTGAGGCACCAGGGAAGCCCGCCCTTTGAATAATATAGTCTAATCTGCACAGCAGTCTGGCAAAGATGAGTACCATTACTGTTTCTGTCTTCAGTTGGTGAGAATGGGCTTCAGTGAGTTTACATGACTAGCCCCCAAAACCACAAAACTGTTAAGCTGATCCCAGCGTTGAATCCATCTGACCCCGGAGATCTTTAATTTAACAGACAAGGTACTGAGGGACCAAAAGAAAGTCACTCAGTTATATACGACTCTTTGTGAACCCAAGGACTATACAGTCCATGGAATTCTCTAGGCCAAAATACTGGAGTGGATAGCCTTTCCCTTCTCTAGGGGATCTTCCCAACCTAGGGATTGAACCCAGGTCTCCCACATTGCAGGCAGATTCTTTACCAGCTGAGCCACCAGGGAAGCCCAAGAATACTGTCGTGGGTAGCCTATCCCTTCTCCACTGGATCTTCCCGACCCAGGAATCGAACTGGGATCTGCTGCACTGCAAGTGGATTCTTTACCAACTGAGCTATGAGGGAAGCCCGAGGGACCAAAAACTCAAACACAATTTAGACCTTCTTCAAATTGCTCTGAGTTTAGTAGAGATCTATAAAAATAGCATGTTTTTAATACGGTGTGACAGTTATAATATGAACAATGACATTATGTTCAAATAACTAAGGGGTAAGAGAGAGAATCTTTAAACTCGACTTGGATGAGGCAGAAAAGCCTCTCCCAAGGGAGGTAACTTCTGATTTGGGTTTTAAAAGATGAAAAGCATTTACCGGGCAGTGGGATATGGGAGAGGGAAAGGCATTCCAGGCACGTGTGCGTGCTCAGTCATGTCTGACTGTGCAACCCCATGGACTATAGGCCACCAGACTCCTCTATCCATAACACTTTCCAGGCAAGAATATTAGAGTGGGTTGTCATTTCCTACTCCAGGGATCTTCCGACCCATTGACTGAACCTACATCTCCTGTGTTGGCAGGTGGATTCTTGACCACTGGGAAGCCCTATTCCAGGCACAGGGAATAGCATATATGAAAAAACGGAGGCAGAAAAGTGGCGTATTTTGGGAACAAAGAGACACGAGGCAAAGGAGAAGATGGGGATTTGTGTGCCTCTGTTGAAGACTGCATCCTCTGCACAGCACTGGATAAATACTGGGTGAAGAGTAGGGTGGGGGGTGGGCGGCAGGAAGAATAGAGCAGATGCTGAATTAACTAAGTCCTTCTCCCCTTCCTCAAGTTGCTTATGACCCAGGGGGTATGTGGCTAGAGAACTGCTTGTTTCAAGGTTTCAGAGAATCATTATAATGAGTCCTGCTTTAAGCTGTTCCCCTTTTTAATCCCATCCCCCTCACCATGAGGTTTATTCATCTGTTCATTAATTTAGTATCTAGTTTGAGTATCCACCATGTGGCAGGTGTTGTGTTGAACACTGGAATCCCAAGCTAATTGCTTCTTCTCTTTGGTAAGCCCATTCCAAGGGTTGACTGCTCTTTCTATGTGGGAAATCCTTTTGTGTCAGATCTATGGCATTTATATATTTTTAATGTCTTAAATCTGTGTTGCATTCCATTTATTTTTTGCTTTATTCAAAGTGTCCTTATAATTCATTTTATATGATATTTATAAGAACTTCATGGGGTAGATAGGATAAATAGAATTATTTATATTTCAAGTATCACCCAAAAAGGATGTGATTTTATATCTTTAATTGGTCAATAAGTATGCCAAATAACTAACTTATTCAATATAAGTTATTGAATAATAATTGATTATTATATAATTATATTCAATAACATACTGGTTCAGTATATATAATATGTATATACTTATACGATAAATATATTGAATAACTAACTTCCTCAAGCCATGATAAGTACTTGTGAGAAACAGTTTCTATATGGTTGAATAAGATTATGATTAACAAAGTTCATGTATGCATATTCCTTTAGTCAATATAAATTTATTAACTGCTTACTGGGTGACCAGCATCAAATGTTAGAATCAGGGATTTCTAACCCTTACAACAGACTTTCAAAATCAAGGGTCCCATTCTGTAGATGAATAAATTGAAGCTCTGAGAAACTAAGGGACTTCTCAAAATTCACAGTGACATAATCAATCCTGGGCTGATTCAGATATTATTTTTCTATTTAGTTTGACTTCAGCAAGTCAAAAGCTCACACTTTCTTCATAAGGATCCAAAGTATTACACCTTAAAAATCAGCTAGACAACTTCTCTTCTATTTATCATATTTCTTCTCTTAAAGTTAAGCAATTGTCAATGATTATTTTTTGTTTGCCAGCATCATTTGTTATTAAATCCTTATTATGTTCTCTTGTCAATAATCCAAAGAAAAATCTCAGTTAATATTCCATTAAGTGCTACATTCCCATCATTCTGCCTTGCAGTTATTCTGCCTGTTTCTCAAGATAGTATCCCTGAGCTAAGTGACAGTCTGAATCATGAGATCAGTACAAGGCCATCTCCATCTAGCTGCCTGGTCATTTTTTTCCTTGCCAAGTGGCACTAGTGGTAAAGAACCTGCCTGCCAATGCAAGAGACTTAAGAAATGCAGATTCCATCCCTGCGTCGGGAAGATCCCCTGGAGGAGGGCATGGCAACACACTCCAGTATTCTCCAGTGCCTAGAAAATCCCATGGATGGACAGAGGAGCCTGGCAGGTTATAGTCCGTGGAGTTGCAGAGAGATGGACAGGACTGAGCACACACTTACTTACTGGAGAAACCTTCAGGACAGAGTGCAAATGTGGACTGAGCATAAGAAAAGCCAAAAAGTGTTTGAAGGGTGAGTCCTGTGTTGTCCATTGTTCTGAGCTAGTTTCACTGGCTGGGCTGGAGCACAGGTGAAGAATTGTGAGGGATACGGAGACTGGAGAATCCTGTGGACAGAGCAGCCTGGAGGGCTGTGGTCCATAGGGTTGCAAAGAGTTGGATACAACTGAAGTAACTTAGCACATGCACACATGGAGATTTCACAGGATGAGGAGAACTAGAATCGAGGGGTAAAATCCATGGATACTTCAGGTCAGTGAATGCAGAAGAAGAGGAAGGTCAAAATGGAAGCACTGGAAATTAGAATACCACCTATCAGAAATAATGCAATTTTTCATCTGAAACCAGCAGGCCAATTAATTCTGTACATATTTCTTAAGCATGTGCTTTTTGCCACAGACATCCATTTCATCATAAAAATCACCACAATAATCATAGTAATCAACATCAGTGCCCTCTTCCTCCTTCTCATCATCATCATTCTCTTTATTCACATCACAACCCTTCTCATCACAATATCATTACTGAAGGCCTCCTTTGTGTCAGGCCCTGGGCCAGTCTTGATGTCCATGGCAGTTCTATGATGTGTATCTTCAACTTACTCATCCAGAAATAGGGAACAGAGAACTGAGATAGCTTTGTCAAAGTGACAGAGCCATAATTCATAGAGATGGGGTTTTAAGTTAAGACTCTCCACCCCAAGGCCCATGTGCTTATCCCTATTGCTGCGTTTAAGGTAGCTCTTAGGCTAGGAAGGAGAGGGGAAATGTAGAAGACAGTAATTGCAATCAACACTGCAGTTGAGAGAAGTGCAGGGTTTCTTGGAGCAGAGAGGAGTGAGCACTTACTGCATACTTGTTAGAAGGCTTCTCATGAAGTTGCAAGTGATCTGAGTCAAGCAATACGTATGTTCCAGATAAGGAAAGGGGGAGAAGAGAATTCCAGGCAGAGGATGAAATGTGTGCAAAAGCATGGATGCCTTCATTCTTTGAACAAATATGTACTGCCTTCTCTGCTTCAGGTACTGTTAGGAAACCCAAGGGTGAATTTAAAAAGAGAGAAATGTATCCAGTGCAATGGATGCACTGGAGAAGATAAGTCTGGAAGCTTCAGGGACAGTAAGAATTTACAGGAGAAAATGAGAAGAAAACAAGCTGTTGATAATATCCTGTATTATGATGCCTACAACACTACCTAGTACCTAATAGGCACTTGACTAGTGAATGACCGAATGATCTCTGTTGACCTTTACCACAATCCAGTTGCTTAAGTCCCATGAGGACAGAGAACATTCGTTCACCATGATCACCACTTGTATCTGCAGTGCGGTCACCAAGTTGCACATCTCCAGGGGGCTCTGTCCACAGGATAGCCTTTGTGAATGGTCTGTGTGATCATAATGTGACAAATGCGTCTGGGAGTGTGCAGCTTGGCAGCCTGGGTTCACTTATGCTCCAGGGGATTCATAATTATTGATTGAATTAGCTAACAAATGAAAAAGGCAGGCTCAACAGAGATTAGTGTTCTTCAGCCTCTTAGTCATGTGGAAGGCATTAGTTAACTCTCATGCTGTAAATCAGCATGTCTTATTTCACGGGTGAGGAAGAGATACAGAAAGCCTGTCTCTAAAGACACATTTAGGGAGTCTAAGAGCCAAGAGAGGAACCCAGGCTTCCCTTAGTCAGTGTTTTTCTACTAGAGTTTCTCTGTAAATCCATCAGTTCATGGTTTCCTCCAAGGATGCCTCTTTCTCGGAAACAGCTGGGTTACAGAGAGCATCCTTGGCCCCCTCCCAAGGTAAAGGAACTTGGGATCAGTGTGTAACTAATTGCTGCTGTAAACCTCTTACAAGAGGCTGCGACTTCACTAGCTCTTTGAATAAAGACGATACTGAGGTTTAGTGAGCAGGTTAGTAGAATACATAGTTAGAAAGCATAAAGACTGCTGAGCATCAGTTTGGATGAAGAAATTCTGCCCCAGGTAAAGGGCCTTCATATACTCTTCAGTTGCATTTATCTTAATTGTTTTCAGACAAAAATTGAGGCTGCAGTAGTATGCTAGAAAGAACTAGGGATTGAGCTCTGAAGGCCTAAATCAGTCTTTCATTAATCTTTGATCTACTTGGCCCCTCCAGTTTAGTTTCTTCATCTGTAAAATGAAGTTAACCATTTCTCCACTGCAGTATTGTGGGAAACTAAACAACATAAGTAAGAAGAGGGTCTAACCCAATGTAGTGGAGTGAAAAGAACTTAAGTTTTGGAATCAGACTTGATTTTTAAATCCAAATTTACCTCTTAATAATGATGCAAACTTCAGCAACATCAGTAATAGTAATAACAGTCATGATAATAGCTAGCATTTATAGAAAACATGCTAGGCACCAGGCACTGTGATAATGTCTTAACAAAGATGGTCTAAATTACTAGGCAACAATATAAGCTCTATTATTGTCTCCATTTTACTTATGAGAACTCAGGGGATAAAGTTGGACATGGCCTCACTGAGAGTAAAAGGCCACAATCCAAAACAGATTGCCTGATGCTAAAGTCCACAATGTGGCTTTTTATTGAAGTACACTTGATTTACAATAAATATTACATTAGCTTCAGGTATACAGCATAGTGATTCTTTTGCAAATTTATTCCATTATAGGTTATCAAAGATGTTGGGTGTAATTATCTGTGTTATACAGTGAATCCTTGTTGCTTATATATTCTATGTGCAGCAGTTTGTATCTATTAATCTCATACTCCTAATTTATCTGTCAGCCCTCCTTCTCCCCTTTGGTAACCATATTTTCTATGTCTGTGAGTTTATGTTTTGTGTTTGAATTCATTTGTATTATTTTTTAGACTACATATAAGTGAGTTCCGTTCAGTCGATCAGTCATGTCTGACTCTTTGCGTCCCCATGGACTGAAGCACACCAGGCTTCCCTGTCCATCACCAACTTCCAGAGCCTGTGCAAACTCATGTCTATCATGTCAGTGATGCCATCCAACCATCTCATCCTTGGCTGTCCCCTTCTCCTCCTGCCTTCAATCTTTCCCAGCATCAGGGTCTTTTCCAATGAGTCAGTTCTTCACATCAGGTGGCCAAAGTATTGGAGTTTCAGCCTCAACATCAGTCCTTCCAATGAATATTCAGGATTTATTTCCTTTAGGATTGACTGGTTTGCTCTCCTTGCTGTCCAAAGGACTCTCAAAGTCTTCTCCAATGGTACAGTTCAAAAGCATCTATTCTTTGGCACTCTGCCTTCTTTATGGTCCAACTCTCCTATCCATACATGACTACTGGAAAAACCATAGCTTTGACTATATGGACCTTTTTCAGCAAGGTAATGTCTCTGCTTTTTAATATGCTGTCTAGGTTGGTCATAGCTTTTCTTCCTAGGAACAAACGTCTTTTAATTTCATGACTGCAGTCACTATCTGTAGTGATTTTGGAGCCCTAAAAATAAAGTCTGTCACTGTTTCCATTGTTTCCCATCTATTTGCCATGAAGTGATGGGACTGGATGCAATGATCTTAGTTTTTTGAATGTTGAGGTTTAAGCCAACTTTTTCACTCTCTTTCACTTTCATTAAGAGGCTCTTTAGTTCTGCATATCTGAGGTTATTGATATTTCTCCCCATAATCTTGATTCCAGCTTGTGCTTCATCCAGCCTGGCATTTTGCATGATATACTCTGCATATAAATTAAATAAGCATGGTGACAATATACAACCCTGACATTCTCCTTTCCCAATTTTGAACCAGTCCGTTGTTCCATATCTGGTCCTAACTGCTACTTCTTGACCTGAATAGAGGTTTCACAGGAGGCAGGTAAGGTGGTCTGGTATTCCCATCTCTTGAAGAATTTTTCAGTTTGTTGTGATCCGTGCAGTCAAAGGATTTAGCATAGTCAAGAAAGCAGAAGTAGATGTTTTTCTGGAGTTCTCTTGCTTTTTCCATGACCCAACAGATGTTGGCAATTTCGTCTCTGGTTCCTCTGCCTTTTCTAAATTCCGCTTGAACATCTGGAAGTTCTCAGTCACATACTGTTGAAGCTTGTCTTGGAGAATTTTGAGCATTACTTTGCTAGCATGTGAGATGAGTACAACTGTGTGGTAGTTTAAACATTCTTTGGCATTGCCTTTCTTTAGGACTAAATTGAAAACTGACTTATAAGTGATACCGTATACTATTTTTTTAAATTTAATTTAATTTTTTATTTTTACTTTACTTTACAATACTGTATTGGTTTTGCCATACATTGACATGAATCCACCACAGGTACTATTTGTCGTTCTCTGTCTGCTTTACTTTACTTAGAAAGATCATCTCTAGGTCCATCCTTCTCCAGGAGATCTTCCTGACCCAGGGCTTGAACCCAGGTCTCGTGCACTGTAGGCAGACGCTTTACTGTCTGAGCCACCAGGGAAGTCCTAGGTCCATCCATGTTGCTGCAAATGACAATATCTCATTCTTTTTATGGCTGAGTAATATTCCCTTGTACATACATATCTTCTCAAGCCAATTGTATGTTGATGGACACTTAGACTGTTTCCATGTCTTGACTACTATAAATAGTGCTGTTATGAAAATTGGGGTGCATGTACATTTTCAAATTTGAGTTTTCATCTGTTCTGGATATATGCCCAGGAGTGGGATTGCAGGATCATGTGGAAACTCGTTTCTCAAGGAGCCTCCATACTATTTTCCATAGTGGCTGCATGAATTTACATTCCCACCAACAGTGTGAGAGGGTTCCCTTTTCTTCATACCTTCTCCAGTGTTAATTTGTAGACTTTTTGATGATGGCCATTTTACCTGATATGAGGTGATACTTCACTGTGATTTTGATTTGCATCTCTCGAAATATTTAGTGATCACAGCATGGATTTTAATCTCTAAACTGTTCTCTCTCTCCAAACCTCAGCTTTCTTTTCCATAAAATGGGGATAGTAACACCTGCTCAGCCTTGTTAGTAGAAGGTGATATCTGGAAAGCACCTGTTGCAGGGGTCCAAGTAGCTTAACATGTGGTATGGTGATGGTGCCGTGGTAGAGGGGATTGGTGATACCTATGAGGATTATTGGTGCTGCGGATCTTCCAAGTGACATCTATGGTTGTTATTGGAGAGAAAAGATACTGCATAGACAGAAAACCACATAGGAGCTGCTATCTCTTCTTTAAAAACACAAAATCACTGAACACCTATAAAATTGCTCCCTGCACTGACCCCCCTCTGTTGCATATAGAATACTGTCTTTGATTTCTTTTACTGTTTCAGCTGGGACTCTAATATGAAAAGCAAACCTAGGAACTAAAAATGGCTGCATTGGCTAAGGAGTTTACATCACATGCTGTAGGGTGAAAGCTTATAAAGTGACTCAAAGAAGTTATTCAGCCCTTCTCTTTCCAGTGTTCAGTAAATTGCTCCTTAAGTAAAACCATCACAACCCAAAGGACACTGAATGACTGTTCTGCCTGGGGCACGAGAGGGCAGCATGGAGAGCAGGCGGTGCTCTCAAATAAGGACCCTCTGTGGTTGATTTTTCCAACCTCCCGGCAGTCAGTTTTTAGGGAACTTTCCCTGTTCTCGCCCCAAGTTTCAGTGACAAACAAGCATGGAGACTGTAATGAGGAGGCCATAATGGAGTAGTTCAAGGACTGGTCTGCCGGCAGGGTCATAAATTGTGACTTCAGGCCCTTATCCCCAGACTATTAACTCAGTCATACATTAGCCCTTCTGCTGGGAACTGCATTTTAAATTAGGCATTTGGGGACATCTGACCCAATTTATCCCCTGAGACCCTCACCCCCACCACAAAATGCCATTAACAAGAAACATTTGGTATCTTAAAGCAATTTCTAGCCCATTGCCCTTTTTCTGTTTTGTTTTGGGTTGTATTTTTTTTTCTTCTTTTCTTGATTTCCTAAAAGGCATCATAACCTTATTGGTTTGAAATGAATAGCCCTCTCCATTCTCTTCATCCTGAGAGTTTCTGTACTGCCGTACCTTGAATGAAGGTATGTAACTTGCAAAATTGATCTCTAACTCACTATTTGCCTGTATAGCCTGTGAAGGTATTTAGAAGCATAAAAATGCAAATGTATGTTGATAAGTTTGTTTTTAATGGCTATCAGGGCCTTTCAGGATGCAGTCTCAGCCCCATTTCTTACCCCTCTTTGCCTCACATTTCAGCCATACTCCCCACTTTGGAAACCCACACATGACAGACTCTCTCATGCATCATGCGTGCGTACCTGCTCAGTTACTTCAGTTGTGTCCGACTCTTTGCGACCCTCAGGACTATAGCCCTCCAAGCTTCTCTGTCCATGGAATTTCCCAGGCAAGAATACTAGAGTGGGTTACCATGCCCTCCTCTAGTGTTTCTTCCCAGCCCAGATATCTAGCTTGTGTCTCCTACATTGCAGGCAGATTCTTTAGTGCTAGTCCACCAGGAAAAAGCCATTCTCATGCCTCAGGTCTTATAAATGTGTCCTCTACCTAGAATGCCCCCCACCCTTCTGACAGTCACGCTCCTGTTTGTTCTTTGCATCTGATTTCTCCAGGAAAGACTTTGTACTCATCAAGCCTGGTCTGGTTATCCCTCTGTCTGCCCTGGTACTGCCTAGTCACAGTGACCACTGGGTGCTGTTATCATCATTGTTTACTTGTCTGTCTTTTCCATAAGACTCTGAACATCATGAAGGCAAGTCCTGTGTCTGTCTTACTCATTTGTGTTAACCATTGTAGAAATGCAACAAGTAATTGCCAAATGAATTTGGGGAAAGACAAATGACAGCCTGTCACAGAGAAAAGGCATGCTATAGCACTGAGTTCATTTGAAACATCACAAGGTTTAACTCTTTACAGTAGATAAGATATGGGAACAAATGTCTATCAACAGATGAATGAATAAAGAATATGTGTATACAAACACACATACACACACAGGAATATTACTCAGTCATAAAAAAGGATGAAAGAATTCTATTTGCAGTAACATGGATGGATCTAAAGATTATCATACTAAGTAAGGTAAGCCACACAAAGACAAGTAGTATAGGTTATCACTTATATGTGGGAATCTAAAATACGACACAGATGAACATATCTACAAAACAGAAACAGAGTCACAGATACAGTGAATAGACTTTGGTCACCCAGAGCAGAGTGGAGAGGGAAGAATTGGGAGTTTGGGATTAGCAGATACAAGCTACTATATATAGGATGGATGAACAACAGGGTCCTACTGTATAACCCAGGGTACTATATTCAATATCCTATGATAAACTATAATGGAAAACACTGAATACACACACACACACACACACACACACACACACACACACACATACATACATACATACATACATACATACATACATACATACATACATACATATATGCTTCCCTGGTGGCTCAAACGGTAAAGAACAGGAGACCTGGCTCTGATCCCTGAGTCAGGAAAATCCCCTGCAGAAGGGAATGGCTAGTGATTCTAGTATTTTTGCTGGGAGAATTCTGTCTACAGAGGAGCCTGGTGGGCTACAGTCCATGAGGTCACAAAGAGTTGGACATGACTGAGTGACTAGCACTTTTACTTTCATGTGTATGTATAAACTCACTTTGCTGAACAGCACAAATTTTTTAATAGGGTATTGAGTTTTTAAGAAGTTGAAGGATAGTTTCTTTACAATATTGTGTTGTCTCTGCTGTACAACAGCATGAATCAGCTATAAGCATACATATATTCGATCCATCTTGGGCCTTCTTCCCATCCCCCTACCCCCATCCCGGCTCTACAGGTCATCACGGAGCACCAAGCTGAGTTCCCTGTGCTATGCAGCTGTTTGCTGTTAGCTAGCTGTTGTGAACTGGACATGGAACAGTAGACTGGTTCCAAATAGGAAAAGGAGTACATCAGGGCTGTATATTGTCACCCTACTTATTTAACTTATATGCAGAGTACATCATGAGAAACGCTGGGCTGGAAGAAGCACAAGCTGGAATCAAGATTGCTGGGAGAAATATCAATAACTTCAGATATGCAGATGATACCACCCTTATGGCAGAAGGTGAAGAGGAACTAAAAAGCCTCTTGATGAAAGTGAGAGAGGAGAGTGAACAAGTTGGCTTAAAGCTCAATATTCAGAAAACGAAGATCATGACATCTGGTCCCATCACTTCATGGCAAATAGATGGGGAAACAATGGAAACAGTGTCAGACTTCATTTTGGGGGCTCCAAAATCACTGCTGATGGTGATTGCAGCCATTAAATTGAGAGACACTTACTCCTTGGAAGGAAAGTTATGACCAATCTAGATAGCATATTCAAAAGCAGAGACATTTCTTTGCAACAAAAGTCTGTCTAGTCAAGGCTATAGTTTTTCCTGTGGTCATGTATGGATGTGAGAGTTGGACTGTGAAGAAAGCTGAGTGCCGAAGAATGGATGCTTTTGAACTGTGGTGTTGGAGAAGACTCTTGAGAGTCCCTTAGACTGCAAGGAGATCCAACCAGTCCATTCTAAAGGAGATCAGCCCTGGGTGTTCTTTGGAAGGACTGATGCTAAAGCTGAAACTCCAGTACTTTGGCCACCTCATGTGAACAGTTGACTCATTGGAAAAGACTCTGATGCTGGGAGGGATTGGGGGCAGGAGGAGAGAGGGACGACAGAGGATGAGATGGCTGGATGGCATCACTGACTCGATGGATGTGAGTTTGAGTGAACTCTGGGAGATAGTGATGGTCAGGGAGGCCTGGCATGCTGCGATTCATGGGGTTGCAAAGAGTCGGAACACAACTGAGCGACTGAACTGAACTGATGTCATTCCTGGTGTCTCAGTTTGTCCCGCCCTCTCCTCCCCTCCTCCCTGTGTCCACATGCCTGTTCTGTGCATCTGAACCTCTATTCCTGTCCTGGAAATAGGTTCATCATGGACTGCAGAAATTAACACACTGTAAATCAGCCGCAGTTCAATACAATTAAAAATAATAATGAAATGACATAGGCTTTAGTTTCTGGACTGGGTTCTGCCATTGGCTAAGGTACTCATTAGCTATGTGACCCGAGCAAGCTACAGAAGACTGTGATCCTTGAATTTTTCCTCATTTTCAGGAGCACGGCTCAGAAGCCCATGATAAGGATTTATGTCAATGTATGGCAAAACCACTACAGTATTGTTAAGTAAAATTTAAAAAATAAATAAAATAATTGAAAGGAATGCATGTGTGCACTGTGCCTGAAAGCATAATAACATAACAAGGATTCAGTACATCTTTCATATCCTTTTATCTGGAATTACTAACTTTCCCTCAGTTTCCTCCATCCATAAATACATCTAAATGCTTTCTAATTCAGCTCAGTTCAATTTAAAACAAAACGTATTGTCCATCTAAATTCAGTGTGCCCAAGCATAGTGAGACAAGAATGAGTAGAAAAGAATACATGCAGTCTGGTCTATGACCTTGAGGACCTCACAGTGTGAATGGCATGTAAGCAGAGCAGACATAAATATGGAAGTTTTTTTTTTTTTTGTAAGTAATTCCAGAATTGTGTATTTCTTCTTGAAGTTGTTTTAGTAAATAGCCTTCTGATTCACAAGTAAAATGTCTGTGATTGTATTATTCCTTTTTAGAAAACTTTAGACGCTCGTAATAAAATTAAATGGGAAAATGGCAGTAAGCCAAGTGTGCCACAGAGTATGGATCAGGCACTGCCAGGGCTTTCCAGGTGGCTCAGTGGTAATACAGGAGATATGGGTTTGATCCCTGGTTTGGGAAGATCCCCTGGAGAAGGAAATGACAACCTTCTCCAGGATTCTTGCCTGGAAAACCCCATGGGCAGAGAAGTCTGATAGGCACAGTCCATGGGGTCTCAAAGAACCAAACATGACTTGGCAACTGAACAACAACAATTTCTAGCCTAACCTAAGAACTGGAAGGAGCTTTTAGGACAGGTTGATAACTTGGCTAAATCTCAAAAGATGAATAAGTGCATTCCAAGCAGAGGGAACAGCATGAATAAGTGCACAGGGCAAGTTAAGATCTGCTGAAAAGTGGAAGAAAGTCAGATCGCTCAGTCATGTCCAACTCTTTGCAACCCCATGGTCTGCAGCCCACCAGGCTCCTCCGTCCATGGTATTTTCCAGGCAAGAATACTGGAGTGGGTTGCCATTGCCTTCTCCAGGGGATCTTCCCAACCCAGGGATTGAAGCCGGATCTCTCTCATTGTAGGCAGACCCTTTATCGTCTGAGCCACCAGGGAAGTTCAAAGATTTGCTGGAGGGGTTGGGTAAAGACAGGATGTAGGAAATGGAGCTGGTGAAGGAGGCAGGAAAAGAACAGAGGGCCGTATGTGGATGACTAAGGAAAGTCTGATTTATCATGAAGACAGTGGGGAACCACTAAAGGATTTAGCAGGGAGAGATATAATCAGAATTGCATTTTAGATGCATCATTAGCGTGGACTTGATTTATAAGTCTCTAAGAAAGACTTTTACAGAGCATCCCCTCTAGGTCATTACCCCTGAAAACCTATTTATTTTTTTCATTCAGTAGTCATTTGGTAAGTACTTACTGAGTACTTACTAGGAATAAAGCGTTATGCTTTATTCCTGTGGGCTCTATAGAGGTACATACGGTTTTCTACTTGCTGCGGAGTTCACAGGCTTTTGGGGAAGATGAGGCATCTACTTGAATAATTGTGTAGTAGGACATGGAATGTAGTAAGAGGCATGAGACCGAAAGAGATATGCAGGTAAAATTGTATAGATATGTTTCCCAGTCTGTTCCTTGGACCAGATATAAGCTTCATAATAAGCCCCTTGTGATAATTCATAATATATGGGCTCTCCAGGAATTGGGGTAGGTTTAGTATTCCCCAGAACATTCCAGTGCACTGTAAGATCTGAGAACCATTGCCAGAAGGGATCTGATAAAGGAGTGGTTACATTTTAAAGGGGGCCAGTGATAAGGGTTTCATGGCATAGGAAGCATTTGAGCTGTGTCAGAGAACAAGGAGATGTGGGTTTGATCCTGGATTGGGACGATCCCCTGGAGGAGGAAATGGCAACCCACCCCAGCATTCTTATCTGGAGAATCCCATGGACCGAGGAGCCTGGTGGGCTATGGTCCATAGGTCTCAAAAGTTGGGCACAACTGAGAGAGCTTATCCTTTCCGAGAGAGATGAGTAGAATTTGGACAGTAGATGTCTGGCAAGGCCATTCCAAGTGGCACATGAAGCCCAGGTTATGGTGGGATTCAGGAAAAGAAAGCACCTGTTGGGAGAACCCCAAGAGTTCTGCACAACTGTAACATAAAGAAGTATGATGGCTGTTTGGGACCAGATTAAGGAGGCAAAGGAGTTAATACTTTAATTGCTAGATAATTATAAAATATTTCTGATTTTTCAAAAATGGAAAGGCATAACCAGAACTATATTTTAGATCTATCAGGTCACTGAAAAAATGTCTAAAGAGGCCAGATCACCTGTTAGAAAGTGATTGCAAAAATTTAAGTAGATAAAGATGACCAGCTAGACAAGGGATAATTGGTGGCTCTGATAGTTGGTGGCTCAGTTTTCTTGCCTGGAGAAACCCTGTGAACAGAGGAGTCTGGCAGTCTACAGTCCATGGGGTCTGAAAGTGTTGGACACGACTGAGTGACTAAGCAGCAGCAGCAAGTAGATGATAACCAACTAGACAAGGGATAATTATAGTAACAGCTGCCTTTCACTATGCTTAGGATAATTGTTGTGTGCTTTTCTTCTGCTTTAAGCCTTGAAAACCCTCAGAAATGAATAGGAACCAGTCCATGATTTCTTAACCATAATTCCAAAATCCAATAAACACTAAAAACCAGTGGGTGTTTTTTTTTTTTTTTTAACTCTTTTGGTATCAGAAACCTACCTGAACCAACACAAGCCATTTTATAGTCTTTATTTTTGCTATATTAGATGAACACTAATATGTCTTACCACAGAAATAATACCATGTTTGATCACAGCCTGCTGCCTCAGACCACATGTATAGAATTTGTAACATAAAACCTTTCTAAAATTGCAAGTTTTCTGGATTCCAAAGTACACCTGGGCCAAGGGTTTTGTTGTAGAGGGATTGTAGAC
This sequence comes from Nanger dama, assembly GCA_917880005.1. Taxonomy (NCBI): domain Eukaryota; kingdom Metazoa; phylum Chordata; class Mammalia; order Artiodactyla; family Bovidae; genus Nanger; species Nanger dama. Next base: position 4,072,437 of record CAKJTW010000031.1, on the reverse strand, counting down.
CAAATAGTATTGTTTTGTAAAGGTGGAAACTTAATCTGAAAGTACCCAAGTAATTTTCCAAGGAAAGAGTAAGAAAGGGGCCTGAGCTCCTATGGAGGGGAAGGCACAGATGGAAGGGCCTTTGCAGAGGTAGAGCTAACCTACAAGATTCCATGTTGAACGCAAGGGAGATCATTATTTGTGTTGGTGCCAAAGTACAGTTGGGATTCTGGAATGAAAGGTCAAATGGCTCTGTAATTAGTAATGATTTAGCAAACAGGCTCTCATGAAGGGAAGGATGTAGGCAGATAAAGACAGGAAAGCAGCAAGGGGATTGGATATTAAATCCACCAAAAGGCTCTCTGCAGCAACATATCATCTCTCTTTTATTGTTCATCAAGTGCAGCTTAAATTGCTTACATCTAAAAAAAAAACAACTGCTTATGTCTTTGAGTGAAAACTTTGCAGCACTAAGTGAGAAGGGCTTCAGGGACAAACAATGACTTTCTCCTTCCACTTCACCTGCTCTGCCTACTCACTTGAAAATTCAGTGTGCTCACTGCCTCCCGCCTCTGCCTGTGCTGTTCCTGTAGCCTTGAATGTCTCCACAGCCCCGCTTCTCTCCAGTGAGCACCCATTTGTACCCTTCAATCTTACCTCCTTGGGAAGGACTCCTTGAACAGACCATTTTACTTCCCTGTATTTTCATGAATCCCATACATAGACTTTGTTAGGTTATTGTTTAGTGTCTTCACTAAGGATCGAATGTTTTGAATTGATCTGTTTAACTAGCCTAGCTATCAGCAGAAGATACAGTGATGGAATGACATGGTCTTTGCCCTGGGAAAAGATCGAATTTAGTGGGAGAGACAGACCAGTAAGCAATTATGATAAGCCGGAGTGTGATAAGCACTGAGACGGACGTCAGCAGAGGGAGGCATTTGGCTTAGAACTGGGAGAAGACAGGAAGTTTGGGAAAACAGTGCCACAAATGGGACTTGAGTGCACAGGGGTTACCTACTGTGTCTCTTTCCTGCTTGCAGTCTTTAGAGACTTTCCAGTACCTACTGAATAAAATCCTAAATCCTTAACTCCAATTTTTGCATAGAAAATTCTAATAGAGAATTCCCACTCTAACAGAGAATTCCAGTTTTTATACACTGCAAGGTAGGAGCTACCCTGGGTAACTCTAGGTAAAGATAAAGAGTAGAAAGGGAGTTTAACTCGGGGATTCTAGGCACAAGTAATGTGAAATGGGAGGGAGGTAAGAGAGATAATATACTCCAGAGTGATAACAGTGTCCATGCATGGGATCTAATTTGGTATATGGGGGAAATGAAGACAGCAGGAAAGAGTAGACAGGGAAGAAATATTGGGGCCTGAGGATTAATGTGCTGGGGTCAAAGAATTGCTGGAGTTGAGGTACCAGAATAGGCAAGTGGCTGAAATAGGAGGTGATGGTGCAAGAAAAGAATACTTGAAATTGATGTGTTAGAAATGGCCCAATTATTGGTAAAGACGAATAAGACTCAGGTGTATCCTTGGAAATCAGTGGCTGAGGTTGGGTGGAAGACAAGGTCATCAGCAGTGAATCTAGGGTGTTGAAAGGATTATCTATATGGATTTTAAATTTGCTTGTTGTCATGGCCTTCGTAGGGAAGAGAGGAGTAAGCCAGCTGCTAAAATCTTCAGTAAAGAAGAGGAATGGCCAGAGCATTGTAGACGACTTCCATAAGAAGCAGTGGGTTTAGTTTGGTATCCTGTTAGGTGGAGTTGGTATCTCTAACGAAGAAGAATGATCTGGAAGCAGCAGTGAAGAGCTAAGAGAACATTTACCCCCTGCTGGCCCAGGAGAAGAGGGTGGCAAAAACCAGCCACCCTTGGGAGGGCATCAGGGGAAACTGTCCAAGGGAGATGGCAGTTTGAGTTAGAAGAGGCAGAGCAGGTTCATAAATGAGATTGAGAACCTGAGGAATTTTCCTAACCACTGACTGCAGTGTCTTCAGACTGTTTAATGAAAGGATTGGGAGGTGAGAGAAGGGTGAGAAATGGGATTCAACTGGGGACATCATTAATATAAAGGTCTGTGGGAGATAAGTCCCTGTGTTAAGGGACTAGCTTGGCTTTCTGATAATGACCAGGGTAAATGGGGATATAAGCCATGATGGCCTGTTGTTTTAGGAGGAGCTGAGTCATTGGCTAACTATTGCCCACTACAGCTTTCAGGGTGATGCATGGGGTATAGCGGTGAAGGAAGCAAAGCTGTCTTATTAGGACGCCACAGGACTCTGTGGACTGCTTTTAAAGGCAACAGTGGGCAGTGTCATGGCTGAAGGAGGAGAGGTTTTACAGGTAGCCTGGGGGAGCCCTAGATGCCTCCTTTTTTAACATGCAGCATATGGGGTTGCAAGTAGAGGAGGGGCAGTCTTACCAAAAGCACCAGCCTGGGATAGACACTTTCCAGGCTTTGTTCCCACTTGACTGAAAGCTTACAATAGCCCCACATCACAGGCATTATTAGCCCCATTTTACAGATGCTGAGAGATTTAGTGGCTTACTCAAGACCACACATCTAGCAGAGCTGGGCTTCTTGCCTATATTTAACCTGAAGGATGAAACGTACTGACAATACTTATTGGATAATGAGAGAGGTTTCTGCAGTTATTGGTTCTTGCACCTTTATGATGGAAGTTTAAAATTTTTTTAATTGAATGAAAATTGCTTTACAATGTTGTGTTGGTTTCTGTTGTACAGCAACATAAATCAGCTCTGAGTATACTTATATCCCTCTTCCTCTTGAACCTCTCTGCCCTCCCCACATCCCACCCCTTTAGGTCATCATAGAGCACCGAACTGGGCTCCCTGTTTTGTTTAGCAACTTCTCACTAGCTATCTATTTGACTGGAGAATCCCAGGGATGAGGGAGCCTGGTGGGCTGCTGTCTATGGGGTAACACAGAGTCGAACACAACTGAAGCGACTTAGCAGCAGCAGTGGGCATGTACCCTGAGAAAACTGTAATTGAAAAAGACACATGTACCCCAATGTCCACAGCAGCACTATTTACAATAGTTTGGACATGGAAGCAACCTAGATGTCCATTGGCTATGATGGAAGTTTTTAACCTTTCTATACCAGACCCCCTGACCTGCTTCTTGAGAAACCTATATGCATGTCAGGAAGCAGCAGTTAGAACTGGACATGGAACAACAGATTGGTTCCAAATAGGAAAAGGAGTATGTCAAGGCTGTGTATTGTCACCCTGCTTATTTAACTTATAGGCAGAGTACATCATGAGAAACACTGGGCTGGAAGAAGCACAGGCTGGAATCAAGATTGCCAGGAGAAATATCAATAACCTCAGATAAGCAGATGACATCACCCTTATGGCAGAAAGTGAAGAGGAACTAAAAGCCTCTTGATGAAAGTGAACGTGGAGAGTGAAAAAGTTGGCTTAAAGTTCAACATTCAGAAAACTAAGATCATGGCATCTAGTCCCATCACTTCATGAGAAATAGATGGGGAAACAGTGTCAGACTTTCTTTTTTGAGGCTCCAAAATCACTGCAGATGGTGACTGCAGCCATGAAATTAAAAGACACTTACTCCTTGGAAGAAAAGTTATGACCAATCTAGATAGCATACTCAAAAGCAGAGACATTACTTTGCCAACAAAGGTTCATCTAGTCAAGGCTATGGTTTTTCCTGTGGTCATGTACGGATGTGAGAGTTGGACTGTGAAGAAGGCTGAGCGCCAAAGAATTGATGCTTTTGAACTGTGGTGTTGGAGAAGACTCTGGAGAGTCCCTTGGACTGCAAGGAGATCCAACCAGTCCATTCTGAAGGAGATCAACCCTGGGATTTCTTTGGAAGGAATGATGCTAAAGCTGAAACTCCAGTACTTTGGCCACCTCATGAGAAGAGTTGACTCATTGGAAAGAGCGCTGATGCTGGGAGGGATTGGGGGCAGGAGGAGAAGGGGACGACAGAGGATGAGATGGCTGGATGGCATCACTGGCTCAGTGGACGTGAGTCTGCGTGAACTCCGGGGAGTTGGTGATGAACAGGGAGGCCTGGCGTGCTACGATTCATGGGATCACAAAGAGTCAGACACAGCTGAGTGACTGAACTGAACTGAACTGATCCTGGATCTGTTCAGAAGGCAGGTGGGAGGACTTTAAACATCACTTTTATGCTCTGTTATCCCTACTCATTCCTTGGGGTTTTGGAATCCGTCATCAATATCCAGAACACAGGCCACTTTTTTCCCATTGTTAACAGCTCTTGTAGTATTGAATAGATGCCCTTTTATTTGTGAAGGATGACTCGGGTGTTATATTAATCAACTTTTGCTTCTTTATTTGTTAGGGATGATTTGATAGCTCTTACTTGGGCTTGTAATTTCTTGGCTTCTATTGCCTTCCCTGTGCTTCAGATTTTGGGTTTGTGTTCTCCTTAAGGATCTTGCCTTTGATGAGATGGCTGGATGGCATCACCGACTTGATGGACGTGAGTTTGAGTGAACTCCGGGAGTTGGTGATGGACAGGGGAGGCCTGGCGTGCTGCGATTCATGGGGTCGCAAAGAGTCGGACATGACTGAGTGACTGAACTGAACTAAGGATCTTGCCTTTGCTTACCAGAAGAATGTTCACTATAAACTGTTGCCATTGATCTTGGTCACTGTTTCTCCCTGTGGAAGGCACTCTTCAGCGATTTGCAGAAATTGAGGAACGAGTTCACTTTTGTTTTTAAACCAGAGTCAAAACTGTCTTTTCCTAATATTCTATGACATCCGTTATGTGTGGAATCTAAAAAGAAGTGATACAAACGAACTTAGTTACAAAACAGAAATAGACTCGCAGACTTCCAGAAGGAGCTTTTGGTTGCCCTAGGGAAGGAAGGGGGAAGGAATACTTAGGGAGTTTGGATCATCATGTAAACACTGCTGTGTTTAAAATGGATAACCAACAAGGACTGTATAGCACATGGAACTCTGCTCAGTGTTGTATAGCAGCCTGGATGAGAGGGGTTTGGAGGATAACATATATGTATGGTTGAGTCCCTTTGCTGTCCGCCTGAAACTGTCACAACATTGTTAATCAGCTATACGCCAATACAAAATAAAAAATTTTTAAATCTGTCTTCTCCTTTGGGAACCTATTTTATGTATATTCTGATGGTGACGTTCACTTTCTGAGTCACTGTGAATTCACTGAGCACCTGTAGTCCTTGTTCACTGCAGTTTGCAGTGTGCTGGAATGGATGTCATTGTAGATTAAACTCAGGGAGCTATGATGCAGGAGTGGGTTACCGAGCAGCCTACCACAGCAGGGCAAACTCCAGAGAGGGTGGAGCAGCTCTCTGTACCATATTTTATAAATCAGAAGTCAGGACATGTGACTTGACACAGAATTTATTCTCATTTGCAGATCTCTTTTGAAAGGGTATTTAAATTGTATTTTGTTATCTGGTTCTGCATTTTCTTATCACCTTTTAAATTACGTTAAGTCAGGACTGCCTTGAAAATGCCATATACATTGACATGGTGAAATATAGTTAAGTGATTATTTCATTTCACTGAAGTATAGTTGATTTATAATATTGTTTTACTTCTGTACAGCAAAGTGATTATATACATATATATGTAAAATTTGTATAGATATTCTTTTTCATATTCTTTTTCCTTATGGTTTGCCACAGGATACTGAGTATAGTTCCCTGTAGTATACAGTAGGACCTTGTTTAACCATCCTGTATGTAATAGTTGATCTCTGCTAATCCCAGACACCCATTTCTTCCCTCCTCTCCCCACCTCTCCCATTGGCAACAAGAAGTCTGTTCTCTGTATTGTTGATTTGTATTGTATTTTAGATTCCACACTTAAATAGCATCATATGACATTGTCTTTCTCTTTCTGGCTCATCAGTACTTAGTACAGTAATCTCTAGATCCGCCCACGCTGAGATATGTATATACGCCTCACATCTTGTCCACGCACTCATCTGGCTTTGGACATTAGGCTGTTCCCATGCCCTGGCTGTTATGGATAGTGGTGCGCTGAGCACAGGAGTGCATGGGCCTTGCTGAGGTACAGCTCTGGGTGTGTGCCCAGCAGTGGGGTTTCTGGATCACACCGTGACTCAACTTTTAGTTTTTTGAGGACCCTCCATACTGTTCTCCTATAACGGCTGCCACTGGTTTGTATTTCCACCAACAATGTAGGCGGGTTCCCTTTGCTTCACACCCTCTCCCGCATGGTTGTTTGTAGACTTTTTAACGATGGCCATTCTGGCTGGTGTGAGGTGGTACCTCATTGTAGTTTTGACTTGCCTGTCTCAAATAATTTGTGGTGTTGAGCATCTTTTCATGTGCCTGTTGGTGTTTTGTATGTTGTTTTGGAGAAATATATATTTAGGTTTTCTGTTCATTTTTCAGTTGGGTTGTTTGGTGTGATGTTGTTATTTAGTTAAGTGTCTAAACAGTGCCTGCCCCATTGTGATGTCATGTAAAGCATGTATGCGTCAAACAGGCATCTAATGGCTATCTTAGTTATTATTATTATTATCATTATTCTTCCTTAGATTCCTGTAAAATAAATAGTGAGTGAGAGAGGTCTGTTTGGAGCTTCCCCCTAGTTTGGTTATACATATTCGTGTAGATATAATAATAGCACATATAGAGAACTAAGGTTCAGACTTATAACCATCTCACTCTGTTCTCCCCATTCTTCTAGAATAGGAAGTGAAGTGAAGTGGCTCCATCGTGTCTGACTCTTTGCGACCCCATGGACTGTAGCCCACCAGGCTCCTCCATCTATGGGACTTTCCAGGCAAGAATACTGTAGTGGGTTGCTGTTTCCTTCTCCAGGAGATCTTCCTGACCCAGGGGTTGAACCTGGATCTCCCGCGTCATAGGCAGATGCTTTACTGTCTGGGCCACCAGGCTCTTTGTTTTTCTTGGCTGGTGGCTATGTCCTTGGTTCCTTGGTTAATTTCCATATCAAAGGAAATAAATCGCTTGTGTTTAGAGGACACCACTGTCTTTTATCTTAGGTTGTTCCTACAATATCTGGAATTGTTTTGGCTTTGCTTCCCTAGTGAGGTATTTGAGTCTTGCTCCATCCGGATCAGAAGTGCCAAGGCTGTCTTTGACAGCTATTTTCAGGGTTGTCGTCTAACATTTTAGCATATAGATAATTTATTTCTCTGTGCATTCTAAGCTGTCTGTGGGAAAAAATAAAATTCTGTAAAGTTATAGTGCATGAATTAAGTGAAAGTGAACTCACTAATTTCTAAATGTTCTGTTTTCTTAAAAAAAAAAAAACTAGTTTATTCATTCAACAGGGCTTCCCTGGTAGCCCAACTGGTAAAGAATCTGCCTGCAATGCAGGAGACCCTGGTTCGATTCTTGGATCAGGAAGATCTCCTGGAGAAGGGAAAAGCTATCCACTCTAGTACTCTGGCCTAGAGAATTCCATGGCCTGTACAGTCCATGGACTTGCAAAGAGTCAGACATGACTGAGCAACTTTCACTTGCATTCATTCAACAAGTGTTTGGTGCTCCCTTGGGCTGGTACTGGGAGTACCAAAATAAATGAGACACCTTCTCTTGAAAGGGTGCTGAAAGACTTGTAAATGAAGAATTCATTCATTCACCTCACTTTTACTGGGCACCTACTCTGGGTCAGATATGCTTTTGGCCACTGGTGCTAGTGCAGTGAACACATGCTGACAGTGTGTGTGTGTGTGTGTGTGTGTGTGCACTGTAATGCCTGTTCTCAGAGAGTTTACATTCTGACAGAGGGAGTTATGGGGCTTCCCAGGTGGCACCAGTGGTAAAGAACCTGCCTGCCAATGCAGGAAATATAAGATGTGGGTTTGATCTCTGGGTTGGGGAGATCCCCTGGAGGAGGGCATGACAGTCCACTCCAGTATACTTGCCTGGAGAATCCCATGGACAGAGGAGCTTGGCATGCTTCAGTCCATTGGGTCGCAAAGAGTCAGACACAGCTGAAGCAACTTAGCACTCATGCACGACAGAGGGAGATAGATGGTATATTGGGCATTGATTGGCACTATGAAGAAGCAAAAAACTAAGATGTACTGGTTAGTGGTTTTCATTATAGACAACCAGATCTCTTGTTGCCAATCTGAGCAGAAAAGATTTATAATGGATTGTTAGGAATCTCTGGAAGGGCTGAGGATGGGCTTGTATGCTATATCTAAATGAAATGTCCAACATGGGACCATTCCAGTGGGAATCCATCAATAACTACCGGAGAGTGCACAGTATGGGAACATCTGTCACAGCTCCTCCACAGGGGATCCACTGTCACCCTAAGCAGATGTACCCTGTGGATATCTGTGCTTGGCAGGATTCTAGCTGAAAGAGTGCCTGGGAAGTAGAGTTCTTTGCTTTCCAGGATCTGTACTAGGGTAAGGCTCAGTAGGAAGAAAAATTAATTTAAAACCTTTGGGGGATATGGAATCCCTTTCTAAGTATTCCCCTATCCTTTCTTTGCCATGCCCATTTCCTAAAAGAAAAGTTACAGTCATTTATTTTATTCCTTCACCTCCCACTCATTCTGGAGGCCACAGCAGCTTTGCTTCTGCCATGATATTCTCTTGCAATGTCCGTGCAGTGGTTTCCATCTTGGTAGATTCCACCAGATGCTTTTCCATCTTTATCTTACAGAATTTATCTGCTGCACTTGCCACTGCAGACACTCGTTCCTCACTAATAACACCCAGCCCTTCTCCTTCTCTCCTAACCTCCCACCTCTCTGCTGCTTCTTGGCCTCTGCCATTGTCCCTTTGCTCTGTTCTTACTGCACATTCTCCTCCATCCTCTCAAGTTTCATGGCCTCAACAACCACGTCTAATAGTAACAGCAAGAGTTAACACTCAGTCAGCACTTATTATGCCTTCTAAATGCTTTGTCTGTCTTTAACAATTTATTCCACGTAACAAGTGTGTTAATTTCCTAGACTGCTTTAACATTACCATGAGTTTGGTAGTTTGCAGTAACACAGTGATTATCTTACAGTTCTGGACATGAGTTGCCTAAAGTCAGTGTTTGCCAATGGCATTCTTTCTGGAGGCTCTAGAGAAGACTGCTTCCTTACCTCTTTACTTCTGGAGACTACCTGCTTTCCTTGTCTCATGGACCCTTCCTCCACCTTTATGGCCATATGTAGCATCTTCAGCCCTTACCTCCTTATGTCTACTTCTTTTCTGATTCTCCTGCTTCCTTCTTATAAGGACCCTTGTTATTACATTAGACCTATCTGGATAATCCAGGATAATCTTCCCATCTGAAGGTCCTTACCTTAATCACATCTGTAAAGTCACAAGGTAACATAGTCACTGGTTCCGGGAACTAGGATGTGGACATTTTTGAGGTGCCATTGGCCTCCATGATGTCTCAGATGGTAAGGAGTCCACCTGAATGCAGGAAACTCAGGTTTGATCCCTGGGTCAGAAAGATCCCCTGGAGAAGGGAATGGCAACCCACTCTGATATTCTTGCCTGGAGAATTCCATGGACAGAGGAGCTTGGTGGACTACAGTCCATGGGATTGCAAAGAGTTGGATACAACTGAGTGACTTTCACTTTTTCTTTTAGTTTATCTTACCTATGACATCTATCCTTTGAGGAATGCAGTTATTATCTCAGATAAGGCAAAAAATATAGTAGAGTTAAGTAATTTGCTCTGAGTCATAAAGCTAATAATTGGCAGAGCTGGCATTTAAGCTTATTTGGACTCTGAGGTCCATGCTCTTTAGCTCCATGTGAACCAATAATCCAGTAACTCCAAATCTAAGTGTCTATCTCCCACAAATTTCACAGACATAATTGCCTGTTAGATGGCTTCCCTAAAAATGCAAACCATCACATCCCAAACTGGGCTCATCCTCTCCTCCAGTATCTGTATCTCCAGTCCTCAGTCTTAGCGTCAGGTACTAGCATTCATCTCTCACCCAGTTTAGAACCTGGGCATCATCCTGGAGTCCTTCCCCTTTCCTCAGACCCAGTGGATCTCCAGGCCCAGTTCATACCACTCTGCATGTTTTTCTTATCTATCTGCTTCTTCTGTGCCCACCAACACTGCCCAAGTCCAGCCTCTCATCATTTTTACTTGACCATTGTAGTGGCCTCTTAATTGGTTTCTGCTCTATAATCTGCATGAAATATAAGCCTAACCATGTCATTGCCCTGTGTAAAACTCATCATAGCTCCAGTTACTGTGTAAAACTCTTAACCCACTCTGAAAATGAAGCCCAACTACTTAAAGGAGACTTGACCTCTACTTCCTCCTCCAGCCTTACATACTGAACACTGGGACTCTAAGAATAAGGAATTCTGTTCATATATGTCCTCTTGTTTCACATGCTGTGCCTCCTTTGTTGACGTTCTCTCATCTTAACCGCATTCCCACTGTTCTTTGCTTGACTGCCTGTTTTATCCGAGGAGTCAACTCTAGGAAGCCTTCTTTGTACCCTCTCCCATCCAACTGACCTCATGATCTCTTCTCTATGTTCTCAGAGCAGACTTTATACCTTGTATCTAATAACTTTGCTTTATGCTAGAATGATCAATTTGTGCCTGCTTCCCTCATTCAGCAAGTTCTGAAAGGTCAGGGACTCTTTTGTTCTTTTTTAAACTGTAGTACAATGGACAAAAACATTATATTACCTTAAGGTATGTAACATAATGATTTGATAATTATATACACTGTATACAGTTTATACACTGGAAAATTATCACTTCAATAAGTCTGGAAACATCTACCACCATGCATAGATACAAAATACTTTTCTTGTAATAAGAAATTTTAAGGTTTACTCCCCTGGCAACTTTCAAATATGCAATATAGTGTTATTAAGTATAGTCACTATGTAGTACATTACATACCCATGACTTATTTACTGTATAACTGGATGTTTGTACCTTTTGACTTTCTTCACCAATTGCTCCTATCTCCCAGCCCCCACTTCTGGCAACCACCAATCTGTTTTCTGTATCTATAAACTGGATGGAGTTTTTGTTTTGTTTTTAGATTCCACATTAAGTGAGATCATACAGTATTTTTCTTTCTCTGTCTGACTTATTTCACTTAGCATAATACCCTTAAGGACTATGTACATTGTCTAAAGTGTTATTATTTTCTCCTTCTATGGCTGAATAATACTCCACTGTATATGTGTATATAACATTTTGTTTACCCATTCATCTATCAACAGGCATTTAAGTTGTTTCCATATGTTGGCTATTGTAAATAATCCTACAGTGAGCATGGAGGTGCATATCTTTTTGAGGTACTGTTTTCCTTTTCTTTAGAGAAATAATCAGAAGTGAAATTGCTGGAGATCATATGGTAGTTCTATTTTTAATTTTTTGAGGTATCTCCATACTGTTTTCCATAGTGGCTGTACCAACTAACATTCCCATCAGCAGTACACAGGGTTCCCTTTTCTCCACATCTATTCCGCCACTGGTTATTTCCTGTCTGTCAGATACTAGCCATCCTAACAGCTGTGAGGTAATATATCATTGTGGTTTTGATTTGCATTTTCCTGTTTATTAATAACGTTGAGCACCTTTTCATGCACCTGTTGGCCATCTGTATGTCTTCTTTAATTGGTTTCTCTGTTACATTACAGTTGAGTTGTATGAGTTTTTATATATTTTGGATATTAAACCGTCAAGTATATGATTTGCAAGTGTCTCCATTCAGTTCATTGTCTTTTCATTTTGTTATTATTTCCTTGGCTGTGCAGAAGCTTTTTAGTTTGATGTAGCACCATTTGCCTTTGCTTTTGGAGTCAGATCCAAAAGGCTGACACCAAGACTGATAATCAAGGAGCTTACCACCTATGTTTTCTCCTGTGAGTTTTGTGGTTTCAGGTCTATATTTAAGTTGTTAATCCATTTTGAGTTGATTTTTGTGTATGGTGTAAGATAGTAGTTTGATTTCATTCTTTTGCATGTGGTTGTCCAGTTTTCCCAACACCATTTATTGAAGAGACTGTTCTTTCCCTGTTGTATATTCTAAGTATCTTTGTTGTAAATTAATTGATTGTATGTGTGGATTTATTTCTGGGTTCTCTGTTCTGTTCTGCTGATTGAAATCCATGTTCTTATGCCAGTACCATACTGCTTTGACTACTATAGCTTTGTAATGTTGTTTAAAATTAGGAAGTATGATACTCCAGCTTTATTGTTATTTCTCAAGTTTACTTTAGCTATTTCAGGTTTTTTATGGTTCTATACAATCTTTAGAGTTTGTTGAAATTTTTATAGGGATTACATTGAATCTGTAGATTTCTTTGGAATTCTTTCCATTTATTTGTGTCTCTTCAATTTCTTTCATTATTAATGTCTTTTTAAACCTTAATTTTTTTCAAAAAAATTTTACTGGAATATAGTTGGTTTACAGTTTTGTGTTTAGTTTCTGCTGCCACCCTTATTGCAGAAAGTGAAGAGGAGCTAAAAAGCCTCTTGATGAAAGTGAAAGAGGAGAGTGAAAAAGTTGGCTTAAAACTCAACATTCAGAAAACTAAGATCATGACATCTGGTCCCATCACTTCATGGCAAATAGATGGAGAAACAGTGGAAACAGTGTCAGACATTATTTTGGGGGCTCCAAAATCACTGCGGATGGTGACTGCAGCCATGAAATTAAGAGACGCTTACTCCTTGGAAGAAAAGTTATGACCAACCTAGACAGCATATTCAAAAGCAGAGACATTACTTTGGCAACTAAGGTCCGTCTAGTCAAGGCTATGGTTTTTCCAGTGGTCATGTATGGATGTGAGAGTTGGACTGTGAAGAAGGCTGAGGGACGAAGAATTGATGCTTTTGAACTGTGGTGTTGGAGAAGACTCTTGAGAGTCCCTTGGACTGCAAGGAGATCCAACCAGCCCATTCTGAAGGAGATCAACCCTGAGATTTCTTTGGAAGGAATGATGCTAAAGTTGAAACTCCAGTACTTTGGCCACCTCATGAGAAGAGTTGACTCATTGGAAAAGACTCTGATGCTGGGAGGGATTGGGGGCAGGAGGAGAAGGGGGCGACAGAGGATGAGATGGCTGGATGGCATCACGGACTCGATGGACGTGAGTCTGAGTGAACTCCGGGAGATGGTGATGAACAGGGAGGCCTGACGTGCTGCGATTCATGGGGTCGCAAAGAGTTGGACACGACTGAGCGACTGAACTGAACTGAATTCTCTTAACTTTTGCTTATCTGTAAATCTTTTGATGTCTCTGTCAAATCTGAATGAGACCCTTGCTGGCTAGTGTATTCTTGGTTGTAGATATTTTTGTTTCATCACTTGAAATATATTGTGCCACTTCCTTCTGGCCTGCAGAATTTCTGCTGAAAAATCAGCTGATAACCTTATGGGGATTACCTTGTATGTTATTTGTTGCTTTTCTCTTGTTGCTCTTAATAATTTTTCTTTGTCTTTAGTTTTTGTAGGCTTGATTAATATGTTGTTATGTTCTTAGTATGTTCCTCCTTGGGTTCATCATGTATGGGACCCTCTGAGCTTCCTGGGACTTGAGTGACTATTTCCTTCCCTGTATTAGAGAAGTTTTTGACTGTAATCTCTTTGAATATTTTCTCAGGACCGTTCTCTTTTTCTTCTTTTTCTGGGACCCCTGTAATGCAAATGCTGGTGCATTTAATGTTGTTCCCGAGGTCTCTGAGGCTGTCTTCATTTATTTTGTTTTTTCTTTATTTTGTTCTATGGCAATGATTTCCATCAGTCTGACTTCCAGCTTATTTATTCATTCTGCTGCTATGATTATTCTGCTATTGATTCTTTCTCATGTATTCTTCATTCCAGTTGTTGTACTGTTCATTTGTTTCTCTGTTCTTTAAACCTTTTAGCTTCATGTTAAACATCTCTCAAAACTTCTTAGTCTGTGTCCCTGCACTTTTTCCATAAGATTTTGGATCATCTTTACTATCATAACTCTAAATTTTCTCAGGTAGGTTGCCTATCTCCACTTCATGTATGGGGTTCTTATGGGGTTTTGTCATGTTCCTTAATTTGCAACATGTCTTATGTCAACTTTTTCTCTGTAGTCTCCTTTCTACATGTTGCAGGATCACAGTACCTCTTGCTTCTGGTGTCTGCCCCCTAGTGGGTGAGGTTGCTCCAGCAGCTTATGCAGGCTTCCTGGTGGGAGGGACTGATGCCTCCCTCTAGTAGATGGAGCTGGATCTTGTCCCTCTAATGCACAGGGCTGTGTCAAGTGGTGTGTTTTGATGTAGCTATTAGCTCAATATGGCTTTAGGCAGCCTGTCTGCTGATGGGTGGAAATGTGTTCCTGTCTTGCTGGTTCTTTGGCGTGAGGCATGACAGCTTGGAACCTCTAGGTTGTCGGGTGGGGCCAGGTCTTGGTGCCAAAATGGGGACCTATGGGGGAGCTCAAGCCAATCAGTATTCTCTGGGGCTCCCTCCACCAGTGTCCTTGCCCTCACAGTGAGCTACAGCCAAACCCCACCTCCCAGACCCCTAGTTAGGTCTAGCCCCAGTTCATGAGGAGGCACTGCTTTGTGCTGGTTCCCCGTGAGACCTTGTGAGCAACCTGCAAGAGAGAAGTTCCTGTTTCTCCCAGCCCCGTGGAGCTCCTGCATGCAGGCCCTGGTGGCCTTCAAAGCCAAATACTCGGAGGGCTTTTCAATTCCTGACCCTCACACTGCCTTGGAAGGCTGTTTTTCTATATGGGAATGTCCCTGTGTAGTCTCTGTGTGTTTTATATTTTTTGATGTGAGGACTGTTTTTAGTACGGATGTCTGCTACCCCTTTCCTCAGTGTGTGCTGGCCACTATCCCCTTGATAAGAGATGTGACTGATGTTGTGGTGACCTGAGCCTGCGATGGATACTGAGCAAAGCTCCCCACCCCTACTTTCTCTGTGCTGTTACTGCCCTGTCAGGGGCAAGTCTGCTCCCTAGTTATTGGAGTAGAGGTCCCAGATCTGTCCCTGAGCTGTGTTTCTGATCTGCAGTGTGAGAGAGGCAGAGTTGGAGCACTCCCACTGGGAGAAAAGTCACTGAGTTCTCCTCCTCCGGAGCTATTTACCCGTGTGCGTATTCTGTTGTGTCATTTTTCACCTCTTGTGCTGACTCACAAATTACAGGAGCTCCTCTCAGCCCCACCTTAACCATGGTTATAGTGGCAATTGTTCCCGGTTTTTCTCAGGCATTGTTTTCACCAAGCCACCAGTGTAGATCCACCAGAGTCATCCCAGGACTGCAGTAATCATGTGCCTGGATCCACTGTGGGAGTTAATGGAGACAGCTCAGATTCTGACCTGCTCCAGTTCCCTTGTGTATGTGCCCACAAAGCCCACAGCTGCTAAAACTAGACCCGTCTCAAATGCAGGAGCACTCATCCATTCAGATATTCTGCAGGTGCTAAGTTTAAAGCCAGCAGCAGGGGTGTAAATCTATGGTTCTTGCAGCCATGACAAGAGAATCCAGCTCTTCTTCCTTTGTTGCATGACCCCAGGGGCTTACCGGTGGCTTCAGTCCCACCTCTGCGTGTGTTCCTCCTACCAGCACCTGTACCTGAGACCCCTCTAAGGCCAGTGGGGGTGGAGGCAGCAATGGGCAGGGTGTGCAAGCCCACTGGGGCCAGCAGGGCCAGAGGAGGTATTGGTAGGAGGGAAGTGGGAGCCTGCTCAGGTGGGTGTTCCTCCTGGTGCCCACCAAGGCAGGGGACAGGGGAGGGGGCACAGTGGTGGCCCTGCCCCTTGTGTACCACTCAACAATGGCATTTTGCTTCTCTGGTGGCCCAGGTTTCTTTCACAAACATTCCTGATTGTAGAACTCCTTATTCCTGCCCCTTCAGATCTGTCTGTTTGCAGCCAGTAGCTGTTCTCTTCCTCAGCCCACTCTCCAAGCCCCACATTCCAGTACCCAACCCCTTCCACACCAGTGAACGTGACTCAGGCTGGGGCGTGCAGAGCTGCAGCGCAGACCATTCATGTCGGTCTTACACTGTCCTGCCTGCCACAGACCAGTGTCTGTACTGTCTTTCCTCTCTGTCCCAGCTCTCCCCGGGGAGGGGGAATGGGAAGCTGCTGTTTAATGAATGTAGTGGTCCAGCTTCCAAGATGGGAAGAGTCCCGGACGTTCACTACACTGTGAATATACTGAACATTACTGTACTATACTGTATACTTAAAAATGGCTATAGTGGTAAATTTAAAGTTAAGTGTATTTTACCACAATTTTAAAACTATTAACCACTGAGGTATATATATCTGTCATGTCATGTGAGCCTTGCAACAACCCTGAACTGATAGTAGGTATCCCCATTTTATAGTGAGGAGCTTAAGCCTCAGAAAAGTGAAGTAAATTGTCCAAGGCACATGATTGGAGAATGGCAAAGCTGAGCATCATACTCGGATCTCCTGGTTCCATGCCCAGTGCTGGCTGCTACCACATAAGGGGAGAGGAAGGTCAATGGAATCAACTCGACAGCTGGTTGAAATATCAGAAATTAACCCTTTGAAGTTTGTGAAGAAAGCTATAGATGTGTGTGTAGGGGTATGTATGTGTGTGAATGAGAGAGAGAGAGGAGGAAGAGAAGGAAGGGGATGGAGGGAGGGCTGGAGAAAGACGGAAGAGCATGTTTCCAGACACCTGCTTCTTACTTCCTGTTCAATATTCCTCCCTTCCTAAATCTTCAGAGGGCAGGTGTGAGTCAACTGTAAACACAGTGAGAAAAGGTCACCCAACAGTTATTCCTTCAGCAGGCAAAATCCAAAGTTACCTGCATGGAGATTGTCTGTATACCTAAAATTAAGACCCTTAAGATAATCGGAAGAAGTTGGTGGCTCTTACTTTGGAAATGGCTCCATTAGATGTCCACCTATGCTCTATCCACCCACCACCTCCTCTGAAGACAGAAAATGACAAAATGCATTTTCAAAAGTAAATTTAGTGAGGGAGGGGAGGGGACTGGGAAGAGCACAGGCCTCGAGCCCAATCCCACCTACACAGACCACCAACTTACTATATGATCCTGTGCATGTCCCTTCCTCTGCTCCAAGGGTTGGCCTGCTCTTACTACCACCATTTTCATTCACTGAATTTGGGTGGAATTTATTTTTTTATTTTTTATTTTTTCACCTCACCTCAAAATTTATTTTTATTATTTTTATTTTTTTAAATTTATTTATTTATTTATTTATTTAAATTACAATACTGTATTTGTTTTGCCATACATTGACACGAATCAGCCATAGGTGAACACAATCTTCCAATGCCGAAGCCCCCTCCCACCTCCCACCCCACATCCTCTACTTGAATCATCCTGTGCATCAGCCCCATGCATCCTGCATCCTACATTGAACATAGATTGGCGCTTCGTTTCTTAATTTAAAGTAGAACGCAATCTCCCAAGGAGAGTCAAAAATACAAGAGCATCATCTCGTCCCTTTTAAGAATCTTTTATTTACTATGTGTCAGGCACTGTGATGGACTCTTTACAATATGGCAGCCCTCATCCTTCTACCACTTGCTAGTTACTTTTATGATGAGACTTCACTGATGATACCAAGTTTCCCAAAGTATTTGCCTAGATGATAAAGAGTGGAGTCAGAAATGGAACACATACCTGTCAGGTTCCAAAGATTGCTCTTATCTCCACCCTATAATGTTAAGCTCAATAGCCAGGCAACATGGAGCCAGGGGAGGAGTTAGCCTACTTGTCAGGCACAGGGCAAATTTTGTGGAGAAGGTGGGCATAACTGTTGTGAGAAAGCAGTTGACAGTAGATGGGGGATGCATTGGGGGAGCAGGAACACATAAGCAGGGTGGTAGAGAGTATAAAGTTTCTAGAAACTTGTCAATTATCCTTTGGGTTTCAGTTCAGTTCAGTTGCTCAGTCGTGTCTGACTCTTTGAGACCCCATGGACTGCAGCACACCAGGAGTCCCTATCCATCACCAACTCCTGGAGCTTACTCAAACTCAGGTCCATTGAAACAGTGATGCCATCCAACCATCTCATCCTCTGTCATCCCCATTCTCCTCCCGCCTTCAGTCTCTCCCAGCATCAGGATTAAGTGGTGGTAAAGAATCCATCTGCCAGTGCAGGAGATGCCAGAGATGTGGGTTCAATCCCTGGGTTGAGAAGACCCCCTGGAGGAGAAAATGGCAATCTACTCCAGTATTTTTGCCAGGAAAATCCCATGGGCAGAAGAGCCTGGAGGGCTCCAGTCCATGAAGTCACAGAGTCAGACACAACTGAGTTACTAAGCACACACACACATGTTGATCTGTGGCTGAGATATTAATTCCACAACTTTTGTTCTTAAATACCACATGAAGGGGTTTATTTGGACAGGCAGCAGAGAGCAGCCAAAAGTTTATATCAAGGGGTTTATCAGCAATTGTTAGTGCTATATATCTTATAAACATTCTTTGTATGTTGTGAAGAAATTAGTCACACCTGCAGTGTTTCAAAGAGCACGTAGTTGGTTTCACTCTGCTTCACATAGACAGTAGCATTACTGATACTACTCAATAGATAAGCAATGGCGTTACATCAGCACCTAGAGCCTCTTAGCAAGCACAGTGAAGTCAGCTAATGGCGCTGCTTCTTTCTTTCTCTTTATGCTCTAGGAAGGATTAAGAAACTTCAAGGAACTTCGAGCCAAATTTCAAAATCTTGATGCATCATCTCTTTCAGGACCTATCAAATTCCCAGCAGGTGTTTCTCGAAAGGGAGACTTTGGAAGCAGACAGTCCATGAAGACTTTGGCCAGTGGGAAACCCCTTCGTCCAGCCACAATCAGCACTCACCCAACTGTGCTGATGGTGATCCCCAGCCTCTTAAACCCCAGCAAGTGAATGAGACTCCGAAGAGTGAGACTCAGAAACGTTCTGATTACCTGGAGCTTCTGAGTTTTCCTGGTTCTGCAGTAAGTTCACAGGCTTCTCTGCTGTTAGATGTGTATCAGTCAAATGATGAGATAGCCAATAAGAAGAAAGTCATGGTGAATGATAGCTTCAGAAACAAGCTCTGGAGCTGGGAGATTTTATCTCAGAAAAGTGAGATACCATCCGTCTTTCTCCCTGCCAGTTGTGGAAGCAGGGCCTTCCATCTAAAAGAGCAGAAAAGTATCAAGCTGATTCCAGAGGAGCCCAGGAAAACATGGAAATAAAAGAAGCCCAGTCCCTACCTTCCCACAGGCACCTGATGGCCCAAGGAGATTGGGTGCCATCTCTGAAGATCCCACCGTTCGACCTTCTCAATGTAGCAGAGAGAGCGGAGCAGACTCCAGTCCTGAGAGGAGCTTGACAGGGAGCATCTCTCACCCTGTCTATGACAATAAGCTCACCAGCCAGACCTCAGGTGAGAAATCAAATCCCCACAGGCCTAGGGGGAGGGATCACTGTATTTTTCTAATTTAGAGCTTACTGGCATGGGTGGTCTCATACGTGGCCTGGGCAGTGTTTGTCCCACACTCTAGCACAGATATTCTAAACTCATCTGCCAGATTATAATTTCAGGTTTGGATTAAGTGATTAATCTCCAGGAATTATATGGAGAGACAGGTGGGACAAACCCAGATTTGAATCCTTTAGCTCTGCTTCTTACAAGATGCCTGAACTGGGGCAGTCTGCTTAACTTCACAAAGCCTGGTTTCCTTTCCCATCAATCGATCCATTGCCAGTCTTCCTTGTCTTAGTAAGTAGCACAACCCCCCCTCCTATTTGCTCAGGCTAGAAATCTAGGAATCATATTCTACTCCCCTCACGCACCCCAACTCCCTGCCTCTTTGTAACTGATCATTGTTTGCAGGAAGTTCTTGGCTCTGTCACCAAAACACGTTCTGAATCTCCTGACTTGCTTCCATTTCTGCCTTCTGCTCAGGTCTACACCACTCTGGACCATCTCTTGTTTGGACCACTGCAAGGTCCAGCTGGTCTCCACGCTTTCACACTCTTGCCCTCTTGTATTCTATGCTCCTCCTCACAGGTACAGTGATGCTCTAAAGCATTAATCCAACTACATCACTCCCCTGCTCATGTCAACTTCAGCTGTCTTACTGTGGCTCCTACAGTTGGCTCCTTGCCAGCGTTGCGTACTCCTTCCTCTCTCACCACATTGGCCTTCTTTCTATTCCTGATGTACCAAGCTAGCTCCACCCCAGGGCCGTTGTACTTGCTGCTCGCTCTGTCTGGAACACTTCTCCTATAGGACTTTGACCTCTCACTTCTTCACTTTATCAGGCTCTCTGCTTAGTACCACCTGCTGTGTGTGGACCTTGTGGATCACTCTATCTGAAATAGCTACCTACCTCCAGCAGTCTTTTTCTTACACGGCTTTAGTTTTCTCTCATTTAGGGAGGCCTGGCATGCTGCGATTCATGGGGTCGCAAAGAGTCGTACACGACTGAGTGACTGAACTGAACTGAGTTTGTTATCTATTTGTTTACCTCAGTAAAGTATAAGTTAAATGAGAATAAAAACTGTCATCTTTACCATTGTATCCCCAGAACCTAAAAGAACAGGGGCTGTTTCAGTGAGTTCTCAAGAAAGTATTTTTTAATAAATGTATGGCTGACTGGCTGGCTCTCTTGCTTACAATCCTATTTGGTTTCTCTTTTGCTCAGAACAGCATCTAAACTACTTACTACTGACTTCATAGCTCTGCTTCTTTTCGTCCCTGCTTATGTTTCTGACTTACTTCCTGCTGTCTTTCCCTGGCTCGCTAGCCAATAGACGACATCCTGGAATTCCTTGCTGTTTTGTGAACAGACGTCATTATGACTCAGGACCTTATGATTTCTGTTCCTCCTTCCTATATAATACTTTTCTTTGATCTTTCCTTCGTTACCTTTAGGACTAAGTTCAAATGACACTTTCCCAGATAAGCCTTCTCTAGCCAAAGATCTCTATCTAAAGTCTATTACCTCACCACCAAGAATTCACATTCTTTTATATCATCCTGTTTTATTTCCTTTATAGAATTAATAGAATGCTGTGATTTTCTCTTTTTACTTTTTTTAAATTGAAGTATAGTTGAATTAGCTTCCCTGGTGGCTCAGAGGTTAAAGCGTCTGCCTCCAATGCGGGAGACGTGGGTTCGATCCCTGGGTCGGGAAGATCCCCTGGAGAAGGAAATGGCAACCCACTCCAGTATTCTTGCCTGGAGAATCCCATGGACGGAGAAGCCTAGTAGGTTACAGTCCACGGGGTCGCAAAGAGTCGGACATGACTGAACTACTTCACCTTCCTTCACCTTCATAGTTGAATTACAATGTTGTGTTAGTTTCAGATGTACAGCAAATGATTCAGTTATACACACACACACACACACACACACACACACACACACACAAATATACTTCTATTCTTTTAAGATTCTTTTCCTGTATAGGTTAATACAAGATACTGACTTTAATTCCCTGTGCTTTGCAGTAGGTCCTTGTTGGTTATCTATTTTATGTATAGCAATGTGTACATGTTAATCCCCAAATCCTTATTTATCCCCCATCACTGCCCTGTTATAGTTTTCTTATCTGTTTATTTGCTTGCATGTTTATCATCAGCCTCCTCCTACTGGAATGAAAATTCTTGAGGGCAGAACTCTATCTTTTCTTGTCCTTAACTCTATTTCTAGCCTCTAGAACAATGCTTGGAATATAGTAAATTATTGTTGATGAAGGAATAGGGAGGAAGAAAGGATGAATGGGAGCAAGGAGAGATGGGAGGAAGGAAAGGTTTAGATAACTTACCTGACAGAGCTGTTGGGAGGATCAAATGGGATAACCCATGTAAATTGCTTAGCACAGTGCCTGATAAAAATTAGGAGCTCAGTTAGTAAGTAAGTGATCATTTATTTTATTGTCTTCTCTATTATTTGATAGACTAAAATCTCTGACCTTGCAGCCCATACTTCAAGGCTTAGAAGAAAGGAACTTTGGCCCTGTGTAACCCCTGCTAGTAGGGCTAGAAGGACCCCTGCTCCTTGACTGCAGAGGATAGCAGGGCTTTGAGGGGTTCACACTGATGTTTTTGTAGAACACGAGCCAAGTTTCTTTAGTTTTACCATGTGGTCAGCCACTGTATTTTGTCAACCAAAAGTCAAGGCACCTGAATAATAAAAGATTTTGTGCTGTTTTCAGTGTAAAAGCATATACAATATTTATATATAAGGTTGGAATTTCTGTTGGCTAGCTCATCAGTGCAGAAGAATAAAATACATAAAATTGGGACTGACCTGGAAATTACAGGATATAGAATCCACAGGTGCCCAGGTACCACGAAGCCAGCCTTGAAACCTGTTCTAGATGTTGGAGCCCTGGAAATCAAGAGACCGTTTGTTACTCCTCTTCATGTCTCCCATATTGTTTGCCCATCATGAGTGCTTGAAGAATCCTTTCAGGGAATAGTCTCTGTCACTGTCCATCTGTCCATTGTCATTGTACATTTCTGCTGATGCTGGTCCTGTGCTTGGCACTGAGAGATCACTACGGCTTAGTCCCTTCCCTCTAGGAATCTACATTCAGTAGGAAGATAGACCAGCCCTTCTCATATGTCACAGCACTGATGGAGAGGTGGTAACAATGTTCTAGGTGATACTGAACAAAGAGTGGTTGATTATGAGTTGGTTTTCTGGTAGAAATCAGGAAAGGTCTCATTGGAGGAGGGTTTTAAAGAATGAGTCAAAGTTCACCAAGGGAGGAGTAAGGGAACAGCATACCAGAACAGGAATGGCATGAACAGTTCAGTTCAGTCACTCAGTCATGTCTGACTCTTTGCAACCTCATGAACCACAGCACGCTAGGCCTCCCTGTCCATCATCAGCTCCCGGAGTTCACCCAAACCCATGTCCATTGAGTCGGTGATGCCATCAACCATTTCATCCTCTGTCATCCCCTTCTCCTCCTGTCCTTAATCTTCCCCAGTATCAGGACCTTTTCAAATGAGTCAGCTCTTTGCATCAGGTGGAATGAAAAAAATCTTGGATATTTGAGAGCTATTTAAGGCTTTTGAGGAGAAAGCAATGGCACCCCACTCTAGTACGCTTGCCTGGCAAATCCCATAGACGGAGGAGCCTAGTAGGCTGCAGTCCATAGGGGCTCGAAGAGTCAGACACAACTGAGCGACTTCACTTTCACTTTTCACTTTCATGCATTGGAGAACAAAATGGTAACCCACTCCCGTGTTCTTGCCTGGAGAATCCCAGGGATGGGGAGCCTGGTGGGCTGCCATCTTTGGGGTCACACAGAGTTGGACACGACTGAAGTGACTTAGCAGCAGTAGTAAGCCTTTGAAATCAAATCTGGACTTGTAATAACCTAGAGAAAAATCAGAAAAGGATCTTATACACATATAAAAACTGAGTCATTTTGCTGTTTACCTGAAATGAACACAACTTTATACACATATGCACACACGAACATATGACTCACTATGCTGCACAAACACAACTTTGTAAAATAACTATACTTCAAATAAAAAGGTGAATTAAAAATAGAATAAAAAATAAAAGGTAAAAAGAAACTGCAAAAAATATTTATGAAATCTGGAAAACTGAGAAACCAGGGTGCGAGCAAAAGATGCTGGGACTGAAGGTTGGGGAAGCAGGATGGTGAAGTGTGGTAAGAAAAAAAAAGTGCAGACTGATGCTGTGTGGTGTTTTAACACCAGAGGATGGAGTGAGTGGACGGCAGCTGAGGAGATCAAGCTTCATCCTCTGGGCAGCTGGGATGGTGGTGAGCTTGGGTTCACATGTTGATCAGGTGGGAGGGGAGTGAGACTGAGGCCAACCGTGAAATGGAAATAATAACCTATATTTTGGACTCTTTGTGCCCAGAGGAACAGCCAGATGTCAAGCATCCACAGCTCCCCAATACCAAGCCACTGCCTTCCATTGAGTCTCTGGGTCCTCCTCCCCCAAAGCCGCCAAGGCCCCCAGTTGTGACCCTCCAGGCCTTCCAGAGGCAGGCAGCTGCTCTTTCCAAGCCCGATGGGGAAGGTAAGAAAACACACACACAGGGCCCGTGCCAGCCAAGGGGAGTCATGGCTCCCATGCCCCCATCTCCCTGTCACCTCCCGCCACTGCATCAGCTCCCCGGGGGACGGTGGGTGCCAGACTGCTTTTCTGTGGGGCTGGACATCCATCACTGCTTATTCTCATGAGAGGCTGTGGCAGCTTGCCCGTGAAATGACAAATCTGTGGGAATTGGCCCCTTATCGCTCCTGGGCCAGCCTGCTTCCCCTGAGAGCTTTGTGTTTGATCACTGGGAATCTGTCCAAGAGGAAGAAAAAGAGAAGTAGCTGGAGAGGGAGGCAAGGAGTCTTTGTTTCTCTACAAAGCCTGTGTTGTCAACACAGCCCAGTGGAGTAGGAGAGGGGGGAGGGAGCGGAGGGAGGAAACTCAGTGTGAACTTGACCTGGGATCCTGATGGGAGTCCCCTTGGCCACTGTGGTCGGTGTTCAGGAATGGACTGAAGGCCCCCCGCTGCCCCCACTAGTCCTCCGTGCCATAGGCTGCAGCGGCCCTGCTTGGCAGCCTTCTTTCCGCGCTCTTGTGTGTTTTCCTCTGCTATGTAAGGGAACCTTCTCACCCCCTTCCACCCCCATAGCCTGATCCCACTGACACCGTCAACACCTTTGCTCTAAGGAACCACGAGGTGAACGTACACTGTGGGGCAACGTGCAGTGCGGTGCTAGCGTTTTTCTTACTGTGGCCACGAGCACCAGTGAACAGCACACTGGAAGAGCTAGCTCTTCATTCGTTTCTTCTTAGCTTGCTGGTTGCTCATTTGACTGCTTTGGGCAACCTCAGGGTGAAATTTCTTTAACTCAGTGGTTCTCAAACATCAGCATGCATCAGAATCAACTGGAGGACTTGTTAAAATACAGCTTTCTGGGCCCGAACCCAGAGTTCTGAGTCAGTTGGTCTGGATTTGTGCTTAGCTGCTCAGTCATGTTCGACTCTGCAGCTCTTTGGACTGTGGCCTGTCAGACTCTGTCCATGGGATTTCTCTGGCAAGAATATTGGAGTGGGTTGACATTTCCTCCTCCAGGGGATCTTCCTGACCCAGGGATCAAACCTGCATCTCCTTTGTCTCCTGCATTCCAGGTGGCTTCTTTACCCGCTGAGCCATTGGGGAAGTCCTGTCTAGGTTTGGAGCATTTGAGAATTTACGTTTTTAACAAGTTCACTGGGAGACACTGATATTGCTGGTCTGGGGGCCATGTTTTGAGAACCACTGCTAAAAGTTACCTTAAGTCATATCCTAAAAGGAAATTCTGTAACGAGAAATAGAGCTCTTCTAAGTATACTTTGATAATATGGCTATCTCCGTATCAAAGAGGGTGGTTTGATTTTTATAAACATTAAATAATTCAGGCCTCAAATCATCTCTCTGAAAGAGAAAAAAAGTTGTCACAGAACAGAGGACTAAGTTTTTGGGAATAAAATAGGCTCCCCATTCTATTAAATGTTATTAAATCCCAGCTCCCTCATCACTGGCTGTTTAGGTTTGGTCGTGGGACCCACTGAGCTTCATCGTCCTTATCCGTAAAATGGGGATGATAGTGACACTCCTCTTGTAGGGTGATTGTAAGGAGAAATGAGGTGAGGCCTGGGAAGGCTGAACAGTGCCCAGCACAACAGTAAGCGCTCAGGGAAGGCAATCTTACCATTTCCTCAAGCATGCGTCGAGCAGCCGCACTCTTCTTTGCTGGACTCTGTGATAGAAACAAGAGATTAGTTACAACAAGTGCTGTTAGAGCTAGTGGGCATGCACAGGGCAAAGGGAAAACAAGAACATCAACCTAGGTCTCATACCATTGAGGAAACTGGATAAAGAGTATATGGGGTCCCTTTGTATTATTTCTTACTACTGCATGTAAACCTACAATTATCTCAACGTGGAAAGTTAAAAAAATTTTTTAATGAGAAGTTAAGAGATAAATCCCATAGGAGTTTCTGGGACCCAAGGAAGTCAAAGTCTAATTTAAAGAGACTGCAGTCATAACTAAGCACCGTAAAGTGTGTGACTGCTGCGTGCAGTCCCTGGGTGCTGGGGTGGGGCGGGTGAGCTGCACCTCTACATTTTCTCTGGTGGTGGGAGGGGGTCAGGTCATTGTATAAACAGTTCACCTAAACAGACTGCCACTAACATGTCTTTTTTTTTGCACTGCCTCTTGCTCTTGCAGAAGCTGCGAAAGAAGGCAACCTGCCTCCCGTGAGGTGAGTACCCGTTTCTTAATTGTGCAGCAATGCAACCCATCAACGAGGCTGCTTAGCCTGCTCCAAAGCAGGCAATAAGCACTGGTCAGGTATCTATATTTCTCAGAAGAGTTGGGGGAAGAAGAGATAACAAACTGCAACCATCTGCAACTTTCGATTAAATGAGAGATTAAATAACCTGCATTTAACAACCGTGCTGATGTTAAGTTGCAAAGATGGGTCTCTGAGGTCTTTCTATTTACGGTACAGTTGGGCTCAGTAAATTGAAACATCAGCCTCCTAGTAATAAATCAGATTAGAGGTTATAGAGTGCTGTGGGCAGCTTGTAAGATCCCCTGGAGAAGGAAATGGCAACCCATCCAGTACTCTTGCCTGGAAAATTCCATGGATGGAGGAGCCTGGTAGGCTATAGTCCATGAGCTTGCAAAGAGCTGGACGCACCTGAGCGACTTCACTTTCAATGGGACAGAGGACTTTCTGGCTTTGGTGCACTCATTGGAATACTCCTGCCATGCAAGTGTCAGTCTGTGTACTGTGTCCTCTGGTGTGTCATGCGTTGAGCTGAACACTTTACATCGAGGTTCTCAGGTCCTCTCCTCAAGAAGGCTGCAAAGTTGCTGGCTCTGTTTTCATTTTATAGCTAGAGATACTTGGGCTCAGAAAATTTGCCACTTGCAGAGCCATGATTCTAACCCACATGTTCCCAAACTATTTTTTTAAGCTGAGATATAATGGATATGTACAACTGTGTAAGTTCGAAAGCACAATATATTGGTCCAATACACATATTTCACAAGATTGTTACTGTGGTAGCATTAACTAACACTAGCTAACACCTTTATCACCATACATAATTATCATTTCTTTTGAAAACAGTTAAAATTCTAGTCTCTCAGCAAGTTTAAGTTTATAATACAGCATTTTTAAAACTATAATCCCTGTGCTGTGCGTTGAATCTCCAGAATTTATGCTACAAGTTTGTACTCTTAACACCTCCAGTTTCCCTGCTTCTCAGTCTCTGCTAACCACCATTCTACTTTCTGCTTTTACAAGTTCAGGTATTTTATTTTTTTAAGATTCTGCATATAAGTGATATCACATAGTATTTGTCTTTTCTCTGACTTATTTAGCATAATGTTGCAAATGGCAAGGTGGCTTTCTTTTCAAGGCTGAATAATATTCCATATCTATCTATCTATCTTTATATATACACACACATATCACATTTATAATATATTCATATATTGTTAACATTTGTTATCACATTTACACACACACATATATATCTACTATATACATTATATATATTTATATCACATTTACACACACATATACATCTACTATATATATATATCTATATATCTATATATATCTCACATCTTCTGTAGGGGCTTCCCTGGTGGCTCAGAGGTTAAAGCATCTGCCTGCAATGTGGGAGACCCGGGTTCGATCCCTTGGTTGGGAAGATCCCCTGGAAAAGGAAATGGCAACCCACTCCAGTGTTCTTGCCTGGAGAATCCCATGGATGGAGGAGCCTGGTGGGCTACAGTCCACGGGGTCGCAAAGAGTCAGACACGATGAGCGACTGCACTTTCACTTTCTCTCACATGGTCTGTACCCCATCTTCTGTTGATAGACATTTCGGTTGTTTCCCTATCTTGGCCATTGTGAGTGATGCTGCCATCTTCACAGGAGTGCAGGTGTCTGTTTGAGACCCTGCTTTCGTTTCCTCTGGGTGTGTGCTGAGGAGTAGGATTTCTGGATCATACGGCACTTCAATTTTTAATTTTTGAGGAACCACTATGCAGTATTCCATAATGACTGTGCTGATACATATGCCCCAACTATTTTGAGTGTATCACCTTAACTCCTTCACAAAGATGCTCCTGTTCTCAAGAAGGTTAGTCTTAGAAGGAAACCTAAACCTAAAAATGATCATACTACCTATTCACTCATTAAATGTTGATAATAGTAGAATGTAATACATTTTATAATAGAGAAAGGTACAAGTTTCAGAGGTTGCAAAAATGTGGAGAGATCGCTTTTCCTTGGGAGGGTCAGAGAAGTTTTTTTTTTTTTTATAGAAAACATATCGGTTTGCTATTACTACAATACTACTACATAATAACTATAACAATAGTAAACACAGCGAGTGTGGGTTCCGTTGATCTGGGCTAGGCTCAACTGCCTGGCGGATATGTTGCAGGCTATCCAGGCAATCTTGCAAATACTAAGTTAGAGTAAAACACTGAACAGTTACATGGCACTGGGCAGGGATCCAGGAAGGGATGAAGAATAGAGGCATTAATTCAATCAACCTAACAGTGAAGATGCAACATTTGAACTAAGTATTATAAAGGATAAACATCTGTCAGAAAACACAGGAAAAGACATCATAAGCAGAACCAAAAAGTGTGGAGTATCCTGTTTTCTTTGGGAAACTGAACTAGTTGAGTTTAGAGTATAGAAAGTATAGTAAGAAATGGGAAGGAATGCATCGTTAGAGGGGATAGGAACCAAATAATGGAGGGTTCTGTGCACCAAGGACTGGATGAGATGATCTGGTTCAACAAGGAGCAAACTGCATGGACTAGATGAAACTCATGTGCTTTGGGGAAGCCCTAGTTCAACTGCCTATTTGAAAGTTCAGTGATGACACAGGGTAAGTCAGCTGCTTTCTATGTGCGTTTGTGTGAAAGAGAGAAAAAATTAGACAGCTCAGGAGATGATCTGTGCTATTTACTCTATGAAGGTGGGCCCCAGTGTCACAGTTTGAGGGCACAGTGTACTTCTGCTGTGCTCTAAGTTGGTCTTGATTCCCTCCGGCCTTGAATACTGTGAGCATCTCAATGTGATTATGAGTGTGCCGTGACAGTAATGCTCAGCTCGATATGCATTTTCTCTACAGCTTGGCTCTGAACTAAGCTGACTTCTCCTCTGGCATTTTAATCATCCATTTCAACATGCGGGGCAGTGGGGCAAACTTACTATGATAGGCAAGTGTTGAGAATCTGTAGTCAGTCGCTGGTGTGACACCTTCTTGCTAAGGGATTTACAAGCACAGTTTCAGTTTGACTTTAAACAGTTTCCTTTGACTTTAAAACTTAATCTCATCTAAAATGAGACTCGCTATACCTCAGTGATGATATGAAAGACAAGAGATGAAGAGGGACCAGAATACTTAGGTATGGCTTCATGGAAGTAAAAAGAACTTGAAATGTATCCTGTAACGATAGGTCAGGATTACATAGGTCTTCTTATTTGTTCCCTTTTGTGAAACTCTGTAGCTCAGACAGTAAAGAACCTGTGGACCTGGGTTTGACTCCTGGGTCAGGAAGATCCCCTGGAGAAGGGAATGGCTACCCACTCCAGTGTTCTTGCCTGAAGAATTCCATGGACATAGGAGCCTGGCGGGCTATAATCCATGGGGTAGCAAAGAGTCAGACATGATTGAGCTGCTAGCACTTTCACTTTCTAAGGCAGGTGAGGGTAGAGTATTATTCCCAGAAATAATGACATTCTTGACTTATAGTAGGTAGAGGGAAGAATGGATGGCTGGACAGACCAAAGGACAGACCAATGGATGTTCACTTTAGAGCTAGAACATGATTGAAAGCAAGGTGGTAGAGAAGAGGATATAAACAGACAGAAGAAGGATGCTGATGTGCAAAAGTAAGACATGACATTGAATTCTGAAATATATTAAGTGCCATGCTAAGGGTTTTGACTTTTATCTTGTAATGCTAAGAAATTACTTTGAACAAATAAATGCCATGATGCTGAGCATTCTTAGATACAACTTCCACAGAGACTGCTGCTTGTTTAGGAAGGACATCTTCCATGTTCATGATATTAATTGTCAATAAAGATATTAGATTAGAAATAGAATATGTCAGATCTCATTACTGGAAGGGGGCCTGGCAATTATCTGATGCAACAGGCCATATAGCATAATATCAACAAAAATCTGAGCTTTTAATCTTAGTCTTGCCACTTAACGTTTATGTAGTCTTGGACAAATGTCTTAACTTCTGCAAACCTCAGTTTTACTTACGTAAAATGGGGTATTAATAGTTCCTAACACATGTAGTTGTGGCATGGGTTAAATGAAGTAATAGTTTTAAAGTGTTTAGTGCATTACACAGTGTCTAGAGAGTGTTGAGTAAAGTTTGCTTAGCTGTTATATATAACCTCTCACCAAGGGCAGGGATTCATGTTCAGAACCTTATTCTCTTCAAAAATCCTTTGATGGGGAGCTTATTGCCTAGAGATTTCGGTGTTTTTCTTTTGGGAGGGCAGATTTTATTAATTTAACACATATTTGTTGAGCATCTACCATATGCCAAGTCCTCTTATATTGAGACTACATTGAGAATACAGCAGTATATAAAAATATCTTACATGTGCCCGCACACACACACACACACATGGAGAAGGAAATGGCAACCCACTCCAGTACTCTTGCCTGGAAAATTCCATGGACTAAGGAGCCTGGTAGGCTACAGTCCATGGGGTCGCAAAGAGTCAGACACGACTGAGCAACTTCACATGTCACATGTCACACACACATTTGTTTGTTTATTCAAAAGTCCTTGAAGTTGGGCTAGAAAAGAAATGACTTCCTTACTCTACACTCTCAATCGTCCATCCTGGATCTAATGATTGATGTAGATAGATGATTGCAATGGATGTCGTCTCTACTCCTTTCTTTTAAAAAAAATTATCTATTTGGCCACGTTGGGTCTTAAGTTGTGGCAGATGGGATCTTCATTGCATCATGCAGATCCTTCATTTCAGTGGACGACCTCTCTAGTTTTGGCACAAGGGCTTAGTTGCTCAGAGGCATGTGGGACCTTCGTTCCCTGACCAGGTATCGAACCTGCATCCCCTGTAATAAAGAGCTTCTCTCTGTTTTAGTATCTGAATCAGAGATTTCCTGACTCAGGACTACCCTCTGACTCTTCCTAATAGGAAAAAACCCATAGTTATAGCCAATGAGGATTAGTTATAGCTAACTATAACTATAGTTATTCTTAACCACTGGATCAGCAGGGAAGTCCCTTTATTTTTTCTTTACATGATGTTTTTAAAAATATCTAAGGACTATATTCTTCTCTAATCTCAAACTCTTATTGTTTTTAACCATTATTCACAAAGCAGGAGTCTATGTTTTTGCTGTATCTCTGTAGATATATTTTGTAAGCCTCTTTTAGGAACTCAATGCATTTACAATAGCCATTTTTATTTCTAAGCCCCTTTATACTGTATATTACATATAAGTGGCATTGTGTAATGGAGCAAGTACAGGCCCAGAGTCAGATTAGCATGGGTTCAACCCTGCCTCTAATACAAGTCATTGAACAGCTCAGAGCTTTGATATGCACCTCTCTAAAGTGAACATAGTAATATTTACTTCATTGATTGTCACAAAGACTAAATGATATAGATTATATAAAGCTCGAGAGTACACAGAAGATGATCAATGAATCTTAGTTTCTTCAACCCTTGGCCTCGCCCTTTCTTCTTCTCTCTAGAATATTAATATCACATTAATGAAATGACTCTTTGGAGTTTATCCTTTGTCATCACTCTTTCACACAAACCAAGCTAGTTGGTATCCCTCTTGAATAAGCAGCTTCTATTGTGTGTGTGAGCAAAGCAGATTAGTCCCAGGGCAGCAATCAGCCCTGGGTCTATGTCAGTACTTAGCAGACTTGACTGTTGGCTAATATTTTATTCATTAGCTATAACTATGGGTTTTTTCCTATTAAGAGTCAGAGGAGAGTCCTGAGTCAGGAAATCTGATTTAGACACTAACAGAGAGAGAAGCTCTTTATTTCAGGAGAACAGATTCAGACAGTACACTGTTTCTCTCATGTGAGGGTCTGTGGGTAGATCTTAGGAGTCCACCACGTTCTCTCCCAAACATTTAACTTTGATTTTCATTTTGACAGTAGTCTCTAAAAGGTAATATAAACCTGTTTTCAATGTCTGGATGGCCTCCTTCAACCTGATACTTTGGAACATACTTTTGTGTTTGTGTGTTTGCTATTTCTGCTCCACACAGGGGAATACAAGTGTCTTCTAGGGCTGAGCAGATTATGTGATCACATCTAGGACCCATGTTATGACTAGGAAGAATAGATCCCAGGGAATGAATGCCTTTCCTAAGGCACTCAAGTAAAATAATGATAACAGAGAAATGACATGGTGGTCAAATAAGATACGGCTGTAGTTCTTACTTGAACAATGGTAAATGCTATGAGCAAAAAAATATATATATATAAGTTTTAAAGGTTACACTCCACTCACAGTTACTACAAATATTGGCTGTATTCCCTCTGTTCTGTAATATATCATTGTAGCCTACCTTACATCCAATAGTCTGAACCTCCTTCTTCCCCACCCGTATATTGACCCTCCTCCTATAACTGGTAATCGCTAATTTGTTTTCTGATTCTGAGTCTACTTTTATAAAGAAAAAAATTAAAGCATATTAGGATAATAAAATGGGATTGCAAATGAAACCAAGGAGGTGGAGGACCATCAGGAAAAGCCCTCCTGAAGTGGTGACATTTGGGCCCCCCGTCATGGAGGTCTAGAAGATGTTCCAAGAGAGGGGCAGCTGGGGTGCACTCTCAAGGGAGAACCATTCTCAGTGAGCTTCAAGAACGAGACAGGCAAGGAGTAGAGCTGAAACCCAGTGTGCTGGGCCAGTGGAAGTGGTGATTCTTAGAAGCCGTGGACTGAGTTTGGATTTTGCTCTAAATGCATTGGGAAGCCAGGCAGTGAGCTGACATTTATTTGGGGAAGATCAATCAGGATGCTGTATAAATAACATATAGTGAAGGAGCAGGTAGAAACAGGCAGATGGCCCAGGGAGCCACTGTGACAACAGTGAGACAATGAGAGTATTAGAGATAGCAGCCGACGCTGACAGTGTCTGTTCCAAGGAGGTGAGTGATTCCATTCATGACAACCTTTAAGATGTAGATACAACTATTATAGATTTTATAAATGAGAAAGCGTGAGTCACAGGCTAAATAACTTGACATGGCCACACTTCTAAGGTGAGACCTAGTGGTTGAGAGGCATACAGAAACATTCCAGGAAGCAGGAACAGCATTTGCAAAATCCTTGATGTAGGAGAGTGGATAGCATCCCTGTAAAACAGAGAGGAGACCAGTGTGGTTAGAGTGCGATGAGGGAGAAAGAGGGCCGTAGGAAGGAGTTTGGAGAGGTTGCTAGGGCTGAGATCATACAGGTGAGGCATTTGATGGTTTTGTTGTTACTTTTTGTTTAATTAGAAGATAGTTAATTTATGATACTGTGATTTCTTTGCCATGCATCAACATGAACTAACATTGTTTTGTTGTTTTTAAATTAAATAGCATAAGCAAGATTGTGACAAGGTCTAAGCTATCTTTGTAAAAGATCGTCCTGGCTGCTGTGTGGAGAATAAACTGTTGAACAACCAGAGAAAAATGATGCTTAATTAGTGTCTTAAAGAATAAGTAAGAGCTACTGTATAGCACAGAGAACTCTACTGAATACTCTGTGGTGACCTAAATGGGAAAGAAATTCAAAAGAGAAGGTACATGTATATGTCTAGCTGATTCGCTTTGCTGTACGGTGGAAACTAACACAACATTGTAAAGCAACTGTACTCCAACAAAAAAGTAATGCAAAAAGGCCTATTCATTTGTTAGTCATCATAATGAAGAAAAATTACCAAGCTGAAAAAAAAAAAGTGAAAGTTTGTGGAAAGGACATTGGAGGCAAGGTTGTTACAAGCAGAGGAACCACACATGCAAGACTGCAAAGGCAAGAAACATCCTGATGTGTCGAGGAACCACAGTAACTTGATGTAATTAGGATGCATAGTGGCAGTCTGTGTAGCATGTAAAAACAGTGCAGCCAGTACTGGCTGAGTAATATAACGGACTCAGATGGTTCTTAGCTTGAGACTCAATTATATGCAGTCTGTTTTGTTATTTTCTAGATTCTTGGGTGTAGTTCAGCTCCCTGTCTAAATTATAAATTCTTTGAAAGCAGGGAGAGAATCAAGATACTTCTTTCTTACCAACTACATAATTTTGAGATTTGTTTAAACTGAACAGCACAGCAATACTTGAAAACAAGAAGATCAAAGGAATGTGTTATAAGGAGTTAAGAGCATAGATGTTGTGGTCAGATAGCCTTAGATTTATATTTTGAGCTCCACACTAGCTGTGTGATCTTAGAAGAGTTACTTAACATCTCTGGGCCTCTGATTTCCTCACATGGGAAAATGGAGAAATCAATAAATCTTACCTTTTCTGGGTCGCTGTGAGGATCAAGATATGTATCTCTAATTCCACAAAGTGCCCAGCAATGTTGTAAACACTTGACAAATGGCAGCAATTTGTCATGTGTTTGGAGTGCAGGGTTTGTCTGTAACAAGGCCTAGGGCTGCAGGCAGTGGCTGGCTTCAGGAGGTCTGTTTCCTAGGAAAGCCTGCCAGTAGCTCAGGGATGACCCTGCCTTTCACTTCTTAAAACAAATGCTCTCAGATATGATATCCCACCTCACAGCAGACACCCTGAAATTTGAAATTCAGGTATTTTAAAGCTTGACCTTGATAATAAAAATGAGGGCTTGGGGTCATTTTTATTCATGCAGTGAAAGTTGCCACTGGATTATTGAGAAATTGCTTAGTGGTTACATTCGTAGAAGTCAGGGTGTGTTTAAAGAGTCATTCCTAAGTTCATCAGTGATTTCATGGATTCTGTTAAGTAATACTATTAAGGTTAAGTAATACTATTCTTATAAGTGATAATATCAGGCACAGAGAAATATAATAACTGCCTCGTCACATGTTCCCCATATACTGACTGCTATATAGAAGAATTGATCTGTGAAACTGTTGGATCATCCTAACGAAATTTTGAAAAATATCATCTAAAACCCACTTTTAAGCTCTGTGACCTTCACCATCACTCTGGGCTTCGTCATTTTCATTTCTCATTTTTCCTTGTTCCTGTAATTCCAAGGAAAAGAGCAATGGACTAGGAATTAGAAGGCCTGTTTTCCTGACCCACGGTGGTGCTGTCTTGAGTGATTTACTGAAGCTCTCCAAGCCTCAGTTTCCACATGTGCTACTGAGAGGATTCAAGGAGAGAAAGTATATAACATTAGCATGAATAGAGTTTGAGGGAATGAGGGCATGTAAATTAATGAGTGCGAAATCTCGGAGCTTCTGTACGTCCCCGTCTTCAGTGCACGTCATGGCCTCTCATCATGGCTTTGCTTCATAGTTTGGTCCTCTTGGGTCCTCTCTGTGGTGTGTCCCAATGTTTGACCTCAGCTGGCACTTCCATTTTTCCGAGAAATTCTACAACAGAGTAATTGGGACCCAAGATTCTGCACTCAGATATCTAGCTTCTAAGCTCTGCTCTGCTGCTTACTACTCTGTGACCTGGATTGTGCCTCAGTTTTCTCATTTGAACATGGAAAAAGTGATAGTATCTTCATAGGGTCAATTGAGAATCAAATAAATTGAGAAATATACTTGGAACAGTGCCTAGCACAAAGGGAATAAAAGTTATTAGCTATTATTATTATTGACATGCCCTCCTTATGGATGAGATCAGTGGTTTAACAAAGTAGTTTCAAAGTTAATAATATTACTCCTGAAACCGAGATTACTCTAATAACATTTACAAGGTCATTGTATTAGTCAGGGTTCTCCAGAGGAACAGAACCAATAGGGCATGTATTTTATGTATTTATGCATTACATATTAGATTGCATATATTACATATATAATATTTCATTATTAAGTATGAGGAATTGGCTCATACAATTATAGAGGCCAAGGAGTCCGATGATCTGCCATCTATAAGCAGAAATGCCAGTGGTATAATTCCAAGTCCAACAGCCTGAGAACAGGGTAGCCGATGTGATAAATCACAGTCCAAGGGCAGGAGAAGATGAGTTGACATGACCCCGATCAGCAGATGAGCCAGGACAAACAGTGGATTCCTCTTTCCTCCTCCTCTGGCTCTGTTCACACCTCAATGGACTGCATGATGCCTACTTGTATTAGGGAGGGCAGTCTGCTCTACTGAACCCACTGACTCAAATGCTAACTTCATCCAGAAACACCCCCTAAACAGTTCTAGAAATAATGTTTATCAGGACACTCTGTGACCAGTCAAGTTGACACATGAAATTAACCATACCTTGAGTCACTGTACTTCGGTGGCTCAGAGGGTTAAAGTATCTGCCTGCATCTGCCTGCAATGCGGGAGACCTGGGTTCGATTCCTAGGTCGGGAAGATCCCCTGGAGCAGGAAATGGTAACCCACTCCAGTATTCTTGCTTGGAGAATCCTATGGACAGAGGAGCCTGGTGGGCTGCAGTCCACAGGGTCACGAAGAGTCGGACACAACTGAGCAACTTCACTTTAGTCATTGTACTTTTGTGGCCCTTATGTAGAGAGAGCTGACTTACCCATTCATGAGTTAGAAACAAATACCTAGTGTGCGGGGCTGAATGGCATTGTTTGTTGTGGATGCTATTGTAGAGTCATAGTAGAATCTGTGAAGTTATGAAGCATGCAGGAGTAGGAATTGGGCATGCATACACACACGTGTATACATGTATATGTGCATAAACATATAGGCTACATAAACTCATATGTAAAATGATAGTAAAATCAAATACAGAGATGTATATGTAGAGGTGTGTGTGTGTGTGTGTGTGTGTGTGTGTGTGTTAATAATGGTAGACATGGAAGAACTGGTGGTAGAGGCAGTAGAAGCTAAAGTCCAAGTGGTTAATGCGTGTAAGGGGGAAATGGTAGTAAATGCTACTGTAAATGGAAGTAGTGAACCCTTTGTGCCAAGCACTGTGCTAAACGCAGCATAATGACAATCACCTCATCCTCATCAGAAACAGGATTAAAGGAAGAGACTTGGATCCAGCTATGTGTGTAGCATCGCAGCCAGGTAAAGCTGGCTAGAGAGATTCCACCCTAAAAGCCTCTCTTTCCAGAAGTGTGTCTCTCCTTATAGCCATTCTGGTCAACTACTTCATCTTTAACCATTATCTAATATTTAGAAGACAGAGGTTGGAATAGCTTATGAGGAAAAATTTAAATAAAAATTTTCCATGCAATTTTGTAAACCTCGCACAAATGCATTTTGAGATCCAGTTTGGATAGAATGGATGCCATTGTTTGTAGTCTAATTATCAGTCATTTGATTCAAGAATTAATTCTTTCATTCAGGAATTACTTAGGGTAAAAGCGTATGGGGAGATTAGTCTTACAAGAAGTATTTCTATTGGAGATAGAAACTTTTCCACTTTGGGACTTTGGGTAATTGAGAGATCAGTTGGCCTCATCCTTCCTTGTCACCAGGAACCTGTAGAATGTCACAGGAGCAGCTGCTGGCTAAGCTACAACTCTTCTTCCTATTTCTAGAACTGGTGGACCATCGAAAAAATGGAATAAGTTGGATTTTTCAATTAGAAAAATAAAACAGATGAAAAGCAGAGCACGCTGGTTTTGTTGTTAAGTCTCAGTCTTTTCTATTTCAATTCAGGTTCTTTAGATTTTCCAAAACTGTCTTGCAGCGAAACTTGTTAACTCGTCCTCATGCAGTGTAGCATAGGAGAAGATGAGCATGGAAATGCACCTGTCAGGCATTTCCCACATGTTAACTCAGTTATTCCACCACTGAACTGCTGGTGACCCAACCAGTGAGATTACACAGCCAGTGAGAGGTGGATGGGATGACTCTAGGTACGGTGTCCAGCATGTAGTACCCTCAAAATTAGCAGCTGATCCTGTCGTGGAAAACGTCACTGTTTGACGAAGTGAGTTGGTGTTTGAATATGCTGTGTGAGCTGCTTTCCTAGCATGTACAGTCTGATACAGAGGTTGATTAATTATTTTCTTCAAAGGAGGGTGGTGGCCCAGGGGTGGACTTGGCAAGTGGAAACAATCATGAGAGGACTCTCTTTCATCCAGAGAGTCCAAAAATCTATTTAAAAGATAGGTTTCTAAGGGTCCAAATACAGTTAGAAAATATGTGCTTTTACAAGTCATCTTTAACATTTCCACTGCATTTACAGGGTTCTTATTTCTCCAGGAACATAATGTTGAAGATATCATTAAGAAGCATTCATGTTTCATTATGTAATGTTTAAATTACTAAAGGTTTTCTATAAGAAAGGCAGAAAAGATAAAAACCTGATGCTATATGCAAGTAATAAAAGGAACTTTCCAAACTGCAAACCTCAACACTTTTTTAAAAATACTGTAATTTTAATAATATGATACATTTGCAGCACAATTTTTGTGGAATGCCTATATGCAGAGAGCAGATATTTCATTCAATATCTATAGTATACCTTTCAAGTAGATTTTATTATTACTGTTTTGTGGAGTAGGAAACTGAAGATTTAAGGTATTTATTCAATACTTTTAAAACTGAAAATGGAAGAGAGAGGATTCAAATTAAAATCTGTCTGACACCAAGCTCCGAGTCTGTCAGTAATTCTGTGTTGCCTCCCAGTGACGTCTAAAGTCCTAGATACAGACTGTACACAAATATTTTAATAAATGTGGAAACAAAGATTGAAGCATAGATATATTTAAATTATAGAACTATTTCTTCCCAGAAATCCAGGTCCATTATATTGACCCATGTCATATTAAATCACGGTGTATCTCAGATCTTGTTTTAATGGACCAGGAAAAAGATAAAAGACATTCTCAGATGGCAGAAAGGGAAGTTTAAATACATGTACAGTGTCTTTTTTCCCTTTTAACATAAATCCTAGGACTGCCTCTCTATAAAGACAACGGATCTGAAAGATGACTTTTTTATGCTCTGTTGAAATTCTTTCTGATGATCTGAAGTCAGATATTTATTCCTTTCTGACAAAAGCAGTCCAAGAAATTGATTAGACATTTCTTTCAACATTTCCACAAATTGTTTCTAATTAATAAAGTTAATTCACCGTAGACCCATGGAGATTGTTAGGTCACTGGAGCATAAGATGCATGGCATAGTCTATAATTCAAGAACATTTTTCTCGATTATTTTATGCAGGGGGAAGGGAACAAAATAGTGACGGAGAAATCACTGAAGCATTAGAGTTCAGCATTTTTCCTCTTCAGCAACATGAACTGTTCATATACACCTTAAAATATTACAGAGACTATGAAAGAAAAACCTGAAATAACCAAAGTGGTCAAATATAGATAGGGAATCAAGTGGAATATGCTTATAATATAAAAAAAAATGCAGGGAGACAAAGGAGTAAGTGCAGCCTTTCCATTGTCTATAACTGTAGAAATAGGGGCGGAAATCTGGAAGAATAGCAAAGTGAAAAGAGCTCTCTTGTGCGGTGGCGGAAGGATTATGGGGGATTTGTTTGTCTCTCTCCTATCCACAGTCCAGGTGAAGAAGTGATTTTCCATTTGCTGTAGATACAATTGTAGGAAGCCCTGCTCCTTTCACTCCGTAGTCCTGTTTCTTTCTTCCCACAGCAACACCAACTATGAATATTAGAGTGTATCCATTTCTATTTCTTATTCTTCAGCTACAAACTCAGA
This sequence comes from Nanger dama, assembly GCA_917880005.1. Lineage (NCBI taxonomy): Eukaryota > Metazoa > Chordata > Mammalia > Artiodactyla > Bovidae > Nanger > Nanger dama. The sequence goes on along the minus strand of CAKJTW010000031.1, from coordinate 4,032,609 downwards.
TATCTGTTAAAGATACAGAATTTTGCAGTTTTGTATGAACAGCATCTTGTTTATCCTTCTGAAACTTGAATATTTTCAAAGCTGTTTGCATATTCTATCTATGCTGATGCATGTACAGCTAGTTTATTCATTATAATTGCATACTATGTAAAAGTGAAAGTGAAGTCACTCATCGTGTCCGACTCTTTGCAACCCCATGGACTGTAGCCCACCAGGCTCCTCCCTCCATGGGATTCTCCAGGCAAGAACACTGGAGTGGGTTGCCATTTCTTTCTCCAGAGGACCTTCCCCAACCAGGGATCAAACCCAGGTCTCCTGCACTGTGGGCAGGCACTTTAACCTCTGAATGTATCATAATTTGTGTATTTTCTGACTGAGGGATATTGAAATTGTTTCTTATCTTCACATTTCCCAATGATATTGCAGTGATCATCCTTATTTATTTCCAGGTGAATATAAGAAAGTTTCTCTAGGTTATTTACTTAAAGTAGAAATTGCTAAATAAGAATAAATAAGAAACTTCAGTTTTACTATAATAGGTATTGAAAGCTTACCTCTCAAAATGGTTGTCCTCTCAAACCAGTATAAAGAGTTTCTCCGTGTTCTTGCCAAATGTTGTGCTTTTCCAGTTGGGGGATTCTTGCTAAACTGACGTATGTAAATGAAATTCTCATTGTCTTGACTCCATCTTCCTGTTGACCATAAGATTTCAATTTTAGTTTTGTAAATGATCAATGTTTTTCTTCTGTGATGCTTGTCATATCCTTTTGTTCAATTTTCTATGGATTTGACTTTTTCCTATTTCAAGCATTCCCAATAGAGTTTAGATATCAACTAAAGTTTATTAGACTTCATTATTAAGTGTGGTATTTGTTGGCATTTAAACTAGTTGAGAGAGTTTATCTACATGGAAAATTTTTATATCTATTAAAATAGTTATGAGTTTTTCTCTCTCATTGTTTCAATGTGATTCATTGTAGTGACAGATTTTCTGATGTTGAGCCATCCTTGAAGTCTTGGAATAAATTTTAGCTATTCTTATGTTGATTTTAATACTAATTCATTTATTTAGTACTTAGTGAGTTTGGGCTAAAGTTTCTTACATGAAACCGGGCTTTATTTTTATTTCATTGTTTGAACTTTTGTGATTTTCATATCAAAATTACATTATCCTCCGAAAATGAGTAAGTAGTTTTCTCTTTTTCTGTACTCTGAAACTTTGCTAAAATTTTCTCATAAAACATAGTGGACGAAAAGGAGAGACATGCATTGAGTGTGGAGGGTGGGTGTGAGGGCTACTGATTCGAGCCCTTTAATGGTTTGTTGGCCTACTAGTCTTTCTAGTTCTTCTTAAGTCACTGTGATAATTTTATATTTTCCTATTAATTTGCCAAATTTCCCTAAAATTTCAAATTCATTGGCAGAGAGCTGATCTTAATATTTTTCTTAGATTTCTGAAAGTCTGAAACAAGCTCTAGTTTTGTCTCCTTTCGTTTCTGTAATTTGTGTGTGTACAGATATGTGTGTGCCTTCCCTCATTGTCTTGATCAGTCATGCTAACTTGTGGTCTGATATTAATTCACCTACCTAAGCTTTTTTTGGAAAGTTTGAATATACACTTTCTCCATTGATATGGGAGCTTTGGTTTATCTGGCAGTTTTCCTCAGTATTAGCAAGATTTTCCAACATCCAGTCAGATACTCTCCATTTTTCTTACAGTTCAGTTCAGTTCAGGTACTCAGTCATGTCCGACTCTTTGCGACCCCATGAATTGAAGCACGCCAGGCCTCCCTGTCCATCACCAACTCCCAGAGTTCACCCAAACTCACGTCCATCGAGTTGGTGATGCCATCCAGCCATCTCATCCTCTATCGCCCCCCTTCTCTTCCTGTCCCCAATCCCTCCCAGCATCAAGGTCTTTTCCAAGAGTCAATTTTTTACATGAGGTGGCCAAAATACTAGAGTTTCAGCTTTAGTATCATTCCTTCCAAAGAACACCCAGGGCTGATCTCCTTTAGAATGGACTGGTTGGATCTCCTTGCAGTCCAAGGGACTCTCAAGAGTCTTCTCCAACACCACAGTTCAAAAGCATCAATTCTTCGGCGCTCAGCTTTCTTCACAGTCCAACTCTTGCATCCATTCATGACTACTGGAAAAACCATAGCCTTGACTAGACGGACCTTTGTTGGCAAAGTAATGTCTCTCCTTTTGAATATGCTATCTAGTTGGTCATAACTTTCCTTGAGTAGACTAATCTATGTGCATTTTTTTGTGATTCTTGATCAGTCTGGACTTTTTCCTATTATATTTTTATGTTTTAGACTTACCATACAACTGCCTTGTGTTCATTTTTCCTTTCCTGCCTTCTTAATATTTAAGCTTTCTCATTTAGTATTTTCCTTCTACCACTTAGAAATAGAGGAAAACAATAAAATGGGAAAGACTAGAGATCTCTTCAAGAAAATTAGAGATACCAAGGGAACATTTCATGCAAAGATGGGCACAATAAAGTACAGAAATGGTATGGACCTTACAGGAGCAGAAGGTATTAAGAGGTGGCAAGAATATACAGAAGAACTATACAAAAACGATCTTCACAACCCAGAAAATCATGGTGGTGTGATCACTCACCTAGAGCCAGACATCCTTGAATGTGAAGTCCAGTGGGCCTTAGGAAGCATCACTATGAACAAAGCTAGTGGAGGTGATGGAATTCCAGTTGAGCTATTTCAAATCCTGAAAGATGATGCTGTGAAAGTGCTGCACTCAATATGCCAGCAAATTTGGAAAACTCAGCAGTGGCCACAGGACTGGAGAAGTTCAGTTTTCATTCCAACCCCAAAGAAAGGCAATGGCAAAGAATGCTCAAAGTACCAATAATTCCACTCATCTCACACGGTAGTAAAGTAATGCTCAAAAATCTCCAAGCCAGGCTTCAACAATACATGAACCATGAACTACTGAATGTTCAAGTTGGTTTTAGAAAAGATAGAGGAACCAGAGATCAATTGCCAACATCTCTTGGATCATTGAAAAAGCAAAGAGTTCCAGAAAACATCTATTTCTGCTTTATTGACTATGCTAAAGACTTTGACTGTATGATTACCACAAACTGTGGAAAATTCTTCAATAGATGGGAATACCAGACCACCTGACTTGCCTCTTGAGACACCTGTATGCAGGCCAGGAACCAACAGTTAGAACTGGACATGGAACAACAGACTGGTTCCAAATAGGAAAAGGAGTACGTCAAGGCTGTATATTGTCACCCTGCTTATTTAACTTCTATGCAGAGTACGTCATGAAAAATACTAGGTTGGATGAAGTACAAGCTGTAATCAAGATTGCCAGGAGAAATATCAGTAACCTCAGAGATGCAGATGACACCACCCTTACGGCAGAAAGTGAAGAAGGACTAAAGAGCCTCCTGATGAAAGTGAAAGAGGAGAGTGGAAAAGTTGGCTTAAAGCTCAACATTCAGAAAACGAAGATCATGGCATCTGTTCCCATCACTTCATGGGAAATAGATGGAGAACAGTGGAAACAGTGTCAGAGTTTATGATTTTTGGGCTCCCAAATCACTGCAGATGGTTGACTGCAGCCATGAAATTAAAAGGCTTTACTCCTTTGCAGGAAAGTTATGACCAACCTAGACAGCATATTAAAAAGCAGAGATAGTACTTTGCCAACAAAGGTCCGTTTAGTCAAGGCTATGGTTTTTCCCATAGTCATGTATGGATGTGAGAGTTGGGCTATAAAGAAAGCTGAGCACTGAAGAATTGATGCTTTTGAACTGTGGTGTTGAAGACTCTTGAGAGTTCTCTAGATTGCAAGGGTATCCAACCAGTCTATCCTAAAGGAAATCAGTCCTGAATATTCATGGGAAGGACAGATGTTGAAGCTGAAACTCCAGTACTTTGGCCACCTGATGCGAAGAGCTGACTCATTTGAAAAGACCCTGATGCTGGCAAAGATCAAAGGCAGGAGAAGAAGGGGACGACAGAGAATGAGATGGTTGGATGGCATCACCAACTCAATGGATGTGAATTTGAGTAACTCTGGGAGTTGGTGATGGAAAAGGAGGCCTGGCATGCTGCATTCCATGGGGTTGCAAAGAGTCGGACATGACTGAGTGGCTGAACTGAACTTCTACCACCTAAGAAGTTAAATATTCTATTTCTATTCTTTTGTGGTGACAAAGTTTGACATCCACAGTTAACTAAGTCTAATGATAATCAAAATCTCTATCCTGCTCCTGAATGGTACCTGAGAATAATTCCCATAGCCCTGTTTCACAATCTTCAATAATTATTATTTAGCATTTTAATTCTACTTTATTATTTTTTTAATTTATTTTTTAATTGGAAGGTAATTGCTTTACAGTGTTGTGTTGGTTCTTGCTGTAAAACAATGTGAATCAGCCATAACTATTTATATATATCCCCTCCCTTGTGAACTTTCCTCCCTTCTCCCTTTCTATCCCTCTTGATCACCAGAGTGCCTGGCTGGGCTCCCTGTACCATACAGCAGCTTTCCACTAGCTATTGCTTCTGATAGCCCAGTTGGTAAAGAATCCACCTGCAATGCAGGAGACCCTGGTTCAATTCCTAAAATTCCTAAAATTCCCTGGTTCAATTTCCCTAAAATTTGGCAAATTCATCGGAAAAGATCTGCTGGATAAGGGATAGGCTACCCACTCCAGTATACTTGGGCTTCTCTGGTGGCTCAGCTGGTAAAGAATCTGCCTGCAATGTGGGGGACCTGGGTTTGGTCCCTGGGGTGGGAAGACCCCTGGAGAAGGGAAAGGCCACCCACTCTGGTCTTCTGGCCTGGAGAATTCCATGGACTGTATAGTTCATGGAGTTGCAGAGTCGGGCTTGAGTGAGCGACTTTGACCTTCACTTTCTCACTAGCTTTCTGTTTTACACGGGGTAGTATATATATGTCACTGCTACTTTCTCAGTTCATTCTACTGTCTCCTGCTGCTGCTGTGTCCACAAAGCTGTTCTTTATGTCTGCATCTCCATTCCTTCCCTGCAAATATTTTCATCAATACTATTTTTCTAGTTTCCATAAATATGCGTCAATATATGATGTTTGTTTTTCTCTTTCTGGCTTACTTCACTCTGAACAACAGGCTCTTCATTCGATCTTTTGACTGCCTATAGTGGCTCATCTTCTTGTGTGATTAGAAGTTTTCAGTTATAAGCCTGTTTTGAGTGGGGATTCTTCCCTTGGGAAACCACGGGTGCTATGGGTGTGGGAGCATCTTTACAGAATGACTTAAGGTTTCCTTTACAGGGGAGCCAGTCATGGTGGTGGTGGTGTGGGGGGATTTGGCTTCTAATAGCAGGTCGGCTCCGTGTCTCAGGAGCACACCTAGTGTGCATGTGGAACCCCGTCCCCTCGGTGCTGGGCTGCAGAGTTTCTTCCTTCTCCTGGGTGACTCTTGAGCTACAACTGCCCTCCTCAGATAGGAGGCTTTCCTGTTTGCTCCTTAGGAGAGTGCATGGTTATTACAATTAGTTTTACAGATGGGATGGCGTTTTGTGATCCTGGACCTTATTCTTTTAGCTCAATGTCAGCTTCCCATTCAGTTGAGGCCTGCAGCTCAGTCTGAATTTAAATCCCCAGCCATCTCGTCACTGGGATCTTTTTTATTTGATCCCAATTTCCCATGGAGTTCCTTGGCTGCAATTCTCACTCACACTTTAATTGCGAATTTCCTCTCTGTGTCTGGCACCTTACTGATTTCTAGGTAAATTATGGGTTCCTGATGTAATTCTTTACATTGTTATATTTCATCCAGAAATCTGTATTTAAAGTGGGGGTGGTGTGCCTTCCATATTGGCCATAGGTCACCACATTGGCCAGACTTACTTATGTTACTTCTCTAATGAGGAAAAAAATACCCAGAGTTTGAAAATGTGTTTTAAAAATGTTTTGCTTTAAGTAACCTTTTTTTTCTCCACACTTCTCAGTGCTGAATTTGAAGAACCACATAATTATGAGGCAACAATTTCCTATCTGAGACACTCCAGCAACTCCATTAACCTGTGCACTGCAAAAAATTTGCTGATTGTAAGTGTGCTAAGCCAATTAATATTGTAATCCTATATGGAATGAAAATATGTCCAAAATGGTATTTCTCCTGCTAACTCTAGGTTTAAAAGTTAACAGCCATGCTGCTTTACTGTCACATTTTTTTTTCCTTCTAGCCTCTTAAATATATAAATAAACCCAGCTCTGCGTCAGTGCTATCTCCGCTCCTAGTGCTGCCTTCCCATTTCTTTCTTCTTTCCTTCACCAATCTACTTAGACACTTTGCCTTTTGTAGATATATGGGAGGGAAAATCAAGTTATGGTGATTCATTTTTCTTCCTCTCCTCCCATGGAAACTTCATCTCTCTTCTCTTGATGTCTGTCTTGAAGTCCCCTGGTAACTCCCTGTGGAAAAGAGAGATAACAGACTAGGGGAATGAGGTCCTTGTGTTTAGCCTGAATAGGAGCAAAGGATTCATTAAATGGATCTGACAACTGGTTGGGACTGGGTCTTCCCGCCTCTGGTATTACCGACAAAGCTCAGACCTTCCCATGAAAAAAAGACTGTCTCAGGCAAGATGGTGAAGAATCAGAAACTCATAGCATATCTTCACGTTTCTGTGTCTTTGTTTTGCTTATATCAATAGAATCAACCAGTTCTCTACAAAAGGCATGAATATTAGTGCTAGAATAAACACTAGTATTTACCCAGCTGTGCTGTGGGCCACAGTCCTGTTAAAGGTCCCCTGTGCATGTGCCTGTTGATATAGCCATTGTATTCACTCACTGTTAGAGACAGAAAACTGAAAATTAGACTGAGTTACATAATGTCATACAAGTAATATGTGGAAGGGCTATACTGTGCAACGGCCCAGACTGCCTCTAAGATCCATGCTTTTCCCACAGTTTCACGCTGCTTCTCATTCAAGCATGTTTGACTTCCCTGAAAGAAGAGTTAGAGATCCCCTGCTTCAACCTCTTTATTGTACAGACAGGAAGCCCAGGGCTCTGGGAGAGGAAGTCATTTGCCTGGGAACACATGCTTAGGAAGTTCATGGGTAAGAGTTAGAACCCACTGAAATATCCATTTCCCCCAAGAAATAAGGGGTCAAAGAACTACTGGAAAAACTTTCTCCTAGCCTGGGTAAGCTCTAGATTCTCCACACTGGCTTGTAAAATACTAGCTTAAAAAGTGGAACTCTGTCTGCATCAACCCAGAAGGCAGTACTGCCTTATAGTTGGGGTGCCTGGGCCCCTGCCTTAAAAACAAGGCTTTTTAAACTCTAATGTTCACATGAATTTTCTGGGCATCTTGTTGTAATGTAGATTCTGGGTCAGTCACTCTGGGTTGGGCCAGAGATTCTGCATTTCTAAAGGCGCCCTGATGCCACTGGTCCACAGACTGCACTTTGAATAGAAAGGTTGTGAGCCCCATTTGGACTGCATCCCAGCTGCATGTTTTCCTACAAAGCCAAGTGCTCACAGGGCCAAGGGGATGCTCCCCTGCAGCTTCCCTCTGGACTTCAGGGGATCCCCAGAATGCCCTCCTGCAGGTGAGTCTTTAAGATGCTGCTTGGGTCTCTTCCCTGGGTCCTTCCAGCTCAGGACAGATAGAGCTGCAGAGAGACCTGTTTGTGGTGTGGCAGGAGAGGATAAGGGTGACATAGGCAAGGTCCTTCATGTGTAGTGTGAAGCTGAGGACTGGAAGGAAGGAAGCTGGACCAGAGGCCTGCATGTGTTCTCTCCAGGCCACAGATGTTCAAGGTGGGTCTGTTGGGGATATCATTTGGGGTACCCAGGGCTCTCCTTAGTCTTTCACTGAGGAATCCTTTGTGTCCTCAGTGCTGCTGAGAAGATAAGTGTTTATGACTGAAAAGAGAAAGGGCTCAGAAAATAAGCCACTGATGCAATTGAGAGGTCACTGCAAAGGACAATTGGAAGGGGGAGAGAGGGAGAAGGGTGCAGATGGTGAGGGCTTCCCCAGCCAGGATGGCATCCTGTGGGGGATAGGATAGAAGCCTGGCAGGAGATTCTCTTTGGAAGCCAGAGAACCCTAGTCTGGGATGGAAAAGATGCTGTTTTAGCCCATTCTTCTTTCCCTGCTCCTCTCTAAAGAGGCAAGGGATAGTTCCCCTATAGGCAAAAAAAAAGGGAAGGAAATAGGCTATTTTACCCCCACTTGTCCATGTTCATTTGACTTTTCCCCATGTGTTTTATCCTCTTTACACTTACTGTTTGAAAGATATACAAATCTCAGTGTATTTATCTACTGAATGGATATAATATCTTCTTTGTGTAACTGTTCTGTGTGTTTGAGAAGGTAATGCATGTAAAGTCAAGTGAACTCTTCTCTGAGAGGATGGAGCACATATACTTTCCCCTAGTGCTCCTGCTAAGTACAACTAAAACCTCTGGATACTATATATTTAAAACAAATATATACACCTTGGTGGCTCAGATGTTAAAGCGTCTGCCTCCAATGTGGGAGACCCAGGTTCAATCCCTGGGTCGAGAAGATCCCCTGGAGAAGGAAATGGCAATCCACTAGAGTATTCTTGCCTGGAGAATCCCATGGATGGAGAAGCCTAGTAGGTTACAGCCCATGGGGTCGCAAAGAGTTGGACACGACTGAGCGACTTCACCTTCACCATTGTATATTTTAACATATAAACATGAGAGAACTAGAACACTGTGAAAAGGCAGAAAGAAGGTAGACCAGCTAGGTACCACTGGACCCAAGGAAGGATAAGTGGTGAGCTCCCTGGGTTTTCTTCTTGCTTCATATGTCCCAGCCTCAGAGCTAAAGAAGCTGGCAACCCAGAAACACCACAGGGCACAGACAAAGAAGCTCCAACAGAAGCTTGCTCTTTCTAGCCAAAGGACCAGTAAAGGGAAGCCTAGAGACACAGAAAGCCTCTAGACAACAACTTCTTTATCCCAGCTAATGTCGCAGAAAATAACAAACTGGCCCCACTGCCACCAGCCAAGGCTGAGCGGGGAGCCTGGATATCCACTCTTATCTGGCTGTGATGATGTACCCCAACCCTTCTGCTGGTCAAGAAGGTGAAGTAGGGAGCTGAGACTTTCGTCCCTGCCAGGGTAAGAAACTCCACCTACAGTGAAGGTCAGTGAAGAGCACATGGGGACACGGACTCCAGCCCTCCACCTAGCAATAACAAGGTCCTTCCCTGTTGGGACCGCGCCAGAACAGACCTTGTGGAGAGTCAAGACCTTCACACACTCTCAGCAATAAGGCACTCTCTCCCTATAGTATCACTAGAGGCTATGTTGGGAGTGATAACAAGCACTCCCCGCCCCTCCCAGCCAGATTGTTACCAGCAGAAGCTTAGCAGGGGGCCAGAGCACCCACTCCTGCTCAGAAGTGATGAGGAGCCCTTGCCTTACTTGGATATCAACAAGAGCAAGAAATGCGTAACCTACACTTCCACCCCCACCTGGCAGGAAAGAGGCAGTCCTCTGCACTTCTGCTGCCATCCTAGCTGAAACAGAAGGCTTAAATAGTATCAGAGTCTCACAACATAATACTCTAAAAGGTCATGGTTCAATTGAAAATCACTCATCATACCAACAGCCAGCAAACTCTCAAACAAAAAGGGATGATTGACAGATGCCAACATTGGGATGACTGAAGTGTTAGAATTGTCTGACAAAAGCTTTAAAGCAGCTATTATAAACATGCTTCAGTGAGAATTATAAATATGACTGAAGCAAATTGAGAAAAAGTCTTATCCAAAAATAGGGAATATCTCTGTAGAGAAATGGGAGATATAAAGAAAACACAAATGGAAATTTTAGAACTGAAAAATACAAGAAAGAAAAAAAAAAGCTCAATAGCAGAATGGAGGGAACAGAAGAATCAATAAACCTGGAGAAAAAATTAGCTCAGAATGGATTTTTTCCTTCCTCTGCTCACCAACGGTGAGGAATCTTTAAATACTGCCTTTCTAGGAAGATGAGAGGGAGAAGGAAAGGAGGAGAAGGCTTTTGCCATCACCTTTGGGTGAGTCTGTCTCTTGAACAATGCCAAGAAAAACAGAAGGTCACCCCCTCAGGGTGCCTAGCTCAGCACAGGTGACTTTCTGAAACTTCACCCTTTCATACCAACTGGGTGATGGGGCAGCAGGATTTAGGCTGTTGTGAAAGCTCTGTGGAATTTTCCTCAAGCTCATCTAGACAGTGCATTTCCTAGAGCCAAGGGCTGTCCTAAGGGGGTCCTGGAAACCCCTGGGGAGAAGTTTCATTTATGCTCCTATAATATTGTGTTTGCTTCCTAACCACAGACTGCTCCCAAATAGGAAACAGAGGACGTCAAGGCTGTATACTGTCCCCCTGCTTATTTAGCTTCTATGCAGAGTACATCATGAGAAACGCTGGGCTGGAAGAAGCACAAGCTGGAATCAAGATTGCTGGGAGAAATATCAGTAACTTCAGATATGCAGATGACACCACCCTTATGGCAGAAAGTGAAGAGGAACTAAAAAGCCTCTTGATGAAAGTGAAAGAGGAGAGTGAAAAAGTTGGCTTAAAGCTCAACATTCAGAAAACGAAGATCATGGCATCTGGTCCCATCACTTCATGGGAAATAGATGGGGAAACAGTGTCAGACTTTATCTTTGGGGGCTCCAAAATCACTGCAGATGGTGACTGCAGCCATGAAATTAAAAGACGCTTGCTCCTTGGAAGGAAAGTTATGACCAACCTAGACAGCATATTCAAAAGCAGAGACATTACTTTGCCGACTAAGGTCCGTCTAGTCAAGGCTATGGTTTTTCCAGTAGTCGTGTATGGATGTGAGAGTTGGACTGTGAAGAAGGCTGAGCACCGAAGAACTGATGCTTTTGAACTGTGGTGTTGGAGAAGACTCTTGAGAGTCCCTTGGACTGCAGGGAGATCCAACCAGTCCATTCTGAAAGAGATCAGCCCTGGGATTTCTTTGGAAGGAATGATGCTGAAGCTGAAACTCCAGTACTTTGGCCACCTCATGCGAAGAGTTGACTCACTGAAAAAGACTCTGATGCTGGGAGGGATTGGGAGCAGGAGGAGAAGGGGGACGACAGAGGATGAGATGGCTGGATGGCATCACGGACTCGATGGACGTGAGTCTGAGTGAACTCGGGGAGATGGTGATAGACAGGGAGGCCTGGTGCACTGTGATTCATGCTGTTGCAGAGAGTCGGACACGACTGAGTGACCGAACTGAACTGAACTGAAGTGGGACAAAGCTGTTCAGTGGAAAGAGAGAGAATTCCCCGTGGAAGCTAAGTGAGGCCTCTGATGCTTTGGGTTACATCCTTGTATTATAATTTCTAGTTTTTCCTGACCCCTGAGATATGATCATTTGTACTTTATATTCCTACTTAGGAGCAAGTTTTGATGGCAACACTTACTGTTGAGAGAACATCCACTTTGTTTAAATTAGAAAAGAAGTATCAAGTTATGAATGCATTATTAATTGTGTGTGTATTATGTTTGCTTATTAGCCTTAGCAAGTAAGTTCTCTCTGGGCCTTGGTTTTCTCATTTCTAAGAAAAATAATATCTCCCTCCCCATCAGGTGACAGGTAGAAGCAAAGATATCGTGATTTGTTAATTCTTTCAAAAACACAGAAGAGTGAATAAATTGGAGGAGGGGGAGAAAAGGGAGATTATCATTTTTTAAGAGTGGAAAATAAATCCATACTTGAAAAGGATGGGGCCAACTGCATCATAAGCAGATATTCTTAAATGTTTTTAAAGCAAGTAATAGAATAAAGTGTGTTGATTCAAAAATTGGTGAAAATAAGTGTATAATTACCAAAGTTGAAGTACAGGTTATTAATCTGCCACACAGAATTTTAAGTCCTTGTGTCAATAATCACATGCAGATAGTCCCTAAAGAGAAACTGATTTCATTTCAATAATTTATGAATGAATTGTATATGTAGAGTAAAAGTGGTTTAGAAATGTGTGTTGTTGTTTGGTCAGTTCTGTAAACTAAACCTTTAGGACACCAGCAGCAAGAAAGAGAAAAGGAACAGGGAAAGTCTTATTTATTATGTACTATCAACGGGTGACATGTTTATAGAAAACTTTTAAGCAAAGAAAAATTAAATTAGCAATTTTATGTAAAATATATCATTTTCTATACAATGCCTGGGGCTCTGCTAGGTTTACATTTCTCACATCATCTGCTTTAATCTTCCCGTGGACTCTGGAAGGCAGATACCAGTTGGCCCCATTTCACTGATAAGCAATCTGAGGTTCAAAAAAAGGAAGTAATTTGTTGATATTTCCACAGGTAGGAAATGGCAGGACTGAGCTCTGAACCCCAATCCTTACTACTACTAATATTAATTAATGATTAAATTTGGCATCATGTCATTAAATAAAAGCCACAAAACTTTTGGAAAAATTGAAAGGTATTTGAGCCTTAGTTGACAGTCAGCTTGTTCCATGGAAACAAAATGCTTATGGAGCCACTTTCAGGCACACTGTGGAGTTGGATTTAATGAAGTGGGACCTGGGCTTTTGTGGGCTTATTTCCTTTCCCTTTCAAGTCTGCCTTCTTATTGCTACCACTCAATTGCAGTACATTCTCTTCATAATGAAGTATGAATCTGCTTAACAAGAAGGAAACTGAAAACTGTTTCAAATGTTTTCATTGACTGTACTTTCCATCCCTGAAATCCCCAAAGGAAAGATACCATGATCAATGACATGAGAATTTCCTAAACCTTGTGGATGAGTTTCCCATACATTGATTGTTCTGAGGGTTGAGAAAACTGAACTCTGCCACCGTCCATAATTGCTTTAATCTGGGGTACTGTGTAAGAAATGGATGCTGTGAGAAATTGCCTTGAAATAACTGTCTCATGTTTATTTTAGCAGCTTATGAAGTCAGAATTGGAGAACTCCGAAAGGTACAGTTTCTTTTCTTCTTATCAGCTCATAGCTAAAGCAAGTGTGCAGAGTTGATTCTGAAGTAGTTTCTTTCATGAGGGAGGAAAGCTCTTTGTTTTGTGTTTCCCTGCAATTTCAGAGGCATTTTTAGACTTCGCCTGCTAAGATTCTGAAGTTTGAGCCCAGTATGATCAGAGATGGAAAATGTGTTAGAATGGCAGAAGGGAGTAGTAACGTATTCCTGGCACCTGATGTAAGGCGGTCAGTACCAACTGGCCTCTAATAACTGTCCCTTCAGGAGAGAGGAGTTCCTCGTCACATGCCAAATTTGTATAGCATGTGCTTCCATGGGAATGACCAGACCCTTGAAAGCATAGGTTTTGGACTTCTGGTGGGCATAGTGCTAGCAACTTGATTAGGGCCCAAGCAGAACCATGGGCTTTGATTCTGGCTTCTGGCTATGTGACCTGGAACCTCCGTTACCTCACATGTGGCCATAGGAACACCCCCATCAGAAGTCACTGTGAGAATGAAAAGAGGTAAATTCAGGGAAACAGTTTAATAGTAAGTGCTGGAATCTATCCCAGGCACTTTACCTCTCTGAGATTCAGCTGTGTCTTCTGTAAAATGGTATGTTCTCTGGAATGGCAGGAAGCATAAGCCTTGTGCAGTAGTAGATGCTCAATAAGTAATGAGACCAACAGTGTTCCACTGAGTTGCTGAGTGAACTAAGCTGGATGAAGCTGGTGAGCACCTAGTCCAGCACTCAGCACCCAGTAGGTACTTACTGTTTTCACTGGATGCCTTTACTCGAGGTCCTCCATCTTTCTGCTTTGTTTTTCTTATGATTACTGAAAAGGATTGTTCATTTGTGATACACTTTAGAGACAGAAAACTAGAAATGATTATTATTCCTATTAATGAAAGTAGAAAGGTGCTTCACTTACCTGGCAGTATCAGCAAATGACAAACTTTTCTGCACAATGGAGCTTTCCAAATGACCACAATTTTATCCCGTTCAAAATTTAAAAAGCATGAAAATATTTTTCTTTCAACCTTCAGACATGTATTTTGTTCATCTCATGTTTTTGAGCTCAGTGGCTCGAATCTGATTTCTCCATTTCTTGATGACTTGGAGTTCTCTGAAACATAAGGGGCTGAATGGGCACTGTTCATGTTTTTCTTGAGATGCTCTTAGGCCCTTGTAGGTGTTCAGAATGAGTTGCCTTCACACCAAACTGCCATTGTCTATATGCTGTAGTTGTTTCATTATGTCTATCAATTGTTATTTCCTTCTCCTGTCAACCTCTTTGTGTCCAGCAGTGAGTTTCCATGTTGTCCAGTACACACCAAGTCCCTGTCTGGGGGCAGGTACCTGTGTATATGGTGGCTCAGATGCAAAGAATATGCCTGCAATGTGGGAGACCCGCGTTTGATCCCTGGATGGGAAGATCCCCTGGAGAAGGGAATGGCTATCCACTCCGGTATTCTTGCTTGGAGAATCCCATGGACAGAGGGGCCTGGCGAGTTACAGTCCATGAGGTCACAAAGAGTCAGACACGACTGAGTGACTAACACTTTCATTTTTCACCTGTGTATACATGGCATCATGTAATCCTCACAGTCACCCTGTGAGCTGGCATCACTGCTTTTTACAGATGAGAACTCAAGGCTCAGAGAAGTTAAATAACTATAAATAATGTAGCAGAGATATAAAGCAAGGTCCATCTAACTTGTGTTTCTACAAGTGTTGCCATCCAATCTGTTAGAATTGTGTGGAAAATGGAGCCAGTCCCTGTATGCAAACCGTGAGGCTCTTCTCAAAGGAAGGGATATGAGCTCCTGGGCGTGGATGCTGCAGCAGCGTTTTGGATGTTTACTTTCTGTTCTCTTTGGGTTCTTGGCTAGATTACAGATTGTGAATGATATATGACAAATGACTAAATGAGAGGTTAGGTTTTGGTCACTGGGGCCTAAGTTTAATGGTGCCAAGTCTAGATCACACACGAGCTGATTTTTGATCGGGTGGTGTGTGGTTAGGAAAGGAAGAATGCCCAGCATGGCTTGCATTCTTGCCTGTAACAATTTTGCTCACTGGAACATTGCTCAAATATTGCAATTCCTATTTGCTCATGGGGTTTAAAATTTCTTTATTCTACAGATGCATTCCTGGATGGGCATACAGAGAACAACTTAATTTTCTAAGTCAAACTATACATTACCTCTGGCATGCACCATGACTTTAGAAATGCCTGGTTTTTTTTTTTTTTGTTTTGTTTTTTTTGACTGATATTCAGCTCCACTGGCACAGTTCATGAAGCACTCTGTTGTCAGCATCTACTTTGCTCTGTACTGAGACCTCACTTGCCTCACCCTTTGGTCATGTCTCTAATGATCTGAACCAAACAACAGAGGCCTGGTTGGGGTTTGACGTGGGTAGATTTATGAAAATGACCATTTTTCTCTTTACTTTCAGGCTTGGAAGAGTTTTTACCATCAAGAACGTAGGTGAGTTTTATCTTCAAAAGGAAAAGCATTAATTAGCCACTGACCCTCTGATGACAGAACTGTTTCTCCTTAATGGGCCAGTTGTCTCTAGTGCCTGACCTGGTTCAGCACCCCTAGTACCCTGCAAGGTGTCTGGTACAGAGAAGGTGCTCAAGGGTCCTGCCTGGCCTTTTGGGTTCACCTCATTCTAGCTCACTCTATACTCATTCAGCAGAGGCTTGCTGAATCCCCAGCATGCTGGCCATTTGTTAACCACAAGGGCTGGGGGTTCCCTGGTAATTCAGCTGGTAAAGAATCTGCCTGCAATGCAGGAGATCCCAGTTCAATTCCTGGGTCAGGAAGGGCCACTGGAGAAGGGATAGGCTACCCACTCCAGTATTCTTGGGCTTCCCCGGTGGCTCAGCTGGTAAAGAATCCACCTGCACTATGGGAGACCTGGGTTTGATCCCTGGGTTGGAAAGATCCCCTGGAGAAGGGAACAGCTACCCACTCCAGTATTCTGGTCTGGAGAATTCCATGGACTGTATAGCCCATGGCGTCACAATGAGTCAGATATGACTGAGTAACTTTCACTTTCAGGGGCTGGGGCAGTGACAGAGAGCTAGCCACTACCCTTGGGGGTTCCCCAGTGAGAGAAATACAGTCAAACAGGCATATGACAATCACGTGGGTCCCAAAGGATTGATAAGTTCCAAAACACACCGTGCTGTTTCAAGTCTGTTTGCCTTTGCTCATTTACTTCATTCAGCCCAACCTAATGATCTGGCAGACTTCTACTAACCATCGAATGACCCCTCCTGTAAGAAGCCTTCCTCATTCTCCTCCTCTAGTCCCTTCCCTGTGGTGCTGCTGTAAGACACGCACATGTCTGAACTAACATCATGTCCGTCCTTTGTTTGCTAAGATGCTAGTTCATCCTCACTCTCCCCTTTTCTGAGGTCCTTGTGAGCAGGGCCCGTTGTTCTTGTTCTTGATCCAGACCTGGGCTTGGCATAGCAGTGCTTTTGCCTGATCCTTCAGAGCCTGCCTGTCTCTCTCACCACCTATGGACGTTATTTATAATGCATTAAAATAAACATGGCCTGTGAGCTCTGGAGGAGCATGTATCAGCATTTCCTGGCTGAGGCTAAAAACACACAAGCTGGATCATGGAGGAAAACCCTGCTTCATCTCTCTCCTTGAGCTCCTGCCTGACCTTGAATTCATGAGTCCTGTGATTACCCTTTGGCACCTAACACAGTGCTGGGCACAGGGTAAGCACATGTCAGATGATTAGCTACTTAGTTCAACATTTATTGAGCTTTTTCTCATTCAGACACTGCTAGATTCTCAGGTACAGAAATGAATAATAGAATGTATTCCCTATACTTAGTTCAGCTTAAGAATGAAGACCAGAGTGGTAGGGGTGAGGGGTCACTTGGAGGGGCAAATGACCGTGGAAGTAGGAATTTACAATATCAGATAGTCACTGTTAAAAGTTAGGAAAACACAGAAGTGAGGTGGTAGGCATGCTTTCTGCAAGAGTGACAGCTGAGCTGAATCATGAAAACATGTAGGAACGGGCCGGGTGAAAATGGCAGGATGCATGTTCCAGGCAGAGGACAAGGTGGGGGGCAAAGACGCAGCATTGCACAGTGAGGCCAGTACGAGTGTCCACGAAGAGCTGGACAGTGCTTGAGCATAAAGTGCGGTGTGGAGCAGCAGGAATGAAGTCATATACAGAGCAAGATCAGGAGGGCCTGCATTCCGTAGTTAATCATTCAGACCAATCCTGTCCAGTGGAAATATAATGCAAACCACACATGTCACTTAAAATGTCTCTAGTGGCTATCTTCTAAAAAGCTAAAAAAAAAAAGAAAGAAATGATCCTAATATATCCCAAACATTATCATTTCACCATGTAATCAGTATTAAAGTTTCTATTGAAATATTTTAGATCCTTTTCTTCATACCAAGTCTTAAAGATCCAGATGTGTTTTACACGAATAGCTTGAGTTTGGCCCATACACATTTCAAAAGTCAAAATGTGAACAGTGACCTCTTGGACACCACAGTTTTAAACCTTATTCTATAAGTCAGCGGAAGCCACAGAAGAGTTTTAAAGCAGAAATAATATACCCCTAGCATTCCTAGGAGTCACAACATTAAATGCAATTTGACAGTTATTTATGGAGATCCAGCCATGTAGAAACTACTGGACAAAACCCGGGGGATAGAAAGATGGATTACAAAGGACATGTACATCAGCAAGGAAGGTAAATGCCTTAGGAAAAGTGTCAGCAATGGGAAGAGAAGCCTTGGGTAATTCTAACTCGGCAGATGCTGTGATGAAGAAAAGGACACTGACAGTTAGGAGAGCCAATTACATGCTGTAAGCAGTGTTAGGCTTTCAACATTTTTATCACATTTCACTTTCATGGCAACTGTGGAGACTAGCATTGTGACTTTTCATTTATAGATGGAAACATTTGACTTTTAGAAAGGTTCATCTTAAGTTTTTAGAGGCAGAATAGGGGCTGGACCCCAGCCCTCCCTCCACAGCCCCTGTTCTAGAACTAGTGGCCTTGATGGTGGATAAGAGTCATCAGTCACTGGGTGAGCGAAAGTTTAAAATTCGTCCCACTGTCACAGAATATTTCTCTCTCCTGGTGTTTCTCCTTCCTGCATGACCACTTCTGCTTTTCTCTGAGGGCTCTCTGTCTCTGCCTTCAGTGTAAAAGTGGCTGTAGAGCTCTCTACTTCACTATGTTGCCAGAAACAGACACTCACATCTGGATGCTGATGCTCCTCGGTCCCCGGTCCTCAGCTGTTGACTATACTCTTCACCTTGACTCCCCTCCTCTACTCTTCCACTGCAGCTATTGGCAGTATATAGGTGTGTGGTAGTCATGCCCTTCATGAGGGAATGCTAGCTGGAAGACTTTGCTACTGTGGGTTCCAAAGCATTAGTGCTGGGGGTACACACGTGAATGAACAGAGCTCTGATTTTTAGTTAGTGTCAAGGAAAAATGGAAGAGCCAGAAGCAGATCTGTAGACTGTACATTTTAATATACAATAGAGGGATAAAAGAGAGTCAGGCAATGCTTGCTTGGGAGAATTAGGCAGCACTTTTCAGAGGGGAGCTGATTCAGACAGACTGGAAAGGGTGCCCTGTTTCTTTGCAGTATAAGATGGGGAAGGCATGACTGAAAAAGGCACTAGCAAATATAAAGGAAGAATTGCTCAAAATAGGATGAAAAGTTTGGGGAATTAGAGTGTAGATTAGCATAAACATGGAGAGAAGAAGCAGAGGATGGAGTTGGAAAGAAGGGTGGGGGCCAAGTCACAGTGGGGCTGATATTTTATCCATCAGCCAATGGGAAGTTAGATTTTAAGCAGGAATCTGGCATTGATTGGAACAGCCAGAAATGTGGGGAAATTTTCTATGGTTGACTTGATCCTGGTCCTCTCATCTTTAAAGAAGAAGAAAAGGAGGAGAAAGGGAAGGAGAAGGGGGAAAGGGAAGGAGAAGGGGAAAGGGGAAGAGGAGGGTTCAGCTCTGTTTAAATTCATTTCCCTCATTTCATTTAGGATTGAGGGGTACACTATCATCAAAATGCTCTCATCTTCACTTTTTCCCTGGTATTGCTTCACTTTTCAGACCCCGACACGAAGATGAAGTTAAACAAATGAAGGAAAAAGAACCATACCAGTTGAAACTTCAGAACACAGAAGATCTACACTTAGACCATCTTTTCAAGGTATCTGTAATTCTAGGGTTCCAGATCAAACAGTCCAGGCCATCCATGTAATAGGTTCAGTTCATGGAGTGACTTTTGAGAGGCTGAACCATGCAACTCTCCAGAAAGACAGAAGATGGGGTGGATGTTGGGTGTCTTATGAAAGAAATTGACAGGACAAGAATACCGAACTCTAGCCTCCTATTTCTTACTTATTAGCTGTGAAGCAGGTCTCATAAACTGGGCTGAGATTAGTGTGAGTTCAGCAAGACACCCAGAGGGAAAATTCAAAGAGACAACGCAGGTGCCCACCCTGCTCTTGTGGAACCTGATAGGAGGGCCTCCTGAAGTTCTGTGCTCTGAGACTCTGCTTAAGAGGGACCTACAATCCATGGGGTCACGAAGAGTTGGACATGACTGAGTGACTTCACTTTCAATCTCTGAGCTTAGGCATCTCATGTGTAAAATGAGAATAAATAACCCCTATCTGATTACCATCCCCACTCCCATCCGAATTATCTTCTTTTGGATAATGAAATAATGTAGATGAAGGTGCTTTGTAAGCTGCAAGCTACCATGAAAATGAAGTTTATTGTTGTTAATTAAACGATCAGTTAACACTGTTTGTTGATAGGAAACACTGTATATCCACATCCAATGGACACTGTCTCCTTCAAAACAGTCAGAAGCTTAAATGATAGATAACACCAAGGCTGTTACCAGGGTTCAGAACACCTGGGGATGCCTGTTTGAGATGGGCCTATCACATCCCATCACATTGTTCCAGTCCCACGTGCAGGGCTTGGGTAAATCAGACATCTTGGTGGTGGTATGGGCCTGAACTGAGGTGTAGGCCCAGAGGCCCCACTGGAATAGGTTGAATGTTTACAGAATATAAAAAAGCAGCATAATTCAGAGAAGTCATTAATAATGAAAGGTAGGGACCAGAGACAGGGGAGTGGCATGATGTGTTAAGATGAGTGGTGAGACCAGAGATCAGGAAGGGGTTCATCAGGAGTGTTTCATGATGAGAAAGGCAACAGAGGAGCATGATTAAGGGTGTGTGCATGCTCATTTGGTCAGTTGAATCCGACTCTGTGCAAACCTATGGACTGTAGCCCGTCAGGCTCTTCTGTCCATGGGATCCTCCAGGCAAGAATACTATAGTGGATTGCCATGTCTTCTTCTAGGGAATCTTTCTGACCCCGGGATTGAACCCACATCTCCTGCAGCTTCTACACTGCAGGTAGATTCTTGACCACTGAGCCATCAGAGAAATCTGATATGATTCAGGATACTGACCATGAAAGAGCAAAAACATGGGTGCTCCCTTTTCAGTGTATCCCTGGTAGCCAAGAGCACAGGGCTCTGGGATCCAGTCCTGCCTGAGCAGATGACTAGCTGTGAGACCAGAGGCCAGTTATTTAACCTTTCTAAAGTCTTTATCAAGAAAAATCATGGTATTTTTTGAATGAGATGTCATGAAGATCAAGTAAGATAAGATCTATCAAGAGCCTATTCCATGGTCAGCCTGCCATTATAGCCTGATTGCATCCTGTGGGCCTGCCTCCAAGCCAGACACCGGATGGCTAGTCAGAGGGGAACAAAAGACATTGTATGTGCCCTTGTGAAACTTAGAGAAATGAGACTGTGTTAAATAACACAACAAACAATGACTAGCTGGGAGGAATGAATGCATACAGAATAGCATTAGTAAGCGAAAAACCAATAGTTAAGTGCAGGACTGTCCTTGTTGCATGGGTTTAGGTGGATATCTATGAAGAGATACCTGGGAAAACCCAGATGGCAGAAGACCACACAGGTGGGAGAAGCATGCCGGCCAGAAAGCAGGATGCTGCGATGGATATCATCCAGGTGGAGGCTTGCCCTGAGGACTTCCAGCTGGCCGGGCACGCCATAGACTACTGTGAGTTTCATTTTTTCCTGGTTCTTTTTACCATTACTGAATTATTTTCAAGCTGTATGTGACCAAGATTTTAATTGATTTTATAAATATTCACCTAGCATCTATTATACATCACATCATTTGCCTGAGTGAGGCAGCTGTACTAGATTTAGAGGTAGAAGGCCCGAGTTAAAATCAAGGCTCTTATACTTATTAGCTGTGTAACATAATCCTTCATATTCCTCAATTTCTTCATTTATAAAAAGGGATCATAATATAGATCTCACCAGGGTTTGGCACAGACCAAATCTGACAGTATGTTGCATAATAGGTACACAATTGAATGTTTACTCATTTCTTCTTATATCTCCCAGAACCTGTTGTTTTTTATAGACTCAAGACATTGACACTTTGATGACGTAGTATGATACTATTATTTGACTTTATTCAGGTTGAATTTTTATCTTCTTGTGAGTCAAACTCTTGATTGCAAGTAACTGTAATAAAATCATACTGTGATAAGGAAAAGAGAAGGAGGCTCACCTAGCAGAAGGTCTGGACATGGCTGGACTCAATACAAACAGTATCCCAGGGACTCAGTATTACTTTTTTTTTTGCTCCTGGCTTTGTCCCCCTCCCTCTTGGCTCCATCTTCATGCAAACTCTACCCTTGTGGAGACAAGCTGGCACCTGGAAGTGACAGATTTGCATGCTATCTATCCTCTTAGGAACCCTGACAGAAAGCTGGAAATCGTTATCCTCTCAGCAGTTTGAAGAAAAGGTCCAGATCTGAGTCTCACTGGCTCGATTGTGTCACATGCCGGTCTCCATCCAATCATCATGAATGTGGGATAGGATGCTCTGACTGACCCAGGCCTCTGTCATAAATTCACATCTGTAGCTGGAGGCAGAATTAGTTCTGCCAAAACGGTATCATTTCAGATTGAAGGATGTCCCAAGTTAAGAGCTGTTATCATAGGGAAAATAGTAGATGCTGGATAGACGAAACAGACGTCTACTCCAGTGCAAGAAACCACGGCAAACCCCTGACATGTCATAACGTGTTACAGTCAAAGTTATAAGAATATATTACAATCATAAGGTTGACTCAGGCCCTATAAAACCTGCCTCTCAGCTAGTTGACTGCATCCCTGCTGTGCACTTCCCTCGCTGCACACTGTTTATTCTAAGTTACCTGACTGTGAGCTGTGCTTAACTGCCCCATCACTTTGCCTGAACTCTTTCCTGTGTCTGAAATGCCTTTCTGCCCACCCTCTACCTGCTGATGTCTTAGCCATCTTTCAGGATCTATCTCCAAACTCAGTTCTTCTGAGGCCCTCCTTACCTTCCTTACACCTATATTCCACTTTCCCACTCTCCAGGGACCATAATTGCCCACTCCTCTCTGTTTCCAGGACACCAAAACAGCAATGGAATGAACAGTTTTCCATATTAGGTTTTCGTTCTTCAGTCCCTAAGTCATGTCTGACTCTTTGCAACCCCATGGACTGCAGCATGCCAGCCTTCCCTGTCTTTCACTATCTCTCAGAGTTGCTCAAACTCACATCCATTGAGTCAGTGATGCCATCCAACTATATCATCCTCTGTCATCCCCTTTTCCTCCTCCTCTCAATATTTCCCAGCCTCAGGGTCTTTTCCAGTGAATCGTCTCTTTGCAAGATGGCCAAAGTATTGGAGCTTCAGAATCAGTCCTTCCAATGAATATTTAGGGTTGATTTCCTGTAGGATGGACTGGTTTGATCTTCTTGCTTTCCAAAGGCCTGTCAAGAGTCTTCTCCAGCATAATTCAAAAGCATCAGTTCTTCTGCATTCAGCCTTCTTTATGAGATCCACCTCTCACATCTACCAGAAATGACTACCAGAAATGACCTTTGTCAGAAAAGTGATGTATTTGGTTCTTTTCAGATTCAAGCATTCCTGGGACACCAAACCACTATGTATTAATCCTACAACCCTGGGAAGTTCACTTACTTTTATGTACACGTGGGGACAGTACTATTTATTTCCCAGGGCTCTTTGTCAGTGCATATAAAGTGTTAGGTAGTTAGAATAGGGAAAAGAGTCCAGAATGGCAGTGGCTAAAGATAAGGAAGAGAAAAGCCTGTGAAAATAGAACAAAGGAAGGTCCGAGGACTGGAGTGAGGACCTCAGGTAAAACAAACAGCACTCCTGGCTGGCCCAATTTACATAGGACAGGCCCAGGGAGAGAAAAACGTATAAAAAGAGGAGCCAAATCTCTCTCACTCGCTCGCTCTCTCTTTCTCCCGCGCTGAGGTGCTCTTCTCTTTGCATCTTTGTCTTAGACAAATCAGTGTTATAGCCCGGTGTTACAGCTCTATTTTATTTAGAAGATAGCAGGAAAATCCATCTTCGAGGCGTGAGGGCGCGTTGACCCAAAGACGCAAACAGAAGAGCTCCCCAGCGTGCGCGGGACAGAGAAAGAGCGCTTTGGCTCCTCTTTTATGTTTTACTCTCCTGGGCCTGTCCTATGTAAATTGGGCCAGCCAGGAGTGTTTGTTTTACTTGAGGTCCTCACTCTGGTCCTTGGACCTTCCTTTGTTCTTTTTCGTGGGCTTTTCTCTTCCTTATCTTTTAGCCACTGCCATTCTGGACTCTTTTCCCTATTCTAACTATCTAACAAAAGTATCTGGTTCATCGCTAAATAACTGTCAGTTCTCTTTGCTCACTTGCTTTCCTAAAACAATTACAGCATGCTTTACTTTGTAACTCATGGTGTACATGTTTGTTTACCATGGTTCACTGTGAACACCTTGGGGTCAGAGACCATTTGACATTTTTCTCTGTATCTCTGCAACCTGCAACCAACAAAACTTTGTTAAAGGAAAGAATAGAATAGTAAATCAGATTTCAGTGAGAGAGTATGGTAGATTTGACAATCTTAATGATTCTTCTGACTAAAACAACTAAAGTGAAGAAGAAAATTGGGAGTGGAAGGGACAATTCATTAAAGCATCACAGACTTGACTTAAAAGGAAGTATCCACTTGCCTGCAGGGACCAGGAACCCTGAGAAATGAATGAGCACCAAAGCTGCTCTTGCCCTGAGGCCTTTCACTGAGCTCTGAACCCTTTGTTCTCCTGTTTTGAATGCATGGTGTGCAGGGGACAGGAGCTATATCCCAGGGCCTGCCCAACGTGAGTGTATAATAGCGTGCATCTGTGCATACCCAGTCATATCCGACTCTTTTGTGACCCCATGGAGTGCAGCTCACCAGGCTCCTTTGTCCATGGGATTCTCCAGGCAAGAAGGGAGTGGGTTGCCTTTTCCTCCTTCAGGGGATCTTCCTGACTCAGGGATCAAACCTGTGTGTCCTGCATTGACAGGTGGATTCTTTAACACAGAGCCACCAGGGAAGCCCGTACAATAGGAGACTCCTGTATAAAGTTGGGACCTCAAAGAATTAGGTCCACACAGAATGGATAGCACTATCCCTGTTGTTAACAATACTATATTATACACTTATAAATTTACAAGAGTAGACCTCAAGTGCTCTTAAACCATAAAAATTTTTAAAAAAATTATATAGGACAAATAAAGACATTTCTAATGAGATAAATGACACACGAGAAAGCACAGAGGCAGTACTGAATAAAAAAACACGTCTTTAGATGAAAAGTGGATAGACTAACTTGGACTATAGAAAAAATGGAAGGGTGGAAAGGGAGGAAAACAAGCGGAAGTAAATAAGAGTTAAAAGGAGAGGCCTAAACATGGGGCTAAAAGCCATTTTTAAGCAATTATGTATTGTCCTTGAAGAGTCACTACAGATTTCGGGATTACGCTATGTTGAAACAGTCTGAAGACAGCGCTTCTGAGTAATCTGTACATACTGCTAAAGCACAAAGGGAGTCTGTAATAAGCTTGTGCGAAACCCCGTGAATAGTTCTCTGCAATACATGTGAAGAGGAGCACAAAATGCTTAGTCAAGGAATGTGGGCATGAAAACAGAGAGGAAAGTTTTGAGGAAAAAAAATACAGTTGTTTTTCTAATTCCTTCTACACGAATAGGTCTCTTTTGGAAAAAAATGAACAAAATAAAAAGAACTCCTTCCTTCCATTAAAAAAGAAGAACATTAAAGACAAACCCCAGGGAGCAGAAGGAAATTTGCTCATTTGCTCCTGGTGCTGGGTAAAGGAAAAACCATTCTGTTACCATTCGATCCTCATATTCACTTTGGGAAAATTTATTGAGCTCTACTCATGATTTGTGCCCTTTCTTGTCTGTCATACTATAATTTTACTAATGTAATTGTCAAAAGACAGACATAGACTGTGTACTTTCCAAACAAGAAAAACAGAATGAAGAAAAAGAAAAGAAACCTCAGTCAAACACAAGGAAAATGAGGGGAAAAACAGAACAAATAAAATGTATGTAATAAAACACTAAATATATATTCCAAAATATCAGTAAACACTATAAGCATAAAACTCTCTAATTAGAGGACATATGCATTCAAATTATTCAATATTAAAAATATTTAAGGGCCTTTTATGTCCCCAGAATTGTTCTAGGCATTGAGGGTACAGCAGTAAACAAACCAGACAAAAATTATGGAGGTTGCATTCTGATCAGAGGAGACAGATGATAAATATATAAACAATAAAATATTCACTATGTGGAATTTTAATAAATATAGAAAATATAATAAAGCAAAATAGAATTAAGGAAGTAGGTAGAGGAAGTGGATGTTGTAGTTTTAAAAGACTGACAGATGACCTCAAAGACACAAAGCGGATGAAGAACAGAGCCATATCTATCCAGTATGTTCTGGGGAGAGTGGGGAAGGAATGCAGCTATCCTGGGCAAGAGCCTATTAGATATGCTGGTAGAATAGCAAGGAGGCTGGTGTGGCTGGAGCAGTGATGAAGGAGACTGTGGTAGGAGATGAGGTCAGAGATATAACAAAGGACCAGGGCCTTTTGTAGACCATTGGAAGAATATTGGCATTTATTCTAAGTAATATTAAAAACTACAACAACAAAAAACAGTGAAAGGTTTTGAGCACAAGAACAGAAACGATCTGACTTGTATTTTAAAGAATCATCTTGGCTGCTGTCTTGAAAGAAGAACGTAGAGGAAGAACCTAGGACCTGTTAACAAGTTTGTTGCAATAATTTTAAGTGAAAGACAATGGTAGCTTGGAGGAGGTAGCATGGTTGAGTTGAGATGTGTATTTTTGGATTCAGGATATAAATCCTGATATAAATTCAGGATATAAATGTGAAAGTCAAGCTGATGGAGGGCTGTGATTGGAGGTGGGATATAATACAGGAGTCAAGAATGTCTTCAAGGTTTTGGACCTGAGCAGCTAGAAAGGTGGGTTGCCACTCATCACTGAGATGAGGCTGACTTCAGGAAGAGCACATTTGCAGAAAGTAAAAAGTTTGGTTTGGAATGTAATATGTTGAGACAACCAAATGGAAGCAGTGTGAAGGCTGACAGAGTATCTAGAACTCATGAGGAGACAGATGTCTAGGTTAGAGATGTAAATTTGGGAGTTGTCTATGTTTTTAAGTTGTCTGTTTTTATTCTTCATATTTTATTTATTATTATATATACTTTTTACTTTACAATATTGCATTGCTTTTGCCATACATCAACATGAATCCACCAGGGGTGTACACGTGTTCTCAATCCTGAACCCCCCTCTCACCTCCCTCCCCCTTTTTTAAGGCTTCCCTGGTGGCTCAGACAGTAAGGTAAAGTGTCTGCCTGCAATGCGGGAGACCCATATTTGATCCCTGGGTCAGGAAGATCCCCTGGAGAAGGAAATGGCAACCCACTCCAGTACTCTTGCCTGGAAAATGCCATGGACAAAGGAGCCTGGTAGGCTACAGTCCATGGGGTTGCAAAGAGTTGGACACGGCTGAGAAACTTCACTTTCTTCTTTATGTTTTTAAAATGAAGCCATAAAATTTTGCTTCAGCCAAAAGGAAAGATTAAGAAAGAAAAAAATAAATCCTGAAATAAGAGCATCTTTGCTTATAAAATAAGAAGTTAAAAATATAAACAGTATTCTTAATTTTTTTAAAAATTTGTGCTAGAGAAACTTACTGATAACTCTGTAAGGAAAAGCAGGGCCTTTGTGCCTCTGGGAGCTGACATTCATTGAGATGGTTTGGGGCTGATGTGCTAATTGACTTTTTATCAGAAGATAAAATCCTGTTGTCTGGTGCTTTTAGTTAATAGACAAAAGTCAATGTGCCCATTGCTATTTATCAGATATATTACTACTTATTTCTGATTAATAGTTCATATCTGAAAACTGTTCTGAATCACCAATGCTCTAAATATTAACCTATGCCAACTGATAAAAAGGTGGCAGTTTTATGGCTATGACAAGTTTACAGCCCTGTGAAATAAACCAAATTCTGCAGTTAACAGGCTAGCTACTCGTGCAAACAATCCCTAGACATTTTCAACCTGGCATACTATCTCACTGAGGCTATCATTAATGAAGAATAAATGTTGGCATGTACTCAATCAACCTAAGAAATTTTACTTTAAGGAGAAAAAATGCTACAAAACTGGATGCTGCTGCTGCTGCTAAGTCGCTTCAGTTGTGTCTGACTCTACGCGACCCCATAGACAGCAGCCCACTAGGCTCCCCTGTCCCTGGGACTCTCCAGGCAAGAACACTGGAGTGGGTTGCCATTTTCTTCTCCAATGCATGAAAGTGAAAAGTGGAAGTGAAGTCTCTCAGTCATGTCTGACTCTTAGCAACCCCATGGACTGCAGCCCACCAGGCTCCTCCATCCATGGGATTTTCCAAGCAAGAGTACTGGAGTGGGGTGCCATTGCCTTCTCTGACAAAACTAGATAAAGGCATCTAAATGTAGGAAGAGAAACCACAGGGGCTGTACCTTGGCAGACTTCAACATTTGAGGTTGGGGATTAGAGGAAGAACCCTCCAAGAAGAAGGAGGGGTCATTGGCTTACTGGGTAATTAGCACCTTTCATAAAGATGTATTAATCCTTGCCACAGTCATCTAAGAGTAGGGGTTACCATCATTATCCCAGCTTGAGAGAACCATAACTGAGGCTCAGTAAGGTGAGGTGGTTTGCCACAGGATCATCCAAACCAAAGTTATAATCCAGTGTTAGCATACTTAATCTGCCTTTTTCTATTCTTGATGTATGTGAACGCATTTAGGAGAGTGGCTGATGAAATATTCTCAGGGGGTTCTCTGTTTTCCTTGCAGGTGGTTATGTAAAGACCTTGGAGATGACTAAAGAAACCCAAGGCCAAGGAGCCATTAAGCCAAATTCCATTTCAGAGAACTATGACGATGCTGAGTGCTCTGGGAGTAGGAGGTAAGCATTTCAGCCCTGCAGTGAGATGAATGTGCTGAGATTGTAAAATACATGTGCTTCTCTGGTGGTCGCGTGGATAAGACTCCATGCCTCCAGTGCAAGGGGTGTGGGTTTGATTCTTGGTCAGGGAACTAAGATCACAAATGCTGGCATGGCCAAAAAGTACAACACAATAGGTCAATGGTCTTTGTATCTTTTCTCCCCATAAAGCAAAGTCAGATTTCTCTAACTCATGTATCTCACAAAATGGTAAGTATAAGAAGATATTTGAAACTGTCAGTAGGAATTGCTTAATTTCTGTGGCACAGTAGTAATAAGGTATCTTATATTTATATACTTGTATTGATGCCATTTGGGTGAAGTGATGATAAACTATAGAAGTGGTTCAAGGTATGTATGAATAGATGCATTCAGAATCAGGAAGGTGCTGGTAATGGGTCTTTTGTGACAACGAAGCAACTTTGGTATGAAACTTCCTGATCTCCTCACAATCCAAGACTGATGATAGAATGTGTTTTACTTAAAACACTTCTGTGGATTCTCAATATGTTTTTTTTTTTCCATTTTCCATTAAATTGAAGTATAGTTGATTCACAACGTTAGTTTCAAGTGTACAACACAGAAGATTCAATATTTTTATAGATTATACTCCACTTAAAGTTATTATAAAATACCAGTCATAGTCCCTGTGCTATACATTATATCCTTATATCTTGTATCTTATTTATTTTATAGGTAGCAGTTTGTATACCTTAATGCTCTTCCAATCCTCCCCAACCTGACCCTTCCTCCCCTCTTATTCCCTCTGGTAACCACTGTTATTGCTGTTCAGTCATTACGTTGTGTCTGACTCTTTGCAACACCGTAGACTGCAGCACATCAGGATTCCCTGTCCTTCATTATCTCCGGTAGTTTGCCCCAACTCATGTCCATTGAGTCGGTGATGCCATCCAACCATCTCATGCTCTGTTGTCCCCTTCTCCTCCTGCCCTCAATCTTTCCCAGCATCGGGGTCTTTCCCAATGAGTTAACTCTTCGCATCAGGTGGCCAAAGTATTGGACCTTCAGCATCAGTCCTTCCAATGAACATTCAAGGTTGATTTCCTTTAGGATTGACTAGTTTGATCTCCTTGCTGTCCAAGGGATTCTCAAGACTCTTCTCCAACACCACAACTGGAAACCATCAATTCTTTGGCGCTGAGCCTTCCTTATGGTCTGACTCTCACATCCCTGGTGGCTCAGATGGTAAAGCGTCTGTGTACAATGCAGGAGACCTGGGCTCAATCCCTGGGTCAGGAAGATTCCCTGGAGAAGGAAATGGCAACCCACTCCAGTACTCTTACCTAG
Source organism: Nanger dama (assembly GCA_917880005.1). Lineage (NCBI taxonomy): Eukaryota > Metazoa > Chordata > Mammalia > Artiodactyla > Bovidae > Nanger > Nanger dama. The sequence goes on along the minus strand of CAKJTW010000031.1, from coordinate 4,002,830 downwards.
AAGATCCCATGGATGGAGGAGCCTGGTATCTATGGGGTCACAAAGAGTTGGACACGACTGAGCGACTTCACTTTTCTCACATCTATACATAACTACTGGAAAATCATAGCTTTGACTGTACTGACCTTTGTCAGTAAAGTGAGGTCTCTGCTTTTTAATATGCTGTCTGGGTTTGTCATAGCTTTTCTTCCAGGGAGCAAGTGTCTTTTAATAATTTCGAAGCTGCAGTCACCATCCTGCAGCCCATTCTGCAGCCCAAGAAAAGAAAATCTGCCACTGTTTCCACTTTTTCCCATCTGTTTGCCATGAAGTGATGGTACTGGAGTCCATAATTTTAGTTTTTTGAATGTAGAATTTAAGTCACCATTTTCATTCTCCTCTTTCAACCTTCACCAAGAGGCTCTTAAGTTCCTCTTCACTTTCTGCCTTTAGAGTAGTATCATCTGCATACCTGAGGCTGTTGATATTTCTCCAGGCAATCTTGATTCCAGCTTGTGATTCATCCAGCCCAGCATTTCACATGATGTACTCAGCACAGAAGTTAAATAAGCTAGGCGACAATATACAACCTTGATATAAATTGTACCCATTTTTGAACCAGTTCATTGTTCCATGTCCAGTTCTAGCTGTTGCTTCTTGACCTGCATGCAAGTTTCTCAGGAAGCATGTAAGGTGGTCTGGTATTCCCATCTCTTTAAGATTTTCCCACTGTTTGTTGTGATCCACACAATCAAAGGCTTTAACACAGTCAATGAAGCAAAAGTAGAAATTTTTATGAAGTTCTCTTGCTTTTTCTGTAATCCAACAATGTTGGCAATTTGAACTCTGGTTCCTCTGCCTTTTCTAAATCTAGTTTGAACATCTGGAAGTTCTCAGTTCATGTACTGTTTAAACCTAGCTAGAAAGATATTGAGCATGACCTTGCTAGCATGTGAAATAAGCACAGTTGTGTGGTAGTTTGAATATTCTTTGGCATTGCCCTTCTTTGAGATTGGAATGAAAACTGACGTTTTCCAGTCTTGTAGCCACTTCTGACTTCCAAATAAATGTTTACTCTTGCTGCCATATTGAGTGCAGCACTTTCACAGCTCATCTTTTAGGATTTGAAATACCTCAACTGGAATTCTATCATGTCTGCTAGCTTTGTTCATAATAATGCTCCCTAAGGTCCACTTGACTTCACACTCCTGGATGTTTGGCTCTAGGTGAGTGACCACATTGTCATGATTATCTAGGTCATTAAGAAATTTTTGGTACCGTTCTTCTGTGTATTCTTGCACCTCTTCTTAATCTCTTCTGCCTCTATTAGGTCCTTGATATTTCTATCCTTTATTGTGCCCATCTTTGCATGAAATGTTCCCTTGGTATATAATTTTCCTGAAGAGATTTCTAGTCTTTCCCATTCTATTGTTTTCTTTTATATCTTTGCATTATTCAGGTCAGAAGGCTTTCTTATCTCTCCTTGCTGTTCTTTGGAACTCGGAATTCAGTTGGGTATATCTGTCCCTTTCTTCTTTGCCTTCCACTTCTCTTCTTTTCTCAGCTATTTGTAAGGCCTCCTAAGGCAACTGTTTTGCCTTGTTTCAGTTCTTTTCCCTGGGGATGGTTTTGGTCACTACGTCCTATACAAAATTATGAACCTCCACCCATATTTCTTCAGGCACTCTGTCTCTCAGATCTAATCCCTTGAATCTATTCATCACTTTCACTGTATAATCATAAGGGATTTGATTTATATCATACCTGAATGGTCTAATGGCTTTCCCTACTTTCTCCAATTTAAGCCTGAATTTTGCAATAAGGAGTTTCATGGTCTGAGCCACATTCAGCTCCAGGTCTTGTTTTTGCTGACTGTATAGAATGTCTCCATCTTTGGCTGCAAAGAATATAACCAATCTGATTTCAGTGTTGACCATCTGGTGATGTCCATGTGTAGTCATCACTTGTGTTGTTTGAAGAGGGTGTTTGCTATGACCAGTGTGTTCTCTTGGCAAAACTCTGTTAGCCTTGCCCTGCTTCAGTTTGTACTCCAAGATCAAAGTTGAGTGTTACTCCAGGTATCTCTTGACTTTCTACTTTTGCATTCCAATCCTCTATGATGAAAAGGACATCTTTTTAGGGTATTAATTCTAGAAGATCTTGTAGGTCTTCATAGAACCATTCAGCTTCAGCTTTTCAGCATCAGTGGTTGGGGCATAGACTTGGATTTCCATGATGTTGAATGGTTTGCCTTGGAAACGAACCGAGATCATTCTGTCATTTTTGAGACTGCATGCAAGTAATGCATTTTGGACTCTCTTTTGTTGACTATGAGAGGTACTCCATTTCTTCTCAAGAATTCTTGCCCACAGTAGTAGATATAATGGTCATCTGAATTAAAGTCACCCATTCAGAGAAAAATACTGCTGGTAGCTTGATGGGAATTGCATTGAATCTGTAGATTGCTTTGGGTAGTATACTCATTTTCACTATATTGATTCTTCCAACCCATGAGCATGGTATATTCCTCCATCTATTAGTGTCTTCTTTGATTTCTTTCATCAGTGTTTTATAGTTTTCGATATATAGGTCTTTAGTTTCTTTAGGTAGGAATATTCCTAAGTATTTTATTCTTTTCGTTGCAATGGTGAATGGAATTGTTTCCTTAACTTCTTTTTCTACTTTCTCATTATTAGTGTATAGGAATGCAAGGGATTTCTGAGTGTTGATTTTATATCCTGCAACTTTACTATATTCACTGATTAGCTCTAGTAGTTTTCTGGTCGAGTCTTTAGGATTTTCTATGTAGAGGATCATGTCATCTGCAAACAGTGAGAGTTTTACTTCTTCTTTTCCAATTTGGATTCCCAATGTTCATTGCAGCACTGTTTATAATAGCCAGGACATGGAAGCAACCTAGATGTCCATCAGCAGATGAACGGATAAGAAAGCTGTGGTTCATATACACTATGGAATACTACTCAGCCCTTAAAAAGAATAAATTCGACTCAGTTCTAATGAGATGGATGAAATTGGAACCGATTATACAGAGTGAAGTAAGCCAGAAAGAAAAACACCAATACAGTATACTGACACATATATATGGAATTTAGAAGACAGTAATGATGACCCTATATGTGAGACAACAAGAGACACAGAGGTATAGAGTGGACTTTTGGACTCTGAGGGAGAGGGAAAGGGTGGGATGGTTTGGGAGAATGGCAGTGAAGCATGTGTATTTTCCTGTAAGAAACGAAGCGCTAATCTATGTTTGGTGTAGGATGCAGGATGCATGGGGCTGATGCACAGGATGATTCAGGTAGAGGATGTGGGGTGGGAGGTGGGAGGGGGCTTCGGCATTGGGCGATTGTGTTCACCTATGGCTGATTCGTGTCAATGTATGGCAAAACAAATACAGTATTGTAATTAAAAAAATAAAAATAAATTCACCCATTCACATCCATTTTAGTTCGCTAATTTCTAAAACATAAATGTTTACTCTTGCCATATCCTATTTGACCACATCCAATTTATCTTGATTCATGGACCTAACATTCTAGGTTCCTATGCAAATTGTTCTTCACAGTATTGGACTTTACTTTCACCACTAGGCACATCCACAACTGGGCATCATTTCCACTTTGGCTCAGCCTCTTCATTCTTTCTGGAGCTAGTTCTCCACTATTCCCCAGTAGCATATTGGACACCTACCAAGCTGGGGGACTCATCTTCTGCTGTCATATCTTTTTGCCTTTTCATATTGTTCATGGGGGTTCTCAAAGCAAGAATACTGGTTTGCCATTCCCTTCTCCAGTTGACCACATTTTGTCAGAACTCTCCACCGTGACCTGTCTTGGGTGGCCCTGAATGGCATGTCTCATAGTTTCACTGAGTTATACAAGTCTGTGATCCATGTGATTGTTTTGGTTAGTTTTCTGTGATTGCAGTTTTTGTTCTGGAGGCCATGGGATTCCCGTTCTTCTGTCTGCCCTCTGATGGATAAGAGGCTTGTGCAAGCTTCCTGATGGGAGGGACAGGCTGTTGGGGAAACTGGGTCTTGCTCAGGTGGGCAGAGCCATGTTCAGTAAATCTTTAATCCAGTTTTCTGCTGATTGGTGGGGCTGTGCTCCTTTCCTTTTAGTTGTCTGGCCTGAGGTGACCCAGTCCTGGGAGCCTGCAATCTCTGTATTAGAGGTTGAGGTTCTATGCTAGGGATAATGGCGACCTCCTCTGAGAGGACTTATGCCAACACACCACACCTCCCAGTACTGCTGCTGCCCCGGACCCCATCACAGGTCACGCCTCTGCAGGAGACCCCCAAACACTCACAGGCAGGTCTGGCTCAGTCTCTTATGGGGCACTGCTCCTTTCCCTTGGGTCCTGGTGCATGCAAGGTTTTGTTTGTACCCTCCAAGAGTCTCTGTTTCCCCCAATCCTGTGGAAGTTCTATAATCAAATCCTGCTGATGTTCAGATTCCCTGGGGATTTCCAGTCCCTTTACCAGATCCCCAGGTGGGGGAGTATGATGTGGAGCCTAGAACTTTCAACAGTAAGAGAACTTCTCTGTGATAATTGTTCTCCAGTTTGTGGGTCACCCATCCAGCAGCTTTATGGTAGGGCTAATGGTGACCTCTTCCAAGAAAATTTATGCCACACACTGTGCCTCCCAGGACTGCTGGTGCCAGTGCCCCTGTCCCTGTGGCAGGCCATTGCTGACTCACACCTCTACAGGAGACCCTCAGACACTTACAGGCAGGTTGGTAACCATTGGTTCTCTGTATCTGCAAGTCTGTTTCATTCTTTTACTTATTTTTAATTTCAGAGATTCCACTTGTAAGTGAAAACATACAGTATTTGTCTCTCTGTATGTTTAAGCATAATATTCTCCAAGTTCATCCATGTTGCTGAAAATGGCAAAATTTTCATTTTTTTTATGGCTTAGTTTTCTTATGTGTATGTGTGTACACTACATCTTCTTTATCCATTCATCTGTTTATGGATACTGAGGTTGCGTCCATATCCTGGCCATTGTAAACAATGTTGCTATGAACATTAGGGTATGTATATCTTTTTGAATTAGGTGTCTTCATCTTCAGATATACTCAAGAGTGGAACTGCTGGATTATACAACAGTTTTAATTTAATTTTTGAGGAAACTCCATCCTGTTTTCCATAGTAGTGGTAGCAATTTACATTCCCACCAACAGTGTGAGGGTTCCCTTTCCTCCACATCCTCACCAACATCTTTTGCCATCTTTTTAACAATAGCCATTCTGACTGATGTGAGGTGATATCTCACTGTGTTTTTGATTTGCATTTCCTTGATGATCAGTGATACTGAGCATCTTTGCTTGTGCCTATTGGGTATCTGTTTCTCTCATTTGAAAAGGTATCTATTTAAGCCTTCTGTCTTTTTTAAATTGAGTTGCTTTTTTTTTTCATATTCAGTTGTAAGTGCTTGTTATACATTTTGGATGTTAATCCCTTACCAGACATATCATTTGCAAATATCTTCTCCCATTTAGTAGGTGGCCTTTTTGTCTTATTAATGTTTTTCTTTGCCATGCAAAAGCTTTTAAGTTTGAATAGCTTCCATTTGTTTTTGGTTTTGCTTCCCTTGCCTGAGGAGACAGATCTGGCTCCAAATATAAAAATAAATAGCAAAATATACAAATATACAAATCCAAATAGCAAAAATACATTGCTAAGACTTATGTCAAAGAGTCTATGTTTTCTTCTAGTTTTCCCAGCACCACTTATTGAAAATACTGTCTTTTCTCCATTGTATATTCTTGCCTTCTTCATCATCAATTAATGGACCATATGTGTGTGGGTTTGTTTTTCAGCTTTCTATTCTGTTCCATTGCTCTATGTGTCTGTTTTTATGCCAGTACTATACTCTTCTGATTACTGTAGCTTTGTAGGATATTCCCAATACTTTTACAATTGATGTTAACATGGTATAGAGGACTTGAGTGTCCCTATCTACTCCTCCAGCCTCTTCTCACACATGCTCAGTCTTCATCTTTGAGATGCAGTCATGGTGACCTTTTAACTTCTCTTACTTGCTAAATTTCCACTTGGAGAAGGAAATGGCAACCCACTCCAGTGTTCTTGCCTGGAGAATCCCGGGGATGGGGGAGCCTGGTAGGCTGCCATTTGTGGGGTCACACAGAATCAGACACAACTGAAGCAACTTAGCAGCAGCAGCAGCAGCAAGCTCCCACCGCTGAGTTTTGCATATGCTACTCCCTCTTCCTGGAATTTTCTTTCCTCTTCTGTGCCCCTTTGTTTAAGTGACTCTTAATATTTCTTCTGATCTCAGCTCAATCATTATTCCCTAGGGAATATTGTCCTAAGTATGTAGTCTTATAGTATTACTGCTGCCCTTTCTTTAACAGCACTTGTCACAGTTATTAAAAATTCTATATTTATGTGATTCTTTATTACCTGTCTTTATTTTTGGGGCTCCAAAATCACTGCTGATGGTGACTGCAGCCATGAAATTAAAAGACGCTTACTCCTTGGAAGAAAAGTTATAACCAACCTAGATTGCATATTCAAAAGCAGAGACATTACTTTGCAGACTAAGGTCCGTCTAGTCAAGACTATGGTTTTTCTTTTAATTTTTTTATTTTTTTAAAATTACATTTATTTATTTTTTTAATTACAATACTGTATTTGTTTTGCCATACATTGACATGAATCAGCCATAGGTGAACACAATCGCCCAATGCCGAAGCCCCCTCCCACCTCCCACCCCACATCCTCTACCTGAATCATCCTGTGCATCAGCCCCATGCATCCTGCATCCTACACCAAACATAGATTAGCGCTTCGTTTCTTACAGGAAAATACACATGCTTCACTGCCATTCTCCCAAACCATCCCACCCTTTCCCTCTCCCTCAGAGTCCAAAAGTCCACTCTATACCTCTGTGTCTCTTGTTGTCTCACATATAGGGTCATCATTACTGTCTTCTAAATTCCATATATATGTGTCAGTATACTGTATTGGTGTTTTTCTTTCTGGCTTACTTCACTCTGTATAATCGGTTCCAATTTCATCCATCTCATTAGAACTGAGTCGAATTTATTCTTTTTAAGGGCTGAGTAGTATTCCATAGTGTATATGAACCACAGCTTTCTTATCCGTTCATCTGCTGATGGACATCTAGGTTGCTTCCATGTCCTGGCTATTATAAACAGCGCTGCAATGAACATTGGGGTACATGTGTCTCTTTCAATTCTGGTTTCCTCAGTGTGTATGCCCAGCAGTGGGATTGCTGGGTCATAGGGCAGTTCTATTTGCAATTTTTTAAGGAATCTCCACACTGTTTTCCATAATGGCTGTACTAGTTTGCATTCCCACCAGCAGTGTAAGCAGAAAAAGAAATACAAGGAATCCAAATTGGAAAAGAAGAAGTAAAACTCTCACTGTTTGCAGATGACATGATCCTCTACATAGAAAATCCTAAAGACTCGACCAGAAAACTACTAGAGCTAATCAGTGAATATAGTAAAGTTGCAGGATATAAAATCAACACTCAGAAATCCCTTGCATTCCTATACACTAATAATGAGAAAGTAGAAAAAGAAGTTAAGGAAACAATTCCATTCACCATTGCAACGAAAAGAATAAAATACTTAGGAATATTCCTACCTAAAGACTATGGTTTTTCCAGTAGTCATGTATGGATGTGAGAGTTGGACTGTGAAGAAGGCTGAGTGCCGAAGAATTGATGCTTTTGAACTGTGGTGTTGGAGAAGACTCTTGAGAGTCCCTTAGACTGCAAGGAGATCCAACCAGTCCATTCTAAAGGAGATCAGCCCTGGGATTTCTTTGGAAGGACTGATGCTAAAGCTGAAACTCTAGTACTTTGGCCACCTCATGAGAAGACTTGACTCATTGGAAAAGACTTTGATGCTGGGAGGGATTGAGGGCAGGAGGAGAAGGGGATGACAGAGGATGAGATGGCTGGATGGCATCACTGACTCGATGGATGTGAGTCTGAGTGAACTCTGGGAGTTGGTGATGGACAGGGAGGCTTGGCATGCTGCAATTCACGGGGTCGCAAACAGTTGGACACGACTGAGCGACTGAACTGTCTTCCCTCTTAGATGATTTTCTTCTTTACACTTACTGTTTTTCCTTACCCATGTCATAATGCCAGGCACATGTTAAGATATTAAAAAAAATCTTTAAAATGAATGAAAAGGTAATGGAGGAGGGATAATCAAATGCTACTGGTTTTTGTCTTTCTTAGAATGTCAGAGATGGAGAAGCAGTCTAGAAATCATTAAACACAGTACCCTCATTTTTAAAAAAGGAAATTGAGGCATAGAGAAGTTAAGTGACTCTCCTAAACTCAACGTGAATTAAATTCTGAACTTGAAAACCCTCCATTGCCAGGGTAGATTCAAAGTATATCTGTGTATTTTAAGCCTATGTGTTGGATGAGGTGAAAGCCATGCTATAGAGGAGGATTGTTCAAGATGTGTCTGGTTGTCTCCATCACTTCTCCAGCATTCAGCACAATGTCTGGTGTTTAGTAGACTGATTGTTAAATGTAAAATATGCAAAGGGGGAGGGTCAAGGAAGCAATCTGTTAATAAATTAACTTTCTCTCACTAAATGAGAACAAACATGGAAACAGGGTAGAAGCAAATATTAATTTTTGTTTGTATATACTTTTATAGAGTTTACTTAATTTTACCACCTGTCTGTAAAAACATGTGCATATGTTGCCATAAAAACTATTTTACAAACAAAAGATCAGAGTACCTAGCACCTGGTAGGTATCCATAATTTTGTGTCAAATATGAATCTGTATCACTGCCATTATATATATATTTTAATTTCAAAAGAAAACAGTGAATAAATGTATGAAGATGTCTACAAAACAAAGAGCAACCACCCAAAGATAGAGCAAGTTTCTCTTTTTCTTGGCTTCATACCTAAGGGTATTTCCTGCTAGTCTGGGAAAACCGAAGTTTAAGAAATGACCTCCATCACTACCCACTCCATCTTTAGGGAAGATTTTCATAGAGAGTGGAGATAAGCTGTTGTAATAAAATACTGTTATCAGCAGGTTATTTGTAATTCTTTATTATCATATCTTGTAATTTTTAAGCATGTTGCTTTTTCTTTTGAAAAAATGTCCATCTCCCCAAGTAGAAGACTTTGATATTGCATTAGGGAGTAAGTGAGAAAGAAGAAATAAATAGCAATAAAATGGTTCAGTTTTTTTTCCAGAAAAAAAATCAATGGTTATGATTTACCTGTGTCTTTTCATTTACCTGTGTCTTTTCAAGCTAATGAGGCTATCTCTGGATTTGGGGCTTAATTTAATATGTAATAATTCAGTGTTATCAACATTTGCTCAAATGGGGATTATTAATCAAATTTAGTTATTAGGGGCACATTGTGGGAAGGAAAATAGCAGCAGTCAAAAGCAAGAAGTTTGAAGGTTGAAAGGAAAATAAGGCATTTATGCTGGGTGGGAAGATGTGGGTGTATCATCCACTTTCTCTAACCTTTCCCCCACCCCCCGAAAATCAGGGCATATTTGGAAAAATTGTAATCATCAAGCAGGCAGTCAGTGTAGCATCACTGTTATATTATCATCCCATAAGTTAAAGATCAGTGATGGGACTCTCAGGAGCCAGGAATTTCACTAATGTATGGGTCCCTGAGAAATGGTCTCTAAAAGGAAGACTTTCCTCCATAAACTCTGTAAAATAAAGACCATTTGGAGTAGGTGAAAGTTTGTATTGAAATATAATAATGTCCTTCATAGCTGGTATGTGCTAATTCCTATCAGAATCTGAAAAAAAGAAGAACATAGGAGTTGACAAGGTATTTTCCTGCTCTTGTTTAAGTGGGTGTGTTTTATTAATAGTAATGAGACTGAAGTCTCTGATCTATTTTACTACAGCACCTTCCCATTCCCAGTACTCTCTCAAACAGTATTTATGTTTGTAAATATGTTTATGTGTTATTTATATTCTCTGATTCCTCTTAGTTCAGATGGAAAAGCATCACTTAAAAGACTGCAGAAGTTCTTCAAGAAAGAAAAGGGTAGACTTAAACTGAAGAAAATCAATTCAAAAGAAAATATAAGGTAAAAATCCCTTTTTATTTCTCTTTCTAGGAGAGGATTAGCAGTTCCACCCTGGTAATTACACAGCTGTTAGTCTCCATCCTGTTCTTCTAGTGAAACGGGTACCGGAAGCTAAAACCAAAGCCCTGGTTATCACCTACCTCCTCCTTGCCAGTACTGAGTGCCTCACACACACACATGCTAGTGAGAAAGTGACAATGTCCTTTTTGAAACAATTGACAAGGGAAGATTATGAACAAAGGCAGAGGGAAAGTCTTAAAAAGTCCAGGAAAGGAGCTTCCTCACCATCCTTGGCATATATTCCTCTTGTTACTACTGAGCATTATGTTATTAATTACATTCTTTTGGAGAAGGCAATGACGCTCCACTGCAGTACTCTTGCCTGGAAAATCCCATGGACAGAGGAGCCTGGAAGGCTGCAGTCCATGGGGTCGCTGAGGGTCGGACACGACTGAGCGACTTCACTTTCACTTTTCACTTTCCTGCATTGGAGAAGGAAATGGCAACCCACTCCAGTGTTCTTGCCTGGAGAATCCCAGGGACAAGGGAGCCTGGTAGGCTGCCGTCTATGGGGCTGCACAGAGTCGGACAGGTAGTGTGAGAGAGGTAGTGTGTGGAGAGGGGAGATGAACTTTTCAGCTGAATGGTCCATGTATCTCTGTCTTAGCTCTGGAAGGGACCCTCCAAGTTCACCCTAGCTAATTACTGATGGGAATTGGGAAGGTTACAATTCATGTGTAGGAGAGACTCGATGCGTCAATTCTGGATTCTGGTTTCAGCTCTTCCATTTATTCAGTGTGCAACTATGGGCAAGTCACTTCCATTTTGCATCCATAGGGACCACATTTCTTTTAGCTTATAATAGGAGATTGCATGGTCTCTGAAGGCACTTCAGAGAGGGAGGGAGAGAAACATAGACATAGATCTGTATTTTATGAGGGCAGGGGATGGTAAAATAATTTGCCCCAGGTCACTACATATGTTGACATGGAATTTGTTATTTTATCTTAAAGTTCTTTTCAATTATAAAACCTTAAAGTAACATGAATTTAAGTCTATTGTATGTTGGATCTAGATCTACCAAGAGATTTATACAGTATATGAGGTTTACAAATGCAGTCCTAAACATGGAAGACAGAGTCTAGTTCTAGTGGCCGGTGAGACCCTTAAAGGCATACCCTGACCTTAGCAGGTTAGATGTTTCTGACAAAAATTATTAGCATGGTGCCTTCAGCCCCTTAAAAATTTAATCCAAGTGAGAATGCTGATGTTTTTTACATGTAAATGTGATTTCCTTTTTCTTAGAACCATTCAGTGACTGTTTATGACTTTTAGAACAAATATCCAATCCTTTTTCATTCCAAGTAAATACTATTATGGCAGTCCCCTTCCTACTTGTCCAGCTCCATCTTACTCAGATTTACTCTCAGCTTCACCCCATAACACATAGCTTATGTGTACATCATGGTATTTCATGCCTCCTTGCTTTTAACCACGATATCCATAGGTCTGAAATGCATCTGCGCTTCTCTGTCTTCCTTTATCAGAGTTCTAGCCTTCTATTAAAATTGGATCAAATATTATCCCTTCCGTGATGTATTCCTTGAATCCCAAACCTGTATTACCGGTTTCTCTTGTGTTTCCAAAACATCCTGTGCAAATCTTGTAAGATCTATTACAAGAAGTCCTTTTCCTTACAGTCAGAGAATCTCAGGGTAAGAAGGGTCCATATTACCTAGTACAACCCACTACACAAGCTTCTCTGCAGCTATTCCTAAGAGGCCAAATATCTGTGTCTGCACACCTCTATAAAGATAAATTCACTACGTTTAGGGAAAATCTACCATTTTTAGTAAGGTCTGAAGATTTTTTTCTCCTTAAATTTTGCCAAAATTTGCCTCTTTACCTTAATTTTTCAATTATTGCCATGGAGACATACCAAGATAACACAGAACTTTATTTACCTTTTGTTGCCAGGCCCATAGGACTGAGCTTAAATTCGTTGTTTAAAACACATGAATTTTTTTCCTACCACATCATACTTCTTTCCATGTGATCTCCTTAGCTATGAGATTTGAGGAAAACCGGACAATCTACTTAGCCAAGTGTCCTCTCCTACTTGGCACATTTACCATCTTCCATCTCCATCTGGCCTGGCATTCTCCCCTTAAGTCACCTCTCTGGTTAAACCTGTACATAGTCAGGGTCCAGCGTCTCCAGAGGGTCATCTCTCTCGCCTTGTGTCCCACACACTGGATATATGATTGGCACCCTGGAAGGTTAGAAAGGAGAAATAGGATCCTGTGGACAGAGAAGAGCTGTGGGAGAGCCTGAGACTGTCCCATTAGGAAAGTGGGTAAGGATGGTCACTGGGGATAAATAAGCTCATTTACAGGAGGGGGAGAGGTGATCAGAATAAAACTGCAGGGAAGGTTTGCTTCATATTGACATTTTTTTCCCCAAAAGCATCCAAATCAAGGAACCTAGTCATCACTATGTTGTTTGAGATGTTATCAATGAACATTTCTGAATATGGCTTTTCCCTTAACCCTTTGTGTCTTTTGTCAATTAACAGGGCATTTTCCCTTTCACTGCCTGATTTAGGTAAGTGACATTCACTTACTGCTGGAACAAAATTACTCAGCACTGACGTTTTCAGTCTAAGAAGTAGTAATCTTCTCTGAATTCCACATGCAATGAAAAATTGATACATTAAAATCAAGGAAGATATTTTAGATCATAGTATTACTTACTTTGGGGAAGATGGGTAACATTTCTCAAGTACCTCCTATAGACCAGGTGCGCCTTAATATCTAAGAAATAGATGCATTACCCCTTTGTAGAAAGACTCTTGAACTAGCATCCATACTTTAGTGACCTAGGATTTGTACTCGTCTCTGAATACACTAAGTGTGTGCGTTTTATATTTTGCCACAGTCAGCTCACCCGAATTAAGACACAGTAATTTGAACATGAACAGTTTCCAGTATACATACTAATTGAATCAAGGGTGTCACCAGAATCTTGTTTGCTTTGCTATAAATGGAATAGTGCACAAACCAGCACAGTGCCTGACATACAGTGTGCTCACTCTCAGTCACACTCTCTAAGCTGAACGTGTCAGTGAGCGAGGGCCATGTGATTTGTTGTTTGTTAGGTTTAGTTTATGGGCTCTAGTGATAGAGGCTACTTTGATTTTACTCTGACTTGGTAATTAGAGTGTATTTTATATTCCACAAATATGAGTTTGCTGCACTAAATAACAAATAATTATATAAACCTGGTATAATTACATCTCCTAAAATAATCCTTGGTCTATTTTTTTAAAAGTCTACTTAGTACAGGCCTGCATTTTACCTCCATCCAAATTTAGGAATAATTGAACATGAACTGTGAATAATTATGCCAAAAGGTTTTTAACTAGTTCAAGTGGTGAGTCACTTGAATGTTGTGGAGTTCTATGTAGACTGCCAAGGAATGTGACTATCCTAAACTGAAAATGTCTAATTATGATTATGTACTAAGTTAGATTCAATTTTACACAGGATTATTATAAAGAAGCAGTTATCAATGGTTTGAAATAAAAATCATGGAAGAACATGAATGTCTATTAAGTTGGAGTTTCCCCTTGAAGTTCAGCCCTCTCTTGTTCTAGCAGTGTAACATCTTTGTCCAGTTCCAGGGTGATGGAAGCCAGTCTAAAACGATCCCTTCAGCAACTCCTATTTTTTAGAAAGTTGCATGAAATCAAATTGATATAAATATTTATGCATGTGTTTCAGATACTGGGACATCTGTTTTTTAATCCTCAGTTGAATTTTTCCCAAATGGACTCCTTTTTTTGTTCTTTGATCCTTTCAGCCTATCTATAGTCTATGATCAGATTTTGATAAAACAGGTTCAGAGATACATGTGGATAAGTAATTGTGTATAATTTGGAAAGTCAGGGATTGTATAAACTATCAAATAACAGACTATTTTTATCCTATCTTGATGCTAGAACTTAGGTCTCAGAAAGTTATTATCTACGATGATGTGGCCACAAATGGAAAACAGCCAAAGTAAGTCAATTTACTGCATTGATCATCTCTGCTGGTGTTTAACCCATTTCCTGATGTTTTGTTAACTATGGTCAGAGGACCATCTCTTTAGATCCTTGGGTGAAAAGTCAAGTTGTAATATATTGCTTCCACTAGAAGGGGGAATAATGAATAATACAGATGACCTAACAGTGGTAGGTGTTTCAAAACTCACTGGAACTTTGTTTCTTACCTTTGAATCTATAGACTTGAAACTCATTTCAATACAACGCTTATTTAATAACCTTCTATGGAGGATAGCAAGCACTACCTGGCAGAACCAATATCCTCAAAGCCTAAGTAACTCAAATCTATCAAAGTGTTCCTGCTTCCCATCCTCACTACCAGCCACGTGCAGGCACCTATTGTTTCTCAGCTGGATTACTGCAATGGCAGAATGAAATCCAAACTGCTTAAGAAGACATAAAATTCATTATTGATAATGCTACTGCTGCTGCTAAGTCACTTGAGTCGTGTTCAACTCTGTGCGACCCCATGGATGGCAGCCCACCAGGCTCCCCTGTCCCAGGGGTTCTCCAGGCAAGAACACTGGAATGGGTTGCCATTTTCTTCTCCAATGATGACAGTGAAAAGTGAAAGCGAAGCCACTCAGTCGTGTCCAACTTGCAGCGACCCCAGAGACTGCAGCACCAGGCTCCTCCGTCCATGGTATTTTCCAAGCAAGAGTGCTGGAGTGGGGTGCCATTGTTGATACAGCCCTGGCAAACTCTCAGCCTCAACTGTACTTGCCACTCACCCATTATTCTTGTGTTCCATCCATACTGTATTATCTGGGTAGTCCTTAAGCTCATCAAGCTATCTAGCATGTCTAAACTTTCATGTTTGCTCCAACTTCTTCAATTCATCCAACAAATATTTACTGAGCAGGTACACTATATGCCAGGCACTGTGCTAAGTGTTGGGTATAATGCAGTGAACAAAACAATTATAATTCCTATTCCTTTCTGATTGGAGAGATAGATAAATAAATGATGGATCATTAAACTTAGGAATTTGATTGCTTTGGATATTCTGAGAGACTGGGCATATGCTATGTGTGTTGGGAGGAGGCTAATAGTCATTTTAGGGTAGATATCTGGGGAAAGGCTTTCCAAGGTTAGAATTTAAGAACGAAAGAATTGTTCTGCCCATAACACACTTTGCCATGCTCTTTTGCTTGGCTGAGTACTTTATCCTTTATTATTTAAACCAGAATTTAAATTTTGCTTTCCCCAGGAAGCAAAAGCTCAGAGAGCTTTTGGGTACCTATTTTGGGTTATGTACCCCTTTTAATCAGAACATTCTTTTCACAGTTGTATTGGTCTTATTTCTTCCCTGTCTCCTCTTCTACGTGGAAACTTCCTGAGGTGGGGCCTGGGCTTTCGCATCCAATGTATCATGTGGCCTCATACCAAAAGATAGTTTGTTAAATTGGTTAATGAAGAAAGACCTGCTTTGAAAAAATTTGCAAAGTGATTTATGGTCAAAATAGGCAGACACTTCCATTTTTAGGGGATCCGGAAAGCCTGTGCCAAGCTGAAGCAAGCAAGGATAGGAAACGTTTTGTCAGTTGGAGACTGGAGACTGAGAGAGAAAAGTGGGAGTGATTTGCTGTGGGAGAGAGGAGGGCAGTGTGCACATGGAAGACACGTGCTTGGGAAGCTTCACTGGACCATGAGGCACACGTGATCAGGAGAGTGGTGTCATGAGCAGGAACGGTTAACGTGGCAGGAGACGGAGGAGAGAGCGAGCCCTGGAATGTAAAACTGGAGTTGTAAGAAAACAAAATGTGGCCACACTTTTTGGTGGAAAGACTTCACATTAAAAGTGAACATTTTGAAAGCTTTTTTGATTGATGAAAGTAACAAACTGGAATAACGCCACCACAGACTGAGTGGGAATTGCCCTTTCACAGGTGCCATTCTTATGAGCCAAGAATTCGGTGTTTGAAAGTTTCTATTGAGGGAATAACATGCAATATAGTTTAAAATAAAGGTATAATAACCTTATGAAGAAGAGCATTTTATAACTGATACCACTGTGAATGGGGTAAAATTATTAAAAGAATGAGTTTGATAAAGCTTTTATACACAGGCAAAATGTATTCATTACGTTTCTACACAGTGATCTACTTTTAGCACGTAATTTGTAGTCCTCAAGTCTTTCAACAAAAAATAGAAGTCTATCTTTACAAAAAAAAAAAACACAAAAAAACAGGCAGAGACACAGAGGTTAGGTTATTTGCCCAAGCTCATGTGGCCAATAAGGATTCAAACCCTGGCAACTGGACTCCCAATCCACTCTCTTCACTGCAACATGAGCTAAGTTCCTAGTGATATTTTATCTTGATCTTTCATGATCTTTATCTTGATCTTTCTTTTAGTATTTTTAGTATACATTTAGTATACATTTTTAATCTTTTTCTGATTTCCATATTCTTGTTCACCATGTCTTGTATAAATATAGCTGAATTGGCTTAAAAAAATCTAATATAATGACCTGTCTTAACTCCTAACTTGCCCTTGACATAAAGTTTAATCTTCTGAAATATCATGGTGCTGATAGCATTTTCCTCAGGACAGACTTGTCCTCTGTGCTTGCATATTGCTTACTGCTCTGTCTAGTTTCAGTTTATTTTCTGGGGGTTATTAGAATATAGTATGCAAGACTTAATACCAGGGCAAAGTATAGCAATTTGTTAAAAACAAACAAACAAACAAACACAAACAACCTTT
Source organism: Nanger dama (assembly GCA_917880005.1). Classification (NCBI taxonomy): domain Eukaryota; kingdom Metazoa; phylum Chordata; class Mammalia; order Artiodactyla; family Bovidae; genus Nanger; species Nanger dama. The sequence goes on along the minus strand of CAKJTW010000031.1, from coordinate 3,985,914 downwards.
ATCCAGGACCTAGTAGTTTTGTATTGGGAGAGCCCTATTTATAGAAAATTCTTTCGCCTGCCTGCCAAATAGGGCTTCCCAGGTGGCTCAGTGGGTAAAGAATCCACCTGCTGCAGGAGACACTGGTTTAATCCCTGGATTGGGAAGATCCCCTGAAGGAGGGCATGGCAACCCACCCCAGTATTCTTGCCCAGAGAATTTCATGGACAGAGGACTCTGGCTTGTTGTAGTCCATGGGTTCACAAAGAGTCAGACAAAACTGAGTGATGAACATTTTCTCTGCTGAATAGGGAGTCCAGAACTATAGGCAAGAGGACAATATAATTAGAGTCACACTTTAGAAAGAGTAACTCGACCTAGATCCTTCTGCAGAAGGCTTTGGAGGGAAGGTTGGATTCAAAATATTTATTCAGTTCAGTTCAGTGACTCAGTCATGTCCGACTTTTTGTGACCCCATGAATCACAGCACGCCAGGCCTTCCTGTCCATCACCATCTCCCAGAGATAACTCAAATTCATGTCCATTGGTGATGCCATCCAGCGATCTCATCCTCTGTCGTCCCCTTTCCTTCCCTGCGCCCAATCCCTACTAGCATCAGAGTCTTTTCCAGTGAGTCAACTCTTTGCATGAGGTGGCCAAAGTACTGGAGTTTCAGCTGTAGCATCATTCCTTCCGAAGAACAACCAGGGCTGATTTCCTTTAGAATGGACTGCTGGATCTCCCTGCATTCCAAGGGACTCTTTAAGAGTCTTCTCCAACACCACATTTCAAAAGCATCAATTCTTCGGCACTCAGCTTTCTTCACAGTCCAACTCTCACATCCATACATGACCACAGGAAAAATCATAGTCTTGACTAGACGGACCTTTGTTGGCAAAGTAGTGTCTCTGCTTTTGAATATGCTATCTAGGTTTGTCATAACTTTTCTTCCAAGGAGTAAACACTTTTTAATTTCATGGCTGCAGTCACCATCTGCAGTGATTTTGGAGCCCCCAAAGATAAAGTTTGACACTATTTCCACTGTTCCCCATCTATTGCCCATGAAGCGATGAGACCAGATGCCATGATCTCCATTTTCTGAATGTTGAGCTTTAAGCCAACACTTTCACTCTCCTCTTTCACTTTCATCAAGAGGCTTTTTAGTTCCTCTTCACTTTCTGCCATAAGGGTAGTGTCATCTGCATATCTGAAGTTATTGATATTTCTCCTGGCAATCTTGATTCCAACTTGTGCTTCTTCCAGCCCAGCATTTCTCATGATGTACTCTGCATAGAAGTTAAATAAGCAGGGTGACAATATGCAGCCTTGACGTACTCCTTTTCCTATTTGGAACCAGTCTGCTGTTCCATGTCCAGTTCGAACTGTTGCTTCCTGACCTGCATACAGGTTTCTCAAGAGGCAGGTCAGGTGGTCTGGTATTCCCATCTCTTTCAGAATTTTCTACAGTTGATTGTGATCCACACAGTCAAAGGCTTTGGCATAGTCAATAAAGCAGAAATAGATGTTTTTCTGGAACTGTCTTGCTTTTTCGATGAATAAGCGGATGTTGGCAATTTGATCTCTGGTTCCTTTTCTAAAACCAGCTTGAACATCAGGGAGTTCACGGTTCACGTATTGCTGAAGCCTGGCTTGGAGAATTTTGAGCATTATTTTACTAGCATGTGAGATGAGTGCAATTGTGTGGTAGTTTGAGCATTCTTTGGCATTGCCTTTCTTTGGAATTGGAATGAAAACTGATTTTTCCAGTCCTGTGGCCACTGCTGAGTTTTCCAAATTTGCTGGCATTTTGAGTGCAGCACTTTCACAGCATCACCTTTCAGGATTTGAATGAGCTCCACTGGAATTCCATCACCTCCACTAGCTTTGTTTGTAGTGATGCTTTCTAAGGCCACTTGACTTCACATTCCAGGATGCCTGGCTCTAGGTGAGTGATCACACCATCGTGATTATCTGGGTTGTGAAGATCTTTTTGTATAGTTCTTCTGTGTATTCCTGCCACCTGTTCTTGATATCTTCTGCTTCTCTTAGGTCCATACCATTTCTGCCCTTTATTGAGCCCATCTTTGCACGAAATGTTCCCTTGGAGTCTCTGATTTTCTTGAAGAGATCTCTAGTCTTTCCCATTCTGTTCTTTTCCTCTATTTCTTTGCATTGACCGCTGAGGAAGGCTTTTTATCCCTTCTTGCTATTCTTTGGAATTCTGCATTCAGATGCTTATATCTTTCCTTTTATCTTCTCTTCTTTTCAGTTTGTAAGGCCTCCCCAGACAGCCATTTTGCTTTTTTGCATTTCTTTTCCATGGGGATGGTCTTGATTCCTGTCTCCTGTACAATGTCACGAACCTCAGTCCATAGTTCATCAGGCACTCCATCTATCATATCTAGTCCCTTAAATCTATTTCTCACTTCCACTGTATAATCATAAGGGAGTTGATTTAGGTCATACCTGAATGGTCTAGTGGTTTCCCCTACTTTCTTCAATTTAAGTCTGAATTTGGCAATAAGGAGCTCATGATCTGAGCCACAGTCAGCTCCTCGTCTTGTTTTTGCTGATTGTATAGAGCTTCTCCATCTTTGGCTGCAAAGAATATAATCAATCTGATTTTCGTATTGACCATCTGGTGATGTCCATGTGTAGAGTCTTCTCTTGTGTTGTTGGAATATTATTAAAGTTGCTCAGATGAAAAAGTGATCAAAATGTGTTCTGAGATGGTGATAAAAATGAAGATATTTTATGATTAAATGATACTTACCAAGTCACTTAAGCCTATCAAAACCTGACCAATTTCTATTTCATGTGATGGAGTATATCTTCTGTAGTATGGCCTCAGGTGAATCAATTATTAAAAGACATTTGTAGCAGATGGAACGCTGATGGAAAACAGTACAATTTGGGATGAGATGGAAGATGATATCCGAGTTCTTGTAAGCTTGGATAGTTTATATCTCATGTCCTGTTAGGTATTAGGTTGAAGAGATGCCTAAACAACTCTGGATTAAATTGTTGCTAGATAATCCAGACCTCTGCTTTTCATCTCCTTTTGTTCATTAGAATTTCTCCTAGAGTCACTAAGGAAAGGAAGAAGAGGGGGATCTTGAAAAGGACACTGGAACACCTACAATCTGGTACTAGTGGGGCCTATGGCATGTCTTCTTGCTTCTCTGAATCTTAGTTTCTTAACCTATGATATGACAAAAAAAAACAATCCTTGTCCTGTCAAATTCATTAAGCTCTCTAACTAGATCCCTATAAAAGCTAAATCAAGCTGCAGAGAGGCAGAGTCGACCATAATGGTCACATGGCTAGCAGGGGTAAACAGTGTTAACGACTTTTCCAAAAGAACAATATGGTACTATGTATTTACAATGCCCAAACCTTTCTGTAATTCTGCTACAAGCAATTAACTCTAGTAAAAATAAAGGAAACATTAAAATTATATAAAAAATGTCTATCTCAGGGCTGTATATAAAAAGAAATGTTTAATACAACCCAAATTCACTGGGAATATTAATCAACATGACCACTTAAGTGTATGTAAAATAGTTTCCAGTGACATGGGTAAATGCTTTCACTATAATTGAAAAATAACAGAATGCAAAATTATATACACAGTTTTGATCACAATTCAGTTTTTAAAAGTGCTTAGAAAATGTTTAGAAGGAAATTTGGACCTTTGAGAGGTTAGATTATGCTTAATTTGTCTCTCTCATAGTTCTGCTTCCAGTTTTTTTAAATACTCAGGATACAGTGCTTTATAATCAGTAAAGAAAATAAACTGTTCAGTAGGCATTTGCTTTGCCTATTCTCTGCCCACATAATTATGCTGCTGCTAAGTCACTTCAGTCATGTCCGACTGTGCGATCCCACAGATGGCAGCCCACCAGGCTCCGCTGTCCCTGGGATTCTCCAGGCAAGAACACTGGAGTGGGTTGCCATTTCCTTCTCCAATGCATGAAAGTGAAACGTGAAAGTGAAGTCGCTCAGTCGTGTCTGACTCTTAGCAACCCCATGGACTGCAGCCCACCAGGCTCCTCCCTCCATGGGATTTTCCAGGCAAGATCACTGGCGTGGGGTCCCATTGCCTTCTCCCACATAGCTATAGCTCCTTCCTAACAAGTCCATGCTTGGATTCGCAATGAACACTTCCTCTTTGCCTAGCATTGTGATAAGCTTGTAGTAGATACATCTGGAATTCTAGTCTGGATCCCATCTTTTGTGAACCTAAAATGGAGATATAAATGAGTGAACATTAGACAGGTAGAAAAGTAACTGCTGAGCTCCTTCCTTGTTATAGACTCCAAAGGCAATGGACGTTGAGCAAAGAGTGTTGGGAGATCGCTAGGCAAGTCCTGGAAAGCCTTTTATACAAGATCCCTAAGCAAGTTCTTGAAAGCCCTGGCTAAGCTGCATCCTTCTATTTGATTGAACTATAGTTGACTTCGGAGAAGGCAATGGCACCCCACTCCAGTACTCTTGCCTGGAAAATCCCATGGGCGGAGGAGCCTGGTGGGCTGCAGTCCATAGAGTCGCTAAGAGTCAGACTCGACTGAGCGACTTCACTTTCACTTTCCTGCATTGGAGAAGGAAATGGCAACCCACTCCAGTGTTCTTGCCTGGAGAACCCCAGGGATGGAGGAGCGTTGACTTACAATATTGTGTTAGTTTCAAGTGTACAGCACAGTGATCCAGTTTATTTATTTTTTCTGATTATGTCCCATTTCAGGGTATTATACGGAATATAATTTCCTATGCTATGCAGTATATCCTTGTTGCTCATCTGTTTTACATATAGTAGTCTATATCCGATAATCTCATATTCCTAGGCTGCATCTTTAATGCTGGTTAGATGCTGCATCCTTGATATTCTGTTAGACACTTGGACCCTAATCTGAAGGGAGTGGTGACACAGTGTCACTTCCTTGTGGTTCTAATTTACCCAGTGAAGAGTTACTGTGTTCTGATGTGCAGACACCACATTTGCTCACATCAATGATGAACATATAAATTGCCAACATCCTCTGGATCATCAGAAAAGCATGAGTTTCAGAAAAATATCTATTTCTGCTTTATTGACTACACCAAAGACTTTGTGTGGATCACAATAAACTGTGGAAAATTCTGAAAGACATGGGAATACCAGACCACCTGACCTGCCTCTTGAGAAACCTGTATGCAGTTCAGGAAGCAACACTGAGAACTGGACATGGAACAACAGACTGGTTCCAAATAGGAAAAGGAATACGTCAGGGCTGTATATTGTCACCCTACTTACTTAACTTATATGCAGAGTACATCATGAGAAATGCTGGGCTGGATGAAGCACAAGCTGGGATCAAGACTCCCAGGAAAAATATCAATAACCTCAGAGATGCAGATGACACCACCCTTATAGCAGAAAATTAAGAACTACTAAAGAACCTCTTGATGAAGGTGAAAGAGGAGAGTGAGAAAGTTGGCTTAAAGCTCAATGTTCAGAAAACTAAGATCATGGCATCCAGTCCCATCATTTTGTGGCATACAGATGGGAAAACAGTGGCAGACTTTATTGTTTTGGGCTCCAAAATCACTGCAGATGGTGATTACAGCCATGAAATTAAAATATGCTTACTCCTTGGCAGGAAAGTTATGACCAACCTAGAAAGCATATTAAAAAGCAGAAATAGTACTTTTCCAACAAAGGTCCGTCTAGTCAAGGCTATGGTTCTTCCAGTAGTCATATATGGATGTGAGAGTTGGACTATAAAGTGAGCTGAGCGCCGAAGAATTGATGCTTTTGAATTGTGGTGTTGGAGAAGACTCTTGAGAGTCCCTTGGACTGCAAGGAGATCCAACCAGTCCATCCTGAGGGAGATCAGTCCTGAGTATTCATTGGAATGACTGATGCTGGAGCTGAAACTCCAATATTTTGGCCACCTGATGCGAAGAGCTGACTCATTGGAAAAGACCCTGATGCTGGCAAAGATTGAAGGCCAGAGGAGTAGGGGATGACAGAGGATGAGATGGTTGGATGGCATCACTGACTCAATGGAAATGAGTTTGGTTAAACTCTAGAAGTTGGTGATAGACAGGGAGGCCTGGCGTGCTACAGTCCATGGGGTCCCAAAGAGTTGGACACGACTGAGTGACTGAACTGAACAAGTGAAGAAACATTTTGAAGCAGCAGGCATGATCAAAGACTGTAGACTTTGTTGTCAAGCACACTTGGATACAAAGCCACTGGGTTCAAAGCACTGTTTCTGTGACCATGATAAGTTACAAAGATCATCTAATTCCCACTTTGTAAAACGTTATGCAACACTGATTGTTGCAATGCTTCCTGTAAAAAACACATTAGTTAAGATATATAAAATGCCAAGCGTTAAGACTTGACACACAGGTGCTCAAAAATTTTGTTTCTTCTGTAATACCCTCTCTACCCTTTGCATCCTTTTCTGCTAAACACTAATTGGGATAGTCCTGTCTCATAGTGAGGGTCCATTTTATCATTCATGTTCTATAGGTTAAGAAACTAAGGCTCAGAAAGGAGAGAAAGTATGATTATACACAAGTTGATCTCTTGCTTCTGGCTTCAAATTAGCTTTTTTTTAAATTTTAATTTTATATTGGAGTACAGTTGATTCACAATGTGTTAGTTTTGGGTGTATAGCAAAGCAATATAGTATATCTATTATTTTTCAGATTCTGGTTTCAAATTTGGATTGCCACAGATCAGATGTTAGCAAGCTATGGCCTGGGAGCTAGATATGACCAGCCACTTGTTTTTGTGACTATAGTAACAAGAGCAATGTCAAATTGTTATGATAGATAGCATGCCTTGCAAAGCGTAAAACATTTACTCTCTGACCTTGCTATAGATTATCAAAACATACTTCTAGATGACTTTCTAATTTTTTGGTAAAGCACAATTGCCCAAAAACTATTGATGGTTCCATGAACATGAAGACTTCAGTTCAATCTTAATTTACTCGCACAAAACATTTTTCTTCTCAGTGATGAACTTAAAGAAAAATCTTGGAAGCGAAGTTCTTGACATTGAAAGAAAAAGATAACAAAGGTGCTAAAGGATCAGAAAGGTAAGCACACAAGTACACTCACACATCAGCTTTCCTGTTGCAGTTCATACCTCTTACTAGCTGGGTGATCTTGTCAGGTTATTAAATTTGATATTTGGATTCCTCATCTACTGAATGAGAATAGTAACATCTATATTACAGTACAACAGAGAGTATTAAAAGAGAAAGAGAATATGAAAATGTGAAGTGTCACACACATTTTTCATTCCTGCTTTTGGTAGATAGGGAGCAAGAAAAGAATTCTAGCCATCATTATTTTTTAATCAAAGGATGAAAAATTTCCCGTCTTCCTCTAGGCTGTAGGAACCTTTTCCCTGTAAGAATGAACTTAAATAATATACCATTTAGAACTTGAATGATGCCTTGAGAAGAGAAACTGGGTATCATATAGCTGATTTCCCTAACATATTGATACAATATAATTCTAGTGATCACTACATTAGTGTTAGAAATAAAACAATGTTTTAGTGACTCAAGATCTATCCTTTATTCATGTGATTCAAATTCCTAGGTGGCTGTGGGGGGAGGTGATGTTTTTACTATCTCTGATGGTGACTTAGTGCTCTGTGCTTCAGTTTTCTCAGTTGCTGGGATCTAGGCAGGAGCTGAATCACTTTAACTAATGTCTTGGGGAAATCCTTGGCTGAAAACACTGTATGGTCTGTCTGCTCTGGGAAATCTGTCTAGAAAAGTCCTAGAGGGGCACCCCAGAAAAAATCAGACATCAATCTATACCAAATTTAAACTCAGAGGATGGTGTAGGGTGAGGATGTTCCTTCTCTAAGTTTTTAAGTTTAGACTTGATGTAATTTACTTTTCCCAAGTGGGAAAGATGTATTCAAGACTACAAAAGCATCTTTCTACCTTAAACATCACACTTCTATTTTTGCATTTTGTTGTTCAGTCACTCAATTGTGTCCAACTTTTTGCAACACCATGGACTGCAGCACACCAGGCTTCTCCATCCTTCACTATCCCCCAGAGTTTGCTGAAACTCATGTCCATTGAGTCAGTGATGCCGTCCAACCATCTCATCCTCTGTCACCCACTTCTCCTCCTGCCCTCAGTCCTTCTGAGCATCAGGGTCTTTTCCATAAGTCTGCTCTTTCCATCAGGTGGCCAAAGTATTGGAGCTTCAGCATCAGTCCTTCCAGTGAATATTCAGGGTTGATTTCCTTTAGGATTTACTGGTTTGATCTCCTTGCTGTCCAAGGGGACTCTTAGCCATCACCTCCAGCACCATGCTTTGAAACCACTGAGTCATCAGCACTCAGCCTTCATTATGGTCCAACTCTTACATCTGTACATGACAATTGGAAAAACCATAGCTTTGACTATACCGATCTTTGTTGCAAAGTGACGTCTCTGCTTTTTAATACGCTGTCTAGGTCTGTCATAGGTTTTTGTCCAAGGAGCAAGCATCTTTTAATTTTGCATAGCATAGCCAAACAAAATTCCAAGAAATATCAGTGAAATTTACTTTCCCCATCTCCTGCCAAAAAAACCTTTCCTCAGTCCATGGGATTCTCCAGGCAAGAATGATAGAGTGGGTTGCCATTTCCTACTCCAGGGGATCTTCCTGACCCAGGGATCGAACCCACATACCCTACGTCTCCTACATTGCAGGTGGATTCTTTATCCTCTGAGCCATTGGGGAAACCCACTATTTTAATGGCTATACATAAATCATTTTAGGGAACAATCTTCAAGTGCTTTATTTCTTACAACAAACTGATATTATAGTTGTTTTCTTCAACTGAGTAATTTGAAAATGCAATACTGAGTTTAACATTATTCCTGTAGATTGATGTATCAATTTCTATGCATTCTTTGTTCCTTTTTAAGTGATTTTACCATAACTTACTCTACCAATAAGTAAGGATTACGTTTTTAGTATAATTTCAGTGCAACCCTTTCATTATCCCATTTTTAATCAGGATGATAGCTAGTTCTCAGAGAAGTTTGAGGGCAGTTTCAAGGCATGGAAATGACAGCCCACCTTCTAAGATGTTCCATGTAGACTTTGAATGTTATATGGAAAAGGACAGCTGGAAAGGGAGGTTGGGCCAAATTATAAAATACCCTGTGTACAACACAATGGGACCTGACTATATCTTACAGTAGAGGCAGCAGAGACAGACCAGAAGATTTTAAGCAAGAGAGTGATATGATCAATTAAATTTTAAAAGATGACCCTGGAGGCAGGTATGCAGATGGATTTGAGAAAGAAGAGGCAACAACAAGATGGTATAAAATTATACACAGAATTATACCTGAATTTATCCTGGAGTAGAATGAGTTTATAGCTTTGGAAGCTTAAAGAGTTTTTATATATAGTAACACTTAACTCTACCTGCACATTTCTTGCCATCTTCTAGGAGTTTCTTCAAAACCAAGAAGCAAAATTTAGAGAAGGACAGGATAAAAAGAGAAGAAAGACTTTTTAGAGAGAGATTCAAGGTATGTTCTTCTCTGAAGGTAAACATTAACAGAGGAATTAAACAAAAAATTTTTTTTTTTTAATTCTGTTAAGTGTGATGTACATCTGCCTCTCTGGGACTGTCATGATCTTTGATTAAACATGTGATAAGTTAATTTTTCTCAATACCTTTCTTTCTGTATTATCATGCCTTTGTACATGCTATTTCCTTTGCCTGGAAAAACTGCTAATTGTTCTTTAAGACTCTATTCAAATGTCATCTACTCTTCCCTAACTCCTTGAGCCAAAGTGTGTGTGTGTATGTGTGTGTAGTCTGAACTAAAGTCTTGAGTCCCTTTCAAAGGACAGATTTTTTGTCTTGTTCAAGTTCCCCCTTAGCTCCCAACATAAAAATGGATACACTGAATGATTAAACAGCTCGGTCATTGAGTCCATGGAGTATTTTTCTGTAATTTCAAGGTTCAGACACTCCTCTCTTTTGATTTCATGTACTGTCACAGTGGGAATTATTAAGAAACATATTGAACACCTCCTACGTAGCAGACATTGGATTGAGAAAAACAGACATCGGTCTGTTTCTTGAGTGGCCACCCACCTGCATCCTTGTCCCACTATTTCCTTCCTCTAGACGTTGACCTGATCCTTCCACTGTCCAGTGTACCCTTGCAGCTTCTCCATCTGACTAGCACCTGCTCATCTGTGATGACCTAGTCCAGGCATCTCCTCTAGGAACTCACACTTGCAGATTAAAGAAATTGCTCTTCCTCTTCAATACTTTATACCTGAACAAACCTCTAGCTTATCACAAAACATTAGCATTATGGCAATACATGTTCATCAGTTAAACTTTGAATTCCTGGAGGACAGGGGTTGTATTATGTATCATGTCCATGTAGCAAGTGTAATAGTAGTCCCTAACACTGTATAAAAATGTTTTTGGACTCAACTTAGGGATAAACACAAATGCTTCTTAATCATTAATAAGTTCTGCTTGAACCAAGCTAATTCGGGTTACTAGATCTATAAATTGTAATATGAAATTACTGTAAACCATGATGTTATTTGATTAGTTGAAAAACGAGTGTGTAACAATTACTTGTTGAAAGGGCCCTATGTTCCATCTAGTGCTTTTATTCACCACTGTATTTCTGACACTCTCATAGGCAGCAGAAATTCCCATTCTCTTGAGTCTATTCTTCCCAATCACCTGTGGTGAGTCTCCTTGATATATCATTAAAAAAACTATACAGTTTTAATAGTTTTTACTCATCTCAAACCACACCCAACCAAAATACTGGGTGCTTCATCTGTGCATTTCAGGCAGAGAAAAAAGCAAGTGCAATGCATTGGAAATATGGAAGGTGCACGGTGCATTCAGGATTATCATATAGCTTGATGAAGCTTCAATGAAGGGAAAAGAAAGAGGGGGGATGGGGATGATGTTGTGCAAAGGACCCTAAATGTCAAACTAAGAAATCTGGGTTTGAATGAAGAGTTTTTAAATTTTATTTTAAGAAATCAGATTTGCATATTAAGCAATCATTGTGGACAGTGGTCTGGAAAGGGTAAGATCAGTTAGGAAGCTATTACTCTGTTAGGCAAAAGAAAAACCTATCTTGTGGATTAGATCGCATTTGGTACCCATCATAATTCATCATCCAAATCCAGGACACTTCTCAGGGGAAGGAGGCATACTTAATCATAGTTAAGTATTTATAACTAGAGACATTAAATATAAACAGAGACTATCCTGAGCAAAGGAACATGTGTGGCTATCCTAATTTATTAAAGTAGACATCTGCAAGCATAAGCTATATATTCTAGAATTTTTTTCTAATAAGTGGATTTCAATACATTAAAAGGTGGTATACCTGTACATGGATAGGTTGGCTAGTTAATAACACAGACCAAAAAAAAAAAAAAAACAAACTCTCTTAAGACCAGACATTGAATCCCTCAGTTGTTCCACAAGTGTTTGTCTTTAACCACAAAAGGATAGTGGGACCTGCTCCCACAAACCATTCCTAAAGTGAAAGTAGCTCAGTCGTGTCTGACTCTTTGTGACCCCATGGACTTAGTCCATGGAATTCTTCAGGCCAGAATACTGGATTGGGTAGCCTTTCCTTCTCCAGAGGATCTTCCCAACTCAGGGATTGAACCCAGTTCTCCCACGCTGGAGGCTGATTCTTTACCAGCTGAGCCACAAGGGAAGCCCACTGCAGTGGGTAGCCTATCCCTTCTCTAGCAGATCTTCCAGACCCAAGAATCAAACCGGGGTCTCGTGCATTGCAGGCGGATTCTTTACCAAGTGAGCTATCAGGGAAGCACACACCATTCCTACCTCTTTTGGGTGGGATGATTTGGGAAAAGGCATTGAAACATGTATAATATCATATAAGAAACGAATCGCCAGTCTAGGTTCGATGCAGGATACAGGATGCTTGGGGCTGGTGCACTGGGATGACCCAGAGAGATGGTATTGGGGAGGGAGATGGGAGGGGGGTTTAGAATTGGGAACACATGTACACCCATGGCGGATTCATGTTGATGTATGGCAAAACCAATACAGTACTGTAAAGTAAAATAAATAAATAAATCAGGAAAAAAAAATGTGTAGCTATGTATACATGTATTGCAGCTGTTACTACATGTGTGCAAGAATATATGAGCCCACTAGAGAGGAAGGGTGGAAAGAGTGCCATCTAGGAATGCTGTATATATAAGAACATTATAAGCTCAAAAGCACTACTACACAAAGAGGCTTTCTGTTTCCCTCTTTATATCACTTGTCCTTTGCTGTTTGGGGAGGCCTTACAAATAGCTGTGAAAAGAAGAGAAGCGAAAAGCAAAGGAGGAAAGGAAAGATATAAGCATCTGAATGCAGAGTTCCAAAGAATAGCAACAAGAGATAACAAAGCCGTCTTCAGTGATCAATGCAAAGAAATAGAGGAAAAGAACAGAATGGGAAAGACTAGAGAGGTCTTCAAGAAACTTAGAGATACCAAGGGAACATTTCATGCAAATATGGCCTTGATAAAGGACAGAAATGGTCTGGACCTAACAGAAGCAGGAGATATTAAGAACAGGCGGCAAGAATATACGGAAGAACTGTACAAAAAGGATCTTCACGACCCAGATAATCATGATGGTGTGATCACTCACCTAGAGCCAGACATCCTGGAAATTGAAGTCAAGTGGGCCTTAGAAAGCATCACTATGAACAAAGCTAGTGGAGGTGATGGAATTCCAATGGAGCTCGTTCAAATCCTGAAGGGTGATGCTGTGAAAGTGCTGCACTCAAAATGCCAGCAAATTTGGAAAACTCAGCAGTGGCCACAGGACTGGAAAAATCAGTTTTCATTCCAATTCCAAAGAAAGGCAATGCCAAAGAATGCTCAAACTACCACACAATTGCACTCATCTCACATGCTAGTAGAGTAATGCTCAAAATTCTCCAAGCCAGGCTTCAGCAATACGTGAACTGTGAACTCCCTGTTGTTTAAGCTGGTTTTAGACAAGGCAGAGGAACCAGAGATCAAATTGCCAAATCCGCTTATTCATCGAAAAAGCAAGAGAGTTCCAGAAAAACATCTATTTCTGCTTTATTGACTATGCCAAAGCCTTTGACTGTGTGGATCACAATCAACTGTGGAAAATTCTGAACGAGATGGGAATACCAGACCACCTGACCTGCCTCTTGAGAAATCTGTATGCAGGCCAGGAAGCAACAGTTCGAACTGGACATGGAACAGCAGACTGGTTCCAAATAGGAAAAGAGTGTGTCAAGGCTGTATATTGTCACCCTGCTTATTTATATGCAGAATACATCATGAGAAATGCTGGACTGGAAGAAACACAAGCTGGAATCAAGATAGCTGGGAGAAATATCAATAACCTCAGATATGCAGATATGCAGATGACTAAGGTCCGTCTAGTCAAGGCTATGGTTTTTCCTGTAGTCATGTATGGATGTGAGAGTTGGACTGTGAAGAAAGCTGAGTGCCGAAGAATTGATGCTTTTGAACTGTGGTGTTGGAGAAGAGTCTTGAGAGTCCCTTGGACTGCAAGGAGATCCAACCAGTCCATTCTGAAGGAGATCAGCCCTGGGATATCTTTGGAAGGAATGATGCTAAAGCTGAAACTCCAGTACTTTGGGCACCTCATGCATAGAGTTGACTCACTGGAAAAGACTCTAATGCTGGGAAGGATTGGGGGCAGAAGGGGACGACAGAGGATGGGATGGCTGGACGGCATCACGGACTCGATGAACATGAGTCTGTGTGAACTCCAGGAGATGGTGATGGACAGGGAGGCCTGGCGTGCTGCAATTCATGGGGTCTCAAAGAGTCGGACATGACTGAGTGACTGAACTGAACTGAACTGAAGTTCCTGGGTTTACTGACTGACTTCATTACTGGAACAATTAATATACCATTCACAATTCTTGATTTATACCAATGTTACCACCTTCTCACCTCCCAGAATTCCTTCTACTACAATTAGAGAATGGGTATGAAAACATTTTGAAAATATGATCTTACCAAACAAATGTAAAGGTTGTGATAATAAATAAACGTACTATTATTTCTTTAAATAACCTTTCTTTCCCTAAATATCTTGCTATTTTCTTTTTCCTTAGACATTAGTTAACAGATATCTGGCCTCTTGAGTTTATTTTGAGGTTACCATAGTATGTCCTCCATTAATGTTGCTATAATGAGAAAGAATAAATCTATGCAAGCATATTCTGATTAGTAATTTTTCTTTCAGTATGACAAAGAGATTACTGTCATCAACACAGCAGTGGTGTGTTCCAATAATTCAAGAAATGGAATATCTGACTTGCCAATAACCCCTGGAGAAGAACTGGACGTCATTGATATCACTGAAGAAAATCTAGTGATATGCCGCAATTCTGAAGGCAAATGTAAGTTACTAGGTTATTGCCCGTAAGATTTCAATCACTGCTTTTGAAAAAAACTCAAAGCTTTATAACTTTCAGATTAGTAATAGTGATTTTTATTTCTATAGATGGATATGTGCTAATTGAACATCTAGATTTCAAGTAAGTGGTTTGACTTTATACTTTAAATAAAATTCTGAATTCTTAATACATTACTGTGTACATGAGTCTCAAGGAAAGACTACTGCATATATATACTTCAGGAAAAGTTTGTAAATATGCAATCCTGTATTCTATAAGGAGGACTTCCCTGGTAGCTCGGATGGTAAAGAATCTGCCTGCAATGTGGGAGACCAAGGTTCAGTCCCTGTGTCAGGAAAATCCCCTGCAGAAGGAAATGGCAGCCCACTGCAGTATTCTTACCTAGAGAATCCCACGGACAGAGGAGCCTGGCAGGCTACAACAGTCCGTGGGGTTACAAAGAGCTGGACACGACTGAGCAACTAATTCTTTCTTCTATAAAAATTACTTGGAAGAGTAATGTTTTTTGTCTCCCACTCCTGAGTATGTTATCAGACTTCTCTAAAGAGCATATCTGTAAACATTTTAAAGGCATATAAGAATATTAAACTGATTAAGAAATTCCTCCCAACTCTCTCACTCTTCCATGGGCTTGTATTTCAAAGTGTTTGTTTATTTCTCTTTTTTTCCCTCAGGCAACAAGTTTGGTCACCTTAGAGAGATCAAGTGGTATGGCCTGCTCGAGTGTGAACCAGTTCTAAGGTCTCAGCCCTGCTTTACATCAGTTTATGTTGCCAGCATGAGACAGTGGAATCTGTGGAAGTTTTCGTTAACAACTTAGAAAAGAAAAATCCTCCACATTTAGATGTTGGTTTTACTACTAAACAGTTATCTTTCAATGTCTATTTCAGTATGTATTTCACTGCTGGCTCAAAATGTGAAACAGCGTGTGTTGGCATTTGAGCACTTGCTTAATGAGCCATGTCCAAAGTTAGAAATCACGCCTTATGGCACCTAGTCAGTTGTGCAGATGGTTAGTTTGCTTCTAATGCTTCTAATATTAGTACACGAGTGTTTATAATTTCAAGAAGATGTTGTGCATTTAAATTGGGTGTAATTTAATTCTGCAAAGTAAATAATGTAACCAACATTTTTCAAATACTCCAATTTCAGGTATAATCCTAAAGCAGGAGGACATTTCTACATTGATTTTTATCATAAAACTAAGAATCTAACAAATGCTGCCAAAAATTGGTTTCTTTGGGAATAGGATGCTGAAAAGTAGTTTTTCCTCAATTCACCCAACATTTTGAGAATTGCCTAAATATGTTTAAACATTTGAATTATATACTGTATCAGTTTAAAATAACCATTTTTTACTTTAGACAACAGGATATTATTTTGTTTATGCCTTAATATGTATTAAAATAATTTATAAGTATTTTTACTTACAGAGAGTAAAGATAAGCTGAGCTGTAAATAACGTTCTATTTTTCAAATGCTGTACACGGCATGTTAGGCAGGGTGACTCCAACCTCCAAGAGCATGACCCATGGCCTCATCCTCTATACTGTGACACTATTTTTTAAGCTTCTAGGTTCTTTTATCTTTTTTTCTTGTTCCAAATGGCATGTGCCAAGAAAGGCCAAGCTTATCCAGATGAAAAGTATCAAAAGTATTCATAGGGCTTAGAGAGGAAAACAGGTGGAGAGATTATTACAAATAACAGTTATAACAACATATAGGTGACACCGAAACTTGGTCTTTAAACATATTTGCTGGACAAGACACAGAGAAGTCAATGCTCTCCCCGGTGACCAGGAAGAAATTCAAAGTAGAAGGAGTCTAGTCTATCTGGTAGGAAGTAGCAAGAGCTGAAATGGGGTAAGCTAGGGCTAGAATGTAACAGAGGTCACTTGGACTTTTTCCTCTAGAGAGTAGGAACCATCCAGAGGTTTTAAGCAGGAAGACACCACCAGAGAGAAAAGGAAAAAAAAAATCACAGCAATATGGTTGACTGATTGATAAGAACGAGGAGGACTAGTCATCTTTGCCATATTCAAGGCGAAAGCGCCCTAGGCCTTAATTTAAGACAGCCACAACAGAAGTGTATACACAGGACCCCATTAGAGGGAGAGGTGAGAGAGAAACGGAATTGAGACCTGATGATGAGATTTTGTTTTTGGGAGATGAGATTGAGGCTGACACCAAAGACTGGGAATATATTTCTGCTTGCACCCGCCTAAGCCCCCAAATTAAATTGACTACTCTGAGAGGCAGGGCAGCCAGGCAGCTGCAGCCCTCTCCCACACTGTGGGCACCGTAGGAGACAAGGACAGGTGTGGCCCAGGCTGAGTGAGAGGGAGTGCAAGGCTGTGTTGAGCAGAGACCATTCATGCAATAATCCTATACATAAGAGGACCAAAACCTACTTCTCACTCTTGCCACCTCACCAAAACATGACCTTAGATCCTGAGGTGACAGTGGGACTCAGTTTTACCTGACACAGCTCTGTCCCATTCACGTTCTGTCTCACGGCATGGCCTTGTATTCTGAGTCTATGACTTAGCTCTGAGTCTCTTATTTCCTCCTCAGTAAAGCAGCGCTAATAGCACTCACCTTCTCTACTTCTCAGGATTGTTGTCAGGCTGTAATGTAATAATATAAATAAATAAGTGTCCTAAAACCCTTAATACAGAATACTGCATAAGTGTAGTTATTTTAGCACCTGGCCTTTTGTGAAGTTGAAAGATGTTGAACACAAAAACAGGTTTTTGAAATTAAGACTTGAAAGAATGGCTAGGATATCTCGACCTCTTAAATTCAGAAAATCATCTGTAAGGGAGATCAAGGAAAAAAGGCTGATGTGTACATCACTGCATAAACCCTGTGAGTGTGATATGGCCTCATAATCAATCCAAGGTTACCTTAGGTGCATCAGGCCATCTGCTCTATTTCCTAAGGAGTGCAGCCACTTCTGATGGACCCCAGGGCTACCAGAAACATTGTTAGGGAAAAACTGTCATCGTTACTCTCCAGAGAAGGAAATGACAACCCACTTCAGTGTTCTTGCCTGGGAAATCCCATG
Organism: Nanger dama; assembly: GCA_917880005.1. Taxonomy (NCBI): domain Eukaryota; kingdom Metazoa; phylum Chordata; class Mammalia; order Artiodactyla; family Bovidae; genus Nanger; species Nanger dama. The sequence goes on along the minus strand of CAKJTW010000031.1, from coordinate 3,968,389 downwards.
TACAGAGAGGAGCCTGGTGGGCTGCTGTCCATGGGATAGCAAAAAGTCACTACAATTTAGTAAGAAATCTTTTTATGCTAGCAAATCTACTAGTCAAGAAAAGAGGATAAAAATCATATAATGAAAAAGAAGCATGTTGGTTTCAGTGAATTCTGTTAAAATTGGATGATACTAAGATGCAGAGTACATCATGAGAAACGCTGGGCTGGAAGAAGCACAAGCTGGAATCAAGATTGATGGGAGAAATATCAATAACCTCAGTTATGCAGATGACACCACCTTTATGGCAGAAAGTGAAGAGGAACTAAAAAGCCTCTTGATGAAAGTGAAAGAGGAGAGCGAAAAAGTTGGCTTAAAGCTCAACATTCAGAAAACAAAGATCATGGCATCTGGTCCCATCACTTCATAGGAAGTAGATGGGGAAACAGTGGAAACAGTGTCAGACTTTGTTTTTTTGGGCTCCAAAATCACTGCAGATGGTGACTGCAGCCATGAAATTCAAACACACTTACTCCTTGGAAGGAAAGTTATGACCAACCTAGATAGCATATTCAAAAGCAGAGACATTACTTTGCCAACAAAGGTTCATCTAGTCAAGGCTATGGTTTTTCCAGTGGTCATGTATTGATGTGAAAGTTGGACTGTGAAGAAAGCTGAGCACCGAAGAATTGATGCTTTTGAACTGTGGTGTTGGAGAAGACTCTTAAAGAGTCCCTTGGACTGCAAGGAGATCCAACTAGGCTATTCTAAAGGAGATCAGTCCTGGGTGTTCTTTGGAAGGACTGATGCTGAAGCTGAAACTCCAATACTTTGGCCACCTCATGTGAAGAATTGACTCATTGGAAAAGACTCTGATGCTGGGAGGGATTGGGGGCAGGAGGAGAAGGGGACGACAGAGGAGGAGATGGCTGGATGGCATCAGTGACTCGATGGACATGAGTTTGGGTGAACTCCGGGAGTTGGTGATAGACAGGGAGGCCTGGTGTGCTGCGATTCATGGAGTTACAAAGAGTTGGACGCGACTGAACTGAATTCAACTGAAGATGTTAATAAATAATCCAATCTTAAAAAAAAATGGCTAAGATATAAAAATTTTACATAGATATACTTAACAGGTTTTTGAAACAACACTTTTCTATGTTTTTAAAGTATAAACCATTTGGTCTAATATAAACAAATACCTAATATACTACTGATATGGAATACATTTTTAGGAAAAACGTTCCATCTACATCAAAGTAGTTATTTCTATTTCACGATCCGCCACATTCCTTCCATTCTTTAAATCACAGTGTGTGAAGTTCAGTTTCAATGCTATTAATCTACAAAGTCCCTTAATACAAACATTATAACTATAATTTCAGTGATGTCATCTGTCTCCTAGAAACCCTAATCTAGCAAAACATTTCAATGGAAAGACTGAGTTTCTATTTAACTTTTTAATTTTGTATTAAAAGATATCATTAGAGATGACAACACTCTGTCAGAGAAAAAGACAGCTTGCAAAGGGACCTGGACCTAACAGAGGTTAATGATACCCTCATTCATGTACAGGCCAGGCCAGCAACCTGCTAACATGCACCGACAGAGCCGTCCCTTCCTCCTTTTTAGCACCTCTGACACACCTGGTCTTCCAAGCTGCCATAGCATTCCCAGCAGGGCCTCTCCCACATATGTTCACAACTTTTAAAACATAGGATTCTAGAGGGAAGAGGAGGAAAAGGAAAACGTCAATACATAAAGACAAACTGCTAAGAAGTGGTTGTTTTTGGGTAACAGGGGTAAGACTTAGGCTTTCAACAGTTTTTACCCTGATGGCTGCTGAGAATAGAGAACAAGCAATGTAGATGTGGTCCTATGTGCTTATGATGGTCACCTCCCGTATACTTTCTGAAAAATATCCAAGTTGAGAGTTCCATCTTCTTTATCCAAAATTTGAAGAGAACATGTTTGTTTTTGTTACTGTGAATACATTTCCCTTTATTTCCTAAATTGTATAGGTAATAGATGCTTATTGTAGGAAATCAGAAAAGTATAGAAGTTTGAGGAAGCAAATAGAAACCTTATAAATCTCAACTTGGATGTTTTTGACAGTATATGGGAGGTGACCATCATAAGCACACAGGACCACATCTACACTGTTCTCTATTCTCAGAAGCCTTCAGTGTAAAACTCTGTTGTAAGCCTGAAGTCAGCTAGGCCTTTCCCTTCCTTTCCTAGGATAAGCAGAATTTTGGCTTCAGTGATCTTCTTATCCTGGCTTTAATACCTATAAATATGTTATGTGACTTGGGAGAAAGGAACTTTTACATGAAATTAAGTTTGTTTACCAGTTGACCTTAAATAGGGAGATTATTCAAGTGAGCCCTATTTAATAGCATGGACCCTGACAACCAGCCAGTCAGAGATGTAGTGAAGAAGAGGCAGGAAATGTCTGAAGCATGAGCCCTCTGTCACTTGCTTTGAGGATGAAAGGAGCCATGGACCAGACAATGATGCTGGTCTCTAGAAGCTGCAAGTGATTCCCAGCGAAGAGCCAGAAGGGAAACGGGCCTGCACTCCCATAGCAGCATGAACTGAATTCACCACCAACTTGAATGAGCCCAGAGGTTTTCCCTGCTGCTGCTGTGGTTGTCAGCCTGTGTTGACTTGATGCAGAAACACCAGCTAAGCCCACGGGACCTCTGACTTCCAGAACTGTAAGATAATAAATTTGTGTTGAGTCACCATGTTTATAGTAACTTCTTACGGCAGCAATAGGACACTAATACGGTGGCTAAAGTTAGAGACTGCAGTGCACAACAAGGAAGACAAGAGTGGACAAAGATTGTGTGGCGTTGCCAAGGGGCCAGAGGCAGCCAAGTCCTACGACAGCTTTGTCTGCAACTATTAATTGACATGCAGAGTATCAATGACTGAATAGAAACAAAAGAGCTTTCAAATTAACCAGAGACTTTAATTTGATTTTGTGAAAAAGCTTGGAAATAATCATTTCTCTCTTGTGTTTGTTACCTGTGAGCTTATACAGTGCAAATATTAACTAGGGAGAACCCGCGACTATGAAATGCTGTGTAATTCGGGAGGACACCCATAGCACACAGTTGCCGGAAGACAGATCCTCCCACTGATCATTTCACATTCACAAAAATATATGACAAAACTGAAATTTGCATCTATGGTTATTAAAACACAAAAGCACTAAAAGTCTGGTCTATTTTTTTTGTTTCCATTTCTTAAATGAATTATAAAACATGAACCCAATTTTAACAGTAAAAAAAAATTATCTCACTAGATATGTAATCAAGTGCTTTGATGGGTAAATATATCACCCTATGGAATTTTTTTTTCCCCAAGATGTTCTTGAAATGTTTTGGAAAAATATCCAATCTTATATTTTCTTATGATTGTCATGGACACAACAACCTAATGGCTGTCAACTTTCAGTTTTGTTGCATTCCAAAGTCACTGTGTGATATTTAAGCATATATGATATTGAACACAAGCATTCTTCCTAAAACAATATTAAGATTACTATGCTCAGAGTTCACAGTTCTATAACAATTTTACATTAAACACTCAAAACATTGTACAACCATAGATATTTGTGAGTAGTCTTGAGAAAACGCTATAATTTGGTATGTTAAGGCATCTTCAGCCAACATATTAAGAAGTTCTGAATATCTCTTGCAACAAAAGACAAATTTAATATTTGAATATTTGATATTTTCAAGAAATTTAAAAAGCCACTTAAGAATACCATAAATTTGTGAAATTGTGTTCCTAAACATTCTTACCACATAACTTACCTAAAATCAAGATACTCATCCTATCATATCAAAGATATCTATTAAAAAAAAAAGGGATTTACATTAAATATGATGATAAACCCTGTATTTAAACAAGGGCCTCCAAACAGTTTCTCACACATATCTGTGAGGTAGGTTATACCCATATTTTATAGATGAAAACATTAAATGAGGTTAAATGACTTGCTGCTGCCACAGCAGCCAAACTAAGAATCAGATTCCAAATTAGATTTTGTTCTTTGCTCTGCATTATTTCTTTCCTTTACAAACTTTTTAAAGGGTTGAAATATAAAGATTGCTATTTGTTGCTTTCATTTTAAAACCATGAGAAGGCAGCCAAACTTTTACCAAGGTGACTTAAAAAATGAAGCAACATAGACAGACACAGCTAGTGGACAATTTCTGACAATGACAGTGAGGCCTGGCCAAAGGAACCCAAACAGGCAAAGACAAACCATGTGACTGTGGACAGACAAGTAAAAATGAGGGGAATTAGGGCAAAAACACAGTTTAAATACGTCGTTAACTAATTATTATTCCTACAATTTAAGAGAGAAGGCACAATTAATTATGGTGTTTTGCTTTTTTAGTGGGATCTATTTCTCTTTTCCACCTTAGGAAACCATTACCTGTCTAGAAAAATGGTTTTCTTTGTAACAAAATTTAAAAGGACTTTTACTTGTGAAAAATGCAAGCTTAAATTAACAGCAAAAAATTAACTGTGCAGTTCTCCTCGGGTAGAATGTTCCTATTCCTTCCTTGAAATTATAAATCAACACAAAGTAGCAAGCCTTGAATTAAAAAATTCACACTGTATGAATCTTGTCAAAATTCTATATATGTTTAAAAGTGTTGTCATGCTAGAATGTCCTATAAACACTTCACTTTTTCCTCCAAAGAGCTTTCTACACTAGGATTTCCTTAATTGCACTTTTTCAAATGTAACTTAAATTTACATACCCTGTTTGTCCAGATAAAATCATGAGCTACTTTCATAACATCCGAACTGCTTTATATATAAACAGTAGTCACAGAAAGTCACATACACAACCATGGCTGCAAACTGGCATTGCTGTGCGAGGCTGGCAGTAAACACTGACTCACAAAATTAATACAGTCCCACAGTCTGATCACTTCTAGACCCAGCCTGATTCTTATCAGGTTATGGCTGAAAAAGCTGAATTAAAACTTAATCTAGTCTACACTGTGGGTCCTGTTCTTCATGTTATTACTGTTCAGTGGCATCAAATGCATTATAATTGTATATGGATAAGGCTGGTAAGGATGCCAGCAACTTGTGTAAATATAATATACTCTTAAAAGCTCAAACATAAATTACATTTCAAATTTCTAAAAGGTCTGGAAGAATCTGTATCAAGCTGATAATACTTGGTAGTTTGTGAATAGAAATATACACTATGAGAATAGTATCTTATCTAATATGCATATAAAATGAAAAATTACAATTTGTATATGAAATTTAGATAAGCCTAATTTAGATTAATAGTAAAAAATTATGATAATCTAAGATAGGAGTTAGGGCTGGCTTTGCTTTTTAACAAAGCACTGTGCTGTAAGAATCACATAAATAAAGGAAGAATCATGGCCTAAAAGTTTCTTCAGTAGTTTTAAGCACCTTCAATAACTTAAAAGTACTTAACAAAAATCAATATATAATCATAAATACATCTAGTTAGTACAATCAACTCATTCTAATAAACTAAAATATATTAAGACTACTTCATGTCACTCTAAGACTTGAAAGCAATGCGTCTATGTTTATTTTTATTAGCTATTAAGATGTTTCAGTGATTCAGACTGTTTCCCCCAAGGGAAGGGGGCACATAAAGTGATCATTGAACATTATATGGCATTAAAGCTTGTGAAAAGCTTTCTGGTCCTGCTTTCTCATTTGGAAAATCATTCGCACAAAAGGTGATTGTAATGTATTAAATAAGTTAATAGATATGGAGGGTCTCTGGATCTAAAGTGACATGAAAGTCGCTCAGTCGTGTCCAACGCCTTGCGACCCCATGGACTATACTGTCTGTGAAATTCTCCAGGCCAGAATACTGGAGTGGGTAGCCTTTTCCTTCTCCAGGGGATCTTCCCAATCCAGGGATCGAACCCAGGTCTCCTGCATTGCAGGCAGATTCTTTATCAGCTGAGCCACAGTCACCGTTAAAATGTATGGAACACTTCCATCACTCCAAATTTGTCATCTTTTTGCTTTATGGCAAGTATACATACATGATATTAATATTTTAACATATTTGGTTTTCTGGATGATTTTGTCATTTGTATTCCAGGGGGCAGCTGTGTTTAGAAAAACATTCAAGTATGTATCTTCAAAATACCTCTCCAAGCAAATATAGATCATTCACATTAGTATACAATCTCTCAGCATGTAAAAAGTGAACGCTAATACAAATCATATGAAAAGGCAGAAAAGAGACAATTTTAAAGCTCAAAGGTAACCCAGAGGTCTTTTAATCTATCCCTTCCACTTCAGAGGTTATAAAAATGAGGCCCGATACAGGATGTGACTTACAAACAAATTGCACAGATCCCTCATCCAGAATTTTAGAGTCTCTGAGATCTATTACTTTTAAAAAGTACATTCTCTATTTAAAAAGTCACAGAGTGACCAAAGTATCAGGTAAAGAAATGCCAAACTCAAAACGTGGAGGTCTTTTAAAAAGAAATAAAAACAGACAAAACTGTGAATATGTCTAGCATTTAGATACTTAGATTTCACAGTCATTAACAAGATTTTAAATTATTAATCAGTGAAGAGACAAAGATGCAGTGCCTATGGCAGGCAGATTCCAAGATTATTTAGTTTATAAAATCGAAGGTACATTGCTTAGATTAATTCAATAAAATATACATTTTCAGATAAATCCAAATAGTCAAAGAATCTGTAACAGTTATCTATAATTATTTTCTCAATTATGTCTCATCTAATATAAAAATTAATTTGTATTCCCTGAGTACAAACTGGCTAGGGAATAAGAGAAAGCAAGCCCAGGATTATGTAACTGTCACAGGAAACCTATTTGCAGAAAGGAAAGGGGAGAACTGTCTGTATTACCTATAGCCAATTGCCTGACATGGAATACTGTTAATTCCGAGTAATTTAGGCTCCTGGATTCTCTTTATGGCTACCAAGTATCAAGGAATGCAAACACCAGAGGTTACAAAAGTGTCTCAAAAGTCTGTTGATCAAAACAAAAGCCCAACTTGTAATAGTCTTGCCTCCTACCCTACATATGTAATTTGGGATGTTGTTTTTTCCTTCATTGAAGAATAACCGGAATAAGATGTAAATTTGGTGTCTTCTTATATAAAAGTGTTCAGAAAATGTTCACTGATTACATTTTCTGAAAGAAGGAATCAAAGCTATTGACTCATTACCCATTGAGCCAAAGCATTAGTCACTAGTCTCTTACACCATTTTTAGAAGTAATCTTATTTAAGGTTTTTCAGTTATCCATTCAACACAAAAAGAATAAATTTTGCTCTCCACAAAATTCCAAACCTGATTAAGACAATCAAAGTGCTATGAAATAAGTTGTAGGCATGCAAAATTCCACTAACCCAGTGTTCGCTCAAGATGAATATGTATACAGGTTAAAATAATTCTGATTTTGAATCAGATTCTCTCCAACAACTGATAAAGGCAAATGAAATCTTAATTTTTATCTAATTATGGCAACCTGGTAAATAATTTTCTTAAAATCATATTTTCTGAATATGCTTTTCCTCCCAGGGAATAGTAAGTTTAAAACAGTGTTTAAATTAATTTGGACAAAGTAGGATTAAACAAATTTAAATGATTTTCTTTTTCCACAGAAGGACTGGTCAAAGTCTTTAATGGCCACCTCCTTTGTCATCTTCAAGTAGGAGAGCAACATGTTTCATTTATCAGACTTGCTCAATGAAACCCCATTTTTGCAGAGCATCTCACAGAATGCAGTTTCAGAAATGCTGTTCTAGAGCCACTGTGGACTCCATTTTCATGATATAGCTAGGACTTTATCTGTAGCCTAGTAATAGAGTTCTCCCTCAAAATCATAACTGAAGAAAGTGTTCCTACCCACGGTCTGTCTACCACATACCATATCCACACTTATCCAGGTTGGGAATTTAGCAACTGATGGGAATTTAGCAACTGATGCTTTCCCTTGCCCTGTATGAGCAGCAAAGAGACTCCTATGAAAATGTTCTAGACCTATTTTGCTGGACTGAGCCTCCTGTAATCTTCTCTCTGCAGACCAATGTATTACACCATCTACATTCACAGAAGAGCTGTCTCTAAAAACTTCAGCATACAAGAACCCAAACTGTGACCCTTGGTTCTCTGAAAACATATAGCTATCGAAATGTAGATATTCATAAATACTGGCAAGAATGAAAAAAATAGTTTTCTAACTTTAAAAAACATAACCATATAAAACAATTTTAATATGTTTCTAACATCTGATTCATTAAACTAAGAAAGTTAAAATGCCACTGGATTCCTTCCTACTGTTTCTCTGCCTTCAAAATTATTAGGGATTTTGTCATCGGGAGTAAGGAGTCAGATTAATTTATTTTGAAGGTCATCCCATTAACAGGCAAATTTTATGAGGTGGCCCTGTGTTTCCCAAAGAAGTATTTACACATTCGTTGGGGCCAAAATTTTGCCAGATGTATATACACACATCAAGATTAATACAGCAGGACGGCTTATCCCTATAAAAATATACACAAAAAAGTTTATTTTGATGCCACTAGATGGCAATCTTTCAAAGGTTTAAATTTTTAAAACACCTTAACTGCAATCCCACTCTTTCTCAAATTGCCAAACAAGATTCCTTGTATTCTGATATTAAGTCATACTTAAAAGTTATGTAATACCATTTTTTTAAAGTTCTGCTAAACAATATTATGTGACACACTGCAAACTCCTGACTCAAAACTCTTTAAAGACAGACATAGTTGTCTTTCCCAAACACAAGAGAAATTTGGCTTAACATTCTCATTTGCTTCTTGGAAGAAAACACAGTTTTTGGCAAAGAGAGAAAACCTGTCAAGGAAGTGTTCACGTTTTTATCCAAGAGCTTAATCGCTTAATCATTTCTAGGGTAAGTCAGGTGAATGAGACTGTTAATTACAACATATTGAACAAGATGAATAAATACAAATTAGATAAATTATACATAATTTAAAAATTAAATATTTTTTACTAAAACAGAATATCATCAATGGGCTATTATCTACCCTGCTTTTTATATAGGGTTTTTTTTTTTTAAGCCTTAAAAACTTGCACAAAGCCAAAAAAAAAGTTTGGTTTTGCTTTAAAAGCACTGGTATACAAATACATATATGTATATATGTAAACAACACATGTATTTATTCAAGAGAGAATTTTTTTGAATGTTTAAGGCTTCCCTGCCCTAACAGGTTAAACAGTGAAGGTCACAAGCCTACCAAGCTTTGGAAGTACACAAAGCCCTTAGGGCCAGAACAGAGTTTCAAATTGGATGGCTAGCAACCAAGATGTAGAACAAAGAGAGAGAACCAGAGAAGATTTCAAAACCAAGTCCATCAGCCACTAAGGATCAAACAAGAAACAAAGACAAAGGTGATTAGGGAAGGTGAGGGAGTGGGGTGACTACAGCAACAAACTTCTGATGAGTAATTGGCATGATGGATGCAGAAGGACAGGCACACACTCCTCACCAGCACATGCAGTAAGAGACTAAAGACAAGAGTTCTTTCCAAGGGACTGTCGACATTTTGCTTTGTTTCATTTAACTATTTCATCATGCTCGGTGGAGTACAAAAATAAATACGGTGAAAAAGAACTTGAGAAAGGCAGATTTTGGAAGGCATGTTGTAAAGTGATACATGTTTATGAAAAAGACAAAAGCTGTAATTCCAGATGTTCCAGTACTAAGTAGAACTTTGAAGGCTCTTATATATGTTATTCAGGAAAATCTCAAAATAAAACCTCTGGTTGGTTATAGCTGTTTTGAAGGAACCTGGAAATGACCATTACCTGTTTCAGGACCACAGCCCTTCTGTTGAACACTGGGCAATATCTGCAGAAACTGCTAGTAGAATTTGGTTCTAAAATTTGGGGGAGGGGAGAGCTGGCTCTTAAGATTTCAACATTTAAATACTATCTTACTAATATTTATGTTATTTTTAAACCTTGTGCATAACACAGCTTAAAGCCTGCTGAAATTTAGGAAGCAAACTGGCTTTACCTACACTAAACAGTAAAGCAAGATGTTGCCAAGCTACCTGTTGACTGAGACGGTTCACGAGTAAAGGTATATTAATCATCTGTAGTGAATCCACAATTTTAGGTTAACAATAATCTTCATCAGTGTTCACATATTAAAGATACTGCCTATGTGAATTTATAATAGGCAGAACAGAATTACAGATATCTACAGTAAATAAAATGTCAGACCTTTTCTTTTCAGTAAATTTCAGTGGTATTTTGTCCCCTGAAGACAGTCATGGCCCTCAACCAGTAGTTCAGAGTATGTGATATCCATAAGTAAAATAATAATTTAAAGAATATATCTGATTTTCACAGTGCAATAACAGAAAAAAACTAGGGAAAGATCATCAGCGTGCTAAAGTAGTGATCAGACTGGCACACATTTCAAAAAAATCCATGGTGTGACTGCCCAGGCGAGGTGAGACAGAGGACGACATGCTTCCGGTCAAGGAGCCTGTGAGAGAGCCAGAGAGCGAATGGCCCTCTGCAGTTACAGAATCCAAACTGGACCGTGGTCTGTGTAAGCCAGCAGCAGAACAGGACCGCTGAGGTGTTGAGGAACCAGACCTCTGCTCCACCACCTCATCTGAAATGGACCAAAGAAGAGCAATTTACATGAACAGTGTATTCGCCCCAGCCCTTCCTATGAGGGTATCTTATTCAGAATATTAAGTGAACACGTCTGAGCTAGGGCATCCTGGGAGCCAATGTCATGTTGCAGGGTTTTAGGAGTAAGGGTGGCAAAAACTTTTCCCTCCCACAATTGTGAAAGACACCACTATCCAACAGGAACACTGCCACACAGTCAAAATGTGATGACTAAATCCTTCTCATCATATTGTTTGACAGCAACCTTGAAGTCAAAGGTTCCTGATACCCTTTTATCTGAAGAAAGCACACCTTTGGAGGATTATTTTCTTGCAGTGTATCAACAACAATAAAATATAATTAAGATAGAAAAATAAGTTATAATTACACTGATTCTTCAGAGAACACTGCAATTGCCTGGGGGAAGGGGTAAAGGAAATCTTGTTAAAAATGCTGATTCCCAGTTCCCCAAGGACCCATCTCCAGAGATTCAGATCTGCCCGGTTTGGGAGAGTTCCCAAGAATCTGCCTTTAATAAGAACTCTGGGCAATTTGATAAAGGTGTTCTAGGGACCATACAGACACAGCTGTAGTTGATGGCAGTTTAAGAATAAACTGTTGAAAGCAGCTTCCTTAACTCTGAACTCGGTGTTCCTCTGATTCCGTCCAGCAGTGGACCCTTGGTTTATTCTGCTCACATCCTACTGGGGCCTCTGAGCAGAATAAGCACATTTGCCCAGCCAAGTATGACTCTCAACTCATACTAGATCCTTGGACATGACCACCTCCCCTGATTCCTTTGCCTCTTGGATGGCCATGGGCATAAAATCCAACCCAAATCCCAGGAGAGGCCTATCTGGACACCATGGACACTCAAGATAAGAGAAGCTAATCAACAGGGAATTTTAGATATTATAATGCTTACTGATAAAATATGAAAGGAGGAGTGTGACAGAGAACCTAATTCAGCTAATAGTAGGTAAAGATTATTTCCCTATTCTTCCTTATTTTCCTCCACAGTAGATACTTCAATGACTTTTTTTTTAATGAGGAAACACTTCTCCAGAAAAAGTCTGAGAGATTTTCCTCATCTTCAATCCTTTTGTTTCACTTACATTCCTAGTTAAATCTAGATTACTAAAAACCAGTATAGAAGACTACCCACCATGTCTTTGAGATGATTTACCATCTTGTCAACTAGTGCCAAGTTTTATCTTCTCAGAGCTCATGCTTGCATGGCTCCCTTACCATCAATGCTTTTAAAGTCCAAAAGATAGCTTCTGTTGTCAACCAGGTACAGCTGTAAGCTCATTTTCACATAATTGCCAGTCACTGGATTTCTTCTTCTTACACGCAGATGATATGCATTCACTACCTAAAAGGAAAAATCTTCTTTATGGAAAAACATTCAAAATAAAAAACTATAAAATATTTCCTTATTTTTATTGCAAAAAATAATATCTAAACAAATAATTGGAAGGGGTGGGGTAGAGAACAAATTTCTGAATGATTGTTTTTTACATAACATAGTACTTTAGTATTTATTTAATCCCCACTAACAGTACTGTGTGGGAACTGCTACCGCAGTATTCTTGACTGGAGAATTCCATGGACAGAGGAGGCTGGCAGGCTACAGTTCATGGGGTCACAAAGGGTCGGACATGACTGACTGACTGACTCGCTTTCTACAGTACTGTGTATAGCAATTAAAACTGAAAGGGAAATCAGAGACTCTCAGAGTCTAGCCTTTTTCCAGACATGCCTCCACTCTAAACCATATTTTGGCTGCCAAAATATTTTGGTTTCCCTGTTTCAATTTGAATGCATTTAACTATGAATATAGAACAGACAGAAAAGGGAGATATAACATGTTAATGGTTTGAATCAGGCACTGTTAATAGGTACTGTCACAAAGTTTAAGTATAGTAATCTTGTGAGGAAGGTATTATTTGACTTTTGAGGATAATAAAACTGCAACTCAGATAAAGAAGATTCTAGTTTTCAAAATACCTTATCAAATTAGTTCCAAAAATTTCTCAATAAGGACTTTTAAAGGCACTAACATGTCTTTTTAACTAACTAAATAAAACTGTTCAGAAAAGGGAGATCTTTCTTAAATGGTATTAAGGAAATATTATTGTTTATTCCCTCATTGCTCAGTTGGTAAAGCATCTGCCTGCGTTGCAAGAGACCCTGGTTTGATTCCTGGGTCAGGAAGATCTGCTGGAGAAGGGACAGGCAACCCACTCCACTCTTCTTGGACTTCCCTTGTGTCTCAGCTGGTAAAGAATCCACCTGCAATGTGGGAGACCTGGGTTTGATCCCTGGATTGGGAAGATCCGTTGGAGAAGGAAAGGATGCTGCTGCTAAGTCGCTTCAGTCATGTCCGACTCTGTGCGACCCCACAGACGGCAGCCCACTAGGCTCCTCTGTCCCTGGGATTCTCCAGGCAAGAGTACTGGAGTGGGGTGCCATTGCCTTCCCCTAGGGAAAGGCTACCCCTTCCAGTATTCTGGCCTGGAGAATTCCATGACCTGTATAGTCCATGGGGTCACAGAGAGTCAGACATGACTGAGCAACTTTCACAATCACTATTGTTTATTCATTCCATATACAAATAATGAAATAAAAACATATCAAATGAATATTTACAAGGTATGTTTGAGTATGTTTTTCTTCCCTTAAAAGTACATTCACAGTCCTCCAGAAGGGAACAAGACTAAAAGATACTTGAAAATGAAAAACAGATCCCCCACATATAGTCAAATAGAATTGAAATGAATTTGAGTACTAATAAAAAACAAAAAATACTAATAAGGCAAAATGTGGGATGAGAGTAACAAAAACACATCACAACTAAGGACTAAAAATACTAGCCAAATAAGAAAATTTCTCAACTTACAGAAAAGTATTTGTTTACTAAATAAACATGCCCTGATGGTATAATGTGTATCAACTACTTGTGCTACAGCTACTGGCAAAACAAAACAAACAAACAAACAAAAACAAAAACACCTGCCCTTAAAAAGACAGAGAAAGGTAAAAATAGACTATCTTTGAAGACACATGACTTGTTACTGTCATGATACATGCTAAAACAGGTGGACTATTTTCTCAAGGGATTTCAAGTTGATTAAACCCATGTTTCTCAGTCAAGAATGCTATTCTCTAATTAAAAAATATATAGGTCCCCAACATCAACAGTTCTTCATCCTTAAGAAGACTTGTTTTCTTTTGAATGCACATGGTACACTATTGGAAAGAATAGGATTTACCAGCCCATTTATTTATTGAGACCACTAAATTCACATAAAAACCAACTTTTTATTGATCTTAGTATTCAATTCAGCACCTCAGACAGGCTTATTATACAGAAAATGGATTTTACAAATGATCTTCATATACTACAATTTCCTACCTTCCATTCAAAATCCAGCTGCTTCATAGCTCGGTAAACTTCAGCCATAATGTCATACGGTTTGCTTTGACTTCGGATTCCAAGATGCCACTTGGCTTTTTTCACAGCTAAAGATTTGGGCTTAGTTGTATTCAGTGCATCCAGTGGACATCGTGCTTTGGGGCTGTCTGCTATAAGAGGTGGCATCCTTTCTGGATGAGGTTTCAGGCCTGGGGGAATATGCATGGTACTATCATCCATAAAAGAACCAGTGGGGGACTAGAGGCGAGGTAGAACTCACTGGCTTGGTTCATTATTCTCCGATTGTCAATGATAAGATGATAAGCCACTGCAAGCTGGTCTTGAGGGTCACCACTATATAAACTGTTCATTACTTCTGATTCTGTACACTCAAATTTTTCACACACTTCTTTCACAGCCTCATCATCAATGACGTTAGCATCATAGGAGGGGTCTTCAGGAAATAAGTAACTGGGCAAATCTTGTTTAAACCATTCATGCTCTCTAGGAAAGATACCACAATACACTATTGTAAGAACATGCTTTGGCAAGTCCCAAATAATTTAGACATGGGGCAATACAATATATCAGAATCAGAAAGACCTGGGTCTCTAGTCACTTACTAACTATGGGACCCTTGGGTAAGTTCATTAACCCTTGCTCTAGAGTAACTATGATTATTCAGACTTGGGTATTTTGCTGACATTTTCACAAAATGAAATAAATGAAATAAAATAAGTCTGTCACTTCAAAGGAAACAACTGGCAGTATTTGGTACCAGTGATGAAATTCAAGCTTTCAAGTAAAATGTTAGAATTTGGCTTATAACAGAACTTTATATATATACATATATATATGTGTATGTATATATATATATATATACAGAATAATTTATATATGTTTCCATAAGTTTGACAGCTTCTCAGTATTTAAGAGACTTTTCTACTTTTAGAGTGAAGAGGATAATGACTATGATTTGATAGTTTATAATGAAATGTGTTACCATTCTGAACACCAGGTTATCTCACTAACCCAATATTTTCCATATGACCAATGCAAGATGTTACATAATCATACACGGGCAGAAGCTTCACTCAAAAGGCAAAACAGACCCTGTGGATTTCAGTGTAATAAAGTACAAAAGTTCACTGGTATGCTTTCTGATTTGACATTACAATTAACATATTAAGCTTTGATTTAATATCAAAGAAAAATATCTAACTATGTGAAAGATTATGAGAATGTTCCTCCCTTTTCCAGCAATATCTGAGATCAGATATGTTTCCTAGACTTCAACTAATACAGCATATTGCAACAGATGAATGAAGAAGTAGAGGATTTGAAAAATGTAAAATAATGGTACTCTTGTTATATTTTGTTTTAGAAAATAAGGTTATTTTTCATAGGAGACATTATTTAGAATAACATGTAATAGGTTTATTATTATTTTCAAGTGAATTAACTATTTTTAAAAAATTTCACTTTTGATTTCTAATATGAAACTGATAAAAATAACCTGCATTAAAAAAAGAAAGACCCCCTGGAGTCCTCGATTTTAAGACTTGGTGGGGGGGCGGTGGGTATTCAAACCCAAACATTTGAGAACCTAGTCTTCTAGATCTTATTTTCACACTATTCCAGGCCTTTACACATGATGTTTACTACTGACACCCTAGAATATCCCATCCCTTTTCATTTAACTAACATACACTGTTTCTTCAAGACTATGTAACCATTGCTACAGGGTAAACTGGGCACTCCTAAGCTAAATTCAGATCAGTATATATTTTACCTAAATGCCTTCTACTGACTGATTAATTCATTTATGAATATTTACTAAGGACATACTATGGTAAAAATGTACACTCATTCACACAGAGATTACATTCTAGCTGAAAACAGACTAAACAAATACTCTCAAAAATAAACCCAGAATTACAAATACACAAATACAAAAACCCTATGATAAAAATTATGAGTAAAAAGCACAAGGTAAAATAAGAGTGTATAACTCAGAATGGGAGGTGAGTGCTTAAGGAAGCCACTCTCAATAATATTTAAGCAGAAATCAGAATGATTAGAAGTCAGCTAAGCAGAGCTGGGGAACAGATACTCCCAGCAAAACAAACAATATATGCAAAGATTCTGAGGTTAAAAAAAATGTTTTCCTATGTTCAAGGAACCGAACTGAGGCCAGGATCATGAAATCATAATAAGTTACTGGTTGGAGTGGCAACAGATCTCAGGTTTTTCTGACAGCTGTAGGCTATGAAAATGGTTTTGGAACTGAACCTACGGTTGATGATGATAACAAAGGTGTTAAAGAGGCAGGGGTGACATGGTCTAATTTGCATTCTGTGAAGATCATTCTGCTTGTGATAAAGTAACTAAGTTGAAAAGATGAAACGAACAATGAAGAGGAGGAGGAAGATGCTAGTGCAACAGTCCAAGTGAGAGTGATGGTGTGCCAGGTCTTGTGGATATATACAGGGGTGGAACTTCTACAGCTGCTCGTAAATGATACTACTATAACACTCATACTTTCTCACACAGTCGTTACAGATGTTTATACTAAACTGAGAGCTCCTTGAAACAGGGGCCATGTTTATTCATCTCTGTTTCAGTAGCCAGTACAGAGCAAATGCTCAATAAATGTGGAATGATGAATAGACAAAGAAGTAAAAAGTGAATTCATTAAAGTATTCAATTGCTATATCATGATAATAATAAGCACTAAATAAACATTTGGGCTTCCCAGGTGGTGCCAGTGGTAAAGAACCCGCCTGCCAACACAGGAGAAATGAGATGCAATTTCAATCCCTGGGTTGGGAAGATCCCCTGGAGAAGGATACAGTAACCTACTCCAGTATTCTTGCCTGGAAAATCCCATGGACAGAGAAGCCTGGCGGACTACAGTCCATTGGTTCACAGAGTCAGACAGGACTGAGGTGCCCGAGCACCAGCAGCACAAATAATCATCTAGTGATCAGATGACTAGGAAGCACTAAGGTTTTGAAAAGGAATAATATAAAAATGAATTCTACATATCTAGCATTTTTAAAACATCAAATTTTAAAATAGGGTAGATAAACACTTTTGAATAAACTCCAAAAATTCATTCTTCTATTAAAGCAATGAGATTACTAGTGGAAACTGTCAATATGAACTTTTTCAGAACTCTGAAATTAACCAAAGGCTTGTAATAATCTGAGGAGTGTTTGTTTTTTAAAAAAATGGTTGTGTCTCAGAAAGAACAGTGAGATTTGTGACAGTTTCAGTTACCTAATATCCATTTCCTCTTCCCCATTTCTATGGTTGCCTTGAAAACCAACAGCCTCACAATCATTTTAACCCCCCAAACCAGCACCTAGAACCACTGGGTGGCAAATGGGGAGAACAGGCTTAGAGTTCTCCTAAAGTCCTATTCCCAGAGAAATGTCATTATTAGACAGGGACAGCAGATCTCTGGAAACCTCTTCTGTCAAGCCCTGTCTTCATCTGACCTGACTGAGCATTCCATCTGCAAACAGCCTTTTGTCCAGAACACTTGTCAGAAACAATCAGTTGCAACTGTCTAACATCCCAGCTGCCAAAACAGCAAAAAAAGAATTGGAGCAAACAAGAAGCTGATCAAAAACCTTGAAAGGAAAAGTTAGGTACTAAGTTTCATAGGCGTCCTTAAAATACTCTTAAAATCCTAGAATTCACAAATGCAGGACTGCTGTTCATGCCCAAGAAAGCCCTTGATTTCTCATCACTGATTGACTCTGAGGCTCTAAGCTAGAAGGAATCAAGACTAATGCAGAGTTATGAACTTCTCGTTAAAATGCTGAAGACACACAGCAACATGGACACAGAATCCCTCAGCAAAGGCTGAGAGACTGATTAGATCAAGGCCTTTAAGGAAATCTTTCCTAGCAGTTAGCTGACCATTAAGCTAACGAAGCAGAGGCCTCAGTGGCCACCCTTGACAGAGAAGACAAACTTAACAGAAGTAGCTAAGTAAAATCACTAAGCAAATTAGAGCAACACCAGTGTGCAACAATGGCAAATTCCAGGCATCTATGCAAGAGAAATAAAAACATACGACCATTTAAAAATGTATACATAAATGTTTATGGCAACATCATATGAACCAAAAATTAGAAACAGCTCAAATATCCAATAAGTAATAAATGGATAAACAAAATGTAAACAACGGAATATTTTTCAAGCAAAACATCAGTTAAGTACTGATATTCTACACCATGGAAGAACCTTGGAAACATGCTAAGTGAAAGAAGCCAGACTCAAAAGGCCACATGCTGTGATTCTATTTATACGAAATGTCCAGAAGAGGCAAATCCATAAAGACAGAAAGTAGATAAGTGGTTGCCGGGCTGCAAGGAGGAGGGAGTGAGTACGGAGCATCTTTGGGAGATGAGAAAACTGTTCTGGGATCAGAGAGTGGTGATGACTATACAACTTTGTGAACATACTAAAAACTATTGAATCATACAATTAAAGAAACAAATTTATGGTATGTGAATTATATCAATAAAATAAATGTTTAAAACAACAACAGAAATAATCTAAATATTCATTTCTAATTAATTCAGAAAAAGAACCACAGTTCCTCATAATAATAACAGTGCTAATTAAAAAGCCATACTTTGGGATGGGGGAGGATAAATTAGGTGATTGGGATTAACATGTACACAGTACTATATATAAAATAGATAGCCAACAAGAACCTACTGTATAGTACAGGGAACTATACTCAATATTTTGAAGTAACCTATAAGGGAAAAGAATCTGAAAAGGAAGATATATACATGTGTGTCTGTGTGTGTCTGTGTGTGTGTGTAACCGAGTCACTGTACTATATACTTGAAAGTAACACAACATTGGAAACCAACTATATTTTAACAAAAATTAAAAAAAAATTTAATGATAATAAAGCAACCCTGAACATGTAAAAAAAAAAAGTCATACACTCAGCTTTTAATTTTAAGGAGTCAATTTCTAAACAAGGTAAGTAGTAACCAGGATGTTTATGAAGGTTCACCTGAAACAAAATCAATTCACTTCAGATGGGTTACTACACAGCCTCCAGAAACCGTCTTTCTGTCACTGCTGCCTAACACCTGATTTTCATATAAGACTTAAGACTAAATGAGCTATAATGACTCCAATCAAATTGTATAAATTTCACAATGTGTGCAAATTTCTTTAACTGCAGCTAAAAGGTCCTTATATATTCACTTTAGGATAGTATTAGGGCTTCCCTGGTGTCTCAGAGGTTAAAGCATCTGCCTCCAATGCGGGAGACCCGGGTTCAATCCCTGGGTCGGGAAGATCCCCTGGAGAAGGAAATGGCAATCCACTCCAGTATTCTTGCCTGGAGAATCCCATGGACGGAGAAGCCTAGTAGGTTACAGTCCACGGGGTTGCAAAGAGTTGGACATGACTGAGCGACTTCACCTCACCTTAGGATAGTATTAATGGCTAATATTATATGCTGGGCATTATTCTAAAATTTTGAATTATATTAGAATGAATATTTGTAGTTTCTAACATTCAACTGTGTCTAGACCTATAGAAATAGTAAATTCTTATGTTTTAACCTAAGAGTATCCTCCAAACAAATCCACCATAAATGATGTTACTAAAGCACAGTGAGGTAGGAAATATGCCAATAGCTAGTAAACAAAGAATCAGAATTTGTGATTAGACAGTTGAACTTCAGATCTTTCATTTTAACCATAACAACATTAACAGCAATATTAAGCTTAAAGCACTTAAAGATGGGAGTTTCCTGAAGACAATGTCTGTCTTGCCTACCAATATTCCCAGCAATTAGCACAGGACCTTGCACAAAGCAGATGTTAAATAACTGTTAACTAAATAAAAACGATTAAATGAACAAATAAATACAGATATATTTTCTAACCTCCAATTGCCTACCATCTTAAGAGAAAAAAAAGATATGTACAAAAATAAAAGCATACCTTACAGATATTGAGGGCTTGGTTCTAGAACTTTGCAATAAAGTGAATATTGCAATAAAGCAAGCCACCAATATTTTGGTTTCCCACTGCATATAAAAATTATGTTTACACAATTTATAGGATAAGGGCTTATTTATAGGATAAGGCCAAAACTGATGTGTGATCTAGTAGGTAAAGGCTTTTAGGATTCCTTCCCTCAGTTCTCAGATGTAGGTAACTCATTGGATTTTTCTCTGACCAACATAGCACATATCAAGGTAGTTAAAATAGCAAGCTTGAAAATATACATGAAGTCTCTTTTACCTGTAACTGTTTAAGCCAATGAAAACTTTCAAATTTTATTACTATGAGGCTTTTATGTAGCACTTTACATTTTCATGTTGCTTATAGTTTTATTCTACTGACATAAATGAATGTCATAAAAAATTATGCTTAGAGTATCTGTAGACTATTAAGTTTGCAAAAACATTATGCCCAAAAACAATGTATGTACCTTAATTAAAAACACTTTATTGCTAAAAATGCTAACCATCATCAGATAAGATGAGGATTCCACAAACCTTTAATTTGTTAAAAAAACAAAACAAAAACAAAAAACCACACAGTATCTACACAGTGCAAAAAAAGTGAAGCACAATAAAACTAGGTAAGCCTGTAACTATAAAAGAGAATGTCGTAGCATGACAGAAATATAACATTATCATGGTATGTTGGAGAAAGGATGGATGTCATAGGACTGGTGTAGCAATACGGATTAGCTGAAGTAGTACAGGTTCTGAAATCAGGCAATTTCTGAGCCCTACTTTTGTAAAATGAGAACAACAATAGCTACCTATTAAGACCTGGAACTTCCCTAGTGGTCCAGTGGTTAAGAATCTGCCTTCCAACGCAGGGGACATGGATTCAATCCTTGGGCTGGGAACTAAGGTCCCACACGCCACAGAGCACCTGATTCTACACACAACTAGGAAACCCGAGCACCGCAACTACTGAGCCATTGTGCTACTGCTAGAGAGAGTCCTGCATGTCATGATGGAGAGCCCGTGTGCCACAGCTAAGGCACAAAGCAGCCAAAGAGAGAATAAAGATACATTGTTTCAAAAAGGAAATACTGTAAGCATTTAAAAAATAAGAGCTACCTATTAAGAATCAATGCCAAAAAAAAAAAAGAATCAATGCAAGAAAATATGTCAAGTATCTAGCAAAATGCCTGTTGTATAAAATCATTCAATAAATTGGTAACTCTTTCTGTTGAATTGTATTTTGTCAAATGAAGAATTTCCAAACATTAAATACAGAATATGAAGAAATTTTAAAATGGTGAAAACTATAAATTCAAGTTACTATTGAAATTAAAAGACACTTGTTCCTTGGAAGAAAAGCTATGACAAACTTGGACAGCGTATTAAAAGCAGAGGCATTACTTTGCCAACAATGGCCTGTCTAGTTAAAGTTATGGTTTTCCAGTAGTCATGTATGGATGAGAGAGTTGGGCCATAAAGAAGGCTGAACACCAAAGAATTGATGCTTTTGAACTATGGGGTTGGAGAAGACTCCTGAGAGTTCCTTAGACTGCAAGGAGATCAAACCAGTCATTCCTAAAGGAAATAAGTCCTGAATATTCATTGAGGGACTGATGCTGAAGCTGAAGCTCCAACATTCTGATCACCTGACGTGAAGAGTTGACTCAATTAGAAAAGACCCTGATGCTAGGAAAGACTGAAGGTAGAAGGAGAAGGGAATGACAGAGGACGAGATGGTTGGATGGCATCACTGGCTCAATGGACATGAGTTTGTACAGTTCCAGGAGACGGTGAAGGACAGGGACACCTGGTGTGATGCTGTCCATGGGGTCACAGAGTCAGACATGACTGAGCGACTGAACAACAACAATTTTAAGTACTGAGATGGTTGCCACTCTTTTATCCCACCCACATATGTATAAATTAACTTATCCTAGTAGGTTTTTATTTACATTGTTCTTCTAAAGCTTGTGAATATACAGGTACCTGTTTAATATAACAGAATCAGTACTTTTATTATTCTAAGTATATGTGCTGATGTGAACAGGTACAAGTAAATATACATATTAGCATATTTAATGCTCTAAGGAAAAGCCAACTAAGTGACCTATTTACTCTATAGAACTATGAACACAAAAGAATTTTCCCCTGCTAAGTTGTTCATTTCCATTCCAAAACTAAATATGGTACTAATATACAATTTTACATTTTTATGTATGAGGCCTGGAATACTAACAGAGGCTGAGGGAAGAAGACACAAATGCAACACAAATGCAAAAGAGATCAGCAGCAGTCACACAAACAACTACCTCAGCCATCATTTAAATATTTCAAGAGTCATTGTCTGACTTATGAAGACAAGGCAGAGTATTCAGGAAAGATGTTAAAAGAATGCATTTGCAAATAAATACCTGATGAAATGTTAGGTAAGAACAAAAAACCCTCTAAGAAATATGACTGATAAATAAAACACAGAGGGCAATGAATCATCCTGACTTGTGTGTGCTATATAAAGGTCATATTCACAGTAACACCAGCAACTGCACTTTCCAAAGTTTCTCTCACAACAAGAAATCCTTCACAGCAAACCCACTAGAGGCTATTTTTGGATTCAAAATCTTAGCAAAACTCTTTATGGTTTATTTCATCAACTCTATGTAAAATATATAACTCTCACCCTGTTTTTTTCCACTTGAAACGTATTCAAATACTTTCTGAATGTTTACTGTATTTTTAGGCCTTCTAGCACTGTATACACAAAGGTGCTAAGACACTCTCTCTACCCTTTTATAATTACAAGAGAGGAGAAAGATACACTGAAAACAGCTAGATACAAAATGAGAATGAAAAATGAACAAAGTGTGGAAATCACAGACGTGCAAGCAACTGACAATGCCCTGGAGAATCAGGGAGTGATTTCACCAGGAAGGTGATAAGTGAGCAGAATTTTAAAGGATGAATGGAAATCTTTCAGGACCGAAAGGGTAGAAAAGGTATTAGAGGCAAAGGAATAATATAAACAAAGACATGAAGGCATAAAATATGCATCATTATATTTGAGGAACAAGGAAAAGTTCACTGTGGCTGGAGCTTTGGTACAAGGGGTAAGAGCAGGAAGAAGTAAGCATAGCCTTACTATGACAGGCCTTGTATGCTTTGCTACTTTAACTGAAAAGTTTGGGACACAATCTGAAATAATTAAACGCTGAATGATAGGGCCAGGTTTGTATAATAAGGAAAGTAAAATTCATATGAAGTGTTACAGTGCCTAACATAAAGCAAGCATTCAGTTACTGGTACTAATATTAATACTAGACTATGTACTTAACAGTCACAAAAAGAATATTCACCTTATGTCTTTGATAGTTGCTCGTTTCAGGGGATCAACCTGCAGCATATGCATCAGGAGAGTGGCAACAGAACGGTTGAGATATTCTGGGATGTAAAACACCCCCTCGGATCTTCTTAAACAGTGTAGGCACATGCTCATCATCAAATGGGAGGGTGCCACAAAGAAGAGCGTACAAAATAACACCGCAGCTCCAGATATCAACTTCAGGACCTGCGTACAGCCTGGGGGAGATGACAACACAAAACCGAAATGCATGCGACGCTTCGCAACTGCACGCACCCTGCTTCTTCTCTGTGTACCTGCGCACACAGTGTGGACTCCAAATGTGTTGCTCTCCAAGCTCTCCAGTGAAATCCATGGCCGCTCCTCAACACTGAATGGTTGTGCCCCAGGGAGAACAACTGGTCTAACCCATCGCTATTCAAATTTCCCAGGAGAAAATAGTACTTACGTGTACTTGACACAAACTAAACTGAACTTACTAATTAAAAAGTATAAAACGTTCTATGTTTGATTTTTGATAGAAACATCAAAGTGGATGACCATAAACTTTAAGAAAAGCAATACTATATAGTGTATAGGCTAAATCTTCTTACATAAAGCAATTAAAAGGCAAGACAATGCATAAAAATAAAATGTTTATGCCTGACAGACCTATTTTAAATAATATTTGAAATAGCAAAGTACCTAACTAGTTCTCTTTCATGGTATTCATGCTATATCACATTATCCTGCATACCTACTACTTTCATTCAAATCACCTGGTGGTTCATGGGGCTGAGATGACCTTTATCCAGAAAACCTATGCCTAGAATGTTGTTCCTTTTGTCTTTCACCTTTCTACAGTGTTAAAATTCCCCTGACGGCACATTACCAAACTCAAACCTGAGCCTCAGGTAATAAAGTAAATCTCTACAATTCCAATTAAAACAGTATAATCCATTTCAACAAAAATCACTATCCAATGTTTACAGTGTTTGCTATGTATCCCAAGCTCCTATATATGCAATGATAACTGCTTTATATTTTCTCTCACAGAATTCTGTTAACTTAAGATCAGACACCGGTCACCAAAGAAGACTTGAGTTTATCACTGCAATCTGTATAAATATTTTAAAAATGCATCAATGAGTAAGTTACATGAATAACTACAGTCTTCTCTTGTGCAGTTTGCTTTCATGAAATGACAATAATGTCTCCCCTCAAAACCTCATTCTTCCAAAGACAACATAAATATACTCTGCATGCTTTATAAGAGTATATAAAGTATGATTAAAAGACTGTGTCTGATAAATAAATTATGACAGTAGCAAATGCTTGCTTTCCTAGCTGCAACTGCCTAAAATGGAAAAAAAAAAAATCAAGATTTTTTTTTCAATTTTAATGGAAAAACTCCTTAAATACATTCATAACAAAATCAAAATTAAATGTTTTAAAAATTGTTTAATGTAACTCTTCTGTTTTCAATGACAGAAAAATTAAAGGGACAATGTGCTTCTATTAAAAACCTTATCTTCCAAAGAGAATATATTAAAGTTAAATGGAATCAGAATGAACAAAACATTACGAAAAGCTTACTCTTCATTGATATACTATATTACCTGCCTGAGATGACTTCAGGTGCTGCATAATTTGGGGATCCGCAGCTAGTTCGCAGAAATTCACCATCTGACATCATGTTAGATAATCCTAAAAATAAGAGTAGTATGTTTATCTGGTGCTAGATATGTTTAAAGTAAATATGGATTAATGCAAAAGGAATAACATCAAGTCTGTGTGCCTCAAATATCATAATGTTTACTTATTTTAAAAAGCAGTAGAAAGTATTTGTTAGACTAGAAAGAGACCATTTCAGAGTGCTTATACATGACCAAAAAGCTAAAGCACATCACACATGAGACTGAAATTCCTTTCCTAAATAAGAATGTTGATTCATTTCACAAATATGAGGTTATTCTAAATTATGCATACTTTTTCAAACATAAAAGCATCAAAATATTACTTACCCATTTCTCCAAGTGAAAGAAAACAGAGATTACTATCATTTTTTTATATTCTGGTTTCATAGGCCTTTTAAAAAATCTCTAGGTAGAAATCAGATAGGCTCCAATTTATCAAGATTATGTTCCAAAAGTTTTTAATTTGGAAAGCTTTAATTCAACATAAAAAAATATTCTACTGAACCAAAATCTAGTTGAACTACAGCACTAAATGAGGTTTATGATCAGAGAAGAAAGAGAAATAGGAAAAGAAATTTCCTGACTATTAGATTAAAGACAAAGTACAGACAAAAATGTTAACTAATGGGCTTCAGATGGTAAAGCGTCTGCCTGCAATGTGGGAGACCCAGGTTTGATCCCTGGGTTGGGAAGATCCCCTGGAGAAGGAAATGGCAACCCACTCCAGTATTCTTGCCTGGAAAATCCCATGGCTGGAGCCTGGTGGGCTACAGTCCATGGGGTCGCAAAGAGTTGGACACGACTGAGTCACTTCACAAATAATGCTGAACTCTGGCACCTTTTCATCTCTTTCTATAATCTCTCACTTCCTAAACCCTTTCCCCAACTATGGCACCCTGTCCAGGTATGTTGATCCCAAAAATGTTTGGTCATAAAAATTACATTTTATCCTTTATTTCACCCCCAACAAAAACTCCTATTCTTTTATCAACAGCTGTTAGATATTACCACACAGTCTATGGACATTCCTCCTCCATCAGTTCAGGATTACAGTGCTCCACAACTGCATGGAAATTTTCACGAACCTCCATTTAAGTGCATTTATCAGGAAAAAGCCTGTACTTTCATTAGAGTTTCAAAGGGGGTTTGTAACCCTCACAAAAAACAGTCAAGTCTCATTTCCTCAGGAGGGAATGCAGATTGAGTAGCTTACCTTGATATCAGCTCTCTAACTTCTCTAGATGCACTTGCATGTTTAGAAAGTGGCTTAGATGAACAGAACAAGCTAGTGTGCACACTGTGCGACTAATCCCTTTTTCACAATATAGGATTTACATCCTTGAAATTCAAAGTTTTAGCTCATTAAGAGTTGGTACTGTCACACTTGCAAAGGCAGCTAGTACACTTCTGAACAACTCTGGAGCTACATACCAAAATCAGCTATCTTGGCATTCATCTGTGCGTCCAACAGCACATTCTCTGGTTTCAGGTCTCGATGAACAACCATATGCCTATGACAGTAATCCACGGCAGACAGAATCTGCTGAAAGAGCCGCCGAGCTTCCATCTCTTCAACCTATCAGGTATAAAACAAAGTATACCAAGAACATTTGGGACATCTACATAGCAAGTTTTAGTTTCACAATCAACCTAAATATAACTGAGTAATGAGCAGTTAGAATTGTGTTAGAATTCTCAAAAATCAGACAAACAAGCCAAAAACTTGCATTCAAGCTCAACATATCAACCGACAGGCTTTTCTTTGCTGCTAGGTATCACAGTTCATTTTCAAATACTACTACTAAATGTGCACAATATTTCACAAGTAAAACAATCTAAAATAGAATTTAACTCTGTAGAAAAAAAAATAAAATAGAATTTAAGTGAAAGTGCTAAGAAAAGGAAATATCTCACGCTTCAGCATGATGTTATGGAACTGATTTTGCACTTTGAGAAGCATAGGCTTTTCATGTTGGCAATTAAGTGGAATATATTTCCTAAAATCAGTGTGTCATAAAGTGCATGTTTTAAGAAAGAAAATACATCTAATACTCTGTAGGTTTAGTTAGACATTATTACAGAAATAATCTTGACTTTGAAGATATCTTTGTGGTTTGCTATTTCTTACTACTTTCCTCTTTTTTTCCTTAAGAGTTTATGGTACCAGATAGAATGTTACTCACCCGTCCATGTTTACAGATGTAGTCAAACAATTCACCACCAGACACATATTCCATTACCATAAAAAATCCGTTGGAGTGCTGATCACCTGGTATCTTTGTCAATGAAAAATATAATAAAAATATTACTTTAACCAAAATCAGCCTAGTATGTTCATTCCTACTATAAATTGATATTCTAGTGTTTTATAATACCTTAAGATGTCAACAAAATATATAGTATTATCAAAATAATCACAGAGTTATAAACATGGAGGTTCATAAAACTTAGGTCCTTCAGCTTACAGACTTCCCTCCAGATCCCACCTTTCATGTTTACAAAATCTAGGAAATCATCCATTCCTTGACAACTAAATTAAGAATTAATTTTTCCATTTAAGCAAAATGTGTTTGTAGTCTATCGAGATGGACTATGACCACCTAGACAGCATATTAAAAGCAGAGATGTTACTTTGCAGACAAAGGTTCATCTAGTGAAAGCGATGGTTTTTCCAGTAGTCATGTATGGATGTGAGAGTTTGATTATAAGGAAAGATGAGTGCCAAAGAATTGATGCTTTTGAACTGTGGTGCTGGAGAAGACTCTTGAGAGTCTCCTGGTCAGCAAGGAGATCAAACCAGTCAATCTCAGTCCCGAATATTCATTGGAAGGATTGATGCTGAAGCTCCAATACTTTGGCCATCTGATGCAAAGAACTGACTCATCAGAAAAGACCCTGATGCTGGGAAAGACTGAAGGCAGGAAGAGAAGGGGACGACAGAGAATGAGACAGTTGGATGAGATCACCAACTCAATGGACATGACTTTGAGAAAGCTCTGGGAGTTGGTGATAGACAGGGAAGCATGGCGTGCTGCAGTCCATGGGGTCACAGAGAGTCAGACAGGACTGAGTGACTGAACTGAACCAGGGAGTTGAGGTATGTTATATTTAAATAACAGTGAAAAATATTCTTGGAAAGGAAAATGTTATCAACATGGATGCAATCAGCAAAATCTTAAAGTTGACAAATGATCCTGTCTTCAAGATAAAAAATTAAAAAAGGGGAAGGAAGGTATAGATTAAAAGTAAATTAAGAGACATGTTGTATAGACTAGTTTTGATTCTAGTTAAAACAGACCAACTTTAAAAACTATTTATAAAACAAGAAAAGAAAGTCTGAATGACTGGTTGATAATATTTAACTGTTTACTAGATGATACTAAACTGTGCTTATTTTATTAAAATACATACAGCCTTTACCTTTCAAAGTAGACACTGAAGAAATTACAGATTAAAAGGTTACTCAGATGGTAAACAATGTGCCTGCAATACAAGAGACCCAGCTTCGATCCCTGGGTCAGGAAGATCCCCTGGTGAAGGGAATGGCTACCCACTCTAGCATTCTTGTCTGAAGAAGTCCATGGACAGAGGAGCCTGGCGGGCTACAGTCCATAGCTCATGGGGTCAAAAAGAGCTGGATACGACTGAATGACTAACACTTTCACACTTTCACTTTACAGATTAAAAACATACTATTTGGGATTTGCTTAAAAATAATTTGGGGTGGGAGAAGTAGGAAGAAGCAGATAAAATAATACACTGATAATTGCTGAAGTTGAATGATAGACATATAAGGCTTCATCACTTTTTTTTTGGTATGCATTACGAAACTTCCATAATACAAAATTAAACAGATGCATGTATGTACATATGTGTCTGTTTATACACGTGAAAATATATATGTCCTAGGCACTCAAAGCTGAGCACATAAAACAATAAAGAGTCTTAGCTCTATTTGTCAAAACTTTTCCTAAAAACTATAACTTCCACATCCACACACAATTTTACCAGAGTTTTGAAAACTTTAAAAGCATGTTGACTACAGTATTAATGTTTTAAATGATGGTTGCATCTAACACATATAAATGAACAACTGTTCTACTCTGCTTTGTTTACAAAGGATTAGTTATATCTAGTTGATTATTAGAAATATCTAAATTACACTGAGTTTCTATTAAGAGCTGCTATGTATATCTGTGTGGTTGTGCATGGCTTAAAGGCACCCAGTGGAAGGCACAAGCAGGGGCTAAGAAGTGGCCCAGATGCCACCCTGCAGGCAGTACACCTTGACACAAGACGTGTCAGAAGCAAGGTAGGCTTTTGGTAACTAGTCCACCCAAGATGGGGCACTGTTTATTATTAATGTTCAAAAAATAAAATTTTAAATGGTGGTCCTGGTTACTATTCTTTAAGGGGAATGAAAAAATGGCCAGGAAATTGGTCATATAACTACATAGTATATATTGAATGAGAGGACACATCATATATAAATTAATACCTGCAAAAAGTAAAATAGTTAACAACATTATGAACCAACTATACTTCAATTTAAAAAGAAATAGGAAAAAGGTAAAATATAAAAGCTATACTTTTATAGCTTCCACATCTGAAAATGATTACAGATTTTCAGAAGAAATATTTATAACAGCAGCCACTAATCTTTGGGATGAAAAAGGTACCCCCATTTTCTATAGATTAATGTAACTGGCAAATAAGGTTGAGTCTTCTCAAATGAATTGTGAACAGGGAACTTACCCTGAGAACTCTAGGGGCAAAAAAGGTTCTAAAGAAGCAATCCTAACAGGCACCGAACAAACAGAATAAAATGAACAGTGAACAGCAAGAGCACCCATGGTGTCACCTCACTGTAGGCTGATCTGATTTATCAACAGAAGACTCAGCCACTTTTATGCTTTGTACATCTTTGAGTATAAGAGAAAAGCAGTGATTCCAATTAATTTAGCTGCCGATTCGTCTGACTCTGACTTAATGTCTTTTTCCCACTACTAACGTTGTCAATATGCCAGCAAATCTGGAAAACTCAGCAACGGCCACAGGACTGGAAAAGGTCAGTTTTCATTCTAATCCCTAAGACAGGCAATGCCAAAGAATGCTCAAACTACCGCACAATTGCTCTCATCTCACACGCTAGTAAAGTAATGCTCAAGATTCTCCAAGCCAGGCTTCAGCAATAGTGAACCGTGAACTTCCAGATGTTCAAGCTGGTTTTAGAAAAGGCAGAGAAACCAGAGATCAAATTGCCAACATCCGCTGGATCATGGAAAAAGCAAGAGAGTTCCAGAAACATCTATTTCTGCTTTATTGACTATGCCAAAGCCTTTGACTGTGTGCATCACCACAAACTATGGAAAATTCTTCAAGAAATGGGAATACCAGACCACCTGACCTGCCTCTTGAGAAATCTGTATGCAGGTCAGGAAGCAACAGTTAGAACTGGACATGGAACAGCAGACTGGTTCCAAACAGGAAAAGGAGTACGTCAAGGCTGTATATTGTCACTGTGCTTATTTAACTTACATGCTAAGTAAATTATGAGAAACACTGGGCTTTATGAAGCAAAAACTGGGATCAAGATTTCCGGGAGAAATATCAATAACCTCAGATATGCAAATGACATCACCCTTACGGCAGAAAGTAAAGAAGAACTAATGAGCCTCTTGAAAGTGAAAGAGGAGAGTGAAAAAGTTGGCTTGAAGCTCAACATTCAGGAAACTAAGATCATGGCATCCAGTCCCATCGCTTCATGACAAATAGATGGAGAAACAGTTCAAACAGTGGCAGATTTTATTTTGGGGAGGCTCCAAAATCACTGCAGATGGTGATTGCAGCCATGAAATTAAAAGCACTTACTCCTTGGCAGGAAAGTTACGACCAGCCTAGATAGCATATTAAAAAGCAGAGATATTACTTTTTGCCAACAAAGGTCCATCTAGTCAAGACTACGGTTTTTCCCATAGTCATGTATGGATGTGAGAGTTGGACTATAAAGAAAGCCGAGTGCCAAAGAATTGATGCTTTTGAACTATTGTGTTGCAGAAGACTTGAGAGTCCCTTGGACTGCAAGGAGATCCAACCAGTTCATCCTAAGGGAAATCAGTCTTGAATATTCATTGGAAGGGCTGATACTGAAGCTGAAACTCCAATACTTTGGCCACCTGATGCAAAGAGTTGACTCATTTGAGAAGACCCTGATGCTGGGAAAGATTGAAGGTGGGAGAAGGGGAAGACAGAGGATAAGCTGGTTGGATGGCATCACTGACTCAATAGACATACATTTGAGTAAACTCTGGGAGTTTCTGGTGGACAGGGAGGCCTGGTATGCTGCAGTCCATGGGGTTGCAAAGAATTGGACACGACTGAGCGACTGAACTGAACTGAACATTGTCATCATTCTGGGTGAACAAGATATCCATGTAGATGATCTGTCCAATACATGCCCTCTAAGTTCCTTGACTCCTTAGTTCTCATTTTCTTTTCCTCTTCTACACACATCCACTTACTCCAGGGTCACATACTAAGACTAATTCCTCCAATTATGCACTGGATTCCTTTCTCCCACATTCTGAAGAAGCTGGTTTCTACAATTAGCTATTCTTTCTCCTGTATCCATCTCTCCCTCTTGACTGTATTGTCCTCTTTGACACACAAGCATTCTATAATATCTTCCATCTTAAAAACAAACACTGTTTAGATCTCACACTAGTTACCACTCCTATGTCTCTCCTCTCTCAAGTCTCTGAATGCTCTGTTGTTACTATCTCCCCTTTTATATCTCAGATTCTTTCCTAACAGGTTTTTGTCTCCACTATTCGAACAAATTTCAAAGACACCAGCACCTTCCACCTTGCTAAATCTAATGGTCAATTCTCAGTCTCATCTTACTCAATACTCAACAGTATAAGGAAAAGTTAATAATCTCTCTTTCTTCAAATATGTTTTCCAATTGGCTTCGAGACACCAAAACTTTCTTGGTTTTCCTCCAACCATTTTAATTTCTCATTTTCATTCTCTTTTTGCTGATTTCTCCCCTTCTCCCAGACATCTTAACATCATGGTGCCCTAGAGGTCAATCCCTTGAATTCTTATGGAGCAAGAAGTGGATTGTGGAATTCACACTCCACACTCACATCCTTGAGGATCTCATCTAGTCTTTGGGCCTTAAATATCTTAAATACCATCTATATGCTGATGACTTCCAAATTTATCTCTAGTTTACAGCTTTCTCCTTAACTTCAGACTCACATATCAAATAAACTATTTGCATTTCTACTTGGAAATTAATAAGTATTTCAACTTCAAAAAAAAATCAAATTCTTGATACCTAAAACCCCACTTCAAATCTGTTCATTCTACAATCTTTTCTGTTTCAATTAATGGCAGCTCCACTTTTTTATTTGTCAACAACCAGCAAACCTTGGAGTCATCCTTGACTTCTCTCCTCTAACAACCTACTGTGCTGTGTTTAGTCACTCAGTCGTGTCTGACTCTTTGTGACCCCATGGACTGTAGCCTGCTAGGCTTTTCTGACCAAGGGATTCCCCCACACAAGAATACTGAAATGGGTTGTCATG
Organism: Nanger dama; assembly: GCA_917880005.1. Lineage (NCBI taxonomy): Eukaryota > Metazoa > Chordata > Mammalia > Artiodactyla > Bovidae > Nanger > Nanger dama. The sequence goes on along the minus strand of CAKJTW010000031.1, from coordinate 3,935,661 downwards.
CCCTTCTCCAGGGGATCTTCCTAATCCAGGGATCGAAACCAAGTCTCCTGCACTGTAGGCAGATTCTTTACCATTTGAGCTACCCAGAGAAGCCCACGACTTATATCTGTCAGCAAATCCTGTTCTCTACCTTGGAAATATATATAAAATATGCTTACTTCTCAATATTCTCCATACTATGTTCTAATCCAGGCCACCATCTCTTTCACTCAGAATACTGCAACTGACCCCTAATTTGATTTCTTTGCTTCAACATAAGTCAGATAATATCACACCTCTGGTCAAAACTTTTCAGTGGCTTTCCTTTTACTCAGAGTTAAGAACCAAAGTTCTTACAATGGTCTGGTATACCCTTATCCAGTTTGGCTCCCCTCTGTGTCTCTGACTCCACCTCTTACTCCATTTCCCCCAGAACACTCTGCTTCCATGATCTACCACCTGTAGCAATTTTCACCTCATAGCCTTTGTATGTTCAGTTTTAGCCATCTGTTATTTCCTCCCTCCAAATATCTACATGCATATTTCCTCACCTCTTTACTGTCTAATAAACAACATATTTTATTAATATAGGATTTGCTGTCTATCTCTTCAATGCCACAAGCACACAAGTGCACACACACACACAAATATAAGCTCCATAATAGCAAAGATTTTGTTGTTGACATCTGTTTGTTTGCTGAATGCATCCCCAGGGCCATCTGTTGAATGAATGTATCAACAAGCTAACTTTCTAGCCTTATTTTCCTCCACGTCCCTATACAACAGTCTCTGCATTAGACAAACCAGACTACTTGTTCCCACCATACCATGTTCCTTACACTTTCATTCTTTTGCTTCGTTGTTTTTCTAGAACCATCAGGACCTTGTTCATATGTCACTTCTTTATATACAGAGTAACCACTGTACACCTACTATTGTACTAGATGCTGAGAAGATAAAGATGATATTGACAGCACAAATCTTCACTATCACTTAGATAACTAATGGGATGCTCAGCTTAACACAGCCAAGGCAGATCATTAACATTCACTTGTACCCCCAACATGGTTCTTCTCTATTTCAGAAAATGGTATCATCATCAACACCTAATTGCTCAAGTCAAAACCCCAAATTCCAGTTGCTTAGGCAAAAAAAAAAAAAAAAAGGAGAAGATTCCTCATTCCCTTTCTTTTCCTCATTAATTTATTAGTTTTACCTCTAAAATATACATTGAATTGACAAGTTTATCTCCAGCTAGACCAGTGCCATCAAACAGAACTTTCTTCAGTGATGGAAATAGTTTATCATACTGTCCAATATGATAGCCACTAGCCACACATGGCTATTAAAACACCTGAAATGTGGCTAATATGACCAGAGAACCCAAAGTCTTTTTAATTTAATTAAAATTTATCCCACATATGGCTGGTGGCTACTGTATTGGACAGCACAAATCTACACTACCATTTTGGCTAAAGCCATCATTAATCTCCCAGCTGGAACATAGCAACAGCCTCCTAACTGGTCTCTCTGCTTCTGTTTCTGTCTCTGTACCCATTCTACACTATGGCCATGTCACTCCTCCAATTTTCTCACTCCCTCAGCTTCTTGAACAAAATCCAAACCTCTCAGCAAAGTCTTCAAGATCCTATGATATGTGGTCCATGTCCACTCTCTGACCTCATGAACTACCTCTCTTTCCTTCACTCACTCCATTCTCGACATTATAGATTATAGACGTCTTTTTCCTACAATACTCAATCTTTCACCCCTCTGAGGTTGCTTTACAAATACTGTCTCTAGATTTTCAAATGGCTAGATCTTTATAATCCTTATCTCTGCTCAATGAGGCTTTCCTAACAGCCTAATCTAAATTAGCACCTCCTCCTTCCTCGTCACACCCTAGGACAGCACCATGTTTCACTCTCCATACAATGCCTAAGATAGTCTGGTTAATTTGTTTACTTGCTATTGCGCACTGCTAGATAAGGCCATCCATAAACATCTCAAGGGCAGAGAGAGACCCTGTCTTTTACTATTGTATCCCCAAAGCCTTAGAACAGTGCCTATCAGATACTAGGTACTTGATAAAAATTGGCTGAATAAAAGATGAAAACAAATACTGTTTGTGCACCTAAAGAATTCAGTCTTGTGGACATACTAAAAAGAAAATGAGCAACTACAATATAATGTCCAGGGCTTTGGAAAAGCTGAAATTCTGGGTGTTCTAGGAAGAGAAAGGATGAAACTTGACCCAGTGTGTTATGGCTAGGTCAAAGTAGTTTTTCTAGAGGTAACTGCATTTAAAAGCTGGTATTTAAAGGACAAGTTGGAATTGGAAGCCTAGAGGAAGGGAGATATAGGTAAAGTTTTCCAAGCAGAAGCAACACTTAAAATACAACAAGTAAGAAAATGGTAACAATCAGAGTAGAGAGAAATAGGCAGACTTAGGAGACACTGGAAAAAAAGTAGTAGAACTTAATAATTGTATGTAAGGGGTAAGGGAAGAGGAATTAAATATGATGCTCAAGTTTTAGGCTTTGGAAATTGTATGATCAGTATTTTCATTCATGAACACAAATGTATATAAACTAATATTCATGCACACAAATTTATTTCATTCATGCACACAAACATATATATACATATAAGCAAAGTTGAATTATATACATTTATAAACTAAGCTGAACTCAATAAACTAATACGAATTTTTCATATACATATATATGAAAATATTCAATTTAGTTTCAAATGGCTCTTTGATCTCAGAATGGAAACACTCAATAAATAGTTCAATGAATGTGTTCAGAATTCAGCAGAAACATAGATTTGTAAATTTTTAGGAAAGAGATGACAAATCATACCATGGTAGCAGATGAGGTCACCCAGAAAGGATTCACTAAGATTACACTAGCTCAAAATGCTGAAGTATATCAGTAGCTAATGGCCAGGCAGACAATGAAGGGTCCCTAAAAGAAAGCTTCAAGAAAAGGCAAGAATGTAAAAGAAAATCAGAAAACTGTAGTGCCATAGAAACCTAGGGACTACAACATTTTCAGGTGGTGCTCATGAAAAATGTTAAAAGCTGTCCATGAGGTGGATAAGATAAAGATATTTAAAAGTCTAAAGTGAAATTTCCCTAAGAACCATGGGGAAATGAAAAACCAGGACAAAAATCAATTCAGCAAATTCTAGTTTGTGGGAAGTTTGGAGTTTCCTTTCAATCCTGTTTGTTCCTTTTAATTTTCTCCCTGTGGGTTTTTTCATTTTGAGTTAATAGAGAAATTATGCAACATACAACCTTCATTTTCAGTATTTAGTTTTCAAACTTTCTTGCTTATTCTAGAAGTCCATTCTGTAGCAAGGAAACTATTCTTGGCTCACTTGCGTAGTCCAAGATTGCAGAAAACAAACAAAACCACTAAAAGGATCAGGTCTCTCTCCCTGTTTAAATCACTAACACTGTTAGAATGATGTGTCAGCAGGTTTATTCTGAAGCAAGAATACATGAGTGCCTTTTTAAAACAAAAAATCAAATCCACAATTAAAGAGGCAATGCGGTTAAGTGGACTAAGCTTAGGCTGGTAGCCAGAAACTTTAAACATTAAATTCACCTCTGTCAGTTACCTTCTGACCAATCCTAAGAACATCCTAGTACTCCTTCACAAAACAGAACATAATGAAATAATTCTGAAACAGAATGGGGTAAGTAGTCAAACCAAAGTCAGACAACTATAAATAGTTATAGAAATGGAAGCAAGAAAACACTAGTAGCTATAACATCAAAAAGAAGCTTTTAAGTCCTTTTGAAAATTGCAACTGCTTACTGACAAAATGATTTATTTATTGGAACAAAATAGCAACTAGAGCTCATGCTCTAAATGAACAAAGTTTCCTTGGCATCTTTCAGGGTTTGCATTATATAAGTGATCAGGTCAAGAAAACAGAGATCTCTCCTTTCTCCACTCTCACTATGGCATGTGACAGTTTTAGCCTGGCTTAGCAGCTTTCCCCTCTTATAGGAAGTGACCACTCAGGAAGGAAGAGCAAAGAGATTTATCTTAGAAGCTAAATTCATACACTCAGTTATTCATTAACTTGAATATAATAATTATTAACGCGGAGTTGAAGTCAGACATGAACTGGTTCAGTTAACTGAAAATCATTTGGAATTATGAGAGGAGTGAAATCACTGACCCTGCTTCTGGGTCAATGCACTTCAACCAGCAGGCATTATAACAATGAGAACACAATAATTCTCAAACAGCACCATGAAGTATCCCCATTTTAAAGTTAAGGAAACAAAGAATAGAAGAGTGAACATAGGTGATATTTTAATTCCTGTGATATCTTTAAAAACCTGTATACACAAATTTTGGATCATCTAGACCACAGGTCTTAGATAATATAACCTTAAAATCAAGTACAGCCATGCAGTTTCAGGGACCTCATTTCTTTTATGCTTATGATCAAGTGAACTTCAAATGAAGATCAAATGACACTGAAGCCCATTGTTAGAATGAAGTCTTCATCATAATGAGGAAAGAACTGAGTCATCACAGGTCGTCCAATGGCACACCAAACCCCCACAAAAGCCTCCTCTCAACAGTTAGTAGCATATTTATGCTGTTAGTGAGATACACTGAGGGGCCCCCTCATTTAACATACCAATTTGCACTGGTTCCCTAGCAATAAATACATCTAGTATAGAAAAGACTAAATGCATGTCCCAAATCCTAGCAATAACTGGATCAGCCATTCACTTAAAGATTTCAAGAATGCTACTCTATTGGTTTTCTATTGCTGCCATACTAAGAACTTGGTGTGCTTAAAACAACGCAAATGTATTCTGTATTATGGTACAGTTTTAAAGGGAAAAGTCTGATACATGCCTCTCTGGGCTAAAATCAAGGCACAGCAGGGCTTCACTGCCTTCTGGGGCTCTAGGGGAAATCTATTTCTTTGTACTTAGAGATCACCTGCGTTCCTTGGCTCATGGCCCCCTTCCTCCACCTTCAAAGCCAGGCACAGCCAGTTGAATCCTTTTCATATCCCTTCTCTCTGACCTTGCTTCCATCTCAAATCATTTTCCTTTGGCTTATGATTTCCTTGTCCACTTTTAAGGACCACTGAATTACCCTGGAAGCACCCAGATAACCAGGAAAAGTCTTTCTGTCAGCTGATTAGCAACCTTAAGTCCATTCATAACCTTACTTCTCCTTTGCCATGTAACATACTCACTGGAGATTAGGACATCTTCCCTTTTTTTCGGTGGTGGGGGGTGGGTGTTGGCGGGGGCACTATTGTCTACCACAGCTGTTATGCAACCTTGTTGTGGGTAAACAGAGTACCTCTACAGGGTTATCAGATTGTTCCTCATCAACATTGATACCTAAAGACAGCTCACTAAAAAGTTTAGACTAACTATAAGCTCCGACTATGATGCTGGGAGGGATTAGGGGCAGGAGAAGGGGACAACAGAGGATGAGATGGCCGGATGGCACCACCAACTCGATGGACGTGAGTCTGAGTGAACTCTGGGAGTTGGTGATGGATAGGGAGGTCTAGCGTGCTGCAGTTCATGGGGTCGCAAAGAGTCGGACATGACTGAGTGACTGAACTGATAACTAACTAGCAAAGTCTCCAAGATATTAATACTGCTTTTCTTCTCAGTTTTTTCAGTCCTGGAATAGAGGTTAATAGCATGCCATTTGAAATCAGATATGAAGTTAACAACTAGCTCTGCAACTTACTAGCTATTTGACCTTGGTCAAGTTGCTGATACTCTTTAAACATGTGATTTTCTTATCTGTATAATGAAGATAATAATATCCCCTTATACACTTACTGAGAGGATGAAGTGAAATTATATATGTAAAATGCTCAATACAGTTTCTAGCCATTATCAGTTACTCAATAAGATTAATATTTACTTTATTAAACTCTGTCCAAGCTTTAAGATAAAAAATAAAGACAGCCTTCAGTGTTTTAGCATATTAATTTTCACAACTAATATTAAACACAATTTCAGTCTAATGCTCTCCCAACTGAGCTATTTCAGCCACTTTAAACACAACTTCAAATGATGTAAAATAATAATGCTGCATACTTAATGTCAAAATTTTCTATCGGTCTAGATGATGTTAAATTAATTATCTTTCAAATTAATTACTTATTAAACTCTTAATTTATTTATCTTCTAAGTTGGTAACTTGCTTTATCCAAAAAAAAAATTTTTAATTTGCCTTCCTAAAGACTTTACTATCAGTAATTAAAGTAATGATGGCAGTTTTGCAAATAATATTATGGGCAGATAATTTTAACAGTTACTTTCTACCTTTTCCAAAAGAAAATACCCTGTTCATTAGAAGTGACTAGAAAACAATTATAAAATAAATCCAGAAATAGCAAAGTCCTAAATTACATGAATACTAGAGATAAGAGTGAATTTACAATTAGACTTTTAATTCTAAACCAGAAGCATGCAAAAAGGGATAATGAGGTTAAATGAATTACATTTGTTAAATATAAACATGAAAACTATATTTATAAAAGTTTAACTAAAATAGATAATTATTTATAAATTCAAATATGATATTTTGAGACTGTTTCACTCATGTAATCAGGTGCAGAAATACTTACAGTTTGATAATATGAGGATGACGAAAGAGTTTTAGATTTTGAATTTCTCGTTTTATTTTTCCAACAACATCTAAACTGCGAATCTTCTGTCTATTTAAAATTTTAACTGCCACTTTATGGCCTGTCAATTGATGCTCTCCAACTAGAGAAAAGAAAAAGGAAAATAACTTTGCCATCATAGCAATGTAATCATTTATCCATGCTTCCTTCCACTGTAACTCCAAATTTTTTTCCTCATATTTACCACTTTAATATCACTTATTGCAGAGAACAGAAAATAACCTTTTTTCATATCTGTCTACTCTACTGGAGTATGTGCTCCTGAAGGACAGAAACTGTATCTTATCTTCTCTGTATCCTCAGCACCCAGCACAGAGATGTTAATTAAGTATCTGTGGAAAGGATTACTGAATTCCATTTTCATACCTAAAACTATAGGTATGAATTTGAAACATCTTTTGGATAGAATAGAATTACTATTTTTTGTTCCTCTCTTCCTCTTCTCTGGTTAATTCAATCATTGTATTATGAAAGAATAAATAATTGCTATAGTAAATTAAAACTCATAACTAGTTTCAGTACCCTTTCATCAGAAAATTCACAGGTAGCCCTTTTTCACCTTTTCTATAAAAGTTTCTTCTTTTCCCACATTTGATGGAATCTCTATTTCTTTCAGACTTTCACAGTATACTGACAAAGTTCATGTTCCTTCACCATTTTTAGGCTGTTATATATATTTGTGTTCTTGAAAAATCATATGGTAAGAGCTGGTAGCTCTTATAAAAGACAGTCAGTATTCATCTGAATCTGCTAGAAAGCACAGTGTTTTGCACATACTAGATGTATCACGCTTCTTTATTTCAAACTATCTTACAAAGGTGTAATAACTAAAGAGCATAGTCTTGGCATAAAACCAGACACAGCGATCAATGGAATAGAATAGACAGCCCCCAAATTAGCTCATGCATAATTAAGGTCAATTAATTTATGACAAATGACTCAAAAACATACAAAGGGGAAGGGATAATCTCTTCAATAAATGGCACTAGGAATACTGGATAGCCACATACAAAAGAATGAAAATAGACCTCATTTCATACATTATACAAAAATCAACTCAAACTGGATTAAAGACTTAAATTTAAAACAAAGAACCATAAAACTTCCAGAGAAAGACATGAGGTAATCTCCTAGAATTGACTTTAGCAATAATTTTTTGAACTTGATAACAAAAGCAAAGGCAACAAAAGCAAATATAAATGAGTAGGATTAAATCAAACTAAAAAGCCTCTTCATGGCAAGAGAAACTATCAACAAAATGAAAAGGCAACCTACCGAATGGAAGAAAATATTTGCAAATTACACATCTGATAAGGGGTTAATATCCAAATTATGTAAATTATCTAACAATTTAATAGCAAAGAAACCAATCTGATTTGAAAAATGAATGAAGAAACTAAATACACTTTTTTGCCAAACAAGGTATACAAATGGCCAAATACACAAAATCTTCAGGTAAATCATGACTAATTATCAAGTAAATGCAAATCAAACCTACAATGAGTTATCACCTCACACTTGTCAGAATAGCTGTCCTTAAAACTGAAGAGACAACAATGTTGGTGAAGATGTGGAGAAAAGGGAACCCTTGTGCACTGATGGCAGAAACGTACATTGGTGTAACCACTATGTAAAATAGTATAGAGGTTCCTGAAAAAAAAGAACTACAATATGATACTGCAACCCCTTGTAGGTATTTGAAGGAAATAAAAATAGGATATCAAAGAAATATCTACACTACTATGTTCATCACAGTATTATTCACAAAAGCAAAGATATGAAAACTACCTAAGTGTCCATCAATAAATGAATGAATGAATAAAGAAGAATGGTGTGCATATTCCCCCCCACCATCACCACCTACAGGAGCTCCAGGGACAGGCACAAGCCATCACTACCATCCTGGGCTCCCAGAGGTCCCAGAAGGAGAAGAAAAGAGAGAGGGCCTGAGAAAATATCTGAAGCTAATACAGACAAAACCTTCCCTAACCTGAGAAAAGAAACACTCAAATCCAGGAAGCACAGAGTCCCCTATAAGATAAACTCAAGGAGGAACCTGCTGAGACACGGATTAATCAAACTGACAAGAATTAAAGACAGAAAAAATATTAAAAATAATAAGGGAAAAGCAACAAATAATATATGAGAGAAACCCTCTAAAGTTATAAGCTGATTTTTCAGCAGAAACTCTGCAGGCTGAAGAGAGTACTACAATATATTCAAAGTGCAGATAGGGAAAAACCAAAACCAAAAATACTCTACCCTTCAAGGCTATTGTTCAGATTCGACAGAGAAATCAACAGATTTTACAAACAAGCAAAAATTAAAAGAGACTTCAGCACCATCAAAATCAGCATTACAATAAATCCTAAAGGTACTTTTCTAGGCAAAAATAAAATGCCACAACTAGAAACAAGAACAATACAAATTAGAAAGATCACTGGTAAAGGCAAACATAAAACAAAGGTAGGAAATTACCCACACATAAATCTGATATCAAAACCAGGGATTGTGAAAAGAGTACAAATGCAGGATATTGAAAATGTATTGGAAATGAACAGACCAGCAACTTAAAACAATCTTGTACATATACAGACTGCTATTCAAAAACCTCTTCGGAATCACAAACAAAAAAATCTATAATAGATACACATACAAAAAGAAAAAGCAAACACAACACTAAAGATAGATATCAAATCACAAGGAAAGAGAGCAAAAAATGAAGGGAATAAAAAGACCCCTGGTGGCTCAGATGGTATAGAATCTGTCTGCAGTGCAGGAGACCTGCGTTCACTCCCTGGATTGGGAAGATCCCTGGAGAAGGGAATGGCAACACACTCCAGTATTCTTGCCTGGAGAATTCCATGGACAGAAGAGCCTGGCAGGCTACAGTCCATAGGGCCACAAAGAATCAGACACAACTGAGTGACTAACACTTTCACTTTCAAAAATAAAAGCTAAATCACTTAACAAAATGGTGATAAGAACATACATTATCAATAATTACCTTAAATGTAATTGGATTAAATGCTTCAAACAAAAAACACAGACTAGTAGAATGGATATAAAAACAAGACCCAAATATATGCTGTCTATAAGAGATCCACTTCAGATCTAGGGACATACAAACTGAAAGTGAGAGAATGGAAAAAGATATTCCATGTAAAGAGAAATCAAAAGAAAGATAGAGTAGCAATACTCATATCAGACAAAACAGGCTTTAAAATAAATACCACTGAAAAAAACAAGGAAGGACAAGGATCCATAATGATCAAGAGATCACTCCAAGAAGATGTAACATTTATAAATGTATATGCACCCCACCCATAAGACTACCTCAATGTATAAGGCAAATGCTAACAGCCATTAAAGGAGAAATTGCCAGTAACACAGTAATAATAGGGGACTTTAACACCTCACTTTCATCAATGGACAGATCATCAAAGCAGAAAAATTAATAAGAAGACAAAAGGCCTTAAATGACACATTAGACCAAATGAACTTAATTGGTAATTATAGAACACTCTATGCAAAAGCAACAGAATACACTTTCCTCTCAAGGGCAGATGGAACACTGTCCAGGATAAATCACATCTTGGGCTACAAATTAAGTCTCAGGAAATTTAAGAAAATTAAAATCATATCAAGCATCTTTTCTGACCACAACACTATGAGATTAGAAATCAATTACAGGGGGAAAAAAAAGTAAAAGAAAAAAAAAAGACACATTCACATAGAGGATAAACAATGTTACTAAACAACCAATGAATCATAGCAGAAATCAAAGAAATTTAAAAAAACAACCTAAAGACAGGTGACAACAAAAATACCATGATACAAAACCTATGGGATATAGCAAAAGTAATTCTGAGAAGGAGGTTTGTAACAATACAATCTTACCTCAGGAAAAAAGCAAAATTTCAAATAAACATCCTAAGTTTATACCTATAGCAACTAGAGAAAGAAGAAGAAAACCCAAAGTTAGCAAAAGGAAAGAAGCCATAAACATCAGAGTAGAAATAAATGAATTAGAGAAGAAAACAAAAGAAAGGATCAAGGAAACTAAAAGCTGGTGTTTTAAAAAGACAAACAAAATTGACAAACCTTTAGCCAGACTCATCAAGAAAAACAGAGAGAGCTCAAATCAATAAAATTAGAAATGAAAAAAAGAGATGCTACAATGGATACTACAGAAATTAAAAGAAACACTCATTTAGGAGACTACTACAAACAACTAATTATATAGCAGTAAAACGGACAACCTAGAAGAAATTCTTAGACAATTCTTAGAAATTCTTAGGACAAATTCTTAGAAAGGTATAAACTCTCAAGACTGAAATGCGCCAGGAAGAAACAGAAAATATGAACAGACCAATCACAAGTAATGAAATTGAAACTAATTAAAAATCTTCCAGCAGAAACAGAGTGCAAAAAAGGAACCCTCTTAAATTGTTGGTGGAAATGTAAACTGGTGCAGCCACTATGGAGAACAGTATGCAGGCTTCTTAAAAAACTGAAAACAGAGCCACCATATGACCCTGCAAGAGCTTCCCAGGTATGCTAGTGGTAAAGAACCTGGCTGCCGATGCATGAGACTTAAGAGATGCAGGTTCCATCCCTGGGTCGGAAAGATCCCCTGGAGGAGGGCATGGCAACCCACTCCAGTATTCTTGCCTGGAGAATCCCATGGAGAGAGGAGCCTGGTGGGCTACAGTCCACATGGTTCCAAAGAGTCAGGTACGACTGAAGCGACTTAGCAAGCACATGACCCTGCAATCCCACTCCTGGGTATGTATCTGGAGAAAAACATGGTCCAAAGGATGCATGAACCCCAATGATCAATGCAGCACTGTTTATGAAGCCAAGACCTGGAAGCAACCTAATGTCCATCGACAGAGATGGTACATAAACAATGGATATTACTCAGCCTTTAAAAAAAAATGAATTAATGCCATTTGCAGCAACATGGATGGACCTAGAGATTGTCACATTGAGTGAAGTCAGTCAGTCAGAGAAACAGAAACACTGTATTGCATTCCTTTTACATAGAATCTGAAAAGACATGATATAAATGAACTTATTTGCAAAAGAGAAACAGACTCACAGACTTAGAGAATGAATTTATGGTTGCTGGGGGAAGGATAGGAGGAAGGAATAGTTAGGAAGAAACAGCACTGTACACACTGCTATATTTAAAATGGATAACCAACAAGGACCTACTGTATAGCACAAGGAACTCTGCTCCATGTTATGTGGCAGCCTGGATGGGAGAGTAGTATGGAGGAGAAGAGTGTGTGTGTGTGTGTGTGTGTGTGTGTGTGTGTGTGTGTGTGTGGGGGGGGGGGGGGGGGGGGGGGGGGGGGGGGGGTGGGGGTGTGTGTGTGTGTGTGTGTGTGTGTGTGTGTGTGTGGCAGCTGAGTCCCTTTGTTTCCCACGTGGGGGGGGGGGTGGGCGAGTCCCTTTGTTTCCCACCTGAAACTGTCACAGCATTGTTAATCAGCTCTACTCTAAAACAAAATAAAAAGTTAAAAGAAATCTTCTAGCAAATAAAAGTCCAGGACCAGATGACTTCACAGGCTAATTCTACCAAATATTCACAGAAGAAGAGTTAACAGCTATCTTTCAGAAACTCTTCCAAAAAATTTCAAGGGAAGGATCACTCCCAATCTCATTCTATGAGGCCACCAACACCCTGATATCAAAATCAGACAAAAATGCCACCAAAATAAAGAGAAAAATTGAAGGCTATCACTGATGAAAATAGATGCAAAAACCTGAACAAAATACTAGCAAATCAAATCCAACGATACATTAAAAGGATCAAACAACGTGATCAAGGGGGATTTATCCCAGGAATGCAAGACTCTTCAATATATGAAAATCAATCAGAGTGATACACGACATTAACAAACTGAAGAATAAAGACTGCATGTTCATCTGAGTAGATGCAGAAAAAGCTTTCAATAAAATTCAACAAATGATAAAAATTCTCCAGAACGTGAACACAAAGCAAACTCACCTCAACATAATAAAGGCCATATATGACAAACCCAGAGCTAACATCATGCTTAATGATGAAAAGCTGAAGGCATTTGAAGGAACAAAACAAGTATGTCCACTGTTGCCACTTTCATTCAATAGTTTTAAAAGCCCTGGCTACAACAATCAGAGAAGAAAAACAAATAAAAGGAATCCAAATTGGAAAACAAGTAAAACTGTCACTGTATGCAGAAGATATGATACTATACATAAAAATCCTAAAGATGCTGCCAGAAAACTACTAGAGTTTATAAAGTTGCAGGATACAAAATTAATACACAGAAATCTGTTGCATTCCTATACAGTAACATCAAAAGATCAAAAAAAAAAATTAGGGAAGCAATCCAATTTATCACTGCATCAAAAAGAATAAAATATCTAATAATAAATCTACCTAAGGAGACAAAAGACTTGTAGTATGGAAACCATAAGATGCAGATGAAATAAATCGAGGATGATACAAACAGATGGAAAGATATACCATGTGCTTGGATAAGAAACATCAGTATTGTCAAAATGACTACATGCCCAAGGCAACCTAGAAATTCAATGCAATCTCTATCAAATTACCAATGGCATAATGGGATTTTTCACAGAACTAGCAGAAAATTTTAAATTTTTATAGAAACACAAAAGGTCTTGAATAGCCAAAGCAATCTTCAGAAAGAAAAATGGAGCTGGAAGAATCAGGCTCCCTGACTTCAGACTATACTACAAGGCTTGAGGAATCAAAACAGTATGATACTGGCAGCAAACCCCGCCCCCCAAAATACAGATGAACAGAACAGCAAAGAAAACCCCCAAATATGCCCATGCACCTATAATCACTTACTCTATGTCAAAGAGGCGAAAATATACAATGGAGAAAAGACAATCTCTTCAATAAGAGGTGCTGGGAAAACTGGACAGCTTCAAGCAAGACAATGAAACCAGAATATCTGCTTATACCATTGACAAAAAATAGACTCAAAATAGGTCAAAAACCTAAATCTAAGACTGAGTACTATAAAACTCTTACAGGAAAACATAGGCAAAACATTCTTTGACATAAATCATAACAAAATCTTCTTTGATCCACCTTGTAGAGCAAAAACCAATACAATATTGTAAAGTTAAAAATTAATAAAAAATAATTTAAAAAAATTTAAAAGTAGCCTCCAATAAAAACAGATAAATTTAAAAAGAAAGAAAAGCAAAAATAAGTAAAGGGGACCTATTAAATTTAACTGCTTCTGCACAGCAAAGGAAACCACCAACAAAAGACAATCCACACAACAGGAGAAAATATTTGCAATCAATTCGACTGACAAGGGATTAATCTCCAAAATATAAACAGCTCATACAGCTCAATATGAAAAAAATTTTTTAAGTGGGCAGAAGATCTAAATAAACATTTCTCCAAATAAGACATAGAGAGGGACAAAAAGCACATGAAAAGGTTCTCAACATCACTAATTATCAGAGAAACGCAAATCAAAACTGCAATGAGGTATCACCTCACACTGGTCAGAATGGTCATCATCATTAAAATGTCTCCAAATTAACAAACACTGGAGAAAGGGGAACCCTCTTACACTGTTGGTGGGAACGTAAATTAGTACAAACTACGGAGAACAGTATGGAGGTTCCTTAAAAAACTAAAAATAGAACTACCATACAACACAGCAATTCCCTCTCTATATATCTGCAGAAAAAAAAATTAGAAAAGATACATGTACCCCAATGTTCATTGCAGCACTATTTATAACAGCCAAGACATGAAAGCCACCTAAGTGTTCATCAACAGAGGAATGGATAAAGATGTGGTACATATATACAATGGAATATTACTAAGTCATAAAAAAGAACAAAATAATGCCATGTCTAGCAATATGGATGGACCTAGAGATTATCATACTAAATGAAGTAAGTCAACAGGAAAAGACAAATATCATATGATATCATTCATATGAGGAACCTAATTTCTTAATAACATAAATGAAATTATTCACAAAACAGAAAAAGATCTACAGATACTAAAACAAACTTATGGGTCTCAAAGGAAAACCTGGGAGGGAGGGATAAATCAAAAACTTGGGGTTAACATACATATCCTATTATATACAAGATAGACAATGAACAAGGAACTAATATATAGCACAGGGAAATCTACTCAATATTCCATAACCTACATAACAATGAACCTGAAAATACAGGAACATATGTATTAATATAACTAAAACTGTACTGTACACCTGAAACTAACACAACACTGTGAACCAGCTATACTCCAGTAAAGAAAGAAAAAAAAAGAGAGAAATGACATCATTTCTTCAAAGAGTTAAGCACAATGATAAGTTAACTGGTTATCTCAGGTCAAGACTCAAATGCATTAAGAATGTCCCCTTTTTTGCTGAAATACAATAGCCTCTATTACCTAATAACTTAAGTGAATTAGTACTTAGTGATAACTAAATACAGATAGTTGTCTCATAATCACACCCCACCTGAAAGCTGAATGAATATTTCTTAAAATCTTGTAATGTAAACAGATTTAAGACCAAGAATTTCTTTTATGTGTATTAGAGCTGTAAACTTTTCTAGGGAAATTAACTGAGAGGAAAAGTTTGGATTTATGAACATTTAACATTCACTTGGGCTTCCCCCAGTGGTTCAGTGGTAAAGAATCCCCCTGCACTGTAGGAGATGCAGGTTTGATCCCTGGGTTGGGAAAATCCACTGGAGGACTGGCAACCCAATCCAGCATTCTTGTCAGGAAAATCCCATGGATGGAGAAGCCTGGTGGGCTACACTCCATAGGGTTGTAAAGAGTCAGACATAACCAAGCACAGAAACATTCATCTACTCAATCTAAAAACATTTACTGAGCACCATTCACATGGTAGGACTATGCTGATCAAAGACACATGTTAAGAGAGATTCAGTAGGTCTCAAAGTTTTAGTGAGAAGAAACATCAGCAATAAAGGATTCTGTATGGCAGCAAATCTATATGAAAACTCTTAGGGATATCTTAATTATGAAGAAAGAACACAGATGAAAAAAAAGCAAAACATTTTTAAAAACCAAGGGTGAACAAATTTATCATGTATATCATATATATAAGTATCCAGATCAATATCTAGTTTGGCAGGAGCAATAAAGAACACTCATCCACGAAACAACTATTTAATGAATGCCTATTATGGCGCACTCTGTATCAAGTGCAATTACAGGTACTTGGGACATAAGTAGTGAACAAATTAATTCTGTCACATTGTGAGGTGTTCCCCAATTATCTATTCCGGTCTTCCTTCCTAGACATATGACTCCCAAATTACACCCTAATATATATCTGCCTAAAGTAGAGACTGCCTCCAGTATCTCTTGTAAGTAGCTATGGCCATGTGGCTATGCTCTGGCCAATGACATGCCAGCAGAGATGTCCCTAGCAGCAGCATCTTCAGATCCTTCCACCATCCTGAAGCCTGGAACTACCTGCTCAGACTGTTAAAAGTGAGTAAAATACTATCTTGTTTAAGCCATTCTTATTTTGAAAATTCCTGTCATTCACAGCTGAGTCTCAATAATACCCTGTCTAGAATATTTTAATTTTTATTTTTTAAACCTTTTATTTTGTATTGGGGTATAGCTGATTAACAATGTTGTAAAAGTTTCACGTGAACGGCACAAGGACTCAGCCATACATACACATGTATCCATTCTCCCCCAAACTCTCCTCCCATCCAGGAGGAGGGTCTGCATCCAGGCTGCAACATAACATTGACCAGAGTTCCATATGCTATACAATAGGTCCTTGTTATCTATTTTAAATATAGCAGTGTGTACATGTCCATCCCAAACTCCCTAAGTCCTCCTTCCCCTCAGCAATCATAAACTCCTCTGTAAGTCTCTTTCTGTTTTGTAAGTTCATTTGTAAAATTTCCATCGACAGAGGAATGGATAAAGAAGTGGTATGTATCTACAACGGAATATTACTTGTCCATTAAAAAGAATGAAATAATGCCATTTGCAGCAACATGGACGGACCTGGAGAATGTCATACTGAGTGAAGTCAGTCACAGGAGAAATAGTATATGGCATTCCTTATGTGTGGAACTAAAACAGAATAATATGCAAAATGTTTTAACTTATTTCAAATTTCCAACTTTGCTGAACTGCCATCTGTGAACTAATAGAAATAAACTATAAATTATAGCTCATATAATTTCTTGGATTAAAGGACTCTACAAAGTTATCACTCAGTGGTCCATTTTGTTTTTCCCAAACTCTAGCCTAATTATACAATATACTCTCTGAAGTTACTCAAACTCAATATACTCTCTGAAGTTACTCTATATTGTTGAGTATACTCAACAATATAGAGTATTGTTACCATATAATTATCTATAATCTATTACATTATTGTAACAGAGTATTGCTGTTGTTTGGGGCTTCCCTGGTGGCTCAGATGGTAAAGAATCTGCCTGCAGTGCAGGAGACCCGGGTTCAAGCCCTGGGTCAGGAAGATCCCCTGGAAAGGGAATGGCAACCCACTCCAGCATTCCTGCCTGGAGAACTCCCCGGACAGAGGAAGATGGGCTACAATCCATGGAGTCACAAAGTCACTAAGTTGTGTATGACTCTTTGAGACCCTGTGGACTGTAGTCCACCAGGCTCCCCTGTCCATGGGACTTCCTGGGCAAGACCAGTGGAATGGGCTACCATTTTCCTCTCCCGGGATTGAACCCGGGTCTCCTGCTTGGCAGGCAGACTCCTTTTAAAAAAAAATTTTTTTAATTAATTTATTTTACAATATTGTATTGGTTTTGCCATACATTGACTTGAATCTGCCATGAGTGTACATGCTTTCCCCATCCTGAACTCCCTTCCCACCTCCCTCCCCATCCCATCCCTCTGAGTCATCCCAGTGCATCAGCCCCTGTATCATGCATCAAACCTGGACTGGCAATTCATTTCACATATGATCTTTTACATGTTTCAATGCCATTCTCCTGTATCGTCTGGCCCTCGCCCTCTCCCACAGAGTCCAAAAGACTGTTCAATACATCTGTGTCTCTTTTGCTCTCTCGCATACAGGGTTATCGTTACCTTCTAAATTCCATATATGTGCATTAGTATACTGTACTGGTGGGTTGTTGTTGTTTTTATTTCCTGGCTTATTTCACTCTGTATAATAGGCTCCAGTTTCATCCACCTCATTAGAACTGATTCAAATGTATTCTTTTTAATGGCTGAGTAAACCTAGATAGCATATTCAAAAACAGAGACATTACTTTGCTGACTAAGGTCCATCTAGTCAAGGCTAAGGTTTTTCCAGTAGTCATGTATGGATGTGAGAGTTGGACTGAAGAAGGCTGAGCACCGAAGAATTGATGCTCTTGAACTGTAGTGTTGGAGAAGACTCTTGAGAGTCCTGTGGACTGCAAGGAGATCCAACCAGTCCATTCTGAAGGAGATCAGCCCTGGGATTTCTTTGGAAGGACTGATGCTAAAGCTGAAACTCCAGTACTTTGGCCACCTCATGTGAAGAGTTGACTTATTGGAAAAGACTCTGATGCTGGGAGGGATTGGGGGCAGGAGGAGAAGGGGACGACTGAGGATGAGATGGCTGGATGGCATCACTGACTCAATGGACATGAGTCTGAGTGAACTCCAGGAGTTGGTGATGGACAGGGAGGCCTGGCATGCTGCGATTCATGGGGTTGCAAAGAGTCGGACATGACTGAGCAACTGAACTGAATTGAATACTCCATTGTGTATATGTACCACAGCTTTCTTATCCATTCATCTGTTGATGGACATCTAGGTTGCTTCCATGTCCTGGCTATTATAACAGTGCTGCTATGAACATTGGGGTACATGTGTCTCTTTCAATTCTGGTTTTCTCAGTGTGTATGCCCAGCAGTGGGATTGCCGGGTCATATGGCAGTTCTATTTCATTTTTTAAGGAATCTCCACACTATTCTCCATAGTGGCTGAACTAGTCTGCATTCCCACCAACAATGTAAGAGGGTTCCCTTTTCTCCACATCCTCTCCAGCATTTATTGCTTGTAGACTTTTGGATAGCAGCCATTCTGACTGGTGTGAAATGGTACCTCATCATGGTTTTGATTTGCATTTCTCTGATAATGAGTGATGTTGAGCATCTTTTCATGAGTTTGTTAGTCATCTGTATGTCTTTTGGAGAAATGTCTGTTTAGTTCTGTGGCACGCTTTTTGATTGGGTCTTTTATTTTCTTGGAATTGAGCTGCATAAGTTGCTTGTATATTTTGGGGATTAGTTGTTTGTCAGTTGGTTCATTTGCTATTATTTTCTCCCCTTCTGAAGGCTGTCTTTTCACCTTGCTTACAGTTTCCTTTGTTGTGTAGAAGCCTTTAATTTTAATTAGGTCCCATTTATTTTTGCTTTTATTTACAATATTCTGGGAGGTGGGTCATAGGGGATTCTGCTGTGGTTTATGTCAGAGAGTGCTTTGCCTATGTTTTCCTCTAGGAGTTTAATAGTTTCTGGTCTTACATTTAGATCTTTAATCCATTTTGAGTTTATTTTTGTGTATGGTGTTAGAAAGTGTTCTAGTTTCATTCTTTTACAAGTGGTTGACCAGTTTTTCCAGAACCACTTGTAAAAGAGATTATCTTTTCTCCATTGTATATTTATTCTTGCCTCCTTTGTCAAAGATAAGGTGTCCATAGGTGTGTGAATTTATCTCTGGGCTTTCTATTTTGTTCCATTGATCTATATTTCTGTCTTTGTGCCAGTACCATTCTGTCTTGATGACTGTGACTTTGTAGTAGAGACTGAAGTCAGGCAGGTTGATTCCTCCAGTTCCATTCTTTTTCTGAAGATTGCTTTGGCTAATCGAGGTGTTTTGTTTTTCCATACAAATTGTGAAATTATTTGTTGTAGTTCTCTGAAAAAATACCATTGGTAGCTTGATAGGGATTACATTGAATCTATAGATTGCTTTGGGTGGTGTAATCATTTTCACTATATTGATTCTTCTGATCCATGAACACAGTATATTTCTCCAACTATTTGTGTCCTCTTTGATTTCTTTCACCAGTATTTTATAGTTTTCTATATATAGGTCTTTAGTTTCTTTAGGTAGGTATATTCCTAAGTATTTTATTCTTTTTGTTGCAATGGTGAATGGAATTGTTTCCTTAATTTCTCTGTTTTCTCATTGTTAGTATATAGTAATGCAAGGGATTTCTGTGTGTTAATTTTATATCCTGCAACTTTACTATATTCACTGATTAGTAATTTTCTGGTGGAGTCTTTAGGGTTTTCTATGATCCTCTACATAGAAAACCCATCTGTCCTTTTAGAATTTTACATTTGATAAGGTGAACAGCTGTTATACAGAAGAGTGAAACTGTTTTATATTGTTCTGGGAGCAGAATTAGGAATATCAATACAAATTCTTTCAACTAACAGTCATCTGCTCCATGAAGCCCTTCTCATCTCCACCTTTCTCACCATTCAAGCCTACACTGAAAATTTCCTTTTTAATATTACCGTACCCTGAGCATACATTTTGACAGGATGTGTAACACTAACATCTATTGATTTTTCAGTTCATCTCTCAATATTACAGGGGAAGAGGTTGGCGGTCAGGTCCCCTGTAGTGTTTTCCCTATTGCCAGGGCTGGAAATAAATGATAAACCAAGACAATACGGCACAAAGAGGTTAAGAATTTGCCCACAGTCGTTCAACTATGAAGGAGCAGAATCAGGATTAAAACTCAAAAGCATGCACCACCTGATATCCAAGCAGAGAAAGCTCAGCCATTTTCAAGATCAGTTCAGTTCAGTTCAGTCGCTCAGTCATGTCTGACTCTTCGCGACCCCATGAATCACAGCACGCCAGGCCTCCCTGTCCATCACCAACTCCCAGAGTTCACTCAGACTCACGTCCATCGAGTCCATGATGCCATCCAGCCATCTCATCCTCAGTCGTCCCCTTCTCCTCCTGCCCCTAATCCCTCCCAGCATCAGGGTCTTTTCCAATGAGTCAACTCTTCGCATGAGGTGGCCAAAGTACTGGAGTTTCAGCTTTAGCATCATTCCTTCCAAAGAAATCCAAGGGGTGATCTCCTTCAGAATGGACTGGTTATATCTCTTTGCAGTCCAAGGAACTCTCAAGAGTCTTCTCCAACACCACAGTTCAAAAGCATCAACTCTTCAGCGCTCAGCTTTCTTCACAGTCCAACTCTCACATCCATACATGATCACTGGGAAAACCATAGCCTTGACTAGATGGACCTTTGTTGGCAAAGTGATATCTCTGTTTTTCAATATGCTATCTAGGTTGGTCATAACTTTAAGGAGTAAGCGTCTTTTAATTTCATGGCTGCAATCACCATCTGCAGTGATTTTGGAGCCCCCCAAATAAAATCTGACACTGTTTCCACTGTTTCCCATCTATTTGCCATGAAATGATGGAACCAGATGCCATGATCTTCATTTTCTGAATGTTGAGCTTTAAGCCAACTTTTTCACTCTCCTCTTTCACTTTCATCAAGAGGCTTTTTAGTTCCTCTTCACTTTCTGCCATAAGGGTGTTGTGATATGTTAATTCATTTAAATACTCCATTCAATTTTAATATCATATAATTTAGAACATTAATATATCTAATGAAGTAAAGAAAGAAATCTAAGATTTATTAAAATTTTACTAAAATTCTTATAGAAATTCTTTATTAAAATCTAATAAAGGAACAATTAAAAAACTATTGCATATTTTAGGTCTAAATTACAATCTGTTTGTCTTTGAGGCTCAAGCAAAGCAAAGAACTGTCAAAATGTCATTCTGCTGCAAAGGTTACAAACATACTGTATAATATGTATAATTTTAATTATATTTTTATCATACAGTATATACAATGTATAGTCTTAATGTAATAGTATACAGCAATAGGAATAAGTGAATTACAATATAATGACATACGTAAATCGCACAAACAAAACATCAAGTAAAATAAATGAGACAAATATGCCTATAGTTCTATGAAGTTTAAAAGTAGATAAAACTATAATCCATGGATAGTGGTGACCTTTGATGGGGGCAGAAGATAGAAACAGTAAGTAAAATGGGACACAAAGTGGGGGCTTGTGGGAAACTGGTCATTTTTGTGCTTTTAAGTAGTAGTTATACGACTATGTTCAGTCTGTGAAAATTCACTGAGGATTCATGTAAGAAATCATTTAGACTATATGTACTACTTCACATATATGGTACACCTCCATTTAAAAAGTTAAGAAAGAATGTTTGGATGACACTATACCCTGCTTAGGCTTTACAAGCCAAGGGACACCACGTGCCAGCAAGCAGGGCAGTGAGGGGGCATCAGTCACCCCTTACTCATGGTATCAAGAGTCTTCACTCTGGGAATCAAGACAGTCATCTGAGGCACACATGTTCTGACCCCTACCATCACCAGACTTCTGCCAAAATATCACAAGCCTCCTTTCTTCTTCACCTGTGGTAAGACAAACAATCTCATTGCTCTCCAAATTTCCTTTCCCTGAAAGTCCTTTAAAATTCTATAAAGGACAGTTCTGAACAGGAGGCAAAAGACTTCCTGTTTTGATATATCACTGATTAAGAAAGTACTATGAGCACATTATATACAAATCTTATTTATTCCCAAGAACTCTAGAAGTAAACATTACCCCAAGTTTATAGATGAAGAAACTAGAATTAAAGAACAATAAGGAACAAAATGTGGTTCATCTGCCTCCAACACACAAGCTCAAAACTCGCATTACTTCACTTTCCAATAGCCAGGTTCTCTTTAATTATAACACATCAAGAGTGCTTACTTGCATGTTTATCCTTTTACATCCAGCCTTTCAGCTGAGAAATTCGGGTACAGTGAAGGGATGGAGTAAGAAAAAAACAAGGAAGAATTGATATGTTCAGGTAAAATGGAGGCTGGAGTAGGGCTGTGGCCTTTCCTATGGATCAGAATATACGAAAGTTGACTACCTAATTTCAAGAAAATAGAACATGGACTGAAATAATCCCATTATACAATATATATAACGTGCACTAAATTTTTACTGAGAGAACAAACTCATACATCTTCGGAGACCTTTTTCTCTTAATTATTTTTACTCCCTGTTGGCCTGAACATTCATTTGTTCATTCATTCAAGAAATATTTTCTGAGTGTCTAATGTGTGTTAGCCACTGCTCCAAATGCTGAAAATGCAGGTATAAATGGAACTTGCATTCTGGAGGAGAATATAAACAATAAACAAACATGATATAATGGTGATATAATGACAAAAAATGAAAATCGTGCTGAGTGCTGGGAATAACAAGAATGATTGGAGTTAAGGTGGGAAAATTATTTTAAATCGATCAGGAAAGTCCTGAGGATGTGATTTTTTTTTTTTAAGCAAAGTGATCAATAATAAAGTGAAAGTTTACACTCAGCCATGTCTGACTCTTTGCAACCCCATGGACTATAGCCTGCCAGGGTCATCCGTCCGTGGAATTCTCCAGGCAAGAATACTGGAGTAGGTAGCCTTTCCCTTTCCAGGGGATCTTTCCAACCCAGGGATCAAACCCAGGTCTCCCACATTGCTGGCAGATTCTTTACCACTAGGGAAGCAATTTTTAAAGCAAAGATTGTTCTAAAGCAGGGTTTCCCAAGTGGCGCTAGTGATAAAGAATCCACTTGCCAATGCATAAGACACTGAGATGAGGATTCAATCCCTGGATTAGGATGATCTTGTGGAGGAGGAAATGGCAATCCACTCCAGGATTCTTGGCTGGAGAATCGCATGGACAGAGGAGCCTGGTAGATTGCAGTTCATAGGGTAGCAAAGAGTCGGACACAACTAGAGTGACTGAGCATGCACATGTTCTAAATCTACTTTTGAGAACTGATTACTGATAATGATATTCTGTATCCTGCTTATTTTTTAAAACATGTTGGCTTGGATAATTTTTAAGTACTTCTTTAAAACTTAAGTCAATCAAGAATTTCACAGGAGAATCAACTTTTATGGAGTCATTTAAGATGAATTATCTACACAGCCAGGAAAAAATGTTTTCCAGTATAGAAGAGATTATTTAAAACTGATGGACAAAGTACTGGGTTGGCTAAAAAGTTCATTTGGGTTTTCCCTAAGACGTTGCGGGAAGACTCAAACTTTTTGGCCAATCAAGTATTAGTGTTTAGGTCAGAGATAAAAGATTTGAAAATATGTTCACATATGTAATCACTCCAGATGAAAAATGAAATCTTCCAGAAACATTCCCAAAGCTTCTTAAATCATCCACTCTATCTTTCCAACTCTTGTCCTTACGTGTCTACTCTCTTTCTGTATGTCTTACTTTACATGCTTTGTCTCCCTCCTGTTCACTCCCCTTTCATTTCCTGCCTTCAGACATCTCCCCTTCAGTGCCTCAGACTGAATAATTTCTGTTGTTGAATATATTTACTTAGTATAATTTTATGTTCCATAGACATACTCTTTCAGTTTACCCTTACCTGAAAACATATTATGCCTTTATTTTTGAAGAATATTTTTGTTGAGTACAAAGTTATAGGTGGGCTGTTTGTTTCACCTCTCTAAAGATATCACTCCTTGCTTTCATTGTTTTTGGTTAAAAAGTCAGTTTATTTTCATTCCTTGGAAAATAATATGGATTTTTTATCCTCCGGCTACTTTTAAGAGTTTCCCTTAACATTTTCTCCCATCTCTGCATACACAGATGAAGTCCACTCCAGTATAGGGAAGTCTCAAGGGAAAAGAAACAGACAGACAATTTTAACCAGTTTTCCAATGATATACCTATGAATGGTTTTCTTGTATTTATTCTGCTTATGGTTCATACATCTTCTTAATTTGTGGCTTGATGTGTTCATCAGCTTTGAAAACTTTTCTATTATCTCTTCAAATATTGAGTACAAAATTATAGGTTGAAGCTGAAACTCCAATACTTTGGCCACCTGATGCGAAGAGCTGACTTGTGTGAAAAGACCCCGATGCTGGGAGGGACTGAGGGTGGGAGGAGAGGGGACGGCAGGGGGTGCCCTGTCATCCTCCCTCTCCCTTCCTCTTCCAGAATGATCATCAGTAGTATTGGGTTCAAAATAACATTCAAACTCACAGGACACAACAGGTAGTCATCTTATCACCAATTTCACTTAGCTCTTTGGAAGGACTTAGCACTGGAAATATAGTGTGTCAGTATGATAAAAATCAAACACATCTTTATCCGGAGTCCTTAAAATATCCAGTTGCTGCTTCCCAGACCCTTATTCAATCACACAGAGAGACTCAGAGCATTCGTAAATTTCAAACAGTAACCACATGAAATAACAGCCTATGCAGGCAGCTTCTAAGCCCTGCAAAAAGGATGCACTAAGTTAGAATAGATGCCATAAAGGGGAGCTGGAGGTCTATTTCCTACAAATTTTGTGCTAGTGAAACAATGAGCAGTAATGTATATCCTTAGAGATATATATGTGTTTCCTTAGTCCTCTCAGTCCAGATGTAACTCACCAATCACAGATAATTTTCACCATAAATACTACTGGTTGGTAACAGAACTGAAATAGCACATTTATCTTGGTATATGTCCAAGAGAAATTGTATCAAAAGATGGTAAACCTAAGCTCATCTTTCCACAGGAAATTTGGATGCCTTTTATCTCTCTGTCTTGCCTAATTACTCTAGCTAGAATTCCAGTACTGATTCAGTCTTGGTCACTCAGTCAGTCAATTCAGTCACTCAGCCATGTCAGACTCTTTGCAACCCCATGGACTACAGTACGCCAGGCCTCCCTGTCCATCACCAACTCCTGGAGTTTACTCAAACTCATGTCCATTGAGTCGGTGATGCCATCCAACCATCTCATCCTTTGTCATCCCCTTCTCCTCTGGCCTTCAAGACAGAAGGAAAGATATCCCAGCATCAGGGTCTCTTCAAATAAGTCAGCTCTTTGCATTAGGTGGCTGAAGTATTGACGTTTCAGCTTCGACATCAGTCCTTCCAATGAATATTCAGGATTGATTTCCTTTAGGATGGACTGGTTGGATCTCCTTGCAGACCAAGGGACTCTCAAGAGTTTTTTCCAACACCACAGTTCAAAAGCATCAATTCTTCAGCGCTCAGCTTTCTTTATAGTCCAACTCTCACATCCATACATGACCACTGGAAAAACCACAGCCTTGACTAGACGGACCTTTCCCATGAACAGTATGAAAAGGCAAAGACAAGACACTAAAAGATGAACTCCCGAGATCAGTAGGTGCCCAATATGCTACTGGAGATCAGTTGAGAAATAACTCCAGAAAGAATGAAGAGATGGAGCCAAAGCAAAAACCACACCCAGTTGTGGATGGCACTGGTGATGGAAGCAAGGTCCAATGCTGTACAGAGTAATATTGTACAGGAACCTGGACTGTTAGGTCCATGAATCAAAGCAAATTGGAAGTGGTCAAACAGAAGATGGCAAGAGTGAACATCAACATTTTAGGAATCAGCGAACTAAAATGGACTGAAGTGGGTGAATTTAACTCAGATGGCCATTATATCTACTACTGAGGGCAAGAATCCCTTAGAAGAAGTGGAGTAGCCATCACAGTTAACAAGAGAGTCCAAAAACAGTACTTGGATGCAGTCTCAAATATGACAGAATGATCTCTGTTTGTTTCCAAGGCAAATCATTCAATGTCACGGTAATCCAAGTCTATGCCCTGACCAGTAATGCTGAAGCAGCAGAAATTGAACAGTTCTGTGAAGATCTACAAGACTCCTTAGAACTAACACCAAACAAACAAACAAACAAACAAAGATGTCCTTTTCAGTCTTGGTACAGTCTGTGTTTCCAGAAATGCATCAGTTCCTTCTAGGTTATACAATCTGTTGGCATGTTATTCATAATAGTCTCTTATGAGTCTATATGTCTGTAGTCAGTTGCAATGTCTCCTTTTTCTTTTCTAATTTTACTTACTTGAGTCTTTTTTTTTTTTTCTTAGTTCAGCTAAAGGTTTGTCAATTTTTTTTTTTTTTTTTCAAAGAACCACCTCTTAGTTCCATTGATCCTTTCTGTTGTCTTTCTGGTCACTATTTCATTGATTTGCATTCTGATTTTTATCATTTCCTTCCTTCTACTACCTTTGTGCTTAATTTGCTCTTCTGTTTCGAATTCCTTGAGGTATCAAGTTAGGTTGCTTATTTGAGACCTAATTTCTTAATACACTTGTTACTGTTGTTCAGTTGTGTCTGACTCTGTGACTCTATGAACTGCAGCACACCAGGTTTCCCTGTCTTTTACCACCTCTCAGAGCTTGCTCAAACTCATGCTCATTGAGTCAGTGATATCACCCCTTTCTCCTCCTACCCTCAATCTTTCCCAGCATCAGGATCTTTTCCAGTGAGTTGGCTGTTCACATCATGTGGCCAAAGTATTGGAGTTTCAGTTTCAGCATCAGTCCTTCCAACAAATGTTCAGGACTGATTTCCTTTAGGATTGACTGGTTTGATCTCCTTGTAGTCCAAGGGACTCTCAAGAGTCTTCTCCAGCACCACAGTTCAAGTCAATTCTTTGGTGCTCCCCTTCTTTATGGTCCAACTCTCACTTCCACACATGACTACTAGAAAAATCATAGCATTGACTAGATGGACCTTTGTTGGCAAAGTGATGTCTCTGCTTTTTAGTACAGTGGCTAGGTTTGTCATAGCTCTTCTTCCAAGGAACAAGTGTCTTTTAATTTAATGGCTGCAGACATTGTCTGCACTGATTTTGGAGCCCAAGAAAATAAAGTCTCTCATTGTTCCCACTGTTTCCCCATCTATTTGCCATGAAGTAATGGGACCTGATGCTATGATCATAGTTTTTTGAATGTGAAGTTTTAAGCCAGCTTTTTCACTCTCCTCTTTAACCGTCATCAAGAGGCTCTTTAGTTCCTCTTCACTTTCTATCACTAGGGTGGTGTATTTCCTGCATATCTGAGTTTATGTGTAAATATTACTATAACCTTTCCTCTCATTTATACTTTTGTTGCCTCCCAGAATACCTAATATACTAAATTTCCACTTTCATTCGTCTCAAGATAATTTATTTCCATTTTGATTTCTTCTTTGATTCAATGGTTTCTTATAAGTGTGTTTAGTTTTCACATGGTTTCAGATCTTCTTACTATCTTCTTGTTGTAGATTTCTAGTTTCATACCATTGTGATCAGAAAAGATGGTATGATTTCAATCTTAAATCTGCTAAGACTTGTTTTGTAGCCTATCATATGATCTATCCTAGAGAATGTTCCATGTGTACTTGAGAATAATGTGTATTCCGTTGGACAGGATGTTAATATCTCCATTTGTTTTCAAGTGTGATTCAATTCCAATGTTTCCTTGTTGAATTTGTTTGTATGTTCTATCCACTCCTGATAGTGGAATGCTGAAATATCCTACAATTACTGTACTATTGTTTATTTCTCCTTTAAGATCTGTTACTATTTGCTTAATGCATTTTGGTGCTCTGTGTTGGGAGCATATATATTTATAATTGTAAGGAAATGACAACTCACTCCAGAATTCTTGCCTAGAAAATGCCATGGACAGAGGAGCCTAGCAGCATACAGTTCATGGGATCACAAAGAGTCAGACACGACTGAGCACATAACCTCTTGATATACTGATACCTTTATCATTATACAATGACCTTTTTTGCCTCATTATACTTTTTGACTTGAAGTCTACTTTGTCTGATATAAGTGTGGTTATGCCTGCCTTATTCCTGCCTTCTTTTGGTTTCCAATTACTTGAAGTATCATCATCCATCCTTTCCTTTGAGCCATTCTGTGTCTTTAAAGCTAAAATGTGTTCTGTAGATCACATATAATTAGGTCTTGCTTTTTTGAAATCCATCCAGCCACTGTGTGCCTTTGTATTGGTGAATTCAATCCATTTACATTTAGAGTGACTATTTGACATGTAAGAACATACTATGCCATATTGTTCTTTATCTTTTTTACTGCTCCACTATTTCTTCTGTTTCTGTCTACCTTTGTAAGTTGGTGGTTCTCATAGTAATTTTCTGTCTCCTGTGTTAAAAAAAAATATTTCATTCTCCACTAAATTCTTTTATGGTTATCATGAAATTTATATAAAACTTTTCATAGAGGAAACAGTTATTTTTCTGATGACAGCAACTTATCTTCATTTGTCTATAAAAGTTCCATTCTTTGGCTCTTTCCTTTTACATTTTTGAAATCACAAATTACCTTTCTTATGATTTGATTACAAGTTATGGTAACTATACTTCATTTCTTTTAACTTCTGTGCTATAATTAGGACTTCAACATATTATTGCAAAAATTTACTTTTCTATCATCATAATCAGAGTTGTGTACTTTCATCTTTTGTACACTTTCAACCTGAAGAGATCTTTTCAACATTTCCTGTAAAGCGGGTCTAGTGGTGATTAACTCAGTTTTTGTCTGGGAAAGCCCATATTTCTCCTTCATATATAAAGAATAATTTTGCCTGATTGAGTATTCTGGGTTGGCAGCTTTTATCTGGCTCTAGATTAGTGATCACATCATCATGGTTATCTGGGTTGTGACCATCTTTTTCTGTACAGTTCTTCCATGTATTCTTGCCACCTTTTCTTAATATCTTCTGCTTCTGTTAGGTCCAGACAATTTGTGTCTTTTATCAAGCCCATCTTTGCATGAAATGTTCCCTTGGTATCTCTAATTTTCTTGAAGAGATCTCTAGTCTTTCTCATTCTGTTGTTTTCCTCTATTTCTTTGCATTGATCCCTGAAGAAGGCTTTCTTATCTCTTCTTGCTATTCTTTGGAACTCTGTATTCAGAAACCTATATCTTTCCTTTCCTCCTTTGCTTTTTGCCTCTCTTCTTTTCACAGCTATTTGTAAGTCCTCCCCAGGCAGCCATTTTGCTTTTTTGCATTTCTTTTCCATGGGGATGGTCTTGATCCCTGACTCCTGTACAATGTCACAGACCTCATTCCATAGTTCATCAGGTACTCTATCTATCAGAGCTAGGCCCTTAAATCTATTTCTCACTTCCACTATATAATCATAAGGGATTTGATTTAGGTCATACCTGAATGGTCTAGCGGTTTTCCCTACTTTCTTCAACTTGAGTCTGAATTTGGTAATAAGGAGTTCATGATCTGAGTGGGCCTTAGAAAGCATCACTACGAACAAAGCTAGTAGAGGTGATGGAATTCCAGTGGAGCTATTTCAAATCCTGAAAGATGATGCTGTGAAAGTGCTGCACTCAATATGCCAGTAAATTTGGAAACCTCAGCAGTGGCCACAGGACTGGAAAAGGTCAGTTTTCATTCCAATTCCAAAAAAGGCAAGGCCAAAGAATGCTCAAACTACCACACAATTGCACTCATCTCACATGCTAGTGGGCTTCCCTGGTGGTGCAGAGGTTAAAGCGTCTGCCTGCAATGTGGGAGACCTGGGTTCTATCCCTGGGTAGGGAAGATCCCCTGGAGAAAGAAATGGCAACCCACTCCAACATGCTAGTAAAGTTATGCTTAAAATTCTCCAAGCCAGGCTTCAGCAATACATGAACCGTGAACTCCTGATGTTCAAGCTGGTTTTAGAAAAGGCAGAGGAACCAGAGATCAAATTGCCAACATCCGCTGGATCATGGAAAAAGCAAGAGAGTTCCAGAAAAACATCTATTTCTGCTTTATTGACTCTGCCAAAGCCTTTGACTGTGTGGATCACAATAAACTGTGGAAAATTCTCAAAGAGATGGGAATACCAGACCACCTAACCTGCCTCTTGAGAAATCTGTATGCAGGTCAGGAAGCAACAGTTAGAACTGGACATGGAACAATAGACTGGTTCCAAAGAGGAAAAGGAGTACGTCAAGGCTGTATACTGTCACTCTGCTAATTTAACTTCTATACAGAGTACATCATGAGAAATGCTGGACTGGAAGAAACACAAGCTGGAATCAAGATTGCCAGGAGAAATCTGAATAACCTCAGATATGCAGATGACACCACCCTTATGGCAGAAAGTGAAGAGGAACTAAAACGCCTCTTGATGAAAGTGAAAGTGGAGAGTGAAAAAGTTGGCTTCAAGCTCAACATTCAGAAAACGAAGATCATGGCATCCGGTCCCATCATTTCATGGGAAATAGATGGGGAAACAGTGGAACAAGTGTCAGACTTTATTTTGGGGGGCTCCAAAATCACTGTAGATGGTGACTGCAGCCATGAAATTAAAAGAAGCTTACTCCTTGGAAGAAAAGTTATGACCAACCTAGACAGTATATTCAAAAGCAGAGACATCACTTTGCCGACTAAGGTCCGTCTAGTGAAGGCTATGGCTTTTCCAGTGGTCATGTACGGATGTGAGAGTTGGACTGTGAAGAAAGCTGAGCATCGAAGAATTGATACTTT
Source organism: Nanger dama (assembly GCA_917880005.1). Lineage (NCBI taxonomy): Eukaryota > Metazoa > Chordata > Mammalia > Artiodactyla > Bovidae > Nanger > Nanger dama. Next base: position 3,904,517 of record CAKJTW010000031.1, on the reverse strand, counting down.
TGAACTGTGGTGTTGGAGAAGACTCTTGAGAGTCCCTTGGACTGCAAGGAGATCCAACCAATCTATTCTAAAGGAGATCAGTCCTGGGTGTTCTTTGGAAGGACTGATGCTAAAGCTGAAACTCCAGTACTTTGGCCACCTCATGCAAAGAGTTGACTAATTGGAAAAGACTCTGATGCTGGGAGGGATTTGGGGCAGGAGGAGAAGGGGACGACCGAGGATGAGATGGCTGGATGGCATCACGGACTCGATGAACTTGAGTCTGAGTGAACTCTGGGAGATGGTGATGGACAGGGAGGCCTGGCGTGCTGTGATTTATGGGGTCACAAAGAGTCAGATGCGACTGAACTGAACTGAGCTTTTATCTGTCAACATTTTGGAATATGTCATTTCACTGTCTCATAGCCTACAGAGTTTCTCCTAATAAATCTGCTGATAGCCTAATGAGGGTAACTCTGTGGGTTAATATTTTTCTTTGCAGTCTGTAAAGTTATCATTGACTTTTGTCAGTTTTATTATGTCTTGGAGAATGTCCTTTCGTGTTTGAATAAGTAAAAGTTCTCTTAGCTTTGTGGATGTATATATCCAGTTCCTTCTCCAGGTTTGGAAAGTTCTCAGGTATTATTTCTTTGACACGCTCTCTGCTCCCTTTCCCCTCTCTTCTTCCTTTGGCTCACCAGATGAAGTCAGAGAGTTTTTGCAGTTTCATCACTTTTTAAAAATTTTATTTCTCTTTCTCTCTCTGAATCATCTCTGCCATCTGAATCATCTCTATATCCCTGCCCTTGAGCTTGCTAATTCTTCCATGTGACCTGCTCTATTTCTATTGCATTCTAATTTTTAATCTCATTCACTGAGTTTTAGCTCCATAATTTGTTTGGTTTCTTTTTAGAATTTCAGTCACTTGGGTAAAGTACTCCTTCCATTTATTAATTTTATTCCTGAGATCACTGTATTGCCTAATTTTTCCTGCAGCTCATAGAATTTCCTCTTAATAGCTATTTTCAACTCTTTTATCAGTTAGATCACAGTATTCCAGATCTTTGGGTTTGGTTGTGGGAAAACTGTCACTTTCTTCTTGTGATAACAAGATTACAATGATATTTTGCCATGGTGCTTGATGAAATGAGACTTTGCTCTCACATTTGACGTGGCAAAGATTTTTCTTTATTTAGGCAAGGCTTTGTTTACTTCTAACAAGGTTAGAAGGTTGTTATTTAGAAGTCTTCCTTTTGTTTTCCAGAAGGTGGTGCTATAACACAGGTTATTATTATTTATAATTTTGTTTTCATTTCTCTTACCAGTACAAGGTTGGGAGTTAGGAATGTGCATCAACAACAAAAATAAGTTGGCAAAGAAAATAAAAGAGAGGGTAGCTAGTGGCACATTGGAGGACATGTATGTTAATCTTTGGGCTTTGGGTGTGCCCACAACCCAGTAGAGGGATCCCCAAGTTTGGGGTGAGGGTCCCACCAGCCTATGAGTAGTCCTATGGCCAGAATCATAGGACCAATGGACAGGAGATGCTTTCTTTCCGTTCTCTTTGCCCTTTTCTTTCCTTTCCCTCTCTCCAGTCTCTGAGCACTCTCCACAGAGACAGCAACAGGTCCCTCTAGCTGCACCATGCACAGCTGGGCAGACCCCTACTCACCACCATCACCCTCAACCTCCTTTGCCAAAAAAGGTCTGTGCTGGCCCACTGCAGACCTACTGGCAACATTCCCTCACTCCACAGCCTTTTCTGCATTCCAATCCACCCACTTTCAGGTACAAAGATGGATGGATCTTGAGTGTCCTGGCATGCTAGGCAGAAGAGCTTTTTTTTTTTTTGGTTATGCATGTCCAATTAGATGTACATTGAAGGGGAGAGGAAAAAAGAAATAACTCATACCATCATGATACTGACATCACTTCAATAGTAATTAAAGTCCATGTCTGATAGCTTAAATATTTGAATTCCTATGAGTTTTTTTTATTGTCTTGCCCTTGTTTCCCTAGAATGTTGAACACTGTGTGTGAAAAACTATAGAGTGCCCACATTATTTTATTCTTCTTCAGAGAATAAAGACAGGAGGCAGATCATCTTAATATGTCTAGTATTAAGCTGATTCTAAGGATTTCAGTCTTCAGGTGCTTGCAAACAAAAACCCAAGTGCTTACCTGCGACTCTCCTCCTTGATAAGCTATGAACTCCAACTGCTGTCTCCCCAGGATTCAAACTATGCCTAGCTTTTCTGCCTTTTATCCACTGTTCTCTGTTTGGCTTCTTACATTTACCATCTTTACAAATTAGCAAATGACTCAAAGAGAAAAGCCAAACAAAATGTCAGACTCACTCCAATGCATTTTTCTTCTCACAGGGATATCAACCACACAAGTCCTGGCTGCCTTCAGATTTTTAATTTTCTCCAGATTTTCAACTCCACTTTAACTAGAAAATGATGTGATGCAAGTTAGAAATCATAGCCAGACAGGGAAGACAGTCGCATTAAAATACACGTGTGTGTGTGTGTGTGTGTGTTTGTGCGTGTGTGTGTGCGCGCGCGCGTGTGCATGTGTTTATCAATTCAGTTCAGTTGCTCAGTCATGTCCAACTCTTCAGGACCCCATGACCTCAGATCAGCAATCTTCCCTGTCCATCACCAACTCTCAGAGCTTGCTCAAACTCATGTCCGTCGAGTCGGTGATGTCATCCAACCATCTCATCCTCTGTTTTCTGCTGCTTCTTTTGCCTTTGATCTTTTCCAGCATCAGGTTCTTTTCCAGATTAAATCTAGATAAATTCCAGATAAAATCTAGGAAAATATTATTTACCATACCTCACATGGCATACTTTCTGAACTCCCTAGTTATAACGATCATTCTCTGAATGAAATATAAGTGGCTAATATTTTTTTTTCCAAATTGTGGAACCAAGAACTAAAGTCAATATTCAACATTTAGGTTAATACAAAGTACAAAACTATACTATTAATACTTCTACAACTATCTACTATCATGGTTCATCAATATCAATCTATATGTCTATTTTCTACACAAAAACAATCTTTACACTTAAGTACTCATAATATATGCTTCCAAAATTCATGGTCAGATAAAACTTCAATATCTTAGAACCACTATCAACTGTTCTACTCTCTTATATACCTGCTTTTCATTTTTGTTTTTATCCTAGATTTGACACTTATCCCTATCAAATTCTACCTAGCAATTCAAAGAGTCAATGAAAATTTAAATTCTCATTCTATGATTTGTCTATCAATTATCTCATCTAGCTTTGTTCTATCCCAAATAGGAAATCTTACTATATGTATTAAATAGAGTAAAAGACCAATATTTCCCTTAGAATGACACCTAAGTTCTTTGGGAATAGTTGTTCAGCAGCAAAAAGCCCCCAAAGCACATTTCTTTATCTTAACCAAAAAGTTACCATAAGACGCAAACCCAAATTTCTTACTAAAAGCAAATTTATAGTATATAGTATAACCATTATACTACTTAACTGTGAATTAGTAGAGCACTGAGAAGGCCTGGTATAAATCTGAGTAAAAGTTAGATTTATTATATCATATTTGACACAGAATTCAAACATGAGAGAAGAAACATTTAAGTAAATTCTGTTTTGAATATTTCCCTCTTCCTTCTTTCCAAATACTCCCAATTTGTAGTATCATTGCCACATTTTTGACAATGACATAAACAGTTTGCTTAAAGTCTTGTATGACTAAACATGGTAGGGGCTTAAGATATAATTGGTTCTATTATCTCATTATATGGAGCAACCCCACATCTGAGGTCAGGGGCAGTGGGCGAGTCGAGCCCTCCAACACTCGAGGTCAGGGGCGGCAGCCGAGAGGAGCAACCCCACATTCAAGGAGCTGTGGCTGCACAGGCGTAGGAGAGCCGAGAGGAGTTACTCCACATTCAAGGTCAGGAGGGGCGACTGTGAGGAGATACCCCATGTCCAAGGTAGGAGAAACCCAACTAAGATGTTAAGTGTTGAAATGGCATCAGAGGGCAGACACACTGAAACCTTAATCACAGAAAACTAGCCAGTCTGATCACACAGACCACAGCCTGTCTAACTCAGTGAAACTACGCAATGCCATGTGGGGCCACCCAAGACGGTTGGGTCATAGTGGAGAGGTCAGATAGAATGTGGTCCACTGGAGAAGGAATGGCAAACCACTTCAGTATTCTTACCTTGAGAACCCCATGAACAGTATGAAAAGGCAACATGATAGGATACTGAAAGAGGAACTCCCCAGGTCGGTAGGTGCCCAATATGATACTGGAGATCAACGGAGAAATAACTCCAGAAAGAATGAAGGGATGGAGCCAAAGCAAAAACATTATCCAGTTGTGGATGTGACTGGTGATAGAAGCATGGTCCGATGCTGTAAACAGCAATATTGCACAGGAATCTGGAATGTTAGGTCAACGAATCAAGGCAAACTGGAAGTGGTCAAATACAAGATGGCAAGAGTGAATGTTGACATTTTAGGAATCAGCGAACTAAAATGGACTGAAATGGGTGAATTTAACTCAGATGGCCATTATATATACTACTGTGGGCAGGAAACCCTTAGAAGAAATGGAGTAGCCATCACGGTCAACTAGAGTCCAAAATGTAATACTTGGATGCAATCCCAAAAACGACAGAATGATCTCTGTTCATTTTCAAGGCAAACCATTCAAAATCACAGTAATTCAAGTCTATGCCCCAACCAGTAATGCTGAAGAAGCTGAAGTTGAATGGGTCTATGAAGACCTACAAGACCTTATAGAACTAACACCAAAAAAAGATGTCCTTTTCATTATAGGGGACTGGAATGCAAAAGTAGGAAGTCAAGTAACACCTGGAATAACAGGCAAATGTGGACTGGAATGCAAAAGTAGGATGTCAAGAAACACCTGGAATAACAAGCAAATTTGGCCTTGGAGTACGGAATGAAGCAAGGCAAAGGCTAATAGAGTTTTTGCCAAGAGTATGCACTAGTCATAGCAAACACCCTCTTCCAACAACACAAGAGAAGACTCTACACATGGACATCACCAGATGGTCAACACTGAAATCAGATTGATTATGTTCTTTGTAGCCACAGATGGAGAAGCTCTATACAGTCAGCAAAAACAAGACCGGGAGCTGACTGTGGCTCAGATCATGAATTCCTTATTGCCAAATTCAGACTTCAATTGAAGAAAGTAGGGAAAACCATTAGACCATTCAGGTATGACCTAAATCAAATTCCTTATGATTATACAGTGGAAGTGAGAAATAGATTTAAGGGACTAGATCTGATAGACAGAGTGCCTGATGAACTATGGATGGAGGTTCACGACATTGTACAGGAGACAGGGATCAAGACTATCCCTATGGAAAAGAAATGCAAAAAAAGCAAAATGGCTGTCTGAGGAGGACTTACAAATAGCTGTGAAAAAAGAGAAGTGAAAAGCAAAGGAGAAAAGGAGAGATATTCCCATTTGAATGCAGACTTCCAAAGAATAGCAAGGAGAGACAAGAAAACCTTTCTAAGCTATCAATGCAAAGAAATAGAGGAAAACAACAGAATGAGAAAGACTAGAGATCTCTTCAAGAAAATTAGAGATACCAAGGGGATATTTCATGCAAAGATGGGCTCAATAAAGGACAGAAATGGTCTGGACCTAACAGAAGCAGAGGATATTAAGAAGAGGTGGCAGGAATACACAGAACTGGCTGGATGGCATCACTGACTCAATGGACGTGAATTTGAGTAAACTCTGGGAGTTGGTGATGGACAGTGAGGCCTGGCATGCTGCAGTTCATGGGGTTGCAAAAAGTTGGACATGACTGAGCAACTGAACTGACTGACTGATTATCTCATTAACTAAGTCTGGCAGAACTCAAGTCAATTATGGACTTGGTACATATGGTACCAAGTTATTCCCCAACACATTAAAAACAAAAATAATATTTATGGTAGTTATCAAGTAAAATAGGAATTTAGAAAAAAACTTATGACAAAGTTAAAACTTTAATTCTGTTATTTTCAATTATGATAGCTATATTACCATCTTATACCTAATTTATAATTAAGAAATTGAGAGATTATATGAGAACATATTGTTCACTATGTTTTTAGTAGTGCATAAAATATACATACAAAAGAATATGAAGAATAAAGATTCCAAAAAAAGTATTTCAGTAAATTAATACACTAACATTCAGGATAAAAGATGTTATAGCAAGATTTGATGATTCTATAAAAGTCATTTAAAAAAACTAAGGGCAAATTTTTTAAAGGATTATTAACACTTAAAAATAAAAGCACTACCAAAAGAAATACAGTAAAATTTATCAGAGGCAAACACTGTCAACCATAAGACACCACTCAAGCAAGAATACTGTTCCCTTGAAGGGGTGCAGGTTTCTATTATTAGCAGAGATAAGAGCTGCCTCAAATTCTTTCCTTAATAACACTATACTAAAAATAAAATGGTTGCCACATTTCAAAATAAACACATTGCTTTGCATATGCATTTCAATGGTCTAAATAATAGACAAAAATCTATTTAACCTGATTCAAAGTGTTTTCTCTTACACTTGCAACTAATAAACACACTAGGGAGACTGGCTCTCAGTTTCATAATACATTCAATATTTTAGGGGTCTTCTGCCACCCACTTTCTCATTTGAGATTAGATCTTCTTTTAGATCCAATTAAATTATCTACCTGGCTTCAAAATATTAACTACTTTCTCTATAAAGTACTTTCCCTATCACTAAGGAAACCACAAGAATATCAGAAGAGTAAATGAGACAGTATAATCACTACAAAGCAGTACAAGCGCTTTAAGGAGAGCTAACATGGACGACAAGGTAAGTGACTGTTTTGGCACATTAAAAAAAAACAACCAACAACTAGATAAAGCATGTGTCAGCATGGGAAAGGGAGAAAGTCCACAGAATTGAAGTAAGTTCCTCAGTATATGATCAACTACAAAAACCTTTCTAACTCACAAAGTTATGTGCGGAGAAAAATTGTAGAAAGGCATTTTTAGCTCAGAGTCTGCATTTTCTGAAGTTTGAAAAAAATTAACTGTGTGTATTATTTTGGTTCTACTCCAAGTAGAACCTTGACAACAAACCACACATAAAAAGTGCCAGCTGCTGCTCACATCCTCCCCCCTTTCCCAGCTTTGCCTCCTTTATCCAAGAGTTCTATGATCACTATCATGAGACCTGGAATAGATAATCTGTTACATGTTTGCACATATTCATTGCATACATATACATGGTATACAGAAGAGGGTGATAAGTGAGCAGTGTCTGGAGAGTTAGATTAATAAACATACACAAGTGAAATATGAAAAAAGACCAGAGGAAAATAAAACAGAACATAGTAAACTCTTTCTTCTCAACATCAATTAAATCCTGGTCTCAGAACCAGATCACAGATTATTCTCAGAGTTCAGCTAATTACAGGTTTACAAATACATAAAATAGGGCCCAAGTATACAAATACATAAAAGTTAAGTACTTGTATATTTTCACCTACATTTTCTCCTGTATTAGTCTCAAAAGTATAAAAGAACATACAAATCTTATTCCCTTTTTCAGAGATCAAGTGACTTTGGCTTGTAACAGCAAACTTCCACACAGGAGGCCTTCTAAATCCAGTATTCTCTATACTGTATACCATCCTGCCTTTGTGGACTTCCTCTGAATCTATCCATCTATAACATTGTTTCCTATGGAAAAATGTCTTTCAAGAATCAATCCATTACACAAAACGAACAAAATCCATTCAGCATTAAGGACAAAACACTGAACATAAAAATAAGATAAATCAGAGGGGAAAAAAACCCATAAACAGCACACTATTTACTTGATTATTTAAGAAAAATGATGAATTCATTTTCATTCCAACATTAACAGTTTAGTATTTCAGAAAATATATAGCTTCATTAGTTGGAAGTATTAGTTAAGTATTGCTTAACAGCTGTTTAGAATTACATATTTTCAGAAGTAAAATCAGTTCAGATAGCAATTTATATGAACATCAACAGTTATTTCCATGTCATTCTTGTTTTATTCATTTTCCATATTTGTGAGAAAACAAATTTCATGACTTAACCCAAAGAGATACTGGATTTTTAATATAAACACTAAAAACTAAATATCATATAGCACAAATGAGTTAATCATTAGGAACTTTCCAATGCAGGCAACAAAAAAAAATTGGGGCAAATTATTAAAGTTAAGTCTCAAGGTTGCAATCAGTTGCAATCAGAATCGCAATCAATAAACATTTATTATTAATAACACTTCACACAGGGTACAGGATTCACTCAAAATGGCCATGTATCTAGTCATCTCCACAACAACCATCTATCTGTAAAGTAACTCATTTTCTCTTAAGCCATTTTATGTGCCTCCATTCATTTAATCCTTAAAAAACTAGAACGTAGGTAGCCAAGTATTGCTACTGTCATTTTACAAGCTCAAGGAAGTTTAATGGTTTCCCAAATTCATATCACTGGCAGTAGCATGAAATGAAAATCCCCAGCTAATGCCTTCCAAAACCAATGCTCCTTCATTCTAGGACATCGTTATTTTTTTACAAATTCTCGTCTGGTTACTAAAGGCCACTGGCAATCTTTAGTCAAAGTTATTTTCATAATGGGGATGGGGCAACCCTGAAATACCTGGTATTTTAAAGAAATTTAAATACTTAAATTAGTGTCAGAATTCAGTAACCTTATCATATAAAAATTGGAATGGATTGAGACACAAGATATGAAAATATAATTTTTAATCATCCATATGTAATTTATCCACCTGCCAATTCAGGAGACTTATGAGACAGGGGTTTGATCCCTGGATTCGGAAGATCCCCTGCAGGAGGGAATGGCAACCCACTCCAGTATTCTTGCCTGAAGAATCCCCATGGACAGAGGAGCCTAGCAGGCTACAGTCGCAAAGGGGTGCAAAGAGTGGGACAGATGTACATCAGAGAACCATAAATTTACCACTTCTGCAACATCCTAGCACTGTGACCTTAGGCAAATTAAAGTATCTAATTCTCAATATCTACATTTGCAAAATGGAGATAATACCAAATCCAGGGTTACTTTGGGGAATAAATAAAACCAAGTACATATATAGTAAACATAGTATCAACTTAATCAAGTCGTAGCTTTTATCAATAAATTGTTACAAATGTTTCCCTTTTCTTTTGTTTTACATTATTTCAGCTATAGTCTTCAGTAATTCAAACTTCCACTAAGCCATAAGAACAATTAAATTTATCCATTTTTTGAAATTAAATCTTCAAAAATTCAGTTGCAAATAAATTTTACATTCCAGTGTTGCTGCTAAGGAGAAGAAAACAAAGCCCAAAGAGGTTTCAAGTATTCTTTAGGGCCTTGACACTACAGTTCAGTTGCTCAGTCATGTCCAATTCTTTGCAACCCCATGAACTGCAGCATGCCAGGCTCCCCTGTCCATCACCAACTCCTGGAGCTTGTTCAAACACATGTCCATCGAGTCGGTGATGCCATCCAACCACCTCCTTCTCTGTTGTCCTCTTCTCCTGCCTTCAATCTTTCCCAGCATCAGAGTCTTTTATGTCAGTTCTTCACATTAGGTGGCCAAAGTAATGGAGCTTCCATTTCAGCATCACTCCTTCCAATGAATATTCAGGACTGATTTTCTTTAGGATGGACTGGTTTGATCTCTTTGCAGTTCAAGGGACTTGACACTACATGAGGGTCAAAAACAATGCCAGTGTGGGCCAGAAATACCATAGGTATAACTCTGAGGTCCACCAACTGACCAGGTAGTTGTCTGAGATCTAATTTATCACTTAGGACTGGTATTATATTTCTAGGGCTTCCCAGGTGGCACAGTGGTAAAGAATCTGCCTGCCAATGCAGGAGACACAAGAGACAGGAGTTTAGTCCCTGGGTTGGGAAGATCCCCTGGAACAGGAAATGGTAACCCACTCTAGTATTCTTGCCTGAAAATTTCCATAGACAGAAGAGTCTGGCAGGCTACAGTCCATGGAGTTACAAAGAGCCGGATACAACTGAACAACTGATCACAAGCTCTACCTTTGCTTATCTTTCCTGTTATCTACACAGAAGTGAAGATTTAATAAAATATTTACTTAATTTCTTGAAAGCCAATTCTGTGAGCCATTCACATAACTATTTGAAAAACAACAAAAAACAAAGCCTTGATGAGACCTTGCTGACTAGAAAAGGCTACTTTGACTGAAAGCAAACTATGAGATGGTTGGATGGCATCACCAACTTGATGGACATGAGTTTGAGCAAGCTCTGGGAGTTGGTGATAGATGGGAAGCAGTCCATGGGGTTGCCAAGAGTCAGACACAATTGAGTGACTGAACTGAACTGATCCTATGGTGTACAGTTCTAATGAAGAATAATGATTTCATAAATCAAATCTGTCAGTTCTCACCCTGAAAATACAAGCTTCTTTTAAAAATATAATTACCATTATATTTAAAACACTTTTTTTCTTCAAGTGGTCTTTGTAGAACACATACCCAAGATCTGTTCTAGAATTTCTATGACCTTCATTATTTAGGTAAGAACTGAGTAAGTCTAATTACAAGAGCTCTTAAACAGCCGTTATACCTTACCTGGGAAGAGTAAGAACCAAAACAATACATAGAAAAAAGTTTAAGTAGATAAAATGCACTACTTCAGACTCTGACAGCCAACATAATCTGTTTCCATAAGCACTCCCCTAGCACTCTTACACTAGAACAATGGAGAAAAAGTCAACTCCATATTTTAAATACGGTTTCAATTATTTATCAACAATTAGAAGGATTTCCATATGTTTTTAAAAACAGCTTTAAACAAGTGCTATTAAATGAAAGCTAGTTATTTCCATTTTTGTTCATTGTACCTAACTTTGATCTGTAAACTGATACATCAACAACTGAAGTTAAATTTTCATTATCTATAAATAACATAATAGCTAAAGAGAGAAGGCACATAAAATATTTAGCACTTCTCCATTTCCATGTTTTTATAGCCATATAAAACTAAACCATCTACTACTGTTTTTTAACAGAAATAAAATTTATAAAGTCTAAATCAATAGCAAATAAAAATGTAAGTATTTTCAATAAACGGTCCTGGAACAATTGGATAGCCATATTCAAAAAGTTGACCTTAGACTCTCAACTTATACCATACTCAAATGTTAACTCAAAATGGGTCCTAGATGTAACTATAAGAGCTAAAACAATAAACATCTATTTTTTTAAAAATGTGAAGAAATTCTTGAAACCCAAAGCAAAGATCTCTTAAATATAACATCAAAAGCATCATCCATGAAAGGAAATAGTCAATAAGCAGGACCTCACAAAAATTCAAAACACTTATACATGTCAGACAACTGACGTGAAGAAAATATTTGCAATAAGGGACTTGTATCCAGAATTTATAAAAAAATTCTTATGAACTTCAACCAGTCCAACAAATGAACTAAAGATACAAAAAGACATTTCACCCAAGATACACAAATGGCTATTCAGCACATGAAAAGATGTTCAGTATCATCACTAGGAAAGCACAAATTGAAATCCCAATGAGTTACCATTTCACACCTACTAGAAGAGTTATAAGAAGACAATAAATAAATGTCAGTGAGGATTTGGAGAAATAGGAACCCTCATACATTATTGGTGGAATTGTAAAATGGTACAGCCAATTTGGAACATGTACAGTTTCTCCAACAAATAAAAGTAAAATTATGATACAAGCCAACAATTCTACTCTTAGGTATATCTACCCAATATATATGAGAACATATATCCGCAACAAAGACCTGCATACAACGTCTGTGGTGGCATTATCTGTAACAGTCCCAGACTGAAAACAGAGGTCATCAACAGGTGACTGCAGAGGCAAAATGCGGCATCTTCATGAGGTGGAATATTATTAAGCAATGAAAAGGAACAATGCTATGCCATGCATGACCATCAAAAGCCTCGTTAAAGAAGTCAGACATGACACTTCATATTCAATGATCTCATTTATAAGAAATGTCCAGAGAAAGCATATTTATTCAGACAGAAAACAGATTAACAGTTTCCTAGGGCTAATGGTATGAGGAATTTTATTGTGGTGATGAAAATGTTATAAATCGATCTATAAAATGGTTGAACCATTCAGTAAAGTCACTAAAAATCACTGACTTGTACTACACATAATACATTTAGGATGAGTGACTTTTACGATATGTTAAATATGCTTGAAAAAAAGTTGTGTTTAAAAATAAGCGTGCTTTTGTTTGCAGTCCCTTAAAGAATTACAATGGACCCTTGCACAACACTGGAGTTAGAGGCACTGGACCCCAGGAAGTTGAAAACTTGTGTATAACCTTATATTCATCCCTCAGTATTCATGGTTCCACATTTTAGGATGCAACCAACCTTAACTGTATAATACTGTAGTATTTATTTAGAGGACAAAAATAATCTGTTGTAAAGTAGATCTCTGCAGTTCAAACTCATGGTGTTCAAGGGTCCACTGTAAATGAGTAACTTTAGACTGCTGCAACTTATATAATTTTTATTAAGCAACTGTACTAATTCTAACTTTGGATGGGAGAGCACTAACTTTGGAGAGGTGCTCATACAGTGTTAGGAAATCTCTCCAGTTAGTTGCTCACTGGGAAGTAGTCTTCCAGGAAAAGGATTTCTCATAAATCCAAATACCTTCTGTTGGTTTATATTTTAAGTCAGTGCCTAGAAGCAGTTCAAGGATATATACAAAAGAGATTTAAGTTGTCCTGTGACAATGGACCAAATGATCTATCTGATGGGTATTTTAGCCAATATTCAGATTACACAAGAATTTTTAAAAAAACACAATTTTTAACACAATCTGAAAGGGAACAGTATACATTATATAACCTGGAAAGTGTACATGCCTAGATGGTGAAGACTTGAGTGTATAACATCAAAACACAATAGTCCTTGGTAATGTCACAGCATTAATCCAGTTCCTGAATCTTCATATATTCACTCTAAATATATTCTCTTCACTTACCACTTTATGAGGTCTTGCAAACCTAAGCCAGGACTTCACAGCCCTCACAGGACTTGAAAGAATTTTACAAACCTGAGGTCTTTATACAAATACTACCCTATCTGTAAGGCCATGCCTGACAATCTTACTGAAAACTGCGAACTGCACAAAACTCTGATTCATTTGTCTTCACAGCACTAAAAATACTACGCGCACACACACACACACAAATATATACAGTGATTACTGTCTTTCCCTACTTGAATATAAGCACCACAAAAGGATAATGATTTTGTTCCTAGGGTATCCTCATTACCTAGAACAGTGCCTGGCACACTGTAGGCACTCAGTAAGTGTTTACTGAACAAAAGAAAGGGTATCAGATGTGTGCAAGTAAATAAAAGCTGATCCCTGCCATATGAATGAACAAGTCTCTTCTAATCACTTACAGCTTGGATTCAAGGTTAAAATAGGATTTTTGGACGATATGAAAGAGTAGTATTGATCTCTGCACTACCATGTGTAAAACAGCTAGCTAGTGGGAAGCTAAGGTATGGCACAGGGAACTCAGCTGGGTATTCTGTGATGACCTAGCAGAGTGGGAGGGAGGCTCAAGGAGGGAATACATGTATACTTACAGCTGATTCACAATGTCATAGAGAAGAAACTATCACAAAACTGTAAAGTAATTTACTATAATTTTTAAAACTTAAAATTTTTTCATTATGATTTTTAAGGAAATAGAGGCCTCAATAAAATCCTCAAGCTGCCTACATTTTCTCAGCAAAAAGAAAAAAGCAACAACCAAAAGAAGTATTTTTAATAAGTTGGTTCTAGTTCTGGAGAGAGGACAAGTTAATTAATCTCACATGACTCTTAAGAAAAACAGGAAAGTTCAATACTTAACTAGTAACCAGTAGGGGGAAAAAAAATCAAAGCAGCCTGTTTTTCTACACCCAAAATGGGATCCCATCACCTAGGAACACAGAGCTCAGCAGAGTATGTCTTAGCAATTCTGGCCTCAGCCCTACATCCTCCAAGGTCCAACTCCAAAGTCCCTTTTTCCTCTCCCTCCATCCTGGAAGCCTTCCTAGAACCGTTTTACACACACCAAGCAACCTTCAGACCTCCCAGTTCTAAGCCCTGACCCAACCCAGCTGCATCCCAGCGTTTCCCAAGGCCAGCAGAAAGACCCACCCACCTCGCGCCCCGGGATACCCCGTAGACTACCAGCCCTACTAATCCAGAGTCAGGGAGCACGAAAGAATCCAGACAACAGGACTTCCCAGCCTGGCCAAAATTGGAGGACATTTTAGACCTTTATCCCAGTTCTGCCAATTTCGGTGTGACCTTGAACACGTCCCTCCTAGGGGTGGTCCCCGTTTTCTCATGTTACAGGCGAAGATAACACCTGCACCTGCTGTAAGGATTACAGGAGATCACACGTGAAGCACCTAACGGGACACCTGGCACGAAATGGGAACTCCACCATAGGACCGTGGGTCGTTCCTCGGAGTCCTTACAGCCTCCCAGCTGAAAGGCATCTCGCCCAACAACCCAGTCTCCGGGTTTCAGAGAGAGGCACTGAGGTCGCGCAGTAGAAGCGTGCTGGACGCCAGTCGCAGGACCTCGCGACGCCCCCGCCCGAGCCCCCTCGCCGGGACCCCGCCGCTGCCGCGGGGCGAAGCGGTACCCACTGCCCCTCCTGGGTCCCCAGGTTCCGCGCGGCCCGGGCGCGGCCGCTCCACCTGCCGCCAGGCCCCGCCACCCGCTGCCCGCTCGCGGCCGGCACTCCCGGACTCCGGGGCTCGGCCTCCCGCGAGGCGCGGCGTACTCAACTCTTCACTTTGCCGAAGGTGCCGACGCCCAGCGTGTCGCCCAGCACATAGTGGCCGATCTTCACCCGCCCGTCGTGCTTCTGCTTCTCAGCCATGTTCGGCGCGCGCAGCCCGCTCCGCCGCCGCGGGATCCTCTGCGCGGCCACCGCCGCCGCCTACCCACAGTGCAGCGGGCCCGCGGGGGGCGGGGGCCCGAGACTTGGGGACCCGGCGGGGCGGGGCGGGGCGGGGCGGGGGGAGGGGGAACGCGGGGAGGTGGGGGGGCGGGGGGCGGGGGCGGGGGCGGGGGGCGCGCCCAGGCCCCGGGGCGGGCGTCAGGCCGGCGTGGGCCCGGGGCCAGGGCCCTGGGGGCGCAGTGGAGGGAGGGTGGGCGCTCGGTGCGGGGGAGGCCGGAGGCCGACAGGTGTGCGCGGAGCGGGGAGGGGGCAGGATGTCGCCTGGCTACCTGGAGGAGGGGCCCTAGGGTGGGAGCCGGGTTAAGGGGCCCTCGAGCAGAACCTGACGGTGGGAATGAGAGGGTGAGATTTGGGCCGAATCTTGGCGAGTGGAAAGAGATCGAAGTATTAATAGAACCTGGAGAAGAGAAACAGGCCTGAGGTGTGGGGAGAGAGGGGCGTGAAAAGCAGCGTGTGGGTCCGAGGGAAGTCAGCGCTGGCGGCAGTGGGAAAGGGCCTTGATCGAAGGTCAGTCGGAGGAGAATCACAAGGAAGCTTTTGGAGTCACGCACTGTTTTCATACAGGTCACCAGGGCACAAACAAAAAAGCCAACTCTGCTGGCTTCACTGATTCTCCTCTACGTACTGTCTAATTCTGTTATGTAGGAGATACCCTCTCTAGAGCTCTCGGTTCTAACTAATTAGCACAAAGTTCTCCAATCAGTCCCATATTTGCTCAACTGTATTTTAGACATATAAATATATGGGCTTTCTAGGCGGCTCAGTGGTAAAGAATCCACCCAGGAGACAAGGGTTTGATCCCTGGGTTGAGAAGATCCCAGGGAAAAGGAAATGGCAATCCACTCCGGTAGTGTTGCTAGGGAATTCCCATAGGCAGAGGAGCCTGGCGGCTGCAGTCCACAGGGTCGCAAGAATCAGACACGGCTAATCAAGTATATATAGCATAGAAATTGTGATAGAGCTGCACAAGAGGGAAATAGTGGAAGAAATTGAAGAGGGAAACTGAACGTAGTGAGCTTGGGGAGTCAGCTAAGGGACAAAGGCAATGTAAGGGCACAAATTAAAGGTAAAGATTGAAAGGGGAGTGAGGAAATGGCAAGAGGAAGCTAGAAGCAGGCAGAGCCTTAAAAACTGCCAAGATACAATAAGTACAGCGATTACTTCCTCCTCCCGCCCTCCCTTCTCCTCTCCTTTCTTCTTTCTTTCCTTCCTTCAGTCTCCTAGTTTCCAGTGTTGCCTGTCAGTGCTTAAAAATCATTTGCCTATTGGAAATAAATGTTTAAGGATTAGTTGAACATCTTTTACCTCTGTGTATGACAGTAGAGTTTCAAGGTCACATTCCTCAAATAGTAAGTCTCATTGCATTATTTATAGGTAAAGAGAGAAATGTATTAAAAAGGATAAGATGTTAACACAAGTTCCTTTTCTGAGAAGTGATGAATATGCAAATTGCAAACTTGCATCTATTCTGCACACCAAGCCAATCTGATGAGAGATGATCATGGCTTATAAATTATAGACATCACAGCTGTTGAACAGAGGCTATTTCTGTTCATTCTTGGGATCATGTTTCTTGCTGACAAGAAGTATCATTTAAGAATCACTCTACCTAGCCAGCAATTGGAGGAAAATGGCCAGTTATTTTGATACTGGTATTTGGTTAAGGATCACTCCTTCGGTATTTATTCAAGTAAGAAAAAATATCTGTTCTGCTTTTGAGAAATAAGATGAATGTGTCACTGGTTTTAACATCCCAGTAAAAGATGTTAAAGACTATTAGATTGCTTTCTTGAAACTTTATGAAGGCAGCCTATAAAGAAATTTAAAAGCATTCTGCACTGTCTTAACTATTGGTGGATAATTAAACTTTAATTATTATATGCCATGTAACTATGATCCTTACCTGGCAACTATGAACTACTTTGTAGTTTTATTATTATAACCAAACAAGTGGATGATACGTCATAGATTAAAAAGCTCATTTAAATGCAATTATCTCAGTTAGTTGTCATAAAAGAAACTTATTATTATCCTCATTTTATGATGATAAAACCTAGATTTTCCCTTTCTGATTTGCCCAATGCAAATCAACTAAGTGGCAGACTCAGAACTCATATCCAGTACTGACCTGTCCTTTTGTGTATATAGTATGAAACAGCTACCCATATAAAAAGAGTATGTGATGCTCTAAAAACATAATTTTTTACAATTATAGTTTCATTGTCATGTTTTTATTATATTTAGGAAATATCAACAATATGTACTTTAATCTCGTATTTTTATCTGTTTTCATGACTTTAGAGGATAGATGGAATAGTGAGTGGGTGATGACAATGGGAAAGGACAATTCCTGGTGGCATCACTCAGCCTTCTGTTGCCTGAATAATTTCAACTGTGATTCCATATTTGCCTCTCCTACCCCACAGTACAAAGTGAGAATTCATTAGATTGAATCTCCTTAAAGAGCCATGCCACTTGGGGAGGGTCTCACTACACCCCAAGAAGTCCTGCTAAATACAATAAACCCCATTTTATTATTTTCCAGTGATGTTTTAGCATCCACTTGTTGTTCAGTACCAGTCTCTAAGATTACTGTCCCCTGGAAGGCTATTCAGTTCTTAACCAGGTCCAGCTATTACTGCTTTACCCTCTTACTACGGTAATTTTGGAGTTAACTTGACTTCATATCCTCTGTACTGGGGACCTGAGTGAGAGAATAATGGAGCACCACCTAAACAAATACACTTAACTAGATTCCATTGGTATTATCAACAACCACTTTCTTCAATTCTTTGCTTCTCCTTGAGGCTAACACACTCTGACCACGAACCTGCACTCTCTATTCTGCATTCTCCATTCCCCTAGCCCTTCTCTGCTTTTTCCAGGGCACTAACCTTCTGACATACTGTTTAATTTAATTGTTTATTACATTTTTGTCTTGTCTATCTCTTGCAACTAGAAGATAAGCTTCACAAAAGAGTTTCTTCCCCTCCCTTTTTATTCACTGATGGATATATCCTCAGCACAGATGTACCCTAGTAAGTCACAGGCTCTTTCTTCAGTGGATTAAGCTTGTGTGGCACCTGAAGTTTATACAATGAGGCAGAACCTCCTTAATGAAAAAAATACAAAGTTGGAGATATAAGTAAATATTTGAAATTAAATCTACAGAATTTTTGAAGTTAACAACACAAAGTTACCAAATCCAGAAAAATAACATTTTTATAAATTATTCCACCGATCTCTATAATATGTGCTTTCTAATATTTTGGCTGTGTATTCTTTGATTGTTTCTTCATATTTTATATTTTTATAGAGAGAATAGAAAGATAATTCTGTCCTTCCTCTAACGTGATTGATCAAATTTTTGTTCACATCTTCCTCTTCAGGATCCACATAGTGCTTTTTTCATAGAATTAATATAGCATCTATCAATTCTGTTATTATATACGTGAATATTTCATATACATTTCACATTTCATATACAAACTAATATTTCATATACATGTAAAATAACATACTCTTTCTGCTGCTCCTGGGACTTGACAGAACCTAGTATATCATTCCTGAAATATTTATTGAATTAGATTAAGGAAAAAGATTACCAAAATAACCAAGTAGCAAGGATACAGGGAAGAACATTTGAAAAATAAGTCAAATTTAATATCATTTTGATTCCACACACACATGTATTACATACAAAGCAGAATTTTTGGTATAGCAGTCATTAGTGAGATTGGAGATGGGCAGAACCCAGAAAATATGGGAACTTAGAGACTCATGATAAGGTATTCTTTCCTATTATTGTTCTCCAGTTTAAAATAAAAGAAAGTTGGACACTCACTGATTAATAAAATGTGCGGATGGTGTCTTATAGGTAGTATTTTAGTTCAGTAATTGCTTCTTTTTATTTTTATTATGAAAAATTTCAAACATACACCAAAGTAGGATAAATAATTCCCACCCTTAATGATTATCAGTATTATTTCATTTAGCAATCTATTTTTCACTTTTTTTTTGTTTCATAGGGTGTTTTATTAAAATTAGTTGTTTGCTGTTTCACTGGTAAATATTTCAATACTGAAGTATACGCTGCTAATAGATAAGGACTTCTTTTTAGCATAAAAATGCTATCATTATCATATCTAACAAAATTAATAATTCCTTAGTATTATAAACCACCCATTTTGTGTTCAATTTCTCTTGATTGTCTTAAGAATAACTACATTTGGTTTATTCTAATCAAGATTTTTGAATAGCATTTTATAGAGATGCATCTTATGTTTCTTTTAATCCATGACTTTTCCCCTCCCTCTTTAATAAGTGTCATTTGTTGTTTAATAAGTAGGTCATTTTACCTGTTGACTATTCTAAACCCTGTTGGATTTAGTTTAACAATTATTCTTGATCATCAAAGTATGATGGTATGGTGTTGTAGGAAGCATAGTATTTAGAAACAAAAATCCTAAGTTCATGTCTCAGCTTAATCACTCAGTGTGTCCTTAAACAGATCGATTTACATCTCATTGGTAAAACTAGTAGTGTTAGGAAATTCAATTCCCAAATCCACAGCCCATTTTAGAATGAAACTATCAAAGGAAAAAGGGAGATTACTATGAAGTACTATAGGCTATAGTCCAAGGTATCTCAACAAATTGATCTTGGTACATTATTTTCCCTACACATGTTTTACCTCTTGACATTTATTATTATTGGTATGTAAGGTTGAGAGGGTAATATTACCTGGCCCAACAGTCTTCCAAAAATAAGTAGATACAATACATGTGACAACCGTTAAAACACTTTAAAGGAAGTATAAAACTTTGTGATGTTATTTTTAGCAGGTATTCTAATAACAAATATTAAGTTTAATGTAACCCATTTTCATTTTCATCTGAGTATGTTTCTAAATTGCTTCAATATGAGTCAACATTTTTTCCAGTGTAGTTAAGAAAAATATAACATTTTGGATCAGATTTTCTCCATGGCCAGATGCATTAATTGGAATAATAAAGGTTGTTTGCTTTGCTGTATAAACATTATGGATCTAACAGCATTTTTAGAATCCTGCTTTCATGTGTGTGTTGACAGCTTGTCTGAAGAAAAACAAACAAACAAACTCAAACATACTTTTAGATCAATTAAATCAATTCTTTCCCGCTTGGCATGGATTCAGTGCCTAGCTATACTATGCTTTTAAACTAGTGAGGTTTGAATAAAGTGATGCTGATGTCACCTTGACATGATTATCATCTATATTATAGCTGTGTGTTGGAATTAAAACAACCCTTGACAAAACTATAGAGTATACACATTATCTGAAGTCTTTTATAATATACTTTTAATGACCCCCAGTGGGTATTAATGCTTTGGCTTTTGGTTCAACCCTGTGAGCATTAACTACAAAGCTTTAACATGATTAATTAGTGCAAGGTGAAGGTGAAATCGCTCAGTTGTGTCCGACTCTTTGCGACCCCGTGGACTATAACCTACTAGGCTTCTCCGTCCATGGGATTCTCCAGGCAAGAATACTGGAGTGGATTGCCATTTCCTTCTCCAGGGGATCCTCCTGACCCAGGGATCGGACCCAGGGATCGAACCCAGGTTTCCTGCATTGGAGGCAGACGCTTTAACCTCTGAGCCACCAGGGAAGCCCTAATGCAAACCTAAGACCAATTAGCTAATTTCAAAATTTCCTAATGCTCCCAATATATATTTAAGTAACTCTCCCTCCAAGATCAAAGACCTAAAAAAATAGCCCGAGATTTCTAATTCTTTTCTGTGGGCAAGCACTAGGTGTGCCTCAAGGGCTCTTAACTCTGAGGTTCTGATTCTCTGAAATTAACTGTGTTACATTCATTAAGGGGCTTCCCTGGTGGCTCAGTGGTAAAGAATCTGCCTGCAATGCAGGAGACTTAGGAGATGTGAGTTCGATCCCTAGGTTGGGAGGATCCCCTGGAGGAGGGAAATAGCAAACCACTCAAGAATTCTTGTCTGGAGAATCACATGGACAGAGAAGCCTGGTAGGCTACAGTCCATGGGGTCACATAGAGTTGGACACAACTGAAGTGACTGAGCACGCATGCATTCATTAATAAACTTTTCACCCTTTATTTTTTAAATGTTGAAATGTTTTTAAAGTGGTATAACACTAGTGATCTTACCAAGTAAAGATTCCCAGATTCTTTGGGTATATTGCTCGGTGTTCTAAATATACACGTTCATTGAAAAAAAGATGTACTAAGTGCCAACTGTGTGCTAGATACTGTTTTAGGCACAGGGGATATAGTAGTGAACAAGACATCTGCTTCTTGTCTCATTTATCACTCATGGTGTTAGCATTTGTTAAAGAAAAGCTATTCACAGCAGTTTTAAAGAAGCTAAGTTGACTATATCTCTAGGGACTACTGTAATGGGGTATTACAGGAGATGAGAGAGATTGGCTTGGGCTCCACTCTGAATACAACAAAGAAAAGTGGGGATTTGTAGCCAAGGAGCTGTGTGGGAATATCGGTGAATAGAAAATTACTGGAAGGCTAGGGTAATTCTTTGTTCGACTAACCTAACAGGATCCTTGCTAAAAGAAGGCCAAGGTGATGGTGAGGATAAGGAATTTTGTTGGATATTGAGGCTGATTATTCTGGCTAAATCAAACTTAACAGCATGTATAGGTGTATATGCTTAGTCGACCAGTCCTGTCCAGATCTTTGCAACCCCCGTGGACTGTAGCCTGCCAGGCTCCTCTGTTCATGGGATTCTCCAGGCAAGAATACTGAAATGAGTAGCCATTTGCTTTTCCAGGGGATCTTCCCAACCCAGGTATTAAACTCTGATCTCCTGCATTGCAGGTGAGTTCTTTATGACTAGTGCCACCAGCTTAACAGGATTCTTGCTAAACTTGAGCTCTTGAGGACAGGTCCAAAAATTGGGCCTAATTGGGTTTAAAGGAACCTGAGAAGAGTTAGGTCAAAGAGAGAGTCTTTTTCACATTCTAGTGGAAGAGGCAGACAATAAGCAAACAGATATATTGTATAATATACTGTTAGTGATAAGAGCTATAGAGGGAAAAAAAAGCAGAATAAATAGATACAAAGATGAAAGTGGGGAAGGGGGGAAGGTTGAGTATGCATTTCGTATAGATGGTCAGAGAAAGTCTTGCTGAGAATGTTTAGAGCAGGGACCTGATAAGGAAGGAAGAAGTCATTGAAATATCTGGGATAAGAGCATTCCAGACAGTCTCTGCTTTTGAAAATACTATCTAGGTTGGTCATAACTTTTCTTCCAAGCAGTGTCTTTTAATTTCATGGCCGCAGTCACCATCTGCAGTGATTTTGGAGCCCCCCAAAATAAAGTCTGACACTGTTTCCATTGTTTCCCCATCTATTTCCCATGAAGTGATGGGACCGGATGCCATGATCTTCGTTTTCTGAATGTTGAGCTTGAAGCCAACTTTTTCACTCTCCTCTTTCACTTTCATCAAGAGGCTTTTTAGCTCCTCTTCACTTTCTGCCATAAGGGTGGTGTCATCTACATATCTGAGGTTATTGATTTTTCTCCCATCAATCTTGATTCCAGCTTGTGTTTCTTCCAGTCCAGCATTTCTCATGATGTACTCTGCATAGAAGTTAAATAAGCAGGGTGTCAGTATACAGCCTTGACGTACTCCTTATCCTATTTGGAACCAGTCTGTTGTTCCATGTCCAGTTCTCACTGTTGCTTCCTGACCTGCATACAGATTTCTCAAGAGGCAGGTTAGGTGGTCTGGTATTCCCATCTCTTTCAGAATTTTCCACAGTTTATTGTGATGCACCCAGTCAAAGGCTTTGGCATAGTCAATAAAGCAGAAATAGATGTTTTTCTGGAACTCTCTTGCTTTTTCCATGATCCAGCAGATGTTGGCAATTTGATCTCTGGTTCCTCTGCCTTTTCTATCACTTAGGAAATAAATATAAACAGCAAAAGGAAGAGGTTCTCAGACTGAGACCTCCCAGGTTTAGAGATATGTAAAAGGAAGAGAAGTTAGCAAAAGATGCTGGAAAGAGGAAGGAAGGGACTTCTCAGGCAGTCTGGTGGTTAAGATTCTGTGCTTCCAATGCAGGAGGTGTGGGTTTGATCCCTGGTCAGGGAACTAAGATCCCACATGCCATGTGATCAAAAAATAAAATGGGAGGAAATTTAAAAACTGTCATCAACCACTTCAACAAACTTACCTACTGTGTCTGATGATACCAAGAGATCAAGTGAAAGGAGAGTGAAGAGTTGCTGGTTGGATTTGATGACCTTGACAAATGACTTTGCAGTAGAATGCTGAAGATTAAAGAATGGAGTGAGCTTATGAGAAAGCTGAAGAAGTGGAGAAGGTGATTATATACGATTCTTTTATCTTTTGTCATGAAAGGAAGCAGATAAATTTTTGAATTTTGCTATGAAGGGGCCATAGCAAAGGCGAATTTGGATACAAGGGTGGGTTTTTTTAGGGTGAAGAAAAATACAACATGCTTATATGTTGATAGGAATGATCATGTAGAAAAGGAAAAAATGATGGTTTATGATAGAGTGAATAACTATAGAACGTTTATTAGTGGATCCCATGTTGGCAGTCCTTAAGGAACTTCCATACCTGCTTTCAGGAACTTATACTCAAATGGAAAACATTTAGACTTAAATTAGTAAATTGCAAAATGTTAAATTAGTAAATTTCAAAATGGTGAAATCAGTTCAGTTCAGTCACTCAGTTGTCTCTGACTCTTTGTGACCCCATGAACTGCAGCACACCAGGTTTCCATCACCAACTCCTGGAGCCTGCATGTCCATCCAGTCGGTGATGCCATCCAGCCATCTCATCCTCTGTTGCCCCCTTCTCCTCCTGCCTTCAGTCTTTCCCAGCATCAAAGTCCTTTCCAATGAGCCAGTTCTTCACATCAGGTGGCCAAAGTATTGGAGTTTCAGCTTCAGCATCAGTCCTTCCAATGAATATTCAGGACTGATTTCCTTTAGGATTGACTGGTTTGATCTCCTTGCTGTCCAAAGGACTCTGAAGAGTCTTTTCCAACACCACAGTTCAAAAGCATCAATTCTTTGGTGCTCGGGTTTCTTTATAGTCCACCTGTGACACCCATACATGACTACTGTAGAAACTGTAGCTTTGACTAGATGGACCTTTGTCAGCAAAGTAATGTCTCTGCTTTTTAATATGCTGTCTAGGTTGACTGTAGCTTTTCTTCCAAGGAGCAAGCATCTTTTAATTTCATGGCTACAAAAATGGTGCAGTAAGTAATAAAAAGCTGTGGATAGGATTGACTGAAGAGTGTAGAACAGTTAGTTAAAGGTTTTTGTGTTTAACCAGAAGAAAACTAATGTCAGTGACAGTTCTAGTAGGGAAGGAGAGGAATGGATGAATTTTAGAGATATTTAAGAAAAAGAATGAATAGGATTTAGTATGGTTATTTATAGAGAAATGGGACAATTCTGGATGATGAAATTGTGATGGCTGAATCTTCTAAAAACTTTCTTAGTTTATCACTTCCTTCCTTCAAAATATTCAAATATTTTACATTGTCTAAAGATTAAATGTTTATACTAGAATTCTTGGACCCCTAAAATCTGCCCTTTAGGGGAAGCACCTTCATCTTCCTGAGATATGTCCTTGGAATTCAAGGACTTTGTGAAATCCAGTTTAAAAAGTACTGGTCTGCAGCGTCAAATTCCAGGTCTTTAAGTTCTGCATTCAAGGCCCTCTATCTGATCCCTGACAACCTCATGTTCCTTACCTAAAGCTGTATTCATATCAGATTTCTTCCTGTTTTTTGTACACAGCAAGACAGCAAGCTGTAGTTAGGCTGTACCTGTGCTCCCCTTGTTCTCATTGTCTGGAGCCTCTTTAGTCCTTGGTACTCTAAATCACAGTCTGCTTAACAGATAGTTTCAACATTTGTTGCAGAGAAGCCAGTTCTGAGTCCATGTTCGAACTGTTTATATGACTTGCTTTCTGTTGCTTTTGTTACTGTAATCATACAGAATGGCCTGAT
This sequence comes from Nanger dama, assembly GCA_917880005.1. Taxonomy (NCBI): domain Eukaryota; kingdom Metazoa; phylum Chordata; class Mammalia; order Artiodactyla; family Bovidae; genus Nanger; species Nanger dama. The sequence continues at coordinate 3,879,419 of CAKJTW010000031.1, read as the reverse complement.
TTAGAGAATCCTGCCCCTCTGCCTAACTGTTTAAAGTGACTTTGTTCAGAACCGTGTCCACCAGTGGATGGCAGGAAGGAAGAAATTAATACATTCCCTGCCTGAGGCTTGCCATTCTGGGAGATGTTTGCAAAATTAATGGCCTTTTTTCTTTGCTTTCTCACCTGCCCCAATCTCTGGTCTATAAAAAAAAGTCTGGCATTCAGCCCCCATAAGATGGTTATTTTGAGGCTCTATCCTGCCGTTTTCTCAATCAGCCAGCTCCCCAGTTAGTCTCTTCCTTACCTCAACCCCCTCTTCTCTCGGGTTCATTGGCCTGTTGTGTGGCAAGCAGAGCAAGTGAGCTTGGACTCTGTTATCAGTAACACATTCACTTCCTCTGTTCAAAATTCATCTTCTCTTGGTAGCCTTTCCTCAACTTCCCAGATGCATTTGACCATCCTGCATCTATTAATAATGCTAAATTACACTTAATTAGATCCATCACTGTACTTATCTATATGGGCCACTATTTGACTATTAATTCCTTGAGAGCAAGCACTGTGAAAATCATAGGTACTTCATGCATATTAATTGAACAAGTAATATCTGAATGACATCTTAGTTCTGGCATAACTTGACCTCAGTTTACCTACTCCCTCCTGGAAGCACTAAAGGTGCCTTTTTGTTTATTCCTATAAGGCCCTTTATCATTTCTCATCTGGCACTGTGTTGTGCTATAACATTGTATTTGTTTTGTGGCACTGTTTTTTTTTCCTTCTGTTTTTAGGCAGAAAACATTTCTCCCTGCCTGAAATAGTCAAGGGTGTGGGTTTTATCCTGTTTATCTTTGTATCCCAAGTACCTAGGTTCTCAATAAATGTTTTAAGAATGTATTGCTCAATAATTAAAGAGTTATCTTACCTTTTAAAGTCTTATATCATGTAATCATGCCCATCTTTTTCCACCTTCACAAAGAATTCCCTAATCACTCTTGGCTAGAATTAATCTTTCACTCTGGCATTCTATTACTAGGGCTATTAATATATCTCTCCTGTGTAATTATCAGTTTTGGGGATGTTATTGATGTAGAGTATCAACAAAAGCCTAAGAACAAGAGAACTTTTATTCTTCGTTGTTTGCACATGTGTTGTGATTCTCCACTTTTCTGTGTACTGCTACACTTGGGCAACACATACCACTACCAGTTCCTAGATCACTTGGCACAATTCTACCCTTTCCCACTGGCAAGAGCTGTCAAGCAACACTCTTCTATTTGTTATGGTTTATTTTATTAAACAATCAATCTACTGCATTTGCACAGTATTTGCATAAATTAGTAACTATTTATGATCATCTTTTGCTCCACTGAGTCTTATTCACTAGGTATTCTTTAAATATTTCATGAATGAATAAAAGAAGGAAAGAAGGAGCATTATTTCCACTACCCAGTCCAAAGGAACTTCAGACTTGGCCTTTTGTACAAAGTAAATCCACTCATTTAATCTATTACTGTTTAGAGCCAGAAATAATTATTTGTGTGAGATAGAGGGATACAGTAATGTTCTTCATAAACTAAATTGTAAAGAAAATAATAGTTTTACTTTTAAAATGATGCTTATTTCCTCAGGTCATGCCAGTCTTGGAAGCAAACAGAACTATTTCAGGAACCCCCTGAGGTATTATTATTGAGTTCTGACCTCTATGGAGCCGTCCTGACCCACACTTGTTTCCATCTCGCAGTGATAACTCAGCACTGCTTGCCCACCTGGCGCCCTCTACTGCCATCCTGATCCTCAAAATTAAGAAGGAAGAGGTTATTTTTTTCTCTTTCCAGCAACAGCTCTAATAATTGAGAAGGTGACTTTGTTTTCTTAGTCTATAGGCCCTTGTTACAATGCAGAACTTGCAATGGATTTCTCAGGGAAAGGACTGCGCAACAAACTGAGGACATCAGCCACACACAGTCATAAGCGGTATCCCTGCTCCCTGCACATAGGAACTGAGCGCATGTGTGTGTGTGCTCAGCGGCTCAGCCGTGTCCAGCTCTTTGTGACCCCGCAGGCTGCACCCTGCTAGGCTCCTCTGTTCATGGCATTCTCCAGGCAAGAACACTATAAGTGGGTTGCCATTTCCTCCTCTAGGGTATCCTCCTGACCCAGGGACACCTTGCCTCTCCTGAGTCTCTTGTATTGGCAGGCAGATTCTTTATCACTGAGCCACTGGAATACCCATAACTGAGTAGCTCAAGTCAATTGTATGTGTCTTTTCTACTTTCTTCTATCATTTGAGTTACCTTCACCAGGGACATCTTCCACTTTTCCAAAGACTGGAGGCAGCTTTAACTCCCCCTCTGTAGGGAAAGAGCAAATTAGCCACGATGGCCTGTGTGGTCAGGCTCTCTCACCCCACAGCCTCTTGCTGTTTGGAAAAATGGAAGATGTCCCTGGTGAAGGTAACCCAAATGGTTATGAGCTGGTCACGAGCTGCTCTGTGCAGTATGCCTGTAAGAGTTCCACCGTGAAAGCCCTGGCTGCTCTGGCACTGGGGCTGCACTGGAGTGGCATCATGGTTATGTTATATGGGGTCATATTATGTATGGATGCCATGCCAGCCAGGAGAGAATAGACGTGTCTGCGGTTCCCACGGCTCCTCGAGCCTCCTTCGAGCCTCTCAGCTCACAGCTTGCCCACCCTGGGTTCAGTGGACAGTGCAGACAGTGTAGGCAGCACAAGGCAACTGGCGTCACGAAAAGGATCAGTGATGCATCACTTTGTGTTTTCTCTTTGTGTCATCATTCTAGAAGGCTTCTCCTGCTACTGGGATAAAGGGAGAAGGGAGAACAAGGCGTGTTGTGGGGAGGACTGTCTGCAAATTGGACACTTTGGTGCCCTTGCCAGAATTCGAAAAGTGAGCATGTGGTTGGCATCTCCACAATGATTCTGCTCCTTTACTCTTTCATTACTTGATCTACCTGATATCTCACATAGATTATGTAATAAGTTGTGTAGAATTTCAGGCATCCTTAGCTACAGACATAGGGAAATCCTAACAGTTAGGATATATAATGGAAAACATAACAGCATCTCTCATGAATTTTTCCAGAAAAAAAAAAAGAGAATTCAAAGCTGTCTTTAACTATATTCTTAGAAATATGGCTTTGAGTTTATCCTCATAAGGAATTTTTAAAAAGCACTTTAAGTATCTTCCTGATAGCTCAGTTGATAAAGAATCTGCCTGCAGTGCAGAAGACCCCAGTTCGATTACTAGGTCAGTGACTCAATGGACATGAGTCTGAGTGAACTCCGAGAGATGGTGATGAACAAGGAGGCCTGGCGTGCTGTGATTCATGGGGTCACAAAGAGTCGGACACGACTGAGAGATTGAACTGAACTGAATATCCCCTGGAGAAGAGAAAGGCTACCCACTCCATTATTCTGTCCTGGAGAATTCCATGGACTACAGTCCATGGTGTCGCAGTCAGACACGACTGAGCAACTTTCACTTTCTCTTTTTAAAAAGTACATTTCAAGCCCTTTACAAACGATTTCAAAGGTTTGTTTGAGGAACAATGAAGTTTTTTTTAATTGGAGGGATTTTTTTAACTGATACAATTCACTTGTCTCAAATTTACAACTACTTTTAACATGACTTTTTTCCAGTTAATTGTTTTTTGGCTTATTATAAAATTGAATCATTAGAGGACCTTTTGGAGTAAGTTAAATGCTATTTTTCAGAATATAATTCAAGCCTCAAGGATTTTTGAATGCCTACCCTGCTAGATGAAAAAGAACTATCTCATGAAACATGCCCTGAAGGCTCTTACCTTCTCAAGGAAATTTGTACTCTGGACACAATTTAGAGACCAGTAACCTGTTTGGGCTTCCCTGGTGGCTCAGAGGTTAAAGCGTCTGCCTCCAATGCGGGAGACCCGGGTTCAGTCCCTGGGTTGGGAAGATCTCCTGGAGAAGGAAATGGCAATCCACTCCAGTATTCTTGCCTGGAGAATCCCATGGACGGAGAAGCCTAGTAGGTTACAGTCCACGGGTCGCAAAGAGTCAGACACGACTGAGCGACTTCACCTTACCTTACCTTAACCTGTTTTTTAACTCATGGATTAAAACTGCTCATGGATGGAAATGGAAGCTTATTATATTTCTTTCACCAAACTCTCTTTAGTAACATAGGCGAGAAGTTAACATTAACATGATTTTTGGTACCTACTTTTGTTAGGTCTAATATAAATACCCTCAGAAACATAGACTTGTAAAAAAAAAAAAGGAAAGAAAAGACTGTGATTATGCATTTTTCCTGCCCTTTTCTTTACTTCTTCAATTTAAAATCTAATGATGATTTTATGATGCCCACAGAACAAAAGCTAACTGGTATGATGATTGCTAAGTGAAAACAAGCTGGAAGGCAAAGAAACTTTTTGAGACAGAATCAGTCATATCTGTCTGTAATAAATCTGTTTCTAAATCACAACATTGATTATGTTCCTTGAATCCAAAATTCAGTTTCTACCCTGTATTATTGCTGGAAGTGCTCTCTGCATTAGTCATAAATCCAAGCTCACCAGTGATTCCATACTTTCCCTCTTAGTTTGCCAGTAAATTCAACATTTTTGGTGTTTACCCCTGTTTTCCATTCCTGTTTAATCCAGAGTCTAAAGGTTTCTGGCTTATCTTCACAGGTTCAAAATTCATTCTAAAAACATTGGGTGCACCCTAGCAAACTCCAGGTTTTCACCTGAATAAAAGGTTGCCATAGCATTGAATGCACCAAGAACATGCCGGTCTGGCAAGCTTCCTGCCACACTAAGTGGCCCCAACCTTGTCACTCACTAGAATCTATCAGCTTTGAAAAGAGATGGCTTTTTCTCTCTTCTTCATGCAAGAAGATGCCAAAAACATTTATTTTTGAGCTTGGTTAAAGAGTCCAGCCTACTGAGAGATATCAGATGAAAAAATGTTTGGACTGTTAGTAGAAGCAATGAACAGCTTTTATAAATTGGAGAAATGGAGCCTTAGTTTGGTTAAAAGTACATTGGATACCTTATTTCCTATTCAATAAATGGAGCATTTTCATGGGAATAAGCCAAAGCTTTTATGAATAGATCCTTACTTTTTCCCATCTGTTAAGAAACATTTTTAAAATATAAATTAAAAAATAAATCCCTTCAGGAATTTGTATGTTCTCACTCCTTTACTGTTGGGAGTACTATATCATGAGTTTATGTCATGAATCTTAGCTGAGTTTATATTTGATAACATCCTTAGAATAGAGTCAGTCATCAAATAAAAACAAATCTTTCTTGTTTTCAGTCTTACTGTATTGCAAATATTTCTCAACACCCAGCAAAGAATTTTGAGATTTCAAATGTTAACTGTTTTTAATCGCTTTACTATTCCTGACATGATATGTCCAAGCTCCAAAGTTAAAGTCTTCTTCTGAATGTTCATGACAAATCTGACATTTCGTGGGGCAAACTGGCTTTGCTGTATGATTTTGGATAATTCATTTAGTCTGTAAACTGTTATCACATTTTAACTGATGAGGGAAAAAGAACAAGGTCACTTGAACTGAGAAATCACATCCCTTTGAGTCCTCAAAAGTTTTGTCATGAGCAATTAAGTTTTCTGTAGATACACATTTGTAAAAATCATGAGGAAATTCTGTTTCCTTTTGTGTAGCTACATTAAAATAATATTTTACACTCTCGTCACATACATAGTCTATCTAAAACTAGCTACAGAATTGGAATGTTGTAGTTTGGGTAAACTATAGAAATGTTATCTATATTATTTCTGGATGACTTGCAAAGATGGGAATTTTATGAACTTCACTTGAAAATACTTTCATGTGAAGTTAAATCATGAAAAGTACACAGTTTAGCCAAGTGCATTTAGCAGTAGTTTTAAAGAGGTTTAAAGGTTTATTATTTGTGTTGAATGGTAACAGAAACCAGTTGGCATTCTGCTATTTCCATTTTTGCTTTTTTTGAATTATCATCAGCTTTCTCATTTCTTTACATTGTCTGCTATTTAATATGAAGGCACTGCATTATACAACCTGTTTGAAATCTTTTTATCTGTTCTAGTATGGTAATCGTCCACCTGACAGGCTCATAACTACATAATGTGAAGGTTATGAGGTTTTCCCAATAAGCAAATCACACAAGAAATAAATGTGGCAAGAACTTGTTTCAGGAATTGATTTTCATCGATAGTATAGTGAATACTCTAAAGTTATATCCTAATTGTGTAAAAACTTCACAGATCTCTCTCTCCGTCACACACAAACAAACACACACACAGCCAGGTGCACACATGTGTCTGCACAAAGTTTGTTGGCAAGAAAACACTTAAGATATATCAAACTAAGCATGTTCAACTTATTTTATTTAAAATAACCTCCTTGAGAGAAGGAAAAATAAAAAGTCCCAGGTAGGAAAACAAAACTGGGAGCAGAAAAAAAAATTATGTTAGATCTACAATGTTATGAAATATAAACAATTTCACATTAAAAAAGAAACACTAGAACAACGTAGTCTGGATTATGTATGCATGGATTCATTTAGTTATTCAACAAACAGTCATTGAGTGCTTACTCTATGCCAGGGAATGTAGTACGTATACAAGATAATCAATAATGCTCTGTCTTGGAAATGAACAGTCAGAAAGCAGAGTGATAAGTGACATGATAGAGGGAAGCCCAGGTACTAAGGAAGCCCCAAAGGGGAAAGAATGTGTTTCACTTTGTATTTTTATAGATTTAATTAGTTACTGGACTTTTTTCTCTCACCTTCCACTCTGGCTCCCAAACAATAATGTCTCTGGTAAGTAGCTGTTCAAAGAGATATTAAACTTTTACTCACATATGTGATGATATTTTAGTATTTACCTGTTTTTGTAGCTCAGGAGTATGATTTAACTTTATAATCTGTAGTCATGATAAAGTGTGTGAATATTATTATTATTATAACTCTCCAGTTCCCCTTCCCCCACAATGGGAGGAATGTACTTTCCCAGGAACTTGCTTTGGCCAATGGAATGTGGGCAAATGTGACCTACACGCCATCTTTGCAGAGGTATTAAATATACTTGCACGGTTTGGCAAAGCCTCTTGAATTTCTTACCACTGCCAAAAGAAGAGCTGTCCTCAGATACCCCCAGACTGAAAAATACAGAGCCCATCAAAGCTGTAGGCATTATGTAGTGTCCTTCCTTGTCTCTTGTAAGGGTCTTTAAGGTCTATTTTATGAGTCTTGCTATTCCTGCTTTCTTTTGACTTCTGTTAGCATGGAATATCTTTTTCCAGCCCCTCACTTTCAGTCTGTATGTGTCCCTAGGTCTGAGGCGTGTCTCTTGAAAACAGCATATATAGGGATCTCATTTTGTATCCATTCAGCCAATCTGTGTCTTTTGGTTGGGGCAGCAACCTAGACGTCTATCAACAGATGAATGTATAAGAAAGTTGTGGTACATACGTACAACGGAATGTTATTACTCACCTCTAAGAAGGAATAAATTTAAGTTAGTTCCAGTGAGGTGGATGAATGTAGAGCCTATTTCTGAAATAAGTCAGAAAGGTAAAAACAAATATTGTATATTAATTTATATACAGAGAATCTAGAAAGATGGTACTGATAAACCTATTTGCAGGGCAGCAATGGGTTGGCAATGTTGGTGGCTCAGATGGTAAAGAATCTGTCTGCAATGCAGGACACCTGGGTTTGATCCCTGAGTCCGAAAGATTCCTTGGAGAAGGGAATGGCTACCCACTCCAGTATTTTTGCCTAGAGAATTCCATGGACAGAGGAGCCTAGTGGGCTACAGTCCATGGGGTTGCAAAGAGTTGGACACAACTGAGTGGCTAACATTTTCACTTACTTTCAGTGGAGATGCAGACATAAAGGACAGACTTGTGGGCACACTGCAGAAAGAAGAGGGTGGGACGAACTGAGAGAGCAGCACTGAAACACACATTACCATGTCTAAAGCAGATAGCCAGTGGGAATTTGCTGTGTGACGCAGAGAGCTCAAGTCTGGTGACAGCTTCGAGGGGTGGGAGGTGGGAGGGAAGTTCAAGAGGGAAGGGAAATACGTGTACCTGTGACTGATTCATGTTGATTTATGGCAGAAACCAACACAATATTGTAAAGCCACTAAAGAGCTTCAGCCTAGTAAAACAGAACTTTAAATTTATTAAATGCTCCCATTTCCCTATCCAGCCATGATCACAGGAAACAAAGAAACCATATTTATGAACATAATGTCATATAATTATATACTTGTATATATGTGATAATAAAAATATCAATAATAATCATACTAAACATTAGCAATTTTCTCATTTGGAATGAGGCTCTAGTTCTAACACTGAAAAAGAGTTCTTCAATGCTGTGCTTTAGAAAACTTGAAAATCATCTACTGCTCATTTATGACACTCATTGATATTTCTGCTGTTCTCACTACAAAGTATTTGTGTATCTTAGTTATGTGGCTATCTCAAAGCAATCTCCCTGTTCCAAAATTAATTATAAAGTTGACAATTTATATATGAGTGGAGATAATGTAACCGAATAAAACATAATGATATTATGCCATTTCCAGTATGAGTATTTTATATCCTCTAAAATCATGCAAGAAAACATATTTTTAAAAACTGAGAAATGTTTTATAAGTACCAGTGGGATACAAACTTCCTTCACAAAGACACATATTGGCTCATTCCTGAGCTATCTGGTATTTTTCATCTAAATGAAGATTATTTTTACAGCTGATTTTTGCAGTAGTTTTTCATTGTACCCTGCAGATGTTTTAATGTGTTTTTATCATGTTGACATCTTATTATAAACAAATCCATTTTAAAGCTTATGGTGTTTCCCTTATGCTTATATTAAGAGGAAGTAGGGGACTAGTTTGAATCCAAGGAAGTATCTGACATGGTCCTTCCTGGAGTCCCTAGTCCCTGTAGACCTTTGCCAGCTTTAGGCTGATTTTTTTTTTTTTTTTTTTAGGGTGAGGGATGGGGGAATTGAACACAATTATGCAAAATACAAACAAATGAGTTTTCCCAAAGTTCCTTGAACCAGAAAGTAAAAGTATGTTTGGGATACACCACATAGATTTATTTGAATTCCTTTGCCCATTCCAGTGAACCCATAGCCAAACAAATGAAGCTTATGGTTGCACAGCTGGAGACATATTACCTTCTCATTTCATAAAATAAAATCAAAAGTGGTTGTGTACTATTGGTCTGAAATCGTACATGTAGCAAATTGGTAATGTATTACTTCCTCCACTTTCTCTAGGTACCGAATGGAAGCATTTATTATAAATATGTCATATACTGAATGTAGGAGACTGGATAGTAAGGCTGAAAATTACTTTTTGAGCAGTCATTTTGTCGATTCATTCCTTGATTTGTTCCTCTGTCCTTTTCTTCATTTATTTATTCATTCATTTAACAATAAATATTTATTGAGCTCTTCTTGTGAAGTAGTCACTGTGGGAAGTTCTGGGAATACAGTGGTAAATAAACAAACAGAGGAGGATCTCAAAATACAATTCCAGATCCTTCTCAAATTCACTCATCCATTTATTCACATTTACTTCCCAAACACAGTATAATGGAAAGAGTCAAACAAACATGGATTTAATTTACACTTAACAGCTGGGTGATCTCGAGCAAGTTATTTAAATTCTCTGAGCCTCAGTTTTCATATCTGCTGTCTACCTCACAGGAAGATAGAGTGGGTTACAGCAAAACATATAAAACTGCTTGACATTTTATTCTCCCCCACACCCACACCAAATCGCACCAGTTACAGACATGTTAGGTACTAGGGAAATAAACTGGATGGTTAAAAAAAAGGGATGGATGAGTTTCCTATGTGCTTGTCTGTAGCTAAGAATAAAGAGAAATATAAAATGTGACCCCTGCCTTTTAGAAAATTAAATTTGGAATAATAATGATTAACATTTATCAACAAAACAAAAAGATACCCTAAGGATTGGGAGAAAGTATTTGTAAACAATGCAATCGACAAGGGCTTAGTTTCCAAAATATACAAACAACTCAATATAGGAAAAACAACAACAACCAAACAACCCAGCCAAAAAAAATGTGCAGGAGATCTAAACAGAATTCTCCAAAGAAGAATATTCTTTGTATTTCTCCACACAAGACATACAGATAGCCAACAGTCACATGAAAAGATGCTCAACATAAAATTATTGGGCTTCTCTGGTGGCTCAGACAGTAAAGCGTCCGCCAGTGATTCAGGAGACCCAGGTTTGATCCCTGGGTCAGGAAGAGCCCCTGGAGAAGGAAATGGCAACCCACTCATGTATTCTTGCCTGGAGAATTCCATGGATTAAGGAGCCTAGTAGGCTACAGTTCATGGGGTCGCAAAGAGTCGGACATGACTGAGAAATGCAAATCAAAACCACGTTGAAGTATCAACCTCACACTGATCAGAATGACCATCATCAAAAAGTGAAAAGAGAGGCGAAAAGCAAAGGAGAAAAGGAAAGATATAAGCATCTGAATGCAGAGTTCCAAAGAATAGCAAGAAGAGATAAGAAAAGCCATCTTCAGTGATCAATGCAAAGAAATAGAGGAAAACAACAGAATGGGAAAGACTAGAGATCTCTTCAAGAAAATAAAAGATACCAAGGGAACATTTCATGAAAAGATGGGCTCAATAAAGGACAGAAATGGTCTGGACCTAACAGAAGCAGAAGATATTAAGAAGAAGTGGCAATAATACACAGAAGAACTGTACAAAAAATATCTTCATGACCCAGATAATCATGATGGTGTGATCACTCATCTAGAGCCAGAAATCTTGGAATGTGAAGTCAAGCGGGCCTTAGAAAGCATCACTACCAACAAAGCTAGTGGAGGTAATGGAATTCCAGTGGAGCTGTTTCAAATCCTGAAAGATGATTCTGTGAAAGTGTTGCCCTCAATATGCCAGCAAATTTGGAAATCTCAGCAGTGGCCACAGGACTGGAAAACGTCAGTTTTCATTCCAATCCCAAAGAAAGGCAATGCCAAAGAATGCTCAAACTACTGTACAATTGCACTCATCTCACACGCTAGTAAAGTAATGCTCAAAATTCTCCAAGCCAGTCTTCAGCAATACGTGAACCGTGAACTTCCTGATGTTCAAGCTGGTTTTAGAAAAGGCAGAGGAACCAGAGATCAAATTGCCAACATCCACTGGATCACGGAAAAAGCAAAGAGTTCCAGAAAACATCTATTTCTTCTTTATTGACTATGCCAAAGCGTTTGACTGTGTGGATCACAATAAACTGTGGAAAATTCTGAAAGAGATGGGAATACCAGACCACCTGACCTGCCTCTTGAGAAGTCTGTATGCAGGTCAGGAAGCAACAGTTAGAACTGGACATGGAACAGCAGACTGGTTCCAAATAGGAGGAGTACGTCAAGGCTGTATATTGTCACCCTGCTTATTTAACTTCTATGCAGGGTACATCATGAGAAACGCTGGACTGGAAGAAACACAATCTGGAATCAAGATTGCCAGGAGAAATATCAATAACCTCAGATATGCAGATGACACCACCCTTATGGCAGAAAGTGAAGAGGAGCTAAAAAGCTTCTTGATGAAAGTGAAAGAGGAGAGTGGAAAAAGTTGTCTTAAAACTCAACATTCAGAAAATGAAGATCATGGCATCCGGTCCCATCACTTCATCAGACTTTATTTTTGGGGGCTCCAAAATCACTGTAGATGGTGACTGCAGCCATGAAATTAGAAGACGCTTACTCCTTGGAAGAAAAGTTATGACCAACCTAGACAGTATATTCAAAAGCAGAGACATTACTTTGCTGACTAAGGTCCATCTAGACATTACTTTGCTTTTTCCTGTGGTCATGTATGGATGTGAGAGTTGGACTGTGAAGAAGGTTGAGCACCAAAGAATTGATACTTTTGAACTGTGGTGTTGGAGAAGACTCTTGAGAGTCCCTTGGACTGCAAGGAGATCCAACCAGTCCATTCTGAAGGAGATCAACCCTGGGATTTCCTTGAAAGGAATGATGCTAAAGCTGAAACTCCAGTACTTTGGCCACCTCATGCAAAGAGTTGACTCATTGGAAAAGACTCTGATGCTGGGAGGGATTTGGGGCAGGAGGAAGGGGATGACCGAGGATAAGATGGCTGGATGGCATCACGGACTCGATGGATGTGAGTCTGAGTGAACTCCGAGAGATGGTGATGGACAGGGAGGCCTGGCGTGCTGCGATTCATTGGGTCGCAAAGAGTCAGACACGACTGAGCGACTGAACTGAACTGAGAAGTCTACAGGGACTTCTCTGGTGATCCAGTGGTTAAGAATCTGGCTTGTAATGCAGGGGATGCTGGTTTGATCCCTGATCCCGGAAGATCCCCATGCCTCAGGGAAAAGTAACCCCTGTGCCACATCTGGAGTCCTCGAGCCACAGCTACAACAGCCCTTGTGCCTAGAGCCTGTGCTTCTTAAAAGAGAAGCCACTGCAAACAGAAGTCCGTCTATTGCATCTAGAGGTAGCCCCCACTCTCTGTAACTAGAGCAAGCCTCCATGCAGCAACAAAGACCCAGGGCAGCCAAATAAATAAATAAATAAATAAATAAATAAATAATTAATAATTTTAGGTCTATAAATGCTGGAGAGGATGTAGAGAAAAGGGAACCCTCTTATACTGTTGGTGGGTATGTAGATTGGTGCAGCCACTATGGAAAACAGTGTGGAGGTTCCTGATAAAAACTCAAAATAGAACTACCGTGTGATGCAGATGCAGCAATTCCAGTCCCGGGCATATATCAGAAAGGACAGAAATGCTTATTTAAAAAGACACCTGCACTCCAAAGTTCATAGCAGCATTACTTACAATAGCCAGGGTATGGAAGCAACCTAAGTGACCACTGACAGATGAATAAATGCACATGAAACACACACACACACACACACAATATTACTCAGCCATAAAACAGAAGGAAATAATGCCACTTGTGGCAACATGATGGACCTTGAGATTATCACACTGCCTCTCAAGGGGAGGCTACTGATACAAGAAAATAAATGATAAGCATCTTATGAGTGGTTTAAGCAATAAGTGAATGGGGGAAAGAAGTCAGGTGTATATGGGCCAGAACTGTAAAACCTGATAACATATTAACAGAAGCATGAATTATGTTAAAGAGAGAATACAGGACATTTCAGGAGGGTTTATTTTATCTCTTGAAAAATGCTTCTTCTATACATCTAACACAAATATATTATGCTGGAGATTAAGCCCTTGTAATTAGCTGTGATGAAAAACATTGAGAAAAATAACATGTTTATTGTTTCTGATTTATAAAATATATGCTAATCATAGAAAAACTAATAAAAATAGCAATGTATAAAGAAAAGCACTTTAAAAATTACTGCTAGATTCACCAACAAAAAGATAGTCACTTTAATAGTTAACAATATTTCCTCTGATTCTGTTTTCTGTGCATATTTTATAAATGTATTTTTTACATAAAATAGGCAATGTACCCACATGTGGTTTTCAGTCCTGCTCATTTCACCTAATATTTATTAAGCAGCAAATGTTATTTTTCTCTTTGATGCCCCAACAGTGTCTATCTCCTTTCCTGCTTAACTAACTCAGTAACACAACACTATTAACACACTGCACTTTTGTTTACTTCTTTATTTTGTGTATCTATCTTCTCTTCCTCCTCTCCACTGCCTCATACACACATGAGAAAGTAACCTCCACGAGGGTAAGAATGTATTTATTTTGTTCTCTACTGTATCGCCAGTGCCTGGAATGTTGCCTGGCACCTACTGGGTGTTCTATTTGTTGAATAAATAATGTCAAAGAGGAAAGTATAAGAACACCTGTCACAAAAGGTAATTCCTGATGTAAAAACTGATTAGTACTATGGCTGTGAAAACAGCTATTCATGCACAATGCATAGTGAGTCATTCTCATCTCTTATATCAGGCGGCCATTTCTAGTGATTCAGACTAACAAATGTGGACAATTGGATGGACAATTCTTCACAAATAATGAATTAGTAGTAATTTTGTTCTCAAGGAGTTTTTTTCAGGCTTTTCTCAAGTACTATCTTTTTGTTTTGTCTTTGTGTGCCTCATGCATTCTCTATAATCCTATGTCCCTAACTTCACTGTTGTCTGGTTTATTTTCACAGATTCTCTGCAATGTGTCAGGAATGTATACCCTATTTTTGAACTTGATTTCACTCTGATGGATGTTTTGTTTTTTTGTTCAGCTAGCTAGGTGAGGTGAGGTGAAGTGACTCAGTTGTGTTCGACTCTTTACGACCCCGTGGACTGTAACCTACTAGGCTTCTCCATCCATGGGATTCTCCAGGCAAGAGAGTGGATTGCCATTTTCTTCTCCAGGGGATCTTCCCGACCCAGGGATCGAACCCAGGTCTCCCGCATTGGAGGCAGACACTTTAACCTCTGAGCCACCAGGGAAGCTAGCTAAGTCTTGTAATACATACCCCTGCCTTTGATTAATCAGTTCTCTACAGAGCCCAGATGTTAGGTGATCAGGTATGGGCCCATGTGAACGCCCATCTTCTTACCTAGTTAAAATTTGGTCACTGAATATGTTCGTCTTCAGTAGCTCTCTTCCTCATTTTTATCAGTAATGTTTTTTTCTAGTCTTTTATATATGTGTATGACAAAGTATTGGAGAAGGCAATGGCACTTCACTCCAGTACTCTTGCCTGGAAAATCCCATGGATGGAGGAGCCTGGTGGGCTGTAGTCCATGGGGTCGCTAAGAGTCGGACACAACTGAGCGGCTTCACCTTCACTTTTCACTTTCATGCACTTTCATGGAGAAGGAAATGGCAACCCACTCCAGTGTTCTTGCCTGGAGAATCCCAGGGACGGAGGAGCCTGGTGGGCTGCCATCTGTGGAGCTGCACAGAGTCGGACACGACTGAAGCGACTTAGCAGCAGCAGCAGCAGCAGCATGGCAAAGTATATCTCACACTGACATTTTTACCTTGACTCAGTACTATAAAAATTATTAAAATGAAGTAACATATACAAAAGTGCTTGGTAAGATTTCAAGTGCTGTACAAGTGATACTCCGATACAATCACCATGAACTTGTATTATCTCAGACTATATAGT
The DNA here is from genome assembly GCA_917880005.1 of Nanger dama. NCBI lineage: Eukaryota > Metazoa > Chordata > Mammalia > Artiodactyla > Bovidae > Nanger > Nanger dama. Next base: position 3,864,261 of record CAKJTW010000031.1, on the reverse strand, counting down.
CACATAAGCACACCAATCTCTGTGTGAGCAGCCTTCACATGCTAGAAGGTGTTTCATCATCATATCCTCATGCTGATTTTTAGACTCAATAACTATGTTTGTTTAAAATTCCCTCCCACAAACTCTTTCTCAAACTCTCAGTGATCTTTGTATTTTGTCACTTTGATCTCTCAACTGTTCTATTTTGTTAACCTGATGGTCTTACAATTGAACTTTACCTTATAAAATACAGCCACGTGAAAATAAATTATTTTAAGAGATTGTGTCATTTTACAAATGCACTAAGAATGCTTCCCTGGTGATTCAGTCAGTAAAGATGCAGGAGACTTGGGTTTGATCCCTGGGTCAGAAAAATCCCCTGGAGAAGGAAATGGCAGTAGACTACAGTATTCTTTCCTGGGAAATCCCATGGATAGAGGAGCCTGATGGGCTACAGTCCATGGGGTTGCAAAGAGTCGGACACAACTGAGTGGCTAAACAACAAGAATGCTTAAGTGACCCTCTGCAAAGGGAAAGATAGGAGTTAGAAAAGACTTGTGTGTACTGAGCACTTGCTTTTCTGTAACATGACCTTGTCACTTAGCTTCTCTAAGCACTGGTTTCTTCATCTGAAAAGTGGGGACGCACCATCAACATCTCCTGTAGTGATTCTCAATGGCTGAGGTCCTGGGGCATATTTGAAACTGTGGGGGAGTGCTTTTAGTCCTCACAGTAACTGGGGGTGGTCACTGCTATTAGTAAGGGGTTGGAGTTGGGGGCAGGGACACAGATATTCCCAAATGTGGATGATGCCTCATAACTAGAAATTGTCCTGCCACAAAATGTTAGTACTGCCTTTGAAAAACAGATAAAGCCACTCCTTACAAATTTGATAAACTAGTGAACACTAGATGGCAGAACAGAGTGTTTATGATTAAGGGGGCCTTTAGAGTATGCAAGACTCTTCTGCTCTATTAAAATAGTAGGTATAAAGTTCTTTCCTGCATAAGCCTGCCCAATACAAATCTGAAATCCTCCTGCTACATCGAAAGCATCTTCAGTTCAGTCAGTTCAGTTGCTCAGTCATGTCCGATTCTTTGCGACACCATGAACTGCAGCACACCAGGCTTCCCTGTCTATCAGCATCTCCCGGAGTCCACCCAAACCCATATCCATCGAGTCGATGATGCCATCCAACCATCTCATCCTGTCGTCCCCTTCTCCTCCTGCCCTCAATCCCTCTCAGCATCAGGGTCTTTTCCAATGACTTCGCTCTTCGCATCAGGTGGCCAAAGTATTGGAGTTTCAGCTTCACCATCTGTCCTTCCAAAGAACACCCGGGACTGATCTCCTTTAGGATGGACTGGCTGGATCTCCTTGCAGTCCAAAGGACTCTCACAAGAGTCTTCTCCAACACAACAGTTCAAAAGCTTTCTTTATAGTCCAACTCTCACATCCATACATGACCACTGGAAAAACCATAACTTTGACTAGATGGACTTTTGTTGGCAAAGTAATGTCTCTGGTTTTGAATATGCTGTTGGCCATAACTTTTCTTCCAAGGAGAAAGCGTCTTTTAATTTCATGGCTGCAATCACCATCTGCAGTGATTTTGGAGCCCAGAAAAATAAAATCAGCCACTGTTGCCACTGTTTCCCCATTTATCTGCCATGAAGTGATGGAACCGGATGCCATGATCTTAGTTTTCTGAATGTTGACCTTTAAGCCAACTTTTTCACTCTCCTCTTTCACTTTCATAGAGGCTCCTTAGTTCCTCTTCACTTTCTGCCATAAGGGTGATATCATCTGTATATCTGAGGTTATTGATATTTCTCCCGGCAATCTTGATTCCAACTTGTGCTTCCTCCAACCCAGCGTTTCTCATGATGTACTCTGCATATAAGTTAAATAAGCAGGGTGACAATATACAGCCTTGACGTACTCTTTTTCCTATAAAAATCTCTAATCGGCTTACCATCCAGATTAGAGGATTTTAGTATGACATTAGAGACAGACAAGCTGATTTACATTTTTGTCTGTGATTCTAAAGTATTAGGTGAGTTTAGTCAAATCAAGGAAGCTATATTCTTAATTGTAAGTTGTATCATTCCCTCCTTTGGAGGTACTTGTGTCTCATTCTAGTTGCTGTGGGGTCAGCCAGCTCTGCATGGCTCTGACAAGTTCAAAAAAGCCGAAGTGGAAAGCACTTTGCCTCCTGGACTTGCCGGGCGCTTCTCTCTCCCCGTTCCAGGGTTTCCTTGTGTCACAGCCCCTCTGGCCCCTACTGGGGACTGACACCCAGACCTATGCATGTGTATGTGCTCAGTCTCTCAGTCGTGTCCAGCTCTTCATGACCCCATGTACTGTAGCCTGCCAGGATCCTCTGTCCATGAAATTTTCCAGGCTAGAATACTGGAGCAGGTTGCCATTTTCTACTCCAGATAACTTGCTGACCCAAGGATTGAACCCAGGTCTCCTGTGTCTCCTGCACTGGCAGGAGGATTCTCTACCACTGTGTCATCCAGGAAATCCCAAGGGCTGACACTCAGACATATGCAACCTGGAAGCATAGTGGTGAACCAAGGATCTCACAGATTATAGTCAATGGCCAATATCCTCTACCAGATTCTCTCCTAAGTAGACAGTCCTGAGATACACTGTGTCCTGATTCTCAAGAGCACAGTCTTTTGAAACTAGCCATCAATCATACTTTGCCATAACTAACATACAACATCCTCACATTGGCTTTCTTATCTTCCTTGGTGCACTCAGCCTGCCTTCACTCTTCTTCCCTGGAATTGTACTCCTTAATAAAATGAGAGCACTTAAGCCCTCTGCTTCAGGCTCTGCTTCTGGAAGATCCAGGCTAGGACATTAATAAAGGGGAAAATTGAAACCATCATCTGGTTAATTCAGACCAAACTCTTACAGAGATCAATTTGGATTAATTTTGCAAGCTAGGAAATTAAATTCAGAAGTACAGTAATGTTGCCAATTGAGTAAAATGACCTGTCAGCACTGTCCAACCATCAGGCTCTGTTTTTCTCATAAGCTCTCTTTTGTATTGTCTGAGATATTTGTTTCATAGACTATCTTAAAACTTCCCATCCCCATTGCTGTCATCTTCAACTGATGACCACTCTTCATTTTGAATCGGGAAAGGAGGAAACCATCAGATGGGCACTCTTCATAAGCTTATCCCTAGGATCAACAAACCCATCTGTGTTTGCCCACCTTACCTCCTTGTTTCCTCTTTCATTTGAAGAAGTCTCCTTTCTGTTGGTGGCTGTTTCTTCCAGAGCACATCTGGACTTCTCCAGGGTTTGGTTCCTTGTTGTTTCTCCCTCCTCCTTGCAATGATCACCCATTTCACTCAGCTGCATTCAGAATGTGCTTCCATCTTTAAAGTGCTAGTCATTCAGTCATGTTGGACTCTTTGAGACTCCATGGACCGTAGCCAACCAGGCTCCTCAGTCCATGGAATTCTCCAGGCAAAAATACTGGAGTGGGTAGCCATTCCCTTCTCCAGGAGATCTTCCCAACCCAGGAATCGAATCCTGTTCTCCTGAATTGCAGGCAGATTGTTTACCATCTGAACCACCAGGGAAGCCCCTCCCCTCTTCAAAAGACCTCCCTTTACTGTACATTGTCGTCAGCCAATCCCACAGTTAATGTACTTCTTTTCTCAGTCTACAGAGAAAGCTGACTCCAGTTTTCACCTTCCATCCACTCCTCAACTCACTTTAATTGGGCTTCCACCTCCACCACATCACTGAAACTGCCCTTTTAGAAGTTATTAAGGAATTCTCTGTTGCTCAGTGTAATGATTATTTTTTATGGCTTTACTTTAACTCAGCCTTCTAGGCAGCAATCAACACAATTCAGCCTTCTGTCCTTTAAATACGTTCTTTTCCTGGCCTCCTTTTAACCCCACTTACAGGCTGCTATTTTTCTGTTACATTTGTGTGCTCCTCCTCCTCGTTCTGGCTGTGAATGCTGTTAGTTCTCAAGATTTGGCCCAGGCCTCTTCCCTCCTCATTACATTCTTAGACAGTCTCATATACACCCATGATGCAAATTACGTTATTTGCAGATGACTCACAAATGTGTCTCATCAATCAAGATATTTCCTCTGACATTTATTTTGATTCTATGCTTACTATCTTGGAGTCTCAAATGCACTGCAGTCTCAGTATGTCCGAAAAACCAACTCACTATTTCTAACCCACCTTTCACTCTGCCCAACCTGGTTGTCTTTTGGTGTTCCCTGTTTCAATGATTGGTATCCCTGACATCAAGTCTAAGCAGAAACACAGTTAAGGGGAAAGGACCCACTTAACCAGTTCATCACTAGACATGTCTATTTGTAGAGTTTTTAAATACGTTTTAATTTTTATTTTATATTGGAGTGTAGCTGGTTTACAAGGTTGTGTTAGTTTCAGATTTACAGCATGTGATTCGGTCGTATGCATTCATGTATCTGTTGCTGCTGTTTAGTCACTGAGTTGTGTCCAACTCTTTTGCCACCCCATGGACTGTAGTCTACAAGACTCCTCTCTCCATGGGATTTCCCAGGCAGGACTACTGCAGTAGGTTGCCATTTTCTTCTCCAGGGGATTTTCTCGAACCAGGGACTGAAACTGCGTCTCGTGCAATGGCAGGCTTATTCTTTCATGCTCAGCTACCAGGGAAGCCCATACATGTATCTGTTCTTTTCTTCAAATTCTTGTCCCAGTTGTTTTTGTTGTTCACTCAGTCATGTCCGACTCTTTGGACCTGGTGGACTGCCGCATGCCAGGCTTCCCTGTCTTCCACCATCTCCCAGAGTTTGCTCAAACTCGTGTCCATTGAGTCGGTAATTCCATCCAACCATCTCATATTCGGTTTCCCCCTTCTCCTCCTGCCCAGTTTAGGTTATTACAGAGTATTGAGCAGAGTTCCCTGTGCTATACAGTAGGTCCTTGTTGGTTATCTATTTTAAATATAGCGATGTGTACCTGTCAATCCCAAACTCCCACTCCCAAAGTCTTCCCTCCCAGTAGCCACAAGTTTGTTCTCCAAGTGTAAATCTGTTTCTGCTTTGTAAATAATTTCATTTATATATTTTTTAGATTTCACATATAAGCGATATCACATGACATTTTTTTCTTTGTCTGACTTCTTTAAATATAATAATCTCTAAGTTCATCCATATTGCTGTGAATGACATTATTTCATTCTTTTTAGTGGCTGAGTAATGTTCTATTGTATATATGTATCACATTTTCTTTATCCATTAATCTGTTGATGTACATATAGCTTGCTTCCATATTTTGCTGAATTTAATTTCCATTAATTCTATTTAAAAATGCTTCTTGAATCTGTCTACTTCAAGATTTTTTCACCTAGCAGCCAGAATGCTGTTTTAAATCTCCAAATCCAATTGACTCACTAAGTTGCTTAAAATCTTTAAATGGTTTCTGTATATTTTAGAAAGAAACAAGGAGCCCATAATCTAGTCTACAGATTCTGCATGTTCTGGCCTCTATCTACCTCTCCAGTTTATTTTCTTTTGCTTTTTGTGCTTCTAACTCATTGGACTTCTTTTAATTCCTCCCAATCTTCATGCACTCGTCTACCAAGTACCTTAGGATATGCCTTTCCCTCTGCGTGGAATCCCTTTCTTGCTCTTCCTCTAGCTATTGCCTATTCAGTGAAAAGACCATGATGCTGGGAAAGATTGAGGGGAGGGAGGAGATGGGGACAACAGAAAATGAGATGGTTGGATGGCATCACCGTCTCGATGGACATGGTTTTGGGAGGACTCCAGGAGTTGGTGATGGACAGGGAGGCCTGGCGTGCTGCAATTCACGGGGTTGCAAAGAGTCAGACACAATTGAGCAACTGAACTGAACTGAGTCAGTATTCAGGTATAGGAATCATCTTTTCAATGCAAGCATTCTTTGACTTTTCAATTAAGTCAAATTTCTATTGCACACTCTGTCCTAGGCACCAAGAGGCCCATAATATGATGTAAGAGACAGCATGTCTAAATAGTTCACAGAATTTGGTGGAACAACTAACATCCAGAAAACCCTTAACATACTGCAAAGACTGTATTAATGTCAAAAAGCAAAAGAGGTAATATAACCCTGGGGGAAAATTGTGAATGTATCTAGTTGTCCATTCCATGTGAACTGATTCCAGTCCCTTTTCTGGACTGAAATAGAAAAGAATACATCCTTTAAGTTAATGATCATGTACCATATACTTAAGGCCATAATTCATCTGCTCTCATAAATGTTCAGTATGCTAACTGAACTTGGGGTTATAACTTGGTTGAGTTTGCAGTGGTGTGCTATCATTCTCCAGAACCTGACTGGCTGGACACATGGAGGTCTGGTAGGGAATACCACTCCTGCATCCTTGAGATACTTCAGAGGGATATTAATCTACTCCATCTTCCCTGGGATACAGTGTTGTTTCTATCTAGATTGGTGGACAGAAGTGGGGGAACTTTAGAGGCCCCCACTTGGCCCTCCCTACTGTCGTATTCCTTACCCCACATGCTCAGTGTTATTCCAAATGCCAAGTATGTCAATGTCAATTATACATCCAAGAACTGGGCAAATAACTACAGGGTGAGTGCACAGACCTTGTACACAGATTTTAAGTCAGACTGTGGCTAAGGTTTCCCTGGTGGTTCAGATGGTAAAGTGTCTGCCTGCGATTCAGGAGGCCTAAGTTCAATCCCTGGGTTGGGAAGAGCCTCTGGAGAGGGAATGGCAACCCACTCCGGTATTTTTGCCTGGAGAATCCCATAGACAGAGGAGCCTGGTGGCTTACAGTCCATGTGATCACAAAGAATCAGACACGACTGAGTGATTAACACTTTCACTTGGCCAGTTCAGTTCAGTTCAATTGCTCACTTGTGTCCGACTCTTTGTGACCCCTTGGACTGCAGCACAGCAGGCTTCGCTGTCTATGGGGTGCCTGGCCAGGAATCCATTTATCGCTTGACTATCTTTTGCATCCACTCTATAGAAAGTTGTGACAATACTGGGTTTCTAGGTATCCATATTAGTCTGGATTTTCCAGAAATAAAAGCAATAGGGTGTATGTGTGTATATATATAGAAAAAGATTTGAAGGAATAGGCTCATGTGATTATGGTGACTGGCAAGTCTGAATTCTGCAAGGCAGGCTGGCGTGCTGGAGACCTAGGCAAGGGTTGATATTGTAGCTCAAGCCCAAAGGCACTCTAGAGGCAAAATTTATTTATCCCACAGATGACCCCTCTTTTTATTCTTAAGGCCTACATCTGATTGGCTGAGGCCCACTCAGGTAATCTGCTTTGCACAAGGTCTCCTAATTTGAATGTTAGTCATATTCGAAAAAATGCTCTCACAGCAACATCTAGACTAATATTTGACTGAACATCTGGGCACTGTAGTCTTGCCAAGCTGACACATAAAATAAAACATTATAGTATTGATGCCAAAAGTCACATCCTATTCCAATAGTTTTCAAAATGTATTGCTATTTCTCTTTCCTCACTGTACAGTCACTCAAGCAAATGGCCAAAGATCCCTTTGGGAAAGGTCTGGGGAATTTGAGTAGATATTTTGTGTGGTATTTCAGGTCCTTCTTCCTGAAGATAGCCACCTCTTTTTTTTTTTAATACTTTATTCTACTTTACAATACTGTATTGGTTTTGCCATACATTGACATGAACCAGCCACAAGTATACACGATCTCCCAATGCCGAAGCCCCCTCCCACCTCCCACCTCCCACCTCCCACAGTCTCCCCGGATCATCCCGTACACCAGCCCCAAGCATCCTGTATCCTGTATTGAACATAGACTGGCGCTTCGTTTCTTATATGATAGTATACATGTTTCAGTGCCATTCTCCCAAATCATCCCACCCTCTCCCTCTCCCTCAGAGGCCAAAAGTCCATTCTATACCTCTGTGTCTCTTTTGTTGTCTCACATACAGGGTCATCGTTACTATCTTTCTAAATTCCATATATATGTGTCAGTATACTGTATTGGTGTTTTTCTTTCTGGCTTACTTTACTCTGTATAATTGGCTCCAGTTTCATCCATCTCATTAGAACTGAGTCAAATTTATTCTTTTTAAGGGCTGAGTAATACTCCATTGTGTATATGTACCACAGCTTTCTTATCCATTCATCTGCTGATGGACATCTAGGTTGTTTCCATGTCCTGGCAATTATAAACAATGCTGCAATGAACATTGGGGTACATGATGGAGTAAAGATAGTCTCTTTAACAGGTGGTGCTGGGAAAACTGGTCAACCACTTGTAAAAGAATGAAACTAGATCACTTTCTAACACCACACACAAAAATAAACTCAAAATGGATTAAAGATCTAAACGTAAGACCAGGAACAATAAAACTCCTAGAGGAGAACATAGGCAAAACACTCTCCGACATAAATCACAGCAGGATCCTCTATGATCCAACTCCCAGTATACTGGAAATAAAAGCAAAAATAAACAAATGGGATCTAATTAAAATTAAAAGCTTCTGCACAACAAAGGAAACTATAAACAAGGTGAAAAGACAGCCTTCTGAATGGGAGAAAACAATAGCAAATGAAGCAACTGACGAACAACTAATCTCAAAGATATACAAGCAACTTATGCAGCTCAACTCCAGAAAAATAAACGACCCAATCAAAAAATGGGCCAAAGAACTAAATAGGCATTTCTCCAAAGAAGACATATGGATGGCTAACAAACACATGAAAAGATGCGCAACATCACTCATTATCAGAGAAATGCAAATCAAGACCACAATGAGGTACCATTTCACACCAGTCAGAATGGCGGCGATCCAAAAGTCTACAAGCAATAAATGCTGGAGAGGATGTGGAGAAAAAGGGAACCCTCTTACACTGTTGGTGGGAATGCAAACTCATACAGCCATTATGGAAAACAGTGTGGAGAATCCTTAAAAATTGCAAATAGAACTGCCTTATGACTCAGCAATCCCACTGCTGGGTATACACACCGAGGAAACCAGAATTGAAAGTTAGCCACCTCTTTATTTAATGGTGTACTAGTTATCAATTTATTACCTCTCAGCTCTGAATTTATACATTAGTACTTATTCTGTGCAGCCTGGCATGCTGCACTCCATTGGGTCACAAAGACTCAGATATAACTGAGCGACTGGACTGAACTGAACTTACTTTATGCAATTGGATAGAAAGCTTCCTTTTAAGCATTTGTTCTTTCAGTTCAGTTCAGTTCAGTTCAATTCAGTCGTGTCTGACTCTTTGCGATCCCATGAATCCCAGCACGCCAGGCCTCCCTGTCCATCAAAAACTCCCGGAGTTCACTCAGACTCAGGTCCATCCAGTCAGGGATGCCATCCAGCCATCTCATCGTCTGTTGTCTCTTTCTTCTCCTGCCCCCAATCCCTCCCAGTATCAGAGTCTTTTCCAATGAGTCAACTCTTCGCATGAGGTGCCCAAAGTACTGGAGTTTCAGCTTTAGCATCATTCCTTCCAAAGAAATCCCAGGGCTGATCTCCTTCAGAATGGACTGGTTTGATCTCCTTGCAATCCAAGAGACTCTCAAGAGTCTTCTCCAACACCACAGTTCAAAAGCATCAATTCTTTGGTGCTCAGCTTTCTTCACAGTCCAACTCTCACATCCATACATGACCACTGGAAAAACCATAGCCTTCACTAGACGGACCTTTGTTGACAAAGTAATGTCTCTCCTTTTAATATGCTAACTAAGTTGGTCATAACTTTTCTTCCAAGGAGTAAGCGTCTTTTAATTTCATGACTGGAGTCACCATCTACAGTGATTTTGGAGCCCCCCAGAAATAAAGTCAGCCACTGTTTCCACTGTTTCTCCATCTATTTCTCATGAAGTGATGGGACTGGATGCCATGATTTTCGTTTTCTGAATGTTGAGCTTTAAGCCAACTTTTTCACTCTCCACTTTCACTTTTATCAAGAGGCTTTTTAGTTCCTCTTCACTTTCTGCCATAAGGGTGGTATCATCTGCATATCTGAGGTTATTGATACTTTTCCTGGGAATCTTGATTCCAGTTTGTGTTTCTTCCAGTCCAGCGTTTCTCATGATGTACCCTGCATAGAAGTTTAATAAGCAGGGTGACAATATACAGCCTTGACATACTCTTTTTTTCTATTTGGAACCAGTCTGCTGTTCCATGTGCAGTTCTAACTGTTGCTTCCTGACCTGCATATAGGTTTCTCAAGAGGCAGTTCAGGTGGTCTGGTATGCCCATCTATTTCAGAATTTTCCACAGTTTATTGTGATCCACATAGTCAAAGGCTTTGGCATAGTCAATAAAGCAGAAATAGATTTTTTTCTGGAACTCTCTTGCTTTTTCCATGATCCAGCGGATGTTGGCAACTTAATCTCTGGTTCTTCTGCCTTTTCTAAAACCAGCTTGAAAATCTGGAAGTTCATGGTTCACGTATTACTAAAGCCTGGCTTGGAGAATTTTGAGCATTACTTTACTAGCATGTGAGATGAGTGCAATTGTGCAGTAGCTTGAGCATTCCTTGGTATTGCCTTTCTTTGGGATTGGAATGAAAACTGACTTTTTGCAGTCCTGTGGCCACTGCTGTTTTCCAAATTTGCTGACATATTGAGTGCAGCACTTTTACAGCACCATCTTTCAGGCTTTGAAAGAGCTCAACCGAATTCCATCACCTCCACTAGCTTCATAGTGATGCTTTCTAAGGCCCACTTGACTTCACATTCCAGGATGTCTGGCTCTAGGTGGGTGATCACACCATCGTGATTATCTTGGTCTTGAAGATCTTTTTGTACAGTTCTTCTGTGTATTCTTGCCATCTCTTCTTAATATCTTCTGCTTCTGTTAGGTGCATACGATTTCTGTCCTTTATCGAGCCCGTCTTTGCATGAAATGTTCCCTTGGTATCTCTAATTTTCTTGAAGAGAACTTTAGTCTTTCCCATTCTGTTCTTTTCCTGTATTTCTTTGCATTGATCGCTGAGGAAGACTTTGTTATTTCTCCTTGCTATTCTTTGGAACTCTGCATTCAGATGCTTATATCTTTTCTCCTTTGCTTTTCACTTCTCTTCTTTTCACAGCTATTTGTAAGGCCTCCTCAGACAGTCATTTTGCTTTTTTGCATTTTTGGGATGCTCTTGATTCCTGTCTCCTGTACAGTGTCACGAACCTCAGTCCATAGTTCATCAGGCACTCTATCTATCAGATCTAATCACTTAAATCTATTTCTCACTTCCACTGTATAATCATAAGGGATTTGATTTAGGTCATACCTGAACGGTCTAGTGGTTTTCCCTACTTTCTTCAATTTAAGTCTGAATTTGGGAATAAGTTCCTGATCTGAGCCACAGTCAGCTCCTGGTTTTGTTTTTGATGACTGTATAGAGCTTCTCCACCTTTGGCTGCAAAGAATATAATCAATCTGATTTCGGTGTTGACCATCTGGTGATGTCCATGTGTACAGGGAGCAAAATGCTAAGTTTTCTCAGTAGAGGGCATTAGAGTGACACTGCAGAAGATAAGGGCTTCTTTTACTTTTTCTAACTGCTGTACATTTGTCAGTGTCTTGCTTTGCCCCAGTCATTCTCCCAGAATGAATCGCCGCAGCTGAGTCTGGTGCTCTTCCTTTAACTCTCTCAACACAGACACTGCGCCCTCCAAACATCTTACCTGCACCAGCCCCTCAGTCCTGCTGGCTTCTACCCTTTCCCCAGAGGTTTGTCTCCTACATCCTGAAAAATGTGTGACTTTCCTGATACACTGTGGTCTCCAGACGTCCCACCTCGAATGACTCCCTTTACAGGCCACTCTCTCTCCCAAATGGTTGTGTCCCCATTTGCCCAGAAACTAGACAAGTTCTGGCCTGGGAAAATCAGCACATGTCTCTGCCATTGAGCGTGTTGCCACTGTACCTTTTCCAACAAGATCCAAGCCCAGTCTTCAGGAGAGGACTCCCTTTGTACAAGTTTGTCTTTTCTTGGGTCCCTTCCCTCAGCTCTAGGGTACTGACATCTTATACTTAGTCTTTTATCATAGCTTGGTTATTCTTAATATGGAACCTGCCCTTTTCAAATCAGGGCCTGGTTTCTGTCTCTTAATTGGACTTAGACTGATATAAAATGGGAATGGCCCCAGAAATTCAGGATTTGGGGATTGGGTTGATCACGGGCTTGAGTGCTAGTGCTGAGCACACAGCTGATGGAAAATGGGATGTTAGTAATCCATGACATGCTGTGGCATCACAATTAATCCAGCTGTGGTTGATTGTGATGAAAGGCCAGAGAGAGCACATGCCTTGGAAACTTGAGTGTCTACTGTACTTAACCATTGTGGCAGTCTTGATGATTGGAAAGATTGTGGTATGGGATGGATTCTTTTGAGAGCACTTCGACATTTATAGAGGAAAAGTGACAAACTCAAGCTAATTCTCATCTCCCTTACTCAGGGAAGTAGCTTTCTCCTATACCCTGTGCATGCCAACTGGTTGTGTCTTGCCTATACCCCAGAGGGTTGCTTCCTGCTTTCCCAGTGACTATGGACCGGCTGGGTCTGGGAAATCAGAGAATTTTTCATCATCTATTGGACTGCTGCTACATATGCTCCAGGGAGGTATGACATCCTATACTTGTTTGTCCTTTCTTGGCTACTCTCCCTCAGCCCCAAGGTATATTTATATCTTACACTTACTGTTTTGATAGCTTGAAAATATTTTGTACTGAACTTTTCTTGTTTAAATCACACTGATTTAAAGACTCAAAATGAAAAATTGGACTCCAGGTTTGGTATCTGCCACAGGTCCAGAGACTGATCAAAGAATCACCCAGTTTTACTGAGGCTATGTTCTCAGCTCTCTGTTTATTCATTCTTGCTTTCTTTTGATTAGAGGCATAAAGAATTGTGACAGATTTTCTTTTCTTGGGTTCCAAAATCACTGAGGATGGTGACTACAGCAATGAAATTAAAAGATGCTTGCTTCTTGGAAGAAAAGCTATGACAAACCTAGACAGTGTATTAAAACACAGAGACATCACTTTGCTGACAAAGGTCTGTATAGTGAAAACTATGGTTTTTCCAGTAGTCATGTATGAATGTGAGAGTTGGACCACTGAGAAGGCTGAGTGCCAAAGAACTTTCAAAATGTGGTCCTGGAGAGACTCTTGAGAGTCCCTTGGAGAGCAAGGTGATCAAACCATTTGATCCTAAAGAAAATCAACCCTGAATATTCATTGGAAGGGCTGATGCTGAAGCTGAAGTTCCAGCACTTTGGCCACCTGATGCAAATAGCTGATTCATTGGAAAAGACCCTGATGCTGGGAAAGATTGAAGGATAAGAAGGGGGCAACAGAGGATGGGTTGATTGGACAGCATTATTGACTCAATGGACTTAAGTATGAGCAAACTCAGGGAAATAGTGAAGGATGGAGAAACTTGGCATGCTGTAGTCCGTGGGGTCACAAAGTGTCAGACATGAATGAGTGAGTGAACAACAACAATAGCAATAATTGATTTGAATGCTATAATTTATTTTTAAAAATGATAGTTGTGAGTGGAGTACCTATAATACATTAAGTGAAAAAAAAACAGAATAGAAACTTACATATATATACATACTATTATAATTAATTTTTAAGACTCAAAAGCATAGGAAATAATATTAGAAGGAAATACTATATACTAAAATGTGAAAAGTGATTGTACTTAGGTGGTGGGAAGTAGGTAATGTTTTTCCCCCTATTCAATGTGAGTGCTTTCACTGCCCCAACCCAGCCCCAGTCTCTGGCTGGGAACCCAAGCCGCATTCCAAGCCATTGCAGATTGAGGCCATCTGAGATCAAATGTTCCAGGTAATCTGTACTTTGATAGTATAGAAAAGCTAACATGTAAATAACCTGCATACATATGGGTAGGTCTTCCCCTCAGTGCCTTGGTTTCCCATTGTGTAAAATGGAAATTTTGAGAGTATCTGACATACTAATGTGGGCATCTCAAGTGGTGTTAGAGGCAAAGAACACGCCTGCCAATGAAGGAGATATAAGAAACACAGGTTCGAACCCCTGCAGGAGGGCACAGCAACCCAATCTTAGCATTCTTGCCTATAGAATCCCATGGACAGAAGAGCCTGGAAGGCTATAATCCATATAGTCAAAAAGGGTTGGGCCAGACTGAAGCAACTTAGGATGCATGTATGCACATCATACTAATACACTGTGTGAATTAAATGGGATAAAGTGTATTTAAGCATTTAGCAGTCTCATGCCTTGAACACAGACAGTACTTCCTCCCCCCACCCCACCCCCCTCCCACCACAGGACCACTGTTGCTCTTGTGCAGAACAATTTATTACATTGTATTAAGCAACACTCCTGAGTACCACCCATTAAATATATATAACAACCTCAGGTTATAGTGACTACTAAAAATATTATTCCACGTTTCTAATATCTCTAGTTGAAAACCACATGTATAAGAGTTATGGATCAGGAGGCCCAGGAATAGATACGAATGTAAAGGCTCTTTTTCCCTCTATTTCTTTGGTGAAAAAAATCTTTACATTCAAAACCAAGCAGGAGCAAAATCAATGTGGTTTAGTGAAAAATCATAGGACTAGAAATGAGAAGATCTGGGATTTAAAAAATAATAATAATTTATTTAAACTAAGAAACAAAAACAAACAAAAACCAGATCATCTCAATCTGGGATCTTGGTCTTTCTTTGTTTTAAGCAAGTTCCCTAGTGTCTCTAAAATAATTTGCTTTTTATAAAATGAGGTCCAGACTACAACTAAGAGTACTAAGACTCTAAGATTTGATAATTTTTATGCATTAATGGAATAATTCTGCTGAGATACCTTTTTTCTGTGGCAAAGGTAGACACTCAGACCAGTTTTGCAACTTGTAAGTTACAGAGGGGAGGAGTGTAGATTTTATCACCCTTCCTCCTATTTGGACATAATCAAACAATCTAGAGGTCAGATGACAAAGCCTAGGAAGAATGTCAACAGCCTCCCCAGCTTTTTCAGATGAAGATTTTTATTAGTCTGCATGAACTCACAGTCTTGTGTTTTCATCTTTAGCTCTCTTTCTGTTTGGATGATTCTGTTTGCCTGTTTTAGATACTAAGCTTCCTTTCTTATTTGCCTATGCATCTTAGAAATCTGAGCATTTCAGTTAGCTACTGAATGTGAAGCATTAATCTTTCACGACAGAATGTAGTTTCTAGAGAGTTCTCCCATTACGTTGCTGAAATGTAAAACACTTACTATGAATTGATTGTCTTATTTGGGACTTCATATACATTCTTCAGTGGAGAAGGCAATGGCACCCCACTCCAGTACTCTTGCCTGGAAAATCCCATGGACGGAGGAGCCTGGTGGGCTGTAGTCCATGGGGTCGCTAAGAGACAGACAGGACTGAGCGACTTCACTTTCACTTTTCACTTTCCTGCATTGGAGAAGGAAATGGCAACCCACTCCAGTGTTCTTGCCTGGAGAATCCCAGGGACGGGGGTGCCTGGTGGGCTGCCGTCTATGGGGTCACACAGAGTCAGACACGACTGAAGTGACTTAGCAGCATACATTCTTTGGAGGGTTTCCCTGGTAGCTCAGATGGTAAAGAATCTGCCTGCAGTGCCGGAGACCTGGGTTTGATCCCTGGTTTGGGAAGATCCCCTGGAGAAGGGAATGGCTACTCACTTCGGTATTCTTACCTGGAGAATTCCATGGACAGAGAAGCCTGGTGGGCTACAGTTCATTGGGTCACAAATTGGACATGACTGAGTGACTAACACTTTTCCTTTCATGCATTCTTTACTTAATCTGTGCAGGAATAGAGCAAAGTAGAGCTAGTCTCATTCTATGGACCAGGAAACAGGGACAGGGAGATGAAATAACTTGCCCATGATGACACATAGCTAGTAAACAGTTCAGTCTGTCTGATTCTGTACAATCCTAATATTGACAGTAATCAAATAAATCATTTAGGTAGTTCAAGGTAGACATCACTAATCCTCCAAATTTAAAAATGAAATAGAAATATGTCCTATTAAGGGTTAAGAAACTTCCTCAAACCTTAGTCCTAATATTTTCTCCTGTGTCTCCTGCCCTATTATAAGAGAATCTGTATCAAATCTTAAAACGTAAATAACTACTGATTATCCCAGGGGAATGAACTAGAAAGAACACTCAAGAAAAGACACAAACTTTTTTTTTTTCTCTATAATTAAATTTATTTATTTTTTAAATTACAATACTGTATTTGTTTTGCCATACATTGACACGAAGTGATTACCTTGAGGCAAGGTAACTTTATCTTTATGCCAGCTCACAGATTAAGGCAACAGACAAAACATTTTGCCCAGATTCAGCCACAAGATGAATTTTCTTTATGACTATATTGCAATCTGCATTAAAAAATGGTAAAATGAATTTAAATAATGCTGTTAAAAAAGAGAACCTTAAAAATGAATAAATAACCTTGTCTTCTCATAAAAGATTGAGTGACTCTAAAGTGATTTTGTGTAAACCCTTCCTTCTTGTTACTATGGGACCACCATTAATATTGTTAAGCTTTCTCAGTGGGCTCACCAGGACCCCAAGTCCCCACGTGTCTGCTTTTCCCATGGGGATCCTTGATGAAGTTTTTTCCTGGTGCTATAGCTGCTCCAGGTGTCCCTGCTGTTTTAGCACTTGCTGGGCTCATTCTGAAATTGCTGCTGCTTCCCTTGCTGGTATCATCAGTCATGACTGGGAATGGAAAAAGGGTCCTTTCTTTCCAGCATTTATGGGTTTGTATTTGGCTCGCAAGGGGCTTTATCAATTTTTCTTCATTGGCTAAACGAAACACATTTCAATGAAACACATTTGACAGTGATTCAATGTCCCTTTTTTTTTTCTTTTTATTTTGTTCAGTTGCTCTTTCATGTCCAACTTTGTGACCCTATGGACTGCAGCATGCCAGGCTTCCTTGTCCTTCAGCATCTCCCTGAGCTTGCTCCAACTCATTCCATTGAGTCGGTGATGCCATCCAACCGCCTCATCCTCTGTCGTTCCCTTCTCCTCCTGCCTTCAATCTTTCCCAGCATCAGGGTCTTTTCTAATCAGCTGACTCTTCCCATCAGGTGGCCAAAGTACTGGAGCTTCAGCTTCAGCATCAGTCCTTCCAATGAATATTCAGGATTGATTTTTAAAACCATTCCAAATTGAGCCCCAAGCTGTATTTTTTCTGACTTCAAGTTGATTTTACCCCATAGAAATTAGAGATGGTCTTTATCTCCCTTCGCTCCTTTCAGCTTGAGGTTTAAACACCCTCATGCTGGATTTCATGCAATCACATTTAAAGTTTACTTCATGCTTTCTCAAGAGCCCTAGGATCCACAGCAAATATCTGTAAGCATCTCAGGGACAGTTTTTGGTTGTTTTTTTTTGTCCTAAAACCTACCAAGAGTCAATGTTCAGCTGTTCATTTTAATGAATGGATGATTTGATGAAATATAGCTGTTAAGTAAGCATAGTAGTTATGCTACATAAGAAAAGTGTGGAGCACAGTCCATAGGTTCGAAAAGTCATACATGGCTTAGCAACTAAACAACAGCAATATCAATTTGTCTTAATGATTGTTACTTCACGTTTTTAGTAATGATAAAGATCAAAACCCAGTTGGCGCTAGTGGTAAAGGACCTGTCTGCCAATTCAGGAGACATAAGAGATATGGGTTTAATCTCTGGGTTGGGAAGATCCCCAGGAGGAGGGCATGGCAGCCCACTCTAGTATACTTGCCTGAAAATTCCAGGGACAGAGGAGCCTGGCGGGCTACAGTCCTTGGGGTTGCAAAGAATCAGACACGAGTTAAGCAACTTAGCACAGCACAATGGTAAAGAGTGACATATACAGTTTAATAATTATAAATATAATATAATTATTAATATGTTTCTGAAAATATTCTCAGAATTTGTCCACTGTTCCATGCTAAGGCTCTCCATATTTTTAACCACATGGCTGCCTACTAGGACTGCTATGCTTTACAAGCCCAGGAGCCTTCATGTGTATCCATGTGGATGGAGACCCTGAGATTGTAGCCATGTGTGGTAGCCCTAAGGTTACATACATTTTCAGAATTTTTATGGACCTATTTCTCTGTCCCCTAATTTGAAAATTATACGACATACCTCTCTAGTCCAAACCCTATCAAATCTTAGCATTTACTAGAAATCAGCTCAACTATTCCATCAAAGCACTTGATCATTTTAACAGTAAAAATAATAATAGAATGTCTTCTCAGAAATTAGGTTTTTAAAAAGATGATTTTTAAAACTATGATCATTTTAGTTTGCAAAGAATTTCCACATTCATTATTTCATTGTATTTCCACATCAACCCAGCATGTAAGATTGGTAATTCTCACTTGATCACACTGGGAACTAAGGCTTAAGAAGAGACAGCAGCTTGTCCAAAGCCACACAGCTACTTAGTGACTGATTGGGATTCAAACTGCCATGATATTTGCTATGACATTTCTATTATTCTAGTTTTTCAAATATCAGAAATACCTTATCTATGCCAGAGAGAATTCCAATGTTCTCATAGGCATATATAAAATAAAAGGGTGTAAAAATGATAAAAACTCAAAAACAGCAGAAAAACTACTCACAAACATCAGAAAGGTCTTCCTGGGAAAATTCTGTTTATTGTACATAAAATGTTTTAAAATTCATTTTGCTATAGATAGTTGATTCACTCCATTAATTCAGTATAAACTTTGGGGATATCTGTTATCGACAAGGCAATGAACTGAACACTATGAAAACTGTAAAAATGTGTATGACATGATCACTGACCTCATGAAAATGTGCAATATTCTTGTGCACAAATAACTATAATAGCAGATAGAATGTTACAGATACTACCAGAGATGTGAGTACAGTATTGTAAGAAATTAGCAGAAGAAAAGGGAGGCAGCATAATTTTAGATTTTAACGTTCATCTACAGTACTATCTATTACTCTTGTAATAATAATAAAAAGATCCACTTAAAAAGTATTTATATTTTTTTCACTGCACTGGGTCTTTGTTACTGTGTGTGGGCCTTTTCTAGTTGTTGCGAGTGGGTACTATTTGCTAGCTGTGCTGTGTGAGCTTCTCATTGTGGTGGCATCTCTTGTTGAAGAGCACTGGCTCTGGGACGTGCAGGCCCAGCAGTTGTGGCACATAGGCTTAGTTGCCCTGTTGCATGTGAAATCTTCCCAGACCAGGGATTGAACCCATATCCCCTGCAGTGGCAGGTGGATTCTGAGCCACTGGACCACCAGGGAAGTCCCATTTATTTTAACAGAAGATATAGTCACATTCATGGAAGAGAGACAAAGGTATGAAAGTTACCATATAGTCCAACTTCTCTTATTTTTGCTCAGTGAATTAACAGAAGAAAAAGTAGTTTCCTTTCCCAGTAAACTTTGACAGAAATGATGTAAACTGGGAAAAACTAGGTTTCAGTTAAGATAAGCAATTGGAAAGAGTTTTAGAGCTGGGAAAGGGATTTTGATTATTATCTTGCACAACCCATCCGCCCTCCACCCATTTTAAAGATGAAGAAATTGATGAAGAAACTAATGAGAATACTCAAAATCACGTAACCAGTTGGAACTGAGATAGAACTAACATTCATGTCTTCAGACCCCTTGCTGTTTTCACTGATTCATTGACAGTATGTAAAATACTGTCAGAGACATAAAGAGAGTTAGATTATCTTTATTGGATATTTACAGGTGCACCTTGTACATACTCAGTTCAGTTAAGTCATTCAGTCATGTCCAACTCTGCAACCCCATGAACTGCAGCACACCAGGCCTCCCTGTACATCACCAACTCCCGGAGTTCACTCAAACTTATGTCCATCGAGTCAGTGATGCCATCCAGCCATCTCATCCTCTGTCGTCCCCTTCTCCTCCTGCCCCCAATCCCTCCCAGCATCAGAGTCTTTTCCAATGTCTTTGCATGAGGTGGCCAAAGTATTGGACTTTCAGCTTTAGCATCAGTCCTTCCAAAGAACACCCAGGACTGATCTCCTTTAGAATGGACTGGTTGGATCTCCTTGTAGTCCAAGGGACTCTCAAGAGTCTTCTCTAACACCACAGTTTAAAAGCATCAATTCTTCAGCACTCAGCTTTCTTCATAGTCCAACTCTCACATCCATACATGACCACTGGAAAAACCATAGCCTTGACTAGATGGATCTTTGTTGGCAAAGTAATGTCTCTGCTTTTGAATATGTTATCTAGGTTATACATACTAGGCATTCACTAATTGTTCACTGAATGAATAAAAAATTGGTAATATCTTATTTGATGTTATAAGGACAAATAAAATGATATCTATGATATTTATCTGTCTACTTGACATCCTGAATAACTAATAGGTTATTAACTAATAACCATCCTGAGTAACTACTAGGTTGTTGTTGAGTCACTAAGTTGTGTCCAACTATTTGCAACCCTATAGACTACAGCATGCTAGGCTCCCCTGTCCTCTGTCTCCCAGAGTTTGCTCTAGTCCTAATTGCTCAAGTTACTCTAGTTATCCTGAGTAACTAGAAGGAGGGGGCTGTCATCAATAGGTAAGAAGAACTGAGAGGAAGCAGGTCTCGGGAGTGAAGATCAGGAGTTCAGTATTGGACATGGACCTATTAGTTAGCAGTTAATAACCTATTAGAATTTGAGCAGAATTTTACTCAGGCTAAAAGTCCTGAGTCGTCTTTGATGTATGTCTTTTTCTCTTCCTACACATTCATCTTGTCAACAAATTCTGATGGTTCTACCTTCAAAGTATCTTCAGAATTTGACCTCTGTCATGACCTTTTAGTCACTACTGCCTTAAATTAACCCACAACTGCTTTCTCTTGGATTACTGCAATAGTCTCTAAACTAGATTCCCTCCTTGTACCTTTGCCCACATCCGGTCTACTTTCAAACAGCCAGAATGAGAAAGATTGTATGACTCCCATATAGGTAGAATCTAAAAGAAATGATACAAATAAACTTATTTGTAAAACGGAAAGAGATTTACAGACTGAGAAAGTAAATGTATGGTTGCCAGGGGGAAAGATGAGGGGAAAGGATAGTTAGGAAGTTTGGGATAGACATGTACAAACAGCTATATTTAAAATGGATAATCAATAAGAATCCACGTGGATATAGCACATGGAACTCTGCTCAATGTTATGTGGCAGCCTGGATGGGAGGGGTGTTTGGGGGAGAATGGATACATGTATATATATGGCCAAGTCCCTTCGCTGTCCACCTGAAACTATCACAGCATCGTTAATTGGCTATACCCCAACACAAAATAAAAAGAAAACAAACAAAAAACCCAGCTAGAATGATTCTTTAAAAACTGAAGTTAGATCATCACTCCTCCAATTCCAGCTCTGAAATAAATTCTCATTTCACTCTGAAAAAAAGGCTCATTTCACCCTTTCACGAAACAAATGTTTAAAGCAGATTTAGTCATAATAACCAAGAAGTGGAAACAGCTCAATGTCACTAAATAAAATGTGGTGTACCCCTAAGGTGGAAAAATAACTGGAAAGAAAAAAGTGAAAGATTAATACATGCTACAACTTGGACGAACCTTGAAAACATTGCCCAAGTGAAAGAAGTTAGTCAAAAAAGACGATATATTGTACAACTCCCTTTACATGAAATATTCAGAATAAGCAAATCCATAGATTAGTGACTAAGGCTGGAGGGATTGGAGGAAATAGAGATGACAGCTAAAGTATACAAGTTTCTTTTTTAAAAAAATATTTTATTAAAGTATAGTTGATTTACAGTGTTATGTTAATTTCTGCTGAACAGCAAAGTGATTCGGTTGTATATGTATATGTGTATATATTTCAGGTTTCTTTTGAAGATGATAAAAATGTTCTAAAATTGTGCTTATGACTGCTCATTGTTGTGCATATAATTAAAACCATTGAACTGTACACTTTAAATGAGTATATTTTATGGTGTGTAAATTACATCTCTATAAAGCCATTAAAAATAGAAATATTAAAGGGGGAAAGAACATAATAAAAGGGCAGTGCATGTAAAGACCCCAAACTGGGAAAGGACTTAACATCTATAAGGAACAGAGGGAAAAGCAATGTCTCCAGAATGCATGAACAAGGTGGGGAATAAGCTGGAGAGTTAGTTAGGGACCACATCAGGCAGAATTTTAAATTTTATTTTATTTTATTTTATTTTATCATAAGCCTCAAAGTTTAAAAAGCAAGTATAGGACATAATCAAATTTATGTCAAAAAAAAATCATTTTGGTTGTTGTGTGGAAAATTGTGTGTGTGTGTGTGCTCAGTCACTTAGTCATGTCCAACTCATTGCAGCCCCATGGACTGTAGCTTCAGGCTCCTCTGTCCATAGGATTTTCCAGGCAAGAATACTGGAATGAGCAGCCATTTCCTTCTCCATGGGATCTTCCTGACCCAGGGATGGAACCCATGTCTCTTGAGTCTCCTGCATTGGTAGGGGGGTTCTTTCCCACTGAGCTGTCTGAGAAGCCCAAAGTGGGCAAGTGTAGAAACAGGGCAATTAAAAGGTTATTGCAATAGATCAGAAAGAAAGGATGGCTGACATTGAGACAGGGATAAGAGAGAGATTTTGTGATCTACTTTGGAGGGAGAATCAATGAAAGTACGTGATTGAGTGGATGTAGAGCATGAGGTAGCTGGAGATTCTGTTTACTTAGATGAAGACTCCTAAAGGTAGAGTGGTTTGGGATAGTGTATTTCTGGACATTCTTAATTTGAGATGCATTTGAGAACAACCCAGTGTCTATGTACATGGGTAGTTTGATAGATAGTTTAGATTGGGTTCAAATACGGGCTCTGCCATTTACTAACTCTGTGACATTGAGAAAAATTACCTTTTTCCTGATCCTCTCACCTGTTAATGGAAATAACAATAACCTCTAATAGCCAAATAATAGCATACTGGGTTATTAGAACTTGTTGGTTAAGAGCACAGATGGTGGACCCCAACTCTTTGTTTTGGATCCTCGCTCCATCATGACTATTGTTGTGTGACCTTGGGCAAGTTATTTAACCTCTTTGAATCTCATTTTCTTAAACCCCAGTGGGGTTAATAAAAGCCCTTGTTTCTTAGGGCCATTAATTAGTATATGCATTAGATAATGCCAAGCAAAGTGCTTTGGACTTGGCATATAAGCACAATGTAAGTGGTAGCTATTACTATTATTTCACAGAGTTAACATGAAGAGTTGAGCTAATACATATGAAAGATACTACTGTATTGTCTGAAGAATGGGACTAAAATTTCTTTATTTGTCCACCTGAATTTTGTCTTAATCAAAATTTTACTTTTATCCTGATTGGATCAGTCCAAGATATTCTCTCTTAAGGGAAGGTCCACTACACTGCCCAACAATTTAAGATGGGAGAGAAAGGCCAGTTAACATTGTTGAAGAGGGGACAAAAGATGGGAAAAAGAACAATGTCTAAGGGGAGACACAGTCTAGGCTGGGGAGACAGAATGCCAATAGCAAACTTGGAATTCATTTTAAACGGTAAAGCAGACTGTAGTTCCTAAGGAACTGTAGTTTGTGAAAAAAGGAGAGTTGGGCTGGCCTGGGACACTGCTGCTAAGAGACGAAAGCCCACAGCCATGTCTTGTAACTAATAAATATCAATAGAGCAGGCCTCCTCCAGTGAGGACTTTGACTTGACAATATCTAAAATTATCATTAACTCTTCCTGAAGTGTTCATGAGTACCATCCCAGGTAGTCTTTGTGACCCCATGAACCGCAGCACGCCAGGCCTCTCTGTCCTTCACCAACTCCCGGAGTCCACCCAAACCCGTGTCCATCGAGTAGATGATGCCATCCAACCATCTCATTCTCTGTCGTCCCCTTTTCTTCCTGCCCTCAATCCTTCCCAGCATCAGGATCTTTTCCAATGAGTTGGCTCTTCGCATCAGGTGGCCAAAGTATTGGAGTTTCAGCTTCCACATCTGTCCTTCCAATGAACACCCAGGACTGATCTCCCTTAGGATAGACTGGCTGGATCTCCTTGCAGTCCAAGGGACTCTCAAGAGTATTCTCCAAGACCACAGTTCAAAAGCATCAATTCTTTGGTGCTCAGCTCTCTTATACTCCAATTCTCACATCCATACATGACCAATGGAAAAACCATAGTCTTGACTAGATGGACTTTTGTTGGCAAAGTAATGTCTCTGCTTTTGAATATGCTGTCTAGGTTGGTCACAACTTTCCTTCCAAGGAATAAGCATCTTTTAATTTCATTGCTGCAATCACCATCTGCAGTGATTTTGGAGCCCAGAAAAATAAAGTCAGCCACCTTTTCCACTGTTTCCCCATCTATCTGCCATGAAGTAATGGGACCAGATGCCATGATCTTCATTTTCTGAATGTTGAGTTTAAGCCAACTTTTTCACTCTCTTCTTATACTTTCATCAAGAGGCTCCCTTAGTGGTTCTTCACTTTCTGCCATAAGGGTGATATCATCTGCATATCTGAGGTTATTGCTATTTCTCCCAGCAATCTTGATCCCAGCTTGTGCTTCCTCCAGCCCAGCGTTTCTCATGATGTACTCTGCATAGAAGTTAAATAAGCAGGGTGACAATATACAGCCTTGACATACTCCTTTTCCTATTTGGAACCAGTCTGTTGCTCCATGTCCAGTTCTAACTGTTGCTTCCTGACCTGCATATAGGTTTCTCAAGAGGCAGGTCAGGTGATCTGGTATGCCCATCTCTTTCAGAATTTTCCAAAGTTTATTGTGATCCACACAGTCAAAGGCTTTGGCATAGTCAATAAAGCAGAAATAGATGTTTTTCTGGAACTCTCTTGCTTTTTTGATGATTCAGTAGATGTTGGCAAGTTGATCTCTGGTTCCTCTGCCTTTTCTAAAACCAGCTTGAACATCTGGAAGTTCACGGTTCACGTATTGCTGAAACCTGGCTTGGAGAATTTTGAGCATTACTTTACTAGCGTGTGAGATGAGTGCAATTATGCAGTAGTTTGAGCATTCTTTGGCATTGCCTTTCTTTGGGATTGGAATGAAAACTGACATTTTGCAGTCCTGTGTCCACTGCTGAGTTTTCCAAATTTGTTGGCATATTGGGTGCAGCACTTTCACAGCATCATCTTTCAGGATTTGAACTAGCTTAGCTGGAATTTCATCACCTCCACTAAATGGCCGTCTGAAGAGGCCTTACAAATAGCTGTGAAAAGATGGGAAGTGAAAAACAAAGGAGAAAAGGAAAGATATACCCATTTGAACACAGAGTTCCAAAGAATAGCAAGGAGAGGTAAGAAAGCCTTCCTCAGCAGTCAATGCAAAGAAATAAAGGAAAACAATAGAATGGGAAAGGCTAGAGATCTCTTCAAGAAAATTAAAGATACCAAAGGGACATTTCATGCAAAAATGGGCTCAATAAAGGACAGTAATGGTAGGGTCCTAACAAAAGCAGAAGATATTAAGAAGAGGTGGCAAGAATTCACAGAAGAACTGTACAAAAAGATCTTCATGACTCATATAATCACGATGGTATGACCACTCACCTAGAGCCAGACATCCTGGAATGTGAAGTCAAGTGGTCCTTAGAAGGCATCACTACGAGCACAATGTATATACATACATACATACATATATATATATATATATATATACACACACACACATATATATTCAACTTTAGTAGATATTGCCAAAGAGTTTTTCAAAGCAGCTGTACCAGTTTTTACTTGGTCCACATTTGCCAACACCCAGTATTGTTAGGATTTTTAATTGTAGCCATTCTGATAGATATATAGTGGTTGATTTGCATTTCCCTAATGATTAATTTTTCATACTCTTCATGGGATTCTCAAGGCAAGAATATTGAAGTGGTTTGCCATTTCCTTCTCCAGTGGCCGACATTCTGTCAGACCTCTCCACCCTGACCTGCCCATCTGGGGTGGCCCCATAGGGCATGGCTTAGTTTCACTGAGTTAGATAAGGCTGTGGTCCTAGTGTGATTAGATTGACTAGTTTTCTGTGAGCATGGTTTCAGTGTGTCTGCCCTCTGATGCCCTCTTACAACACCTACCACCTTACTTGGGTTTCTCTTACCTTGGACTTGGGGTATCTCTTCACACCGCTCAAGCAAAGCACAGCCACTGCTTCTTACCTTGGAAGAGGGGTATCTCCTCACCGCTGCCCCTCCTGACCTTGAACGTGGAGTAACTCCTCTAGGCCCTCCTGCACCCCCGCAGCCACTGCTCCTTGGACGTGGGGTTGCTCCTCTGGGCTGCCGCCCCTCAGGCATGGAGTCCTCCTGATTTCTGCCCCTGACCTTGGAGGTGGGGTAGCTCCTCTCGGCCGTGCTTGTGCACCCTCGGAGCTGCCCGCGCTGGAGAAGAGAATGGCAAACCACTTCAGTATTCTTGCCTTGACAATCCCATGAACAGTATGAAAAGGCTACATGATAGGATACTGAAAGAGGAACTCCCCAGGTCAGTAGGTGCCCAATATGTTACTGGAGATCAGTGGAGAAATAACTCCAGAAAGAATGAAGGGATGGAGCCAAAGCAAAAACAATATCCAGCTGTGGATGTGACTGGTGATAGAAGCAAGGTCTGATGCTGTAAACAGCAATATTGCATAGGAACCTGGAATGTTAGGTCCATGAATCAAGGCAAATTGGAAATGGTCAAACAGGAGATGGCAAGAGTGAATATCGACATTCTAGGAATCAGTGAACTAAAATGGACTGGAATGGGTGAATTTAACTCAGATGACCATTATATCTACTATCGCGGGCAGGAATCCCTCAGAAGAAATGGAGTAGCCATCATGATCAACAAAAGAATCCTAAATGCAGTACTTGGATGCAATCTCAAAAATGACAGAATGATCTCTGTTTTCAAGGCAAACCATTCAATATCACAGTAATCCAAGTCTATCCCCAACCAGTAATGCTAAAGAAGCTGAAGTTGAACAGTTCTATGAAGACCTACAAGACCTTTTAGAACTAACACCCCAAAAATATGTTTTTTTCATTATAGGGGCCTGGAATGCAAAAGCAGGAAGTCAAGAAACACCTGGAGTAACAGGCAAATTTGGCCTTGGTGTGTGGAATGAAGCAGGGAAAGACTAATAGAGTTTTGCCAAGAGAACGCACTGGTCATAGCAAACACCCTCTTCCAACAATATAAGAGAAGACTCTACACATGGATATCACCAGATGGTCAACACCGAAATCAGATTGATTATATTCTTTGTAGCCAAAGATGGAGAAGCTCTATACAGTCAACAAAAACAAGACCAGGAGCTGACTATGGCTCAGATCATGAACTCCTTATTACCAAATTCAGACTTAAATTGAAGAAAGTAAGGAAAAGCAGTAGACCATTCAGGTAAGACCTAAATCAAATCCCTTATGATTATACAGTGGAAGTGAGAAATAGATTTAAGGGCCTAGATCTGATGAACTATGGATGGAGGTTCGTGACATTGTACAGGAGACAGGGATCAAGACCATCCCCATGGAAAAGAAATGCAAAAAAGCAAAATGGCTGTCTGAGGAGGCCATACAAATAGCTGTGAAAAGAAGAAAAGCGAAAAGCAAAGGAGAAAAGGATAGATATAAGCATCTGAATGCAGAGTTCCAAAGAATAGCAAGGAGAGACAAGAAAGCCTTCCTCAGCAATCAATGCAAGGAAATAGAGGAAAAGAACAGAATGGGAAAGACTAGAGATCTCTTCAAGAAAATTAGAGATACCAAGGGAACATTTCATGCAAAGATGGGCTCGATAAAGGACAGAAATGGTCTGGACCTAACAGAAGCAGAAGATATTAAGAAGAGGTGGCAAGAATTCACAGAAGAACTGTACAAAAAGATCTTCATGACCCAGATAATCATGATGATGTGATCACTCACCTAGAGCCAGACATCTTGGAACGTGAAGTCAAGTGGGCCTTAGAAAGCATCACTATGAACAAAGCTAGTGGAGGTGATGGAATTCCAGTTGAGCTGTTTCAAATCCCGAAAGATGATGCTGTGAAAGTGCTGCACTCAATATGCCAACAAATTTGGAAAACTCAGCAGTGGACACAGGACTGCAAAAGGTCAGTTTTCATTCCAATCCCAAAGAAAGGCAATGCCAAAGAATGCTCAGACTACCTCACAATTGCACTCATCTCACATGCTAGTAAAGTAATGCTCAAAATTCTCCAAGCCAGGCTTCAGCAATACATGTACCATAAACTTCCAGATGTTCAAGCTGGTTTTAGAAAAGGCAGAGGAACCAGAGATCAAATTGCCAACATCTACTGAATCATCAAAAAAGCAAGAGAGTTCCAGAAAAACATCTATTTCTGCTTTATTGACTATGCCAAAGCCTTTGACTGTGTGGATCACAATAAACTTTGGAAAATTCTGAAAGATATGGGAATACCAGATCACCTGACTTGCCTCTTGAGAAATGTGTATGCAGGCCAGGAAGCAACAGTTAGAACTGCACATGGAACAGCAGACTGGTTCCAAATAGGAAAAGGAATATGTCAAGGCTGTATATTGTCACCCTGCTTATTTAACTTCTATGCAGAGTACATCATGAGAAACTCAAGACTGCAAGAAACACAAGCTGGAATCAAGATTGCTGGGAGAGAAATATCAATAAACTCAGCTATGCAGATGACACCACCCTTATGGCAGAAAGTGAAGAGGAACTAAAAAGCCTTTTGATGAGAGTGAAAGAGGAAAGTGAAAAAGTTGGCTTAAACTCAACATTCAGAAAACAAAGATCATGGCATCTGGTCCCATCACTTCATGGGAAATAGATGGGGAAACTGGAAACAGTGTCAGACTTTATTTTTTTGGGCTCCAAAATCACTGCAGATGGTGACTGTAGCCATGAAATTAAAAGACGCTCAGTCCTTAGAAGAAAAGTTGTGACCAACCTAGTTAGCATATTGAAAAGCAGAGACATCACTTTGCCAGCAAAGGTCTGTCTAGTCAAGGGTATGGTTTTTCCTGTGGTCATGTATGGATGTGAGAGTTGGACTGTGAAGAAAGCTGAGTGCCAAAGAATTGATGCTTCTGAACTGTGGTGTTAGAGAAGACTCTTGAGAGTCCCTTGGACTGGAAGGAGATCAAACCAGTCCATTCTGAAAGAGATCGGCCCTGGGTGTTCTTTGGAAGGAATGATGCTAAAGGTGAAACTCCAGTACTTTGGCCACCTCATGCGAAGAGTTGATTCACTGAAAAGACTCTGATACTGGGAGGGATTGGGGGCAGGAGGAGAAGGGGACGACAGAGGATTAGTTGGCTGTATGGCATCATCGACTCGATGGAGATGAGTTTGAGTGAACTCTGGGAGATAGTAATGGGCAGGAAGGCCTGACATGCTGGGATTCATGGAGTCGCAAAGAATCCGACATGACTGAGCGACTGAACTGAACTGACTGACTAATTATGTTGAGCACTTTGTCCTATACTTATTGTTCTTTCAAGACTTTGTTCAAGACTTTCCCCTTATTCCCTAAACCTTTAAACGTTTTAAGTAATCTCTGTATTTTTGATTGATTTATAGTTATTTATACATTCTGAATATGACCTGTTTGTGGATATATGTATTTTCCTAATCTGTTGTAATTGCCTTTTTACTTTCTTACTTATATCTTTTAGCTGTCATTGAACTTTTTCTGTAAAGGGCCAGATAGTAAATATTTTAGACTTTGTAAGCCCTGTGATCTCTGTTGCAACTACACAACTTCACCTTTGTAGCACAAAGCTGCTGTAGAAAGTCATACGTTAAATGAATAAGCATGTTTGTTCCAATAAATTTTTACACATACCAAAAATTTGGATTTCATATACATTCCAAGTATCATGAAACATTACTGTTCTTTAAAGTTTTTTCAACCATGCAAAAATGTAAATACTATTCTGAGCTCACAGACTGTACAAAGACGTGTAGTGGGCTGAATTTTAGCCTGTGGTTTGGTGACCCCAGGTGTATTTTATAAATGTAAGTTCTTAACTTTAATGAATTCCAATTATGTCTCTTCTTTTGTCATTATTAATTTTTATTCCCATATAAGAAATATTTGAGTACTCAAGGTTATGAATAGATTCTTGTTTGTTCTGTTCTAAAAACTGTATTTTATCATTCATGTTTATGTCAATTATCCATCTGGGGTTAGTTTTTGCAAATGTTTTTTCTCTTTTGTTTTTGTGTACTCATGTTACATATCTTTTCCAGGTTTTTTTCATAGTCCTTCCTTATCTGCTTTGTGAAACTTTCCCTGATAGCCCTATGTGGAACTTATATCTCTCTACTTGCCTTTCATTCAATGTCTACTTTTTGATGACTTATTATGTACCATGCTAAGCACAAAGATTTGGCTTATGTCTAAAGAATATAGATTTTTGAAGAAAATAATTAAATCTTTACAATAAAATGTGATAAGTGTCAGGACAATACTGCCAGTATTTATGTTTTTTTCCTACTAAGAATGAGTCATTCGAGGAAAGAGACCATAAACTTTCATTTGATTATCTCTAGCATCTAGCATGAATTCTAGTATAGAATAGGTGCTCATGAAAATGTGTGATTAAATTAATAAATACTCATATATATAGTGAATAAATGCACATATATGTATACAGTGACTATATATGGGATATGTAAACATATGAATTCAACAAATAATGCACATAGATGTGTATATATGTATATGTGTATGCTAAGTTGCTTCAGTTGTGTCTGACTCTTTTGACCCCACGAACTGTAGGTCATCAGGCTCTTCTGTCCATGGGATTTTCCAGGCAAAAATAATGGAGTGGGTTGCCATAGCCACCTCCGGGGATCTTACCAACCCAGGGACTGAAGCAGGTTCCTTATGTCTCCTGATTGTTAGATGGATTCTTTACCACTAGCACCACCTGGGAAACTCATATGTATGGGTTTCAAAATCGAAACACACACACACACACCTTCACACATTCTATTCTTTTTCTAGACACACACAGCTGAAGTGCCAATAGGGCAAAGCTCTAATTTCTCCCTTGTATACCTAGACAGAGGACAAATTTATTCAGATTGATGATAAGAGTCTCAATGACTCATGTATCAGATGGCCCTAGTTCAAATCCAGAGTCTACCACCTTGTAATCTCAGACCAGTTTCTTAAATTCTCTGGGCCCCAGTAAACTCATCTGTAAAATGGGAACACTTTCCTCATAGAGTTTTTTACTGCGTTCATACGTATAAAATAACTAGAGGCCAACAGGCTCAACAAGGACAGGAATTTTTGTCTGCTTTGTTGATTGGCATATCCCTAGTTCCTAAAAAAAATGTTTGGTACATATCAGTTCAGTTCAGTCACTCAGTCGTGTCTGACTCTTTGCAACCCCATGAATCACAGCACTCCAGGCCTCCCTGTCCATCACCAACTCCTGGAGTCCACCCAAACCCATGTCCATTGAGTCGGTGATGCCTTCCAACCATCTCATCCTCTGTCGTCCTGTTCTCCTCCTGCCCTCAATCCCTCCCAGCATCAGGGTCTTTTCAAATGAATTGGCTGTTCACATCAGGTGGCGAAAGTATTGGCATTTCAGCTTCAACATCTGTCCTTCCAAAGAACACCCAGGACTGATCTCCTTTAGGATGGACTGGTTGGATCTCCTTGCAGTCCAGAGTCTTCTCTAACACCATAGTTCAAAAGCATCAGTTCTTTGGTGCTCAGCTTTCTTCACAGTCCAACTCTCACATCCATACATGACTACTGGAAAAACCATAGCCTTGACTAGATGGACCTATTTTGGCAAAGTAATGTCTCTGGTTTTGAATATGCTGTCTAGGTTGGTCATAACTTTCCTTCCAAGATGCTTAATAAATCCTTGTTGCATGAATAATAAATACTGGATCAGGAAACATCCAAAGTTATTGACTATTACCATTTAATGTACAATATAAAAATTCTGAATTATTCTTACAATTATTCCACCAGCTACAATGTTCACTTTGGGAATCCTAGCATTTTTCTAAAATGACACAAGGTGGCAGCATCAGTCTCCTTTTGAGTTAGCAGCCATGCTCCAGTTTTACTTGGTCTAGAGACAAACTGCCACATCTTAAATTTGCAAGTTCCTTTGTCCAGTCTGGATTTTTTTTTTTTTTTAATTAATGAACAGCATTGGTTGTTTAAATTATTATGCAGTTAGTTCTTAACTGTGTAGTTTTAGCTAAAGAAAAGATTGTTGCTTGTAGAAAGGTAAAAATATTGACATGAATTGAGGCTGCTTTACAGTAATACTAGTGATTTGTGTTCTCAAACTTCCTTTTGGTAACAAATAACTGCTTGACAAACAACGGACCCAAATCTTCCTTTGCAGTGACACAAAGTGCAACAATGTCATTCCTTTCCAAATCTATAAAAAAGAAAAACAGTGTAAAACTTTTTCTAGTTCTTTTTAATAAAGATGTGAGACTAACTTTGCACTCCCTTTAACAAACGTACTCTGAAACCATAGATGAGAAGCAGAAATTTCTGATCACCTTTGAGGATGTAAAGAAAAGAAACTTGATTTAGAAATTAGAGTGCTTCTGGAATTCTAGAGATTCCCTGGTGGCTCAGCTGGTAAAGAGTCTGCTTGCAATTTGGGAGACCTGAGTTTGATCCCAGGGTCGGGAAGATCCCCCACAGAAGGAAATGGCAACCCATTCCAGTACTTTTGCCTGGAGGCACCCCATGAACTGAGGCACGTTGGGTTCTACAGTCCACGGGGTCGCAAAAGAGTTGGACCTGACTAAGCGACTTCACTTTCACTTTTCACTTTCAGGATTCTAGTGCTTCAGGAATCCCCTTAACTCCAACTTTAAGTAAACCTCTTATCTTTCAAAAATTCAGTGCCTTCACTTCTAAAATGAAGATAATGATCTCTGCCTTACCTACCTGAAATGAGATCAGTGAGTGTAAATACCTTTATAAACTGTAAAGGGCTCTATTTTACACAGCATGAACTAATGTTAGAATCATTTCCATTTTACCTTCAGGGAAAACAATTCCTAGCCAGTTAAATGGGCTTGCCTCAGTTTTCTCATCTATAAAATGGTCTAATGATATCAACCCCACCTTCTCTGGTGAGCTGTAAGAATAAAATAACAGATGTGAAAGTGCTTTTAAAATGAAAGTACTCCACTTGTACAAGATCATTAGTTTCAGCAAATAGCTTTTCTTGAGTTTCACAAACAATCCTGAAGAAAACCATGTGTAACTAAATAGTGTAAAAGAAATAAGCATGCTTGATTTAATACCTTCAGAATTCTCAAGAAACTGCACATTTAAAAACATATAGAGATGCTGAAAGTGTTATTTCATCTAGAGGAAAAATCAATAAAATTAAATGATACATTCAGAGTTAGTACTGGATGGGTGTTAGTCACTCAGTTGTGTCCAACTCTTTTTGACCCTATGGACTATAGCCCACCAGGCTCCTCTGTCTGTGGAATTCTCCAGGCAAAAATGCTGGAGTGGATTGCAAATATCTCTGCCACATCTTTATTTGCATCCTAGGCAATCTGATACAAGAATCACAAAGACTTTAACCCACGATCTATACTGGATAACTTTTAAAATCTGAATTAAAAATAGGTATATTGTAGAAATAAAGTGCTCATTTAAGATCGTAACATTTAATTAACATTTGTCAACTATCTGTTGTATGTATGTGTGCGTGCACAGGCTCAGTCATGTCCCACTCTGTGACCCCATGGACTGTAGCCTGCCAGGATCCTCTATCCATGGAATTTTCCAGACAAGAATACTGGAGTGGGTTGCCCTTTCCTACTCCAGGGAATCTTTCCAATCTAGGGACTGAACCTGGGTCTCCTGAGGCTCCTGCATTGGCAGGCGGATTCTTTTACCACTGTGCTCCCTGGGAAGCCCATCTGCTGTGGTGTACTAGGTATTTTCAAATCTTATTTCATTACTAATGTTTTAGTCCCTGAAACCAGAGAAAAATGCCAGTTCCATTGAAAAGTTGAGGAAATTAAAGTTCAGAGAGGTTGTTGAGTGTTTCTCAAGTCAAACAGCATGCCCAAGATATTCAGACCTTAAATCCTCTGCTCCTTCCTGCCTTTCCTCCAGAGTGTTGCTCTGGAGGTCTCTGCTTAGTCCAGTGGGAGCTCTTGTGCTATTGAATCCAACACTTAGGAGCAGCAAGCCAACAAGTTTTGTTTAGTAAAAACCAGAGATGGAATGTAACACTTTAAAAGAACCTGGATAAATGGGTACTTGTTAGCCAAAACTTAGGTCTCCTTAAGTGAATTTCAACGACTTGGGAAATTTGGGCTCTGACCTTTTGACTACACAATTTTATGTAAAGAAACCCAGTTACCTTTCCTTTAAATATTTCCAAAGCCAATTCATGCCTTTTCAAAAAGATTAATTATTAAATGTTAGGGGTTAAAAGGGAGAGAAATAAAGTTATGAGGTAACGAGAGATCTTAGAAATGAAGGCTACTTAAATCTCTTGGGAGGTATTAGTTATTTAAGAATGATGTGCTGTTGTTGCCACACATAATAAGTTAATCTTAAGAATGCATTTATCCCCACTGATGTTATAGTCTTTATACAAACTAGTTTAGTGAACTGAATGTCATTTTCAGGTGTGCATTCTGGTAGGCTATGTTTACCAGGAATTTAAATTATGTAATTACTTTGAAATGACACCACTCTAAACTATCAAGTCAGTTCTGTTGCATTTTACTTGCTAGTTGGTTTGTCCAATTTTAGGATTTAAAGCAAAGAGGCCTTCAAATGTATGCATCTGGGGAGGCTGTTTTATATCCTATTATCTAAAGAATGATACTGACACTATGCTTATGGCTTGTTCAAGTCCATTTTAATGAGTATCTGCAGTGTTCTGCTCCTTTGAAGAGTTATCCAAATGTAATAGTTGTTTGCACCCAACAACACGCATCAATTAGCACTATGATCTTTTTGTTATGGAAAAAGTAGCCCACAGAGCCTTGTAAATGGAAATATAAAGCTCTTATTTAAACATTCATTTATTTCCCCCCTTTTTCCACTCCTGGAATAACAGGTTTTTATCCTTCTTAATAAGTAGCTGAATTTAATCCAAGGAACCTTAAAGCCAAAAGTTTCCTGGTATTCAGCGTAGTGCTGAAGTTTACCATCAATCTTACTCAGTAACTTTAAGGAGCCCAACAGTGATTGTTGAGTTATACCATTTAACTACAGTAAAAGTCTAGCTTTTCAAAACGAGTATTCTTAAATTAATAAAAGTCATTCCATAGAGAGGGAAAAACAGACAGGAGATGTAAAGGGAGGTAACTTAAAATTCAAATAACAGAACAGAGGACTCTACAGTGGGATATAAGTGGCTGTCAGTGACACTTAACGATCCTCAGAGGACTTTTGATGCTCAGAGGAGGGAAAAATCAGAGAGGGCTGCTGAAGTCTCAGGGGCTTGTTTTTACTTTCTTATGGATTCCAAAGACGTAGTTTGGTGACTTAGAACTTCAAAGATGATTGTCATAACAAGGAGCGTGGGGTGGGCAAGAGTAGACACCAGAATCCCAGAGGTCCTTTTAGAATGTCAGTAATGGTGAATTGGCCTTGTAATTGTTGTAACTGGCCATGTATTTTAACATGTCAGGAAGAAGCATTTCTCACTATAAAGGTGTTTAAGGGATCAGTTCTCTTAATTTCCCTGACTTTTCCTTGATGCTATTTGAATGGAGACTGCTGGGTCTAATCTGCATCTAGATACCGCAGCTCCAAAACTGTCTTGGAGATTCAATTACTCTCTCTTTCAGAATACGGCGATTTTGCCTCTCTTTGTCAACCCACTGGTTGCCATGCAGTCTAGACTTGAGCTTAACTTTGCAGGCACCAAACTCTGTGCAAGATACCTGGGAGATGCTTCAGAGCTGATAATCTACAGAAGGCACTAGTCTGTACTAACTATAGCACCAAATCAGATTGTGATAAATGCTACGAGAGTAAAGTGTTGAAGGGGAAATTAATTCTATTCAAGGGTCAAGGAAAGGCTCAGAGAAAAGGTGACATTTCAGACCCTAAAACAAGAGAAGCATTTTGATAGTTAGAGAAGGGTTAGATGTGTATTACAGGCAGAAGGAGAAGGAGGACAGAGTGTGGAGTGGGAAATGACTCTTGGAGACAAGGAAAGTGGCTTGTGGTGGCTGGATATAAGGTTACTGAACCCCATAACAAGTCAGTATAAAAAGAACAAGATCAATATAATGTATAAAAAAGCTACCATACTGCTATTTCTGGATGTACAAAAAAGACATCTGGAAGGAATACCTATTTGTGGTACTGTGTGCCCCAGTTTTCCTATAGGCACTACAGAAATTAAAAGGAAAGGCCCTTGCCTTGGAAATGCTTGTACTCTACCTGGAAGAAAAATTAAGAATTAAATACACTTTAAAATAAAATTTAAAATTAAATAAATTAAAAATAAAGTAATTTAAAAGCATATAACAATCTCTAAGGCAAAGTATTAGATCACCCGAAAACTACTCGCCACCCCCCTCCCCCACCCCCACATAGTGGTACAGGTGGGTTGGGGGCCAGTTGATCTAGTGGAGGGCTTGGAACTCCTTCACCCTGGAAACAGGAGTAAAAATCACAGTTAACACCTATACCTGGCACTGTTCTAGGCCCTGAGGTAGATTAGCTATTTAAGTCTTCACAATTCCTCTGTTTTGGAGAAACACATTAACTTTACATATCGGGAAATCCAAGCACAGAGCTGTGGCCAGGCCAGGATTTCAAACCACAGGTCTAGTTCCAGCGTCCTGCAGTTCTTTTCCTGTTCCTGTCCTCGGAATCCTGGGCTTCCCCGCCTGCAAGGCAGGAGATGCAGGAGATGGGGGTTTGATGCCTGGGTCAGGAAGATCCCTTGCAGGAGGAAACTGGCTACCCACTCTAGTATTCCTGCCTGGAAAATTCCACGGACCAACGTGCCTGGCGGGCTACAGTCCATGGGTCCATACAGTTACAAAGCGTCAGACACGATTGAGCACACATAACACACACACGCACCCTCAGATTTTACCCCAGTATCTGGTGCTGGGTGTTAAGATCTTAAAAACAATAAAAACAGATTTTTTCCCTTTGAATATTTTTGGGATAATACGATTCAAATCAAAATAAAGACTTGAAAGCCCCAAACGTGTCATGGAGAAGAAACGCTTTTGAGCTGTACAGTCTAAACCCAAGGCCAGCAAGAAAATGTTTCCTTTTATACTTTTTTCCCCCTTCTTTGTG
Organism: Nanger dama; assembly: GCA_917880005.1. Taxonomy (NCBI): domain Eukaryota; kingdom Metazoa; phylum Chordata; class Mammalia; order Artiodactyla; family Bovidae; genus Nanger; species Nanger dama. The sequence goes on along the minus strand of CAKJTW010000031.1, from coordinate 3,826,921 downwards.
ACAGTTCAGTGTTTCTGAACGCTAGGGGCTCCCGGATTCTCTGGTTTGAGAGTAACTTTTCCTTTTAGGATTCTTTTTTTTTTTTTTTGGAAGGGGGTGGGGGAAATGTGGCCTTAATTATCCTACGTCTTAGGCTGCTTAAGGAAGGGGCTGTGCTTTCAGAATCCCTTCTGAGCCAAGTAAGGAGGTCCCTCTCTTTCCCTCTCTCTTTTTAAAAGGACCTCGTGCAATAAAAGTGCTGAAAACAAACTCTGGTGATCACAGCGGCAGCCGCGGCGGCAGCAGCAGCAGCAGCAGAAAGAGGAGGAGGAGGAGGAGGAGAGAGTTGGAGTCGCGGCAGCGCTCGGGGGTGGCTGGGCTCCGCTCAGCTCTGCTCCGCGCAGCTCCCATTCATTAAGCAACCAGGCGAGGAGGAAGGTGGCCGAGCGCCCGAGCTGCCCACTCGCGGCTTTGCGCACAGACGCGCCAGCTCCGCGCGTTGCAAGCAGCACAGCGCTGCAGAACTTTCCCCTCGAGAAGCTGGCTCTTTTCACCCTGGACTTTCGAACGATTCGGGGTTGAGACCGGAAAAGCAGAGGAGCTCCAGGGGGAGCAGAAAGCACCACCGCCTGCCTTTGGAAGCGGGCAGCGGGGCCGCACTCTCCCGCCGCGCCCCGAGCGGCCTCGGCCGGGAGGCGACCCGGGCGTCTGGGTGTGTGGTTGCTGTCGCCGGGCGTCTTGACCAGCGCCATGCAAAACTACAAGTACGACAAGGCGATCGTCGCGGAGAGCAAGAACGGCGGCAGCCCGGCGCTCAACAACAACCCGAGGAAGGGAGGCAGCAAGCGGGTGCTGCTCATCTGCCTGGACCTCTTCTGCCTCTTCATGGGTGAGCCCGGCCCCACTGTCCCTCGGGCCCTCGGCGCCGGGCGCGCGTCCCAGCCTGAGTCGGGCTGCGCGCGGGGCGGCGTCTCCCGCCCGCGCCGCGCAGTCCGCCTCGGGGGCCCCTGCAGCCTTCTCGGGGAGCCTTCGCGCGGCTCTCGGCCCCGGGGTCCCCGCCCTCTCGGTTCCCTCCGCCTCCCCGGCCTGTAGAGAAGCGTCGGGAGCGCTGTAGGCTTTCGCGGGCCACTTGGACACCGAATCCTAAAAGCCGAGCTGCAGTTGGAAACCCGGGCAGAATACCACGAAAAGAGTGGGCTCGTCCCGCTAGGAAAGGGGAAGTCGATGGAACCGGGACCCGGAGCCGGCGTAGAGCTGGCTGGACATCCATCCAAGTAAGATGGATCTCCTGGAGCGCCGGGCTCCCGCCTGGAGAGCGCTACCTTCTCCCGGCCGAATGTAAACATCCAGCCCTTCCGCTGAGACTGCCCTGGCCTTTTCACTTGCTTTCACTCTCCTGAACGCCCCCCAGGGGTTGGGAGGGTGCTCTCGAGGGCTTGATGCGTGGTGCCTACCCAGCAGTCCTTTTAAAGCGCCTACTGTGTACCAGGCGTTAGTTTTGACTGGCCCTCTCCGTGACTCGGTGCAGTACGAGCGAGGAGGTCCATTTCACCAGTGAGGAAACTGAGGCACTGGGAAAACTAGCCGCCGTCCTGCATTGGGACCAGCATTAATTGTACTCCCGGAAAGTTGAGGCAGTAGCTTGCTTCTGTTTTCCAAACTATTTGGAAGTCACAGCTAGAAGGACTATAGGGCGTGTGGTGGGAGGGTCAGGAGGATTTATGAACTGCCCCCGGGGCGAGGGGTGGCTATTGACAGGAATCTACAGGAGTTCCAAGGCTGAAGTCAGCTTAGGTTTTTTTTTTAAGCGAATCATGGTGAAATGGAAAGCGCGCAAGACTTGTCATCAGAACAGGGCCACTCCGCCACTTGCCGAGTGTACCGCCTAACTGCCTCTTTGGCCTCCGTTTCCTTATCAATTGAGTGAGTGGGTTGAACTAGCTGCTCTCTGAGGCCCCTTCCTGCATTACGAACTCGGATCTGGTCCAGGGGCTGTTCTGCCAACTCTGCTAACTGAAGAAACATCTGTGTTCCCAATTTCATTCCCTTAAAATAGAACTCCTGCACAGGAGGTTCAAGTCTCCTTTGAATTGGATTTGTGCACGCAGAGTGTGCAAACCAGAGACTTCTTGGGCTGGAGTCTCAGGTCCCTGTGTTCATGACTCTGTAGCAGGGTCCTTACTGAGGTCCATCTTTCCTTGGCTTGACTGTCCATAGTGAATTTTCAGAGTCAAAGAAAGAAGAGACTCTTGGAGTTTAAATGGAAGAATGGCCTCCTTTAGATACACGGAGACAGCTGAAGGTCAGTTGTGCTCTGTGGAAGGGGAGAAAGGTGCCTGTAGAAAGGTGGCAAATCCCATTCTCAGCTCTTCATATAAATTCAACATTAAGATGTTATGTAAAAGAATTGTCACTGGGGGCCCACCTTCCTGAAGGCAACCGACTTATGCACAGTGCGGAGATTAGTGCTTAAAGTCTCCTTGCCAAGCTATTGAAGTTTGAAGAGATCCTCCCCGGTCCTGGGGGAGTACCAGGAACCCAGAAACACACTGAAGCTGTTTGCTGTAAACTTATCTGGGGCTTCCAGTCTTTACTGGTGCTTTTTGTTGGTGGAAGGGTGAACTCTTTCTAGACTGTCTGTTGCCATGTACCCTCCTGTCTCCTGCTTGGTGGTTAGGGAAGCAGAGCTCAGATAGTTTTGTTACCCTTCCCTCTGCTTTCCACTCTGATTTCAGAAGGCAATCCCAAGAGATGGTGTGTCTTATCAAAGGAAAAAGTGTGAAGGAATTTGCAGAAAGACACACCTATCAGCTATAGTTTAGCCAGGGACACACAAATCCCAAGATACTGTTGTGCATTGAAGGTGTGAGTAAGGTGTACATTTGTGCATTTCAGCTCTTCATCTGTCCCGAGTCTCCCTGTGTCCCTTCCAAAGCTAATATTCTATACCTAGCTGTTTGCTAAGTTTATTTACTCTTGGCCTGTTCCAGCAAATGGTTTTGTTTACTGTAAAAAATGTTTATAAGATAATAGAATCTTTTATTTTACCATAAGAATCACACAGCTCTCCGTTTTAAGGGTATATGCATTGCCATTAACATCATGTCAACCAAATCATTTAAAAAGTGTGCATATCCCCTGTGCACAGACCAAATCACAATATCACTAATTTGATGCGTCTTGACCTCCTATAATAGGAAACACTGCAAGGTAAACATTTACTTGAGAAATTTATGCAGGAGAACTCCCTTTGACTTCCAAAGAAAATTATTAACACAACATGTGATTTTAATATTCCACACATCACAGTCCTAAAAATTGTTTCTACTTGGTTCACTTTTGCCTGGGACTGTCAGTCATGATTTAATTTTATGTAGTCTATTGATCATGTGGTCTGGATTACAAAGCCCTAGTATATGACAAAGGGAGACACAGTTTTCTGTTTATTCTCTCACAGGAATATACACCAAGAGTCCTCTCCTTGTGTCTGGAAAAAAGAGGCAATGTGCAATATATATGTTGTTACCTTTTTGGAATGTAAAATTCTTGGTGAAACAGTAGAAGTCCACTGGTCTTTGAGGGTGAAAGGAATCTGATGTCAGAGAATCACCTGTGGGAGTTTATATCTCAGAAAATAGCTATCTTTGCCAATTATTGCTTATAAATATGGTTATGAATCTTTGCATAGTAGTTTTTCTGAAATCAATTTTGTTTCTCTTTTGGTTGCATGATATGGATGGCCTTCTGTTTTTTTAATACAATGTTTTTGCTGTACCAGGTTACAAGAGAGCAGCAGAGACAATTCCCATATAAGGAGGAAGGAGCATCTTTTCTGTCTAAGCTCTATTAGACTCTTTGTCAAGTAAATTAGTTGATGTAATTTTCACTGCAACTGATGAAGAGACCATCTCCATTTTATAGATGAGAAAACTGAGATTCACACAAGTCAATTTGAGTTGATCCCAGCGGGCTTGACTGGAGTCCATCCCCCTTCCTCATCAGAAGAATCATAAAACTCAGATTATTAGAAAATTTTTAAAGCTCTGTTCGTAGAAAGCCAGGATTTCTCTGGTGGTTCAGTTGGTAAAGAATCTGCCTGCAATGCAGGAGACAGAGGTTCGATCCCTGGGTTGGGAAGATCCCCTGGAGAAGGAAATGTCAACCCACTCCAGTATTCTTGAGTGGGAAATCTCATGGACAGAAGGAGCCTGGTGAGCTACAGTCTATGGGGTTGCAAAAGTTGGACACACTGAGCAACTAACACACACAGACACACAGTACCCCTCCACATTTTCCAGCTAATTATTAGCAATGAAACAGATGGATAAAGGTGGTTCAGCTCGTCTGGTCAAAGATATGGTCTCGTTGCCCTAAGGCATTGCTTTGATTTGGGGCTGTTCTAACACTGAGTTATTTCTAAATTTTGAGGGTGCTTTTTTACCCTATGAGACAGTGGTTCCAAAGAAAGCACAAACAGCAGTGCATAACTGTAGTGTAAATGTGCAAATTTGGTAAATCTATGTGGAGCTTCTCTGTTTCATCTCATCTCTTCCTCATCTCTCTCCCCAAGTATTTACTGACTGCTTCCTCCCAGCCTGTGCGTTTTGTTAAGTGGGCAGAGTTAGACAGGTCTAGCTTTTTGTCAAGGGCTGTGTTCAAGGGCCTTCATCCTCTGAGGTCAGTGAGCCCATCTGTGAGATGGTGATCAGAATAGCCGCTCCATTACGTTGCTGTGAGCATCAGAGGAAATATTGGATGTGAAAATTATTTATCATCTCTCAATACTTGGACAAATGCAAAGGATTTATAACCCAGACCCCTATATGAAGCTTTTGTGGCTATGTTTACATGCTGTGTCTCAGAATCATAGGTAGGTGAGACCATGAAACAAAAACTCAATAACAATATTGTAGCAAAGACCACAAAGCATCCACGTCCAAAAGGAGAAGTTCACACTGGCCTAGTAGGTTGAAGACAGATGATTTTCATTCATTGTTGATCTAAACTTTAGCTGAGAAGGCAACCCCTAAAATTTAGCAGTATTTTGAGCCATCACATCTTCACAGTATATTCTGATCATGCTTTCGAGAAGGTTCTTTGTTCAGAACTTTGAGCATTACTTTGCTAGCATGTGAAATGAGTGCAGTTATGTGGTAGTTTGAAGACTGTTCCTCCTTTGACTTTTGATCCTAGAAGGTGGGGTAACTGAGTTTATGGTGAGGGTGGGAGATCTTTGAAGGAGCAGGTGCTCAGGCAGGTTTGGTTTGAAAGGCTTGGCTCCTGTGCCATTCCTTCCCAGGAAACACGGTTAGTGAAGCAAAGAAAAAGAAACTCAAATGGGTAAAAATAGTGAATTTGGATAGTCAGCAACGTAACTTAGTGGTTCTAGAATGTTTTTGGACACTTCTTGATTTGCAGTTAAATGGCTGAAACAAAATTCTAGAACTGGTTCAGTCTATGGGATAAATAAAATTACCATGTATTATTATTAAACTCTTCACTTTTAATAGTGAGAGGGAGGCAATGTGATGTAGTGAAGAGGATGGGAGACGTGGAGCCAGAAGTTCAGGTTCCAGGGTGGCCGGTGCCAGCAGCTAGTTGTGTGGTTGTGGCAAGTTAGTTTTTAATGGGTCTCAGTTTTTTCCAACAGTGAAATGACTGGTTGGGCGGGATGATGTCTAATGTCAAAAGCTGCCTTGTGACATTCCAGGACCGATTTCTAGTAGAGAGGAATGGCACTTGGATTCTTTGAATGTCTACCTGGTACCTGTTACTTGCGCTCTGCTTAGCTCTTGGTTGTATATTAACTCAGAAAGTCACAAGAGTAAGGGCCTAGGAATAGGAGCTCTGGTCTTGTATCGCCGTGTTGCTGTGTGACTTTGAGAACATTCCCTTGAAATTGTGGGCCTGATTTCTTGATTATGATCACAAAGGAAAGGGATTAGATCATCTCTCAGACCCCTTCTAGCACTAACGATTTTATGAGTCTGTGCTGATAGATAACTGGTGTAGAAACCCAGAAATTGCTTCTGATCGATTATTTATCAACAGTTGAATTTTTATGTTTTTATATCAAAGAAGTATTGCTGACAATTAGCTTGAATTGGGGTTCATTCTGGAGGGATAAAGAGCATTGTCTTTTCTTAGAGTTCATCCAATATGCTGAGAAACTGGCTAGATTTTTTTCCCGGCCAGATGTGTCCTTTCACCTGCTTCCTAAAATTTATAGGAATTACAAATGAACAAGGAAGCAAGCCCAACAGGCTTTTCCCTTCTTTTTTTTGTTTAAACACTGCTATTATAGTCACTAAGTATGTGTTTTTGATAATGCAGCAGACTTTGATAACTTAGTCTACCACATGAACCAAAGAATTTAGAAATAGATTTTCACTTAATAACTAGTGAGCCTTCCAGCCAAGAAGCATCCTGCACTGATTGAAATGAGAAGGAGCCTCCATTTCACAGGTAAGCCCTGCTGACTCTTCCAGGACAGTTGAAAACATTTATTTCTTCATTGTCTGGATTGTCTAGTTTTTTCTTTCCTCTTAGCTCTTTCATCCCTTTCTCTTGTACTTGATACATACCATAGTGGTATAGCTGCCTTTGTGTAGGAGACTGTTAAAGTCAGGGTTGGCGGCCTCTTCCACGTTTAACGCTATTGATCTCCTGTCAATTTGACATTCTTTCTTTTCCTCTTCCTGTGCAGTTGTTTGGGCTGGCAAGCCCTGTTGTGCATAAAGTGAAAGTGAAAGTGAAGTCACTCAGTCATGTCCGACTCTTTGCGACCCGTGGACTATAGCCCACCAGGCTCCTCTGTCCATGGGATTCTCCAGGCAAGAATACTGGAGTGGGTTGCCATTTCCTTCTCCAGGGGATCTTCCTGACTCAGGGATCAAACCCGGGTCTCCCACGTTGCAGGCAGATGCTTTAACCTCTGAGCCACCAGGGAACATGATGTTAATAATGCCAACCCCCTGGGGCTACTTGCCAGTTTAAAAGTTTTATTAATGAAGACTCACTACCCTGGGTGTCAGTTCAACATGGTACACATTATTTGGGGAGTGATAACTTTCAGGATTCCTGCTATTCAGGATTCAGTACTTCATAGCCTCAGCTAATAAGAACACCTGTGTGCTGTGAAACACAGATTCTCAGGCTTCTTTCCGGAAGATTCAAATTCAGTATGCTCTGGACCATGGCCTAGAATTCTGTGTTTCATAAAAGCTTCTAGTGATTCTTATCAGGCTAAATTTGAGAATCACTGTGTTGCTTAATAGCTAGTGTCTTAATGGCGATTGAAAAAAAGCTCTTGGTTTATAGAGAAGGATTAAATGTTCTGGCACTTTTTAAATTGTTAGATGGTCTCTCTCTCTATTTTTTTTTTTTTTCTGTTTGTGGTCAGTACACCTGTCTTTTCCAATAAAAATGTTTAAGACACCTAGAGATGACTATCCTAAGTGAAGTGAGTCAGACGAAGACAAATAACATGATATCTCTCATATGTGGAATCTAATTAAAAAAATGATACAAATGAACTTCTTGACAAAATAGAAACAGACTTGCAGACGTTGAAAACAAACTTATGGTTACCAAAGGAAACATCTGGGCAGCAGAAGTGGGGACAAATCAGGAGCTTGGGATGAACCTATAGTTACACTATAATAGATAAGATAGAGAACCAACAAGGACCTACTATACAGCATGGGAAACTCTACTCATATTCTGTGATAACCTATATAAGAAAAGAATCTAAAAAATGAATATGTGTGTATGCATAACTGAATCACTTTGCTGTACCCCTGAAACTAGCACAATTTTGTAAACCAACTATACTCCAATAAAATTAAGAAAAAGATATTCAAGACTTTTAGAACTCTTTCAAAAGGAAAAATTACCACTGGGTGCTTGCCTGAAAGTCTCCTGTGATTTTTAGTGCAAGGACTTGGTGAATGGGAAAGTGTCCAACTCTGTGCAACTGTATGGATTGTAGCCCACCAGGCTCCTCTGTCCATGGGATTCTCCAGCAAGAATACTGGAGTGGGTTGTCATTTCCTACTCCAAGGAATCTTCCCCATCCAGGGCTTGGTGTCTCCTAGTTGCTGAGAATCTGGAATTTTTATTTAAACTGAGTTCTTGGTAGTGTATGTATTGAAGGCCAAGTAACCGCTTTGGATAAATGAAGTGTAAACTCTATAAATATTTTCTTTTGAGATATTGAAGATTGTTGTGTGTGAGTGAAAAGTAAAATGAATGAATTAGATTTCTAAAGAGAGCCTTTAGAAAACCAAAGTTAGCTTGGCAGAGTACTGGAGAAACAGTACAAGCTTTGGATTCACCCAGAGCTGGGTTCAAATCCTGACAGAATGTCCTCTATACATGTGATTTGGGCAAAAACTATTTAATCTTTCAGGCCTTAGTTTCCTCATCTGTAAAATACAAAAGCAAACCTCATGACACATATATGGTGCAGCTTAGATGATATCATAAACCTGAAACTACTTGGAAACGTTTAAAAGCACTAAGTCATTATTGGGTAGTATGTGGCTATTATTATTCATAGTAATAGAATTTTCCTTTCCTTCCCACTGTTCTTACTCCTTAATGGTTCTATGAAATCTTTAATGTTTCGGTTGCAAAGTTGCCTGAAATATATTAGGGGAAATAATTGTGAAGAGAATCTAAGAAAAAGCCAGACAGGGAATACAAATGTTTTCCATTAGCCAGAGGAGAGCAGGTTTGGGGAAAGTCAGTGTGTGGGAATCTCAAGAGCCTTTGGTGGTTACTTTCTTCTCCTCTGGAAGTGACATGGCCATATCACTTTAAGGGAAAGACAGATACACCTTAGGAAGGCTGGGAGGAAGTTTGGACAAAGGGCCTGTTTCAGGGTCAACTCTTTTATGTGTCTTTTGAAAGCCCAGGGGGAAATATCTAACTAAAAAGAGCAACTATGTTTGAAAATAATTGAAATGCTTGTCATCCAGGGCATTCTCCATGTCTCTTGAGGAAGGGACTAACTGTGATCGTGATTATATTCATTGTTCATGCCAACCATGTGCTATAGACATTAGATCCCTTTAGAGAGGAGGAAACTGCAGTTCAGAGAAGTTAAGTAACTTGAACAAGAGCACCCAGCTAGTAAGGAGTGACTAAATTTTCCAGAACTCTTGTCAGCTTACTTTGTTGCCCACTTTCCAATGCAGTTTATGCCATGAAGGCTCCCTCTTTCTATTCCATCCCATTTCATTTATGTCCATTTTATTGGGTCCACATATGTACAAATGTGTTCTGTAGGCCCAATATAACTTCTGTTTTATGTCTTAGTTCTTTGACTGGAAGGCATGTGGGATCTTATCTCCCCAACCAAGGATTGAACCCTCTGCACTGGGTGGTAACGTCTTAACCACTGGACCACTAGGGAAGTCCCAATATAGAACACAAATATGAGTCTTAATGCAAGGATCATATTGGGCAGTAAAGGAGACAGAGTTATATAGAGATAGCTGTGGAACAGCTTGGCCTGTGCTGACAAGCCTCTCTGTGGACAGAAAGAAAATTCCATCAGAGCAATTTTTCAGTGCCTAGATTTGTGGACACTTCAGAATTTGAAAGTACCTTGAGGATTTCATTATCAACAATACTGAGATCAGTTTTCTATCTTAGAAAAATAGGGCTCTTTGAACAGGGAACAGGTAGGAGATCTGAGGAGGAAGCACAGGCTTTGGAGACAGACAGGTGGGAGTCTGCTTGTGGTTATAAGCTGTACACCCTTGTGCAAGTTGTGGCTGTCTCTGAGGTCTCTGCTTTCTCACCTGTGAAATGGGATGGCATGCATTAGGGGCCTGCGAGGTGAAGCTGGTAGAGTGCGTGGCACTGGGCATTTGCCAGTTGTGACTGTCACTGCCACCACGTCCTAGTCAGTGCTCTTCACCCAGGAAGACGTGGAGGCTGGGACTGGTGAGTAGTTGTCCAGTGACAAAGTGTGTCCTTGTCAGTTTGAAACTTGATATCATATATGAGGTGGTTCTCCAGAGAGCTCTATTCTCATTTTTCTCTTGCCTGGGTCAATTTAAAGAGGAACAAGACAAACAGGTTTAACTTTTAATCCAAATCAGAGGATGATAGTTGAGCGAGGCTAGAGACACGTGGTGCAGATTTGGACTAGGCAGGTTTTTTTTTTTCCCACATATCACTTTTCTTCAAACTGGCCCTTGTTCTAGAAAGTGCTTATTACCAAAGATCACTGCTGACTGATTTGAACTTGAACAGGCACCATCTTTTTCAAATGACCTGTCTCAGGAAAGGAGAAAGACAAGCCAATGTTTTCAAAGTTTTTGCTTTTGACTGAGGAGGAAACTGAGTCTCAGATGAAATAATTTCCTCAAGGTCATGCATGAGTTGGTGGTCCCCATATTCAAAAGAAGGCTAGGTCAGTTTGTCTGACATCCTTGTGAAACTATTCTTCCCTTAAGTCCAAGTTAAATTATAAATGATGATCTGCATTAAAATTCCCAAATTTAAAACAAACTGAACCCAACAACACACATAAGATCCAACTGGCGACTTATGAAAAGAACTTGATGATTTCTGTGTGCTTTTAAACTATACATTGCAATCAGAGTATTGGTGGGAACTGTGTTTTTGAGGTTTGTCACAAATTAACAAAATTATATGCCTAGAGAGTTTTGCAGAGAAATGCAAATCAGTGTAAGCGCCTTGTCATAATAAGCAGTATGCTTTGGTTCCTGTTTATGTGTCCTTAAAGCACATAATACACATGATTATTGACATGAAGGAAGCTGTTCTCATTGATGGTTTCTTTATATCTGGCCTCCAAATTAGTTTGTGGCATCAATCTGTATAATTTCTAGAGAATCTATTTAATTTTTATGTTTATACCTCTCTTTCAAGTATGTCTTATCTTCTGCAGTTGTTTCCTGAGCATCCACTGTGTGTAATCCCCTCAGTCCCTTCTTCCCCTCGGTTTGGGTCGGGTGGTAGGGTTCCTTGCACTTCAAAAACTCCCAGATTGGAAATGGGTACAGACTTTTTAATAATTTCACACATTTAGTCCCAGTGACTTGGGAGTGGTAAGGGAGGGGCTAGAGCTGCACAAGGAAAAGCAATGGATTTGCCTGAGGGCGTGGAGCTGGGTCTTGCTAGAGAAATAATAGCCCACATTATACAGAGGAGAGAAGGAAACGGCAGCCCACTCCCGTGTTCTTGCCTGGAGAATCTCAGGGAGAGGGAGCCTGGTGGGCTGCCATCGGTGGGGGCTGCACAGAGTTGGATACGACTGAAGCAACTTAGCAGCAGCAGCAGCAATATTCCATTATATGGACATACCACATTTGGTTTATACATTTATTGGTTGCTAGAGCATTGGGCTATTTACCCTTTTTGGCTCTTATGAATAGTGCTGTTATAAACGTTCATATACAGATTTTTGTATAGACACAAAATTTCAATACTCATGGGTATATTTACCTGGGAATAGATATGCAGGATGATATGGTAAGTCTATGTTTAACTTTCTGAGGAACTGCCAAACTATTTTCCATAGTGGCTGTACGATTTTATCAATAGAGGTGTCTTAAAATTAATTAAGATATATATGGAAAAAATGCAAACGTTTCACTGAAGACTTTTGGAATGAACATATTTATGAAAACACTATAGTGTTGCTTTGTTTGTCAGTTTAGCAGCGTCACTGGGTTTAAGATGAGTGAATGGAGAATAATAAAACTGCTTGAGGAATAGCTGGGTGGTCAGCTAGACCCACTCACCCACTGAGTAACATACTTCCAGAAACTAGAGTGTGACAAGCAGATTCCTGCTTCAGTAAAATGAAAAGCAGCCTTGGATCTTCAGAGTACCCTGAAAACAGTTAAAAGTACAAATATTGAAATCTGTATATTAGATTGGATTTGCTTTATGATATTTTTAAGACCATGGAATAGAACTGTAGGTCCTGATAAGACTGATTTCTTTTTCCCATCCTTTCTCCACTGGAGATACAGCTGTATACATGATTGCCTCTCAGAAACTAAAATTACAGTCCATCTTTTAGATTTATGTGCTGGACACTGGGTGATATTAGAGTATAAGACACAAGGACAAATCTTTAGAAATTGGTTGGAACTGAAAATTACAGTGCAGATTAAGCTATAAGTTAATGAAAAATTAGACCACACACAATTCAAGAGGGGGAGGAAAAGGCACTCAACCTTGAATATTAGGAACTTTAGATGATATTTCACTTGATGTTTCCAATCACAGAATAAGGTAGATGTCAATAACTGGTTTTGCAACTCAGAGAGGGTAAATGATTTGCCCAAGTTCACACAACTAATAAGTGTTAGGTCTGGGGTTTGGACTCAAGCCTGACTAAATAATGACAGTTGCTAACATTTACTGAGTACAAATATGTACCTCTCACTGGGCCACACAGGGTGCAGGCATTCTCTTACTTAATCCTCCCAGTGTGCCTATGAAGTCTTTATTACTATTATCTGCATTCACAGAATTGAGATTCAGAGATGTTAGAAATAACTTAACAAAAGTTATGAGCAGATGAGTTTGAGTTGGGGTCAGACCTGAGAAGTCCATCTCATGAGGCCATTCTTAAACAATAGGCTCTCCTGCTTTTGTTCTCCTATTTCTGAAACTCAAGTCTCCCCCACTGTTCCCTGCCAACTTTCACGTCAGTAACACATGAAGACTTGTCCAAGATAAATTAGTCTTGTGATCCTTACCATGGGTTCTCTGGACCCATCAAGGTCTACTAGGGCAATCTCAGGACATTTCGTGCAGTTTTCAGAACTTCAGAAATATCTAACATGTACTGTACGTTTTTCAATGATTAACTTGCCTAGGTTAGCTGAGAGCATCGGCCTCTGCCCGGTCTGGTCAAAGCACTGGCTTTCTATGCTTGTGATCTGAGTGTGGAATGACACCTGGCAGATCACTCTGGTCTTGCTTGTTATTTCCACTCATTAGGAGATGTGATTGGCACTTCCCATGCTTTGATTAACAGAAGCAGACAAATGACTTACATGTAGTTTACTTGGTAAATAAAGATGTCATAGACAGTCATGGAAGAATGGCAAGGGATCTTTGGTGGTGAAAACGTTGAACATTCTAGAATGGACAGGCAGCTTTGTGGACGGTGGACGCTAATTAAATGCCTAGTGTCTGCGTTTGAAGCAGCCGCTTGTATTGCTAGCAAAGGGAGGAACTTCTGGGAGGCTGAGATTTTAAAATATTTCCAAAGGTGTCACCAATTTATAGTAGTCCTCCTTTAATCTGCTGTTTCCTTTTCCATGTTTTCGGTTACCTTTGGTCTGAAAATATTAAGTGGAAAATTCCAGAAATAACTCAAAAGTTTCAACTTGCACACAGTTTGAGTGGTGTGATCAAATCTCTCACCAGGACCCCCAGCTGTCAACATGGGCTGCTACTGGCCTTCAGCCATCCATGTTGTTATGTCTTGATCCACAGTCACCCGACGCATATGGTCCTGCTCCTGACATAAGATCAGAAGGTCAATAGTAGCTTAATACTGTGTCGAACTTTATCTTATCATGAAGGTATTGTATCATCTTACATCATTGCAAAAAAAAAAGGGTGGCTACAGTACAAGCAGATATTTTGAAAGAGAGAGACCACATTCACATAACTTTTATTGTAGTATTATTTATCATAATTGTCATTTTTAACTTCTTCTTGTGCAAAATTTGTAAATTAAACTTTCTCATAGCAAGGGTATGTACACACAGGAAAGTTCTTAGTACTTATATTATTCAGTACTGTCCACAGTTTCAGGGACCCATTGGAATGTGCTAAGTCTCTTCAGTCATATCTGACTCTTTGTGACCCCATGGACTGTAGCCCGCCAGGCTCCTCTGTCCATGGGATTCTCCAGGCAAGAATACTGGAGTGGGTTGTTATGCCCTTCTCCAGGGGATCTTCCCCAACCCAGGGATCGAACCCAGGCCTCCCGTATCGCAAGCAGATTCTTTACCATCTGAGCCACCAGGGAAGCCCAGGAAGTCTCGGAAGTCTCCCCCAAAATAGGAAGGCGACCGTACCGGAATCTTGTGTTTAGCAGGCTTCTCATTTAACTGTTTAAAGAGAGTGGCTTCAGTGACACAGAAGGAGGGATGATGGTCCCGCTCTTTGGATGGTCTGTACTGTAGGCATGGTGTGAATGCAGACCTCTCTGTGGCTGGCTGGGAAATTAAAGTATACTTCTTGGGTCAAAGCATTCAAAATACAGAGCTTTCAATCTCAGGGGAAAATAAGCCCTCTTGATTTTAGGTTTAATTTTCCAAAGGCCAACTGATGGAGTTGAAGAACTTTAATTATAATTTTGCTTTAAATTGGTTGTTTGTAGCTGTGTTGGCCTCCGCTGTGAAATCCAAACACTTATTATTAATTAATAATACCTTTCACTGAATAGTGCTACCAAATGATAATGTGTGCATTAGATAATTTGAATGTAAATATTCTTTCTTGCCTCAGTTCATTTTTCTCATTCTAGCTCTTAAGCTCCCCAGACCTGAAAAGCCCACAGGAAAATACACCCAAACCACCCTACCCAGGAGGTCATTTTCCAGATGTCAACGTGAAAAAGGCTGGGGAAGGAACATTTTTGAACCCTTCCACTATAGTCGAGCACATTCCCATATCTCATCAAAGTCTACAATGGTAAAGGGAAGATATTACTGTCACTGATTTTACAGATGTGGCAGTTGCCCTTGGGAGAGGTCGAGGAGCTTGTTGAGGATCCTGCATCTAGAAAATGGTGGACCGCCTGGGATAAGAACCAGCCAACACCTATGTGGGCTCTTTCCTCCCATGTTGAGGACTGGCAATGAAATTTGCACTGGCTGCTATTTTCAATAATAAGCATATGAAGAGCTAGCAAGCCAGGCGGAAAGTTTTAAAGTGGAATGACCAGGCCTTGTGAAGTATTCAAGTGTTATTCGGGGGTTAAAGCATTTTCCCCATTTTTTTTACTATTGTTTGTTTCTTTGTAAATTCCTAGAAGATAGAGATTAGACTCAAAAACCCCTGGGCTGGAAGTGGGAAGGGCATGAACTAAAGAACATTTATCTCCATTGCAGGCAGTCATGCAAGGGGCTGGTTAACCTTGAATTTCACAACAACCTATGGAGGAGGGTGCAGAGTTCATTTCAGTTTTCTCAGAACCTGGTTAGCCCTACCTGTCTCAACTCTTTTTGGTGGGTGGTATATTAATAATTCAGCTAGTTCATCACTAACAGAGATTATTTACTGAGATTCCAGGGGAACTGCTTTGCTAGAATCTACTTGGAGCTGGTAGCTTGCACCATGTATCCATTTTAATTGAAACTATGTCACAGAGCTTCCCAACTCCAGTTCTGCAGAACTTCAGATGAAAAGGGCAGAAGCCTTGGCAGGGGAATACTTTGCCAATTTTGTACAGGAAGGGAATGACTTCTCTTCATGCAGAGGGATAGCAACCTCAGATGATATTGTTAATTCTTTTTTTTTTTTTAATACTTTATTCTACATTACAACACTGTATTTGTTTTGCCATACATTGACATGAATCAGCCACAGGTGTCCACGATCTCCCAATGCTGAAGCCCCCTCCCACCTCCCACCCCATAACATCTCCCTGAATCATCCTGTGCACCAGCCCCATGCATCCTGCATCCTGTATTGATCATAGACTGACGCTTCATTCTTACAAGATAGTATACATGTTTCAATGCCATTCTCCCAAATCATTCCCTCCCCCCACTCAGAGTCCAAAAGTCCGCTCTATACCTCTGGTCTCTTTTGTTGTCTCACATAGAGGGTCATCATTACTATCCTTCTAAATTCCATATATATGTGTCGGTATACTGTATTGGTGTTTTTCTTTCTGGCTTACTTCACTCTGTATAATCGGCTCCAATTTCATCCATCTCATTAGAACTGAGTCGAATTTATTCTTTTTAAGGGCTGAGTAGTACTCCATTGTGTATATGTACCACAGCTTTCTTATCCATTCATCTGCTGATGGACATCTAGGTTGTTTCCATGTCCTGGCTATTATAAACAGTGCTGCAGTGAACATTGGGGTACATGTGTCTCTTTCAATTCTGGTTTCCTCAGTGTGTATGCCCAGCAGTGGGATTGCTGGATCATAAAGAGGACACTAATAGATGGAGAAATATACCATGCTCATGGGTTGGAAGAGTCAATATAGTGAAAATGAGTATACTACCCAAAGCAATCTACAGATTCAATGCAATTCCTATCAAGCTACCAGCAGCAGTATTTTTCACAGAACTAGATCAAATAATCTCAAGATTTGTATGGAAATACAAAAAACCTCGACTAGCCAAAGCAATCTTGAGAAAGAAGAATGGAACTGGAGGAATCAACTTGCCTGACTTCAGGCTCTACTACAAAGCCACAGTCATTAAGACAGTATGGTACTGGCACAAAGACAGAAATATAGATCAATGGAACAAAAGAGAAAGCCCTGAGATAAACCCACACACCTATGGACACCTTATCTTCGACAAAGGAGGCAAGAATATACAATGGAATAAAGACAGTCTCTTTAACAGGTGGTACTGGGATAACTGGTCAACCACTTGTAAAAGAATGAAACTAGACCTCTGTCTAACACCATACACAAAAATAAACTCAAATTGTTAATTCTTCTTACTGGTCTTCTGCAAAGGAGTTTAAAAGGCTGAGAAATGCAACATTTTGAGTGCAGCAGCTTACACTTGGGTTAGAGGCTCTGTGTATTTCCCAGGCTATTGTAGGGCTCCTATTCAGCTGGGATTTGAATGGAGTGTGATTTGCATAAGAGCAAGTGTATAAAGTAGGTCTTTTTTTCCCTTTCCTCAAAGAAGTTTTGTGGCATTTCTTTTCTGACGGAGTTGGCATGAAGCTTTGACAAACACAGAGCCATGGAAAAGTTAAACAGGACTGAGAGCAAGCCCATTTTGTACAGATCCTCCACACTGAGAATGCAGAGCAGCTGGCAGGAGGCCGCTCAGATCACAGGAGACATGGCAGAGGCTGTTCGTCCGCTGTGAACTGGTGATGAATGGGAAGCGCTCACAGGACCAGTGGGAAAATGGATCACTGCCTATTTACCATTCTTTGTGGTTGGGGAAACTACAGATGAGAACATTCCTGGGACTCAGCTGGCTGTCTTATCTATCCTTCAGTATTTGTTGAGATAAATACAAAGAGATAACAAAGAAATACTAAGAGGCGGATCCTTCCCTCCAAGGGGTAGGTAAGAAGATGACAAGGGAGACACACATTCATTCTTGGGGAAAATGTGACCAGGTGTCTTGAGCTGATCATTAAATGAAAGTTTAAAAATAGGAGGCAGCTCCACGCTGATCCTGGGGTATATTCCCAATTTTGCTGATTAGCTGGGTGATAGAATGGAGATGGTGATTCATTCCTTGCCTACTTCATGAAGCTCTTGAGACCAAGAGTATGGTACCATGTTTATATAAGGAAAATGCTTTGAAACTGTAAAGTCATATTTGTACAATGGATATAAATGTATGTCCATGTGGCTTCCATGGTGGCTCAGACAGGGAGACCTAGGTTCAATCCCTGGGTTGGGAAGATCCTCTGGAGAAGGAAATGGCAACCCATAGTCTGAACCTGCTGTCCTCTGTTCTCCTTGTTTCTATCCCATTTTATCTTTAATTAAAAAAATATGTATTTATTTGGCTTACTTGCACCATATTGGATCTAGTTCCCCGATCAGGGATCAAATCTGTGCCCTCTGTGTTGAGAGTGCAGTCTTAGCCACTGAAGCAGGGAAGTCCCTATTTCATTTTAAATGAATTTCTTCACACACTTAGATCTGAAAACATTCCTTTATAGGTTTTATTTCTAGGGGGATAGGCTCTCCCATATATTATTTATGCATTAACTATATAAGAATAATTTCTCAAAACTGCAATTTTAATGACATAAGTCCTTTTCTTTGGCATTTTTTTGACCACCCTCACCCCCCTGCCCCGACCCTGCCACCCTGGTTGACTATACTAAGACTTAGTTAGTATATTTGATGCTCTTTAGAATCTGGCCCCAACCAACCTGCTAGTCCCTTTCTTCCCATCCTCCTCAGTCCCCACTTTGTGCCTTTGTCCAGATGTTTCCATTCTGTGACTATTCCAGGAACTTTCCCACCAAATCATTTCTGTTTGTTCCATACATGTTATTCACCTCTTATAATCAATTCAAGTGCCAGCCAGTCTGTGAAGCCCTTTCTAATTTCCTCTGGGCAGAATTAGTTCTTTTTAGGTGATCATAGCACTTTGTATTGACCTTTTTACGTCAAAATTTTGGCTTGTTTTATAGTTTGGTACAGGTCCGTCTTAATAGACTATGACTCCCTTGTATTGAACAAATGCTTGAAATTTTTAATAAAGTCAACACATTGAAGAAAGTGTCAATAAAAGGCTGTTTTGGTAAATATAAATAAGAAGCAAACAGAAAAATACAATTTTTGTTACCTATACTGCACAATCTTAAAGCAGCTACTAGCACAATATCTCTTGTTCTAGAAATAGCTGAATTATTATTAAGTGTAATTATAAAGCTAAACACTGGGTGCTTAATACATACTTCCTGCAAATCAGTGTGATGGAATGGAAAAAGCCTTCACTTGCTAGAGTTTGTAATAACCTATAATAAAATATTAATTAACCTGAGAGATTGGGAGTATGTACTTAACGAAAGGCAGCTAGATATTTCAAGTTTTATATTTATATAGTGTTTTGAACTTGGTGAACAGACTGAATTTGTACTAACCATGATAGCTTTCATTAAAAAAAAAAAAAAAGCTGAAGTTACCCTAAAATCTAGGGCTATATTTTAGGATGATTGATTTTTTTTTTTTTTCCATCCTAGTCCTGCTCCATGGAGAGGCTCTGTGAATGAGCAGAGCAGAAGCCTCCTCTCAGAGAAAGATGCCCAAGCTGAGAGTTAAGAAATCTGGGTTTATGTCCTACCTTTCTTGTTAACTTACTGGATCACTTTAGCCAAGCAGCTTTCCTTCTCTGTGACTCTGTTGCCTCATCTGTGAAATGGGGCATAGAGAATTCTCTGGGCATTTCCTCTGAAATCTCTCTCTGTTCAGTCAAATACAATGAAGTTCACATTGAAGGAGGAGGAGAAGTCTTTTCCTCCTTTCAGCTCTTTTCTATCATGTTACTGTTCTGTTTATTTCTGCTATCACATCAACGGTATTTGATTTATTGCCTTTACCCACTGGAAAAACTTTTAAAAACAATCTCTTAATATCCTAAGACACTACAGTTTGTATGTTTACCTTTTTAGATATTTATCTGGGTTAATCTTGCTTCTCATAATTCTGAGAAGGCTGAGATTGAAGTATCAAAATGTCAGATTCAGAGAGAGAGAAAGGAACTCATAGAACAGAGCACCTAATGTGTTTTATTCAGTCATTATGATAACCTTGTGTAATGGATTATCACTTAAAATTTACAGATGATAAAACTGAGGCATGAGGAGGTTAGGTACTAGGAAGTAACCCCAGTGTCTACCTTCCTATAATTTTAACCCAGCATCGGCTATGTTTGGTTGTCATGCTGGTAAGTCATTATTAATATTAATATCAATCAGTTTTATAATTAGAAGCCCCTGACTCATTGGTGGTGATGCATCACTTCAGCTAACATCCATTGAGCACCTTTCATGGTGTACCAAGTACTGCACTTGGTGCTGGCGTCTAATGAATTGGATGTAGTCTTCTAGAGTTTTCTAGAATGGACGCTGGGCAGTAAATACAACCTGGACAGAAATACAACCTGGACACTGTACAGAGGTAGCAGAATTGAGCTGGGGGTCTGGGGGTAGTGACATCACCACTTGTTTGGATGGCCAATTCAGGAGAATGCTCTTATGCACTGCTGTTGAAAACGGCATTGCACTGAAGAACTCCATTGAGCTGAGTGATTCCTCTGCCGGAGTTCTAACCATTGGTACAGTCACCATCCTTTAGAATACTCTTAAAATGCAGGAGTGGAGGGGCCTAAGGATCAAGGGTTTCCCCTTGCCCACTCCCATCACATAGGTGGGGAAACTAGGCTCAGAGAAGTTTACTCTCTTAAGAAAATGAGTAGAATCTAGAGCAAATAAAACCTTACCTTGCAGGTTCAAGTTTAAATCCAATAAATACCTTATTTTAAAGCATCCCTTTACACCGTGGATTTGGTTATTCTGTAAATCAGATAATGGTCCCGTGTGTCATAATCTACAAAGCCTTTTAAACCTTAACATAACATCCCAAAGCACAGTAATGCACTCTTATAGTAAAAATATTCCAAAAATATGGTTATGTTAAAAGGGAATAACCCTCTCACCATCCCTCCAAATTCCATTCCCTGGAGGCATTGCTGTTAACAGTTTGTGGTTCCTGCCAACCTTATTTTGAATGCACAGGCATTCTCAGTGGCATCCACCTTCATCCACATTGGTTTTATTTATTTATTCTTTCCTTGACACACCGCATAGATGTCTTCCTTCTGGCCTTGAATCATGTCTTTGCTCTTCAAAGCACCCTCCCCTTCTTCTCTGCCTATGGGAAACAGTATCCATCCCTAGACTGGTTTCTGCACATCTCGTGTCCTTACTAGTCCAAACTTAGGGAACTATCACTTCTCATTTAAGTGCTTCCAGCTGAAACGCTAGGTAGTGACCTTCAATCATTTATGTTCTGTTGGTCTTCTCCTTCCTAAATAATGGGACAGGTGAGTGAGATGATCTTTAAGCTTTGCTGAGTTCATCAATTATAAAGGACTCCATCTTTAGTCAGTGCTTCCTGGCTGGATATCTTGATCCATGTTGAATTGCTGAATCCTATCAGAGGGTTGCGACATAAAAGAGATGAAGAGAGTCACCCTAAGAAGTTCCCCCAGTTTAAACTCAAGTCAGAAAGTTTTAAACTTTCAAAGGCCACGTGACATAATGGAAAGAGAATGTGTCCTTGGGGACAGTTCTGAACTCAACTCTTGGCTTCACCATTTGCTAGCTTATAAGTGGAGACCAGGGTTGTAACCTCTCTGAACTTCAGTTTCATCATCTATAAAATGGGAAGAACAGTTCCTGTCTGACAGAGCATCCCAAGATCGGGAGATACAGACAGTAGGCTCTTCGACATTAATCTCTACCCTCCTTCCTAAAATCTTTCTGTTTAGAAACTCTTATCTGTCAGAGTTGGCAAGCTTCACAAGGAATACGAGATAGCATTACCTGGATGTATAGCAGATGTAGTGTACAGAGAATGGATGAGATGCAGTTTACCTGATCTGTGAAAAGGAAAACTTTGGAGTCCTTCCAGGGAATCATCAAGCAGCTGCACAGATGTAGTTACCTTTCCATCCACGCTTGCTAAAGGAAGGTATTTTCCCATTTGGAGAGAACCTGTTGGAAATGTGTCTTTAATGCATTCCACTGTTCTGAGGCAAAACTTCCCAAGAGATTGAGCAGAGCCTATGAACCAATATCATTGAAAGTTGATTAAAACTATCATCTTAATTAAATACAAGGGAACAAGAAGTTCTCAGTATTCTGGTAGCAATTAAAGACTAAAAAGTCAATTTGAAGTTGTTTTTGCAACTCTTAAAATAATACTCCCTCTCCCCACCCCCTCATGAAAAGAGTTTTTAGCTATAGACATGCCCTCACATTGAGGTTTTTGAAAGCTGTGAGGACCACAAACCTGCTGGCAAAGCCTTCTGCTGCCAAGACATCGAAGTTCTCAAAAGCAAGAGGGTTCAAGCTCAGGATACGCTGATTTGGAAAGAGAGCCCAAACAAAGGGCCTTTTGAGGCAGGAAACTGGGCTTTGGCTTTAGCACAGAGCAATGTGGGATTGGAAAAGTGCCCTGGGACTTGCTGAGGAGGAGAAGGACTATGAGATCGATGGAGGAAGTATAAAGTTTCTCCATACAGTGAGAGTTTCTTTCCAAATCCTCGAAAGTTGGTTCCAGAAGCTGTTATCTTTCCTCTGTCAGCTTCATCCGCATGCCTTTTAAATGTGGACTTCACAACATGGTGTGTCTTTGAACAGAAAAGGGGAAATGAGTCTCAAAAGCACTTGTGGATGTTCCCCTTTTAGCGTGACGCCTGACCTGAAGGCCAGTGGTTTTCTTTGAAAACCAAAGCAACCACATTCATGAATTCATTCATTCACTCGCTTAATTGCAGTATTTTCTGATCACCTGCTACATGCTAGGTTGATGGGGCTGTAAAGTTAAACGGCACAATTCCTACTCACGGAGCTCAACATCCAATTAACCAAAACTTGACATATATCCCACTGTGTTCTGTACCCATGACTCTTCTCCCCTCCATCACCCTAGTAGGGTTTTACATGTGACCTTTCCCGAGGTGAAACTTGTCATACTCACCTTTACAAGTATTCCAAACAGCAGCACACTGACCAACAGGAGTCCAGCCGGGCCAGTCCAGGCAGAGGAGCACTATAAGCACAGGGGAAGGCTCAATGATGGAGATGAGGGAAGAGAAAATAAATTCTGATGGATTCTAGTCTTCAATGCTTTTTATGTTTTTCATATTTCATTTATATATATATAAATTCACCTGTCCACTGCTTGGTAAGAAGGAGGGAGGGGAGTGGAAATAGAACAGTAGGAGCAACAGAAGGGAAAGGGTGGATTTGGCAAAGCCACTGGCACGAGAACTTAATCTGGAGAGGCTGAGTCAGTGGAGTCTGTCCGTCACTGTAGAACGGTGATTTTGGGTTATACATTTGGAAAACTGAGCTTCCTGGAACACAGAGGACTCAAAGATTTCAGGTAAAACAAGATTAACTTTCATGTATTAGCCATCTTAAATGTTTACTCTGTGTCCCAAATGTGTATTGATAACATAGCCCATGCTTATGTGTCTTCCAAGAATCAAGACTCCAAGCTTACCCAGTCTCTGCCTTGTAATGTTATGTGCCAGGTTACCATTAATTGCTTCTAAACAGTAGTTCTACCAGCATATGCTCGATCAACAAATGCAAACATGCTTGAATTCAGAGATGTAAGGGCTTTGAATTTGAGTAGAGGTTACCCTAATATTAGATGTTGTCCTGTGACATAGGAATGTCTTGATTCCTACTACAAGTGGTGTTTTTGATGACTGGACTTAATCAGAGAAGTTACAATGGCTGGTTGGTAGACTGAACAAGATTTAGAAGAAAACTTTCTGATGTGCTTGTCAGCACTGGACCATACACATGGCTTTTCTCTTGCTCTTTGAATTGGAGCATTTGTATGGTAGATTAAAATTTTGGGAAAATACTGTGTTCCCTATGTATATGGAGAGATATAAAGAACAAGTGAGGGTTTATGTAGAACCTTGACAGTGAAATCTAAGGTGGTGACCTTCTTTTTCTTACTTTTCTATTTCTAGTGCTTAACTTGGGCCTGTACATATAAGTTGTTCAGTAAAATTGAACAAAATAGAAAAACCCAAGTCAGTTTTGACACTCACATAACTTTTATAGCCTTCTTTCTAAAGGTAAATTTGTCTTTCAACATTGATATGTTAAACTACATCACCTAAAATATAGGGAAAAGAGGGAAGATCATGTATAATTCACCAACTTGCACAAACAGTATTACTATTGGGCATATTCCCTTTAATCATATTTTATTTAATTTTCTTTCAGTTACTTAGATTATTTCTGTGTTGTTAATACTCACCATAATTTGTCTTTGCTTGATTGTATGACCCTTTACAATCATTCAGAATTAAGCATTATCCTTTAATCACACAAGTTTCTCTTTCACCCTCTTTCTTTTCCTTCATCCTGCTCCCCTAGACCAAAACTCTATTGGGGGAGGCACTGTTGCCCCCAGCTTGCTTGGATGCCTGTAATAGTACCACAAACTGATGCCTTAAACAGCAGAAATATATTGTCTAAGAGATATGGAGATGGAAGCCTGAAATCAAACTGGTGCAGGGGATTCTTCCTGAGGGCCATGCAGGATGGATCTGCTCCGGACCTCTCTCTGGCTTGTTGGATGGCTGTCTTCATGTTCACATGGCATTCTCCCTGTGTACCCTGTATGCATCTCTGGATCCAAATATCCCTTTTCCACAGGTCACCAATCATATTGGATTAGGACCCACCCTACTGTTGTCATTGTAACTTGGTTTACCTCTCCAAAGACCCCCTTTCCAAGTAAGACCACACTTGGAGGTCCTGGGAGGTTAGCACTCCAATATATGAAACTTAGGGGAAGGCACAATTCAATCTCTAACACCTCCCATTTATATGTGAGAAAATTGAGGCCCAAGCCAAGTAGCTGGAGATTTGATTTTAGGCCTAAATGACTCTGAGGTCATGTGCTATCATCACATCCTGTTTTCTCCCTATGAACTGAGAATATCATGAAGAAAGGGGGAAAAAAATCTTCCTTTAGCTGAGTTTATTTATCATGAGATGTTTGATGGTTATTAACTGATAAATTTAACTGAACTTGACCAGTTGAAACCTGTATAAATCATGTTATTTAAAAATAAAGTATAGCACATTATGCTTAGTTAAAATGTTTTATTGCTCTGAAGCATCTGCTAAGCCTGTTACACAGATTCTTCTATTCTTATTTGAAAGTACCATGGAATACAATGACTGGTAGGCTTTATAGCATTCCAGTAATTGTCTGGCAATTGGACCACACTTTATAGCAAAATCAATCAATATTAGATATGGATCACCAATTTTTATCTTGTCTGTCTTTTCTGTAGATTCCTTTTAGGTTTTTCATTTTCCTTCTCCTGGGTTAGTGACTATGGCAAGCTACATGCGGACACCCCTGCCCTCCACCCCCAACCCCCCACCTCCCGCCACCCCCCCCAACACACACACACACAAGTAGGCCCCAGGGAAGGCTAGGACCAGCATAACAATAATCAGCTGATGTAGCCCATCATGGTGCAGTTGGCCAGTGCGTGGACACCTGTGTCCTTTTGTCATTGAGTGCACTCAGGCAAATCACTACTACTCTTAATTTCCCGCATGAATTAAACAAACAAACGAACACTTTGACTTAATGATCACTACATTACCCCAGTTGCTCTTTTCTGTGCTTTGTTCATTGTAGGTCCATAAAAATGTTCACTGGGCAAAAATGATTGAAAAGAAAGTGAACACATAGTCTCAATAGATGTGAACCAAGGAAGATCCAAGTGACATTCCATACAAACCAGCATGAAGTGCTGAGAAAATCCTGTTATTTTCTTGTAGCTGGAAATAATCAAACATTGAAAAGACGTTGGTGTTTTAGAAAACTCTGCATATACTGATGGCCTTGCCTGCTTTAAAGGAAAGGAAAGCTCCCACATAGAGACATAGGGCTACCCTCATCATCTTTCTTCGTTCTAATGTATTTTGTGGGGAGACCAGGGGAATAACCATAGCTTCATGAATAGAGTGCACTCTGAGATGGTACTGTACCTCCAAACTTCACAGTAACCCCTCTACTGACACCAGTTTGCAGATTCCCTAGAGAGGGTAGCAGCTTACCCAGTATCACAGGACTAAACAGAGACAGAGACAGAGCTGAGCTTCAGATCTATTTGACCACAAACCCTGTGCTTTTCTTAATCATCTGTATTGTCAGTTACCCACTCCCATTTCATAAAAAACCAGAGGCTTGGTGATTTTAAGATACATGTTCAGTAACTATATGTGAAGTACATAATGCATTTAAAAATATATTTATTTATTAATTTAGCTGAGCTGGGTCTTAGTTGCAGCACATGGAATCTTCAGTCTTTGTTGTGGCACATAGGATCTTTAGTTGCAGCTTGTGGGATCTAGTTCCCTGACCAGGATTGAACCCAGGTCCCCTGCACTGGGAGGGTAGAGCCTTAGGCACTGGACCACCAGACAAGTCCTCATAATGGATTTCTAAATGGACCAAAGTGACACTTGTCTCGCTCCTTCTTAGAGAAGACACACCATCCCATATTCATGATACCAGTAATATTAATTGAGCTTTTCAGTGTTCCTGACATTATATGAAGCATCTTTGCATATCATATCTTTTTCATGTCATATCCCTATGGAGAGTTAACTGATGTGTTTAAGGTAGAGGCAGGTGTGTCTGATTCTGAAATCCACACCATGCTACTCTTTGCCATGTTCTTCAGTAGCCAACAGATAGATTGCCACTCCCTTTAGCTGCATACTTCTTGTCTATACCTAGTTATGCTGCTGAATGGTGCTGTGTGTTAAGATAACCTGAGAGTCTGATACTAGCAGTGAGTTTCATAGAGGTGCAGGAAACAAGAGGGGAACAGCCTTGGCCACTCCTGGAGAGAAGGCAGTGATTGTTTGGGTTGCACTCTCCAGGACCTAGCTTGGTGTCAAGGCTTTAGTATCTCTTTTTAAGGGCTAATGGAGATGTGTCTAGAAAATACAGGTTTTTTTTCCTTGGGAAGATGCTTGTCATACATCATAAGCAGGGAGCTTTAGATATGAAGTCCTATGCTCCAGCCCCTTTTCCCCATGGCCACTAGGGTGCTCTTTCTCAAACACAGCCTGGCCATGCTGTCTACCCCACACGTATCCCCTTATTTTGTGTCTCTGCAGTGCACCCAGCACTATATGATTGAGTGGCATTACCAACTAATAGGATAGGATTTAAAAAAATAAGAATAAAAAACACCATCCCTGATGGCTAGGAAATCAGTCTCATTTGAAAGCCATACCCTCAAAACATAACTTTGGAACGGTTAGAGATCATTCAGGCTAGCTTTTCTTCAGGGAGGGCTCTGGAGAACTCTAGTTCTTCTAGGTTGTATATTTCCCTGTTGAAACTCAAAAGTGAACTCTGATGAAAGCTCCAAGGAAACAGTTTGTGCCAAATATGCGTTGAGATATAACTGAGTTGTGCAGCCTCCTCTCCTTAATAGAAAAGGAGGCTTGGCAAAGAAAAGGGACTTTCTGAAGTCATAGAAGTATCCAGTGTTGGGCTCCAAGACCCAACCGTGGGCTGCTTCTGCTGCACAAAGCCCCCTAACATTACTCTCCACTCTGTTTCTGTCTTTAGACCAGGCAGTCCTGAAGTATGTATTTTCTCCTGTGTCTTGAAACCATATGTTTCTTACGGTTATTTCCTCCCCTCCTCTCCTAAGATAAGCCTCTGATGTTTTGTGTCTGAAATCATTCTGGGTTTTTTTCAGAGCCATTTCAGCAAAAACATTAGAAAGCTAGGTTTATGATGCGGCAGAAGAGAATGTGAGAGGAGGGTTGCAGGTGTGGATTCTCCCAGGAGCTCTAGTAGGAAAGGCAGGGTTTCTATGGGAAGGTTACTGGCCCCCTAAATAGAGAGCTGATTGAGGGCAGGAACCCTGCTTTACTCATTGTGATATTTCCCAGCTCCAGCACACAACAGGTGCTCAGTAAACCTTTGATATACGATACGATTTAAAACTTTGTTTATGCTTTTTAGAGTAGTGATTCCCAGATTGCCTTGGGATAGAATCATCTTGAGGGCCTATTAAAAACGGGGAACTTTCAGGCCCTTGCCCCAGAAAGTCTCATTGAGTTATCAAGTGGGTTCTAGGCCGTGCCCAGAATGTGTTCTTTAATAAGTGTCCCTGATGGTTTGGATGATTGACCAAATCTGAGAGTCACTATCCAGAAGATAATCTTGTTTGATCCTCCATGTCACTCTTAAAGACAGACATGAAAATAAGCACTGACCTTCAGGCCTGGAACTTTCAAACAAACACACCCACAAAGAGATGTGTGCAGAGGAATATGGAAAGGATGTATGCAGAACAGTTGGCCAGTATAGCTTGGGTCAGATGGAGAGGGGCGATGGGCAGAAATGATTTGCAAGCCTAATTAGACCTGCTCCCCAGTTCTCAAACCTGCAGCTCTAAGCCTCCTGCTAATTGGCAGTCCCTTAATAGATTAGGACTTGGCATCAGGTCTGCATGTTATTATAAACCACACACAGAAAAACCCAGTGGCTGAGGAACTCCTGCCAAACCCAGGCCTGGGTTTTTGTGAGGCTTTTGAAGTGCGCTGGCCTTTCAATATTTTGTATAGTCCGTGTACTAAAAGGCATCCAACCATTCCTTTGGATGGGATTTGTGAAGGGCGAGTCTGTTGAATAATTAATTCCCCAAGACCCATTCTGTCATCTTGATGGACAGGCCAGAGCCCACATACACAGCTCTGCTCTCAGAGGTCCTTGGAGCACGACAGGAGAGACGATTTCTCACAGATCCTGTCCTGTTCTTAGGGAATCTGTCCCCCTCCCCTTTGTGCGCTTGTGGGATGGGGAAGAAGAAAGGTTAAGAGCCCATCTGCTGGAACCGGGCTGTGTGACACACCATCTCAGGAAATGCTCACAGCAGCCCCTCCAAACTGCCTGATCTGTTTCGCCAGGGAGGATGCAGATGTCCTGAGAGCTCATGAGTCCAGGGTTACTCTGCCACATGTGTCAGAGAGGGGTGGGACTCCTACCTGAGTCTGCTCCCTCCAAACTGCCACCAGACCACATCAAAGCCCAAAGACTCTTTTTATTTTTCTTGGTGTTCAGCTGGTTAATCTGGGCAGTGAAGGAAAGTTTTCTGTGATTTACAGCACCTGCAGGCATACCTGTTTGCATACCTGGATAATATATGTCCTGTAAGTCCTCCTCTCCCCACTCATGTTAGATAATAGGGTCCCTGCCCAGAGGGGACCTTTACAGGGGGCCATGTTGTGCAGAGGGGCACAGTGGACAGAGTGGGGCTGCAGAGAGGGGCTTTGCTGGAGTGCGAAGGCCTTCTAAGGGCTGCCAAAGGCACACTCAAGTATTCCTGGAGCCTTTGAACCATTCCATGGGCCTTGCCCTCTGCTCTTGTCTGCCCAATTAGGTTTCTGTGGGGGCTCCATTTTTTTCCAAGTCCATTTCCACAAAGGGTGAGCTGTAGTGGAGCCTGAGATTTCCATGAAAACCTTCCATTTTTCAGGCAAACATACCAGGCAGCTCTCGTGGCAATACCATGGTGAAGGAGAATAATGTTATTTGGCATTTCGCCCTTTTTAAGAAAGTGTATGTGTGTGGGGGGTGGCGGGGAGGGGGCGTGGGGGTGTGTGAGGGGGACAGGTTCGGGGGAGGATGGGTAGAGAACAGTGGGGGCTTTGTAATTTACTGCAATAGAGAGGTCAGTGGGCAGGGTCATGAGGAAAAGAGGGGAGCAGAGAAGGCCTGAACGCCCCCAACCCTTGGGCTTCAATATCCTCTACTCCTCGTTTTCCTGATTCATACATTTTGAGAGGTTGCAAAGGGGACATTGACGAGTTCTTTTTATGTTTTTATTTGGAAGAAGGACTCTAGACATTCTGTCCCTCTGAGAGAAGCTGGCTCCTTGCTGCTTTGCAAGGATTAAGGGCCTGGCTTCCAGAACCGTTGAAGAAACATCCCAGGAGCTACCCTTTTCTCTTCACAGCTGAAAAATGCATCATGGAGCAGTGGCTTCCTGCAGAGTTTTGGCACAAGGGCTTCCCTCTGGAACAATAGGGTTCCTATAGCAAGCCACCTAGGAGTTCTTTACGGCTGCTGGCTCTCCCACGTGTATCTGAATGCCCACATTTTGTTTCCCTGATCCTGGCGGGGATGAGGCGGGGCCAGAGCAGTGGAGGGTGGCCCCATTGCACAAGGATTTCTAGCTAAGGAGGGCTGACCAGTTTATGAGAAGTACCCCTTTGGAGGTCCAGTCAAAGTCGCCTACATGTTGAAAATGTGGTGGCTGCGGGGCACTGTGTAAAGCCAGCCTGACCCAGCAGCATTTCTACACTGCTGCTCTGTGGACTTATTTCTCATCTTCAGTTCTGGCCTTTGCAAAACCAAGCGGGTACTGTTTACTGGAAAGGATCACTGGGTGGGTTAGATGGCTCAGACAGTAAGGAATCTGCCTGCAATGCTGGGGACTCAGGTTCGATCCCTGGGTTGAGAAGATCCCCTGGAGAAGGAAATGGCAACCCACTCCGGTATTCTTGCTTGGAGAATCCCATGGACAGAGGAGCCTGGTGGGCTACAGTCCATGAAGCTACAGACAGCTGGACACAACTGAGCAACTAACACTTTCACTTTCACAAATGAGAGGCAGCTCAGACTGCCCAGAATGGTATCCAGTTTGCAGGAGTAACTGATGCTAATTCCCCCCCCGCCTCTAACCCACACTGAAATGTAGTTGATATCTACTTCTTTGACTGAGCCAAGAGCTGCCCATCTTGAATTTGGTTTGTATCTGAAGATCAGCAGATTTGGGGACATTTTCTGAGGCTCTTTATTTTTATAAATGAGCATCTTTGAATCTTCACAAACTTAAAATAGCCTGGTCCCCAGTCGCCCCAGCTGGGATAATGGACAGGAGGTGATGCCCATCTGCTCTGTGAGGATGCCATGGAAACAAAGCCTTTGGTTTGTTCAAAAATGCCTTACACTCCTTGGATAAAGGTGACAGCTCCAGAAGGTCCATTAGACACCTGGCTTTTGAACTGTGGTGTTGGAGAAGACTCTTGAGAGTCCCTTGGACTGCAAGGAGATCCAACGGGTGCATTCTGAAGGAGATCAGCCCTGGGATTTCTTTGGAAGGAATGACGCTAAAGCTGAAATTCCAGTACTTTCGCCACCCCATGTGAAGAGTTGACTCACTGGAAAAGACTCTGATGCTGGGAGGGATTGGGGGCAGGAGGAGAAGGGGACGACAAAGGATGAGATGGCTGGATGGCATCATGGACTCGATGAATGTGAGTCTGAATGAACTCTGGGAGATGGTGATGGACAGGGAGGCCTGGCGTGCTGCGATTCATGGGGTCGCAAAGAGTCGGACACAACTGAGTGACTGAACTGAACTGAACTGAGGACCGCCTCTTTCATTTTGCTCTAGGAATTGCATGCCTATTGGCTGCCAAGTCAGTGCTGTCTTCCATGCTCCCTGAATATTTTTGAAATGCCTCCGTTGAAGTTCCCATGAAGAAGTAGAACCCAAGTGAGCTGAAGTGTGATGATATAGTTATTAGTTAGCATTTGTTAGTATTTGTTTTTAAGGTGGCCTTAGCTGTGGCTCAAACGGTAAAGAATCCACCTGCAATACTGGAGACCCAGTTTTGATCTCTCAATTGGGAATATTCCTGGGAGATGGGAATGGCTACCCACTGCAGTATTCTTGCTTAGAGAATTCCATGGACAGAGGAACCTGGAGGGCTACAGTCCATGGGGTTGCAGAGAGTTGGATACGACTAAGTGACTAATTCTTTAGCTAGAGAAACTTAAATTCCCCAAACTCACTTGTGCTGTCTTTTTACTATCAGGCATTACTCCACTGAATTAAAAACTAGTGTGGAGATCATTTTCCTTCCAGAATATTGGTCAAGCTGAGCCAGCTCAGACTACTCGAGACTCCTCCTTGCTCAGCAGGTGAAATTTACTCAGTAGGCTAATTTACTAGAACAGACACAAAGCTGAATGACTCTAATATACTGATCTACGCAAACAGTCGGACACAACTGAGAGACTGAACTGAACTGAACCTTTAACTTACTACAATTTATAGTGATCCTAGTGATGAGAAGGAGGAGAAGGGGATAACAGAGGATGAGATGGTTGGATGGCATCACCGACTCAATGGACATGAGTTTGAGTAAGCTCCAGGAGTTGTTGATAGACACGGAAGTCTGCAGTCCATGGGGTCCCAGAGTCGGATGTGACTGAAAAACGGAACTGAACTGAATTGAGTGATGATTAAGTTAGAAACTTTTTTCCTCCAAGGAAGAGATTTTTTCTGGAATGAATAATATTTTAAATTCTGTTTTTCTCTTTTTGCATCTTTTCAGTATCTGAGTTTTAGGAATTAGGTGGGTACCCTCACACTACTTTTCTCCTTTTTCTCAAGGGTAAAGGGTAGGTAGGAGATGTGGGTGAAACACTGAAGCAGTTTGTGGGGGTGGGAGAGGCTTTCCTGTTCTGGATTTTTCTTTTCTTTTTGTATTGCCTTAAGTACAAAATTGGCATTGGAATGACAGCAAGGAATCTTTGAAATGCTGGGCTAGTCAATAAACCGGTATTGCATGCCTATTGGCTGCCAAG
Source organism: Nanger dama (assembly GCA_917880005.1). Lineage (NCBI taxonomy): Eukaryota > Metazoa > Chordata > Mammalia > Artiodactyla > Bovidae > Nanger > Nanger dama. The sequence continues at coordinate 3,794,787 of CAKJTW010000031.1, read as the reverse complement.
TCATGTGCTAAAGGGCGTCTTCATGCACCCTGAATATTTTAGAAATGCCTCCGTGGAAGTTCCCGTCACGTGGCATCATGGGTAGTTGTCCCCAGAGTCTGCCTTCTTAGACGGCAGAGATCACTTCTTATTAATTTCTGTAGCTCATAATTCTCTCAGTGAGGAGTCCCCTCCTTCAAAGCAGGCTTTTTCTCCTTCACTTTCTTGCCACCCAGTCCAATTTGGAGAACTCAGTGAGGCGTGCATCAAGCCTCAGATGTCTGGGAGAGAAGTTTGACTTGTACTTTAATCAGGTGTTCTGTAATGCCATTCACTCCCTGGATATGTCTAAAATGAAAATATAGCCTAGAAGGACAGCACAGAGAGAGGAAATAAACTACAAATTAAAAAGTGATTAGTGAGTGTTTAGGCAGAAGGTCAAAGGGATTATTTTGGACTTCAAACTTTTCAGCTTTCAGGGCTTGTATTCAGTTACAAAATTACATCCTTGAATTATTTGTGCAGGTGGCAGCTGTCAGATTTGAAGAAGGTTTCTGTGTTTTACAAAAGGAACATTGACAGGGCCAGGAGCGGGGAGGGTGCTCCTGGGGTGAGGGCTGTCTTCTCAGCCACGCACTGAAATTGCTGTCGTCTTGGGCAACCTGCGTGACAGCCCTTGTCTGAGCTGACACAGCCCTGTCCAGGTTAGTCTAGCCACCTTCTGGAGGAAACCAGTCAAGCTGGTTAATTGGTATCGTGGAAACAGTCAGAGAGTAGATTTTTAGGACTGTGTTAAATGCAAAGGTACATTTAATAAATACCTTGATTAAATATGGTATTTCATTCTCACGGCTCTTCAAAGTGGCTCTTAGCGTCCTTTTTTTATAACTGGGCCGCAGCGAAGTTAAGCAATTTGCTGAAGATTGCTTAGATGATAAGTAGCAAAACTGGTTTTCAAATCCAGGTCTGTTGCTTTCTTGAAATCTGTGCTCTTCCTCTTACTGGGAACTTTCTTCAGGGCAGAAATTCCCAACAAGATCAGAGCAACTGGATTAGGTTGAGGTGTGCTGAAATTGATCCTCAGCACTTAGCAGGTGGGACAGGGTGGACCAGGTGCTGAATCACTGTAGCAGCCTCCTCACTTTACCCCTTCCCAGTATTTTCTGATAGTTCCAAGGCATGAAACACCTGGGAAACTCTGAAGATTAATTGTCTTAAAGATTATCCAGTCTAACCACCCATTTGGTACTTGAAGCTGGTTAGGTTCTCCATAATTTATTCCTGGTACAGTCATCTGTGCTTTGTGAGGGTACTGTGTTGCTTTGGGAGACTGTGTTCAAAAAACAGGATTTAGGGATATGAAAGAGATTAGGTTAAGTTCAGAAGGAAGGGAGCATGGCGGGAGGATTCACAGATCATAAAGTGTGTTAATCTGTTTAGTCTGTTTCTCATACATCTATTCAGTTCATGTTTGTTGAGCACCCCACTAAGTGCCAGGAATTATTCTTTGTGCTGAGGATACAGAGATAAATAAAATAAGGACCCTTTTCTGAAGAGATTTCCCAGAAAGGAGTAATCACAATGCTAGGGTGTGATGGATCTCAGTATTCCCATTTAGTAAATGGAATATACTATAAAGAGAGCTGAGCAATGAAGAATGGATGCTTTTGAACTGTGGTGTTGGAAAAGACTCTTGAGAGTCCCTTGGACTGTAAGCAGATCCAATCAGTCCATCTTAAAGGAAATGAGTCCTGAATATTCATTGGAAGGACTGATACTGAAGCTGAAACTCCAATACTTTGACCACCTGATGCAAAGAACTGACTCATTTGAAAAGGCCCTGATACTAGGAAAGATTGAGGGTGGGAGGAGAAGGGGATGACAGAGGATGAGATGCTTGGATGGCATCACCAACTCAATGGACGTGAGTTTGAGTAAACTCTGGGAGTTGGTGATGGACAGGGAGGCCTGGCGTGCTGCAGTCCATGGGGTCGCAAAGAGTCGGATATGACTGAATGACTGAACTGAGCTGAAATGGAATAACTGATGCCTCGGATCTCTTGTAGTTTCAAAACTTTACCAGCATGTTACTATAATGTTCCTGACTCCGCTAGAGGAAGATTTGTAATTACCAGCAACTGTTTGGTGGATTTTTAATTGTAAATTCCTTCTCACTTGGCTTTTACTTTTTAGAATGAATGAGCTTCTAATCAGAAAGAGGCTTTTTCTTTTTTTTAACACTATTGCCTTGGAAAATAGAACTCTCTGATAACTTCACTTGGTATATCACATAGACATGTATGAGTTGTGTCTACTTCTTTCTCCTGAAGCATAGCCATGTAATTTATTAACACATGCACCTTACTTAACTTGCCAGTGAGGCAGATTCGTTCTGGCCCCACTGCCACCCTCACTGAATAAACTTGCAAAGAACTTTGTTGTTCAACAAGCCTTGGCTTCCTACCTCTTTCTTTTTGCTAACCGTGAGATCTTTGGCAAATCACTTAGCTTCTGAACTTCAGTTCCTCATGTCTAATATGCAAATATTATTACCTGTCTTGCAATGGTGACTTGACACCATGCTTGGCTTTGAAAACACTGATAGAAGGCACAGTCTTTGGTTAGGTCTTTGACATACCTATGCACATACCCATCCCCTTGGGTCTAATATGGCCATCACTTACCATGGAGGAGATGATAAGTTGAATCAAGTGTTCATTGTTTCTATTTTTATGGGTTCAACTAAGGACTTTATATTCTTCAGAGCAGGGATGGAAAAACCAAACATCTCCAGCGATCAGATATTACTATTAACATAAATGACTGAAGTACACCAGTTACAGGAAGACTGATAGTACAAACTCAATGGGAATGGAACCAAGATGTAGCCTTGGTATCAGGAGGACAGAAGGGCGTGGTAGTGCTTGGAGAATCTGTGTAGCTAGTTACCACTACCTACATTGATTGCCACTGGACAGTAGAGCAGGCTTAAGATGCTGAAATCTGGGACTTGCTGGTGGTCCAGTGGTTGGGAGTCTGCCAGCCAAAGCAGGGGACACAGGTTCAGTTCCTAGTTGGGGAAGATTCCACATGCCGTTGAGCAACTAAGCCCATGAGCCACAACTACTGAGCCCTCGTACCCCTAGATCCTATGCTCCTCAACAAGAGAAGCCAAGGCAATGAGAAGCCTGAGCACCACAACTAGAGAAAACTCCTGTGCAGAATGAAGACCCAGTGAGGTCAAAAAAATAAATAAAAGAGGCTGAAATCTGAATGTTATGTAAGACCTCCTGTTATTAAATATTAATAATGAATTTAAAAATATCTTATAAACTGGGGGCCAAACAGAAGATCTCTGAAGGCTAGATTTGGCCTTGGGCTGCCAGTGTGTCAACTTTGACCTAGAACTTGGTAGGGCTGTATATGAGTTGGCTTACAGTGCCCTGATGGCCTTGGATTACCTGCCAGCATGTTTTTGTTCTCGCAAGGCCTCAGTAATGCTTCGGTTCTTCATTTCTGGTGCTGCATCTGGCTCCAGCCTTGCTTTTGACTGTCTCTAAAGTGTCTGATGTCCTGCCAGTCCCTGTGTTGTTTATTGTACCACCACATGAACTTGGTGTTTGTGTACACCTGGATAGCATGACTCTGATGAGAGCACACTGCTGACGAATGTATGTTTAACTGTTGGAAAAATAAGTAATGTTTTTCACCCTTATTACACCTCCCCTTCAGTCTCCTGTGATCTTCAAGAATGCAGGGCAGGGTGCCTGCTGTGATATTTCTTCTCTGTGTCAGGGTGCCAGGTCTTGCTAACCCCTTCTGTTTACACAATCCCAAGAAGTCCCTGGAATTCAAGGATTTTATGAGCATGTTTTTCCCATGGGATCAGATTGCATTGGAAAAGGGGCTGGTGGGGCTGTGGCTTTTGACAGAACTCTGATCATGTCTTGTCCCTGTTTAAAAGCTTTCTGTGGCTTCCTATCACATACAGAAGCAAGAAGTAACATTTACAGAGCCAAGTGACTACTGGATGCTTTATAAATTGTCTCAGTTAGTCCTCCCAATCCATTCTGTATGTTGAGAACTATTGCACGATGATGCAAATGGATTTCAAAGAGGTCAAGTGGCATGCCCAAGGTCATACAGTAAGCATGACAGGTGATAGAAGTAGAATCCTGTCTGCCTGATTCCAAGAATTCTGGTTAAATTGGAAAAAAGTAACTGTCAGAGTGGGTTACGTGGCTAAGTGGCTCCTTTGTAGAAAAGATATTCAGGTCTTGAATCAGAGTTTGCCAGTGATAGTTTAATCCAGATGTTAAAAACCTTACTTTCCAGAATTGTCAGGCAGATCAGAGGTGATCATTTACCTAAGAACTGTGAAACCACACATGTGATTCTTACCATGTCCTAGTTCTGGGCAGTATATTGCAAATGAACATCTCTGGCTCATAAGAGAGACTGAAAGTAGCTGGATCTGTACAAATGCATCTCAACATCTAAGGCTTTACTTTTTAATCCTTGTTTAAGGTCAACCTCCACTTTCCAGAGCTTTGTAGCTTTGCAAATCATCTGCATAGACTGAGTTCATGTGTACTTAAGAAGGGCAGGCTCACTGGCCCCATCTCTGAATGAACTTTAGAGTCAGAGTATTTGATTACATACTCTGGTTACACCTCTTATTAGCAAAGTGGACACTGAGGCAAATTATAATCTCTGACCTTCTGTGGTTTGGTAATTAACTGATAATTTAGAGGATTGTTTTGAGAGTAAAATTAGTTGATATATCCAGACCTCCTGGCACACAATAAGTGCCCAGTGAGTGTACGTGGACTCCCACCCTTATTTAAAGAGGCAGCAAAAGAGAGAAAGGAGGTCTTGACCTATTTTTACCTGGAGGACAGGAATCATAAGTCCTTTGTGTAGTAATAGAAATAAAGTATCCCATTTGTGAAATATATAATGGCAACAAAAAAGGTCTGGAATTCTCTCAGTGAAAGGTATAAATCACTGACTGTTGGTTGACCTGTTTTTTACTTCTTGGTGGATATGGCAGCCCTTTAAAATTCCAACTGCAAAAGACAAAACTATCAGAGCTGAGACTTTTAAGGTGACAATTTATTCTAAAGGATGAAATGCTTTTATAATACTTTCAGTTCAGTTCAGTTGCTCAGTTGTGTCCGACTGTTTGCGACCCCATGAATCGCAGCACGCCAGGCCTCCCTGTCCATCACCATCTCCCAGAGTTCACTCAGACTCAAGTTCATCGAGTCCGTGATGCCATCCAGCCATCTCATCCTCGGTCGTCCCCTTCTCCTCCTGCCCCAAATCCCTCCCAGCATCAGAGTCTTTTCCAATGAGTCAACTCTTCCCATGAGGTGGCCAAAGTACTGGAGTTTCAGCTTCAGCATCATTCCCTCCAAAGAAATCCTAGAGTTGATCTCCTTCAGAATGGACTGGTTGGATCTCCTTGCAGTCCAAGGGACTCTCAAGAGTCTTCTCCAACACCACAGTTCAAAAGCATCAGTTCTTCAGTGCTCAGCTTTCTTCACAATCCAACTCTCACATCCATACATGATCACTGGAAAAACCATACCCTTGACTAGACGGACCTTTGTTGGCAAAGTAATGTCTCTGCTTTTGAATATGCTATCTAGGTTGGTCATAACTTTTCTTCCAAGGAGTAAGTGTCTTTTAATTTCATGGCTGCAGTCACCATCTGAAGTGATTTTGGAGCCCCCCTGCCCCCAAATAAAGTTGGACACTACTTCCACTGTTTCCCCATCTGTTTCCCATGAATTGATGGGACCAGATGCCATGATCTTCGTTTTCTGAATGTTGAACACTTTCAAATTAGAAAGACCATTCAAGGTCCTTTTTCATACCCCCAAATAGACTAAGTCAGGTGTCTCTTTGTCACGGAACCTGAGACTTTCTGAAGATACAGAACTCCAAACAGTGCTCAAAGTTGTGTGCTGAGCACCTCACCCAGTGCCCAGCACTCAGGAACTGTCCATATGTGCTTGTGGAATCCAATTAAAGACCCAGGATTTAGACTCAAGAAACCCAGGAACCAGGGCTGGACCTGCTGTTTCTTCATTTCTACCATGTGGTTGCTTTGGGTTCTGACAATCTTCTTTTTGTGGGAAAAAAAAAAAAAAAAAAAAAAGGGCCTGAGCTTTCCAGGACCAAAGAAATGAGCATTTGTCAAAGAGAACCTCTAGACCAGAATACTGAATGTTCACACCAGCCAACAGCAAGTGTTTTTCATGGCAGTCTCTTTCAAAGGTGGGAAACGCCTTCATAGTAAACTTAGTTTTGTCTCATCTGGATTGTGTCCAGTCTAAAAATCTGGACAAATATCGTAAACCAAAGAAAGTTTGCACACTTCTAAGACCAGTAGCAATTAATTACTTTAAATAGAAACCCTGTCACTTACAAGCAACATAAATATTTGTATTTTGAACCTCTAAGTAGTAGTTGGGTTGACCATTCTGGCCTTAAGTGATTAAAAAAAATCAGTTGGTCATATTTTAACAGGGAAGACATTTATAAAGAAAGGGAGGGTCAGGTCATGGAGTAAGAAAACATAAGCTAAAAGAAAGATAGACCTGAGTTCAAATCCCAGTGACCAGTTGACTCACTTGGCCATGTTATAAAAGTTCTGGCCTCAATTTTCTGTTGGGTAAAAATGAAAATAAGAGCCTGTAACTTTTCAGAGCTGTTGTGGAGATTAAAGTATATTAATTCCTGATTAGATTCTAAACTCTTTGGAATCAGAAACGCAGTGTGGCCCGTGTACTCTTCTTTCTTCTTCTTAGTATTTGCTTATTTTTGGCTGCAGTGGTCTTTGCTGAAGCAGCAGATCTTTCCCTGTGGTGTGTGGGTTTCTCTCTTGTTGAGGCACGCAGGCTCCAGAGCACATGGGCTCAATAGTTGAGACACACAGTTTTTGTTGCCCCATGTCATGTGGGATCTTATTTCCAGAATCAAGGATCCATCCTGTGTCCCCTGAGTTGGCAGGTAGATTCTTTACCGTGGAAGTCCTCTGTCGAGCTCTACTTCTATACTGGTCTGAACTGGTGCCATTTGCTCACTTTGACTTCAGATGAACTTCTTAACCTTTCTGAGCCTTAATTTTCCATTTGCAAAGGGAGTAAAACAGTAAAATTTATAGAACTCTGTACCCTAGCTAAGATGTATAAATTCCTGTCACAGAATCATTAAACAACTAGACTGTACATGGGCTCTTTATTCAATATTATTTTGTGAGTAGATATGTAGGCTTTCTGCAGGTATTAGTTGAATGCTAGACTTGGCTCATTTTAGGGTAACTACATTTTGGGTGAAGTGGAAAGTTGGACAGTTCTGGAAAAGGTCTACAGGAATGATGGGAAAATCTCTCCCCAATGCTCTGATTTCAGTCATGCAAAATTGCAAAAATTTCTCATTCACTCTCCCACCCACTCTTCTCCTACCCTCACAAATGCTTTCTAAAAATCACTCTGAGAACAGGAGGCTGTGTTTAATTTTGCACAAACTGGAAGCTGTGGCTGGAGGGAGCAGGGTTCTGGAGTTGGGTCACTTTGGTAACACTTCCCACATGACTTTATCAATGGGTGGGCCACGAAAATTTATCCCATGTTTTTTACACCCCACCCCCAAACCGCCCAACCTGCCCAAGTGTTAGTTTTTCAAAGCCTAAGAACTTTCAAAGGCTGAACCCAACACAGGGGCTTTTCTTCATGCTTTGATTTTCTGCCCATTAAGTGTTTGTCAGTGAGTTCGTATTTCACCTCCCCTGCAGCCTACACATCTCAAGAGGTCCCTGGAGTTTAGGAAGTTAATTGATCCTTGATTAAAAGAAGGAGAAATGCTTGAGTCCGAGGTCTTAGAATCACCAGATGGGGTGTGTGTGTGTGTGTGTGTGTGTGTGTGTGTGTGTGTGTGATTCACTTACATTTTTGTTTTGCTTTGCAAAAAGCTTATAATGTATCTTTCAGTATAGATAAATTTAATTCCAGGATATTGGCCTCAAAGTTTTAATAATATTAGACACTAATGTGTGTAGTACATGGTAAATGTTCAGGGAGCAGGAGCCAGTGCTGTTGCCTTGACTGTTCCAAACAAAGCACTTTCTTTCTTCAAAGACCATGAGATTTGCTGAGCTTCAATTAGTTATTAATACTCATAGGTGCTTCCTTCTCTCTATTTTACGTGACTCATTTACTTTAGAATGTGCCCAGGAGTCAGAGCATTTGAGCCCATCCACCTCCACAGCTTTTCTGACCCAGTGACTCTGGTAAGTCACTTTAATCCCTTTGAACCTTAGGGTGACTTAATGTGTTAACTTTTATGACTGCTTCTCCTATTGGCCTTAGGGCCACTGGAAGGCTGGGACTCCAACTCAGTAGTTCCATCAGTGCTGAGAACAGAACAGGCAGCAGGTTTGTCTGACTTGCCAGTTTATGTGGGGATCCTCTGCACCTTGGGTATCTCTCCCACGTCTGTGGCCAGATTTAAAATTGTATTTTCATCATAGCAGTGACCCTCATTTTGTTGATAGCCTATTGCAGTCCCTGTACTCTGTGCTCAGTTGCTTAGTTGTATCTGACTCTTTATGACCCCACAGACTGTAGCTCTCCCAGGCCCCTCTGCCCATGGGATTCTCCAGGCAAGAATACTGGCTTGGGTCACCATTTCCTCCTCCAGGGGATTTTTCCTGACCCAGGGATGGAGCCTGTGTCTCTTGAGTCTCCTGCATTGGTAGACAGATTCTTTACCACTAGTGCCACCTGGGAAGCCCTATTGCAATCCCTAAGCTACACTGTTTTTATGAGTGTATTTAGGACCCCAGGGAGAAGGAAATGGCAACACACTCCAGTATTCTTGCCTATAGAATTCCATGGATAGAGGAGCCTGGTGGGCTGCTGTCCATGGGGTTGCACAGAGTTGGGCATGACTGAAGCGGCTTAGCATGCATGCCTGCATTAGGACCCCAGAAACCTACTCACAGGAGTGTCAAATTAAACCTCCCCTCTGGACCATCTTTAGTGTCCCCTGTAGAGGGCTCTTCTGTGTGTTCATTGTACTTTCTACATCTGTCAGTCCTTACACTGTACAAATATTTCAGTGCACTTGTTTTCATGACTTTTTACAACACCATGAGCTTCTTGAGGCCAGATACTTTGATGTACTGCCACCTCAATTTCCAGCACCTATCACTAGGAATTTTCTTGAAATGAAATGGTCAGGAAATATAGTGATTGGTAAAAAGATAGTGCCAACACTGGAAATGGAAATCCTGCTTTGGATTAGAATAGCCTCATCTCTGTGTCCTGGAGAGGCAAGGCATTGTGTCACTTGAGGACTGGCTGCCCCATTGAGGGAGACATATTTACACTTTTCCCATCAACTGAAGGGAATCTGAGGTTATTCTTTTCCTGGAGCCAAGTCAAGACTCGACTGGCATCACCCCCAGTCATGCCACAAGTCTGTAGGGGAGACAGAAAAGGCCATTGGGTTTTCTCAATGCTGTCTTCATGCCTTTCAAGAAAATAAAACGAACCATATTCAGATCCAACTTCTTGTCTGCTTGTGGTCATCATCCATATTATTGGAACCGGAAACCCTCCCCAAGCCTTGGACTAGGAAGGAAGGAAGAGGGTTTGGATGGCTCCCCAGGTTGAATGCAAAAGAACTGACTAGACAGATTTTCTTTCCTTACCTTCTCTGTGTGACTTTCCCTTCCTTCTTCCTTACAGAATTTTTGAGTGTCCGCAGTGTGCATCAGACTCTGTGCTGACCCTTCCCTATGTGCTTGCCTGCTTTTTTTCCAACTAAAACAACTCCCTGTACTGATTACATTCCATGATCTATATCTTCCCCAGCTAGACTATAAGCTTCCTGAGGGCAGGACTTATGTCATCTCTGTATTCCTTGTACTTCACAGGCATATTTGAGACTCCATAAATACTTGTTGAATGAGTGAGTGAATGCATTAATGTATTATACCATCCCATCAATCTCAAAGCAAGTCTTCATTTTTCCCATTGAGTGGATGAGAAGGGGGTCATGAGATGGGAAGTACCTTGCTCAAGTAGCGGTGAGCAGAGTTGAGATCATTAACGGAATCCAGTCTGACTCCACAGCTCTTTTATATGTGTTTTATTGTCCTTAGAAACATATGTTTTACAGGCCTATCATGTGAACACTATTAAAAATAGAAGCTGGAGGCCTGAGAGCGGAGCATAAATGTAAGGAACTGGGGGTCTGTTCCCTTCCTGAGTTTATTAGCAACGCTTTGGCTCCTCGGCACCACAGAGGCTGTGGCCGGGCTCAGATGCGAAGCTCACAGTGTTGATCACGATGTGTGGAACTTTAAAAGCGGACTATTAATATCATACTGCTGGCTTCGCAGCTCCTTTTCATAGCCAACTTGGCCACATTTCAAAGTGTTCAGGCAGTGGAATGAAGATGGCTCAGGCCCACAGGATATCTTCTCTCTCCTAGCCCCCAACCCAAGAGGACCAGCTAACTACACTTGCCGCCACTAAGCCAGAACGTGCATTCACTGTCTCCCCTTCCTCCTCCTTTTCTCCGTCCTTGCAGAGACAGAATTTCAAGAGCTGCTGGTGACTGCCTTCCAGGGCCCCTCTGTGTTTACTTTCTGAAGGGCAGGCACAATGCTGTGGTGTGTGGCTGGGCTTTCTTTTCAAAGCACCAGTATGAATTTGATAAAGTAAATTGTTGTTCTAGCAGGAAGCAGTTAGGGGTCACAAAATAAATAGCCATAGAATTCAAATAAATCCAAAGAATAAAACCAAATAAATCCATGTGTGTATGCACAGTGATACATAAATACACTTTTTAGAAAGTGAGCATTTTTATCACTGCTAGCCTGGACTAAAGTCATTGAAAAACTGTGGAGTTCATGGTACATTTCTTTTATTTTTTAAAGGCAGTCTGGGCCTGTGAGTAGCATGATGTGAGCTTAATTCTTTTGAAAAAACATGAAAATGGAATCTTATCTTTTAAATGGCTGCTTATCACATTCCGCCCCCCCCCACTAATGAAATTCCTATATGGATGAAACCAATTTGTAAAGTTAAATTGGGGATTCAGGCACTTTGGAGGTGGACTGAGAGACTCTGAGTGAGCTGAACAGTCATTCTGAGCCTCTCTTTTCTCTACTGGGAGATGAGTGATAGTAGTGCTTATATGATTTTAAAATGACTGCTCAGAGGTCATTTTAGAGGGTTATGTTAGAGAGTTCAGTGCAAAAATGAACTGCAAAGGGTCTTACACATTGTTGGCCCACATCAGCAGCAGCTGTCATCATTGACCAGATATTTCTCATGGTCTTCTAAGGAAGACCTAAGTCTTGACATTCAGTGGCTCACCTTTCACTTTTATTTCACCTTTTCCTCATCTTGGTGAGGTGGCAATGGGGCTTGGTGAGGAAGTGTCTTTCAAGCTTAAAAGGAGGGCATGAACCAAGACAGAGGTCCTGTGTCGTTTTGTTGGAGTGTGTGTCAAGGAGGTTCGGGTTGTGGGAACTCCAGAGGTTGGACTTCGGGATGCCATCTTGTCATGTGTAGTGGGGAACCACTGACAAACCCACTGAAGTAAATGGGTAGATATGTGTAGGAGGCACAGAAGGCCAGGAGACCAATTTGGAGGCTGCTGCCTGGTCCAAGCAAAAGAGATTGTGGGCTTTCACTTTTTGCTTCAGGCCTATAAGGGCCTTTCCTGGCAGGTGATGAAATCTATCTTCCATGACCTTAAGAAAATGGCATCTGAACTGGACGCTGATAAACTAGCAGCAGCTGTGAGAGTGTCTCGCGGTGCTCCTGACGCCCTTGGGCTCTGCTCCAGGTCTGCAGGCAGCAGGGCCCAGCTCAGCTCTGTTCAGTCTTGTCAATGACCTGTTGAACAGGGAAAGAAAAGAGCTGGAAATGCTGTTCACTGAGTGGCTTCTGTGTGCTAGCACTCTGCAAGGAGTTTTGGATGCTTTGGTCCCCTTTAGGCATCAGTACAGCTCGTTTGTGAGGGAACTGGGGCTCAGGAAGATGGAGGAAGAAGCAGAAGTCACATTGCTAGGAAGTGGTGGATCTGGGGGTTCAAATTCAGGTTACCTTACTTCAGGGTTTTCAGCATTCCATGCCTGAGCGCCTTGAAGTGAGCTTTTCAAAGGGGAAGTGGTTGGCTTAAGAGAGGAAGGCACTTGGAGGCATCATGAGACCTCATTAGATTTGGAACTTTGTGAGTGATAATTACAAATCGTGCTTTGACTTTAGCAGGATGACGCAGAGTAGTGGAAAAGCTCCTGCCCTGGTGCTTGCACTGTCTCCCTCTGTGCTCTTGGTCAAGACAAGAGGATCATGCGGCATCTCTTAGTCATGAGCAAAGGCAGAAAGGGGTGCATGCAGAGAAGGCTTTGTTGTTGTTTAGTCTCTTAGTCAGTCTTGTCCGATTCTTTTGCGACCCATGGATTGTAGCCTGCAAGGCTTCTCTATCTATGGGATTTCCCATGCAAGAATCCTGAAGCGGGTTGCCATTTCCTTCTCCAGGGGATTGTTCCAACCCAGGGATGGAACCCTGTCTTTCCTGCACTATAGTCGGATTCTTTACCACTGAGCCACCTGGGAAGCCTTAGAGAAGGCTGTAGGTCACTACAAAGGCAAGGAATTGACATCACTATCGATGCTGTTATCTGGGATGGTGTTTGCTGTAGGTCTTTCTTCTTTGGCTTTTTGCACTGATGTTTTCCCTCTGTTTTGTTTTCTCCCTTGTATATGGTGATGATGGTTCCATCTTGACCAGCGGGCCTGCCTTTCATCATCATCGAGACAAGCACCATCAAGCCTTACCACCGGGGTTTTACTGCAATGACGAGAGCATCAAGTATCCGCAGAAAACCGGGGAGACAATCAATGATGCTGTGCTCTGCGCTGTGGGGATTGTTATTGCCATCCTCGCGGTAAGCGCCCAGACTGCGGTGGGCAACCTGTCTGATTCCCTGGCAGCACATCATGGACTATCTGATATAGCAGAGATTTAGAAGATCAAGTAGAATTTCACTTGATTAACACTATTTCATGCAGTTACTACTATTACTAAAAGTATTGGGTTGGCCAAAAAGTCCATTTGGGATGTTTAAAACCCAAAAGAGCTTTTTGTCCAACTCAATATTTTAAAATACATATACACTGTAAGTATTATAAAAGTATGCTAAGCAACCTTCTAAAATACTTTGCATTCGTTATCTCTACAGTAGTCAAAGTGTAGATATTGTCCTTATTTTTCTTCTACAAAATACGAAACGGAGATCTGCAGAGTAAAAATAATTTGCCTAAGGTCACTTGGTTCATGAGTGATAGAGCTGAGGTTTAAACCTAGTTGTCTTCCTTATCCCAGGCTTCCCAGGTTGTGCCAGTGGTAAGGAACCTGGCTGCCAATGCAGGAGATGTAAGAGATGAGGGTTTGATCCCTGAGTCGGGAAGATCCCCTGCAGGAGGTCACAACAGCCCACTCCAGCATTCTTGCCTGGAGAACCTCATGGACCAAGAAGCCTGGCAAGGCTATGGTCCGTGAGCTCACGGAGAGCTGGACACGATCGAGTGAGCATGCATGCACGTCCCTTAGCCCAGAGTCTGAGCTCTGAGCTGCCATGCTGTAACTCTGAGCCCCATAGGACAGGAGAAATGCCTTACTGAATATCTTGGGCATTTTCTATATTTTTTCCACACTATTGTGCTGCTGCTCTGACAGCGATAATGCCGCTGGCATGATCTGGCATATTGTTTAATTCTGTCATCTGGTAAATGAGACTTGCAGTCCAGAGACCTAGGTTCTAGACCTGGCCCTCCGCTGCCAAGCTGTACATCTTTAAAACCAAGGGTGGCCATCTTGCTTCAAAGCTTTGCAGTGAGGAATAAAAGAGATCATGAATATTGAAGTACTTGATAAACTCTTAATTGCTGACCAGGTCGCTCATACCCAGGGATAAAGTCTAGACTTATATCCAGATCTTCCCTTAGAGGATGAAGCCCTCACTACAGGTGCAAAAATGTGCTACCAGCTTGACAAGGTCCAGAATTATTTTGAGCAATGGTAGCCAAATGGGAATTGGGGTATCATCTATCTGGGCTGTACTTAGATCACAGCTTTGTTTTAGATGTGTCCATTTAGAGCAGGGGAGGGGAAAAGTGAGGGAATCCAGTCTTATAATTTGTAGTTCATATGTTTTCACAGACATCCATTCTACATATCCGCTATTTTCAGTTTTTCTTTGTCCTTGAACCCCAGCAACATAGGCAAAGGGCTAGGTATCTCGTCCACCAAGATCAAAAATTCTCTCTTCTAGATTCTGAGTCACCTTTGTGTTAATCCAATCATGGAAGCTTATCTTTGGCCTGTATTGGCAAGACAAGAAGGGAGAAAGTTAATGGACTTCTCCAGGCCAGAATACCAGAGTGGGTGGCCTTTCCCTTCTCTAGGGGATCTTCCCAACCCAGGTCTCTCACCTTGCAGGTGGATTCTTTACTAGCTGAGTCACCAGGGAAGCCCAAGAATATTGGAGTGGGTAGCCTATCTCTTCTCCAGCAGATCTTCCTGACCCAGGAATTGAACTGGAGTCTTCTGCATTGCAGGTGGATTCTTTACCTTCTGAGCCACCAGGAAGCCCAATATTAAGAACACTGCATGTAAAATAGGGGCTTAGTATTCCCATCATTCACATGGAAAATCTGAAGCTCAGAGGAGTTCAGTGATATCTCAAAGTCAAAAGCAAGTAAAAATTGGGATTCAAGCCTAAACCTGGTTTATTCCAAAGCCCTCTGTCCGTGTTGCTGACTTGATTGTGGACAGGCAGTTGGCTGTCCTATTCAAGCGCTCGGTGGGATAGGCGGTTAGCTACTCTTGCCTTCTCTGCATCAAATATAAACAGCTGATGGTCCACAGAGTGCACTCCATGAAGTTTTTCTTTTGACTTCCCCACTCTGGGGGTGGGTTATAAACTTTGAGA
This sequence comes from Nanger dama, assembly GCA_917880005.1. Lineage (NCBI taxonomy): Eukaryota > Metazoa > Chordata > Mammalia > Artiodactyla > Bovidae > Nanger > Nanger dama. Next base: position 3,779,783 of record CAKJTW010000031.1, on the reverse strand, counting down.
CCCCTCTTTGTTTTTTAATAACATCGTAAACCAGGCACACAATCAACAGTTTGACATTGGGGAGGGGGCAGGGAGGCAAGTAGAATTCTTTCCAACCTTTAAAACAGTCCATTTGGCAACTGTAGTAAAGGTGGGCTAAGGATCTTTGTGTTCAGAAACTGAAAAATACAAAATCTCATTTTACTCTTTGCTCCAAAGTTACAGTTGGGGTTGAGTTCTTTAGGAAGAATGGCTTTGCCTGGAAAAACATTTGTAATGGAGGGGTGAATACTTAACACGGTGTCTGGTGCTCAGGTTTGAACAGGTGTTTTTGACACTTGGAAGCTCAGTTACATTGACTCCTTTTAGAAGCTGGCTCTAACTCGGGAGCTGTTGAGATAATACCACATTCACAGGGATGGCCGGTGGGCTCTGCTCTCTTTACGTGCAGTTATTAGCGGCCTGCCTAGTGGGCTGCTCCTGGGCACGGCCCAGGAGAGAGACCTGGGGCCCCCTAGACTATGTGAATCAGGTAAATCCCTGGGCTGCCCTGGTGGCTCAGTCAGTAAAGAATCCGCCTGCAATGCCAGAGACCCCGGTTCCATCCCTGCGTCGGGAAGACCCCCAGGGAAGGAAATGGCTACCCACTCCAGCATTCTTGCTTGAGAAACTCCCATGGACGGAGAAGCCTGGCGAGTTACACACAGTCCACGGGGTCACAAGAGTCGGACGTGATTTAGCAACTAAACCACCGCCACCTGGGTTTTCTAGGCCTCGTTTTCCTCATCTGTAAAATGAGAGTCCTGTTTGATTTCACACCTGGGGGGCACATCCTTGCCTGCAGTGGGCTAGGATGACACAGGGCACTCATGTCGCTTCTCCTGGTCCTTGCTTCTCCCATCCTCACTAAGAGAAACCTGCTTTGAAGAGCTTAGTTGTGACTGGCTTCTCTCTTCGTGTCACGTGGAAGTTTTACTTAAAATGCTCCCTGACCTCCCAGATTCCCCTGAAAGAGTCATGCACTGTGCCTTGGTTATGGGATGGGGTGTTATGGGGTGGGCATTGAGGACGTTTCCCCCACCTGCACAGTGCCAGCAGAATAGGTCTGGATGGTGCTTCCCTTTGGTTCTGAGAAAGCCGTCCTTTGCCAGGTGCTACTGTTGTGTCATGGAAACCTGGGGCCTTTTGTACCCTCCCAATACACACACACACACATACACACACAGAGTTTTCTGGTGTCTTAGTTTCACATGGGGTTAAAAGTGTGGGCTCTGGTTCACTCCCAAGCTCCTCTGCTATGGAACATGTAGAAAATTAGTAAGCCTCCTTGCTCTCATCTGTGAAATGGAGATGCTATAAAGGTTTTCAGAAATAAATGAGCTAATATGTGAAAAGTAATTCAGTCCTGACACAGGCAGTATATTCAGCAAATGTTCACTGTTTTTATTATGAGTAAACAGCATCAGAAAATGATGAAGTAAAAAAAAAATAACGATGAAGTGACTTAGTCAAGGCCTTTTACTTGGCAGAAGTAGAGTTAGGAAAGGCCCTCCAGCCTTTGGATTCACCACATCTCCCGCTCTTCCCTTGCAGTTTATTCATGAGAACTCAGGTCTCTTGACTCTCGTGCCAATACTCTTTGCAAGGAAACTTTAGCCTCCTGATTCAGCTGCCCCTGCATTTCAGCTGGAGGCATGTGTGAGATGTGGGCTCCTAATGAGGTATGCTTACCTGCTTACCTGTCATTAAGCACCAGAGCAATCATGAACAAGAGGAAAAGCAAAGACCTTGGAGGAAAAGTGAATAATTCCCATTAATACATATGGTCAATTCTGGAAAATCTATACAACTTGAGTTCAACAACAACAACCTTCTCTCCCGTTGTGACTGGCCAGAGAGCCTGGCTGGCTCCATGCAGAATCTGCTTCTGATCAGAGGGCGTGAATGACAGTCGGGGGGGTAAAGGGGGACCCGGAGCTGGAAATCTAATCAGCCTGCTACTTGCTGCCCTGGCCTCCTCCCGCCAAATGTCAGGTTTGTTTAAAACAACAAGAGAAGCCTTGACTGATCTGGGTGCCCCTGCTCCAGTCTGAATAGTCCCCACAACAAAGGAATGGCACACCAGTGGAGTTTCAAGATGCAAATTTCAGAAGTTATAGAGAAAGCAGACACCTTTCTATGGCAGGAGACGTGGAAAAATCGGGTCATTTTGACCTCTTTTTCAGATGTATCTTAGATTTTGAAATTACAGCATAATAGGAATTCCTTCCAAATCCACAAGGCAATGGTTCCTATCCCTGCCTCCTAAGGGTTTAATGACTCTAGCAGCAGTGAGATTAGGAGCAAAAACAGTAAATATCATCTTTTATCTAGCCTTCTCTCCAATTGCCCTGCACCATGCTGTGCAAAGAATTATGCACAAAGATTTTAATATGGAAAAAATGTTTAGTATTCCTTTTAAATAAACATGGGCTCAAGCGCTTGCTTTGGTCAGACCCTGAAAGGGGTTGAGTAAAGACTCTTAATATCTAGGAGTTGGGAGCATGATGAGTCATGAGTGGACCCACTTCTCCCGCTGGCCATAAAGACGCTCCTTTCCCTCACATCCCATCCATTTCCACCCTCTGTTACGACATTCCTAGCTAGAGAAAAAGCTCAGATTTTGGCTCTGATTGAGGTTTGTGGCCTAAAACTTCTGAGCTTCTTCATTCTGTGGCTTGTCCTTCAACTTCTGTCAAGGCATTGACTCCTTTGGAAAAGAACTATACCTGCGTTGACTGTAAATCGGTGAAATAGTTCGCTAACTCCACAGGCTAGTTCTGGGAGTCAAATCAACTGACGTTATATGTGTCGTGAGTGAGAACTGGCCTTTTCGTCTCTGTAGTGTTGTACAGTTTACAAAGTGCCCTTCATGTGCACATTCTCTTATCTGCCCTTGGTGGTGATTCTGTGATTCTCAGGGGTGGATTGGTATGGCTAAGGGAACTGGAGATCAAGAAATGAAGTGACTTTCCCGTAGTTAATGCGTGGCAAGGCCAGACCAGGAGTCCTCTGACTGTAAGGCAAGGCTTTTTAAAATGAGACCATTGCTGCCTTCTAAAGCCTGCTTCCCTTCCACAATTACTTATTAAGCCCACAGGGCATGACAGGTGCTGGTGATCCAGGACTGAACCTTCGCCTAACAAGCTGCATGTTATCTCTTGTCACTAAACTGCCTGGAAGCTGCCCCATCTCCAGCAGACAGATAGCACCTTCAATGTGTATCACCTTGAAATGTGATTTGTGTCCACTTTTCATCTCCCCAGCTAGGTAATACGTTCCTGCAAGACAGAGATCAGGTCTTTCCCTCTTGCACATAGTAGGTACTAAACACCAAGCCAATGTCACCTTCTCCAGGACGCATTCCTTGACTGTCTCCTCCCCCACCTTCCAAAGGTCCCACAGGTCCCTGGGCCCATCTCTGTCTTTGCAGTTATTTTATCGAACTATCATGTCTGTTTACTTGACTATTTCCTGGTGATTCTGCTAGAGTAGGCATCGTCTGATTTTGATTTTATTGCTAGCATAAGGCAGAAACTTGGGTACTCATTATATATGATTATAAAAATCATAGAGGAGGCCGTACATTTCGAGCAGAAACTGACAAGCATTAGGTCAAAAGATGTTAGAGGACCTAGGCAAGCAGGGATACGTGTCCTGTTTGTCTCCCTAAAATCTGGATGATGGCCTCTGATGCACAGGGAGCCTGCTCTGTACCACATGCACATTTCTGGCTGGAGAGACAAGAAGAAGAACTTATACCTCCAAAACTTGTTTATTCAGGATCAGGCTTCGGTTTGCCCACATCTGGACTTCATTACTTCCTCCCCAGCCCCCATCTCCCTTTATCTGAGAGAGCACTGCCAAGAAAACAAGGTTCCCCAAGACTGCCTCCTCATTAAAGGTTAGTCGAGTCTTCAACTCTAAAAAAAAATGTGAAGTCAGGCTGGCCCAGCGGTGCCTTGGTGGGAGACCCAGTTCCCCCAGTTTACAATCCACTATATCTGTGCAATTACCAAGACCACCAACAGAGAATGATCATATTAATCCTTCAACTGTGTCATCCCTGATCAGAGGGCTACAGAGTTCTTCAGACCTCCTTACTGCCTGAGGAGGGGGCGAGGGGAGGGACCCTATTTGCAATGTAACAAACACAGGCACTGAGATTAGGATTTAGGTTCCGCCCCCCCACCCCACCCCTCGCGCCCCCCACATACACTGTAGCAATTCTTCCTTAGTTACTGTCATTCTTAGGGGTTCAGGACTATTTGGAAAATCTATCTGATATGAGGGTGATGATATTCTCCACTTTAAGTGACAATTCTTAGGAGGCTGGGCATTCTGTTCATGTGAGTCAGTGTTAGGGGATGGGATAGAGGATTAGATACCATTGACCCACTATCTAGTGGGCTGGAAACTAATATGCCTTATCTTAAATCCTCTTCAGCATCTGCAGGGGATAGGTATTATTGACCCCATTTTACTAATGAGGGAGGGTCCTAAGGTTTACAAGGGGAGTGTGGCCAGTGTGAGGTTATTCTGCTTGGTAAGCAGGGAGCAGGAATTGATACCCAGGTCTATCTGTCTTCAAAACCCAGCACAGGAGCTGACAATGAAGACCCACTGTGTGCTTGGGGCTGTGCAGAATGCTCTGTATTTAGTGAGCTAGAAAATCTGTATCTCCTGGTTGTAAAGAGCTCTTTGTATGGAGGAGGACAAAACATCTAGGCCCCTGGGCAGATGATTGCCCAAGACTGACAGTGTGGGATAGTGGGTTTTCCTTTTTAAAAAAACAATTTTTTGTTGGTTTTAAAATAGATTTTAATTTAGTTCTTACTCTCTTTTATTTTTAGTTATTTGTTTGTTTTTTTGGCCTTGCTGTGCAGCATGTGGGATTTTAGTTCCCCGACCAGGGACTGAACCTGCAGCCCTGCATGGGAAGTGCAGAGTCTTAACCACTGGACCACCGGGGAAGTTCCTGAGGTGATAGTATTGTGTAGGAAGTGGTTTGTCAGAAAGTGAAAGCCTCTCTGAGTAATACCTTCCTTAGAACATACAGGCAGCTTCTAGGCTTCCCCTTAGCCTGGAAGCTGAGATACAAGACACAGATACTGTCTTTGGAGCTTATGGAACAGGCCAAGTACCATTAGACCCTCAAGGAGACTAAAGAACTGGTCAGGGAGCTGGGAGATAGTCAGGGCAGTGAAGGACAGTAAGACCCAGAGAGGGGAGAGCTTCAAGGACAAAACAAGAGAAATGCTGGGAACATTAGCAGTCCCCAACCTTTTGGCACCAGGGACTGGTTCTGTGGAAGACACTTTTCCCACCCACTAGGGTGAGGCAGTTGTGGGCGAGGGGTGGTGCGCAGATAGTTTGGGGATGATGAGCGCGATACATTTATTGTGCACTTTATTTCTATTATTACATCAGCTCTACCTCAGATCATCAGGCATTAGATCCTAGAAGTTGGAGACTTTTGCTGTAGATGGTCTAAGGCAGAAATAAAGTACTGTGGGAGTTGATAGGAAGATCGCTCAAGGTTGTTTTCATTGGTGAAGGCTTCATCATCATCATCATCATTCACGGAGCACTCTATTTAATTATCACAACAACCCTGGTGGCTCAGATGGTAAAGCGTCTGCCTGCAATGTGGGAGACCTGGGTTCGATCCCTGGGTCGGGAAGATCCCCTGCCGAAGGAAATGGCAATCCACTCCAGCACTCTTGCCTGGAAAATCCCATGGATGGAGGAGTCTGATAGGCTACAGTCCATGGGGTCGCCACATGACTGAGCGACTTCACTTTCACTTTTCACTTTCACAACCCTTGGGCTCTTGCTACTGCCACCATATTATCTCCCTTTGTACACATAAGGAGACTGAGAGTCATAGAGCTCAGTTGCCCAAGACTTTTGAGGAAAGGTGCCCTCTAACCTGGTGCACTAGCTGGCATTGAGCTCTGCTTTGAAGCAGAGGTGAGACTTTCATCAGAGATCCTGGCATTCCAGACAGAGGGGATGGCTTCACCGAGACTGAAACAATAGGGCCTTTTCAGGAAGTGTCAAGCAGACAGACCTGTTCGGCTAGAGAAACAGAGTATAAGGGAGAAGACAAAGATAAGGTAGGAAGAGATGACTGCAAGATTGTGAAACTCCTTGAGTGCTGAGGAGTTTTTACTCTCATTAATAGGCTACAAATTGATGAAAGTATTTTCAGCTCACGTGGCCAACTTTTCAGCCAACATTAAGGATGAGGTCTGAACTGCCGTGGTGGTAATGCAAAGAGAAGAGAGAGAATAGGATGGATATGACATCTCACCTTGCAAACGTGGGATAATCAGAATTGGATGACAATGGGGTAGAGGAGAGGGTGCGGTCTAAGATTTCCCGTCTTTGCAGTTCTGTGTTTGGTGGCATCTTGAGTAGGAATGGAGGGAAGAGAAGTGAGCTTTGGGGCAGAAGTTGGAATGAGTGTGCCTTGGTCAGGTGGACATGCTGATAATACTGGTTTGATAACTAATTGGAAGATCTGGCAGAAGACTGGAACAAGACTGATGGGGTAAAGGGTGAGCTGAAACTAGAGAGTGAAAGAAATGCCCTTTTGAAGGTCATTTTCACAGGTGAAGTCACAGAGAAAAGGCAAGGATACAACCCTAGGATGACTGATATTTATCTAACAGCAGCCAGAAGTGGAGCCACTGGAAAGAGAAAGGTGTTTGAGAAACAGAAAGAAAGGCACAGTGGTGATGTTAAGGATGGTAGGAAATTCAAGGTCAATGGAGCAAGAAATGGGCAGTAGGCAATGCTATGGAGAGAACTCTTGCATGGATAGGCAGAGCCGATCATCTAGGAGACTCATGCCTTTGAGTCCCTGACTTCGGAAAAGAGACTGCTTCATCTTTCAAGATCCCTCCTTTGTAAAGCTTGAGGCTACTTAGGTGGCCACTGTTGATTTCAACCGTAAATAGCTTCTGTGGACCACTCTCTGGCTTCTTTGCTGTCCATATTCTAGATCTACCCATAAAGCCTAGAAACTCCACTGGTGGCCTTGGACAGATTTGGGTCCCCATTGCCTTTCCTGATCTGTGAGGCACTGATCTCCTACCAAGAGGTTAAAGACAACTGAGTGGGAGAAGAATGGAAGACTAAATTTCTCATCAGTTATTTCTAGTCGCTGAAGATGCTGCATTTCATTGTAGTAGATGGAGCAAAGCTCAAAGAAGATAGAGCAACACTTCTGTCTCCATCCTTAGAAGCAGGACTTGGATATGTTACATTTCCCTTTCCCTTACTGAGAAATCAAGTGAGAAAAATGATTCTTCCTTCATTTATCTCCATCATTCAGTGTTTGTTGAATGAAGGAATCTCTTCTGGATTGAAAAAGGTTCATTAATCCACAGAGCTGAGATGTGAAGGGGGAGCTTGGTGCTCTGTGGCTGATGGGGATCTGGGTGTGCAGGTGCCTGACAGGGTGACATGACCTTCCTAGGTGTTCAGGGAATGCCTGTCTCACTGGACACTTCCATCCTACCACCTGCTAGGGCTTCTAAGAGAAAGCCAGCCAGACGCCACTGGGCAAAGCATGGGAGGCCCAGGCTGCAGCAAGTGCCCTGCCACTGTCTACTACCTTATCCCTAAGGGTGATGCAGTGGCCTCTGGCCTTCATCACACTCATTTATAAAGTGTGGAGGATAATTTAGCAATTCTTAGGATGTTGTGAGAAGCAGGTAATGCAGTGGATAGGGAAAAGTTTTGTAAGTTGTTACAGACTATGCAGCTGTTATCACTGAAGCAGATCAGAATATTAGGGAAGTTTGTCCTTCGAATTTGGCAGCAGAAGATGAGTTCTCAGACTCTGTAAGTGGGATTGTTAGGGTTCTGTGCAAAAGTCTTACTTTTCTTGGGATAATCTATATAGTGGACTGTTACAAATAACACGAACAATGCAGTAGGGTGGCCCTTGCTGCCTGGAATTTAGACTTTCTTTCTGTTTTGTTCCCCTGAAAAAGACATCCTAGATGAAATAGTAAAAACCAACATCTCCATACTCATATTTTTCTGATTCTACCTTGGAGAGGTGGTACTTCTAAATTCTTTAGTGTGATACGTTCTTTTCCAGGGATCTCTTAGAACTATTTTGGAAAAGATGTTTTATACAAGTATAGACATTTCCTGGAGCTATTGCACGTTCAGTTTCAGATCAATGCAATAAAGCGAATATTACAATAAAGTGAGTCATGGGTTTTTGGTTTCCCAGGGCATGTAAAAGTTACGTTTACACTAAACTGTAATCTGTTAAGTGTGCAGTTGCATCTTGTCTAAGAAACAATGTTTATGCCTGAATTAAAAATACTTTCTTGCTAAAAAATGGCTGCTGATCATTGATTGTAACAAATTTAATAACAATGAAAAATTAGAAATATTGAAAGTATTACAAATTTCAAAACATAGTACACATAGACATGAAGTGAGGAAATGCTGTTGGGGAAAATAAAAAGGCCGATAGACTTGCTTGATACAGGCTGGTCACAAACCTTCAGTTTGTAAAAAACAGCAACCACAACAGTATCTGCAACGTGCAATAAAATGGTATGCCTGTGTTAATTTTTTGTTTCTTTTTTTCCAAGGGAAGGAAAAAAAAACCCATTATTGTTTGCAGAGCTCTTCTGCTAGGTACCAGATATTTGATATATCATCTTCTTGATTCCCCTGACAGTCTTGCCAGGTAGATTTTAGTCCTTTTAAATTTTTAATTTCTTTTTTTCTTTAAAAATTTTTTATTTTATATTGGAGGATAGTTGATTAACAGTGTTGCGTTAGTTTCAGATATACTGAAAAGTGATTCAGTTATACATATACACATATCAATTCTTTTTCAAACTCTTTTCTCATTTAGATTATTACAGAATATTGAGGAGAATTCCTGTTGCTCTACAGTAGGTCTTTGTTGGTTGTTTTAAATATAGCAGTGTGTACTTGTCAACATATTACTCTTATTTCATAGACAAGGAGACCTAAGCCCAGAGAGGTGAAGTCACTTCTCTAGGTTCACGGTAAGAGATGGGATATACAGATCAAGATTTTTCAGGCTCCATAAGTCAGTGCTTCTTTCACCACTGTGTAATCTCTCCTTTCCAAAATGTCTCTCCTTATGTTTTTTCAAATTTCCTCTCCAGAGCAGCTCAGTATTTGTGAATATGTGGGCAGCTGAGCTCTTGTATACCAGAAAAGACAGGAAGAGGAGCTGTCTTAAGAGTTGGAGCCAACTTCCCTCAAACTCAGCCATTCCCTGGCGAGGACTGATTGATCCCCTTCTGTCCCCTCATAGCTTAACTGCAATGCTTTTCCACTTTATTAGTTTCCAGATTTTGTGCCAAGTGCTTTAAAAGGCAGGTAGGGGAGAATTCTCCTCTGCTCGCCTGGCAGCCTGCCATCACCCCCAGAATCTGTTGCTTGCTGTTTCAGAAAGGGATCCACATTGAAGGCATTTTTCTCAGCCGTGAAATTTACATATCACAACTTTGCTGACTGAAGCAGAATGAGGGCTCCTGGGGCCAGAGTGTGCGAGTGGGGGACAGAGCCTTTGTAGGGGGATGGGGGAGGGAAGAGCTTATTTTATTACCCGGGAATAAAAACATTGCGAGTAATGAATAAAGTCCGAAAGCCGTAAATCTGGAACTCCAGAGTTAGGTGTGTAACGTGTCGGAGAACAATTTAAGCCTTCGTCTCTTCTGCAGAAGTGAGGCATTTGGGCAGCCCGAATTTCATTAAATGGTCTTTTAAGGGTTAGGATTACAAGAAGCCAAACCTGGCCAGTTCATAATGGTGATTTATGGCTGTATTGTCGACTCCCGACCCTTCTGTACAAGGGGATGGAGAAAATACATAATTTGTTGCTCATTAACTCCAAGATCTGTCAGGGCTGCCCCAGAAGCCATGTGGTCCTGGAGTCATATGTCTGCTAAATGGCTTCAGCCTGATCCTGTCCTTGAAAATACACAGTTGCTATTCTCTAGTGGAAATTGTTTTTAATAATAGAAATAAGAAAACGATCTTGATGTAGTCTTCTGTGGATCTTTGAACTTGAGAGTTAGAATATCTGGGCTCTACTTTTAACTGTCAGCTTTCTAGCCTCAAATCCTTCAGATAAGTCACTATTTCTCAGTGCCTTAGTATTCCCACCAGTAAACTGGGTATATTGTCCTCACAGGTTGCAGATTAAATGAAACTGTAAGTTGCAAAAGAAATATAAAAGATTGCTAGTATTATTAGAGTTATTATTGGGAATTTGAGGGGCCACCAGATGTTCTCTTTATATCATTATCTTCCCGTGAGAGGAGGCAAGCATTTTACTTTGCAAGCATTTGCAAAACTGTGGCATTGAAAACTGAAGTTTCCAAATGAAGGATGTGAGAGCTAAAGATTGTCCTTGCTATCTAACCAAACCCTTTCTCCCTGAGATGACTGAAGCAGAGAGGTGACTCCCCTGGGATTAATCAACCATAAAATGATGTAAGAGATGTTGATCTGCAGTGGGAACCCACGTGTTCTTTTCTGCATTAAACTGGAAATCACACCCAAGACATGCCCATTTAGAAACAGTTTCTTAATCTGTTTCAGTGGATGGTTCAAGGAACTCAGGAGCCGTCCTAGGGCAGGAATTATGCATGGGGTCTTGATTCTGTTCTTGGCTTGTGTCATCTCACAAGGACGTTTCCTTTCACGCTGCTTATTATCTTTGCTTTGATGAGAGGCTACTGGTGAAGGTAGCACAGAAGAGCTGGAATAAATGTCACTGCAGTTATGAAGGAAGTGCCTTCATTTTGCAAATGGAGAAGCTGACTTGTCCCAGATCACTCAGTGAGTAGGGACTCGAACTCTGGCCCCTTGACTCCTAGTTGAGTGCTTCTCCCCCATGTCTAAAGTCAAGTGAGCATGATTTATAAAAAAGAAGAAGGAAGAGCGAACTTGATGGTGGTAATAAACATCTGGAACACGTTAGCCCATAAGGTTACACAGGGTAAAAGTATAAACAGGTTCAAAAGGGGAATTAGACCATGAATGGTAGGAAAGAATGCTGGGTGGAGAATTAGAACACCTGGGTCTAATCTTTAGATGTGAGTTAATTTGAACTTCAGTTTCTTCCATATATAATGGACCCTTTCATTTATGACTGGCTAGGCTTCTCAGATTTTAATCTCTGCAGCATGTTGTCAAAGGACTCTTGGTAATGTTTAGAGGACATTTCCAATTTTGCAATGAAAACAACCATGTGGACCACCATCTTGCCCCCTTTCATTCATTGATTCATTCAGCTGATAGTCCTGCTGCTCTCCCAGAGAACGGCTAAGCCAGGATGCCAGACGGGGCTGGCCTTTGACCATCTCTCTAATGGAATCTTATGATCTCGGAAATTCAGTATGATCCAGGAAACCAAAGGGTAGCGCTGAGAAATCACCAGCATTTATAAACACAGAATCACTGTATGTTAGCAGCACTAGGCGCTGTTCTCAGGACTGCACCTGCTTGCCCCTGGGCCCAGCTGGCATTTCACGGCCATCCTCCCCTCCAGACTTGGGAGCCCTGGACTGGGATCAGACTCCCAGCCTGGATGCCTTCCCCAGCTAGAAAAGAATGAGGGGAGCCCATGAGAAGAGTGCCCGGATGTGTCAGTCTATTGCTTCCCTTGTGGTTGTGCACATGCTGTCTGTTCCCTGAAAGGGCAAGTGTGGCTCATCAGCCTTCCCTGTGAGGAAGTGCGAAAGGGACTTTGTGGTGAGTGATGAGTTGAGCATCGCGGTCCCGGCACCGTGGTTGTGATCAGGAAGTGGCCAGGGCTGTGCTGTGGAGTTAAGTCAAGGACAGCAGGCTGGGCGGTGGTGCATCGCCAGTGTAGAGCTTATCCTCAGCTGTGTAGGCATTTAAGCTGTTTACCTTACAGAGAATCAGCCAACCCTCTTCCCTGCCCGAAGCCCCCACCATTCTTAATGTAGAAGCAGGCAGTTTTGGTTAGAGAGCTTTTCCTCTCTGAGTCTCAATCTATCTCCTGGTAGTTGTGGGGGTGTCATAAAGTATATAAAAATAAATACTGACATGCTGTTCATAATCGATGGTTGCTGGCTCTTTTTTTTTTTCTCCCTTCTTTTTTAAAGAGTGATGAATCTCCCTCCCCTAAACATTACAGAGTAGACACAGTGGGATGGAGGAAGGATATGAAAACCTATACTTGCTCACTATCTTTCAGGATGAAGGAGACAATGCAGGCACCCTTGGGAATTCACAAACTCTGAAGGGCCTTGTATAAAAGTTTCTTGGTTTGTAGGCCAGTACTCTTTTCATCATGCCCTACTTCTTAAGAGTAAAATGGAAAAATCCCTTTCTGTGACCCAGGGCATTTCCACCACTTGCCTCATTTCTGACTACCCCTGTAGAGGTTCAGGTTATTTTAGAAGGACACCAGGTAGGTGACAGAGCCTGGATTCAAACCCTAAACTGAGTCAGGGAGCATTCACCCTTTCTTGAAGAAACCTCAGCCAGGGCCCAGTGTGGCGCAGGCGAAGGCCCTGTGCAGGGTGTGATCGTGGTCGGTGATTCGTGACCCCCAGTCCTAGAATCTGGAGATTTTCTCAGACTCTCTGACATCTTGCCATGCTGTGCTGAGTCGCTTCAGTTGTGTGCGACTCTGTGCAACCCTATGGACAATAGCCCTGGCTCCTCTGTCCGTGGGATTCTCCAGGCAACGATACTGGAGTGGGCTGCCATCTCCTTCTCCAGGGGATCTTCTTGACCCAGGGATCGAACCCAGGCCTCTTATGTCTCCTGCACTGGTAGGCGGGTTCTTTACCACTAGCGCCGCCTTGGCCACCCTTAGTCCTGATTTTGGTTCCTCGATAGCTAAGTCCTTATTTGTCTCTTTCTTTGGTAATGTGTGTGTGTGTGTGTGTGTGTGTGTGTGTGATGTGTGTGTATCGGGTTGGCCAAAAGTTCATTCAAGTTTTTCCTTAATGGAAAAACCCTTACTAACTGTTTGGCCAACCCGATACACACACACACGGGTAGCTATATCTTAATATACATATTAATATATATTTTATATATTTACATATGACTGTATTTGGTTACATATGTTTCTTCCCATATAGTACAAAGGTACTATATGCCCATGTAGGACTTTTTATATAAGGAAAAAAAATGACTGTGTTAGTATTTCAATCTTTTCTCCCATGCACATGGGTGTCATATACTTCTTGAATAGAAAATTGGGATTTTTCTAGATTATAACCTACAGCTATGTACTGAATATCTTCTTATGTCACTGAATATCCTTACAGCCTCACTTTTGTTGATGGGTCCTGGTGCTGCCTCACTTCCCTCTCCCTTGTCTTTCAGATCATCACAGGAGAATTCTACCGCATCTATTACCTGAAGGAGAAGTCCCGCTCGACGATTCAGAATCCCTACGTGGCAGCCCTCTACAAGCAGGTGGGCTGCTTCCTCTTTGGCTGTGCCATCAGCCAGTCCTTCACAGACATTGCCAAGGTCTCCATAGGGCGCCTGCGTCCTCATTTCTTGAACGTCTGCAACCCTGATTTCAGTCAAATCAACTGCTCTGTGGGCTATATTCAAAACTACAAATGCAGAGGCGAAGACAGCAAAGTCCAGGAAGCCAGGTGAGACTCCACCTCCCGTGGCACTAGGTTCACGCCTTTGCTGCAGGCAGTTCATTGAGTACTTACTTAGTACCAAGCTCAGTGCTGGGGCCCTGATTCAGATGGGTGAATAAGGCAAAGTCCCCATTCTTAAGGGACTCATAGTCAAATAACTGACAGATCGTAAAAGCGATTACAGTGGAGCTTTGGTAAGTCCATTCATTCGTTTGTTTTTTTCTCTCATTTATTTGTTCATTCATGGGTGCTTGCTACATCCCGGGCAAGGTGTCCAAAGCACTACCGCGGATACAGCAATGGGCAAGTGCTACTCTTAGGGTCGCAGTCCCGGGAGGGAAGACAGATAGACCAGCATGTAGTGGGGATGTGAATATGGCCCTCACACACCCATCTCTTGCTCTTGCAGGAAGTCCTTCTTCTCTGGCCATGCCTCCTTCTCCATGTACACTATGCTGTATTTGGTGGTAAGTACTTTGTCTCTGATTCCAATGAAGTCCAACCCCAGCTTAAATCTCATCTGTACATAGAGCCCTAGTAATGGTTAGGGGCAGACTTCACTGAGGAATCTTTGAAAAAGAGGTTGGCTAGAAGAATTAGTTTCTATTCTGGGCCCTGCCACTGCGTTAGCAGAAGTCATTTCACTTTCTAGACTTTCCCCGTTTTTAAAATAAAAATAATATTTACCATGGCTGCTTGATAAGGATTGAGCACCCATTTTGGAATGATTAAGTAATAAAGACACTTGTATAACATTTTGTGGTAACAAGCACCATTTTCTGAAAATCCATTAAGTCAGTTGATCCTTCCAGGAACTTTGTTATAAATATTATCTCTACTGTGGGAAAGGATCACTAAGTAAGGTTCAGACAATTCAAGCAAAGTGCCAAAATTCACATAGACACCAAAACTATCGCTCAAATCCATGCCTTCTAATCAAATTCCTCATAATGTTCTCCACGCCATGTCCTCCTCCATTATCTTCCGATGGAAAGGCTTTAAATGTCATTATCTGTGTACAGAGTGATTTTGAGTTTTACAGACTCCTCCTGCATGCATGAACACAGGTGACCTTATAATAACACGATGAAGTAGGGAAATCCTCAGCCCCAGTGCTGAGATCTAGAGACCAAGGCCCTGAGAGGATCACAGGGTGTTGGAGGGCCTTCAGCTAGTGGTGGACCCGTCTGAGGAGCCACGTTGGCCTTGCCATGGCCATGCTTTCTGGAAATGCTGGGACGGTTGGTGCAGGTGAAGCACCCTACTTCCCTCTGCCCGCCACACAGACAGACAGCTGCTGGTCTGTTTCTGTTTGTCAGTTAAGGTCCCCCTGCCTTTCCTCTCCCCTTGAAATGAGGTTCCTATGCCAAGGCACTTCCTGCTTTTGGCTGCTTTGATGGAGTTCAGAGTGAGAAGGCGCTGAGAGGTCAGCATAGCTCAGAGGAGCATAAAGTTGTTTGGAAAAAGAGCATTTTGCTTTCGTATTTAAAAAACATAATTAAGAGCTAGAAAAAATAGCAGAGAGGTTTTTGTGTGTGTGTGTGTGTCTTTCCCCCAGTCTTTTCCAAGTCTGGAGGCTTCCAGGCTTCCCATTACCTAGGATACAGGGCTACAAGCATTAAACATGGATTTTTAAAATTCATGGATAGCACTTCCCATCATAGTTTATTTTTCTGTTGTTTTTGTTTTCTCTTTGCTCTGAGGCAGGACAGTTTAACAATGATATTTCATTTCCTGATGCATTTGTATTTTACCCAGGTCTGGAAGCAATTTTACAAAATATAATTTCACTCTTTTGTAAAGTAAAAGTGCTGACAGGTTTCTGGTGCCATCTATGTGCCAGGCACTGTGTTGTGCTCATGCTATGACTTTGAGATTCTCTCAGTAACCCAATGAGATGTGTTTTGATTACACTGTTTTCAGTTTCAGACACAGAAACAAACAAATCTGAATATAAGAGGCAGGAAAGGTATCTGAAGGCTGGTCTTCATGACCCTAGCCTTGTTGTATGTTCTTTTCATGGTGCTGTGTGATTAAAAAAATCAAACAAACCTCTGCAGGATAAACTTACAGATACAAGCTCCAACCCTAATTCCAATGTCACTTGAAGGCAACCTGCTTGTCTTCAGATCTGCTCTAATGGGTGAGATGTCACCTTACCCCCACTGCCCATCACCTCCTGGCAGCTATGATTATAGCAAGGGCTCTCTACGGGGATGCTGGGTAAGGCCTGGATTGTGACTGAGTGTTTATTTACATCTTCGAAGGAGGAAAAAACTACAGTGGCTTTATATTCCAAGAAGGAAGGAAAGAAAGAGAGGAAGAAGGAAAAGAACCTCCTGCTTCATCTCTGCAGCACACACATTCAAATTCACAGGCACCCACATATACAATGTGCAAACTCAGGGCTCTCTTTTTAGCTCTAAGATTATCTTGTCTTAAAATAACCTCTGAAAGTAAGAGCTGAGAAGTAGGGAGGACAGTGTCCTTCACCATGGCTCCTTTTATGTGATGTTACACAGAAATCTCAACCCTTTGAAAGTCCAATTTGCAAAGCTTTCAAAGGAAGTTTGAAGAACTCTGTTGCCGCCTGTCTGGGGAAGTAGAAGATACTGCAGTCGATCAGAGAAGCTCCTCCTGCAGCTTTTATGTTGAGCTGCAGGAAGTGCCTGAGTTGGACACATGAGATTCTGGCAGCCCCGGAGCCCTGTGGGATTTTGTTCCAGGCAACCTGGGCTCCAGCTTCCTTGGAGCCTTGGGAATACTCCCATTTGGACTGGCCGAGTATATCATTGCCGGTGTTTGCCTTTAGAGTCAGACAGACCTGGGAGATTCTGGCCATGCAATTACTAGCCATGGAACTGTGAGCTGGCTTCTTAGGTTTTGAACCTCAGTGTACTCTTCTGTCAAGTGGAGACAATCGTGTCTGTTTTTGGAAGTTGGGGCCACTTTTCTTCTCCAGGCTCTGCTTTCACCAGCTATCAAATGTCAGAGTGGAATTAGATGGTGTCTACCGTCTAATTGATTTCTCAATCCCTTGTGGTTGTTTTTAAAAGAAGTTTGGATTAGGTGTTGAAAGGGAAGATGGGAAGCAGGCAGAGACAATTTTGTCCCGATTTCCATGGAGTTCAGAGAGCGGCGGACCAGAACACCAGCCATCCCTTTGCCAGGCTGCCATCTAGAGCCTCCCATGGCTTTGGAGGGTGCTCCGTATTAGGTTTTGATTTGTAAAATGGATAGCTTGGAAAAACCATAGCTCCAAACACCAAATTAACTCTGGGTACAGAAGCTTAAGGATGAGGTTAAGGCTTGTCGGAGATTAATGCAGATACAAATCAGAGAAATCCCACAGCGTATATAAACCTAAACAATGCTCCCTACCCTTGAGCCCTGGTCTAAACTCCAGAGGACCACATCTGGATTGGCCCTGGACCTCCATGGTCAGGGACTGAGGATGACCTGGCTGTCTGGATAAAATGCCAACATGGTTGGGGGGAGGGAGGGGGGCACCAATTCACATAGCATATCTGGAGTTACCTCTGTCGTACCAGGCATGCTGCTGCCTTCTGGGGCTACTAGATTAATCAGCCCTGGGCCTTGCCCTCAAGGAGCTCACCTATGCTTTCAACATTCATCATTCAGCACCAGTTTAGTGAGGAATTGCTTCCCAGGTGGAGCTAGTGACACAAGAGATGCAGGTTTGATCCCTGAGTTGGAAAGATTCCCTAGAGGAGGGCAACCTACTCCAGTATTCTTGCCTGGAGGATCCACTGGACAGAGAAGCATGGTGGGGCTACAGTTCATAGGGTCACAAAGAATTGGACATGACCGAAGCAGCTTAGCTTACACGCATGCAAGCCCCATGCTAGAGGTGGGAACTTAGTGATGGGCAGGGCATGGCCATGGTCCTCGGGGAGTTCGGTCTAGAGGAGCAGATGGACAGTGATGATAGACTGGTCCATGGTGCAGGCGGGACAGGGGTCTATAGGTTATTATGGAAACTCTTGCTAAACTGCAGAGGCGGGTAGAAGCTAAAGAGGGTATCCTGTAGGGTAGTCTCTTGATGGTAGGAGGTTAGAAGGACATGAGGACAGCGGTATGGGGTCTACACATGTTCAGTTGAGCATGGCTTTGATGGCTGATAGGAAGCAGACCATGGAGGGTACACTGAGAGATGAGAAGACCCCATGAGCATCAGCCCTGGCTCCTCCTCCTGTTGCTCAGATCAGGCAGCAGCAAGTTCAAGTGAGGCCTTTCCTGGACTGCTGAGTTCCTCTCCCAGGAATCTGCACCTTGCCCCTCCACTTCTTCGGGACACTGTCAGAGAGGCCTTTTCTGGCTGCCCCATCTTATGCTCCCTAGCTTCCTTTGCAGCCTTATTTTTCCCCTCAGTTTCTCACCATCTGAAACAGCCTTTGTGTATCTCCACTAGATATATTACAAGCTTCGTGGAGGTTTTTGTTTCTTGATTTATTGCAGTCTCTCACTTCCCCAAACACTGTCTGACAATTAAGAATGCAACGAATGCTTGATGAATGAATGAACGAAGGGACCCAAGTAGTGTCTGACAGTTAAGTATACAGTGAATGTTAGATGAATGGATGGATGGATGAATCCTGTATCTTCTGACGCTTCCAGGCCATGCTGCTGTCCATTCTAATCAAAATTTTGTTCACCTCCTCATCACTGACTTATAGATCATGAAGGGCCTATGTGATGTAGGGAAGGACTTTGCTGCCTCTGAAGTATCTACCTGTGGGCTCTTCACTGTGGTGCCCGTGAGAATTGGTGTCAGAGGGTTTGTCGGGTACCAAGGAAACAGGGAAGTGGCTACGCTCTGACAGCCATGTTCTCCATCCTGTGGTTGTTAGTCATTGAGGTTTTGTCCAACATGTTTAGAATCCCAGAGCAGTGGGGTCTGGTATGTCCACGAGACATGCCCACAGATCCTGGGAGTGTCTGGTGAAACCCCTGCCAGGAACAAGATTGTTGTTTCCACGGGGGAATAAAGAAACCACTGGACCAGATGTTTTTCCTCTTTTTCCTCTCTGCTTCATCCATCCATCCCACATTTTCTGAGTACATGTTCTGTGCCAACACTTGGGGACACCAAGAGAGCTCACATTTTGTGAGGAAAGCTTGAAAAGTAAATAGCTGCAAAGCAGCTGGCTGAGTTCTCTGATTGAGGTAGACTGAGGGTTTGGAGGTCAGAGGAGAGGGCTCTGAGGCACGTTGAGCCCATTCACAGGCTCTGCTGAACTTAAGATCAGGTCAAAAACTCCTCTACTCTAACTCTTACGAAAGCTATACATCTGTTTTCAGACATGCACACTTAAAAGGTGTGACAGGTGAATTAGAGGAGCCTGAAGTTCTACGTGTTCAGGTTGTCCTCTAGTTCATGACACCTGTGTAGTCCCTCAGATTGTTTCTCCAGAGACAGAAATCCAATACAAAAGACCAATACTTGGCTTGCAGAGCACTCAATCACTAAGGAAAGCCAGGTGGTTCTATGGTTAGAGCATGGACCTGAAAGAGGCAGATCTTACTCAGTGTCAATCATGATCCATTGTTACCTTGATCAGGTGGCATGGCCTCATTTGACCTTGATCTCTTCAACTGTAAAATGGGCACACTGGTGTCTGCCTACCAGGATGGTTGTAACAATTGTAGGGAATGTAATTTAAGGCCCCTTGCTCAGTGTCTAAATGCTGAGCAAACTGGTAGTTTCTTTTTCTCCCCCTGATAGTGACAGAAAGCAAGACCTCTTTCTTTCTCAAGGAGGAGAAAAGTCAACTAAAAACTCCTCTTTGTCTTGAATGTAGTTGAATAACTTCCCAGTTCCATACCATGTGGACTCACTAGCTTTGTGAACCAGAGTCAAGTATGAGCTATGGAGGAGATGGGAGAAGGGAGAAAGTTTCTCCCTGTGGATGTCAGCGATCTAGACAGACCTCCAGGAAGAGAGTGGGCAGGGACAGAGAAGGACAAAAGCCTCCTTCTCACTCTTAGCAGAGAGCTCCCAAGAGCAATGGAAATGAAGCCAGAGGACAGTACAGACCTGTTTCACCCGTATGCAAATCATGTAATGTAACACAAATGACTTAGCAAGAACCAGCGAGACTCACCCAGGTCTGACTTGCTGGTTCAGCCCCAAGCCAGCCTGAACTCAGCCAGACTTTTCTAAGGAGGTTTTGTTGGAATTCCACAGGACCACAGTTTGGAAGCTCAGACCAGAAAGAAGAGAGCTCCATTTCTGGAGTGAGTTCTATGTGCTGAGGACTTTCCTGTACATTGGGGTTGGGGGCAGATATATACTTTTCTACTGTAGCTTCCATATCTAGGATCAGCAGTTTTATTTTAGCAATTGGAAGAACAATCTTAGCCCCAGAAAAAAATGGAAAGATTGTATTCTTTTTTTGTGTGTGAAGGAATTTTTTTACTCATGTCTGTGTCTTTCACAGAGTTTTGGACAGAACTGATGCTTACAACATTTTTTAAATGAAAAAAAAAAAATTCTCCTTATGTTACATATGGGAAAGCAGAAATTCAGAGAACCAGAGTGCTTTGTCCAGGTCAGACAGCTGGTATGTAGCAAAAAAAAAAAAAAAAAAAATTCAAATCCGGTTGTTCTGTTTGCAAGTTAGGCACTTTCTGTGGCATCACACTGATGCCCAGGAAGTGGGTTCTCTGAGCCCAGAGGCCTTCACATCGTTGGGGAAATAAAGACAGAGAACTTAGGACCTTGGGGTTGCTGACCTCCAGGAGAGGTCAGGCTGATTTAGGTTTTCTGGTTTTGTCCAGTTCTGCTCACCTCTTTCTAAACCACCCTTTTCAGGGAGCCTGAGATTTGCTGAAGCCCCTGCAAGAGTTTGGATTCTCGGAAAGGCTCCATGCTCTTTGGCCATAGCAGGGCATTACATCCTTGTGGCTGGTATGTTTGACTCCGCCTCCTGGATAAGGGCTACCTGCCCCTATGGAGTGTGGAGCCTCCCGACCCACGTAGCATTCCCAGGTTGGATTTCCAAAGGAGCAGGGCGCTCAAGAATGTACTCACGGATTCTGAGGGGGCCTGAGCCTCTGGCCCTGGTGTGAGTGGCTCGTATGAACTGGGCTGTGAACTAGCAAAAGCCAATCCATTCATCGCTTAGATTGGGCTCGGGTAGAGGGTGTTATCAGATTCTTTGATCAATTTCAAAGCCTGCTGCCCTCAGCTGACTTCTCATTTATGAAGTAGTCACTGGGCTAAAGGTCATTGCACAATCTTCTTTAGTGATTCACTTATTTTGGTGAAATCAACTGCAGTCCTTTGAGTCCGTCTCATCTTTCAAGGCGAATGGGTGGTGTTGATTTCTGAAGAATGTCTTCAGTCCCTGTCTTCTGCCAGGCAGGGTCCTGTGATGTCTCATTTGATGCTGGCAACCCTGAGAGGAAGATCCTGTCCTTCCTGTTTCACGGAGAAGGAGACTGAGGCTTGGAGAAGTTAGTAAGGGACTGAAATAGGGGCCTGTTTAGATGCTAAGTCATGTTGGACTTTTTGTGACCCCATGGACTGTAGCCCAACAGGCTCCTTTGCCCTTAGCATTTCATTTTCCACAAGAAAACTGGAGTGAGTTGCCATTTCCTTCTCTAGGAATCAGGGTAATCTCACCCCAGAATTCACTTGATTACTGCTGTGCCCCAGCTGCGGACACCAGGCTTGATCCTGAGATCTTGAGACATTTCTCAATAAAGGTACTTGTTACCAGTGGATGTAGGGAAACAAATTTCCATCTGCCCACTAACTCCATGTCTGTGTGTCTGTGTGTATGCTCAGTCATGTCAGACTCTTTGCAATCCTAGGGATTGTAGCCCACCAGGTTCCTCTGTTCATGGGATTTTCCAGGCAATAATACTGAAATGGGCTGCCATTTCCTTCCCAAGGGGATCTTCCTGGCCCAGGGATCGAACCAATGTCTCCTGCATTGACAGGCAGATTCTTTACTGACTGTCCCACCTGAGACTGCCTCCCAAAGGGATTCCAGCCCCATAGTGGCCCCCTCCTCCTTTCTAAGCACTCCCCTTCCTGAAGCTATTCTGACGACACGTCTCTTCCTTCCTCCTCAAGCTCCTCTCATATATTTATTCTTTTCTTGTATTAAGCTCTAGCCTTCAGTGTCTGAGTCGGTAGATGGGGAAATGTGTGCCTCATCCAGTTGGGATACCTGCCCTTCCTCTGCTCCACCTACATCTCCAGGGCCAGTGACTTAAAGGCTACATGGAGGGGGGCAGGGAGACTTGGAGGATTTTGAACAGTCATTTTCTGAGGACCTGTAGATTTTTAAGTTGAGAGAAATGAGAAAATCTTGAGGTTATCAGGTCCAAATTAAGGAAAAGAAAAGTGGTTAGAGAGTAATCATCTGTTTCTTTGAGCAGTACATGGTGCCAGACGTTTATCACCAATCTGTGCTATAGCCTATAAGGTAGTTGTTACCTTTATTTTACATAGGAGAAAAGTGAGGTTCAGTGACGTTTATCTGATGGAAACCTGTGCCGTTTCAGCTCCCCCTTCATCCCTGCTCCTTGCCAAGACTGGCTGGAGGAAGGCTGGACCATGGTGGTCACACTGCATATGGACTAGTTCTTCTTCCCTGAACTTGCCATTGTCTTAAGGACCAGGTTGAGTTGGGGCTACCAACATCATTCCCATTCTCACTCTCAAAAGGAAGAGATTCCTTTGACTCATGATTGCAGAATCTGCTGTTTGTTGGGTTATTTCACTAGAAATGAGGTAGTGGCCTTTGACATACACATTATTTTTTTGGGGGGATACTGAGTCTCTTACTTAAAAATAATTTGATTTTTTTCACTATGGCTAACAGTAATATTTCCCAGTTGGGATTCAATAAGTAGATACTCTATAAAAATAAGTCTTATAAGTGATAAAATTAAAGATTTCACATTTATCAACTTTTTTCTTTTCTTTTTAAAACATAAATTTATTTAAATTGGAGGCTAATTACTTTACGATATTGTATTGGTTTTCAACCTTTTTTAAAAAGACCTTTGGAATGATCCATGAAGTATGGTTTGGGAAAGAAAGACTGACCTAAATAGAGGCTACATTCCTTTGACACGCAACCCCCTTCATGAATTGCCCCTGCTTGCCTCTGTAGCCCTGTGTCTCACACCCTGCCACCCCACACCCCTACTGGTCGCATATACACTTTTCTGTTATTATTGAACTTCCAGAAGTTCTTTGCAGCTCTGACTGTTGGCTTCTAGGCCACTGAGCTGCCTGGGATACACACTTCCCAATACATCCCCTTGCTGCTGCTGCTAAGTCACTTCAGTCGTGTCCGACTCTGTGCGATCCCATAGATGGCAGCCTACCAGGCTCCCCTGTCCCCGGGATTCTCCAGGCAAGAACACTGGAGTGGGTTGCCATTTCCTTCTCCAGTGCAAGAAAGTGAAAAGTGAAAGTGAAGTCGCTCAGTCATGTCGACTCTTCATGACCCCATGGACTGCAGCCCACCAGGCTCCTTCATCCATGGGGTTTTCCAGGCAAGAGTACTGGAGTGGGGTGTCATTGCCTTCTCCAATACATCCCTCTAACTCCTAGCAAATACTTCTGTATCTTTAGGATTCAAATCAAGTATGCCTACCCCTTAGTAACTGACCCTGGTTCCCCAGCTTCTTTCATAGTTTCTATAAAATCCATAAGTGCAGTTAAACCTGTTTTCATATATCCATCTGTAGTCAATATATTTCATATATTGCCCTCGTAGGGGAGGAATGATAACTTCTCATTTCTGTGTGCTTAGCACTTAGCATAGTGCCTGGCTTATGTATTGATCTATTTGTGTGTGTGTATGTATGTATTTATTTGACCTTTTAGGTTAATTTTATAATAATTTTAAAAAGTTTTTTCTCTAAACCTTTTTAGGATGTTTCTAGGAATCTGATTACATTTACATATTTACATATTATCTTTTGAGTTTATAAGTTGAGGGTTCTTAAAAATGAGTGTTCTTAAAATTAAAATTCTGTCTATTCAAATTGTCCTCCATGTCCTTTGTTTCATCCTGGGTCTATGCAGTTCTTGGTGAGCTAATTTCTACTTATATAATCATCCGGGCTATTATGATGATTTTACCTCTTCTTTTAGATTTAAAAATATTTTTAATTGGCATATAATTGCTTTACTTCTTTTTGATATTTAATGGGGTATTTTTAATATTTGAAAAGTGACTAGTTTTTATCACTTGCTTAGCAGCCAACAACATCAGTGCATTGTCTTTTTAAATTTTTATCTGTTGTTCTTATATTCCCCCAAAATATATTTATGTAATCTCATAATGATTATAAAATTGCCTGCTGTTTTCCAGGTCTGGGTTTTTGAAACTGTCTTCCAAGCAGTTGAGGAGTCAGTTAGGCACTCTTTTTACATGGGCAAGAATGATTCCGGAACCTTCCACCTTCCGTCTCTCAGATTTGCTGCCGGCTTGTCTTTCCTGACCACCCAGAGGAAGGTGTCCGGGCAGTCACTCCGCGCCGCTGCCCCCGGTCTACCTTTAGGCCACCGCCCTACTCCTCCGCTCTTCCCCCCTTCTCTGGTCTCCAAGCGCCTTGCTTTGATTTGTGTCGGGAGTTCCTCTTCGTCCTCTTGCCTCTTCCCCTTCATTTCCCAAGTTCCCACAGGAACCTGAGAAGTAGGTTGTGCCCAGAGGTTAGAACGGAAACTGCAGCAAGATAACTTCAAGGGACAATACCCAGTTGACGTCATTGCAACTTCTTTGCCTTGGCCAGAGTGGCTTTTTTTTCTTCCATTTTCCTTCAGGTTACTCTTCTACCCCACCCAGTGCAGTCTCTGTCAACCTCTGTTTGAAAGATCTCTTGCATTGTTTGGTTGGTTTATGTGTTTCCTCATGTTGTGATGCAAAATCCATAGTTCCAGGTGGAGACTTAGAAATTTGTTCTTTGTTAGAGTTGCTTTCATTTGAATTGGAAGCATTGCCTTATGACTGACATAATAACCTCCCTGATCAGCATACATGAGTTTCCATGATGCTTCTGAGAGGTGGAAAGTGAAGGAATTGTATAGCCATAATCTCTAGAAAAATACACAAATGCATTGAATGAATTGTCACTGAATATAAAAAGAAACTGTTATGAACCCTGGTTAGTATTCTTTAATTGGTTTCAGTCAAAAAATGAGAAAAGGAAACTCCTATTTATAGAATGTCAGGCAGCATGCTAAGGCATTCTCTTGAATTTTTTTCTTCAATTCTGTCTAGCTTAGCTCCCTAGAAAAGCTCCATTTTCCCTAGTTTGTAGTAGAGGAACTAAGGCTTAAGTTAAAAAAAAATGGGCTTGAGGTCAAGTCCAGTTTGAATGCTCTTTCTTGTAGATGATGCCATGCATGGGAATTGAATGCAGGTGAGCGGCCAGGTGTCTCAGTGTCTGTTCTTTCTGTCTCCTCCCTCCAGCTGTACCTGCAGGCCCGCTTCACTTGGAGAGGGGCCCGCCTGCTCCGGCCCCTTCTGCAGTTCACCCTGATCATGATGGCCTTTTACACAGGACTGTCTCGCGTGTCTGACCACAAGCACCATCCCAGCGATGTCCTGGCGGGGTTTGCTCAAGGAGCCCTGGTGGCCTGCTGCATAGTAAGTAGCCTCTGGTCCTCAGCACATGAGCAGGGCCCTGAACAACCTGCTCATTAAATGTTTTTGGTTCAGTGACCAGAGCCAGGGCACTCTTAATCCTCTTCTCTGCCTGGTGTCCAGGGAGCCACCCTGCCCCAGGACTTCTCCAATGAACTGAGGATAATTCCTGCTTCTTTCCAACATGGAAGTTTTATTTTATTTTTAAATTTTTATTGAGTTATAATTTGCCTCCTATACAATTCACTTGCTTTACTTGCATAATTCAATGATATTTGGTATATTTACAGAGTTGTATAACTATTGCCACAAGCATAGAATTTTTTTCACTGCAAGGCATGTGGGATCTTATCTCCCCAACATAAGGGGGATCTTATGCCCCCTACATTGGAAACACAGTGTCTTAACCTGTGGAGTTCCAGGGAAGTCCCCATGGAAGTTTTAATCCAGCAGACTTTATAAATCCTCTTCTCCAGAAGGGTTAGGCTCATAGTTGCAATTGCAAGATATCTTAGATAGTATCATACTCACTTACTCTATTCATGAGGGCATTTAGGGTTCAGGAGGGGAAGAAACTTGTCC
Organism: Nanger dama; assembly: GCA_917880005.1. Classification (NCBI taxonomy): domain Eukaryota; kingdom Metazoa; phylum Chordata; class Mammalia; order Artiodactyla; family Bovidae; genus Nanger; species Nanger dama. The sequence continues at coordinate 3,753,883 of CAKJTW010000031.1, read as the reverse complement.
CAAGTCACATGTCAAGAGTCTAAGTCTCTGACTCATCTGTTGCTCACATGCTGCTTGGGTGATTACTTACTATTCAGAGGCACTTTCCAGTTTCTTGAAAACTTTTACCCTTCCTACTGTGACCTTGGGCTTCCCTTGGAGCTCAGTCAGTAAAGAATGTGCCTGCAATGCAGGAGACCTGGGTTTGCTTCCTGGGTCTGGAAGATCCCCTGGAGAAGGAAATGGCAACCCACTCCAGTATTCTTGCCTGGAGAATCCCATGGACAGAGGAGCCTGGCGGGCTACAGTCCATGGAGTCTTAAGTGTTTTGGCATGACTTAGTGACTAAACCACCGCCACCACTGTGACCTTTACTGGACTTAGTCAGACCCTTGACTCGGTGTTGGCTGGGTAAGAGAGAGCTTGGTGAAGGCTCAGCTCTCTTCTAGCCTGAGGGCTTTGTACATCAAACCACACAGCTTCCTGGAGAATGGTCTTGAATGGATCACATTCTGATTTGCCCCAAATGGCAGAGTTACCCCTTCACATACCTCCTCCCTAATGCCTGGTAAAGGTGGGGTGAGGCATTCTACCTCTGAGCCTCTGTGTCTTCAGGTATCTTTGCTTTTCTTGCCTGCAACAAGTTGTTTTTAAGAGTCAAAAAGAGAAACTTAAAAAAAAATCTGTACAACATTAAATTTTGTGCTGGAAACTTTGAGGGGCTTATTCAGCCAACATAACTGAGCACCTCCTCTGACACCATGCTTTCCTGGTCTGTACTAAGGGGTACTTACCCTGGTCCAGCAGGAGTTCTGGAACAGAGAGTACTGGCTGGGTGTTCTAGTACTACACGTGCAGGTCATATTGTTAGTTTAACCCTTGTTCGTTCCTGGTAAGAAGCATGAGATAGAGAGATCTAGACTAGCCCCTGGCCCTTTCCTGGGTACTCAGCCTGGTGGAAGCCTTCTGTCTCCCTGCACTAACCACCTTGTCGCCTGTATTCATCACTTTGTGTTGAAACTGTGAACATGTGTCTTCCTGTAGGCTCTTCCTCCTGGACAGAGACCCTAGTCAATATATGTGTTATTCTCCTTATGTCCCCAACACCTCTCAGGGATGATAGCTCAGACTAAGTGCGTGGGTGTGTAATCAACAAAGCTAGGATCTGTGAGTTGACCCACTTTTTCTTGAAAACTTTCTCTTGAAGGCAGGGGGATGGATAAAGCACAGTCCTTGCTTTCAAGGCAATCCCAGTTCAGTTACTCATAGCCAGGCCAGGCACAGGAACTACAGTAGGACGAGGGGCCATCATGGGAACTGGCCAGGACATGTGAGCAGGCATACAAGGTGAGAAAAGGGGCCTGGAGTTGGGGCAATCAGAGTGGGCACCATGGAGAAAGGAGCATCTGAGCTGCCAGCCAGCCTTGGCCTGGGAACCCTAGGCTAGGGACTGGCTGTTTTGTGGGCTTTATTCTTTACTTTCTTAAGTATTTATTTTTTTGTTTGTTTGTTTGTTTCCAGTCAAGGCCAGAAGGGAGTGAAGTTGGGGGAGCACACCGTTAATGAGAGCAGCTTTCGCTGGGCAGCTTGTCCTCTGCAGCCTGGCCCTTTAATGTGAAGTGACAGCGGGGGATGGGTGTTTCCATGACAGGGTAACCCTCTGCTGACCATGCTGTCTGAGCTTCACTCTAGGCAGGAGGTCGGCCCACGGGGGCCTGCTGTGGTGTTTCCTTTTCGGCGCCACTGCCCTAATTAAAATCTCCTGCACCCCCAATTAAAAAAGTTGAAAGATTGGGGGTGGGGGTCCTTGAGAGCCTTCCTGTCTTTTATAGAGCACGTTGTACTACGCACAATGGGACAAAGTGTATGGGGGACCAGCGTTCCTTTCCGAGAAGGGGAATGGGGGTCTGACTTTTATCCTGTTTGGCTCTGGCAGGCTGGAGCACTGGATAGGAATTTGGTCCGAGCATTTGTCAAGCACCTACTCTGTGTTGGCTCTGTTCTAGATTCTTTACTCATCGGCTCCTTTTAAGGTACACGAAGCCATTGGAGACTATAGCCATTTTACAGATGAGGTAACTGAGAGATGACTCAGGTCATCCAAGATAAGAATTCCTGGGGATGCTCAAAGCTGTGCCCTCTGGGACTGGCAAGGAGGCATGGTCACCTGAGCCAAAGTAGCCAGCGTACGCAGCTGCTTCCAGAGCAGAATTTAAGGGTGTCAGGGGCCTTCCCAAGCCTTTAGGCTGCTCTAGTTGCTGCTTTCAGTTTGTTAGCCTGTTTTACAGTGTAAAGATGGCTCAGGAAAGGGTTGTAAGCATTTTTCCCTGTCCCACTTAGCTCTGAACACATGAGGGTAGGGACTCAATATTTATCATTTTTCTCCCAGTGCCTGCCTCCCCAGCTTAGTCTTCAGAAGCCCTTGGTCTTAACTGGTTCAGGACTCCAGCACCGAGTGAGCCATTTCATGTAAGCTACTCAGAGGCCCGAGCAAGGTGTGAGGTCAGCCTAGGAGCTTGAGAATGCTCAGCTGGGGAAAAAGAAGGCAGTGTGTCATTTTCCATCATAAGAAGTATGAGGAAGACAGAAACAAAACTCAGGAGGCCAGGATGAGCTAGAGATGGGTCTGGGGAACTAAGAAGAGGGGACAGGAAGGTGGATGAAAGGCGTCTGCCTTACAGGTTTTGCCGCACCTCTTATCAGGTGCTTTCTTGGAGTTGTACCAGGTAGCTTGCAGCCTAGGCAGGAGCCTGTGGTCTCTGCCCTGCTGTGTCTCATAGTGGAACTTGGTCCCCAAAACAAAGCTGCCCAGGCACATCCCAGGCAAAGCCATATTCTCTTCTCATCCATGAATGTGGCTGATTTGAATGGATCTTGACACAGGGGCATCACTTGAGACTGGTTAGGAGGACCACGAAGAGGCAGCCCAGTAAGGTACAAGGCCACTTCTCAGGGGGCCAAGGAATGTATAAGCCATTTCCCACCTTTACCAATAATCTCCAGAGCCCAGCGACAAGGGCATCACCTTTGCTAACAGGCATGGAAAGCTCATGTACGCCTACTCTGTTAAGCACTTTATACTGATCATCTCCAGTGCCCGGAAAACCCTACACCCTTCACTGTCCTCACTAAAGAGATGAGGAAACGGACTAGGAAGGATGAAATAACACAGAGAAAGGGTAGAAGGGTACAGGGTCGACTCCAGGCAGTTTAGCAGGGCCAGCTCTGAAGATCCCAGCCTCTTGTAAGACCTCATCTCCCACTCCTCTCACACCCCCTCATCTCCAGGCACAGCACTTGAAACAGATTTTTCGGAACCCTGAGGTCCTGTCTTAGACAGACAGCTGTCCCCTTTTGATGCAGCACAGTTTCAGTTTCACTCCATCGTTGATGAAACCTGTGTTACTTTCCCCATGTCGCTGCTCTAACAAATTGTCACAAACTTAGTATCTTAACACAACACAGATTAATTTTCTTAGAGTTCTTGAGTTCTGAATTCCAGAATGCATCTCACTGGGCTAAAATTGACATGTTGCAGAGCTGCATTCCTTCTGGAAGATCCGGGGAGAGTCTCAAATACCAATGATTGCTTGACATTTCCAGCTTCCAGAGGCAGCTTGCATTCTTTGGCTTGTGGTCACTTCCTCCATCTTCATAACCAGCAGCGTAGCATCTTCACCTCTCTTTCAGACTCTCTGGCCTCTGATCCCATCAGCATATCTTCTGTGTTTATGACTCTCCTGCCTTCCTCTTTTGAGGGCCTCTGTGATTACACTGGGCCCACCTGGATAATATAGGATCATCTTCCCATCTTGATATTCTTAGTCACATCTGCAAAGTCCATTTTGCCATGTAATATAACGTATTTGCAGGTCCTGGGGATTAGGGACCTGGGCATCTTTGG